>CM062380.1:0-1493011 GCA_031310005.1 Dactylellina haptotyla | reverse complement strand
CAGCTTCATCAATAAGGAGAACGGCGCCCCAGGAGCTTGCGAGAGCGAGAGTCTATCTCGTGGTTAGCACATGTCCCAATTGGCAGTCATGTTATTAATTAGGGGTACACACCTTGGCAAGTTGTAATTCTAGTTGGCCCGGATCAGTTGGAAGTTCCCCCGAAGAGAGGAAGTACAAGGGTCGTTTGAGCGTTTCAGAGATACTTTCAGCTGTCAACGTCTTCCCGAGGCCTGGTCTTCCGTGGAGTAGGATCACGAGTCCTCTTCCTTTCCCTTGGATGATGTCGTCGAATCCAACCTTTCGCTGCTGAATAGATGTCATGGCCTTCGTATGGCTCTCAATAAGAGCTCGAATGACAATCTTTTGATTGGCAGGCAGAACGAGCGAATCGAAGGCGCCTTCGTTCCACTTGATCTCTTCGAGTTCTCTGACAGAAAAGTGCACTAAGTCAAACTCGAGGATTAGTATCAATTATACACCGAGGAGAAAATCTAAGTGACTACTTACGCCAAAAGCCATCACTGAAGGAGAAACCGTCCACTTTGGATTCGCAAAGTAAGAAGTCCATATCCGACATGGTTTCAGGCTCTCGGGTGCCTTCATATGCCAAAGCTCGAGCTTTATCCTGAGTAATCGAGAAATCATCCTCTGGATACTCTCCGATCAACAGAGGTGGTGGTCGTTTTGAGCGGTGGATTCTAGGATTCTTGTTGGCTCCACCACTCTTGAATGCCATAGAGTCAACCATAACTCTACCGTCAACCCATAACCGTTGAACACCTTCTTGTCCAACTCTGTAGGCGAGCGCTCGGTAGGATCTGTAGGCGCCGGGAATTTCCGGGATGTCAGGCGTGTTGAGGCGGCAGAACTTTTTGCCTCGTTCGGTGATTTCCTCTTTCAATTCTTCATAGTGAGGGTCGTATTCAAACGGATAGCAGAATAAGCTGGTAATAGGCTTGATTCCCTGGAACTCTGGAACTTCAGTTGTACTAGTCTGAAACTTGAAATTTCTGTTGATCCGGAAGCAGTTATGGTTAGTCATGATATTCACACAAATTTAAATCGGGGCGGATATTGGATAACTCACTTTCCCTCATGTAGGAGGTAAGATGCCTCTATCGAGAAAACGTTGATTCCCTTCATGTTCGTCTTCCTCTGCGTACCCTTTGTCACCACGATCATAGGTTCGTCAAGAGGGTCTCTCTGGATCAGAATGGTCTCGGCGTGGATAATATAGCCCAGAAGATCGAATGTGATGGTTTTTTCTTCCAGATGGGCTTTGAGCCTTTCTCTGATCTCTTTGAAATCCTCTTCGACAAACTTGAGGAGCAGCTCAGCTTCAGAGATTTGCTTGGCTATCTCATCACTTTTCTCTGACATCCCCTGGAGAGACTTCAGATGATCTCCAATGATTCCTTCTTTCAGAAATATGAAGTTTGATGTGAAGCAGGGTTTGTCTTCAGTCCACATTAGGCCGCTGACGTTCTCAAATGCCTTCTGCAAGAATGTCTTCAATTCCAGTGATTTGATATCTACCACAGTATGCTAGAACGGTGTTAGTCTAGTATGCTCTGACAATGGCTTGAAATTCAGGGGGGAAGCAAACCTTGTATTCATTGCTTTGGGTAAAGAGACGCCGAACAACAAAGGCATAGTGCTCGTATTCATCGGTGGTACGATCTTTTGGGGTCGTGGTCTCCGCGAGGTAGAATTGATATGTCTTAGAATCAAACCTGAGAACGCAGAGAGAACCAGTTAGATATCATCATCTTTAAACAAAATTTAGAGAAATCTCCATTTAGAACTCACAAGTAATCGAGGCGTTTATATTCGAGAGTGCTTCCGCGCTCCTTCTTCGGCTCTTCTTGCTCTCCATCCTTCGCATCTTCGTCCCCAGATTTATCACCAGAATCCGTGTCTGTTACGCCGTTTGCCTTATCGTCCCGGCCTTCGGTATCGGAAATCTCCGAATCCGTGCACGAACCGCGTCGAGTTCTGCGGCCGTTTACAACCCTCTTCGCTTTGGCCTTTTGACCGGTACCCGCATCGTCGTCAACAGCAGCGTTGAGAGATGTAAGCGGGATTTCGTACTGCTGGCCGTCCCCAGCTTCCACTATCAGTTTGATAGAATTGACAGGACGGGCGTCTTCCTTCTCCGGCGCCTGTTCTGCCACTTTTTCTGATACCATGGTTGGTGCAACTGACGGAGTCAAACGGGAGGAGAACCAAGTATCTTTTGGAATACAGGCCGCCTCTTGGTGCCTTGGGCAACAGTAGCTCTTGATCAGTTCTATTCTAACACCCCGGCGCCCCAGCTACCGATTACTTGGATTTTTACCTGGTTCCCCGGGCGAACGAGGCCGACAGGCTGAGAGAAGGCTGAGTGTGAGCGGTGTTGGGGAGGTGGTGTTTGCGGGTTACGCGCGCGTGTTGGGCAGCGTTGCAAGCTGGGTGAGGTGACGTGGAGAAAGATGCGGCGGGCGATCGAACGAAGCGTCGACGTTTAAATACTGTTGCAGCGGATCAGTCAGCCAGTCAGATCTCGTAGGGAAGCTCCGAAACGAAGCTCTCCAAACCGCGCCGGCGGGCTCGAGCTTGGTGGTGTCAACGGGCAACTTGTAGTGCTGCCGTGACTCAACAAGGCGCAAACGAAGGGGCAACTTGACTGGACTCTGGCAAACTCCTCGTCACAGGCGCATAATACCAGCACCCAAGCTGCGACTTATAAATGTCCGATCCGCTGCATTTCTGACTCGGACAGGAGTCTTCGTCCCGACGGCCATCCGTTCGCTAGACGGCCAAGCTGCGGAGCTGCGCAGCTGCGCTCCCTCTGGCATGCGTGAAGGATCCCGGATCCTTTCGACGCGCTGACGCCGCTATGGGGCACGGAGCAACGGGCGAGATGGTGGAAACACCGCGAAAACCCCACATTCAGATAGTGTATATACCTGCTTCGGAAGTTCCGACTGCTGAGGTTAGGCGTCAGGCTCTGGAAGCGCAGTTGCATTCACGTTTGAACAAGTTCTGCGTCTGAGTCGACTCCAAAGCTCGTGTCCCACTATCATGCTCTCTTTTTGGCCTTCTGTGGAACCGGTCTCTCCGCGTTTAGGATCGCGATTGGATACTCACATTCTCAGATGCCGTCTCGTCCTCGACTACGCACCAAGCAGTCCTTCAATCCCCGGTCGTAAGGCTACTAATCGACGACGAGGCTGTCGTTGACCATGTTGCATTATTTCATAATCAGCCTGCATGCGGGCAAGCGCTTAAGTCACGTGCCCGGGCAGGATCCATTTCTGTTGCAATCCGACGGCAACGCACATTCGATATTCGGCACCTTTTGTTTTGACATCGGGACGGCATTGGCGACAGGCTGTCGGTTTCCCGGACCGTGGGCAGCAGGTTTATATTTATGGCCAAGCAGGCGTCGGAGGGCTGGGCAATCTCTGGGACGATAGGTTTCTAATGCTACCGGATTCGATCACCAGCTGTAGAATATTTTAAACCTCGGGAATCAAATAAGAAACTTTGCGTTCTTCTGGGAGTTTGGATATGTCTGCCTACATGATACTCTATCTCCAGGGATTTCAAGATGTTCAAACAGCCGCACAAAGGTGCCACTCTCGTGGCTATGCACCAAGCCGCAGAGCCGAGGAAAGCGCGCTGCACGGGCGAAGTGGCATGGTTATCATGAGTTTGCGTCATCTGGGATTATTTCGTCGAATTCAATAAGGTGGGTCTCGTTCATATATCCGTTCTGCGCAGCCCCCCTTGGACAAAGCTTGGAGGCCTGGAAATCCGTGCAATATCAGACTTCACAGCCCTGACCCGTCCCAACTGGGGGAATGAAGACACCACAAAGTTTCAGGCCCACTACACGGACCGAACCAATCTCCTGGATGTTCACTTTTAACATGCGCGACTAGCCATAGGGCTGTTGCTGCTATCCCTACAAGGTGAAGACAAGCTCCAAGTTGCTGCCCTAAACTCCCAGGTCAAGACGCATACCGACGGGAAAGCTCAAGCCACCAAAGGATTTGGGTCGCTGTTATGTCTTACATCCGCCAGTCCTTGATTCGTCGATTTCAGAATTTCCGAAGGATTTCCATTCTCAGATCACATTTCTGGAAAGGCGTCTCATGCACAAAAAGCTTGTCTTCTCGGATTCAGCTTGCCGAAAATAGTATGCATCAGAGGGCTCAGACGAGATCTAGATGACGACGACGAAGACGACGAAAGGAAAGTCCTGATCTCGTATATGCACAAGTTTGTTGGGGAAAGAAGACACGGGTCATGAAACCTTTTTGTTCTATTTTGGTAGACACCCTCCGTCTCCCAAGCTTCTTGGTTCTGTCGACGGTATTTTTTACCGAATTCGTTCGGCTCGAAAAGGTGACTTGGACATGATGGCTTTGTTGCCTATTCCCCAGATATTGTGAGGCTCCAGCCAACAATTGTGTCAAAAAACTTGGTTTACAAGCCAACGGTTAAACTTGTTGCAACCAAACCTCCCTCGCATGCATTACTCAGCCTCTCACATGCTTCGGTCTCCCGCTTAACCCTGAAAAGATATCTCAAATCATGAGGCACCTACCCCAGTTCGTTTAGGTCGGGAACTCGTCGCCGAATAAAAAGGATAGCAGCGAGACGTTTGGGTGACTAAGGCAGCCAAGAAACTATCCGCTTGGGTGGAAAGGGCCCACAGCAAGGCGGCTTTGATCCCACTACTTCGCAGGTCCCCTCATTCTTGCTTTCGAAAAGTATTAATGAAACCACATGGGAGTTACACAAACGGCAAAAAGACGCTTGCTTGGCTGGTGAACCAATAGGGCGAACCGTGCAGCCCGACCCTGCATTCCTCACTTCCACTCTCCCAATTCACCCAATCCCATGAGCACCCTCACGAAAAGTTCGCCACGATAGCGATAAGGTAATTCTTGGACGAAAAGAGTCACGGTACCAGCCCTTACCCGGATGCAGGCAAAATACTTTCAACAAACACCCTCCCAAGATCTCAAGACCACACCACATTTCTAGGCTTGCGGCTGAGCTCCCGAAGATTTGTCAAAATTAACAACACCACAACAAGCAGAAACGCTTCGCACGCTAGACCCTTGAGCAAACCCCTGCACCTTTCTGTTCCGCTGGATTTTCCTCGGTTGTCTCTTTTCGTCGCTTGCCAGCCAACCAGATTTACCCAAATTTTTTTCGAAGGATCATAAACCCTTTCTTGGGATTGTAGGGGTCGAGACTTCGAAGTTTGCTTTTTTCAAAGATTTCTCGTTCTTGAGAACTGCATCCATGCATGGGATCTGTTCAACTTGAGACTAGGGCCTTGGGGGCTTCTTGGGATTTTGCTTGGTTTTCTTTGAGATCCCTTCATAGCGTTTTGGGGCCCAAGCGGCTACCAACAAAATTAATCCCGTCGTGGAGCTGAAAGAAAAAGTAAAGAAAGGCAGAATGTAGCGATAGCACCTGCGAGGTGTGTACGGAAACAAAGAGAAAGGCGGTCTCAGCAGAAATATATAAAAGATGCGCCATCCGTCTTCATAGTTCCGAATTATCTTTCGCATCTTCATCACATAAGCAGCGTTTCAATATACCAATAATATTAAACTGGTATCCGCGCATTTGAAAAGCAAGGACCAACTTCTCTCTTCGAGAATCTATATTCCATTGTTATAAGGATCAAAGTCGACCAACATACAAAACAGAAGCAATGGAGAACAAACAAGCTGGTTCCGCCCCCGTTTCGAGAGGCGTTGGAGGAATGGGAAATGAAGTCCCACAGGTCCCATCCTGGTTCATCTTTGTCAGATATGCGCAGATCGTCTTGACCCTCATCGTCTTCGTCTGCTCTTGCGTCGCCCTTTCGCAAGTTCGAGGTTACTACCTTGGATGGGGTGCTGGCTTCTCTCTCTTCACTGTATGTTCAACCCAACATTGCAATCCTACTCGAAGTTACTTGTGCTAACATATAAAATGTAGTCCATCTACACTGCAATCTTCCTCGCGGGTGTCATGCTCGTCCCCAAGTTCGCCCCACAATTCTACTTCAAATGGTTCTGCCTCGGTGCTGAGGCCTTCTGCGTCCTCTGGTGGCTCTGCTCCTTCGCAGGTCTTGCTTCTTGGGCTGCTTGGCTCTCTCTCTGGACCTCTGGATACTCCGACGGCCGAACTGTTTATGGCGCTTGCGCAGCCGGTGCCGCCTTCGGTGCTTTCAACTGGATCGCTTTCTGCGTCACCCTCGTCTTCTACTCTCTCGGCTGCCACCGTCACCGTGTCCAGAAGTCTAGCTGGAACGGTGGTGTCGAAGCCGGTGCTGCATCTATGGGCCCAATTGGCGTTCAGCATACCGGTGCCTCGCAGCCAGCTACCTACGACCCAAATGCTCAGCAGACCCCATACTACCAGGGCGAGCAGCAATACCCAACCGTCCCAACTCCAGCTCCTTCGCAAGGATATCACTCTTAAATTGACGGATTTGAAACTTAATCGCGGAATGATTATCAGGGGAGGACGATCGTCTTATACGAGTTTTCTTTGGGTTCACAAATTTTATATACCTCTTTCCTTTGTATAAAGCTTTTCTTTGGCTATCATCGTCTGTGGATGAAATAATCTCTGTCCTTATTGCTTCGCAGGGCGTTTTTGTATACCTCTTATTGCAGGAGTATCTAGGGTCTGATTCTTAAAAAAATCTAACACGGGGAGCTTGCTTTCTCTCTGTTTATATTTCAAAAACTTCCTTTCCACTGAATAACTCGAGTAACGCATTTTTTTGCAATGAAGTATATTTCCTCATCACGAGCGCTCTAACATTGGACTCCGAACTACGAGCTGCAGCTACCACCCAGCTGTCGTCCGAGACACAGTTTTGCGGTTGCATTTTGGAGCCTCACCAGGAAAAAATGTTGTGAGCATCTTCCCAGCTTTGCGCAACAAAAGCGAAAGATTAACAAAAAGTCCGAACCCAGCAAGTCCGCTGCGTAACGTTAATCCCAGCACAATCCAACCCTTCAATCAATTTAACAAGTAAAAATTTTCTACCCGAAATTCGATTATGGCAATCATCCAGGCCCACCTAGAATCCTTATCCTGAACCCTTCTCCTCTGTTACGGCACATCCGCTTAATGTTTTCGGCTCAGCGAAAAAAATCACTCCCATCGACAATAAAATAAAAATCCTGCGATTTTGAAGAGAGAGTGCCGAAAACCCGACGCCTCGATGCATAGAATCTCCACAGTTTACCACACGAAAGCTTGTGTCAATATCTGCTTCAGAAATATCATAATAGTCTATTGCGTTATTGCATCTCGCACACCGTGCAATCGCTCCACCCCCCGCGCGCGTATTCCGCCCCTTAACTGCAACCTTAAGCTGCTGGGTTCACGATATTACTGCTGATCCTTCCAAAATTCTAAAAAAGTTCACTTGCCATTTTGACCCAGCATTTCGGAGTATCTATCCTGACACGATATTCTCACCACCTTGAACGCCCCTCTTTTCTGGGCACCGCAAGCCCGCCGCGCCGTCAGTGGCAACACTTGACCAGCTGGGCAGGCGGGCGGAAGTGGTGAGAGTGGGAGGCTTTTTCTTTTGTTTTTTTTTCTCTTTGTGATTGCGATGTAAGAACCATCCCAGTCTGGAGGTCTTTGTCTCGCCATCTCCAAAAGAGATCGAAGTCACAGTACGTGCGGCTGACGAAAAGAGGAAAATTCAAAAACTACCCGCTTCATCTAAAACCATCCAATTTCGAAAATCTCGCCATTCACATTCCACGAAAATACCCTGTAAAATGCACTCCTTTCCACGCATCCCCAGCGTTCTGGATCCTAAGGGCCCAAACCACATGCGCTGCTTGCGTTGCTTGCGGCACAGATAAGATTACTCTCCCTAAAAACGCTTGTTCGATGTCTATCTACATTTGCCTCTTTCGTGAAATCCACAGGAAGCATGTAGCTCTACTTTATCTACGTAAAACATGCAAGCCAGACGCAAACCACAAACCACAAAGGTTTTAGGTCTGCTGACATTCGCGCCAGGAAAAACCAAGCCTAGCCTGGAGTTAAGAATACATTTCGTTCCCTTGCAAGCTCTGTGATGTCGACCTCACTCGATCAGCAGGTCACACAAGCGTAAGAGTAAAGTTAGCTCTTCCCACTCTTTCATCGCCAGGCACTAGATTCTTTCAAGATCCTTTCGCGTGCTCAAGCGAAGCGAGTGGCAAACAGGGCTCCCCGTGGGAGATCAGCTGAGATCTACTGTGCTGGGTCCGTTCGATGGATTTCCCAGCCGCTGTGGCCAATCACCACTAATAATAGCAGGTGGTTTGATTGAACTGCACGATGTCGGCGGAAACAGCAAGCCAGCAGACGTTGAGATGCGACAACGGCGAAAAAGACCAGATGAATCTTTTTTGGCCTTTATCTCAACCGAGACTAGACCAATTATTTTATGTACAAGAAATGTATTCATCTCGCCGCGGACCTGCCTTCGAATATGCTAGATCCCTGCGTTGTAATGCTAGAGGCTGGTCGTCAACGATCGTTTGGCTCGTACCGGTACCACTTCCAGTCGGACTCCATCGATGTCTCAAGGCCATTTATTGATTTCCGTTTGGTGACTAAGATGTACCCGAGAAACGTACCCCAGCCCAAAAACTAAAAAAGAAAGCAAGATGGGTCTTGAATTAAGGACACTCCGCTCACTGGAGTTGGTTTAGAGGGTAAGAAGACTAACGGAAACACGGTAGGCATCAAAGCCCCAAAGGAAAGTGAGAGAAAGAAAGAAAGAAAAAAGTACCTGCCAGCCTTCCAAGCTTGGGTGCTCCTTCATCTATCCTCGAGTAAGCAGCTCCAGCGAATCTCATGTCTCCACGAGATTTCACCAAGAAAACCGAAGAGTTGTCAGGACGTTCTCGGCATCGAGTGAGCTCGTGTGCGCTTTTGCAAATTTTCTAAATTTCAGAATCCTGAACCGTTTTGCCCAGTCGCAGATCGCAACCGCGATGGAGTCATCATTTTTTTCATCCCAAGTTCGTTCCGTTGAGAAATCCGGTCGTAGACGTTCGTGTCCGCCTTAGCCCTAGCTCTCCGATAATCGTTGACCCTGGATACCTTCCTACTCCGGCACACCACAGATCTTTAACGGCCAAGATCCTCTCAATTCGGTATGTTCCGAACGGATTATTTAGCAATCGAGAGTCCAAGATTAGCTCTCGTCTCTTAAAACGTTCTAAGAGTGGGTCCTACTCTCCATCTGCGAATTCTCAATGCTACATGATGACATGTTCCGCCCTCAGCAACACGCATATCTTGTTGAGCCGAGGCACATCCTCAGCACACGGAACCGGCGTTCTGAATTACGGATTTATCACACGATGAGAAGGAATCGTTACAGGCTATATCAACGGCCAAGAGAAATAGAAGCATCGTACCTTAACCAGGTCTAAATTCGATTTGCTGAGAAATACTTCCCCACTATTAGATATCATCACATGAGACGATGAGGGGATATACGTATTAAATGACAGTTTTTACAATGAAGCAAATTTCTGCTCAAACGACTGCATCTAAACGTAAGGGGTAAAGAGGGAGAGGTGGAAAATAAACGAAAAATAAAAATAAAACTTCAATAACGAGCAGAATAACAAGATAGCCCCTTCCCGATTAAAAACTGCCCAATTTTTTGCAATTCAAGAACTCAACGCCAGACATGCATCAACCGCTAAACCGACCCTATACCATAATCGCCAATCCATTAGCATCGCTATTCTTTAGCAAGGAAGGAAACCAACGTCTTCGAGACACGACAAATGAAAAGTATCCATTTCATACATTTATGTGAACCAGAAGGTAATGGGATCGAAAAAGCTTACTAACCTCCCTTCCTTCATCCTCACCACGTCATCGATGATATCCTTATCTAGGTCTGGGAACATGGATGATAATATTCTAGAGGTTGTTAGCTCGGTCCATTCCACAAGGGTAGGTGTTTTTGAAAGTCAGACTAACCCAACAGTATTCTCATGCTCCGCCCTCTGTATCCTTATTGCTTCTGCGGTCTCCGCACTCGCCTGTCTAGCCGCACTTTCCGCGGCCTCCAGCGCGGCTTCCTGCTGCCGATATTTCGCACCAGGGAATCCATTCGCTGGTGTTTGTTCTCCTGGTTGCCCTTCCTGTGTATCACCAGTTGGCCCAGGACTGGTTCTCGGTGTATTACCCGGTAATGGCGTACTAACCGGCCTGGCATCCGTGGTGGCCGCGTGCAACTGCTGCTGCTGCTGCTGATATTGCGATGCCGAATCATCCCCGAAGATTCGGCCGATTGTGCTCAAAGGCTTCTGTATCGTTCTTAATAATCCCGCAACCGCAGCCTTTTCTTCGTCTGCCGGTGCAGGAGGCCCGTCTACTCGAGAATCCATACTCTTCCGCCTGCTAGTACCTCCGCTTTCATCTCCTGATCCCGTGCTCGGCCCGCTGGCTACTGCAGCGGATAGCGACATGCTTCTCTGCTGCACGGCGGCTTCGTTGCTGACAGCTCCCTTCGTTAAGCTCACGACTGGGCTAAACGGCTCCTTCTTCTCTGCAATCTTCCGAACCGCCTCTTCTACGTTTTTTTCGAATTCTTCGTCATTGATTGTTAAACTACTCCTATCCAGCCCTTCTATAAACTGTATAGCCCCGCTCAACGACGATAGATAATAACCTGCTTCACCACCCAACTTATCCGGATTCCGGAATCGTAGAATATATTGGATATTGCTAACAAGGTGTTCTGGGTTGGCACGGAGGACAACGTAAATCAATAACGGGACGAATTCGTCGGCAGATTGCGTAGAGTTTGCGTGGCGTAACAGTCCTATTATATAAGAGCAACCTATGGTTAGCATTATTACTTTGAAGTGCTTAGATCAACTAGGCTCATACCAAATATGACTTTACAGCAGTTAAGCACACATATGACTTTATCCCTCGGCGCCCTGTAGTTATTGATCTTCAGTAGCTCCTGACAAGCTAAGCTCAAAAACTTTCTCCCACTGTCCCCTACTGGCTGTATATCCAGGTGCTCTTCCCGTACCCATCCGTATATGGCAACTTTCTGTGCTAGGATTTCATCCCGCTCGATGTCCTCCTGATGCTGCCCTCGTCTGCCTGGCATATTAGGATTCTGTCGGCCTTTCCCTCGTTTATTTGAAGGTGACGCGGGTGGGTTGATTGATGGGGAAAATGTCTGTGTGTATAATCTATTCATGACGAGCTTTTCCATGCCTTCCTTGGCATTATCGAATTCTGCGTCTGAGACCTCACGCCAGACCTCGCAGAGTGCCATTTTGCCGTGGATGAAATCTAGAAAATCGGCAATGATTTTCACTTGTTCGTGGACAAGCCATTGACGCTTGCTGAATTCGTTCAGGAAAGAGCGGAGGAAGCGGGCAACGGGGTCAGCAGTGCGGTGACGAAGTTGTTCGAGGAAGCGGTGAAAGTCGAAGGGTTGAGGCGGCTCTGGGTCAGGTCCCGGGGGAGGTGGTGCGGGTTCTGAAGGGGAGTGAGGGTCGAGAGTTGTAGAGAAGCGACGGTTGAGTTGGGGGGTAGGCAGAGGCTTTTCATTAACCGGTGAGCGATTCGACTCAGGGATTCGGTCGACAGTCATTAAGTTTTCGAGGCTGGATGTACGAGGTGGGATAGGAGAGAGAGGCGGATTTTCGAGGGACGTATTGGAAGCTTCGGCTGATTTCTCGTCTTTGATGTCGGGCTGAGGTTGCAACTTTGGAGAGAATTGGGACATTATACTTCTAATCTCGCCCTTCGTATCCTGATTGTCTTCCTCTTCGCCGTCGAGTATCGACGATCCAGACATCGAACGTGTATGGGATTTGGAAAAGCCGGGGTGTAGCCTGCCATTTTCGGTGTGCGGTAGGGCAGGTAGAGCCGAAGGAGTGGAAGAAGGCTGCTTCTGATGAGCTGTTTCTGCTTTTGACAGCACGTCCTCAGGAGCGGGTAGCGGCCTGTCCTTAGGAGGAGGAGCTGGAGCTGGAGGCGAGCTGGGGAGAGTCTGCGACAGGGACTGCTGCAGCGGTTTTGGGGTGGTAGACGAGATGTCAAGCTTGCCGAGTGATGTGGAGAGATCTGATTCGGTGTTACCGGCGGTAGCGATAGGTGTCCCTGCATCCGTGGAGACGGGGTCGCTAGCTGGGCCGGTAGCCGCTGGCATCGCGGCCGGGTTGGTGGGAGATTCTACCCATTCTTTGGCGTCGGTTATCGTCATCGCAGGCGAGGGGGGCTCTGGGAGTTGTTGGGCATGCTGTCGTTGGGTGAGTGAGGATGCCTCGATGTGGTTTTGCATGCTCGTGGAAGCTACCCGAGGTAGCCGGCAAGCAGTGGCAAGAAGGTGGCGAGGCTCTCCAGAGGGTGAGATGCCTGATGAAGCTGGAAGGAAGGTGGTGAAGCCGGGCTCCGGCCTGTTCTTTGGTGGAGGGCTCTGTTGCTTTGGGAGGACGGGGCAGCGAACGAAGAGGATGCGTTGAAGTTGAGGTTGGACTTGGTGGCGAGGCGTTGGGTTGGCTGGTTACCCTCAACCAGCAGCGCTATTGATCCTTGAGTCGGCGCACCCAACGGGAATCTTCAACCACAACGGCAAGTAACGACGATGGCAACAACGAGAAGGTAGGAATAGCACCGCAAGGGGGTCTGAGGAGTACGCGGGTTCCCTCCGACGTCGATTCTGGGAGACGACCGTCGGAAAGTCGAGATGGTGGCTGTAGTTTGCTGCCAGCGGGGTGGGACCTGGTCAGGCCGGCTTTAGCGACCGAGTCAGTTGACCGCTGGTCCGTCCTTGTTTGATGAAGGCGGGCAAGCAAGCAATCTATCATACACAGCACCTCTAACAGATACTGCATGGACCGGTGTGTCTGTTTGATAAGTCGTATCAGATGAGAGTTGTCTGTGGCCCGGAGCAATCCTCGGGGCCTCTCTGATATATATCATCGACACTTGAATACTAAGTACCCATTATTACATGCCACATTACTGTCAACGGATATATTGTCTTGTTTTATACATGCGGTCAACGGTTCTGCTTGTCCCCAGCTGTCATTTCGCTGGGCTCTCTTTAATTGGTCCTGTTCCCGCAGGTTCCTCGAAAGCTACCAACCAATGCCATTAAGCGAGGCGCCTGGATTGGACCCACAGCAACGTGTGCCTGCATCCGATTCCAATTCTCGACAATTAAAATCAGGTCAAACGGGTATTGCGCATTTGTATTCGAGTCAAAACATGGGCTAGCCGATTTGTTCTTGTATGAAATACTAAAATAGTTCCTAGGGAATCGTCGAGACATAATAATATTGATCATAGAAATCCATCTATCCCATATATTGCGCCCTGCCATATATCATGTATTACAAAGTAGCTCGAGCTGGCGAATTGATTGTGCCTGTTTTTTTTTAACTGGAAGGGCATATATGCTACTCCTCAACCACCTTCTCTCCATCTTCGTCCTTCTCAGAAGTGCCTAAGTTAGGTACATCTGGTTCCTTCTCGCCGCCTTCAGTCCCATCGTCGACAACGTTGGTCTCTGGCTCGGGCTCGGGACCCTCACTGAGAGCGGTGGTATCCTCATTTGCTTCAGGAATAGGCTCCACTACTCTCTGCTGATCCCACATCCAAGGCTCCAAACCAAAGTTTGCTTTGGCGGTAAAAGAAACTTCTGTTGCTACAACTGGGAATAACTGACCCCGAACATCCTCAAACGCAACTCCCAAAAACTTGCCATTACGAGTCCAAAATATGTTATGGTCATCTTGGTCGTAACCACATCCAATGGTATCTCCAAGCTGGTACTTGACCGGTCCGTTTGGAAATGTCTTAGATGGGCAACTCGTAGATTCTTCGTCTGTATCGATACTTGGCGAATACAAGCGTCCATCGTCGCCATGGAGTCCATAGCTTTTACCTGGGCCAAGAAAGGACTGGAACGGCCATCCGGGCATATGGTCAACCAGTGGCTTATTGGATGCGAATCCAATTCCTATTAACACACTTTTAAATTTCGAGCACAAGTCAGATTTTTTTAGGGCCAAAAAGCGGAATTCGCGAAGGTATAAGTGTTTGTACTAACTCTTTTTCCATGGCGCACGTTAAAATTGTCACTTCGAAGTAGAAGAGACCTGCGTATGGAGAAACAGGAGAAGTGGTGGATACTGCGACTGTTTTCTCGCCTGTACATATGAGAGTAAGTAATACGGAAGAAGAAACTTTTTAGGGCATAGAAGCACTTACCTTCTTCTAGTTCACTCTTGTCAAAAGATATACTTAGGCCGTCTTCCGAAATTTGAATCTTTGGATGCTTAATTTCTGGACTCCACTTCATGTGCGTGTTTCCTATTTCCTGGAATTTCGATTTACGGACGTTGTAATCGACAACATTAAAGTTCTCGACTCCCGATATCAATTCAGTTTTACCACAAGCGTATGCCCAATCGTGGAAATCCCAACCGCCAGTGTCGACGGATTCGAAATCCAGTTTCTTAGTGCAGATATATTTGAGAATTACTGGTGAGTTGATGCTGAGTATTTCAGATAGCAGGGTTGGAAATTCGATCTTGGAGATATCGGGGATGAGAAGTCTGTCAATCAAAATACGAAGGGCGGGGACCTCAGCTAAATCGGTATCTTCTATTTCGTTATAATCCTGGTCTTTTTTGAATTTGCTATCAAGGAGCCCGGAAAGGAACAACTCCCACGCCGTTCGGCCTGCCCAGTTCTTAGCCTGAGAGTTCGCGTTTTGGTCTAGGAGGTATTGTGCGCATTGAAGTGCCCACTTATCTATTGCTTGGTGTAAGGGTGTATCTCCTGCTGGTGCAGAACCTCGTGGTGTTTCAATAAGTGATTTTCGTTCGTCCTCAGTGAGGAGTGGATGGTCAAGAACTGTTTTCATCATTCTTATTGTATTGGATTCCTTGTAGTCGAAAAGAGCGCGTTGCATGACTCCATCTCCATCTCCATCGAGGTGCTTGAAATAATCTCGATTATCTGGCGACTTCTCTGCGTGATGCTCTAGGAGTCTGGCAGTGTACTGCCAATTTTCCATCCAAAGAGATCCTACCCAAGGAGACAGCGTTCGAGAATTCGGTGGGGATTCCAAAGAAGCCCCGTGCTTAACTAACGTATCGATTATAGCCAGTCCCTCGGTGATCATATCATCCTGGAACAACGAAGTTATATATGTGAGGGCGGTTTCTCCACTATCATCGGTATCGTCAATTATAACTTTGGTATCCTCAGGATACTCGAATTCGAGTATCATCTTGACGGCTTCCACATTGTGAGCTTGAACTGCCCAGAACAAAGGCATCCGGCTTGACATATCCTCGGCATTAGGGTCTGCGCCAAGCTCCAGTAGCCTCTTTCCAAATTTAAGTTGTGAATCCACGGGTATTCGAAGGTCTTCGTCAACTGAGAATATAGTATGAAGAATTGTAGCTTGACTCTCGGTGCGGCAAGTCAGGTTAAATGTAGGGTTTTTGGCAACAAGCTCGAAAAGTTCTTCATCTCCAATCTTGATGATTCGGTGTAAAGCAAGAGTATAAGGTTGTTCTAGGAAAAACTTGTCTAACCCCATGTCCGCTTTACTTCCAGCAAGAAGCTTCAATGACTCTAGTGTCTTGGTATAGGCGCCGCCAGTTTTGTTCTCAAGTTCGGGATAGAGTAAAGAAAGACATATCAAGAAAGGTATAAGACCATCGCTCTCCCTTGGAGATGATACATCATTCTGCTCCCGTATTATAGTTTCGATGTGTTTAGGACAGTAGTATATATCCTCATAATGTAAACGATTGGTAACGCCGAGTTGTTGGTAGAAAGAGTAGAGGCATAGACTGTTGTCCTGCAAGAAATCTTCGTAAATTGTGAGATCTAAGCACGCCGACAGATGTGCCGGGCCCCAGAAACTCCACTCGGCTTTAGCTTCCTCGTACGAAATCTCGTCTGTCACCTGTTTGTATTGAACGATCCATCTCCAAAATATGGTCAAGTTGGTAAAATTTTGAAGAAGCTCCAGCAGTTTATTCCATTCTGGAGAATTTCGCGCTTCATCTAATCGCAGTTTACCAAGCTCCCTCATATGGTGGATCCAGTGGTGGATTTCGCCTCGCCATGGGGATTTCCGCTCTCCATGCTCATGCGGTTGAGGAACGACAGCTGTATCTTGTTCTGCATCAGCAACTTCCCTCGGTCCTAAGGGGTACGGAAGTTCGTCTTCCGTCGCCGCATCTTCATCGTCGGCGGTGTCCTTCTCTTCCGCTTTATTATTTTCTTCATCGTCACCCTTACACTCGGTATCAATATTCTCACCTTCACCACCCTCGCCACCCTCGTTACCTTTGTTCTCGGTATTGTGATTGCTGTTTTCGTCCTCATTATTATCATTTTTAGTCTCCTCTTTATTACTGTTCTCATTCTTGTTATCGCTTTCTTCATCGCTATCATTATCATCAGACTGATGTTTGCCGGGAAACATGTTGATAATCTTATCAGGAAGACCGCAGACTGGCATGTATATGTCCTGAAACTTCGGGTGGGTGAGAACTTGCACTATCGATGTAGATTTCCTAATCAGTCAAAGTAAAATTAAATCAAATTCAAGCGGTAAAGGTCCTCACAAATATGCGTTAATATAGCGAGATGTGCGTCGCGTGCGCTGTCAAATGTAGAGCCACTGACACTCATAAACTCGGCCCCTTTTCATTAACCAGTAATTAGTTTAAATTATTGCCAGTGATTGAATTTCGTTAAATCTGACTTACTAGAAACGGCAAGTAAGATCTTAAACTCATCGTTCTGTTTATAAAGCATGGGAGCACCGTGAATAGTCTGCGGCAGTGTTTTCTCCGACTCCGAGGTTTGGCTATCCATCCATTCACGCACAGAAGTATGAATGAATTCGATGTTCCGGTCTTCATTAGAGAACTTGAAGAAATCACGACCCGCGTTGCTCAAATGGTAGATAACATCGGCTACCTCTGGGTTATTCATTTGAGTTGTCATGTAGACTTCGTGGTGGAAGGAGCTGGAGCGACGATGGAGGCCGATCCGTTTCTTTTGAGCTTGGCTCTGCTCTGGTACTATGATATTAACACCTTTTTCACTGGTTGGGGAATCTGCGATAGCGTTATCATGCGTGTTATCGCAGTTTTGTGTAGGTGTATTATCCATGAGGTGGTCATACTCGAATTCATCCTCATGCTGTTCGGCGTTCTCTATACCGGAGCTATGCTCATAATGTTTCTTGAATTGTTCAACAATTTCTAGCGTGTGCATTTCCACACCGCATACATTGCTCCAATAGATCCGGGTGAGAGCTAGCATGACAAGCTTCCGTTCCGCATCGGTCAGCGATTTCAATTGCGAAGAGTAAATCTGGTTCATCCCTGTTGGGAGTCCCTTTATTCTCTGAGACAGACGCAGTTCAGATGGTTGGCGAAGACTTGTGATTGTCATAGCACTATAGGTAAACATTCCGTGTGACCTCTCTTGGATGTGTCTGGCCATATTTTCGATTACGGCCTCAAACTTCGTAAATTCTGGCTTAATCTTGAGTGTGTACCTCTCCTCTTCTTTGACGAAATATTCCTTTAGTCTTCCACGTTGCATGAGACCACGTAGAGATATGTTGAGGAATGCTAACATATCCTTTGAGTTTGTATCGCGGCTGATATTTAGTATGATTGCACCATCATGGTACTCGTATCCTTTTGAATTAGGAACAGTAACTTTGGGGGTCTCGTTTGAGGCAGGCGATTCTGTTGTTTCCTCGTTATTCGTAGTCTCAGGCGTGGAGTCTTTGGGGGCAGATTCTTGTATTGAGGGATCTTGAATCTTTGCTTCTTCTTCTAGAGTTGATTCTGTCATTTTTACCGAAATGGCTTGCATATTGTTGATAAGTTCATTCTTGATAGTTGGATCAACTCTGCTCGATATCAGAATTCTGAAAATGTCGGTATTCAATTTGGCTAATTGGGCGAGGCGTGGGACGACGTTTTGCTCCAGCCTATCAATGCATTCATCTAAACCGTCGATGACCAGGTATACTTTCCTACCGATCGTTTTCACTGCAGTCTCTAGCTGTCCAATTATATAAGAGAACGACTCTTCAGACTGCACTGTAGTTGAATCCTCGCTTTCTGATGTTGACTGTGGCGCCTTCAACCGGTCTATCGCTCGCAACATCGGGTTCAGCATTCTAGCTTCCTTGTGGTGCTCTGGTTGAAAAACTTGAGCTAGGAGACTCCGAGCTGCTGCCGTTGCAAGTTGTGTAGAGCTATCACCTTTCTTGAAGAAGAAGAAGATAACAACCGGATTCAGACTTTCACTCTCTGGGTGCACCGGCAAGTTCTGCTCCTGCTTCTTTTGTACGGGACCAAAGAAGACATTTGGTTCCATCTCTCTTTGAAGTTTTTCAATCGCAAGCCCCATGATGACTGATTTCCCGAATCCTGCCTCGCCAGTGAGATATAGAATCGTTTGGGAGGACTCATTAGAGCTTTTGCTGCCCGAACTGTTGACCTTCTCCTGAGAAGCAAGATCCTCATCTGGAGCTGCCTGTTCATTGCCATCTGTAGTGGACAAAGTTGAGATATCGTGCTTCCAAGTTTCATACATCGGATCTTTGAATAACCAGACACCAAAATCACTGTCGTGGATATCATCTCGGCGTAACGGCTCAAGAGTTGTCTCCAGAAGTCGTTTGTGGGCCTCTGTTTGTCGCGATCGAAGATTGCTCTTGTAATATTCTTCGATTTGTCGTTTCTTTTCGGCGTCATCCATGCCTGCCTGCATTTTCTCCACCACATCTTTGGTAACCGCCACCTTATCGAACCCCTCTTGAAATTCTTCGTACATAGTACTCAAAACCAATTTAATATTGGCGACTACTTCGTATGTTTCTATTTACCAGGTAATCGTCAACTTATTAGATATAACCAGGATAGTGAAACTAAGAGGAACCTATGAGTAACGTACCTTTAGCCTTAGGAAATAGGACTTCTTCGAGATATTCATTTGTCTTCGCGGTCCCCATTTTGGTCTCTATATTCGCTTTAGTAAAACTGTTGATTTGATTTTTTTTAAATATCGTGTTCCACCACTTCTACACGGAGTTTACCTCGTAGAGATGAAAGTACTATTTCATTGAAGCTCATGGTTTGCATGTCGAGTAGTTCCTGGTATCTTTGCGTCACTCGCTCATAATTCTCGCCGGTGTGATCATCGAAAATGCTTTTCACATGGGTCTCTATCATTCATCTTTGAGGTTAGCATGTCATAGAACCTTGATATCGATACGTCTTTCCACAGATATCTGGTATGAACCGAGACTCACTGGCGATGTTTGCAGCTGCTTTGGCTTTCTCAAGGATACTTGTTTTGCCTTTGACTTTATCCTCTCCGAACTGAAATTTCCGGTCTGCGAACCAGATGAAACGAAGAATTTGTGACAGAACACTTGTGATGCTGTCGAGAGTTGTTTTGATTACTTCTGCATCAGCAGTAAGCTCCGTGTCGCGGCATTTATGTTCGAAAACTCGACAATTTAATACGATCTTCGAAAATTTATAGCAAATATTTGATATGAGCTCGCATCGCTTTACGTCTATGGCTACTAACTATATTTTGAAAATTGATTGTCGTGTTAAAGATTCATTCATTACGCTAATTTCGCGAAATATGGCATGGACAGGTATCGCGGTGTACTCACGTCTAAGAACAAGCTTATCCCGTACCAAACTGCGGCGGCAATTTCAGGTGCGTTGGAGAGGACCGCGTCTCCCACCTCTCTTGTCTTTTGCATAATATGGAGGCATTTTGTGAGAGCCTCCGGGTAGCGTTTATCAACACTTGAAGTCAATTTCTCTGCCGATAGAATGACTGACGTTATGGATTTTTTTTGGGCCAGAAACACATCTATGTCCTTTTGAAGCTTTTGCAGCTCCTCTTCGTTTTTGGGCTTCTTTACTTCTTTCCTACCATACCTATTATCAATTTTTTGATCGTCTTTGTCGACCTTTGCATTTTCAGCTATTAGCTCGTCACGGAACGCCTTTTTGGCGTCCTGCCAACAGGAAACGGGATTAGCTGCTTCTGGGAATGTCTGGCGAAACGGTGTTGCAGGAGTCGCAGGAGTTGCAGGAGTTAGGGGGATTTCGCCATGAAGGGGCAATTGGTTCACAGCAACGCGAAGAGAAACTTCTTTCTGTACAATGAGCGTCGCCATTCTGATCTGCAATCTGGTTCCACAAATATAAAAGGAAAGGATACGAAGTATTTAAGGATGCCACGATGATGTTACGACTATTTATGACTTGGCAACGTTAACATGTTCGTCCCCCAAGCCATGTCAGACCTAATTGACTAAGCTACAGCGGCGCCATTATATCTGACTCTCAACCCCTCATTTTGATGTAGAACCTCAGCAGACAGATATTTCGGAACTGGGGGGACATTGTGGGTGGGCCTCACCACAAATTCGACCAGGCTACCTTGTCGACATGGGTCCAGTCGCCTCTCCCTCGCAAAAGGATCCAGTCGGTTCAAACCCCAATTGAAGATATGCTCATCTGCACCCAAGGCGGGCGTTGCATATTCATATCTCAGCTTCAAACAGGAATTGCGCAAAATAGTCACTCGATTACAGGTTCTGGACTGAAAATAACAAACCTTGCATATATGTGGATATCCCGTGTGGGAGGGTCCACTAGGGTCATACTCAAGATTCCGATTGGGTTCTATCACAAAAAAGGCCCTGGTTGAACGTGGACGCCGGAAGATGGTCAGACGCTTGCCTGTGATGGTAGGAAATAATAATCTTTGAATTTGATTATCGCAATCAATACTCGAGAATCATCTTGCGAACCGGCTCAACACTGTTCACCTGCAGCCAAATCAGCATCTGGCAACGAGACTACGAATATTCCATAGTTTCGCAACTTCAAGTCCATGTCGCGTGTTCGGTTTGGTGTATTGGGTGCCCGCTAAAAATTTCTTTGTGCAAAAAGTCAACTGGATTTTGAACTCAGGCACAAATACCGAGCTCGGCTCGTGCTCCGTGTTGCCAGCTGAGCAAGAAGCTTAACTGCCAACGTTACTGCATCCCATATAACTGTATCGAAGCCTGTCGACCACATATAACCCAAAGGCATGCTGTCAAGGGTGTCACTCGAGGAACGATTGCATGAAACATCCGTGGTGGCAATACGCAGTAAATTAGGTCCATGAGGGTAAATATTTTTGTCAGCCCTTGTCATCTGCTCAAACATTCGGTCGGTGTATCCTAGCAAACGGCCTATTGGTGGGCTTAAATTTAACTTCGTGGTGGCGCGCAGGAAGCCCTCGGTGGTTTTGGAGTCGCTCTTTGCTATATATAAACGAGGAACTGGAACCCTGTGCTGTTCGGTCCGGCTCTCCCTATACTCTCAATTCTATCAAACTTATAAGTGGCACAATTAGACAAATTTAGTAGCTATACCTTTACAGGGTTGATACTACTCCACAAATTAATCACCATTTTGAATAAAAATAAGAATATATCAATAATTTCAACAAGAAAACTAATTTACCTTACACTCTATAACACAATCTACACCTTCTCCACTTCTTCGGCGACAGCAGACTTAGAACCAAAGCCCTCCGGAGCGAGTTTCCCACGGACATGGATATCACCATCAAACAATATTGCGATATCTTCAAGCGAAGGACCCTTAGTCTCAGGAAATAATAAATAGACGACCACAAATTCGACTACAACCCAGCCCACGAAGACAATATAAAACTTCCAGGCGATGGCCTCTAGTCCGATCGGAGTAGTAAACGAAGATAGAATGCTAAAGCAACCTTGTGTGAAATAGAACACGGCCAAACCAGTGGTACGCGACTCGTATGGCAAGATCTCGGGGATGTATAGGCCAAGGTTGCCGTTAAGTCCAAGGTTATAAGCTGGGGAGAAAAGATACAAGAAGACGACAGTGACATACCCGGCAACCTTGTTGCCGTTCTTTTGGAAAAGTGCGCTGCCAATGGTAATACAGATATCGCAGATCCAAATGGCAACCAGAGACCAGAGGAATAAAGTACGGCGTCCGACTTTTGCTGGGAGTGTAGCGAAATATATGGCGCTGAACCATGACAACATCTGAGAAGTGGCATTGATAAGTGTTTGCTGGAGGTCGGTTTTTAAGCCCACCGATGTCAAATTGGGGATAAATAGTATGACACGAAGGCATTGCTGGAAAGCTGGGAGATGATGGCAGCCCAGATTAGGATGGCAGTTCTCTTTCGGTTTCCTGGTGTTTTGACTAGGGCGGTCAGGTTGCGTAGGTCGTTTTTGAATCCTGGGCGCTTGCTTTCGCCTAAGCTGTTTACAGCTGCTTTGATCTCTTCAAACTCAAAGACCGCGAGTTCGTCATCTTCAACTCCATTGGCGTGATACTTGCAGATCATGGCCCAGGCTTCATCGCTTCGGCCGTTGGAAACAAGCCATCGAGGACTCTCAGGCACCCTAGATAGAAAGTCAATTTCTATTATTCATACCCGAAGAGGGTAGACCACTTACCACCAGACACCAATAAGTTGAATTAATGAAGGCAAAGCTTGAAGACCAGATGGAATACGCCACGCGGCACTATTTGAAATACGGAATGTCCCAAAGGTAGACCAACCGGCAATGATAGAACCGAAAGAGTAAAATGTTAAAAACAAGGCAGTTGCTGTTGTACGCTGGTGAGGATGGGCGATCTCTGTAATGAAAGGAGAGCCAACACCAGCGGTAACTACGCAACCGACGCCTAAAAGAACACGGGCCATCACAAACATGGCGAGGTTGATGGCACCTGCTTGCAGAGCACCTCCGAAGACTGAGATTGCTGCGCCGAGTGCGAGCCCAATCTTGCGGCCAAAGCGGTCACTGACAATCTGGAACAGAAAAACACCGACAATACCGCCCAGAGGGTAGGCTGCATTGAAAAGGCCAAGAACGGCACCGGTGGGTGTTCCAAAGTACAGGCGCCATTGGCTGACGGCCTGGAGACCATTCATCATAGAGCCATCGAACCTAATGAGCTTGTTAGTTATTCTGCTTGGTTTTTGATATAATATTGTGAGCTATCACATACCCTTGGGAGAAGATGGACAAGAGAGGTACAAGCAACAAGAAGTTGAGGTTTCGAAGCTCCTTGTATCTCCACCATTTGGAAGTATCTATGTTGCCTGCTGGCATAAAAGGAGCTGCTACAGCCGCGCCAGTCATGATTGCGACTTCAATGGGTGATCGCGTCTGAGTTGTTTAGGTGCAAATAATTGGATATATTTTTCGCGAACTTTGAAGATGATGTTTGATTAAGAGCACTCTAGGTGGGTTTATTGATCTCATTTATACAAATCCCATCTAGAAACTCGTTACGAAGTGATTTGCGGGGAGATTGGAGATCCGAGACGGGTTTGTGGGGAAGAAACGAGACGATATGCTGTGCGAGGTCGCTGCCCATCAGCGAGCTGTGGAGGCAAAACCGTTTCCGTTATCTCTCCGCGACGCGTGACAGACGGCACAGGTGTCGTGAGATCGTGGGGCATATTGGCAGTCGAGATTCCCATGGTTGAGATACTTCTTGTCTCAGCTTGTATGGTTGTTGTGATATAAAAATGTGGTGGCGCGCCATAGCGTCTCCAAAACTTGCGAACATATGGCATAAGAAGCCCCGGATTGGGTGTTGGCTCGGAGCATGTTGGGTGGGAGTGCCGGGGTAACATGCACGCCATCGGATTATCTTGTCGGCATTCGTTGAACAAACGGACATGTGCGCACACGGACAGAAAGTGTGAGGGTAGTTTCCGTAGAAAAAGTGCTGGGTGGAATAGATCAAGATTGCAAGGCTCTATCGTTTCTTATCTACCTCCTGCTCATAAATATCATTTGCCAGAGCTGGAGCTGATTATGCCATCTGCAGTATCGGCAATTCTCACCTCACGTTACCTTTTCGTCCGCCTTCTCTTGTCGTTGCTGTTGTATTTTGTTCCTTGGCATCCGAATACGTGTGAGTGGAGACCAGAGCTAAACCGCGACTGGCAAGATGGCTGCCCCAGAAGTCAACCGCGACTGGATGTGGCATCCAAACTTCAGCGAGGAGCATCAAGGAACCGCAGGTCTCTTCGTGCACTTTCGAAAAAGCATTGTGGTCGAAAACATTCCTACGGACCCTTTAAGAGTACAAATCACGGCAGATACCAGATATAAACTATACGTGAACCATAAGCTGGTCGCAACAGGCCCAGTTAAAGGCGACCAGAAACTATGGTTCTACGACGAGCTTGATATCCAGCCTTTTCTTAGATCTGGAGAGAATAAGATTGCTGTCCACGTTCTACGTTTCTTCTATGCTACACAATATGCTTCCAGCTTTCCCCGATTACCAGTCGGCGGACTGATGATTCGACCTATCGGCTGCGACAATTTTTGGCACTCTGAGTTCCAAAGTAGCGCATCTTGGGAAACCGCAGTCGATTCTTGCGCTCTTCTCGTGACAGACTTGGAGGAAGATGATTTTCTCCATATCTACGAGAAGCACCACGGCATCAAGGAATTAGAATGGACTCATGCCAAAGTTCATGAGTTCCAGGCCGCGACGGGGCTAAGAGCACCCTGGAAATTATCTCCACGCATGATCCCCAGTTTCAGATCCGAAGGTTTATGCTTCACAGGCATTCATAATATAAATAGTCCAATCCCGCAAGAGGATTGGAAAGATGCTCTAATTGGGGTCTCTAGTGATGACCCCGTCGTGGGCCTAAATCTGGGGGCTAACACGAAACACTATCTAGAGCTGGAAGTCGATCATCATACGACTGCATTTTTAGAATTTTGGTTTCAGCGGCCGAATGTTGGAGGCAGTCTCATAAAAGTAACATATGCTGAAAGTTACGAGGATCTACCGCCCCTTATACCTTATCTTCGTTCGAAAGACGACCGTCGAGATTACTCTAAAGCGTTGTACGGGCCGCATGACGTTTATGAATTCCGGGATTTCGAAGGCATATCGAGTCTTGGATACTATGAAAACGAAGGAAGGCATGAAGTATTCGCGCCATTCCATTTTCGAACCTTTCGGTTTATTGGGCTTCAGATCGATGTCGGGCCGGCCGATTTGCGTCTGTGGAATATCAGCATCTCCACCGCAAACTACCCGCTTGATACCCGGGCTAGTTTCAACGTGAAAACGTCTAGCGGTGATGACGACAAAATTACAGAGAAGTTATGGGAAACTAGTATTCGGACACTCAACAATTGCATGCACGACTGCTACGAGGATTGTCCGTTCTACGAGCAACTTCAATATTGCATGGATATGCGTAGCTCAGTTCTGTTCACATACTACGCTTCAGGCGATGACCGACTAGCACGACAAGCTTTGATCCAAATACACAATTCCTTCGATGCAAGCATCGGCCTTACAGCTAGCCGAAGCCCCTGCCATCAACCGCAGATTATACCAAATTTCTCACTCTACTGGATTTGTGCTGTCTTCGACCATTACACTTTCTTTGGCGACAAGGCCTTCATTCGTCAATTCGTCGCTGTAATTGACGGCATTTTTGAGTTTTTCAACTCTCGAATCGATCCAGATCTCGAATTAACCTCTGCAAACTATCCAGCTGGAATGTGGGATTTCACAGACTGGACCGAGGAGTGGCGCCCTCATGGGATTCCGCCCGCGGCAGAACGCACTGGCTTCTCAACATATACCAATGCACTCTACGCGTATACTCTCAAAAATGCATCTGTTCTATTACGAGCACTTGAGCGTCCATCCCTAGCCGACGAATACACCAGTCGTACCAACGTAGTTGTTAAAGCTATTCGGGAGCATTGCTTTGATGGCAACTTCTTCACCGACGGGCTCGCAAAGACCGCACATCCAGAAGAGGATTACAGTGTTACCTCGCAAGTTTTTGCTGTTCTCTGTGGCGCCGCCGCCGGCTCTCAAATCAACTATATTCTTGCACAATCCCTTTCCTCTTCGACATCCGCATTTCCCTCAGACTATTTTGGTAACTCCGGCCAGCTGAGAACAACCCTGAAGTTCGTGCAACCTTCACTCGCAATGTCATTTTATACCCTTCGTGCATTATCTCTTTCCCAACCAACTAACCTTTATGACGCCTACTTCCAACCTTTCTTTGCTCCATGGCGAGCTCAACTTGCGCTCAACCTGACGACCTGGGAAGAAGACGCAGTCTCCCAACGCTCCGATTGTCATGCTTGGGGCTCTTCTCCCATCTACGAGTTCCTAGGTGAGGTCGCGGGCGTGCAGCCCGCCGAACCGGGCTGGGCTGTCGTGAGATTTCGACCACGATTGGGGTTGTTTGGTCAAGTTGAAGCTAAGGTGCCAGTGGGGAAATGGGGAGTGATATGTGTTAAGTGGCAGACGGAAGAGAGTAGCGGGAACATATCCGTTAGTTTGAATAGGGAGAAGATGGACACGGGCACAAGTGGAGCTGAGATGCCATTGTTGGTAGAGCTACCATTGGTGTCAATGAAGGTTGCTTGGGGTGGAAAAGAGCTACGCTTTGTTCTCATGGGTCAGACAATGGTGAAGTCTGCGGGCGACAGTGGATCGGAGAGTGGCTCTGAGCTGTGGTCTGTGGTTGAGGGGGGGAACAAGAAGACTATAGCGGAGATTCACGACTAAGAAACTAGAATTTTATAAATTGCTAAATTTGGGCGTGTCATATAGCTAAATAAGATGCAACAGGCAGAATGATTAAATATGATTGTTTCAACTTGCGTTATAATTTAATGCTGATAACCCGAGGATGCAAACAAAGACGTAGTAAACCAGTTATCGGACGTGAGCTGCGACATATCAAAAGTCTCTGGTATACTGGAATTCCTAAACTCAGACTCCATCCGTTCTTCCGCATCTACACTCTCAAAATTCGACATGATCTCTTTGATTTCGAAAAGATTGGGTTCTCCAGCCGCAACTGTCGTTGTAGATATAACTGGATCAGGCCTCGATCTATCTTCGAGATCCGAGGTTGGGATCCGTTGATCCACCACTGCGAGCAGAAGGTTCTGCGAGTTGGAAGTACGACCTGGTCTAGCTTGATGTCCGCTGACATACTCGGCGGCAGCTTGGTTTAACAACCGCCAGTACTTTCCGCTAATCTGCCAATATCGACTTGATGACTTTAAACATTCGAGTAAGGTGTAGAATGTGGTCATATCACGGAGTTCGTCATTATAATTACGAATAAGGATATAACGGCAGGCAACCCAAAGCGCCCAGCCGAAGGGCCAGCCGAGACGGTCGTGTAAAGGTTTACTGACTTGAGAGGCGATTGCGGAGAGGGCATCAAAGCTTTGGGCACAGCGCCAGCGGGATTCATTTTCTTGTTGGGCAATTGGGGGTGAGTCCGCGGTTCGGTCTCCGGGGTATACTAAAGACCCATGTAGATGGATTACTATGGCGTGGTAATAGGCATGAAGCATTAGCAGTGCGGGTGGTGTTGTATGACTGAAGAGTGATCGCTGGTTTGATTCGCAGGTCAAGGCCAAACAGGGAGGAAGATTCTGAAACCATGCTGAAAGTTCAGTGGAGCAGGAGATAAATGTTTCCGGTTCATAAAAATCGAGAGACGTGGTGAGGCTGTGTACTTTACGAGATATGTCGAGAAGTTCGAGCTGAAAATTGAACACAAAAGCTGGGGTTAAGCTCGATTCAAGGTTCCCTTCTAAACCTCTCCAAGTTGTATTTCTGGATGGTAGGAAATATTTTATATAGTCTGGATCCATGTCTGAGGTATGGCCGGTGGTTATGGTGATATATGAATCGAGCGCATATATTGCCCAGAAGAGCTTGCGTCGGTATATCTGGTCCGTGCTATCCAACATTTTTTCTCCAAATTCCTCTGCCGAAATCCTGAGTGTACGATCCCCCACAGATTTGAGCTGAGCTGAGAATTTTACGGCTATGGATAGAGCGCCCCATACTTGAGGTCCGTTTGTCATCCCCGACAGATCGAGAACTAATATAGTAAGGGCTTCTAGAGACTTTAATGACGGCTCTTCCAAAATGTCAATGAATATCCTTCTCTTTGAGAACGCCCAGAAAGAGTCGCTAGATATCTGGTCGAGCCGCGGATCATACGAATATGGTATCGAGACCCCGAATAGGGCGTAGTACAGGAGCGGTACGCTGGTGCTACTCATCGAGCCCAAGTCTGAGAAGACTCGCTGAATATCGAGGAATGGGATCCACGAATGCACATGGTGGAAGAACAAAGAAGCCGCAGAGAATACCAGGTCTTTAGGCGGGTCTCTCTCTGTAAGGCTTCGAGTTCTCTGCAAGGTTGCAACTGGCTGGACTTCGGGATTCTGGCTCGCAGGAAGCTCCTGTGGTGGTAAACTTCGAGCAACACTGGATACATCCTCGCTCTGTCCAGATTCTGCGGATTTGTTTGTACCCTCACGAGATCTCCGTAATTCTCCCTCCAATCGTGCTATGCATCAACTTAGCAATAGAAGTGGAAAGGCTAAGAAAAGAAAATTTACCGATCTTGTCCTCTAAAGATTGGCGCTCGCCAGCTGGAAAACCAGGCTTTTTGCGGGCTGTGTATGTACAAGTAACATTGCTTTTTGAGCAACCATGGCACGATGGCCTTTGGCGATTACACTTTAGCTTTCGCGACTTGCATCGCTCGCATCTGCGTTTACGTTCCGTTATAATTAGCTGTTCCATTTTCCACTCTGGAATATTATGTAATATTGATCTATAGGAACGTACGACATGGGTTCTCTGAGGATAGTATTTCGGGAGCTATTCGGAATAACTGCGGTGCTCATAGTTGCGACGGAAACCTTGACCGGACCTTAAGATGCATTCGGAGGATGTTATTCACTGGACACCTGAGGGTTCTTATAACTATCCTGGCCTAAGGATCCCCACGGGGTAGCGAATAAGGTACTTTCACCGAGTCGCCACCCCGCTTTGACCGTAGCCTAACTACCTAAGAACTCCCAATCCGGGCTCGTTTATCGTTAAAGAAGAATTCGAGATTTCTTTCCCCTTCATCCTTGGCCTTGGGATAACACGGCCCAGCCGGTAGGTGTTGCGTGCCGGGGTGGTTTCATGTGGTGGATGTGCAGCTCGTCACGAAGGTTGGCTCTGCGGTGGGTCCACTCGGCAGGGACCAGTCTCGCTTAGAAAATTTTCAGTCGCCCAGAAACCTCAAACTTCAACCTTGCTCTTGAGGAACCTCACTCAATCGACAGTTATCACCAGATGCCAGCCATGGCGCCGCCCTCCAAAAAGCTCAAGGTCCTCCATTCCGACCCGCCGGCTGCCGGCGACGCCGAATCCACCTCGGAAACCACCAAATCCGCCAAAAAGCCTGCCGATGACACCGACATCTCCGGCCAACGAACAGTCTTTGTCCGCTCCCTCAACTACTCCACCACCACAGAATCTCTCTCCGCGCACTTCTCCTTCATTGCGCCCTTAAAGCATGCCACTGTTGTTATCGACCCGGCTACGAAGGCCTCTCGAGGCTTCGGTTTCGTCACGTTCACAGACCCCGCAGACGCCTTGAAGGCAGTGAAAGAATTTAACAGCAAAGTCTTCGAAGGGCGACACATCAAAGTCGAGATCGCGCAAGCCAGACACCGAGACGGCGGCGATGCTACGTCTTCGTCTCTCCACCAGGCCTCGAAGCCAGTCAAGGAAACGGATGTGAAGAAGCGGAATCCGCGCTTGATCGTTCGAAACTTGCCGTGGTCCGTCAAAAAGCCGGAACAGTTGACAAAGTAC
This sequence comes from Dactylellina haptotyla, assembly GCA_031310005.1. Lineage (NCBI taxonomy): Eukaryota > Fungi > Ascomycota > Orbiliomycetes > Orbiliales > Orbiliaceae > Dactylellina > Dactylellina haptotyla. The sequence goes on along the minus strand of CM062380.1, from coordinate 1,463,155 downwards.
TTTACAAAGTTCGGCAAGGTCAAGGAGATCATTATACCCCGAAAGGATGGTAGCAAGCACGGGCCTATGGCCGGGTTTGCGTTTGTCACTCTGCGGAAGGAAGAGAGCGCCAGGAAAGCGATTGAAGCCGTCAATGGTACCGAGATCGATGGGAGAACCGTCGCGGTAGATTGGGCGGTTGAGAAGGACGAATGGCGGCAAAAGGTCGCAGATGAAGACCAAGATAGTGACGATGAAGAGCAAGATACAATGGACCTCGACGCTGAAGCCAACGCCGCTAATGATTCCGAGGACGATTCTGATTCTGAAAACAATTCTGACGACGAGGACCTACCCTCCGATGTGTCCATGGCTGATGTCGATGATGACGAAGAAGACACCACCCAACACACCTCTACGAACGACACCGTTGTATTCATTCGAAACATCGCCTTCACCACCGACGAAGACGGTCTCTACGAGCATTTCAAAGAAAACTTCGGCCCTATTCGATACGCCCGCGTCGTCCTCGAACCTGACACTGGGCGTCCCCGCGGTACTGCCTTCGTCTCATTCTACAACGAAACGGATTTTGAAGAATGCATCGCCTCCGCACCGAGGAATACAGTGCAGTCCATCCAGACATCCGGAAAGGGCGGCACAAAACAGTCGGTATTACAATCTGAGAACCTAGATCCTACGGGTAAATATACCCTCGACGGACGTATCCTCGCCGTCTCCAAAGCAGTGTCGAAGGAAGAAGCCGGGCGACTTACCGCCGTCGGCACGGCTAGTCGAGAGAAAGTGAAGGACGAGAAGAGGAGGTTATATCTCCTCAACGAAGGTCAAATCACACCACAGAACCCCATGTTTAGTAAACTATCGCAGGGAGAAATCAAGATGCGAGAAGACAGCTTTAAACAGCGTAAAGGGTTTTTGGAGAAAAATACCAGTTTACATTTGAGTCTTGTCCGGTTGAGCGTTAGGAATATTCCTAGAAATATCACAGAGAAAGACCTCAAAATGCTGGCAAGGAAAGCCATCGTTGAATTCGCGACTGAAGTCAAAGCAGGCAAGAGGAGCGCAATCTCAAAGGAAGAATCGCAAAGAGGTGGTGCGGAAGCTAAAGAGGAGGAAGCGAATAGGAGGGCTAAAGGGAAGGGTATCGTCCGCCAGGCGAAGATTGTGCGAGAGAAGAGCGGATCGGGAAGAAGTATGGGTTACGGTTTCATCGAGTACATTGGTCATCGTTGGGCGTTGATGGGTCTCAGGTGGTTGAATGGACGGGAGGTAGCCCATTTACCGGCCGTTGAGGCGAAGGACGGAGAGAAGAAGGAATTGCTGGAGGTATCAGCGGAGGATAAGAAGAGGAGATTGATTGCAGAATTCGCATTGGAAAATGTACAGGTTGTGCAACGAAGACAGGAGAGAGAGAAGGCATCGAAGGGAAGGGCGCCTCGGGTTAGGACCGATGAGGAGAAACAGGACTTCAAAGGCAGAAGGAGAGACGGGAAGAGGAAGTGGGCACAGCCAGATGCTGAGAAGGAAACCAAGATGGAGGACAAGAGTGAGCCGAAGAAGGGTGGTGATAATCCTGAGAAGTGGGACAAGCAGAAGAGAGCCTCCCGTATCATTGCCAGGAAGAGGCAGAAGAGACGTATGAGGAACGAAGCTTGAACGGCTCCTCGATTATTGATGTTATATGTGGCTATTTGATACCACTGTAGACTATACCTATAATAAAAGCATTGTACAGTACTAAAATACATCGAACCTGTAATTTCTTCACCAACAGCCTAGAGATTGAATTGCCAGATGCGACAAGATAGCCAAGTGCATATAGTGGTGAGGAAGCTAGCAAATTGGGAGAGGCTTGTGTGTGTGGTTGAATTTGCGTTGTGGCTGGTGCGACAGATGAAAGAAACGCGCCCGAAAGAAGCAACATGTCGACAACCTCATCACCTTCCGCCAGCCCTTCTGCCTCCTCATCACCCACCACCACCAACTCCGACTCCGGCTCCCAGCGCCTTCAAATCAACTGGAAGATATTCGCATAGAGGCTCCTAGCGCGTGCCCTTATCTCCAAACTAGCTCGAAACTCCCAATTGGCTCCTCCCGACTCCGAAACAACCGCAGCAACGGAAACCTGCGATTCAAATTCGAGCCGTTGCAACAAGCTATCGACAACAAACGCGCCGCGGGCTCGAAACCCCCCAATTCTCGCTACTATCCCGGGCGTTTCTGCGATAAATAGGCGCCACTTTCTTTCACTGTTGAGGGGGGAGGCACTGGTCAAATTCGTAGTTGCAAGGGAAGCTCCAGTGCCAGAACCTTTTCAACAATATGTCGACACCTCACCTCTCGCGTAGTAACTCTGCTATCCGCGGAGCATCCTCCACTCCCCAGCCCAATGGCATCGCTCCAATTCCCGTCGTAATCCCAACTCCAGAGAACAAGCCATGGATAGTCTTGCCGGCGTCGACGACGAACTACCCAATTCGGATTAAGAGCAGCTATGGGACTATGCTCGTCGTTCCCGCGGTACAGGCATCTACATCCACGCTACCCCCGCGATCTGCTAGGAGAGGACAAACTACAGTTAATTACGCGGAAGATGATGATGACGAGTACGGGGATAGAGGTTCTAGGGACAGGGGCGGCGGCACCGCTGCGCCTATCATCCCTGAGGAAGTCACCGAACCCGTCAGTGTTCAAGGAAAACCACCTTCGAAAGCACTACCTTGGCGAAGGACCCCGGAGCAGCAGCAAAGATTATCCGAGCTCCCCGAGGTTCTCATCCCCGTCAACTACGAGCGCGATATCGATGCTACGAAGAAAATCCGCGAAAGGTTCACCTGGAACCTCTACGAAGGTGATATCACATTTGAACGGTTCGCTCGTCAACTCTGCATAGACCTCGATCTAGACCCGCGCAACTTTGTAGACGACATTGTAAATACTATCCGAACCGCCTGTCAAGAATGGGCTCCCATCGCAACGCTTCCTCTGCCAGAAAACTTTGTCGACCCGATAAGTGGTAGCGTGGGGTACTATCTCGTCAATATCAAGCTAAACGTCCAGTGCGGCGTCGACACCCTGACCGACCAATTCATGTACAATCTCTACGAGGAGGATATCACCCCAGAAGACTTTGCCCTCCAGATTTGCCATGATATTGGGTATCACGGGGAGTACCAGAACGCGGTCGCCAGCGCAATCCGTGAGGAACTTTTGAAAGCGAAGAAAGAAATGTTTTTCCCGTCCGGCCAAAATCCACCTCCATACAACTGGAAAGCGGACGCACATCCAAACCACCCGGGTATCAGGTACGATCCTGAGAATTTTGGTCGTGATTGGAGCCCCAACATCGAAAAGTTGACCAGAGAGGAGGTCGAACGCAAGGAAATCGACCGCGAGCGAGAGACGAGACGATTACGTCGTGAAACCACAAGGCTAAACCCGGTCAACACCGCTGCTGCATTCTTGTACGGCACCGGGGTTGACACACCTGGCACACCCGCTACACCCGCCACGGACTCGCTATCCCGACGTAAGCGTGCACCGATGATTCGCGATGACTCCCCGATGCGCAGAGGCAGTATACCTGCTGGTGGTCAAAATGGAGCTGCGGGCACAACACTCGCGACAACCCCAGTCCCTCTTCCGGAATCTATGATGGGAAGTTGGAAGTGTTCGCATTGCAAGATATTAGCTGGAAATACATGGGGTGTCAGAGATGGTCCTGACGGAAGATTCACGCTCTGCGCTGTCTGCGGGCTTGTTTACTACGAGGACCGAAAGCTACCGCATTGGAGGAAGGGGTTATTCGATTATGATTTAGACCTCATCCCTGATAGAGCACCATTGTCATTGGATTCTTAGGATGTTCCAATGGATGATCATTTTTGGGGATAGTGAAAAGGCCAAACATATGGATAGGATTTTTCTTCTTCTCTTCGTTGCTGTTTTTTTTTTTTTTTTTTCCAACTACGGGGTTATAAGGCAGGGGATATGTGTGCTGCGGAAATAAGTGAAGTATGGTAGTCGTGTGCGAACTATCAGTTCTATTCTCATGGTGTATTCTATATCGGTTTTTCTTCTTTTTTTTTCTTTCCCCTTCAAAGGGCTTTTTTCATCCAGATGTCAATAATGTATGTGAAGGACACGCCAACATGAGACGCAGGTATTTACCTCGTCTGTATTTTAGATGGGGTGGTGTTTTTGATTGTCGACTATTACTTTTCGAGAGCTTTTTCCCCTTTATGATGCACAGAATCTACACGGTCTCGGTTATTGCTCAGATGGATCATGTGGTTTTAATAGAAATAATTAGGGAGGCCCAGAATCAATTGTCCTCATGATGGTATCGATCCACGAAGATCCTCCCTATCAGTTGAAACTAGTAGTACATATAATCTTTTGGTTTACAGCTTTGATCCTCTTGTGGCTTCCAGCTCTGCGGTCTTGGTCTTGAATATCTTGACAAGCTGTCGGACACCGAGATCCAAGAGGACATCTTCAGCGCCACCCGGGATCCGAGTGACAACAACCTCTCTCAGAATATCTATATCATTATTCCTTAGCAACTCTTCCAGTTCATAAAGCTATTTCTCAGGAAAGGTGAAAACTTACGTTCAACAGTCTCTCCTTCACCGCCCTTGGTCAAACCCTTCCCGCCAAACAGCAGGACCGCGCACTGCGCACACTCATTCAAAACCATGCCTGAATTCGCCTTCACCATCGCCGTCACGCCTCCCAACTCTCTATCACCGGCTTTCTTCCCCAACTTCCCAATCTGGTACATGACTTGCTCGATCCACGCCCACTGGCTCTCCAACATCACGCCGGCCTTGGCAAGCCTGTGCCTCACAACGGGCTGATCGATCAATGGCTTCCCGAATGCCTCCCGCTTCATCACATACTCCACCGCAGACGACAGGGCGACCCTCGCGGTCCTCGTTGCGCCAATCGCGACGCTCAACCGTTCGGCGTTGAAGTTGTTCATGATGTACCTCATGCCCATCCCCTCTTCGCCGATTAAATTCTCCACGGGCACCTTGACTTCATCCAAATCCAAAAACGAAGTGCCGCTGGTGCTGCCACCGGAGATATATATCCTCCGCCTCTCGAGTCCCTTCCCGTCGTTCTCCGTAAGTGGCACCCAGAGGAGCGAGAGTCCCGTGGGCCCGGGTCCACCGGTGCGGACGGCCATGGTGGCGTATTCCGCCCAGATGCCGTTTGTGATCCATTTCTTCTGGCCCGTGACGATGTAGAATTTGCCGCAGGAGGATTTCCGCGCCGTCGTGGTGATGTTGGCCACATCGGAGCCTGTGTCCGGCTCCGTGATTGCCAAGCAGGAGGTGATTTCACCGCGGAAGAGGGGCCCGAGCCATTTCTTTTGGAGAGCCGGGGAACCGTAGCCGTAGATTGGGGGGATGGCAAAGTTGATGCCTGTGGTTATTGCCGCGGGAACACCGCCGAGACCGACACGGAGCATCTACATTTATATTTACACCTTGTTAATATATATCTCTCTATATATAGTAATGTGGTGGATATAGAACATTTTGTCAAGTGTGGGAAATGGCGCACCTCATCACCGTAGATTAATCGATGAAACGCATCGAAATCTTCAAGTTTCAACCCACCGGGTAACTCGTGAATTCCAGCTTCCTTTAATTGCTTGATGGGCAGTGGGAACGGTAGAGCAGGAATAAGCATATTCCCTTTTGCGAAGTTTTTGAATAAGCTCGAAGGGACGGAGCCGTTGGCTTCCCAGGCGAGAGCCTCGCTGAACTCGGCGGATATAAACTCGCGGCATGTCTTCTGCCAGGCGTAGTGGGAGTCATTATAGTAGGGCGATGGGAGACCGGATAGATACGGGGGCTCGGAGAAGGGGATCGTGGGCTTATTCAGCGCTGAGGACGCCATGGTTGTGATATTTTAGATATAACAATATCTCAATTTCAACAGGCCCAGTTAAAATTACGGGATTTGTTGGATTTTACGTGTTGCAGAGACGGTCAGCACAACCAAACTACCTGGACTGATTACTTGTGTGAGGAAGGGCGGTGATTCGGATATCGAAGTTCGAATTCGCGCGCCCGAGGTTCAGGACTTTATATCTGGCGGACAGGCCTGCTGGGAAATCGCACGTGGAAATGCAAAAGGAAGGTGTAGTGACAGAGCGGAAGTGCAAGAGGAGGGCTACAGGGAATAAAAGACCCCCAGATCCGAGGTTCCCCAGAAACCCGGAGGAACTGCTATATAATAAACAGGAAGGATAAGCTCAAAGCGAGATGGATCGCACGGCGGGCGATGATTACTGCGCAGGTGCGCGTACCTCCCCGCCAGCACCGGCCTGGGATTGGGCATGCTATTCTGCGATAACCCTGACGCAGTCCCTTCGACTGCCGCCCACGGCTGAATGCGGCTTCACTTCAGCCTTTTTGGACCATCGACTTCGCTGGAGGTTGCGGGGGAGACTGTCGACTGGGGTTAGTCCGGGTGGGTCCTGCTGAAGTTGATCCACATGTTTCAATACGCCGGATGCAGCAGCTTCCTCAGCTGCCCAACGTCAGAGCAACACATTCCTCTCGCCGCATTTGACGGCTTACGGAAGTAGATTACTTGTATTCTGGATTGCAATTGGCACATACGCATGTTGGCTGCTGGATTGGGAGAATGCGAACTGGGAAACTGTCTGGAGACGTATCGATTTGATTGTGGTCAGAGACAACAAAGCCGCAGAGTCAGGCGTGGCACAAACCGCAATTTGAAAGAATTAAGATACATGAATGAATCCCGCAACTTTAGTAGATATAGCAATTGAAAAATGCCTGCTGAATGACTAGCAAAGTTTGCAGTTTAAAGGATAGAGCACCGGTTAATCGCAATTTCAAACCGTTATAAAATAAGTAAGCGATCCATCAGAAAACGCCGCATATATCAAATGTATGAACCAGCGAGAAAAAAAGGGAAAAAAAGACAAAGCAGATCGTTCAAAGTAACATTCTCCGGATTTTTGAGTAAAACGAGGGTAAGATCGCATGTTCGATATTCGTAGAATAGGATAGCAGGATAAATCAGACGTCGATGAGCAAAATTAGCTCTAGCGTCCGATTTCTGTAAAAAATCTGTTAGGCCTTCGATGAAGAGATGAAACAATCTCGTCATATATCAGCAGAGATGGAAGTATGTAAAAAGCAAAAGCAAAAGTAATGGCCAAATCAGCAGAAACAAAAGCAGAGGAAAGTTGGAAGTAAAATCAGCAAGAACATGGAAACGGGCTCATCTAGAGCAGAGGAAGAAGCTGTCGTGCAGCTTCGAGAATTTTGAAAAAAGAAATTCTTCGAAGTCACATCGAATCTGTTAGATACATCAAAAGTTACATGCATCTGAAAAAGGCTGAAGGAAGAGATCAATTGTGTTCCTTCAGGGTATAAAGAGGGGGAATAAAGTGGGGTATATGATAGTGAAAAGACGGTAGTAATGGGTCGTAGATAATGGGCAAGGTGACATCGAAGAATAGTAAAAGTAAAAAAAACCAGTCTCCGAAAGAGAAAAGTCCCTCGAAGAGTGAAAAAAAAACCTATATGAGATAGGAAGGATAAAGATAAGTGGGGGATAATTAAGAACAAGAGCGAGAGCACGAAATTAAAAACTCCCTTTTTGGGTCCCAAGATAGAAAAAAGCAAGAGAAAGAGAAAGGAGAAAGAATCATATGGGCATCAATAACAAAAATAGATAGAAAAGAAAGAAATATGTTCCCGAATGTGATAAAGGTAGAAAGCAAGAAAAGTCAGAAGTAAAAAGTGGAGAGTATCATGCCGTCGAATTTTGTTTGTTGTCGCATTTGAGTAATTGTATGTATATGGGTCCACGAAAGGTACCAAAAAATAGAATATGTTGGTCGTTTAGTGCAAATATGGGATTCCGGATCGTCCAAAAGCGATCTCGCGCCCGTAGTTTCGATAGTTTTGGTGGTGTCGCATCTCGTCGTTGTAGCCAAGAATGTCAAAGTTGATGTTATAGTCAACTGGGGTCTGAACGTTGCCAATGGGGTACATGGACCCGGTGGGAATTTTCAACATAGGAAGCGAGGGCCCGCACCCGATCGTGGTTGGGACAGGAGGAGGAGATGGCGTGTTCCTAGCCCATCTCTGCTCTTGGTCCTGAATGGTAGGTTCGTCGATGACTGGACGCCAGTTGAAGTTGAGAACAGAGCGGACAGTTTGAGAAGCCGTCTCGACAGGAGAGGTCTGCAACTGAGGGTTGGTCTGCAACTGGGACTTGATGGTCTGCAACTGCAACTGTGGCTTTGTAGGGACACGCCAGTTGGAAGCGTCGCTGCGCTTGGGGTCGGGTCGACAAAACAACTTGCCTTGTGAAGCTTGAGCAGAGTGAACCTTCTCCTTGATGCGAGGATTGACCTTTTGCGCCTGGGGTCCAGCTTGAACAGGAATCATGGTGGTGGAAGACCATTGGGGAACGAACACTGTGGGAGACGGGTGTTGAGTCTGTTGCAAAACCATATGCTGTTGCTGGGGTAGATTGTATCCTGTGTCCAGAGTTGGCAAGTCGTCCAGAACCGGAGAGGGAGTATCGGAGATGACCAAACCATTACTTTGGGGTGACATTTCGTCGAGAAGCTCTGGAGGTGGCGAAATGTGCTGATTCCAGCATTTGTCTCCATGGATACACCAGCCCTTCCGAGCAAAGGTGAAGCAGATGACATCTTGACTTCCTATTCGTCGAATAATTCTGTCAGAGAACTGCACAATTCACCACGCATTAACTGTGGATAGCCTGTATTCCGAAGAATGACAGATGCTCCAACAAGTTATATGCATCAAAAGAGTCTCGCGAAGGGGCTTTTCTTACCTGGAAGATAGGTCTGGAGAGTCTCCGGACGGTAATACTTCTTTCTGCGGAGTCCTTGCTCGGAGTCCATGATCAAGTTTCGCTCGTCACCAGGTCTCAAGTGAGAGTACTTGCAATCATTTCCTGCCTTGCAGTATCCTTTTTCGAAATAATCGAAGCAGCAGCTATGGTGATACTTACGTTAGGAAAGAAGATACTTGAGAATTTACTGCTAAAGATTTAACTTACCCATGTGCCATCCTGGTAAATAAACGGTTAGGGATCAGTAACGGACTTCTAATGAAATCGGGATATTGGGAAATTGAATACTTACAACATGGAACGGACAGGAGTTTGTTTCATGCGAGAACAGTAGCTATAAAGCTTGCTATTTGTGGGGATTGAAAGTTCATTTTTGCCCGAGGCCCTAGGGTTAGGCTGAGCGCGATGAGGACGAGTCATAGCGTAGATATTCAGTGTGAAAACGGGTGAGATCAAAGGCAAAAGAGTCTTCAGAGACAAGAAAAAAGAGATCCAAGAGTTGATAAAGGGGTAGATGTCAGATATGAGTACAATCAAATGAGATAAGAGAGTAAGATCAGCAGGAGGCTGCCAGCAGAATGTAAGATCTTCCTGGTGACTTTGTCGTTGCGAGAATTTCAGATTTGTGGTGAAGATATGTGAAGTAGCTAAGAAGAAGAGAACCTGGGCAGGGTGTCCCAGCTTTAAGTATCTTCCGTCTCTTCGATACTAAGGGAATCCTCGGGGTTAGGTGTTGGGCGTGAAGGTAAACGAGGGTTTCTTTCTACACCGATTGGCTTTGTCGTTTTGGGCGAGTGGGCTCAGTGTTGAGTTTCCGTAGTCTGAGCTAAAGTATCAAGTCAAGTATGCTGGGTTTATATTTATACAAGTGGGTAAAAGATCTATCACCGGGAGGAGAATCGTGAGGCAGTGTCGGCGGCTGAATCCTTGTATCAGAAATTATATGTATCTCTGATGTCGACGAGATCACGAGGTCAAAAGAAACTAAATGTTGTCTTTTAGATATTCTGAGCTAACTAGGAGCGGGCTCTCTGGGGCGTCGTAACTGTCGAAATCTGTCTTGAGTCTTTATAGTAAAAGACCAAGGCAAGGGTATATAACGATCTTTCGTATAGGTTAGAGAAATATATATCGCAGAAAGATTACGGCTAATTCAAAAATTGCCAGCAGGACCTCAAGCTGCCGTGTTGCAGTGAAGCTGTATCGGCAGGCTGTCAAGACACGTAGAGTGGGTATTACAGCAGGGCAGGGCTTGCACTCAGGTGACACAGGACGGAAGCGAACCGCCGTATAGGTAAAATGTTATTGCAAAGAAACCGGGATCCGAAAAATAGGGAAAACAGAAAACAAAAGATTAGGTCACGATTTTTAGATATATCAATGTATAGGATAGGTCAAAGTCCAAAGGGAGAAAAGAAAGCGAGCTAGAGAATAGCAAATATGAGGGGGGATGTAGAGGGGTTATATAATTCAAGTACAGTCTCGTTTCCACGAAATGTATATTGTTTCAATGTTGCCTAGGATTTCTCCACCTATTTGGCCACTCATACCCTACAAGCTTCGGTTCTATTGCGTATATTTTGACTACTGGGGGTGGGAGCATCTGAATGGGTTTCTATTGTATAGTTCCCTGGCCTTGTGCAGTGTTGGATCTTGCAAGGTTAGACTTTGAGGTTTTGTGTTGTATACTATAGGAGGCCGGAGGTGGCTATTCCGTCCATTCTTGTTCCCCAGATTTAAACCAATAGATTATGGCTCTTAAAGAGCCGTCCTCAAAGGCATAATATAGTAATCTATCAATATAACGAGACTGAAATAGCTTAGACATGGTCTTTTACTTTGCCTGCCATCTTAGTCCTTTCATCGTGACAATTGTACAATGGCCGCGCATTTAGTACTGAAGCTCTAAACGTGGACTGTCACACGCATACACACACACAGGTCTTAAGATCTTTGAAAACTCGGCTCAGTAAATAGCACTTAATATACGTCAATACATACATCCAACAGATCAAACCCACCCAAGAAACAAGATTATCTGCTATCTTCCCAGATCCTGGGGACGGAAGTTGCCTTAACCTGACTCGGTAAGTCGCTCAACCGATCAAACCGTCAAAAGAAAACCTAGAATATCAATGTGTTCTCAATGACAGTCCGTACCAATATTCCGACTAGGCTGTTGCGCGCTAGAATTATTGTGGGGTGGAAACCATGTTAAAGCCATCTACGCCATGGTAGATTGTCGTCTTAGCCAAGTTTCATGTCTTTGTTTGATGCACTTTAATCACTCGCCACCAGGCTTAGAATGTTGGATTTTTGGGGCTCTTCATCACATGGAGGGTTATCATATCTATCCGGCAAGCTGTCCCTTTGACTACAACAACCACTTGAAATACTCAAGCTAACTCTCCTCCAATGGTAGTGCTTGAATTGATTATTCTCGAACGAGTAAGTCAGTTTGACAAAACGCAAAGAGCACGCGATGCAACCCTGTAGACATGCACCACCAAATCGGATTAGCACAGTTCGAGTTGTCAAAGCAAAATCCCCGCAGGCTAATTTCGTATCTGGATCACAATGTAAACACGGCCAATAAAGGGTTTTTCGGGGTATTTTTTTTTTTTTTCTTAAAAAAAAAAAAGATTAATTAAACATTCCGTTAGTTAATATTTTATCACGTTTAGCTAGGTATCGTAAATATATACAGAAACAAAAAACACAACAATATCTGTGGAAAATGGCCGTCGCTGGCCCTGAGTCAACAGTTCTAGAGGGTATATTCTGACCCGTATCTGAATAGATACTCTTCATGCAAACATCATTCCTTCTATTTGCAAGATTGGGTTTCTTCTATTCTTTTGCTTCTTCTTGCCTTGTTGGAATGGCGTATATTCGAATTTTCTCGAAGGCTCAGACATTTCTTTGCCAGATCACAATCCCCCATTCAAGAAGATGTATTTAGCTCCTATGTGCCCACGGGTTCAACTTGTCCTGCAGAACCCCGGTCTTAACCTCTCCGAATGGTCTCTTGAACTTGTTAGTGTTCACCTCAGAGACCCACGTGGCTGCAAGAATCTCTTTATCATTCCTAGTTCCTACATCCAAGCTGAAGAAATCGGCTTTCATTTCCGAAGGTGTAAATTCGACGACGAAATACCCACGGTAGTAACCCTCAGCCCACCTATTCGTTTGTGTAAAATATATGGTTAGCGTGGAAGATTAGATGGGATGTGTGCATGCATCACGCGTAGACATCGATGTTGGTAAACACACTAGGGTCGATCTCCGAAGATGGGGTAACGACGGGTTTGACTTACTTGACCTGGTCGTTGTCAGCAACAACCCTTTGCGAAATTTTCTGGCAACTCTCAAGAGACTTCAAGATTCCGTAGCCGCTATAGCTGGATACAGCAGTGGTTGCGAGTTCGATACCGAAAGCGCCATTTCCGTTCTCATGGTTGTATTTCATCTTCTCTGGGTAGGTAAGCTCAGCCGCCCACAAAGCGTGGTAGTCCCCGGTGAGGATGACGGTATTCATGAGTTTTCTATCGATGATATTATCCATAACCCGGTTCCTCTGTGCCTGATAGTCCATCCAACCGTCATAGTAGAGAGCTTCTCCGCTAACAGCGGTTTCGTTCATGTTGGAGAACTGGACTTGGTTACCAAGGACATTCCAAATGGCACCTCGCTTCTGGCTTTGATCGAATTGATCGAACAACCACTTTTCCTGATTGGCACCAAGCATGGTTCTCTTTGTGGAAGCAGCACCAGGAATATCATCACCCTTATCACGCGCATAGTATCGAGTGTCAAGCATGCTGAGATCAACCAACTTTCCAATCTTGAAATTGCGCCAGATACGGAAGTAATCGTCCGAGTCGACCTGGCGGATTGGCATCCACTGTAAAATTCATAAAATCGCGGGGTTAGCGAAAACTTGAAATTGAGCCTTTCTAGACCCCAGACATCCGCTACTCTGTCCAATAGTTGGACCGGGAATCGCGCAGGGCAATTGGACATCCAAGAGAAATTAGCTTACCTCAAAGTGTGCTCTGAGGCCATTGTGCTTGCGCTGGTCCCAGGTAACTCCTTCTTTGATCATGGCCGTCTCATCGCCGCTGCCGTCCTTCCAGCCGTTGTTTGCGACCTCCTGTGGCAACTGTTAGCTTATCTCGCAAGTGGAGAGGAGGTTATTTCAAACTAGCAACTCGAAAATGAGATTTTGGGGGTTGTGGTCGTACATGGTCATCCCAGACGCTAAACCAGGGGAAGTTGGCATGGTTGAGTGAGAGGTCTGGGTCAAGTCTTTGCATGGCAATTCTTGTTCTGTAGTCGACCAACTGGATGGTCTCCTTGAACGGCATGGGCGTTCGCCCAGGCAGAAAAGACGGTTCCTGGTACTCATACGAGTAGTCTAGATTTGTTAGGTTAGATATGGCATATTAATCGATAGGCGGGTCGGGGAATATGCATTCAATATTCCGGTATGTTAAAGTTGTTCTTACCTCCCAAGAAGATCACATAGTCCATTTTGTCCTTCCTTGCTGGGGTTCCATAAGCATTGTAGAATCCCTTGAGAGTAGGTAAATTGGTAAGCTTCTCAACTTCCCGAAAGGAAACCTAGCCGAATAATATCGATAGTGAAAGGAGAAAAGAACACTAACCTCCGCAAAATTGGCACAAGAATAAACAGCGAATGTGACCTTATCGATCCAGGCCTCCGACTCAGGGATAGTCTTCGTTCTCCCCGTTGGACTCTCTGTGCGGCCCTCGTCGCAATCTGTGAATTTGTAATAGAAAGTTTGGAATGGCAACAGTCCAGTAGCCTCAACCTTGACCGTAAAGTCAACGTCACCAGAAGTCTCGGTCTTTCCGCTGCTGAAAACCTTCCTCGGGCGGTCGTCGCAAGCATAGTCCTGCCAAACCTCCCAGGCTACACAGACTGGTGTCCTGTCCTCGTACAAATGTGTTGTTTCGTTGACATCCAACGGAACCGCTCGTGTCCAGAGAATGACAGAGTCCGCATACGGATCACCGCTTGCGACACCGTGAGTAAATTGTAGCCCACCGGCGTACACCGTTCGTCTATCTACTGGGCCTCGTCGAGGAACTGCGAGGAAGGGGTGGTTAATTGAGGGCGAGTCGAAGGCGATATTTCTTCCAAAGGCTGGACCAGCAGCTGCCGTCACGAGGCCTGCTGCGAGCAGCATCGCCGCCGCTGCCGTAGCACTTACGCTCACTCGACCAAACATCGTAATGAAACGGTGAAATTAAAATTATAGAATGGATGGGAGGGTTTAAACGCCAGTGAAGAAAGAGCTTCCTTCCATTGACTTTGAGAGCAGGAGGCTCCACGACCATTATATACAATTACGACATGTTTCGCATTACCCATCAGAATCATTATGAACTTCCTGTAGCGGGAAGTTAAGAGAACATGCCAAATCTCGCTCCCACTCCACATCTGTCTATCTCTGTTAGTCTCGGCGCTCTTCCCCTCCTCCAATTAGCTCGCTTTCGTTTACATTTCCAAGATTTCTCTCCCCCATATTCAAAGTCGCCCGCGCCCCAGCCGATTTCCGCTGTGTGATCACCTAGAGCGGAACCTTACGATGCCTTCCCCGGGTTCTGGAACTGAGACAAGAGCCAAGCATGGATAGCTCAGACATGCGCCTGAATCCCTGTCCTGGATCATTTTTTTCTTTTAGGAAACTTCCCGCAAGGCCCACATGTAATTGCGTGGTAAGATTATATGTCGTCCTACCCTTGCCAAGGCTCGAGTTTTGGGAAGGAGCTGGCAAGCTTCGTTGCATAGTGGCGGGTACCTGTCATAATAACGGAGGGGAAAATTAGTCAAACCAAAACCAAAACTTCTTGGAACTTTTGCTCTTGCATTTTGACAGAGAAGAAACAGTTTCAAGTTTTTGCGTGCATGCATGGGGGGTTTGGCATTAAACGGCATAGATAACATCCGAGAAATAAAGGCTGGCAGAAGGAGGTTTTGTGCCTGGATTCCTCATGTTAGACCGTATTAAAATTTGTGCAGCCGGATCTTCAATGCCATTTTCTGGATCCGCTCGGTTAGCAAACTCACCTGCGAGAAACGTTCACCAGCCCATGCCGCAGGCAATTAATCCTCGGAGAGAAAGAACCATGAGGACGGAAAATACAGCAAAAGCAAATGACCGGGTTTTGATCAATTTTCAAGGGTATTCCACGAGGAGTCGTATTCGTATAGTAGCGATGCGACAGGAAATGGTATAAATGCTGAGAAGGCTATTCTGACATCAAGTCTAATGTAAAAAACCAAGGAAAAGAAACGGAAAAAAAAGGAAATGCAAGCGACAACCCCTTAGAAGAAATGATACCCCTGATCATGATCGTGAGAAAAATATATATTACCGAAAGAAACAAAGAAAAAACTTCCTCCACTCATAAAATTATATCTCAGATATTGTATTTTTGTTTGTAAAAGAATAAATGCTGAAAAAGGCCGCCTTTTTGCAAAAACTTTAATAATCGTACACCGACGGCCGCCGTTGGTAGTTTATATCACTACTTTTAACTATAAATCAAAGGTAAGAACCTGCAGAGAAAGGAATCCCAGAAAATATATCACCTTGACTATCGTTCTCCAGAGACATCATCAGTGCATTTGCCTGTTGCTGATCTATAACATCCATCCTGTAAGTGTTGCTTGCATACGGGTTTCCGGACAAAACATCCATCTGTCCTGAGGTCGTCCAGTTTAGGATATTCGAAACTTCGGAAGAAGGATAGAAGTTGAACATTTGTTCCGAGCCGGGGAAGGAACCACCGAAAGGTCCAGTTTCGCTGATTGTTGGAAGAGCACCGGGAGCAGCTGTGGTTTGGTAGCCCATATCTGGCAGTCCAACAGGATAAGCCGAGGGTAGGATCGTTTGTGGTGATATTCCAATGTCTTCGGGAAGAGTCGTTGCATTTCCCAGAAGAGATGGCTGATTCATGCTATACGGCTCAAAATTGTACCCTGAAACCGAAGGTCGTGGGGTAATATCGTCGGTAGTATGAGTATTTGGGGTAGGCGGGTTGTTGAAATCGCTCGAAGGGCTGTTGCTACCGTAGTAACCACTCGAAGCAGAAGGACTTTGTGAGTGCATGCGCGGTGGGGGCGACTGAGAAATGAGCCCATAACTAGGATTATCGTAGGATTGGTTCAGATATTGTAGTATTGGTGCCGAATTGTTGAAGCTTCCGTTTATCTGGGCATCCATCGACGCGTGGTGCGACCCGATTGATGAGGAACTATGTATGGACGGGCTAATCCTCGATGAAGGAGTTGTGTGGAAACTTGCAGGGGAGTATGAAGGCGGGGTATGAGGCGGCGAGCGAGTATGCGGGGGCGTTGCTGACGAATTGCGGGTTGGAGTTGTAGCAGCCTGTGTAGGCCGTGTAGCTCCAGCCTGGCTAGCCTGTGGAAGGCTACCAGTCGACGGAGGCAGGGAGCTAGGTGTATCTCCAACTTGGGAAGCTGATTCGTAGCTCTGAAGAGCAACAATTGACAAACGCCAAAAGATCTCACGGGCGGACCCGACACCTGGCCACCTCTCCACCATCATGTCCATACACTCCAGGCCAGTTTGAATGTGCTTTGCTACTTCGCTTCGCGGATGCAGCTTCCGGATCTCTTCGTATGAGAGACACCACATCATAATGATGCAAGTCATATACACTTGGTGCACAAGAACCCATGTCATGTCGACTGTGCGCTCGTCGAACATCTTCTTTTGTATGGTGATATTTTTAATCGCGCAGTCATAGCAGAGCTGGGTTGCACTAAAAGATGGCTTCGGGATTTGGGGGCTGGGCCGGTATAAAAATATGAGCATGTTGTTATATCTAGACAAAGTTAGCGAACGACGTAACTAAGAGCCAAAGAGTAGAAGTTTAAAATATACCGATGTCGGAACCTAAAATATGTTAGCATAAGAGAGATTCAACGGCTAGAAGATTGAGATTGGCATACCATTCTTGGGAAAGGCCACTTCCTTCTCCATTTCCAGGGCTTGATTCTACCCATTCGTCCAGTTTGGAACGCATATGCTTGAACCATGGATCTTGGTCATCTTTTGGCGTCTCTTTTAAGTTCTGATAGATTCCAAGTCTAATTTCGGACTGTATTCTACGCATTCTAAAGAAATGCATTGATACCAACTTCTTAGTGGATATGGGCCCAGGCAGAATTCCATCCTTTGTAATCAGGCTGTCGTCATATGGTTGGAAGAACTGGACATCGGTAAATGTATCTCCAGTGCAAAAACCAGATGGACGACCTAGAATGTGAGAAAGCCCTGATTCCATAGACGATGTCACCCAGAATAAACGCCTTCTCATATCGACCGTCAGCGGATCTAGCGGGTTTCCAAAGATATCCTTTGTGATGGTGCTTTCTTGGTTAAGACCAAGATCAATACATAATCTCGTCGCCAGACCGATTATATGGTAGATTCCCGTTCGAGTTGGTGTGAGAAGCGAATATTGTCCCATTAGGCAAAAGCATTGGAGGGTGGACAAGTTCATCGCGCCCACAACAGCTTCGAGATGTGTAAGCGCCGAGAGATAGAACCCATCCGCTAACCCGGAATATTGACTTCCAATTTTCTGCATGCTAATTGCAAGAACCATTTTGATCATAAAATTCTTATGGGGATCGTTCGATCCGGCGTAGACTTCGTCTGCATCCCTCATAAAGGTATCCTCGTGAAGCGTAGGGAGCATGAATTGCGCTAATAAAAAATCAAATCAACATTGTAACCATATATATATAAGGGAAAATAGTCAAGTTTTACCTCGTTTGAAAATAAATTCAGATACCAGTTTGTCCGTCAATTCACGTTTCGGTAGCTTATCGATGGGCGCCGAACTTAAAGCGAAAGCGCTCGGTCGACGTTCCTTCCCTTGCAACCGCGCAGGTTCGTGTTCCGTGGGTGGGACGATTTCCCTCACGGAATGAGTAACTGTGTTTCTTTTCGCAAATTCGACGACCAGTCTAGCCAGCTGTAGTCCAGCGGATGAGCCGAGGAAGTGTCTCTCCGGCTCCTCATCCGACAGCGACACCATACCCATACTACGAACGAGATCTTCCTCATCCAGTCCGCTACTCGGTGGGATCTCCTTTTCGAGTTGCTTGATTTCCTGATCTAACGCCTTCACCCGGTCTTGTAGGAAGATTACATAGCTCCGGGATAGTGTTATACCTTTGGACGCGTCCCAAAAATCACATTGCGATCCACTGCGTTGGCAAGGCTCGCATTTGGGTAGCGAAGCATCGCAGCGGCTTTTTCGGCTTCGACAGCGGTTGCAAGCTGTGAGGGTATGGATTTTAGCACCAGCATGCTCCGAGCTCTGCCCGTCACCGGTCTTAGACCCATTCGACGTCGGTTTTCTGGGTAGTAATGAAGCGACCGATTGCCGGCGGTAGGTGGGCGGCGAGGACTGTGGGGCGTGGCCCGTCGGAATACCAGCTCCAAAGGTCGCCATGCGGGGAGGTTATAGGGAGTCAAAAAAAAAAAAGGATCACAGCGGAGAATCCACAACTAAGATGTCAAGACAAACGCCAATGCTATTTTCCGCTCGAAAAAGATAAAAATCTGAAGGAATATGAAAAATTTGGTATCGTCGGGGTTTATCGATAACGCTCGAAATCGAATCCAGGGAGTAAGGTTATGTAATGCGAGTATAGGAAGCTCGTGATCTCGGAGTTACAAGATGGCGGGAAGCTAGGAAACGGGAACCTTGAACTGGGCTAAGTTAAAAACCTCGCTGGGCAATTAATCGATATTGATAGAAGGTCCACCCTTGTGCCTTTTCATGCATGGAACTGGTACACACAAGCTGATGTCTTTCGCCGTAGAAACTTATTTCGCATCGAATATCCTTTCTGTATTAGTAACGAACCTGGGTTACGGAGTCGAAGGGTTGAGTGCGGGTTTTTGTTACTGCAGTTGCGGTCTGGGTGTTCGTCGCATATCGCATCGAAAGTGGGGCTTGTTGAGGGACCTGTCAGTGCAGCAGAGTGGATAGGATTGGTAGGCAGCGACGGGGCGAATGGACTTCTCCCGACCCACTAGCTAGTAAACGATAAGTGTCACGATGGCTACTCTTCCGGCTCAAGGGGACGGCACTGAAGCTAAATAGATGCTCGGACACTTGTAACGGGCTGGGCTCTCTTGGGCAAACGGGTGATGGTTTTGTATAACCGTGCCAGTTATATATTTAGGATGTTTCGACTCGGGGCGAGCGTCGTCAAGCGTAGGAATTGGGAAGGGGTTTGAAGGGTTGCCCGAAGCCAGGCAGAATTGAGAACACTCGGGCATTCTCTGGCCAATGCTGCCGGCAACATTAGGCGAAGCTAACTCGATAGCGCAACCACAGTACTGTGGCTTATAGTGATAACAGGTTGGGGTGGGAAAGCAGAAGTTGAGGACTCAGAAAGAGTCGGAAGTAACATGGTCATGGTCAGGCATGACGGCCTGTCAGATTCGAATTTTTTTAATAAAAAAATCTGAATAATCCGATAGCCACTCAGGCTAGCCTTTCTCCAAGTTCCGACTCTCGTAATGAGAAGTTCTAGAGTGCAGGTCCCACGCTGACGAGCAGCTTATCCCTGCTGTTTGGTGCCTGGATTTAGGGACTTCGTCTTATTTGCAGGTGTGCAGGTGATAAATGGCCATGATTGGGATGAAATCTGCATCGGTCCCCAGATCCCGGATCGTGATGTTCGCACCCATTATTATTATTTCTGCAAGCCATCGGTTTCAATTGGCCTATATATCGATATTGGGATTGGGCAGGGAAGAATCGTCACGAGTACCGGGGATCGCAAATGTATGACGGCGAAGATTACAGTGCCCAGCAAACCCTCGACATCACTTTCGCAGGATGCCAACACTGGCCAATGAAAGTCACTCCAACCCTCGCCCAAGAGAAAACGCTTGGATCACCGTAGAGGCATCTCTAAACGACATGTCATCGTCTGTCTACGGTGGGGCATCCGTCCAGGACAGACTCCCATTTGCTCTTTGTTTATTCTTATCCAATGTCCGTATGCTTCCGACGGGTAAGCCCAAGGTTAGATTTCTGTCCATCTCGAGCTGAGGAAGCTTCCTGCCTAGAGTTTGCTGCTCTGGTAGCGACACCTCCATTGCCGATGTATCGAGGCATTGGGGGGGCTGAGTTGTGGGACTCACAGTACGTGCTGCGGAACGCCTGCATGGGAGGGTGTCTCGATTATCTCAACATAACTGCCCTAAATTGGCAAAGAACTAGATAGATCCGAGGTTCAACGTGATTGTGTGACTTTGAGATCTTCGAGCGGGTGTTTCTATGTATAATAATTAATAAGCCCCCGTTCAAAGGATTCTAGAAGGATATCTGAAGTCGTACACAGACCGGAGAGTGCCTGCCCGCGCGCCTACAGAATCCTTAAACCAACACCAGCTGGGATGTTTGCAAGCCTGCCAAAGAGGGCATGAACACTCGGGCACGCCGTGAGCTGGGTCAGGCCTTGGCTTTTTCAACGAATACGATCGCCCGCCTCATAGGGCTCCCTCGAACCTCGAAACACATCCGTTTCTTGAGACAAAACCAAGCCGGAACCGCTGATCTGATTCCAACTTAATCTCAACGGAAGTTCGCACGATATCTCGTTAGACTAGGCGAGCCTTTAGTTTATATCTTGTTTTTATTTATTTTTATTTCTCCGCTCGTTCAGGGTTTAGTGTTGCCGCAATTCAAGGATGTCGGGTGAGTTCCAAACCCCGCCGTTGCGTGTGAGTCGGCCAGTGAGTGCCTGCTCCGCATGTCGAAGAGCCAAAATCAAGGTGAGCACCCCCAATCTAACTTAAATTTCTCGGGGATCCATTCCGACTGACTGGTGGTCATCCGGGGGAGTAGTGTGATGGCAAGCTGCCCGCTTGTTCGGCGTGTGAGAAGCACGGCAAGTCAGCGGAGTGCTCGAGTAGTAGCGACCAGTTCGCGAGAGGGAAAGAACGGAGGTACGACCCATCAAGCGGAGTGCGAACTCACTATGAATCGTTAAAAGCTGACCTTTCTCTAGCTATGTTGCGTCTCTGGAGGCAAAGATCGAGCGACTTGAGCAGAAGAAGGCACAATTGACTGGGAAGCCTTTCCGTCCGTCGAACCAGGTTGACCAATTCACCGGCATTGGCGGGCCAGATGCAAACGGTACCGATATGCCCCGAAGTCTATAGGGTTACGAATCCCAGTCTAATCATTGTGTATCCTACAGGAGAGCCTGCGAGCGCGATGGGAATGGCCGGTTCGGCTAGGAAGCGAGCTGAAGGCGCTCAGGTTGAAGAGTTGATATCGGATTTGGGTTTCATGTAAGACGCTCCTAGTTAACTCGCTCGCTCATGGCATAGAACAATAAGAATACTAACGGGAGGATGTTCGAAACAGCACTGTCAATGCTACAAGTAAAGGCCTCTACGACTTCACCGAAGACATGTCGTTCTCCAAGCTTGTGCTGCGGGCCGCATCCCTCCAGCAAGATATCGTCCCATCGCTCGCGCCTTGCCCCCTCCCAGACCGTCATACTGCCCTTCGCCTGATACAACACTACCTCGATACCGTATTCTCCCACTACCCCTTTTTCGACGAGACCTCTCTATTCATGTCAGTAAATGCTGTATTCAGAGATGAAACGACAGCGTCAGCTCGAGATCTGTATATCTGTTACATGGTACTAGCCATTGCCACGGTTTCTATATCAAAAGGCGCGGATGCAACTGCAAAACTAAGGGCCGCCGGATATGTGACCACGGCAGTCGGCCACTCCCGTCAGATTCTCGTGCCGTATTCTACAATTGGAATACAAGCCACTCTCCTAATGATCCAATACGCCTTGCTGGAACCCAGTACATACAACCCTTGGTATCTAATCGGTGTAGCTTCCAGAATACTGATTGATCTTGGGTTACACCAAGACCTCCAATCATCTGCTAAACAAACTGCTAATGAAGCTGAGCTCCGACGAAGGATATTTTATTCAGTTTATACTTATGACAGGTAAATTCTATGCGTAAATAATAGCCGGTCATCATCATGTCACTTACACTATATTCTATATAGATATATTAGCATGACATACGAAAGACCGTATTCCTTCTCCGACGAAGCGATCAACGTCCGCCTACCCCATCCGGAGGGTGTTGCAACCAAGATCGCCAACTGGAGCGGTCAACCGATCTCCCTAACACTGGCTACAGAGCTATTCAAATTCAGCAAATTAAATTCCGGGTGGTATCAATACCTCTGGCACTCAGAACGAGTTAAACTAAGCACGCCCCGAGACTATTGCGACGCCAGGAGGCAGGACCTCAGAGAATGGCTCAACAACTTGCCCCCCTCCATCGAACAGACCCAATTGGAGATGCTCAAACTGGAATATTTCTATATGAGGATATACCTCGACTTGCCAAATCCCAGGGTGAATGATCTCAGTGAATCGATCAGAATATGTATAGTAGAAAACAGTTTCGAATACGTCAGACTATTCCAGAAACTGCTTTTGGAAGGCGGGCCAAGGTTTCACTATACATACTGCGACGCGATTAGAGCATACAACCTAGGTCAGAAACTCACAGATATCCTGCAATGGCCGGGCAATACCTTCTTATCCGGGTCGACAGGTTACAAGGCTAAGACTGCCCTTCACGGTATCCGCACCTTGCTAGATATGCTCGGCCAAAGATGGGTTGAGATTGAGAAGTTCAAGGAGCGGTTCTATCAGGACTCCGAGCCGCTGATAACCCAGCTCCGAGACTTGACTGAAGCGTATGCGTCCCCTCACCAAAGCCCACAGGCAATGCTCAGAGGCTTAGAAGACAGTGTCACACGCGAAATGTCTCCACAGTGGGTCCACCAGGGAGGGATGCCCGGTTATTAATGTGTGCTTTCTTTGTATTCTTCATGTCATGATATCATTCTCTGGAAGATGCGGCGTCCACGGGTCTGTTTTAATTTCTTTCAATCTTATTTCTGCTATATTTGTATATCTCTTTGCTCCATATCTTAGCATATATAGCTTCATATTAATTTAATACCGTATAATACAGTAAATAGCTTACCAATCTATTTCCCTGTCCAGTCATACGCCTTCTTGAGGGCCCTGGGGCGGTTAAGGTCAAGACTAGTGAGGTTTTTGTGAGGTACGCCATCAGGCGGCTTTGCGGCAATGCGGCTTAAAAAGTCTATTTTCGCGAGTTTCAGGCGAAAAAAAAAAAGTTTTGCGACTGGAACGACTTCAACACCAAACATCTCCAACCCACGTGCGGCCGTCAAGCTCATCCCACCACGCACCATGTCCGCTAAGGCCGGAACACGAAAGCGATCGCGCGCAGCGGCAGAAGAAGAGAAGCTTGTTCTGTCTTCAGAAGACGAATTCGAGATCCCCGAGATCAATGGCGACGATTCCAGTGACGAAGAGGACTTCTCGCCCGGCGATGAAGACAGCGAGGACGATGAGGAGCTCTCGAGCGAGGAGGAACTCGAGGATGATGAGGATTTAGATTCTGATGAAATACCGTCAGAGGATGAGGCTTCACCAAAGACGAACGGAACCACCAATGGCGACTCTACAACAGGCGCCGATTATGAAGATGCGGACCCTGCAGATGATTTCAAGGTCGTCACCGGTGCAGACGGCAAACCGCGATACATATACCGCGAAATAAACCCCGTTTACGATAGTGACGATACAGACGTCGAAGATGTCAATACCATTGGTAATATTCCGCTGGAATATTATGAGAACTACCCTCACGTTGGTTACGACATCAACGGAAAACGAATCATGAGACCTGCTGCTGGGAAGGCTCTGGATACACTGTTGGATAGCATTGAACTACCCAAGGGTTGGACGGGTTTAATAGACAAGAATAGCGGAGCTGCTTTGAACCTCACGGAAGACGAGCTGGATATTCTCAAGAAGTTGCAGAGATCTGAAATCACGGAGGATGGCTTCGACCCATACCAAGTATATGCTCTTCGCTATGGCTAGGCTCGAATATCATTCGCTAATATATGACATAGGACATACTCGGATATTTTACAAAGACGACAGAACAAATGCCGTTGAGCAGTGCCCCAGAACCGAAACGCCGCTTCATTCCTTCGAAACACGAACAGAAACGGGTGATGAAGATCGTAAAGGGCATTCGTGAAGGACGAATCCTCCCACACAAGCCACAGCCTGAGGCAGCGGATGTGCCTGCTTTCTACGATATCTGGGCAGACGATGCTCCACCGAAAGCAGACCATGTCATGAACATTCCGGCACCGAAATTACCACCTCCAACCCACGACGAGAGCTACAACCCCCCACAGGAGTATCTTCCGAACGAGTCAGAGAAGAAAGACTGGGAGGAGCAAGACCCTGAAGATCGCGAGAAGAATTATCTACCGCGGTCTCACAAGGCTCTCCGCTATGTGCCAGGATATAACGGATTTGTGAATGAGAGATTTGAGCGTTGTCTAGACTTGTATTTAGCCCCACGTGTGCGCCGGAACAAGTTAAACATCGACCCAGCTTCATTGCTACCCAAACTTCCATCACCGGATGATCTCAAACCGTTCCCGACTACCTGCGCCACAGTGTATCGAGGGCACGAAGGCAGGGTTAGATCAGTAGCCGCAGACCCCACTGGCGTCTGGGTGGCGACCGGTGGAGACGATGGAACGGTTCGAGTCTGGGAAATTCTAACAGGAAGACAGGTCTGGAAATTGAAGGTGTCTTCCGATGAAGCAGTTGATTCTGTCACATGGCGTCCAACACCAGAAGGAAGGATATTAGCAGCCGCCTGGTAAGGCCCCACCTTCGGACTTTGCGGAGCACTTGGAAGTTTCGGTGACTAATTGCTTTTCTAGCGGGAATGAAATCTTGCTGGTGGTACCCCCAATATTCGATTCCGAGGAGGAAAGCCGCGGCAAGGAGATCTTAAGTGCAGGATTTGGGTATGCGGCAAATAAGCAGGGGACGAAGGAAGCACCTGGCACATGGGCGAAGCCAGACTCTGGATTCGAAGAGGAGGGTGTTGTGGTCACTATCACGGTACGAAAGACGGTGAAATATATCGCCTGGCATAGGCGGGGAGACTATCTCGTTACGGTATCGCCTGAAGGTTCGTAAAAAATTATTTCGCTCCCTCCTGTCGTATTGGGGCAACATCTCGAAGTTTAGAAAAAATTAACCTTCTGAGTTTAGACGTCCGAAGAGCTGTCTGCATACATCGTGTTTCAACGCATCTGTCACAAACACCATTTAAAGAAAAGAGTGTGACCAAGGGTATCCCTCAAAGGGTGCAGTTCCATCCATCGAAGCCTTTGCTTTTTGTTGCGACGAAAAGATATATTCGGATCTACGATTTAGCGAAGGCCGAGTTGAGCAAAACTTTAAAGCCCGGGGCCCGCTGGATTTCGTCAATTGATATTCATCCTCAGGGTGATAACCTTATTGTCGGGTCTTATGATAAGCGACTGTTGTGGCATGACCTCGACTTGAGTACCAAGCCTTATCGGACCTTACGGTACCACGACAAGGGTATTAGGGCGGTATCCTTCCATCGTGGCGGATTCCCGCTTTTCTGTTCGTCGAGCGACGACGGCACCGTTCAGGTTTTCCACGGCAGAATATACAGTGACCTGATGGAAAATGCACTCATTGTTCCCCTGAAGGTACTCAAGGGCCACAAAATTGTTTCTCATTTGGGTGTGCTCGACGTTGATTGGCATCCGAAACAACCTTGGTTGTTCAGTGCTGGTGCTGATGGAACGGCGAGACTCTGGAACTAAGCAAATTTCGGGGACCCATATTTTCTGCTCCTGCTGGTTGTTTACCCTTCATGTCACACACCACAATGGGGGGCAGCTGTCGGAACTTCTGAAGCCGTCGAAAAAAGGCTAGTCTAGGCAAATTATATACGGGAAGTCAGCTTCTCTCAACGCGCACAACATTCTCTTTTCCTTCATTTTGTGTGTGCTAGTGGGGCGATCTCCGTGGTTTCGAAGAGCTGGTTACATCAACCCACTTATCGATTTTATTTTCCCCGTAACTACCGAGCATTGCATCCTTTTTAAATATTCGTTCGCGCTTTGTCAGCCTCGGGGAGTCTTTTGCGGAGTAAGTCGTTCGACTTTTTTTTTGTGCATTTTGATTGTTCCATATCTCTATATATATGCTAGATTTTTGAAATGATACATGTACTATATAATCCTGAAAAGTTCTGAAGAGTTTCATATCTGCATCTCCAGATTAAAATAGAAAGACAGCGTTTCGCAAACACCCAGACGCAAACCGTGCGAGAAAGCAAGGACTTATGGCACCGCCGGAATCCCGAGGATGGAGGAACGAGAAGGAAGAAAAAGCACTCGAATCGGATGCATTGTGCAAGCAGAGGCCCTTTTGCCGGCGAAGTGCGACCCCCAAAGGTCAAGCAGAGCGCAGCAAAGGGGCCGCCGCTCCCAGCAGCAGCAATTAGCAGCAGAAGAATTGCAACATAACGATAGAGGAATGCGAGCACGTGTGGTCTTTCCTGAATTGAAGCGTTACTTGAGTCGGGCGAGCAGTTTGGGCCAATGGCAGGCGCCCAATCGCCACACGTGTGCTCGTTTCGGAATGTCAGCCAGCCCACGCAACAACTCTCGGGCTCCCGCTCAGGGTCCAGCAGAAAAGCAGAAAACGCCTGCGTGCTCCTCCCCCCAATTACCCGTCCTATCAACTGTCAAGATTTTCCCACGGGTGTAAGCACGCGACATTCGAGCGTGTGAGAAGAAGCTCCAGCAGGCCCGGTGGCAGTGTGAAAGAGTCTTTTTTTGGGTGATCGTTTTCGAAATTTCTCGTCCGTCGGGCTGCGAAAAAGGTGGGACATAGCGATAAGGTGGTTCCTTCCACCGTTCACAAGAATTATACGAAGCCGGACGTCCTCCATGTTTCCCAACTAGCCCTGTCATGCCAGTGCCTTGCCTCGCCTTGCCTCGCCCATATTTCCGCACCCCCTTCCAATATATAGACGGCTATCTGCGCATGTCCTGTACTTCCACCTTTTCGTTTCTTTTCAAGAAATATTGCAATGGAGACAGGAGTCTGCAAACCAACCGTCCCCGTTTTCACACTCTGTCCGCTTGAAGTTCCTCGAACTTTACACCGACAGCCTTGTTCCGCTGTGAAGCGGTGCAATAATCCGTTATCTGATAACTCACGATCCCTCATCTCGCAATCATATACCCTTTTACTCCTTATACCTCTCGTATTAATATTCCGACTCCCCGGCCGTGAACATACGACACTTCTCTTAAATAGAAGAAAAGAAGATTAAGGTTAACACACTACCAGTAAATATTCGTAGTATACATTTTTGGTATTTTCCCCAGAATTAGTATTCTGCAAGAAGTTGGGCTCCCACCGAGTCCGATAATCCTGTAAGCCGCAAAGATGCAACACACGAAAATATCCCCCCGATTACCGCCAACCCCGAAGCCTTCAACAGAGTTGGCTCCTAGACGAACTCCCCGGCTCTCAATTGATGGGTCCTTCAACTTGGGCCCCGCCGCTATCACCCTCTCACCCGAAATACTCAAAGTAGCATCTTCTGCACACGCCGCAACTGTCACAAGCCAAACACAGGTTCCACCGTTATCGCCAACTTCACCTTTCTCGCTTACCCCAATTAATCCCTCCGAAATCCCGAAGTCACAGCAACGACGAAGAACTTCGTCTAGCGCTGGCACCAATGCTAGCAAACGCAAAGATGTGGTCATTGGACCCCCACCCACTAGACAACACCCAATCATTCAGATGAAGCCTCGAGAAGTTGTCCCAGCAATCAGCGAGGATATCACCAGCAAGGCTGTGGCCGGGTCGAAGCGGAAAGCAACTGGTGTCTCTGCAGCAAAAAGGAAAATTGCTCGCAAGACCGCACATTCTGAAATCGAACGAAGACGGCGGTCAAAAATGAACGACCAGTTCGCCAAGTTGAAGAACATGGTTCCTGCGTGTAAAAATCAGGATATGCATAAACTCGCCATCCTGGAGGTAAGAATTTACCTATATTTGTTTTATTTTATCTTTATACCACCACGGGATGGGTTTTCTAACATGTGTTGAAATAACTGCAGGCAACCACCGAATACCTTGCATATTTAGAGGAGGCCATCAAAGTCTACCGAAATGCCGGCTCTGAAAGCGCAATAAACAGCCCCCCGACTTTTTCCGCCTCCGAAAGCGGCCCGGGAGACGAGATGCTCGATTACGACGATTATGAAGATGAAGATGCCGACGATATCGCTATTGTCACCGCAGACAACTCGCCCGCTTTAGAAGCCATGCCGTCCCACCAACCCATCCTCGAGATCACAGATACCGAGGCCACTCACGCACTTCTCCTCCTTGCTGATCATCAATCTCAGCACGTACCTATGGAACGTATGATGAGTTTTAGCAGTAAATCCAAGCCAATTTCTGTGAAGGACTTACTGTTGTAGAAAATCCTCTGCCTCTCTCATAAGATCTTCATCCGATCTTATTTCCCCATTCCTTTACCTCTCTCATATACTTATATATCTCTCCTATATTTCCGTTTCGTCAGGGTGGCAGGCCGGTTTTAGGGATAAAGAAAATCAAAAGTTCCTGTTTCGATGAATCCTTCTCTTACCTCTTTTTTTTTTTTTTTGTTATCCCTCATCTCCTTTCTAGGCTTTCGGCAGGGCAGCAGTATATATGGATAACTGCGATGGTACATATGACTCGGATGGCTTTGCATTGGTCGTTTTCGGGTTGGGGAGACTATTCCGAGGGATTCCGCCGTAATGGTTTGGGAATCTCTAGTTGCTTTTTCAACTATGGTGCGATGTCCGTAGCTTCTAATCAGCTACCTAAGAATTTTGGGCTTTCATATCTTCTCTTTTTTGTTAGGGCTTACATAGGAGTGTAGAGTAGAAAAGACTCGATTTTTTTTCTTTCTTTCTAAAAGTTTCGTCGATATCAAGCTGGGCTTTCTATCATAGAACAGGGTTAAGGCGTTTTCCGGGTGTTTATGGGCGCATGTTGATGGCGTTATGACATATGGCAATGTCTATCATCCGCGCTGACGAACACGAAAGAGTTGGTTATATAATTTTTTATCTGTATATATGCGTATGCAAGAGAAGATAAATGGCCCTAGAACAATTACATTAGTGGATGCTATTTTCAATGAACAGAGACGTTCCAAGTTGATGCTCTAAATAATTTGGCAGCCTACATTGCCCCAAACCCGTAGTACCCAAGCTCTAGTTGTGTAAATACCTAGACGGTTAAATAACTATCTTTCGACAGCGAATCAATGCTATGATCGCACCCGCCCGATCGGGTTTATACCCACGAAATGTCAGACGGGTCTGGAAGCCAGAGTTGGTGCATTTCCAACTTCCGGGCTTTAACATGGATACCGCCAAAGACGGAATTGTCTCGTAAATTAGACGTGCCATCCTAATCCTGGAGCTAAAGCAGATTTGCTGGCTCTATGAGACCATTAATATTCTATGAATACGATTTAAATGCTGGAGACAGATTTCTGAAGACCGAGGTTCGAAGGGACTTGCGGTAGACAGGGTTGCGAACTACACACAACTCAAAATTGTGGACAAAATGCAACACTTTCAGGTCTCGAGTACCAAACCGAATGAAGTTGAGCAAAGGAGACAGAATACTGTCAAGCAGAAGCCAGAGAAAACAGTCGGTCGAAGGTCTTCATTCAGTACAAGCATCAGCTGTGACTGCTATCTCTCCATTTGTGAAATTCAAAACTTACAATACTCTGATAACTACTCCGCGAGCTCCGCTACGAAAAGTTCAAAATGACAAGAGGTCGAGAGGAAACGTGCGGATGATGGTAACGTGTAGCGTTTGGAGAATGATCCTTCTAGTCTGTTGTGACTACCAGGCTAGAAGCAGAAGTTAGATGCGCACATTCCTGACAAGCCGGCTACATTTCGTTGATGTTTGAAATGGGTCATCGAGAGTACTTCGTCATCCAGCACAATCACCCTGTGAGATCCTAGGGAAAGTTCTCATTTTCAGGCAACATTTGTCGTGAAATTGATTGGATGTGCTTTAAATGCATGGCGTAGTGGATCCGAGTAAATCGCAATGCATTTGCAGTGGCATTGCATGAAAGGTCTAGAACTCCTCTGGCAGCTTATAAGCTCGGGATTCGCCGTCTGATCGAAGGGGCGGGGCTTCTACTTGACCTTGTTGTCATCGTGCGAGCTTTTCTACATCGATCGAACAAAATTGCTATTGCGGTTGGAAGTGAATTCTAGTTTGGTCATGTTACATTTGTCATCAGCTAGCACTATGTTAAGTAAATTGGGAGATAAGCCTTCATTAGAGAGTGATCATGAGTGGCTTCTTATTTCTTCATGATCCAAATTACAAGAATGTGACAGATGATAAACTTCAAGCACCTTGGCGATATAGGTACTTTATTGAGTAAGTCAGCTGAAGAACGGTGTCACAGAAAAAGATACAAATCAGAAAAATTGGCTGGGCTTAAGGGCAGCATGCCGACACGCATGAAACACGACTCCCTTTCACGGCACGTCAGATCCGGCGGCTAGATATGCTGGCTCTAAACATTTTAACATCCGTTAACCGATCAGAAGGTCGAGAATGCATTGCGCGAGTAGATCTACAAACGCCAAAGATGTCATTCAGGTAGGAGGCTCAGCCCTGACGGGACATCTGTCCTACATGCAAATTGCTATTTCCCACAATTATGCTGGCTTGTGACCGAAAAGACCCTGAAACTGGCTGGCTGCATGCATTAGTGCACCCCACCCAACCATAAAGTAACCTAGCCTCGAGGCTAAAAGTAACCAGAGGTGGATCAGTGCATCGAGGGGCAGAGTTCTACCAAAACTCCCAGCCTAAAAAATACAACAAAGTAGCTCAGGTCTTGCTGTTGAAAATGTTGAATGCATACTTAATATCAATATATATATACTAGGTGATATCTCATTATTTCATTAAATTTAAATATCATGGCCGTCAAGTTGAACGTCGGTTAGTCTTGTTCAAGTCTACAGCTTTTCTAGTAGATCAAAAAGTTCTAAGGGGCCGTTTAACAGACCCCAAAATGTCAAATAGAACAATATCTCGAATGTACAAATTACAGTTAAATTTCGCGTATTAATAAATCGATCCACTCGGGATAACCCGTAGCTTCAACGGCAATATGCAAGAGGCGATCATAGGCTGTTGAGGAACTGTTCGCCGTTTGTCCTAAATTAAACTCAATCCAAATTAATCCGGACGGATGGCAAAATTTGTCAACTAATCAAGCTGCTGCATTAATAACCGTCCCGCTTCTTGGATCCTCGGAAAGCCTCCGCTTGTCCAGGTATCCTCGAGCTCAAGCAAGCAGTTTCATTTTAAATCCATGCATGCGGAATATGCAATGCCGACGCGACAGTAGCTTCGGGTTACTATCAGTCGTGTCCAGGAACTTTTATACTTCAATAGTAGCTTCGAGGAGCTGCAGAAGGATCAGCTTCCGACCATCCTATCTCGCTCTATCCGCATCACTGGGGAACAACAGCGAAGGCGGTTTGTCTAAGCTAATTCGATATGACTGCGGCGGAAGGAGTCAGCAGGGCTCTGAAGGCAAGCTTTGCATCACACCATAGGAATTATTTTTCCTCTATCTCGCTTTTACTCACGGAAAGACACAAAACAGACATCAGCTACTCGGTACAAAGAGAATCTCTTTGCGAAGAAATATCTGCAGACCTCATGCCGCGTACTCTAGAAAGCAATCACGACATGCCGGAACGATGTAAGCTGTCCCGATAGGTTGAAGAAACGAGGGTCGATTAATGGTGATGATACATGAATATACTTAGTTCGTATCGAAAGTTTTATGACAAACCCGTTTGCCGTCTCACTACGAAGTTGCATGCACCTAGAGGCCGATGAAAATGATGTCCAATAGTTAATCAGTTTTGATGAAGCGATACGAGATGTTTCCTGAATTCAGAGTATCCATGCATATGCTACGTAGCGGCCTGGAGAACCTGGATCTAAGAGACCCACTATGGAATTCAGAGAGCAGGCAGCACCTTCGCGGCTTGTATTCCAATTGGCACTATGCTACACTTGATTGAAGAATTTGCTGAAGGTTTTGGTGAGGTCCATTTGAACTTGATAGCTTGGCGCACCAAGGAGGGGAGGGGCCGATGCGGTTCATGGCCGGCCGTTTCCTGCCCGATCACGCGGCTGTGCTTAAGATTGGAATTGAAAATCCGCACCTCAGGTGTATTTGCAAATTTAGACCTGGAGAAACAGATGACGTGGTACAGGGGATATTTGATCTAATCCTTCCTGTCTGAAAAAATGACCACATTAGAAAAACTTCGAAAGCTAAAGGAGAGTAACCAAAAATCCGGGAGCGGCCATGATGCTCATCAGAGTTGTCTTCAATGTAAGAACTGCTGACTATTGGACCCAGACTGTTCGAGACCAGCCGACGGCTCAAGGTCGAGACTGTTCTATTTTTTGTTCCCTTAGAAATACATAGGTTTCAGTAAGTGCGGTTGGAAATATTTTGTCTGCATTTTCATTCTCGGATGCATTAACTGGCGCTAATACGCATCCAGTTCTTTTGCACGTAGCCGCCATTCGCAGTACATCTTGTGAAACAAGGCAAGCTTGGTGCGATCGACGAGTCAACAGCTGATAAAAATCAATATAGCTTCCAGGAAACGTACAATTACAACTCAATAATTTATCTTTTGTGGATGTGATAACTTGATTCTGCGGGCAGCAGGGGCCGCATCGTGCCGAAACAGGTTTCCTGGCCTTCCTCGAGCTCGCTTACAGCTCTCCACTAGCTAGCCAGCCTCGCGTTCCGATGCAAAGAGCGGATTGCAGCTATCAAAGTCCTCGATGGCGGTTAAAATTTAAGATCCAGAGAAGGTTGCCATGTATCAGGGTAGAAATGTGCAGCGAGTCTGCAAATGCAGACTATGTGATTGTAATCATGATATCTCGATACAAAATTTCGACTAATTTTCATGCATTGGATTGATTCTCATCAATGCATGCAATCCCTGAGATCACATCAATAACCAGGGTCGATACCTTTCAAAAGATCCTCCAGTGCTGGCAAACTATCATCGCTCTCGCGATTTCATGGTTATAAAAT
Organism: Dactylellina haptotyla; assembly: GCA_031310005.1. NCBI lineage: Eukaryota > Fungi > Ascomycota > Orbiliomycetes > Orbiliales > Orbiliaceae > Dactylellina > Dactylellina haptotyla. The sequence goes on along the minus strand of CM062380.1, from coordinate 1,430,030 downwards.
GTACTTAGAACGTGTTATTTTAAGAACGCACGGCATATCCAGGGAATGGATTTCCCGGCGCCAGCGACATCGGATGAATTCATCTGAATATCAAGGGTCCTCAATCACGTTTGCTAGTTCGGCGAATCAATTCGAATGGGGTTTGCCTTGGTGTGCAACCCACGTGAAAATCGGGTGCAATTCCGACAAGCACAACGCAGCCCGGGAACTTGTGCATTCCCCCACCAGACTATCAGTCAGAAGTCTCTTTACTGCCTGAACGGAAGCTCGGAAGGGAAACCATCTTGACACCATCTGACCAGAGGCGACTTTAGCTTGTTAATCTATTCTCAAGGTAAGCATATCGAACCTATTGGCCGGCGGCCCGTCAGATGCATCTGTGGGATCGCCTCTGCAGCTGTGGCTTCCCCGAGTGCCTGAGCTAAGACTGCCGTCATTTTAGCAATTTAGACTACTGCAGCAAAATGGCGGGAAAATTTGAACCCAAAGAGCCGGTCAACTTGGATCCTCCCAAGGACGACATCATTACCAAGGAATATCTTTCCAAGTGTGACGGTAAGTGGATTCTATCTAATTAACCCAGGATCCTAGTCGCCAAAATCAACGTCTATAAGATTGCCATGCATCCGCTGATCGATTTTCTTAAATCCCATCTTTCAAATAGGCACTCAAGAGGGATTTCCCATCTTAGTAGCTATTAAGGTAAGGTACTTCATACATATTCTTGAGTTACTCTCTAATCATGGTCAACATAGGGTACGGTTTTTGATGTGACCAACAAGAAGGATACGTATGGGCCCGGGGGCTCCTATCACGGTATGTCATCTTCTTTGAACACTATATTTTGGCTTTGATATATATTCAAGACAGTAAGCTAACGAAAACAAATACAGTTTTCACTGGGAAAGATGCTTCGGCCGGGTTAGGTAAATCTTCATTGAAGCCAGAAGATGCTCACTCGGACTTCTCAGGACTGAATGAATCAGAGATGGAAACTCTGAACAATTGGTATACCTTTTTTAGCAAGCGGTATAACATTGTGGGCAAAGTTGAGAGCGCGTAACCAAGGATCACTTCATGGTTTCGGTAGTGGGGACATCCGCATATGCTTGGCCTTGGTCACTCAGCCTCCAGAGACAAGCCGATGGGTCATGTGCGCATATTTTTTGAAGCATGGTATATCTTGTCAGTCTAGACCTACCCAAACAGCATCATCGGCCACTTGCTATCCGTGCGCGCCAGCTTTTTGGTAATATCTTTGGCCCAGTCCTGATGCTTTTTCTTTTGAAAGATCTCTACGTTTGTGATCAATTGAGAATCCAATTAATTCACTCGTGTTACACAAATTTTGTATCGAACCACCCTTAAAAACCTAGGTACAAGCTGGTACGCGACGATCTCCGAGACAATCTGTGAGACCCCCACAATCTGAATCGACGCGCAGCTCGGACTTTTGTGCCCGCCCAATACAATTGAGTCACGCCAAATCCAATTCGGGTCTGAAGAGTTTGAGCTAGACCGGTTTTGAATAACATTCGGCAGGCAGTGATGCAGAAGGATCGCCCAATGTGGAACTCTACATTATTGGTAACAGTTTCAAGCGAAGAGATGGAAATGGTCAATTTTATTTGTCTCAATCCAGACGTTTCGCCCCGGAAGGCGGTCGTAGATCTATAAAGAATACAACAAGAACAACGCGATGCGCCAGATATCTAATCCTCCATTAAGAGTCGTCCAAACGAGCATGCGGTAGTAGAGTAACAGAAAGTTCGGTGCAAACGGCTTGACCGGTTGGGCAGATGCTGAGGTGATAGGAAGTAAGTACCTCAGTCTGTAGCATCAGGAAATTCATGCTGTAATCGAATAAATAATAATTACGATAAAAAGTCGCACAAGCGAAAGCAAATTTGAAAGCAAATTTCAGTGAAGGAAATGGCAAGAGATTATTTTGCGAGAAAAACTCAACCTCAATACCACAAACCAATAATAAAGGATATTTCATAAGACAGGCAAATTAAAAGAACACAAAGTTTTGTAGATACCGATTGCTGCTACAATAAGAAAGGTTGTAACAGACCCCTGGTGCCATCGGCCCAATAGAGAAGTGCGAAACTGCCACTAGTCTCAGGAACGACCACGCAAGGGCTGCGGGTCAACGAAAGTTTACTCGTCGAACGAGCCGTTAATTGGCGGACCGCCGCAGGTTTTAGCAGGGCATTTAGCACCCGTTTCAATAGTGCGTTCGCGGGCTACATTTTTTGGACTCCAACATTGATGGTAAGGGTCATTTCGAGCGAAATGGCAGTATTTGATGAGCCTGTCTGCAGTATGGCCACAGGCTGGGAAGTTCATGCGTTCATACCAGCACATATTTTCTGAGCTCCTCGAAATATATGAGTTTGGAGCTTTGGAAGGATATGGTAATCTATCTCCCAGAGAGCGTCAGTGAATTCCATCAAAGTTACATGCACAGCCTTGTAGGGTCATAAGAACCATCCGGGTCCTCGCATAATACAAAGTAAGAATGGAGGAGCTCGCATCAAATAACCGGTGCACTTACGATATCAACGGAGAACTGTTCCTCCTAATCCGATGTACCGGGCTTAAATGTGCTGCTATATGTGACTATCCGCTTCGAGAACACGTTTCCACTGACTTTGAACGTTAGCGATACTTTAATTTGAGCATGAGGATGTTCCACAGCATATTGTATGCAAGTTGGAAGAATAGAGATATACCGACAAGACGAGAATTCTACGAATAATCTGATAATGTGTCCCTTGAGAAATAGAATAGATAAACCTGATATACGAAACCAATGTATACGGTAAAGACAGCGTCAAATATATTTTTTGAAATTTTCAGCTAAACTCGAACATGTTTGATGGTAGGACAGGAACCTATATAGTTTTATAATAGCGGACCCGATGTGACGAAATGATTTAAATCATACGCATCGACTGAAAAATGGAAAGGAAGCATGCAAACAAGGCTTTGATCGTTCAAGCCAGTCAAGACGCCTGGGTAGAGCCACTCTTATCCGATTCGTCGAGATATTGCCTACGCTGGCTGTCTATGGGTTCGCCTCGAGTTTGCATTTCGAGCATAGGTGTAGAATAATTAAAAAATGCCAAAAAAAAAGTGAGATCACATTTTCATGTTTTTTGAAGTTAATAATATGTTGAAAATTCGTGTGATAGTTCACCTATCACCTGAAGGCAGAAAATGGTTTCGAATGAGAATGCTATTGGCTCTGTTGTGCGCCCCCGCGCTGCTCGTGTTCGTAATGCAGAGTTAGATCGATTGCTCTCCAGAATTGGGGGGTTCATGTACACCAAGTTTGAAGCAATGCATAATCCATCTAACCCACAGCTAGTACAGTGCACATGAGCGAGTAAATAGAAACACTAGCCAGTCGGTGAGGAGATTAACAGTGGCGACTGAGAGTACCCTAAGGTAGATAACATTCGTTAGCCCAAAGTCCCAAGATTGAATGTCATGAAGCGATATAAGATGATATTTTAGGTTCAACCCCGCGGCCGAAAAGACCTCTTATAATATTATGAAGCACTAACTTTCTAGAACCAAATTGCACATATATATTAGACGGATCCTTTTATAAATTTACGTTCATATTCGAAATATGGATGATTAACTATTCCGCAATTTCCTACTTTACAAGGGAGATAGTTAACTTATCTCAGATGCAACAGTGCTCAGACTGTATCCACCTAGCTGAGCTGGTACAGTTACTTACTTCCGGATTTCTGTCTCCTCAGTGTTGGTATGCATAAGACAGCGGCAAATCAACTTCCACAACCGGCAGGCCTTCGCTGGATAAAATGTGACGAGAGTCTGAAAATGTGATTGTTTTTCTGGCGGTTGAAGTTAGGTGACTATGGCCAGCGAAGAGTTCAAGCTACATAATACTACTTATCTCTGGAGGGATAAATCACTCTTGCCCTCCACATATCACAGATCGCATTCGAGGCAATAGACCAACAGCGGTTAGACAAACGGGTAAGAGGCGGCTTCTATCAGAACCCTTGTCGTCCATCAGAATCGAATCATTGCGTAAGGGAATGGGGGGTTTCGTGGGGTTGGATTTTGAGCTCCGATACGACTGCTTTGGCAAAAGGACCTCTCAGACCGGCTGCATTCAATATTCTATGACTAGGCATTTGCAGCGCAGCCCACTCTGCCAGCCTCAGCCGTACGATTTTAAGACCAGCGGTCATGAAGAAACTTCAAAGTGAAGAGATATCTAGACATGACTTTGACTAGAACATGTCACGTATATAGGAGTATAACAGCTCCTCATATTCGCTAGATATATCATGGACGAGAGCCACCGCTAATAGTCTACAAATTCGTTTAACTAAGATCGATCGATCGATCGATGCATTATTTTTAGATAGGATCCGGACCCGATACCACCGGAATTCCTATTGCGCTAAAGCCCACGGGACGGGCCACAGACGCACATTGGGCGAGGCTTCTGTACAAAAGAACATAGTACTCGGATCTAGAGAGATCCTGGCAGACATTTGTTCCAGGCGGGTCCATGATATGCATAATACCTAGCCATATGCAGCTCAATGGCCATCTCATAACGTATATAACACCAAAGTGGGTTTTATCTACTGATAGTGCATAGAATGGGCACCCAGCATCTCCCAACCACGCAGGGCGCCACTCGGGGAACTGGATACACCTCCATCGAGATTACATCGCTTCTGTGGGCATATCAACAAAATGTCCCGTTTGATCTGCTCGTGAGGTACAGTAGCAAGACGCTGGTTGTAGTGGTTAGGTAGTCTCGTTGTCAGACGGGTAGTTAAGCAACAAGCCTGTCAACTCGTAAATTGGTCTCACTGAAATCACAGTATATGCTCATGCTAACAGGGTGTTAGAGTCGTCATACGCTATCTAGCCTCGATACCAGTACGCTATCATATTCCCTTATTTAGACTAGCTATAACGCTGTCAAATTACGACTACGCGTGTTTGGCACCCTGCGCAGCCAGAGTAATTCTGGGATATAAAACAGGCATAATTTGGTGTCTGTAGAAGATCAGGTACTTTAATTATCATATTAAATAAATATTTGACCACGATGTTTCTTTCTCCGACATCGTTTACTCACCTTCGCAAATAGCATGCATTCTCATCTTTACAGCAGCCTCCAGAAAACAACAGACGATACGTATTCTCCAAAAATGGGTTTCCTCAAGACTGGTATCACCAGTTTATTCCTGCTTGTCGCAGTCTATACCTCGGCTTCGCCGGTGCCTACACCCCCACCCATCAATGGCATCCCACAAGTCCTCATGGAACTTTCGGTTACCTACGACAGTATCGGTGGCCAAGGTCCGCTGCTCGGTAAAAGCATTAACGCAGCTGAAGGCGCACTCTGGATCGGAAAGGATACGTCCAGTTCCTGCCCAATCGGAGACCAATTAGATTGTCCCGACGGAAACATCACTGCGATCCGCCTCTGGCAATCGACCACGATAACTATGTCTGTCGCCGTCACTGGTGGCTAGCAGTTCTATATCGCCCCCAACGGCCTCGCTTCCTACACCGAGGCACGCTACTATAACATTCCCAGCGGTTCCATTGCCGACGGATTTGTGGTCAACCATGGTAATCATGGTGGACTACTTCTCGGTAACAGGAAGAAGAGCGACTGGAAGGCTTGTCCTATCGATGATATCGACAACGGACCCTGGAAGGTGTTCCTCGGTCCAACGAATAGCGACGTCCCTACAGGTAACATTCAGGATTGCCGTAATATCCTTGTGGAATGTCGCGCATCTGAAGATGAGCCACATGCGTTCGAATATGATTAGACATCCTTTGTTTCTTTCTTTCTTTTGCATTACTTTTGGGTTTGGAGGCATGGGCTTTCTGGTACTGGTTCAGGATATCGATATTCGGCCTAGTGTCTGGGACCGGCAGTAGTTTGAATTGAGGTTTGATGGCGAATCGGGGGACCACGGCTATGGTTATAGTTATCGAAACAATCAAATAATCATCCCAAGGTTTTACGGGAAAACCAAGTGAAATATCCCGTTAAAGTATTTGGACTAGTGGGAATTTCATGAATGCGGAGGGTCCCCGTTTGGTTTCTTGCATCAATTTTAAGTTCCGTCTAGCCCGTTCCAACCATCGCCTTGTGGAGAAAGTCACCTAGCCCCGCCGTCCGTAAAATCTCGCTCAGTTCCTTCGAGGTATCGACCTCGACCACCGTAAAAGGCCCTTGCAGGCGTTGCACCTTACGATCGATCGTAGAATCAGTGCCTCTTAGCTCCTGCTGTTCCTTCCTTCTAACCTCCACCGACTGCCATTTCATCCGCTTAATCTCTTTCAGGTATTTCTGGATAGAGACGTCTTCCCCTTCAACATACAGAAATCCGGGGTAGCCGTGCTTGCAGACGCCCCTGATGCTCATCGATTCGGCGAGTATTCGAATATGCTCCCGCTTACGACGGGCCCGAATGTGGTGAAACATGAAGAACACGCGACTGAATATCATGGCCGGTGTCGAGATGGTGTCTGACGGGACGGTGTTGTCTGACTCTCTTCGAGGTTCCGTCAAGGGCAACGATATGACGACAGGTTAGGCCTCAACACCACCTTGGCGCTGCGAGATGGGTCCCTCGATGGCCAAGACCGGCGTCGATGTGGGGACGAGCAAGGCGTCTGGATCCAGCCGGCATTACAAAGGAAAATGGGCGTTCAAAGATGGAAGGTTCGTCGACGATGTCGGGTGCAAGTTCTCTTTCTCGGTAACCCGCGTTGAAACCAGTAAGAACCACCAACACGTTCACGTTCACGCTCAAAGACTCCAGCCCTGCAGCCAAGCCCTTTCTTTACGTATACCTCTGCAACCGCCAGGGTTAGCTTCGCCGTCCGCGAGGGCCGGCCTGGCCAGGAACATCGATAGAGGTCCACATCGTTTAAAATGTAGTCCACCTGCCTTCCGGTACATCACTTCACGGACCTGCAATTGCACTTCAAACACACCCGAAAGGCATCTCGAGATCCCGCCATGGACGAATCATTCATCTCCGCCCCCGTGTGCCCTGCCGGTCCCACTCGCAAGCTCCACAGCCACCCTCGTCTGGACTCCTTCCAGGACGAACATGGCCGCCATATCTTGCTGCGCGGGCTCAATGTCGAAGCCACGGCTAAAACTCCCGCGGGCGCCCCCGTCGTTGGAACTGCCGAGTTCTACGACAGCGACAAAGTCAGCTATGTAGGGCGGCCCTTCCGTACCATTGAGAAGGCGGACGAATGGTTCAAACGACTGGCAAAGTGGGGGGTCAACATTGCGAGATTCATTGTCGTATGGGAGGCCTTAGAACCAAAGCAACTGTAAGCCTATTTGGGTTGTATGATTTGCCGCTTCAGGGACATAGTAGTACTCACAAGTCCGCGTTTAGAGGCCAATACGACGAAGAATACATAAAGTATATTGTAGCCGTGATCGAAAAGGCTCGCGAGCATGGTGTAACTGTCTTTATTGATGGTCACCAAGACACAGTACGCACACTATATTCTTTACTGTATAATTATATTGCTAATCCAAATGTTCCATATAGTGGTCTCGGTTTACAGGCGGATCCGGTGCCCCGCAATGGACGTTTACACTGGCCGGTCTCGATCCAAAGAAGTTCAGAGCCACTGCCGCTGCATCCTTATACACCCCAGAATCCGAGAATGCACCCAAGGAGGAGAGACATTACAAATCTCCATCAGACAGATTATGGCCGACGAACTACGGTAAAATGGCAGTTCTAACCATGTTCACATTGTTCTTTGGAGGCGAGAAATGGGCACCGAACTGCTTGACACCAGAGGGGGAGAACGTCGGAGCTGTTCTGCGGCGAGCGTACTGCAATGCCTACGCTCACCTAGCTTCCCGAGTGAAACATCTCGACAACGTTATCGGATTCGATCCGATGAACGAACCAACCCCAGGATATCTCGGTCTTGAGGCCCTTACAGAGTTTCCCGAAAATGTCTATTTGCACCTGGGGCTCATGCCTAGCGCGATTCAGGGAATGGCGTTGGCCGGTGGTGCGAGAGTTGAAGATATATATATGTACAGACGATCCTGGCCCGGTCCCTCTGTTCGTCCGATGAACCCTGAAGTCACCCTCAATAGCAAGCATCATAAGGCTTGGGTTGGACCCGATATTTGGAAAGACCTTGGCGTTTACAAGTTGAGCGCCTCAGGTAAACCTCAGTGCGGAGAGAAGGGTTATACCTATTTCAGATGCGAGCACGATACTGGGGAGCCAGTCAATTTTGAAAGAGGTGAGTTACGCCGCTAATATATTGTTTTGATTATCAGAAAGATTGCTGACAGACAAAGATTACTATGTTCCCTTCATTCGACAGTATCAAGCGGCTATCAAAAAAGCACTGGCAGGAGGCAAGGCCGCAGACTGGATGTTTGTGGAGCCAATCCCAAATCTGGATCCACCATCCTTCAAATACCAGACCGCTCTTCCATCTTCTCGGAGACCAAGCTTTTCTTCATCAACAGATCTTTCAAATGAAATAGCTACTCATGATAATCTAGTATATGCTCCTCATTGGTACGACGTAAGGGTTCTATATGAGAAGGCACTATGGTATACTGTGACTTTCAACGTCACCGAGCTCGCTAAGGTATGCTTTCTTGATCTCGATATTTCACCCTAAAATAAATCTCACAGAAATGATTAGGGCTCCCGAGAAATGGGCGCGTTGACATACTACGGAAAATCCGGTCTGCTAGACAACTACACAGCCCAGTTTGCGACCCGGGTAGAACAACTGGCCGTCTTCCGTCCACCCAATCCAGAGACCCAAACCCTCGACACGGCAGTTGACAAGATCAAATCAACTCCCACCCCTCTCTTGATCGGAGAGACCGGTGTGCCATTTGATATGAACAACCAATCTGCATACGAAGATGGAAACATTCACAGCCAACTCGTCATGATGAACGCCATGTGTGCGGCCATGGAACGACTGATGATGAACTGGACGCTGTGGACGCTGTCTCTCGAGACCGATTGTCTTCGAAATGCAGATGGAACCCTCGGTTCGCCATTCGCTTGTGGTGAAGGTTGGAATAGCGAGGACTTCTCCGTCGTCTCGCTCGACCCGGCGATGACAGAGGTGCCGTTTGACCCGTCCCAGAAGAACCCAGCTCCGCCAGTAAACGACAATGGGCACATTCTCACCCGTGGTCGGCTATTCGGCGATCTGTATAAGGGGTGTAGGGCTACCGGATCTTGGGTGAGACCGTATGCGCCCAAGACCGCCGGGGATCCGAAGCATGCGGGATTCGACGCCCCCAATGCGACATACAAGATGGTTTATCAAGCATCTCAAGGCAATACTGAGATTTCGAGGACAACTGAGATATTCGTCCCAGTTTATCACTACATGAGGCGAGAGGTTACCCTCGTATGGTCCGTCCAGCAAGGATCGGGTGATGCCGTATTAGAGGGGAAGACGCATGTGTTCAGTGCTGCGGATGATTCGCCGTTCAAGTACAAGGGAGACGATGGATACGTCGAATTGTTGTACGATATTAAACAGCAGATGCTAAAGATCAAGCACGAGAAAAAGGCCGGCGGGTGTACCATCAATGTAGAACTGAAGGCGCAGTTAGAACCGAATACGGCTCCCTGGAGAGGTTGGAAATGGTTGAGGGTTTTCTTTTCGAGTTTCTTGTAAGATATTCCGAGGATGTTTGAGACTGCATCGTTTTAGAAATATAGCGGGTCGCTTCGAGACGACGTATTTTCAACTATACAATGCAGAACATGATCGAGCAATCGACAGTTTTGCAAAGATGGTTTCTTTTGTTAAATTGCTATCTTGTTGAATAGAAGAGTAGTTCGCTTCGCTTCTATACCATATCAGTACCCCGCAAAAGACTGTCTTTATTCTGCAGGATGATGCACATGCAGGACACTTACTAGATACTAGATATAGCATAAACATCAAATCAACCGTTTTGCCAGAAGACAATAGCGGAAGCATATCAATGAATATCAATATCATTTAAGCGGTGACATTTTCCAACATCTAACAACGCGCGATCGTAGCTGCACTGTCCCCAAAACTTCCAAATACGGTAATTGTTCTCTGATTATCATGACATTCATATTTCTTCCGTCCACGACCACGCTTCATTTCAGCCTATATTCTTATAATCTGAACCGCGGTTGAATCCCGCTTTTTAGGAGTCTCTAACAATGAATTTTATATGATAAACCACGGGATATGAAGAAAAGCTTGTTCGTTCAGCTTGAGCACGGCAGCTCCACAATGGGGAAAGCCACGAGCCGTCAAGCTCGCATATCGTAGCGGGTTACCACATGCGCTCCTAAAAAATCCACAAATAGCGTCGCGTATTCCTCTTAGTAATGGTGTGCCAAATGTGGGACCCTGGATGTTCCGTGCGGCAATAGAAAGTTATATTTCTTTCTCTTAATTTTAAGGGCTAAAGGGTGTGTAACTAAACTCCCACACCTGTCTCGCTTGATGGATATCCTGCAAACCCCACTGCGCTGCATCAACTGGTCAAGAAGGCTAACTAACCTAAAGAGCCCCTCTTCTCTTTCGGCTAGTTTGAGACACCTTATTTCCATTTATCAGTCGAATGTTCTACAGGCTTTAGGCTAAATTCAAACGAGCTGCACTGGGGGTTTTGAGGGAGAGCGAGGGGAGCGAGGGAGTGCGGACGTATGCTGCTGGACTGTCATTCTTGAAAGAGGAGTTTATTCGTGTAACTCACTCCTCTATGCAGCCAGCGTATGCGATGCATTACTGTTTCGTTGCGAAGAAAACCACCTTGAATATCTCGAAACAGACGATCTCGAAAAAATTTTTCATCCACAAAACAGCTGGGCTTCTACATTGAGCTAGCAAGGTTAAGACGGAGGCGAACTAGGTTCCGAAATAACAATAGTATACACTAACACTAGCACAGGATGCTGGTTAAACTGACTCGTTTCGAGGTTTGGCATGGTAATTGCTAATAAGTATTTGGCACTCTAAACCATCTACAGCTGGTGAGCTTAGAGACGAGGAGAATAACGAGAGAGAAAACAAGTCTACTTAAACCTCTCGCAATGGAGGGCATCGTCTACGAAGTCTTTTTCTTTTTGGCTCCTCGCGCCTCAAGACCAGGGGCGCCCAGATGATATAGGTTTGGGATATACCGGTATTGTCTGTGTTCATTCATTTGTGGCTTTGATTTGGTTACATTCGTTTCTTGTATGTTAGGTTGGATATTTCTGTTTCTCTCTTTCATCATTCGTTTTTCTCTCTTGGAAATTTAGACAAAAAATCTATTCAGGGCAAAAAAGGGCATCAAGGAGGGTCGTCAAAGTAAAAGAAATTGGTGGAGCGTGGAACCCAAATTGGAATTCTATACACAGAATAGGAATAAGGGACAGGGAAGATTAAAGAAACCTCGGAGAGGTATCCTCGTGAGTAAATTCTTTTGTTGCATTGGTAAAGAACCCTAAAGAAACTAAGCAATGCAGTCGAGGATATCAAAGGGGGTACTGGAGGGAGACAAAATTTTCCAAGCGTCTTTTTTTCTTTCTGGTGTATATAAAATGAGCGTGCGATAGCTCATGAATGGGATATATTTTGTTATTTTTGCTCTCGTCGTCGTAGCCACCATATAATCAAAAGGGAGAACGTAAGTAAGGAAATTATAGACCGAAAAAAAAAACCCCCCGCACGCAGGAGTAATTTATTCTGGTCTGTCGAGGAAGATCTTGTGTGGCAACCAAGAGTCACCGCAGACCTTGAAGCGATCGGGAAGGGAGTCCAGGACCTTCAAGTCCTCGTCCTCGAGAACCAAACCGTCGACCTGGAAGTTGGCCTCAATGCGGGACTTGGTGACCGATTTGGGGATGACGGAATATCCGTGGTGAAGACCCCAGGCAAGGAGGACTTGCTGGGTAGATCGGCCGTGCTTGGAAGCGATTCCAGCGAGAGTCTGATCCTTGGCCAACGGAGAGTCGGTGGAACCGAGGCAGGAGTATGCAGTGCAGTGGATACCCTTTTCAGCGCAGAACTTGGTGACCTTGGGGGTTGGGTTGTTGGGGTGGAGCTCGATCTGGTTAACAGCCTGTTCAAAAGATAAAGTCAGGATCTACTCTGTATAAAAGAGCATCTACAAAGTAATTTCGGGAGTATCCATACTGGGATGGTCTTGGCTGTTCTGAACAGTCTGTTGAGCTGGGTGATATCAAAGTTGGAGACACCGATGTTCCTGGCCTGGGACTTTGGAATCTTCTCCATTTCTCGCCAGGTATCGATGAAATCCCAGTCTGGGTAGGCAGTGTGAAGGTTCTCATCAGCTGGATCGCTGGAGCAGGGCCAGTGCATAAGGTAGAGGTCGACGTAGTCAACGCCCAGGCTTTCCAAGCTGGAGGCAATACCGTCCTTGACACGCTTGTGCCATGGGTTGTCGAGCTTGGTGGTGATCCAGATCTCGGAGCGTGGGACACCGGATTCCTTGATACCCTCACCGACTTCCTTCTCGTTGCCGTAGGCGAGAGCACTAGAGATATGACGTAATTAGAATACAGTTTCGCCAAACGAAATGCAGAGAAAGAAGATATAGAACTTCCTCCGCAGAGATAGCGCCAGAGAACATACGTATCAATATGCCTGTAACCGGCCAGGAGAGCGTCGCGGACGGCGTGCTTGACCTCACCGGGTTTGGACTGCCATGTTCCCAAACCGACGGCTGGGATCTTGTCGCCGGTGTTGAGGTCGAAGGTTAGGCTAGCAGAAAGCATATAACGTTAGCGTCGAGAACTCCAACCACAACCCGTGCAAATATATTGTGCAAATGCTGCGCAAGAATATCTATTGGCGACACAGCGGGGCTAGGAGGAACAAAACGTACGTGGTCCACTGTCCGGACATTTTTGCTGCTGTGGTATATAATCTGCGTTCGTTTACAATCGTGTATTGTATGCGAATGGAGCTGGGCTGGGAGGGAAGGATACGAGGAAACGTAGCGGTCGAGGGGAGTTTGCAGGTTCGGAGAGCTCTGAAGAAGTTAAATCGAGCCGGGGAAAGCAGCATCTTGAGAGCTTTATATATCCACACACACTCCGAAGGAAACGAATGGCCACCACCTTTTGACCCTGGCCAGCTGTTGTCCGCCTACTGGCTGCAGCTGGGCTACTCCGTTTTAAGTTGCGGCGGCATAGCGGAAGACGAAGCTTGGGGTAATTCGTTTTTAATTTAGATTTGAACCGCAAAAATCTTTCTCCTATGCCAATCAGTTCCAGTTCGGCACTAAACTACGCCTCTTCTCCTCCGTCTGTTCATAAGAATTCACTTTGCAGGGCCCACGGTAAGGATGCTATAGCGACTCATCTCTATCGCGGCTTGTCTGGTCAATCATAGCCGTCAATGTGGATATATTCCGATATATTGCTTATCAAGCCTCAATCAAGTCGAATGTCTCCGACTGGCTTCCCTGGACGAAGGAAGGGCCCTTAACGGCGTTTCACACCTGCCTGCTGCTGTTGTGATACATATGCAAGCCGCCGCAGTTCCCGACGATGCTACATCTTACATGTTACATGCTACATGAAATGAGCATTCGCCCCGGTGGGAAGAGCAAAGCATCCACGAATTCGACTGCCAATTGCACCCCCCGCCAGCCTTCTGCGAAGTTCTAGCTAGTCACTGAAGCATGAAGAAAAGTGGGGAGAATTGAAACCCACAATAAACGAATCGATTGGCAATTGGAGGTGGCAGTGATGCAACGGCGCATGTTCGTGGTTGTCCGCAATTAGCCAATTCAGCCTGAATTCCCCCACCTTTTGGCTTGCAAAACAAAAAAAAAAATACGATCTCGCGCAACCTGACATGCACATGGGAGTGACGGCTAACATCGTTTAGCGACCACAAATCCCGTGCCCACGTCGAACTACTCGAGACGAACCAGCTCCTGGTGTTGTAGCTAAGCAAACAGGACCGCTGGTCGTCCGATCAATATCTGGTGGGCGTGGCCAGCTAACTGAACAACGGCTAGTTGCTTTTCAGGAGCCGATACGATGCCGAAAGAGTTTGACAGAGCTATCAACCCCTGCAGAAAGAAAAGATCGCCTTGGAAAAAACATTCGCAGAATGAAATCCGAATTGTGAATTCCAACAGGGGCACAGCTGGTCCGAGTCCTCCGGCGGGGCCCCAATACCGACGGCGATAGTCTGTACCCAGTTGTAGTTTTCCTGGTTTAAACTAATTGCCCCAGAGCAAAATGTAATCTGCTACCTCTCACCTGGGGCTTTTCAATGTATCGTCTCTCTCTAGGGGCTTGCAAGTCAACGTGTTTGGTGGAGAATGTCCCCACGAGGTACAATTTTTCCGGATTATTTGGCGGGCTGCCGGAACGAATTTTGCCGATTACCAGGTCTCCCAAAGATCCGGGCGAGCTCGACCGAAACCACTGATAGGACAGGCTTAACGCCGCAATGAGCCAGGCGAAAACCCGCTTCGACATTGTGTTGAGGCAAAAATATTCAAGGCTTCAAATATGGGCCCGGCATCTTAAAAACATGAAGCTTCAGTCTCACAAGTGTGCACAAAAACAAAATTACAGGAAAAAAATTAAAAAATCGAACAGAATGTCTTAGGGCCTCTTCCGTTTTATCCAATCCTGTGGAAAAGGAAAAGAACCATTCTGCCTAATTTACCCAACCAGAAAGCAAAAGGCTAAGAGGAACTCGACGCTTGTGGCGGTCGATAGGCATCTTCCGAAATCATTCCGACTTTTAAACCCTTAGAGGGATCTTTTAGGGTATCTCTAAGAACGACATTCCCCGGATAGATGGATATCTCTTCCCTCGACAAGAGAAAACCTGCTACTCTTTCATATTTATTTTTCTTTTATTTCTCCAGAGTTTCATATCTGGTTCATAATATATTTCATATTTGATTCAGCTGACCTAAAAGCTAGGGATCTGGGCTTTCAATTCCAGAGTCACTTGCCGGACAGGCAAAATTCATGAATTCAACCCCGATAGCATATACATACCGAGCTGCGTAACTTACTCGAGAGCTTGCAAGCTAGGCATACCACAAATATACTCAAATTGGTATCTCAGGGCGGTCCGACGGGCTATATGGTACATTGTCTTGTACATCTACCGCTCCGGAGCCGCCAGAAAATACATGTCCATGTCCAACCCCCCATAGCGAGCTAGCAGCCTTTATCTACATTTAATAGATTAGGCACGATAAAAAATGCCTAGCGAGGCAATAACACGGGTGACGTCTTCCGAATATGAAATCTATTCGAAACAAATCGAGGCTAGGGTTCTGTGAATGAGAGTAATAAAGCCTTCCTGCTACGAGTCTTACTCTCACCGACGACGACTGGCGACGACAGGTTAACGGTTACCGGATAGAGACATCGAGACCATGTTGGGCCTAATATATTGTAATATATCTTCGTTGATACTGTCTCCGAAGCTACTATTTATACTTAGACTAACTAGTGTCCCCATGATGATACCTCGCTAACATCGGGCCTTCAAGCCACCGATCTGCACAATCAATCGTAAACGAAGCCCCAACAGGGGTTGGATTTCGTCGACACGCCGGATCAATGGGAAATTATCAGTATGCGTATAATAAATCCGCCGCACATGCTTGTCCCGATTTGGAGGGCAACATGGTTGTGCGGCAGCTACCAATTTTAGAACCTCCAACACCAACAACACGGTGCAGCTCCAGCAGAAGTTTTACATACTCATTGTTCATTTGTACCTGGTGTCATATATCGTAAATAGACCGTTACAACATTACTGGTCTACGCGCATTAATTGTCTCGCAAGCTTATGAGCTTTTACGCCTTCCTACATGAGGTCACTAATAAAAACATTTTATTTTTTAATAAAAAAAAGTCCATTTAAAAAAAGATGGCACTACGGCCACCGGAGGGCTTCTGCCTCCCAGAACTCTTATGCTTGATCCATCCGAACCAAAGTCCTGCCCCCCTCTCCCCCGCCCAAACGTCTCCAGACCAGATGCCGTCTACCGTAGAGGCGGCCGCAGGACCGGGACTCTCTGTGTCCCAGAGAGTCCTGATCGTGCGCCGGTCCTCATTGGCGCCTTCCTCCTCCCTCGCCTTCCTCTCCGCTAGGCTGTTCTTGACGGCGGGGTAAACCCCATTGGCCTTGCTGACCGTCTTGAACCAGCTGCTTCTCCCGGATTTTAAGAGTCTGGCGAGCTCCCCCTCCATCTCCGCATCCATATCTCCGCCCTCCTCAGAAGGAGCAGGAGCAACCATGCACCCTCCCGTTTGTTCGTTGACCTTGGACGAGCCGTTCTCAGCATCGCTGTTGTTGCCGTCATTTCTCGAATCCGTACGATTGCCGTCCATAAGAGCCTGACTATGAAGGCCACTACCGTTAACAGTGTTGGCGGCATTCAAGGTTCCGTCGCTGGCACGATTGACCTCCGTACGAGCGACGTTGGTTGGCTGCAAGCCTCTCCCGTTTGGATTTTGTCCTTCCCGTTCGCGAACTTTTCCAGTGCCGTGGCACGAAAATTGAACCGCAGTGCATAAGGCGCCGTTGTGACCGGTATTTCTTGCACCATTCAGCTCTTTGGATTCGGCAGCTGCCCCACCCGTAACTTCCTCTGCCTCCTCCATTTCGTCGCTCCAGCGTTTCACAAACGGATACTTCTTTCGCTTCGGAGAAATATCTTCCGTAAGGGTTCTAGCTAGCTTGTGAGAATCACTACCTCCATCTCCACCATGTTTCAGCGCGGCCCCACTTCGTTCGCTTCCCCTTCCGCCTTCGCTTGCTGGATAAATGCATCACTGTAGTGCTTAGCCCTCTCTCCGAGATCCAGCTCGCTCCATGACCTCTTCAACAGGCCGAATTGTGGCTCGCAGACAAAGCTATCTTCGTAGACAGCCGAAGTGCCAACAACTGAGGTACCGCTCGCGGAAACCCGAAGGAGTTCGTCAAGCTGAAAGGCATCTTCTGGAAATTCAGCTAGCAAGTCTACCTGAACAGTAGATGGCGATATCGTAGCTAGTGACTCCAAAGGCGACTGTAATGGCTCCTCTTGTAAATACTCAAAACACGTCATTCCCGTATCCGCGTTGTAAATTATAACCACCCCATTTGGCAAAATACCCTGATTCTGAACCTCCTGGGAGGGTTGCGCTCCATTCGCATACGTCTGTAACTGATCAACCATGGTAAACTGTTGCTCGTATGGGGAAACATGGTTCTGCTGAACCATGGGATAGTAATGTGGATCCATCGTATAACCCCAATAAGCCGGCGCAAGGGCATACGGCTCCACTTTTTCCGTTCTGTAAATATACCCATTACCGTTCCACCCGCACTCAGTCTGAACGACAGCGTATCCAGTTCCCTCAGATTTGTTGTTTCCTTCATTCTCGTTATTTTCTTTATTCCCCCCTCGAACAGCGTCTTCTACACAGTCGTTGAAACCGCTTTGTTCATCGATACCCTTCCACTGTTTGTAAATTTCATGCATGTGCGCCAACTCGCCGCCGAAAGCCCCGAGCATCGTGGCCCATTCGTCTGTTAGCCTTGACATAATCCTGCATCTGGACAAACGCCATTACATTCTTCCGCATGATGCCCGGTTTCACGACTCATCCAAAACGACGCATCCGGTGCCCAAGAGGAGCATGTACAAGGCTTGAGAATTCTCAATTGATACGTTTCTCGCAACGCGCTTAACAACCTCGCAGTTTTCTAATCGGGTGCTATCAGGTCCGTATTGCGCATTTAGGGTACCCATGGCTTGATAGACAACTTGCTTTTGTACACAGAATCTCCTGACTTCTTCGTCCCAGCCGTTCGAGGGGGTGAAGTCGTTCAGAACGATGCTCGGGCGAGGAACACCCATGCCTCTGCTGCCAGAGATGACGCTGTTCTCTGATTCGTTCCACATGAGGCTCAGGATTTCCGCTGGAGCATTTGCCAGCCCGAGATATTTGATGGTAGTGGGGACGTATTCTGCTAGACAGATGTATGCAGAGATAAAGACGTCCGCGGGAATGTCTGGAGAGTAATATAGGATGACACAGTCAATGTATGGTTCTGCAGATGGGCAGAAGCTAGTGCGGTTCATCTGTGAGAGTGGGATGAGACGCAGATTTCTGATTGAAGTGAGAATCTGGTGGTGGATTTGGTTCGCCACAGTTTCGTATGGGCGATTTACATGAACTCTAGTTTGAACTAGTATCTGCTCCCGCTTGATCATGGTAGCGGCAACGCCAGCTTCAAGACCATCTCCGACGGCGGGTTCGTCGTATTCAATGCGGTCATTAGATGTGTCGATAGCACTTTTTGCACATATTAGCCTGTGATCGTGACCGTATATATATGGTGGATGAGCAGATGACATAAACATACCGAAAGCCATTGCGTATAGCCAGTTCAACGCATTGCGAAGCATCTTCAGCGTGCAACCCATACGTATCAAGGATCAAATGCGGGAAGAGTGTCGAGTATTGTGCAACACCCAGTGCGGGCCCAGTAATGGAAAAAGCACGTTGCTGCGGTAGAGGATTAATGTCATCTGTATCGGGAGACATAAAGGGTCGTCTCGCCGTAAGATCTGTAGCACATGTATCTCTTTTTGCGAGTTTCTTCTTCTTGATAGGCCCTCGATTGTGCTGCTTTGGCATTCTATGTGAAGGCCCCATGGTCATCTTTTTCGTGGTATTCCGAGCAAATAGAGGGTATGATATATAGCGATAAGGTGATGGTGATAGAATTCGGAAAGGTTGTGAATAAGAAGTTTTTTTTATGGTGGTCGAGATTATTACGTTGCAGTGTTGACTGTTGGTGGGACTACGGTATAAAAAGATATATAAATTCTAGCAAAATACACCGATAGAAGCAAAATAATACAAAATAGCCCTAAAGATCTCAAACAGATGGCTTAGTCAATGATTTGATAAACCGCCCTTCCACCTTCGCCCTCCTCATCAGCTGCATCATCTCCATCGTGCATATATACTCCAAATATCCCAACTACTATTCCAAAATATTCTACAATCCATCCGTATCTGCGATTCTAGCCACCAGCTTGGATGCCTTTACTTTCCCAGCCTTCAATCTATTCAACCCTTCTGGAAGACCGCCCAATCCACCCTTCAAAACCTCAATCGGATGGGTCTTGAATTTGCCTTGTTGCAAAACGCGAGTCAAATATCTGCTGAACACGTACGCGAATTCCTTATCCGTCTCGACATCCTCAACTGGGAAGTTGGGATACTCCTTATGCGCGGACCCGACATATGTCATCTTCAATTTATGCCCGTTCGGTAATTCGTGCTTGTACGGCAGAATACCGGTGATTTTGCCCTTGGGGTTCAACGCCTCAGCGAGGGGGTTCGCAGAAGGGTATTCGGTGAACCCATCAAAGGCGTGGAAGAGTTCCTTGCCGCCTAGCGCTTTTCTGATGTCGCCTGCGATGTCGTTGTTGTTGCGGTAGTCGATGATCACATCGGCCAGATTATCTTTTTCGATGATGTCTTTGCTGCCGCCGGCGATAGTGATGATGGGGTATAGACCGCTTAGACGGGCAAATTTAAGAGCAGTCAAGCCGACGGAGGTGCTACCACCGTAGACGACGAAAGGGATTGGGTTTCGTCCCTTTGGATTGTGCTGTTCGGTCCCGCGCGACCAGGGAGCCGGGAGGGCGAGTTCCTGGTACATTGCGATGGCAGAGGTGAAAGCTACGAGGGGGATCGTGGCAGCATCTTCAAAAGAGGTGCTCTCTGGGATGTGGAAGGTGGTGTGGGAAGGGGCAATGGCGAATTCAGCGAAAGAGCCATGCACGGAGTGCATGACGTGGAAGGCGGCGACACGGTCACCAGGTTTGAACTCGAGGACATTTGGGCCAACGGCTTCAACGATGCCGGCAATGTCATCGCCAGAGTTGAAGGGGGCTTTTCCGTGAGGAATATATTTCCAGTCTTTTGGGTTGGTGCCGGTGACGACAACCTTGATGAGAACTTCTCCTTCTTGTGGGGTTCTATATTCAAAACTGTTAGAATTCTTATTGTCTCGAGATGCCCAGATAGGCATAAAATCGTATATCCAAATATATACTTACGGCTTCTCAGTATCGACGAGCTGACCGCTAACGACTCCGGCGGCGTCAGTGACAAGACGAAGTTCCTTCATTGTGATTTTTTATTGAGGTATATATGTCCTAGATGTGATTTAAATGTATTTATCGTATCTTCAGTGATATCCGTGATGCTGTGCGTTGCGTTGGATGTTTTAGGGTGAAGTTGGAGATGATGTCGACGGGCTTGGGAGCCTTTTATAGACTCCGATTCAGGTGGGATTAAGCATTTTCTTAAGATGTCTGCTATTATACGCCCTTGATAGTACCAATTGATTAACGGCTAAGAGCAGTTAGTAATGTCCTCCCCGAATCCGTCGGCTAGCTGTTCGAATTGCCGACCTTGTGGTACGAAGGTAGGGCTACGGGCCGCACGCTGCACAGGATCAAGTCAAACATGCCGTAATCGCCATGCCCATGCCCACGATTTGCTTACAGCAGAACGCACAATGGGAAATGCGGGTCGGCCGAGGGCCTGATGGAAGATTTGCCCAGTGCTGATGTCACCAACTCGGCCCCGCTGCAGGTTGCCTAACCCGGAAGGTGGAGCCTCTTTCCATTCCATCTCCAGTGCGTTCGAATTCGGTGGATATACGTATATACATGTATCAATGAATTGGGGAGCAGAGCGGACGCACGACGCTGAGAATGGAATTCCGCGATCCCGAACCGCTGTCCGGGTTTAACGTAGACACTTCGGTTCCTTAATCTTACCCGATCCGTCGTGATCTCTCTTTTGCCATCGCGGGGTCATTGCATTCGACATCATCGCAGGCTCGTATTCGGATCTTGGTGTGTCCTGTTCGGGGCTGCAAGGGTCTGTGCAGCGATTTGATGATTACAAACAGCCCCGCGTACGTCGCTCGGCTGGCCCGGAAGCTTAGTTATTCGCCCCATCCAACTAAGTTAGTGACACCGCTCTGTTAATAGTCGTAGTGGAATATTAGCAGTAAAATACAGTGGTAATAATATCACGGCTGTTAGTTAATTCTGACGGCCTGCAGATTACACATCAGGCCACCCACCAGACTAGTCAGCCGCCGGCGACCGGACAGGACAGCTATAGGCCAGCCCTACAGCCCTACTCCTCCCCAGTGCCCCTCCGCGCCCTCAATCTCGATCTCCGCTGGTCGAATATGTTTCAGTCGTCCTCCGCATCTGCATATCGCGGCGCTGGCGCTGCTGGTCAGACGTCCGCCCCCTCCACCGACCCCAACGCCCGTAGCAGCGCGCTCAAGTCCCAGGGTAACATCCAGTTTGGAAAACAGTACGAGCTCCTCTTCTCCTTCTGATTTGTAACAAAGATATTCGATACGATATCATATTTTACTGTTGAATTGGGTGCCTTTACCCTGCGGCTTATGTGATATCTAATCACGCTGGTTCTGCAGGGACTTCCAAGCCGCTCTCACATCCTACTCTCAAGCTCTCAACCTCACCCCGCGTTCTGCAGCACTCTACTCCAACCGCTCCGCTACGTATCTCCAGCTCGGACAGCTCGAGCAAGCCCTAGCAGACGCTGACCGTGCCGTCCAATACGATCCAACATGGAGCAAAGCGTATCGTCGACGTGGCAACGTCCTCGAAGTCCTGGACCGTCTCGACGAAGCTATCGATGCCTACTGGGAGGGTAGAAACAATGAAACAGACCCCGCCGTCAAGGCCGATTTGGGCCGCATGATTGCTGCTGTCGAGAGGCGAATCGAAGAGAGGACCGAAATGAGACGGATGGGAGACGATTCGGTGTGTTCTTCTCAATACTACATACTTCCTCCCCTCATATCAGATCGCCACCATGCTCGCGTTTTTTTATGACAAAGAGACGTGGGAGAGATCTACACACGCATAGAACCTCCAAGCGTAGCAAGATCTCTCACCTCCCATATCACTCATTTCCCCCTCCTATATCCCCATGACCGACCGCAGACGAAAGAAGATACAAATGGATATGCTAACAAGGTCGTGTTATCGCCATGGTGAAGATCCTATCAGTGAACGACGCCCCCGCAAAACTCATCTCTCGTGAGATCGACCGCCGCGTCTCGAAGGGCGGCCAACCGGGTGCCTGGCCGCCCCTTTGCTCTGCGGCACGCCGGCTCTGGCTCGCTGATCACCAGTACACAGATGCTCTCCGCCAGCTCTCACAATTTCAAAAGCACGAGCTACCGGCTGCAGCAAACGCGCCACCGGGTGCTTTTGGTATCTCGGGCCCGCTCCAGACACTCGCAGATTTGACATCAGTAGCTATGGAGGACTTCAAAGTAGTTTACTTTGGCGAGGGAGATCTCGAAAAGCTACAGCTGTGCTATATGCTTGAGCAGCAGCAGAGGAACGCTGTGGGGGATCACTTGAACCCCGTTCAGACTATATTAGAGTATAACAACCGACTAGAAAATGGCGCCAGCTGGGACATTATCCGGCCAGCGCTGCAGCTAAGTATCCGTAGGTTCACCCAAATATATTCACTCTGTCTACATATATACTAACCACTCCGGTAAGGGGCCGCATTCATGAATGGCATCATCAAAGACGGCTTCCTAGAACCCCGCCTCCCCAATGGCTCCACCCCTGCCGTCGAAGACTTCCGCCGCGCGGTAGACCTCACTGAAGAAGCCCGACGAGTCTTCGCAGACGTCCCCGGTCACGTTCGCGGACGCACTCTAGAGGTATCCCTCCCCTCCCCTCCCATCTTATAATCTAATTCTAATCACATCCTACATTCGGTATAGAAAACCTTCCTCCGTGGCCTCAAAATCCGCCTCGCCGAGTCCCTGATCAAACTCTACAATCACACCGAACCACCAACCCTCACCATCATCGAGGAAATCAAAAACATAGGTGACTGGCTCGTCGCCTCCTGTGAATCCTCTCCTATCCCTGAAGTCGACGCCCCTACCTCCCCGGAAACTACAGACCGCTATTGGGACCTCTACACCCCGCATTGGGGATACCCGCGTGCCATGGGCCACATCTTCCGCGGTATGGCCTACATGCAGCTCGGACTACATTGGAACAGGGTACAGCTCGATTCGCGGACAGGCAAAAAGGGTCCATCGACAGGAAACATGCGAGATCTGCGAATCGCAGCAGAAGAATACACGCGCGGAGCAGCATGGCTGCCCGATGATGACGTCGACGGGACAAACGCGCTTTGGATGGCGATATTTTGCATGGTGCGGCGCGGGGCGTACTACCTCGGTGATTTGCAGTTATTGAGAACCATCGCGTTGCACGAGCAAGGACTTTGGGGCCCCTGGTTCGGTGGCGATTATATACCCAGCAGTCACTCGGGGAAGCTTGCGAGTAGTGAGGCGCTGCGACAAAGTGAAGGGGCAGATCCAGAGACTATCTGTAGTCCGTTGGTGGAGTGGGGGGAAGGGTTGGAGGTTGATCAAGATATCTTGGGGGAGGTTTTGATGCCGTATATTGGGAGGGCGTTGAAGACTGGTGAGAGGGAGGGTGGAGGGATGCTCATGCTTGGGAAGATCATCAGAGGGATATGGGAGGAGAGAAGGAGGATGGGAGAGCCCAGTGTAGGGGGTTTATGGGATGGATTGCCGGGACGGGTTAGAGAGAATTGGGAGGTTGTGTGGACTACGTACGAAAAGGAGAGGTTGGAAGGACGGAGAGGAGGTGGTGGAGGAATGACTGATAGTTTGGATAAGATCTCTTTGGCAGAGAGGGTAGTTTAGACGTTGCAAGTTTGCTCTGGTCCCCCGAGACTGAGTTTAGAGAATATGCTGTAGTGCGTATTGTTCATTTGATATGGTGGAGGGTATACCTATCATTTTTTACTCGCATTTTCGAGGTTGTCTTTCATCATTTTGTTTTTCTTTCAGATTTGGAGTACGTTGGAATGTGTTCAGTCCATGCTTTAATTTATGGTGGGCATATGCATGGCATGTAAAGATGCATAATGGAGCTGGTGTTCTTCTTTCAATTACGTTGATAGTTTGCTGCTGGTGCGGTTCTGTATCCTGCATCGATATCATCCGTCAAAATCATATATTAGAATCTACAACATCCGAACGCGTTCAAGTCCACTTTCGAGCATCTCGTAGCCAGCGAGGTCAAGTATCCCATCAAAGAAACTGCACTTACGTATTTCATAGGAACACACCTCGGTCTAGAAATCTCAGTCCATGTGAAAGTTAAAACTCCAAACCTATGCACAACCGAAGCCGAACATCCAAATGTTGCAACCCCATTAGCATGAGGTTAAATTCAGATGGCGCACTAAACTAACACTCGTACTGCTTTGAGAGCTTGAGAATTCAGAAACTGCTCATGCAAGTGACTGTGCAAGTGATCGTGTGATGATCTTGTACATGAGGTTGGTTACCTGGACGTACGAGCGCCACAAGTCATATTAATTTCATACGTTGGCGGTAAGCTCTCCTTGACGGTTCCCTCTTCCTCGATCGGTGATAGTCGGCGACGCATCGAGCTCCATAATATAACCTCTAGTCACCTGAGTTCTTATACACATAATAGGCAGCAAGGAGACCCCTGATCGCCTGCAAAATCTTTCGAACCAGTATAGCCAGCCGAAAGATTCGCTTCGATATCTTCCCTTAACTATAACGTAGAGCCAGTTCGATAGCTATCCATCGTCTAAAACTATTATGTAAGTTGTTAAAGAACAATAATGGCCCGTAATTCCAACCAGCTAAGATGGTCCTTTCAATAAAAGAATTGCCCGCCCGCTCTGTCAAGCTAGGCAGCTCGTCGCGTCAGGCAGAGACACCGCTCATGGTTTCAAAAAACTTGTTCAGTTTTCTTTCAAACTTTATATAACCAAACAACCGGCCGAGAGACCTCTTTCTCAGCTGACTAGTTTGAACGCGCTCGGTCGCATTTGGGGACCAGGCCGACTTCTTAGGATTTTCGACGACAAGGGCCTATGAACCGAGCGCATGTTTTATCTACTCCGCAAATCGTTGTTGAGGTGGAGCGTATACATGTCTACATGAGTAAGAAAGCGTTTCAAAATTTCGATGAAAAGCTATGGAGCTCGATCTCAACCGATCGATTCAGTCTTATAAAAATATTCCAGGTTTTTTTTTTCGTTTCGTTTCGCGACCAGGCGGCCACGAGGTTATCGAGCGAATTTTATGCCGAAGTCCCAATTTATGTGAGATTTAAGAAGGTTTCCGAATCTTACAGAGCTCCTTATGTCTTTGTTATACATATGATGTTATTAATTAAACGCACGGTCACGTATATACTGGTGGTAGACTGGTGGGCTACTTGCATATCTTATTGCATTATCAGAACACCTGCAGTGCCAAGGTGTTGCGATTGGAGTTTGGGATCTCGCATGAACCCTGGGCCAAGAACCCTCACCTTCGCACTGGAAATTTGGAAATATGCGTAATCAGAAAATAGAACTTTCGAAATCGCCAGAAATTGAGTACAGGATCAATCGACACGTTCCATTGGGACGTCCACCCGCACGGTCCCCCCGTTCCGTTGGGAACATTCGAAGCGTTCTGCGCTGTCCGGTGTCTCGTTGTTGCAGACCCGTGGGAATGTCTCAATCAAAGAGAGTCAAAAACCGTGGACCCGCTTCGACTCCAACAACCTCCTCGGCTCAACACCACCAATCTCGTGATAGCTGCCGGCCGGGTGGAGACGGCGTCCGGTGGGCAAACACACGCAGGAACCACTTGAATGGAAAAGCTGGGTAAGTTTTTAGCACATCGCGCCCAGCGGCCTAGTTACACCCACGTCAGAGGCGGCTTAACCAGATTCCCTTTTCAACCTGGTTCCGAATGGCCACCCTCGAGCGACCTAGAGGCTTATTTCCCCAACGGTAAGCTCCGATTTGGAAAGCATCAAATCCGCGAGCCCATTATCGGTGCCTACCGTAATTTTAACCATGCGGGTGCTACTGCTTGCTTGTCTACCAACTCCGGACCTTCTCTTTCATGCTCTTATTTACATATTGGCACGCAATCTCAACCAACAAGATCCATCAATTCGCACCACGATGGTCCATGTCACAACGTGGGCTAGCTATCGATATTCTCTAGCGATGGGATGGATAGCTTGATAACAGGCCGTTTCTGCCGAAAGCGATGAAGCTTGTCGTGATATTCTCTTTCTTTGAAAGTAAGCTGATGGACAAGGCATGATATCGTGCATATTCTCTTACGGGCGGCAAACCCTAGATCCCATCTGCATCGGCGGGCGGGTCCTTCAGATGCCAAACCAGCAAAGTGAAAACTCGGTTTTCGGTACGTAAGAGTTCTGCGTTTGAGAATACGCGGGCGTGCTTCCAATTACATAAACGCAAAAATTTGAGAAAGTCCCCGGGAGCGCCACAGAAGTATTTTTTTTGCTCGTCTCATAGAGTTTTGGCCAGGATCGGTGGAACTCACAATGAGATGCTCCAGCTAAGCTTTTCATTGTTAGCTCTCTGCTCCAGCAGCAGGTACCCGTACTTGGCCCAAGACCTGTGCGATTATCTTCGCCCTCGAAAAGAAAAACGAAGAAGCTTAAGACCTTCGATGTCTTACATCCCGCCTTTTTTCCCTGGTCTGAGTGCGCCATTCTGGCACACTGCTCGCTAAGAAAAGAAGTAATATATGCATGAAGGTGGAACCCACAAGGCTTTCTGTTTCTTTGTGTGCTGCCTTGTGGAGCTTAGCTTGTCCGAGACCTTTTCAGGCGCGCAACAACCAACGATCTCCAAAAACACCCTCCCTTCAACAGGGAACGTGAATCCCACATGGCAAAACATGAGCCCCGCCTCTACTATTTTTTCATTCTAGAAATAATGTTTTTTTGTTTTTGTTTTTGGCTGGTTTTAAGATGTTAGAGAATATAATTTTTCTTCTTCCTCTTGGTATTTCTCGCTACGATGGGCCATGTGGGATTTGACATGTCAATGCGCCTGGCTCAATTTGCCTGAGTCGAAGGTGCAGTCTGAAATTTCTCCCACCGATATTATGCCGCCTGCGATATTTTTCATGCGATCGCAATCAAAACCTATCGGCAGCCTGTGAATTCTCTCTGACAACATATCCAGGCTGATATCGGGCTAGCCATACGAACGAGATATCGCTATGCCTTCAATAGCAACTAGCTCGCGAGCTAGCCAGCTAGGTTATCAACGGCTCTCCACGAATTTACTACCGAAGAAAAAAAATATGGAGTAAATTACATATAGAGCGGGATTAGCCCAAAGATCCCAATTGCTCCCGGCTTCATTTCAGGTGTCTTACCCCAACTCCATGTATTAGAATTATATCCTGAGAAGGAACCACACCCGACTGAACCTCGAACAGCCTTTCAACAACAAGGGTGGCATATACGCCTCTGTGTTGTATTAGGAAGGTAGGCGGGCTCACCACCCAGCCCCAAAGGTACACGACCGCTAGACCCGGACGATCCCCTCCCAGAGGAAGCAGAAAAGAAAAGAAAAGAAAAAAGCACGCAACAGGAACATACGGCGAATCTTGAATTAAGAAGCTTGGAAGCAAGTGAACCTTGTTCTCGATAAATCCCGTTTTGAAAATCCGTGTTCCGAAAGTTTGGCCCTATTTTGGGGTGCCATCCTTTTTTTGGAGCTGCTTCAAATTTCTAGGGACCTTCTGCGGGAGATTTTTTTAGAGAGAGAGTAGGGTAGGTAGTCATTATATCGGCAGGCGGTTTATATACTACCTGGAGCCCCTTGGATCTTTGATCTAATCGTATCTCTTCCCTACCAAATAGATATTGAAATATTGCTGGCCAGATATACGGGGTGTTGGACGGCGTCATCCAGGAAAACTTTCTTATGAGGCTCTCAGGCTTGTAGCCTCATCCTTCCCGCTGTTTGCAATACTAGCAACGTCTTCGACTCGCTCTCTCCTGGGTATCTTTTTCTGATTTTTATTCTCCTGGCAACCGACCCATTCGCTTGGAGATCTTTTTCGAGAATTAAAAAAAATACGATCAGATAAGAGAAACGACACCAAAAAACGATGTCCCAGCAACCCGGCCAGCAGGGCCCTTCCTCGTTCCTCAACCCGAATTATGTAAACCCAGAGGTTAAAGGGCATTACCTCAAGCCCGTGATTATAACCTTGATGGTTTTGTCCGGAACGATAGCGGGACTACGGATTATCACACGGTCTTCGATATTGAGGAGTCTCGGCGCTGACGACTGGGTTATCATTCCAGCTCTGATAACAGCATATGCTTTGTCGATATTTAACATGATGTCGGAGGAGTACGGGTGGGGCAGGCATATCTGGGATATACAAGTACGCACACACAACCGATTCGCTTTTTAGGCTTGTGCGAAAATGCAGGGCCGCTATAAGCAGGCTTATAAATAATACTAACATCTCGTGCAGCCTAAAGAATGGGTTTTTATTCGCCAGTATCAGTTTGCGACACAGCTGCTTTTCACCTACTCTGTCGCTTTGGCGAAAGCCTCGATCCTCATCTTTTACCTGCGATTCTGCACGACCAAGAGGTTCAGGATTGCGATATGGATTACCTTTGGTCTTTTGATCGCCTGGGTCGTCGGCATGTCTGGGCTTATCATATTCCAATGCCATCCGGTGTCAAACTTTTGGAAAGAAATTCCGTTGACACAAACCAAACGTGAGGGTTGTCTACCGAATGAAGCTGATATGGTTCTGGTAAGCCTTATCCCGCACTCTACTAAAATTCGCATTTTCCAAAAGCTAATTTCAATTATTTTTTTGATATAGTTGCATGGAATCTTCAGCGTTGTCCTAGACGTTATCGTTCTGTTTTTGCCAATCCCAACCGTTTTGCACCTTGGACTACCCACCAAGCAGAAGGTCGGCCTCATCGCCATGTTCTCTCTCGGATTAATTGTCTGTCTGGCAGGGTGTCTTAGAATCGCTAGCATCCGCAGCACGATTCTAACTTTCGACGTATCGTGGTACGGATACGACCTTTACATCTACACATCCACGGAAGCAGTAAGTCCGCACCAGCATCCCGGTTTTTACCACAAAGAATTACAATCTAACAATCTTAAATAGCACGTCGGTATCATCTGCGCATCTGTACCATCACTAAAACCGCTCGTAGCCGTTTTCTTCCCCCGCCTTGTGACAACTACCTACGGCGCGGGCAGCAGAAATCGACGTTCCGGCGCATTGCCCGACGAATTCGGCAGTCGGGGAGTCCGAAACTCAAAGGGATACCCGCTAAACAGCATGATTGAATCGAGAATTGGAAGCGAGGAAACGGTGTTCCGACGGGACGAAGAGAGCGGAGACTGGCCGCTAGCGAGTTCGTCCTCGTCGCCGGATGGGGTGGTTAAAACTACGGAAATACACCAGGTCGTGGTATTACGAGACGTGCCGTTTCGGTAAACATGAATTAATTTCCTTTTTGTTATGCGTGGAAGTTTTGTTTGGTTTTTTCTTGGATATTGGAATCGGGATAGTGAGGGGCTGGAAATAATGGCTGCAGGTCTTGCTTGGATATTTAATTATATACCCCTTTGACTACGGAATCACGCATACGACATGGGTTGTTTTTGTTATAATATTAGATGGAGTTTCGGACTATTTTCGATTTTTTTAAAAAAAAACTTTATTAGAGTATTCAATATACATATCAGTGATCTATAAAGAATCAAATCTAAATTAAATAAATAAATAATGAATAGGCTTTCTATTTGGACGAGCGTAGAACCGGATCGGGAAGTTATACAAATCGATGTCTACAACACAAAAATATGCAACAATTCTCACGTCGTCCAGATTGGGATTAAACCCAGCCATAAGGAACTCAGAAACACCTCAAACCCTCGATATATCCCGCCGTTGCGAAATCCGGTTCAGAACTCGAGTAGTCTCATGTTTAGAGCCATACCTCGTGGCGCTCTTACATTCGAAACACCAACCGAAAAAGATCACCCACCTAAAACAACTAGGATGGCAGGTATCATCACGCCAACCCGGAGCGGCAGCGGTCGACAGCTGCTGGTCGTGTCCCTGAACATCCTAAATATTCTCCGACCCGCAACAGCGTATATTTGGTTGAAAGCGGCAACTCTGCCGGGGGAGAATAACTTGGATATAGATCAGTTTCGTATGTTATATTCTGGAATATATTTAGTTCTCTTCCTCTTTTTCTCTACATACGAGCCTAAACCTGACCGGATTTGCAACAGTGAGTGCACGACAGACGGGGAAGCCTATAACGCTCACGAATTGGCACTATTGCGTAAATTATGACTACGAGACCAGAAACGCAAGGCTCACACCACAGAATCTACAGGATTCGTGGTGCTCGTTTGATGCGGAGTATTCAAACGGCGCGTGGACGATCAAGTCCGCTGCGGCACCGCAGAGGATCGATATCCATAATTCGAAATATTATGAAAGTAGCCCGGACCCGGCGTACCGGCCGAGAATAGAATTCGGGGCCCTGTTCGATAAGGAATGGAATTCGTGGTGGGAGTATCTGACTATGGGGTCAGGGGTGCCTGGGCAACAGTAGGATCAGATTCGATGGAAGGTTTATAGGCCGATAACTCAGCGGCCGGTTCGGGACGCCGGTAGGAGAGGAGCGAAAGTCGCGATTGGCAATGATGGGACTTTTGCGCAACTCAGAGACTTCGAACCAGGTGAGGTCATCACACCGCATTCATTAGAATCCGGGTATCACGGGGTTCATAGATATCTTGGTGATTTTGCGGTGATCGAGGTTACCACTGGGGCTGTGCAGCAAGGAGACTTTCTGGTGATCGAGGGAGGGATGGCGCACATTCAAGGTATACCCATTTCATCTCATATTCTACAGCCGTCGACGTTTGTTGGATTTGGCTAACGTTGGGCAAGTATGCTTCCAAACTATGACGAGCCGAACAAAGGATGGAACACTGGTTAAGGAGACGAAACCTTCTTTCTTGGAGTTATATCTGCCAGCTTCCAAGCCCGGAAAACGTGAAGGTGTCATTGGGTGTAAAGAAATTGTCTTCCGGGCCGTGACCGATATGACACCCCAAGTCGAGCCATTCATCTTGCAGCCCACTGATCAGCAATTGCTAGTTGAGGAGCTCGACGTTCAGAGTCTCCATGAGCCGCAGATCGTGATTGGTACGGATGGATTTTCCACAGAATCGCCGTTTACCCCTGCCACTGTGATAGATCTTACGAAGAAGCTGGCGAGTCCCGTAGATGAAAACGGAGTCATAGAAGAAGAAACATCCATTCCGTCTCCAAGATTTCAGGACCTAAAAGAGGAGACCCCTGTATTAAAGCCAGAGGAGGTTGAAGAAGAGGTGCAAGAGGTTAAAGAGATTCAGTATGAAAAGTTACCTACGCCTCGAGGGGGCAAGATGGAGGAGGAGATTGTTGAAGAAACAATCGCCCCTAAGGTGACAAATAGCAGGCCTAGAAGAAATACTCCAGCGACTCCTCAGACTCGTCCCAGAGTACCACCTTTCGGGCAGCAATCCCAAGTGATACCAGCAGGTCGCCCTTCGAGGTTAAAGTTGACGTTCACGCAGGGGCCATCCACAAAAGAGTCGACGGCGGCCGCGTTGTCTGATGAGTCATCGTTCGATGCAGGTAGCGATTCTGACGAGGAGCCCAGTAAGCCAAAGACTTTATACCGATGGCCACAGAAGCTGTCCGGTCAAGCGGCGCCGAGTAGACAGCAGGTCTCCCAGCAGGGTACAGACCAGAACTACGATCAGGATGATGAACGGAACCAGCGTATACCGTGGACCATGTACTCGACAGCGGATGAGAAGCCAACCTGGCTGCCCAAGATGGAGGACTTCTTTGAGAATCCCAATTATGGTAAGAGTTCTCCAAATTCGGATCGGTAGCCGCGATATACTAAGATGTAACAGTCCCAGAATCCGCGTCAAAGGGGCCGATAGATTACAAGTCAAAGCTCTGGCAAAATATTGTACCCTCTGAAGACTACCCGAGGGAGAAGATACGGATTGACGGGCTGATGGCCAACCTCGCGAACGGAGAGTACGAGCGCGGGAGGTATCAGGACTACATGAACAGGTTTCAACGGGGAGAGCTCGATCCAACAGAGGGGGGGCAGCCGCCGCCGGCGCGGTTGGAACTTGAACCAGAACACGAGGACAACTTGGAGTTCCGGATACCGGTAGAGGTGGAGGATCGGCCTCAGCCGCTAACGGGCGAGGAGTATGATGAATGGGCGTGGCGGGTGCAGAGGGGGGACAAGCAGCGGGCGGTGGTGGGGAGGCAGATGATGGGGCACCTGAGGTTGGATCACTGATGATCATTATATACTATATACCTACCTAAATCATTCGATGTATCTCCCGAGAGCAATTGTATCCTGCCATAATGATCTGATGGGATATGCATATGTGAAGATGTTGCGGGTTGTGAAGATTTGCGGTGTACCGCCACAGTGGCTGACAACGAAATGTGGCCGTGCGGATGTGTTGCGGAGGTCGGCTGCAGCCAATCAGCGGGCGGCAGTGTGGGCAAATTTTCTAGCCCTAAGCCCTCACCGCACGCTTGCTGAGCAGGGCAGGCGGCGGGACGTCCGAGGCATAGCGCACCCAATTATCGCCTCCCAACGACGACCAGCAACACCACGAAAAGAGAGAAAGAGTTTCAAGGACCAGACCATCTTATCCCGACCGACATCACCACCTCCCGACGACGCCCATCGACCGAGCACTCCTCGCCCTCGTCTACCGACTCTTACGACAGCCCCCTTCTTAATTTAATAACGCACTCGACATGTCGACAAAGACCTTCGGCTCGGGTTCCCGGGAAATTCCTGCCAACAAGGCCTCCAAGTGGTATCCTACAACGGATGTTGCGCAGCCAAAGAAGGTGGGTGCCTTTCCCCGATGATGTGAACGTGTGTGCGTGTGTCTGCATTGATTATCATGGTGGAATTGATGGGGAAGAGCAGGAGTACTCAGGTCCAGAAAATCGTTCTATTCAATATGTCTGGCATGTCGATGGCGGCGACGATGGGATATATTTGGAATCAACTTTAAAGACAATGAAGTAAAGCAATGCGGTGGACACCATTGGAGCGGAATAGAAGGCGCTCAGAGGCGGCGGCGGTTGCTCATGATAATCAATGCATTCGATATATCGAATCCGCAGCGAGGACTAACATTTGTCTTTTTTTTGTCTACCAGGCCCGCAAAACCCAGCATGCTACTAAGCTCAGAGCTTCCCTCGTCCCGGGAACCATTCTCATAATCCTCGCCGGTCGATTCAGAGGCAAGCGAGTTGTCTACCTCAAGCCACTCGATGCCGGTGTCCTCCTCGTCACCGGTCCATTCAAGCTTAATGGTGTCCCTCTCCGTCGTGTCAACGCTCGTTATGTCATCGCCACCAGCACCAAGATCGACCTCCCAAGTTTAGATTTGTCCAAGTACGATGACAAGTACTTCGCCAAGGAGGAATCCGGCAAGAAGAGCGGTGAGGAGGAATTCTTCGATGCTGCTAAGGCTGCCAGCGAGGTAAGAAATACAGAATCACCACACACAGCCAAACCTATATAATAATTAAATTGATCAAATTACGAGGAAATACGGCTTCAATGAGCAGAAAGAGACTAACCACTATTCTAAACGAACAGAAGAAGGTCCTCCCAGAGGCCCGAACTGCGGATCAGTCGGAAGTCGACAAGGCTCTCGTCTCCGTCATCAAGCAGACCCCACAGCTCACCTCTTACCTGAAGTCTACCTTCAGCTTAAGCAAGGGTGACAGACCCCACCTCATGAAGTGGTAGATTTGCTCGGAGACGAATGCCAACTAGCGATCCTTGTTTTTCCTGTCAACCCTTTTATTCCCAATCAACCCGTCCATCAATAGTTCAATATATCCCGAACTTTTTGACTTTCGAATTTTATATATCTCTCCGTACCTTTTTCTAAAAAAGCCTTTGAAGATGTTGCACGTTCTGGTGACTCAGCCTACATCTTCGTTACGATTTCGAAATCTCCCCCCGTTATCAACCTCCGTTACACGACTTTTGTTTAGCAGGCCTCCGACCCCCGGCTGGCTAGCTAGCTACATTTGACAGGAATACGGAGGTAGAAACGCCAGGAAGGAACTCGAACATCCAGACGAGGAGGAAATGGAGTGGAGTTTGTACAGGATATTGCAGCATCGTACAAGGGCCATATATACCTCATCGCCATCACCATCACCATCCAGCCTCTCCCATACACACACTTTACATCTCTTTCAGTGTTACATACTATTTTAGTGCTTAACGGGCTGTTTTTCCTTTTTTATTACTCATTGTATGATCATCTTTCCTGGGCTGTCTCGTTTTTGCTGCTACTACCACCACTTTTTTTACTTTTTTATTTTTTTTTTCACGAAAGATTTTCACGGTATTCTCTAGAAGCTCAGAAGATATAAGAACAATGAGAAAGATACTGTAACTCGATGAAAACACCCGCACCTCATGGCGTACCCGATGTAATGAAGAACCAAATAAATTAATCACACCAAGCAAATAGAAAACTTGAACTTGTAGGCGATAATATAATGCAGAGCCGGAGTATCAATGCTTCGCTCAACTCTTGTGTGCGTATAAATCACGTGACATGCGCCTTTGACGACATCCCTCAAACTACATTTAACCTTCCCCGGACACTTAAATTCAACGACCTCGCAATCGATGGACCGGGAATTCACACGCCAACCGTCTCCAGCTCTGTTACGATGGACGAATACGGAGACATCGACGACGCAGCTTTCGCCGCGGTAGCGGACGCCGCCGAAAAGGCCCACAAGAGCTCCTCGACCTCACGCGCGCCGGCACCACCAGCACCTGCTGCCGGTCCATCGAAGCAGCCGGTCGTCCAACCTGTCCCCCGCAAGATCGCAAAGCCGGCCGGCCCGAGCTCTATAATCGTTAATACCCGCCAGGTACCAATCATACCAGTCCTACAAATCAGTTTATTTACAACTCGCAAAAAGAGATAATACTGATAAACCGTGAGAACCATGTAGAAAGGCAACCCCCTCCTCCCATATATCAAATCCGTCCCCTGGGAATACGGCGACATAGTCCCAGACTACCTCGTCACCCCGACGACCTGCGTCCTCTTCCTCTCCCTCAAATACCACCGCCTACATCCAGAATACATCTACACGCGCATGAAAGCCATAGGGCGAGCATACACCCTGCGCATCCTCCTCCTCCTCGTCGACACAGACCAGCATTCAGATCCGATCAAGGAGCTCACGAAGTCAACCATGATCAATAACATGACGATAATCCTCGCCTGGAGCTCGTCCGAGGCCGGGCGCTACGTAGAGCTGTATAAAATCATGGAGAACACGCCCGCGACTATGATCAAGGAACGCCAGAAGGAGGACCACATGTCCCGCGTTGAGGATTTCGTGACAAGTGTTCAGGGGGTTAATAAAACGGATGCGATGGGGTTGATCAGTATGTTTGGCAGTATTAGAGCTGCGGTTAACGCTCCGGAGGAGCAGATCGCGCTGGTGCCCGGATGGGGGGAGAAGAAGACGAGGCGGTGGTGTACCGCTATCCGCGATGATTTTAGGATGGGCGGTGCGGTGATGAAGAAGAGGAGGGAGGAGGCTGCAGCGAAGGGGCAAAGCACTGCTGGGCTGGGGACGGCGGTGCCCTTGAATTTGATGAAGGACGAGGATCGGGTCGCGATCAACCGACGGTTGGGAATTGCTGCTCCGGCGAAAGTGGTTAAGGAGCCTGTGGATGTGGATATGATTATCGATCTGGATGAGGAGGAGGCGTTGCGGGCTATGGAGGATGAGGAGAGGCGGAGGAAAAAACCGCAGGAATCGCAGAGCGAACCAGTTGCTGCTGCTTCACATGTTGGGGATACGTCGGGGAATACTCCAGCTACTACGGAAGATGGCGTTTTGGCTGCTCTGGCGAAACTGCGGAAGCAGTGAGGCTTCGATATACCTGAATCCGGTTGTTTCTGAAAATTTTTATAACTAGCATTCGCCTTTTTCTATATGCATAATCTTGATACCCGCAATTTACCATTTAAAAGTAGCATGGATGCGCTTGTATATATATTTTCATTAGTTTTTATGAGAAAGCGAATTCGTGTACAGAAAGAAGTTAAACTGATGGTATGGTAAACTTATATATAAACATTACAAAATCCCCAAACTCAAACTCCATGCTTGCTGACCTCGGTCATTAATCGTGAACTTAACCGCGCTCTCGCCGCGGAAACAAAAATTATTCAAGGGAACGGAGAATGAATAATGCAACGGAAAAAACCCCGCTCCACAAAACCTATGCATGGCCCGACACAGTATGTATAAACGTAAGATCGTCGGGTGATCTTATGTATTAATGAGCGAATAGTAATGCTTGAACCAGAAATGGGACAAAAGACGGTCATGTCATCGTTAAAATTAAAAAGCGAAGTCAACTTTTTGCAGCCGGTGGGTTACATAATGGGAAACCCAGCTTATAACAATGCCGAAAATAGAATGGCAACAAATGCAAAACATGCCATTGCCGCACCGCCCACTTGGTTTCGCAAACCAGCATTCGGCGAATTTGATTGATCGGTCCCGGATCGCGCCGGATCCGTAGACTGCGAATTTGGCGATGCATTATCCGTCGTAGAGGGCTCAAGCGAAGTCACACTTGCGCTTGTGATATACCCCGTGGGCATTGGCTTCATCACCGTTGTAACGACAATAAGAGGCTCAGACACGGATGCGATGCCACTAGCGTTAGGTACGCCGCTCTTAGATACGGTACTATTCTGGATCTCGAGAATGTTGCTGGCTGTGGCATTGAATACCGTCTGCGCCATCCATATCTTCTTCCCGTCGAGATCGTAGACGACGTAGGCTGATCGCAGAAATGTATCGCCGAAGAGGTAGCTGTCTCCAAAACCCTCAGGTTGCGGTTGGATGCCGAATATGCATGCGGGGTTGCCATCGATATCGGTCCATATGTCTCCGTTGATGTCGATTATGTAGTTTGTGAGCTCTTCCATTGGGATGCGGATCACAGGACCGTTATGGCCGCCGAATCGGTAGTGTACGTAGTCATGGCCGTCATTCGTAAGGGAACAAGGAATCATGTAGGACTCCAGATCTGAGCTCCAGACACCGCCGACTCTCTCGACGATATTGGTGACCGTGGAGTTTGGAAGGTATGTCAAAGAGGAGCCGGAATCCAGAACAGCGGTCAGAGTTTCGTTTAAAATAGACTGTTCTACCCCATCTTGACCGGAGAATCCAATAGAGGTGAGGGATACCAGGAAATCGGTGTAGTCTTCGGTGTCAGGTGTTCTCTGAATGGGTAGCCCGATAAGCTTTCCTTCAAACTTCTTGGTGTCGATCCCGCCGAATAGAATGGAGCCGGTGTTGGCTTCTTGATCGTTGAGGTACAGGCTATACGCCCGGGCGTTTATGTACTTGTGAGCGACGAGGTTGTCAACAAGGCTCGGATATGAGCTAGCAGACACCGAATTCGAATTAAAGCCGATGCCGAGGATTCCCGCTGAGATATCGGTGTCATAACCAACACCCAGTTGTAGATCATCGATGGTGATATTTCCAATGGTGAAAACTTCGGATATAAAGTCGCCCCTGGAATGGGTGCCATCCAGATATGAAATACTGAAACCGTCTCTCTCGATTATTTTACTCGTGGATGACGAGTCCGGGTTGTCTGAGATTGACTGTTAGCATTCGATTCAGATACGACATGACGTAGGATTTAGAGAGCTTACATGACCCCTCATTGCACGGAGTATCCGAGCTACGGCACTGTTTCGAATTGGACGATGGGGCCCATACATCACTGCTACCCGTGTCGACCTGGAGCCGGAGAGACTGGGGCGGGGTTCCGACTTGGACATCCACGTAGTATAGGAGATACTAGCCGGATGATAGCTATTAGCAAAAATAAAAAGGAAATACTCGCTCATGCAATTTCTCTAGGATATATGCATATGTTCTATTTGTGCATACCTCGTTGTCTAATGTTGCTAGCACCGTTGTTCTCCGCCGTATTTTGCGGCGCCCGGCTTGGCCTTTGGTGTTGTAGCATTTTTCCTTCTGAAAGTCGAGCGAGACAACATGCGCACCGGGGACGCTCCTTGCAAGGATGCTAGAAGCAGAGACCGCCGTGGAAGATGCAGCGACGCCTGCCAGAAGTAGCAAAGCCGTTGACTTCATGTTGTATACCGCCGATAGCTCGTATCCGAACCGGGCTCCCAGCGAGAAACAGACCTTCTAATGTCTCGGCCGTTGTTATGTGTTGTTTTTGTTGGCGATCGTGTGTTGCTGGCGCAGGTCGCTGACGTTGGGGGAGCTGCGACAGGGAAATGGGACGGGCGGTGATTGACAGGTCCGCAGCATTCCAATGGGAGCGAGACGGTATATCGACGAAGGGAAGGACGGTGATGTTGGAGAAGACCGGACGGTCGGCTCGTTCTGAAAAAGAAACCGAGAACAAAAAAGTGCTTAATGAGCACCCGATATTATTTTTCCTTCACTCCGCTGCTATTAATTTTTCACTTTTCTTTGTGCATCTACGCGAAGGCGGTGGCGCCGTAGGAAGTCACCGCATGACGCGGCGGAGGACTTGACTGCTCTAACAGTGCATGAATCGTTCAGCTCCAGGCTGGGATTGGTGGTTCGCTCTTGCCCGCCGTAGCGAATGAAGAGCTGAAGAAGGCAGTTGCGG
Source organism: Dactylellina haptotyla (assembly GCA_031310005.1). Classification (NCBI taxonomy): domain Eukaryota; kingdom Fungi; phylum Ascomycota; class Orbiliomycetes; order Orbiliales; family Orbiliaceae; genus Dactylellina; species Dactylellina haptotyla. Next base: position 1,391,170 of record CM062380.1, on the reverse strand, counting down.
TCTGTGATCCGGGACAAGCGAGGTGGAAGATAACGGATAGGAGAGCGAGCGATATCCAGATGGTTCAAATTGTTAGAGCGGAGAGAAAATAGAAAGAGAAAATCTGTTTCTTGGTTCGCAGCTTCTCAAGATAACTAAGTTTGGTTTTCCAGCAGGCGCCTGGTCTTGCAAGATTGGAGGTCCGGCCGAAGAGCCAGGCCTTTCGTCATCATCATCATCGTGGGCCGGAAACCTGACCGACATGGGTCTGCCTGGTTAGTCAAACAAATTCAAGCTTTCAACGCTCTTGCTCGTACCTGCCTTGTTAGCGTACTGGTTCTTATCCGGAGTGTGGAAAACACCAACACTCGCAGCATCAGCCATCATTGCGTGTCCATCAAGAAGCACGAATCTATCCATCGTGCTGGAGAACTCCGAAGAAGAATCTTGCAAAGACACAAAATTTGCAATACGACGGTAGCCTAACGGGCTGTGGTGTCTGTCCAAAGAAACCGCCTTGCAAATTGTTTTTTTTTTTACGTCGAACTGCGAATGCTTCCTCTGTTTCACCGGACTCAATCGAACCCGGTTGTGCCACTGGCGGAAACGAGTTCCTCGGCTGCTGGGGCACCGATCCAGCGAATTGCATCCCTCAACCTAGCCATACGGAACAAGCCCGACTGTCTCGAGAAACGCGGGAAATATTATTAGGTTCAAGAGAACGAACCCACATCGTGCTCTTTTGTCGAATTCGAATGCAATATGGCTACGCTGCTGGGGATATTTGTGGAGCGCTGTATGCAGTTCTTCACCAGCCCTATATCGAACCATTTCCCATTGATTCATCATGGCCATGTGTGGCACCGTCATGTTAACGATGCTTGCATCCAACGTCCATCAACCGAAATGAGAGCGAGTGAGAGGAACCCGCCTTGGCGCTGTTAACTCGAAATTCTGCATGCGTTCCCGTCGATGATGGCGGTGACAGCTGCAAGTAATACTACAGTCTGATAATAAGAAGTGTGTGAGTGTATGTGGCATCGTGAGGATTCGGACAGGCTTCAACGAAATGAGAGGGAACATGTCAACCTTCAGACCCCAGGCCGGTTCTTACCGTTGCGTTGTATCCGCAACGCCCTCCAAGCCACCGCAGTCCGGCTTGATACAATCTGATGGCGTCCACAGCATCATCACCATCATCATCGACTTCGACCATTGAGGACCAGCCTGGCAATCCGACAGGGCTCTGCGTCTTGCGAGAGAGGGAAAGAGAGAGGTTAATATCGATTGATTGGGATCATTTGTGTAAGTAGCTGTCATTCGCTCACACCCTGGGGCACTCGACCTTCAAAGCTGCCACGCTAATATTAGCAGTTCTGTTAAGACCGCACGAGCACCGAATGCAATTTAAGCACCAGACGGGTGAAGGCGACCCCATTGGCTCGACCCGCCGGTCGCGGTGGGGTCCATTTTAATATCGATTTCATTCACGTTTCCAGCGTGAAAGAAAATAAATGAGAATACACGCGGATCAGCATCTCTTGGGTCCAAGCGAGGCAGAATGCCATGCTGCGGCCCACGGGATATCCATTATATCAGAAACCCTCTGATCGGGCTCAGTCCATCGTTTGTTCGATCGCACATTATTGTTTGGCGCCGAGCGACGACCTCTGCTTGCCTCCAAACTCAATGCAATGCGCTTGCTTGCTGCATGCATCCGGAGGAATTTTTCTTCACCAGGCGAATTGAATCGAATCCATGTGAGCAGCTGCCATGGATTCGTTCGACGGGCCAGACCCCATTGGCTGTCCGGCCTGATAACGATAAGATCTGATTTGGGTTGAGGGCAACAAATTTCACATTCTGCCGCTGATTCGCGAGCTTGTCCTGCACCAAGTGGGGTGGTTACCCCTGGACCTTGCAGTCCAGGATTTTGAGTGATTAAACCCACCGCAGGGGCGAGATCGAAGGGAACCCGAATTTCTGGGTGGCCCAAGTTTGCTTCCTTTGTTCAGCGACGACGTCAATCGATATCCAGAGAGCTTCTCCCCCTGATTTCATCGCTTCATCCGGAGTTGTCACGCTGGAGCGCAATCCCCGGCGAAACCATCGCGTCGATTAGGTTTAGGTGTCCAAGAAGACCAGAAAGTCGCCGTCAAGGCGTCGATGCGACTACCTTAGTGCCGGTCTACAGACGCTCATTACTCGACTGTCTCGAGCTCGCCGCAATTTGGGGCGGTCCTGAAAGCCAGGGATCCTGACTTTTCTCTCCCGCTTTCAGCCCTCGGGCAGAAACCACGCCCACGCCGTCGCAGAGAACTCTGCATTCGGATAAGGCCCCTCGCTAATTTATATCTCTTCCCATTCACTACTGCATTCTTGAACTGTTTCAGAAAGGGCTTGCCCTTCATTGTGTCCATGTGCTGATAAACTCACCTCCTTTCTTTTTTGCTCTTCTCTTGATAATCTGCGAGATATATCGCGCTAGAGCAAAGAAAGGCCACAACCTCTGTGAACAATCAGAGAGAGAGAGTTCTAATAATAATATATTCCCAGATCCTGGGAAAGCTAACAAAGAAATAAAATACCCATCCACGGCTGCGGCTTGGGCGTTCTTTTAGTTTCCCTCTCTTTCCCACTCTTTCGCAAAGAGAAACTTTCTTGCGATCCCACATTCCTGCTTGTTGGTATCTATCTCCTGCATCGAAAGTTGCAGTATTCCAAACACGCGAGGAATCGAGAACGACTCCTTTTTTTACACTCCTTTTTCGAACGGACTTGCAAACCTGTCGCCTGCATATGTCAGGTCGTCTAAATACCCACACCGCCCGAGGAAACAGACACACACACACCACGTATTCTCCTCCCTTGGTTCTCCGAGAAAGTTCTCCTCTACCTTCCGCCGAAGCACGGATAGTCTCATGAGATTAACTCTTGCAGTACCTTGCATCAACATTCTCGAGCACACAATCACAAGAATACCGGCCTAGACATACTGAAGTGCTCAAGCCCCATGCACTGTGCCATAGCGTAGGTTTGCTTGAATACAGCCGCGCAAACTAGGCAATTTAGGAAGCCTACTCATTGGATCACCTGCAAACTCCTGTCTCCGGTTGTAGCTCCTTAGCCAGGAAGATTGCCGCCCGCGATGGCCACTACTACCACGTCGGCTTCAATGTATCGCCAAAACCTCCACCCTCACAATATCCCCCGTACCACCAGCACCACCACCACAGGTGCAGGCGGCGGCAGTAGCAGCAAGTCATCCCGGCCTTCGAACACTCGCCGAAAGTCTGCTCCTTCCCCGTTGAACACATCTCAACTCTCTACCGACCCCGAGATCATGGCGTCTCTAGTTGAATCCCTTGCGAAGATCGCCCCATCGCCTCAACACACCCTTTTCTTCGAAGGTCCTAGTTCGGATTTAATCACCGGGAAAGACGGCGCTGCCTATACCACTTCTAACTCTCCAGTTCGAGACTTGCATCTTTTACACCCAGAGGATGCAGCAACACCCCCCGTTGTACGGACTAGCAAACGCTATAGTACTAGTGGCTCATCCCTAAAGTCCACCAAGGAAAGCTTTATGGGTAAAAGATCCAGCTTGTCAACCGATGTCCCAAATTATATACAGTCGTATTCCCGAAGGAATAGTGCCGAGAAAGAAAAGATCCCCCCACCCCCAAAAGCGATCCTACGTATGAGCAGTACGGAAGATATACGACTCAGGAACTCCGAATCTCACCCTCTTCAGACTCTCAAGACACCAACCAACAATATGGAGGCCATCGCCGCCTCTCCAGCAATAGCCGCAGCCGTGCTGTCGGTACCCGAACGTAGATCAAGTTATGGAAAGGGGCTCTCCCCGGAGAAAATGAAATCGAAAAGAGAGTCACGACGTCACTCAGCCCTTGTCTCATCGACTTCATCTGGCCTGCAATTCGCAACTGCCCTTTCACACCTACGAGGCCCTACGCAGCCTAAGCATGTCCCGCGCGAGTACGAGCACCAGCAATTCTTCTCTCAAACGACAGAGTTCTCTACAGCATAGTTCTCACCCTCCTGTTACGAACCACCGACGTTCGTCCAGCGGGAGATTAAGGAGGCGATCGTCCCCACCAACCTTGGCACCCTCGCTTCAGTCACTTAATGGTCTAGACGATCGAGCATCCAACGCCGATTCGATCGACGATGCCGTTGAAGCTTATCTCTGCTCCCCTAGGTTATCTCAGAAACTCCGCTTTCCTAATTCGGGAAGGACGATATCTTTCAGTGAAGTCGGAGACCCGAATGGGTATGCGGTATTTATCTGCGTGGGAATGGGTTTGACGAGATATGTTACAGCATTCTACGATGAACTTGCATTAAGTTTAGGGCTTAGATTGATCACTCCAGACAGACCTGGCGTTGGCGAGTGATGCCATCCCAGAGTCTGAAAGGACTGTACTTAGTTGGCCAGGTATTTATCCTTATCAACGCTTCTTATCTTTTATCTACTAGATTTCTAACCCCTCATCGCGAACATAGATGATATTTTGTATATCTGTCAATCCTTGAAGATCACAAAGTTTTCGTTACTGGCACACTCGGCTGGGGCCATTTATGCACTTGCTACTGCTCTTCGTATGCCTGGTCATATCAGAGGCAAAATCCATTTACTCGCTCCATGGATCCCACCATCCCAACTAGAGGCTATCGCGACATCACAAGGTTCACCATCGCCAGCTGCCGTTCCCTTCCCAAAGAATTCTCAGAGCATTGCCGACTCCTTTCCTCAAGGCAGCAAACTCCTCTTTCATGTCTGCCACCAGTGCCTCGCTTACTACATCATTACCAAAGACACCAAATAAGAAGAAGAATAGAGTAAGCTCCGACAAAGGCAAGCTTCTTGCGACACAGGCCAGCGGAACAACGGGTGCCAATAGTACAAAGCGATATTCGATAACCTCGACCGGTGTTGCATCGACTACCCTCGGATCTCGCGCGTCCTTTGAACCCAGATCGCCAACCATTACTTCCATCATGGAACAAGATGCACTAAACAGCACAGATGCTATTCTCGCAGCCGCTTTGTCCAGCGCAGCCGAGAAAGAGAGGCAACAAAGTTATGATGAAAGATTAACCCACCAAATCTGGTCTCTCGCAACCCGCAACGCTAATCCTGCCGTTGATCTCCTTGTCTGCTTGGAACGCTCGCGGCCGATTGGCTTCCGTTATGTGGATATCAATCGTCCCGTCGTTATCCATCATGGTACAAAGGATACCAGAGTCCCGGTTGAGAATGTCAAGTGGTTAGGACAGACAATGCGCAGATGCGAGGTTAATATTTTACAAGGAGAGGGCCATGGGTTGATGGGCGCGAGCGTCATGGGAGGTGTATTGAGTGACATCGCACAAGAATGGAGAGAATGGAAGCGAGCGATGGAGAGCAGAGTGGCCGCTGAGCAGAAAGTCAGCAATTCGTGGAGTATGTAGTAAATCCTTGTTTTCTATATTTCACAGTCGAGTACTAACATGCATTTCCTGACAGGTCCTTTGGCTACAACTCCTGAGCAAAGTGAGGTCCACTAAATTTTGAGATTGATTCCAACCTTGCCAAATTTACTTGCATCTATCTCTCACTCTATTATTTCTATTGCATATCCACGACCACCGGTCTCTTTACATTTTAAGCCTAGCCTGGACTATTGGCCTACGAAAAAGTTACTCATACTGGCTTTCAGATACATCTTACCGGCCTCTTTGATTTTGAACTGAAACGGACGGCGTCTAACGACTCATTTTCGGCATTTTCGGGATATTGTATCGGCTTTCTCTCATTCAACTTTCTCGTTTTAGCATTTCTTGATTCGATTCTTGTAGATAGCGATTTTTCTGGATACATGGGCCTTTTAATCCTTTTTCTTCTAGCTTTTTTAACACCAAAAAAAACTTTCGGTTTCTTATCAACCATTTCTCTGGTTCTATTTGAATATGATAGCCCATTTGGCTTTCGTCATGCTGCAATAGTTTAGGGATGGGAATCTTCTTTTTACTGTGTTTTTTGCTGTTTAATTTACCTATCTTGGTGTCAATCTGGATATAACCCAATAATCGAATTTCAAACTCTTTTCATTCGATTTCCATACAAATATGGAGTGCACCCAACCGTGACGCCAGTGAAGAATAGGAATCTCTCGATTTCACCCCAGAAAATACTGATACAAGTCGTGATTCTGGAGATGTTTCGCCGAAATTTGCATTGAGGCAGCAGCAGTTCTAGATATCGGATCTGAAACCTCCGTTGGATTTATAACAACAGGTCTAACAATCCCGACCTGGAACTTCGATAACGCGTTCCTACAATGCCTCGGGAACCCCGCGAAGGCTCCCGCGTGGTCGAATGCGGATCTATTTCGTTCAATCTAGAACGCGCAACGAGGTTCATTCAGGCAGCAGCGAACCAAGCGACGTGTTGAGGCCCTAAGACCTCAATGTAGTCTAGAGCCAACACGGTATACACTATCGGGAAAGTCCGGTACATACATCGAAAGTGTTCGAAAGTTGAGGTTGGTATTCCGGCGCACATGGACTGCCGATTGCATACCCGTGCTACAACCCAAGGCTCTCATCCTGGTTAGATTACTCATCTTTATTTACAGAATATCGAGTCCAGGCATATTGCAATATATTGTTGACTTTGCCGCCAAGCTAACCTCGAATTTAAAACAGTAGCTAGTATACTGTCGTACACCATCCGTGGCGCACGAAGAGCTAATAGCTAGTGTGTGTGAGCGCGTGTGCTACTGTGCTACTGTAACTTCTTCTCCATTGACATTACTTGACACCGGTGCCGCATAGATAGATGTATTAAGAGATCGACCAGCCACAATTAGAAGTACCTAGGTGTATATAAACTATATGCCAATCTTAAGCACGTCGTCAGCATGATTCACAGATGCTTATATCTTCGATCTCCGCTGCATGGCCGCGAGGCGAAGCACTCTGCAGCAAGATTAACTTTACCATGTGATCGATTTTTTTATAAATTTAAGTGAGGTGCGGGAAAACCACGTAATACTGGCATGGAAATGCCCGATGGCACTGCCAACCTATAAACCTAAATAGAATAGTTTCGAGTTTCCGGATACCAGTTGTCCGGATCGCCAGTTATCCGCAGCTAGGGCATGCATGGGTATAGAGTCTTCTTCGCCTCCCAATATTCCTTCGATGCAAACGTTGGGCGTGTAACCTATTTTTCGCTACTTTCTTTCTTTCTTTTTCCTCTCGCAATTGCCGTGCGTAGCACAAAGATCCAAAATCCGATTGAGTGGCGAGAGGGCTAGCTAGAGGCTTGTGATTTCATTTTTAGACTCATATTTTTTGTACGTTCTGGCAAACGAGCAAACAGCCCACTTGCCCTCAAGATCAACAGATTTTTGGCTAGGATGGTGAGGCCCGATGTGCCGCATCATTAACGATTGGGATAACGATGCGGCATTGCAGAACGTGTCTTGTAGGTGCACCCCTGTCGGGTATTCGAAGTACCTCGAGTGTCTATTAACTCGGGATTTACTCTCAACGTCACCCGGCATACTGACCAACCACGATCTCTGCTGCGAGAACCCTGGATTACCTTGTCCGGACCAATTGCCTCGCTATAAGGCCACGAGATCTACAGGGTTTCGGGGGGGCATAAGTTTCAATCCAATCAGATTTCGACAGCAGTGGCTTGGACCAGCTTGTTGGTATGTTTGTTAACAGTGGGGAAGAGCATACTAGCAGCTTTTCCGTTCAAAGTTTTTCGGTCGAAAAAGCTGAAACGATGCATTCCGGAGCGCGGAATCCACCATTGTATGAAAAGCAAGAAAAAAAGAATTGGTGCATCAACGCCTCCCTACACTAAAAATTGCTCTGCGTCTCCCGGCTTAGAGTAAAAGCAGGGAAACAGGCAAGTTTCCCTTTTTACCCCTTCAAATAGGGGACTAAGAACGTGCACAAGTGGAGGTGCTTTCTGCAGGTTATATGCATGGCGCATCGTTTTGAGTGAAGATCAATTCCTAAATCTATCGCCTCGCCGTTCCAAGTTATTTTTTGTTTGGGTTATCACTTAAACCGAGCTGGGTGCAAAATGAATGCAAACGGTCTTTGTCACATCGCGTATTCTTGCTGTATATTCTCTTCAAAACAGAAGTATTCCAGCGATGTGCGCAGTTGCATTCCAGCTGATCGGCTCTACCTGCAAGCCATATCGCTCCAAGGGATTGTCCTTCCCGGGAGCGTTCCATAGGAAACAAATAAATAAACAGGATGAGAGAGAAAGATCTAAGAAGTTTGTACTATACACCGGCTCCTCTAATTACCCCTCTGCATTACCCATCCATCAGAAAGAAATGAAACCCTATTGGTATCCCAGGAAACAGGCTTTTGCAAAAGAAAAGAATTAAATGGAATAAGCTCCGACCGCTGCTCGCCCGATTTATGCGAGGGCGGGTGGAAATCAATTCCGTGTTTTGGATTTGGGTACATGTACGCACGTAAACCTGCAGCTCTCTAGGAGCTCTTCGGTTTATTTAGCGAAAGGGATAGGACTATGGAGAACTGAAAGGACAAAGAGACTATTCCGTAGGTATTAGGTATATGAAGATATTGAATAACAAACACACTGTTAACACCGTTAATTAACCAAAGTAAACGATCAAAGTATTCCACGCCTTGTAAACAATCTGGAATAATGTGTTAAAAACTTCAAAACGGACAGAAGAAAAGCAGGAGCATTTTAGATAAATATTCATGTGCTGTCATCGTCGTTCGTTAATGTTCGCCTCATTCGATAGGACGTTTTCCATTAAGGTCCAATAAGAAGGATCGACCTGGTTAAGCCATGCCGTGTTTTCGTTTGGTGATGGAACTTTCATGTTGCTGAAACCTAGCGCCGCGCGACCGTAGGACTCGTAATTTGGCCAAAACTTGGGCACAATGTTGTTGTCACCACGCATATCATTCGACGGCACAACAGGCGGTATATATAAAGACTTAGGGTCGCTAGGCAAAGAACTGGCGATTATAGAGGAGGCGCTAGATGCAGTTGATCCGATACTGGTGGAGCCCACGGATACAAAGGAAGTAGGGAGGTGCTGTATTCCACATTGTTGAAGTTCAAAGATCCAGGGAAGCGTTCATAGGAATTGAGCTACCATAGTTGATAGGTAATTGCTCGTTTTTGAGAATTTTTGCGACCTCATCAAAAAGATGGAGACTTTGTTCCACAGTCGGACGAGATACGGCGGCCGCTTGGAGTGCTTTGATACAAGTATGCAACTCGCTGCTTGTTGCAACCTGGAAAGGTTTTGTGAAAATGGTGGCAGCCAAGAGCAGAATTATAGATATTTTGAACGTGTGCTGATATGATAACTCGCTTTGATGAAGGCGGAAGCCTCTCTCCCAGTCAGGGTGCTGCATCATTCTATGCAGTAAATGTACCGTCGATTTTCCGACTTCCACAGATCGGATAAAGCACCGGGTTCTCAATCGTCGGTCGAGCGAAGCATACGTAAAGTATCGGTACATAGCGAGTCTGGTTGCCATCACCATCATCGCGTCTATCAGAGTCGGTTAGTTCTATAGCCTTAGATATATCGGAGCTGGTATCGAATGCCCACATTTTAGCAGAACGGGTTCTATTGGTCCGGAGTTTTCCCAATCTAGAATGCCTTCTGGGAATCCTTTCTCTATCGTGTCCAATTTTTCCTCAATCTCATTTATACGATATTCTATTTGTATTTCGTTGCCTGGCTCGACGTTCAATCGAAGAATTGGATCAATAAATCGTGCATTCGCTATGAGCTTTTGTAAAAGGCTGACGCTCGAGAAGGTATTGGTCCCCGCTGGTGCATTTTCGAATGTCGCATTGATAAGATCGCTAGTATCGTTTTTGCCGGGTTCATCCATATCAATCTCCTCTTCATTGAGTATTGGTGGTCTACCGAATTGTAACGCTAGTTTTCGGTCCATCATAAAAGTACACCAGAAGATACGCGATCTATGCTCGTATTCTGCCGGCGTGAATTTTCCATCTGAAGGTTTACGGTGGAGCCCGAGATCTTGACACACCCTCGCAAGACACCCAACAGTCATCCATGTAGGTGACGGAAGTGCAGCAAGATCAAGGTACATCGATAGAATGAGTAAAACTAGATATTGGTCAACCCTTAACTTTGAGATAAATGTGAATGATGCTCATTCAATACCTTCAGCGTCGGCCAATGTATACATCGGCTGATTTAGGTCGTGAAATTTCTTCGCGCATTCGAAAAAATGCCATCCTCGTCTACTACAAGTTAGCAAGAGGACAAAACACAGGGTGGAATAGATTTATATACTTTGAGTTATAGTTCGGAGGCTCAAAAACATCGAGGTCGTCTGAGCAGATACTCGCCAAGGCATAAATTGCCATAAGAACACAAAAAATACTAGTGACATTCATCTGATCATTTGGGAATATTGGCGCTTCGTATGCTCGTTCAAACTTGTTGAGAATTATGGGCCAATATACAATTGGCACACATCTAAGTACTGGCGTTAGAAAAGCTCGAGGTTGAGTAGTGCTGACTCGTGTATTTACGTACCTAGCCGTGTTATAATGGAAGATATCGAGGAGCTTCTTCCCACTGACTTTCGGGGGGAGCAAAGCCCGAAGGTCCCGTAACTGAGATCCTTCGGAATAGCTGGCCGTATTTGTTGGGAAAGCCTTCGCTTCGCTGTTTTTCCAGGCATCAAGAAGGGGAGTAGTGTCATACCCTAGCCGTTCAACATATTCTTGGACAGAGGCCAAGAATCCAAGGCCGGAGGTTGTACCAATAAAGAGGTCGTCGGAGGTACTACCATCATATGAAAATCTCCTAAGAGGTTGTGAAATAGAAGGTCGCGGTGATCGATCACTTGGTGACTGTCCGGTGGTTGTTGTGGAAGTTGTAGGGCTGTCGTCTCCCCTAGTTATTAATGTGCTGTGAGAATCAGACGAGGAGGTTTGAAGCCCGGTGTTGCTGCTGTCACCGGATCGATCGCCGGATTGTAACTTTGCCTCCGCAATCTTTAGTTTCTCGTTAAGCTCCTGGACAGTCGTCTCGAGCATTCGAAGACGCCTAAATCGGAGGGTTTTTAGCGGAAAGGCTGGGAGAATTAAGATGTTATGGTGTTCAATCGTATCTTACCTGGCTGGGCCAACTTTTTCTGTTGTCTGCTCTCCGTGAACTTGCAAAGCAGCGAAGCCGATGTGCAAGATGAACATGTTCCTTCTGGAGGTGCATCGCACTGATTGAGCCGAGTTAAATCTATTTATATGATATCCGATCACTCTTGATGGTTGCTAACCTTGGTTTTGCGGAGACGACAGGCGTCACAAGCTCTACTCCGACGTCTCTTCTGAAAAGCCCGTTTGCTACTCGGTCCTGGAGCTGGCTGTGGGCGGGGTATTACCACAAGATCCTCCTCTGGGACTGCTTCCAAGTTGCTACCACCCTCCATTGCTTCCTACTCTCATTGAATGGCCAAAGACACGGTTTTGTATCGCTGTTATACCAGAAATAGAGGCTGGAACTAAAAATAATCGTGTTTATTGTCAAGCTGAGACGGAGAACTAGATCTGAGATGGATGGAATGCCAATCAGGCCGTAGTATAGTGATATGCTCTCCACCAAGCGGGTTTTTTCAGTCAGGGAACTCGGACTAGTCGGTACATAGGGTCGGAAAATGTCTGATGCGTGTATCAAAGGTCGGTTACCGGAGCAAGTGAATTATTCCATTGAATGTAAACCTTTAATTATGGTAAGCTTGTGGCTGCGGCGCGACGATACGATGGGTCAATGAGGCTGCTCTTCGATCGTCCCTCGTCCGCCGTTTAAACTGAGTTAGCATTCAGTTGCAACTCTCTTCTGTCGGCTGGTGGCGAGCCAGATGACAGCCCGAAGGCAAATTATTTGCGCTTTAAAGCTGATATTGAAGAAGACTTTGTGCGGCAGCTGATTTTCATTGTCCTCACTGTAGGGTGACAACGTGTGGACTTGGAGTACGGTGGACTTGGAGTACGAACTGGCGATTTTTGCCGCTCCGGCTCGTCCATGCCAAACCTCTGTTGGCGAATGAGTGGTGCACTCACAAGCGCCGCCACAAAGGCTGATTTGTAAAACAGGTATGGGCTACAATGCATCCCGGGGTTCGCCCACCTTTCTCCCCTTGCGGACTTCACAGGTCCGTGCCTTGAGGGGAAGGGAGGCAATTTCAAGCTGAGGCCGGATCTCTTGGCAACCACGCTAATTGGCTGGATTGCTGATCCGGGGAGAAAAAAGGCGTCGGAACTGTGAATTTGAATGTCAGATTTAGGGCTCAGTTAGACCGTACTGTTTTCTAGAGATAAATTGAATTACCGAGAAAGACCCCTTTATTCACAGTCTTTGACCATGGGTTTCAAGGCATTTCGGAATGTCATCCTCGATTTATTCGGGGGATGTGTTCCCCAATCAAAGGCCTAGACTTTCTGGGGTTCAAACAAGACAGGACAAACTGTGTTGCCTTCCTAGTTGACCCAGTTTGTAGATGCGGCTGTGCGGCAATGATGCGCAAAAGGGATTGCTTGTCAGGCTTGGACGGCCATATAAGCGGTGAGCTTGCGGGTTTCAATTCATACCCGATTTGGCTTCTGGCCCTCATGACTGGGCTAGCCTTGTTCCATGTCGAATATGTTGGCATATCCGTAAATGTTCCTTCTTATTGTTGTTCAAGTAAGACCCGCCGTTTTCTAGTCTGGTTATGCTATGCGCCAGTTTGGCATCCCGCAAAATCTGGCGCAAAGGCAGGGCCGTTCTACGAACATCCGAAAATACTGGTCGTAGCACAAAGCCATCGAGCCTAGCAACAGGACTCGGAAGACAACCGGTTGGTAGTACAACTCGATTTCCCTTGAGGTTCTCAATTTCTAGATACTCTCAAGATTTGCCGACTAGCTGTTCCCGCTCGTGGGCTAGGTACGTGAGACTTGGAGAATACCCAGAATACCACTGTTTATGGTTATATAAGTTAGCTCCTGGTCTTCCTTGATATTGTTCGGCAGAAAATTCCATCGATAAAAGCTCGGGTTTGCGGAACTTACTCCTTCACCGTTGTTTATGAAACTGCCATGGCGCAGGGTAAAAGTGAGATGCCTCAGTTTTGCACCATTGCCTTCGAGATGCGGTCCCAGTTTTGGAGGAACAAAGCCTGGTATCTGCGTGAGGGTCTGGGACCAGCAAATATCCATCAGCTTTCGCGATGCCGTGCGGAATACCAGCAGGCAGATTGATTACGAACCTGTCGAGCGAGATACCCTCAGAACCTCCGTCAGCGGCGGGATTGCCAATGGATGGGAAAATTGCAATTCCCATCACTCCCCGACTGGCAAAGGCCCCCTCGGCCTACTGTACACGGCCGGGAGGCTCGCCCTTGGCCGGGATCTACATCGACGAGAAAGAAGTGTTGCCGCAGGTTGGAGGACCATCTGAATGGTCGGAAATGGGGTCTCCTTTATCCGGTGCCCCCTTCACGAGCTGCCGAGGTCGTGAGTTGTTGCGTTGCCGTGTTTGCCCGCGCAACACATCCCATCCGGGTTCCTTGACGTCAAGACTGGGAGCACAAAACAAACGGACACCGGACCACGTGACCAACACAAATAGTTAGGGCTTCGATAGGGCTTCGAATTTCGCTGACAAACGTTACCACTTCGAGCAAAAGCGAATTGGTGGCGGGAGATTTCACAGCGAAGAGTCATATCCCAGCTAAACACCCATCGACAACCTCCTTCTCAGTCCGCCAACCCGATCACGAACCAAGCCTTCCGGTTCCTCAACGACCTCAACGACCTCCTCCGAACGACAAATCATCGATATACACGTCAAAACTTCTAGACCGACAATATGGGAAAGGTTCACGGATCTCTCGCCCGTGCGGGTAAAGTCAAGTCTCAGACTCCAAAGGTACGACAATGCATCCGACGGACGCCTGGAGGAGATTGCTGGGAGCAGTACATATTATGATATCACCAGGGATATCTCTTGGAGGTGGTTGTGGCTAACTCGAGACGGGTGGATAATAGGTTGAGCCACAAGAGAAGAAGAAGTCGCCTGGGACGGGCAAAGAAGAGAATACTCTACACCAGACGTTTTGTCAACGTCACCCTCACCGGAGGAAAGAGAAAGGTATTTGGCCTTTTGAATACGAGCTCTCTAGACCTCTAAAGATACTAACATTGCGGTGTAGATGAACCCCAACCCAGGATCGTGAGCTTGTTCACATTCCTTACTGTCCTTCTTCGCCATCTCCTTCATTGCAGTCTCTTCCACACTATTCAACGGTTTCTCGCATTATTACCAGGGATTCCACGAATAACATACGTATCAGGGCACTAGGCGTTTTTTCTGCCGTTTGTACATCTTTGGTTGACTTATTTGTGTCTTCCCTTTTATATACCTCTCATACAATTTTACAAAGCCCGTCACCTAATAGTGGAGGATGGTCCAACTCTACCTTTGAGTATGCACTACTAGAATGTATATCAGGAGCTGTCGTTGAATCGATCTTTCATATTTTCCGAATATCAACCCTCGTATCTGATGATACGTCCCGCATAATCTCGTTGCTAGATGCTGGTGTCAAAAGTGGACAGCCAGCGGATCGGGCAACGAGACTACCTGCATAGCATAAACTTAGCCCGTCTGACTTCGAGACTCATCAGCGGCTTGGCTGCGACTAAAATCTGCCGTAACGTTATAAGCAGATCGTAAATAGAGAAGCACAAGCCAATAGTCTATTCTGGCGAGCAAATGATCTCCAAAGTCCTCCTGGTAGCGTTACTACGTTACATGCAGTGCCATACAGATCTTGGTAATGTTTCACAAGTTAAAGGATCATAATATTCTGGCATTGGTCAATTGGATTCTAGAAAATGGAAGGAGAAAAATTACTTCAATTTGTTGCCGGATAGCGCTTATTAGTTGGAAGTCTTTTGCGGGACCAGGACGGCATCTGGCTTGCGAGAAAAGTTAGGAGTACCATTGTAAAACAAACGCCCGTCCCTGAATATTATCCCGTGAAGCTAGCTAGCTGGCAACCTGGTCTCGCAAAGCTGAAGATATATAACCAACATTCGGAATTTCTGGCTAAGCTTATGCCGCAAACCAAACAAAAGTATTTCCTTTTATACGTACGAAGTGGTTCAGTTTATTGATCTTATGTTCTTAGATTATCTGCCACTTAATAGTTGATTTTCCTATTTTCATATCCGTTATATTCTGAGTGGTTATTATGGTTCACGTCTTATTAAGTTATACTGCAGCCCTAAAAGGAATGAGTTTATCTGAATTATTATTATCAATGTTGTCTAATCGATTAACAGATTGCCACTGGGGCGACGAGTTGCGCTACTAGACGCAAGGATGCACGTCCACCCCAATAGAGAAGAAGAAGAAGAAGAAGAAGAAGAAGAAGAAGAAGAAGAAGAAGGTTTAAGGAGGATTATTGGGAATAGTACTAGATATTCGTATCTGAGGGATTATAATTAAGAAAATTCGAACTATTTTATCAGAACCCTCGACAACATATAGTTGATCAATGCGTCTTTGGTGTGTTATATCGGGAAATGCCTCCAACATACGAGCTACTGACGCTACCTCAAACGATCCTAGTAGTAGGTACAATGACAACGATTTCAAACCATGTATGCCATGGCTCCTGACTTCGGTCGTAAATTGAATGGGTTGCCCAGCAGGATAAGGCTTATTACCCTGTATGTATTGCCAAATAAAGTTGATCATCTCCAATGTTTCATCCCCCAAATTCTCTAGAACCATTAGTTGAATATCATCCTTGTGTATTGAAGCTGGTGCCATTGGAAGAGCTTCAGGGAAATATCTCCAAGCTTCAAGTAAAATTTTGGACAATTCAGTAACTGCCTCTACTGATGACGTAGCATGGTTAGATGGGTCTCCGTTAATCCTGATATTGCGGGGTGACTGTGAAAGCACAATGGTACGACTTTTTCTCCCAACTAAAACTTGAAAATTCTGATCAATGTCTCTTCGAGAAATGAATACGTTCAAATGTATCCGATTTACCAGGCTGAATAATCCCGCTTAATTTTTCAACACCACCATATGTCCAAAGCTGAAAGTTCCCCGATATCATCCTTTTAGTAAAGAATTTTCCCCACAAGGCAGCACCCCTCTCCGCTGGACCCCGTACCAGTGTGTACAGCCTTGAATCCAGAAAGTCGTCGTTATGATACCGCCTCGGCGCTCCGCCTAGTAACTGGGAGTACCTTAAATTGTCAGATAAGACTAGAGATTGCCTCAAGGGAGTCCCAGACTTCCAAGCTTGTAAGTTTCGACTGCGGACTCTTATTACTAAACATTTCTATCAACACTTCTGCCTTCATGTTAAGGGGCTTTCTGGTTTCAGTCTCGCCTGTAGGGGCTACCCAGCGCACAGTAATAGAAGCTATGATTCTAGGCTTGGATTGGTCCATTGCCGGATAGTATTTTAGAAATACGTAATTAATCGCAGATATTTCTGGCAATCCGAGGAGAATCAGGTATAATTTAACCCTTCTGATACGCTCATCCCTAGAGTATATCCCAGTGGCAAGGATCTGTACCTCTTGTATATCCGTACTACCCGAAATTCCTTCTAGATGCAAATACCCTTCTTTGTCAATAAGATCTTGGTTATCTCGGTAAATATGTCTTAAAGTTCTCCTACTTTCAGCATCAAATGATAAGAGACTTATGTATCGGATTCCAAATGCTTTTCTCCTGTGTTGGGAGACTGAATACTGCATATTAGCAGTATTTTTCGTCCAGGTTGCATATATTGCGTTGGCAAGACTTGCCACTAAACTCTCCTTTTCTGAGGAGCCAGTGATCTCAAAAACGACAAAATGACCACTAACAGTCTCCGTCGCGATATCGTATTCATAATGACTACCAGTATGTAGTTTGACTTTGAACCGAATATGCGGGTTGCTAAAGTGGTTGTTCGCTCTTCTTCCGTCAATGAAGACCCCGAATTTTTCCCGAGCTTTTGAAATAAACTCGCTGTTAGGATTAGATATTGCGGGTCTCGATTCGAAGTCATACTTTGCTATTAACGCGTTATTTGCCGTGGGGTCGTGGATATAATTCGCTAGCGATTGGGCATTACTGGGATCAAGCCAACTTCTAGCTTCGGCCTGAGTAAGAAAGAAGACAGCTCTCCCATGTGCCCCTCTCCGAAACGCCAAATCAAGTAACTCGGAATCTGTAGGTACCTGTGTCCCTGAATCATCACGACCCATATGAACATCAAAATCCTCTGAGCCTCCGTCCAAACCAATTGAAAATGGAGTTGATGCATCTATTCCTAACACATCGGCGTCATTTACCAGGTTAAAAGGTGCTAGCATTTCCAGTGATGTTGTTGGGCGCTCCCGGAACCGAACCAAGATAAAGAATTTTTCGGAATTATCCTGAACATAATTACCCATATGCACCAGCTCCAACTGCTGCTGGGTAATAATATCATGTTGACCGTTTAATCTACGAATTGCGTTTCCTTCTATGGTACTCTCGTAGAACGCGTTGAGGAAAGCATTCCACTCATCGGAGTCATCATTCCTACGAGTAACCACGCCAGTGGAGTCCGAATTGCCATGGCCAGTTTCAGTATCCATATGGCTTTTGATGAGGGCTTGCCCAGCGCTAGATACCTCACCGAAGGTTACATCGGAGATCATTGAAAGCCCCTTCTGAGAAACCCAGGCTGAGAAAAAGACTTCTCCGAGAGTTTCGTAGAGTATATCGTCGGCTGGCGGATCTGTGACTGTCTCTCCATCTGGGGCCTCTCGTCTTTCAGCCCGTGTGCTTTCAAGAACTAAATGGTGTTCATCTGATGACATCGCCAACTGGAAAGCATACTTGTGAACGGTTTTATGCTCGTCACTCGTAGAGTCGATAGCACTTATACGAATATAGGAAGGTTTTTGAGAAGGCAGGTAATCTGTTTTACTCTTCAGAATTTCCATTAAAGGATTTTGAACAATTTCATGAGAAGTTAGTAGAATATCATATCCAGAGGTCGTTGGGCAGCGAAAGCTATTCCTGAACCATCATATCCTATCGTCATCTTGGGAAACCTTGGTTCTATTGGAGTATCGGAGTCTAGTTCAATTAAAACAGAAGCGCTCTGCTGAATATCGCTATTCGATAGAGAGTTGTGCATTTTAAAGCCAATTTTGGCAATCTTCGCCTTCCCCAATCCGACAGGATACAAGTTGCATATGGTATTAATCGCCCCGATTTCATCTGTTCCGATTAAAGCTTGCCAACTATCCAACAACGCGCTGTCAGAAAGCATTTCGATCAATTGATATTCTATTTTAACAGGTGCTTCAGACCCCTCCGACACACCGATAAACTTAGAATAAACTTCCTGTAATACCACGAGAGTTTTGGGGTTTTGTATGTTCCAGATTGTGATAAACTTGAGGTTCGCTGCTGGACTCCCTAAAGCTGGTGTGCCACTGAAATATTGGTCCATAGAGTACTGATTGGTTCCTAATATCCAGCATTGATAAATCCAATCCACCAATCTGCCTGGAACTAGTAATTCATTATCCCACCAGAAAGAGAAATGTTTGTCTTCTGCCGAAGCGCTCGCTCGAAACATAGTTTCGGCATTACCACGTGGAAGATATCTGACGACATTAGTTTTCTTCCAACTTGCCCTGGTCGTTCGAGTTGTTCCCGCGTAGCCCCAAGGCCCTTTATAATCGAAGGACTGCAAAAATGATTCAAAGGGGTAGGTCTGGCCCGGGTTCCACGAGAAGTCGAAAAAGAATTCCCCGTCCATTTGCAAACTCGAAATGGGGGGGTCGATCATGTTGGGTTGATTCCATGTTGACATTTCCTTTTCCGTATTCGCCTTCCCTATCGCTAATGCCTTGCCATATATATCGTCAAGATTGATACGGCTTGGCCCTGGAGGAGACCCAACCTTCTCTTCTGGAGCTTGCAGTTCGAGAGATATAATTACTGTTTCGCTGCCGCTAATAAATCCTGGCATTAAAGATGGTTTATCATGAAAAGAAATATGAATAGCGTTCAATTGCACAGCTCCCAGGGAACGCCAATATGTATGTAACATTTTGAAAACTGCACCAATTTCCCTCGTTCCCTTAAGAGCATCCCAAAATTCCCTCTTATCAATGTTCTGGTTAAGATCACGCACTTCAGAGAAGTATATAGAGAATGGACTGGTGTATTTCTGAACTTTCGGATCTTCTTGCGGGAAAAACGCTGGATATACTACCTTCAGTACATTCCAAATCTCTGAATAGTCTGGTATATCGAAAATGCTGATGTATCCTAACTTGTCGATTTGGTCCTTAGGTGCAGTTGACCAACAAGTATAGAGCATATCGGGGATCTGATCCAAATACTCTGGGGATTCCATGTCTCCGACGGCGCCAAAGTAACCTCCCCATCTGATTACCATGTGATTATTTGTCCAGGATATATAGGTGATCAACGCAATGTCGTCTTCTTCGATTCCGTCCTCGCGAGCTAAATTTATTAAGTGGACCGGCTGGTATGATTTAGCGGTTTTGATGATTTTATCTGCGAGGTTCAACGCTTTAAGCGACGCATGAACTTCGTCTTCGATGTCGGAAAACACGTCAAGGACAGGCTTGGCATCTTTTCTGAAGTTTCTTAAGACCGTATCTTGCCGTCGCTGGTAATTTTGCGAACCTGCTGGGAACCGGTCGACAACATCCAATTTGTCGCCATCTCGACCTCGGTTTATACTGGCTGAGTATGGATCAACCTTTTGTCGCGCTCGAGGTGGCTGGTCATTTTCATTTAGATCACCAGGCCGTTTTTTATCCACTCGCTTGTCCAAACGCCGGCTCGTGTGATACGGTCTTTGTCGATCTGTCTGTCTTTGGGTGGGCTGGCTCCTGGCGGGACCTCGCTGTCGCTCGATCGCCATATTCACGCATCTTTTCGGTTGGTTTGTATCTTGGAGTGGAAATCCGGCGCCAGCTATCTGTACAGAAATATCGAGCTTTAGTGCAGTGCTTGGGGCATGTTCGCTATCCTTGAGACTATATAAACCTTGTTTCCACAATAAATGTCTGAGGAGAGCCAAAGCATTGATAAAGGTAATAAAATTTGAAGATCAATGAAAATTAATGAAAAGAGTGTATAAGTTGAAGGCAAAGCGAATATTGATCGTCCTTGGGCAGAACGCATCCTCACTGGTGCAGATTGAGTCTTTGCACTCAGATCACAACTACTTGAATTTTAGATAAATTATGGTATACGATACGCGAGGTTCAGTCTGAGTTCTTCTTGCGTTCAGCGTAAAATTGGTGGTATTGACCCTTCTGCGTAGGAATGGCGTGATACAAGGAAATTCATTCTATTTCGTAAAGAATCATATAAGTATATGGTTTCGTACCCACGGCCACCGACATGCACACGGTATATATAAAGAAAGGAAAACTCCGCCACAATATTTGAATCACACTCCTCTAATCCAACAAAACGCTGAAGTACCAACCACCATAACACTGTTGAGGCAGTTGAAGTAACACAATTAAGACTCTGCCATTCTAACTTTGACGAGCGGTTCAATACTCGTAAACCCCCGATCTCTGTCTCTCAGCAAGACTCGATGTCCATATTGAAAAGGTATCGAGTTCCCCGGCTTATTATACGTATACTTCCAAATGTTAAACCCTTGTTGGAACCAAAAACCTAATGTACAATATAGAGTGGCCCAACAGTTCAAGGCACCAAAACGCTTTGGGTTGCTATTTCCAACAAAACGGCACCGATTAGTCAGGATAAATAAAGACCGCTCCACTAGTCGCTCTGATGTTGAAGTTTGTAACATAACCAGTAGGGCTCAGGGCAAACACTATAAAATCAAGCCACAGTTCGATTCCCAATTCATGGATTCTAGAAAATGTCCTGTTTGCTGATTTTTAGGATGTCGCACGTACGCAGATAATTTGCACTTATTCAGCAGACTAGGCCGGGCGGCCAGTTGGTTACGAGCGAGCGAGCGAGCGAGTGAGTTTCATGTTACTAGATTTCAGACAAGCAACACGATTAAATGGATTTCTGAGCGAAAATAAAATTCGATTTCTTGCCATACTAGGTTCTAGCTCAGATATTCTGATTTAATTATCTGCGTTTTTTTTTTTTTTTTTTTTTTTTTAAAAAAAAAACCTCGTGTTTTTCAGAGAGACAAAGGCGGGGATAGATAGAGATAGACACTACTGGACATTGCATGCTTGATCTCAGATGTTTGAAGAGACTCCTTTTCAGCCCGGCAGATTTTCTCGATAATAAGTTTATAAATTCCAGTGAATATAATGATACGAGTCTTCTCAGTAATTAGTGTCATTTCTATTTTTCGCAGTTTCAAGATTGTCGCTGTTGAATTGCACGGGGCTAATAAATCTTTGATAGCAAACCCCTTAAAGCTAGCCAACTTATCTTGTTGTTCCTACTAGTCTTGTTGCCCTTTTCCTACTAATTTACTAGGAGTCTGTTGAAACAGTACCATAGAATTGTCCTCCAGCCACTTCAAGTTGGTATTTTTCCTGCCCAAAAGACCAAGCTGCTGTCGCAGAGACTTTCCATTTCTATTCTTTTTAGGTATTTGACATAAGTATCTTTCAGGTTCGGGCGCAAGACAATATTAATTTATTAATCTAACTAAATCTAAAATCGTGGGAATCTATAAATCTATAAACAGAAAAAAAAGAAAAAGAAAAATATGTATATACATACAAGAAGCAAAGTATATGAGCTTGTATTTAATAAATATTATATCATGGCCGTCGGCCACTATTAGATAGGTTTTTCATGGAATCATTTCTCGATAACAAAGTCCAGCTTTGAAATCCGATATATTCGGGTCCTGATTTACCTGCGAGGCCTCAATCTCATATAACTAGGAACTCCGGTGATGGGACCCCAAAACTTGGGCTTTGGATCCGGTTTTATTGGCTCCACTGTCTTGCCTTCGTCCTTGATACTATCCTCTATCATTTTCTTCACTCCATCGTACGTATCGCCGAGAGAAAAACATTTGGAAAAGCCTTGAAGCTCTTTAATGGTTTTCCATGATTCAAAGTACCCCAAGTTGAAGTAATCGTACAGCACGTCGAGGAATTTACCACCTTCGACCTTGACACCGAGCTTCCAACCATCTTGGAAGGACATCTTGGTATCGAGATAGACTGATGTGTGTCCGCTTCCTTCACAAGTACCGACGTCGGTTGAAGTCATTTTCATACCAGCGGTAATCGGGGCAACGAGTCGGTATCCGACAAAGAAACCTGCCGACGCTGTTTCCTCAAGAACAGATACGCCCATACCGATTCCGATTCTAAAATACGGCTCGAAAGTGCCGTTGCCACTCACGGTAACATCTGCGAAGGGGGTGAGATCCATTTTATTGGCGATCGGTTCTTCGGGCTTTTGGCCATCCTCGCCGGATCCTGAGATTTTGATGTTCTGGGTGATATCGACGTCCAGATCGAAGCCAAAGTTGATCTTGCCTTCGAATGTTCCGTAGATCCTGAAACCCGGTCCGGGGAGGAAAGTAGGATTGATGTTCGCTATACCTGGAATGTTGCTGAACGGCACGGCGGTCTTGAAGAAGGTGTTAATAATGTTGAAGTCGTATTGCATGAAGCCACGGATGTTTAATTCGATCCCAAGCCTTCCTTTAACTTTTGTTTCCACATTGATGGCGGTTACGGTACGAACACCGTCTCTGACTTCGGCATCAGTGTTGACATTGACGCTGCCTTCGGCGTAGCAGCCGACGCAATCGGCTGTGAAGAACTCCGCGTCATGTTTGAAGTTTTCGGATTGGATGATTCGAGCTTTGTTCGAAGGGTCGGGATTGCCCGCGCTCAAGGGGATCAAAACAGCTTCGGGAAACGCTTGCACAACAGACTGCTTCAAATCGTCAAAAAAACTTGCATCGTCCGCGCGAGCTTCGAGTTCTCTCTTGATTCTAGCGACACGGTTCTGGTAGGGACGGGGCTCGCTCTTGTAAATCTTCGTGCTGTTGCCGCCTTTAGCGGGGCCCGCGTAGTTTTTCAACGAGATATCCATGTTTGCGGCAACCTTTTTCCACGGCGCGGCAACCTTGGACAGCGTGACAGTCAATGATTTGCTGTCATCTCTGATATCTTTGATGGCAAAGGCGGTTCTCTCCACACTCTTTGATCCCGTGTGACAGGTTTTGTGGTCAGGATGAGCGATCATATAAAAGCTATTCCCACCTGTCAAAGTTTGGCGCCATTGCTTAACGGCATGCTCCATAGCCTCCTTGGTCTTAAATTTTAACGTCAGTCCATATTGTTTGCAAACTACACTGCTTGTGAGATGGTCAAATCCCTCTATTGCTAGCAAGCTGTGGTGCGAGTCTGGTTTATAGATTTTCACCCGTGCTCGCTGGGCATGATTCGATGCTATAACGGTC
This sequence comes from Dactylellina haptotyla, assembly GCA_031310005.1. NCBI lineage: Eukaryota > Fungi > Ascomycota > Orbiliomycetes > Orbiliales > Orbiliaceae > Dactylellina > Dactylellina haptotyla. Next base: position 1,367,638 of record CM062380.1, on the reverse strand, counting down.
CAGGTTAGCTAACTCGCAAGGTGATGGATTGAATTTTGGAAACTTACAGACAATGCCCCCGAAATTCAGGGTAATCGTATCTTTAGGATCCAGTACTGAGAGGTCGTCATCTCGTTTACTCAGGTATGGGTACAGCTGCCTGGCACGGATTGGCACAAGGATAACTTTTTTATTCGGGACGGGATGGTCGAAACCTAGCACCCCAGTGAACAGTGGAAGAGCGATAAGAATGGTAGAAAGCTTCATTGTATTTTGTTTAATAGGGTCGAAATTGATAGCACAAGGCCAGCTCGTGGATATACAGAAATCGGTGGTGTAGTTGAATAGCTTTACAAGGTACCGTACAAGTCTTTTTATATAATCTCCGCACTTGTCTCGCAGGCCGGACAACACAGCAAAATTCTCTGTTATCGAAGACGAGCCGCGACATATTTGCATAAATGGTGAAGATGTGTTGTCTGTGAGGTGTTTTGGGGCTCAACAGACGCGTTGTTTCGAGACGCTGCACCAAACCATTTTGAGGAATGTCTCGATGCGATACGAGTTAGAACGTTCCCGATTAAGAAATCCAAGTCCAAACCAGGCAAAATCTATATAATCGGACTGCTTATTGACACACTGCTATTGCGGCAGTCGGCATAATTACGATTCATGACACCACTCAAAGACAGAACTAGTATTTTTCTTCCAGGCACCGTAAGATAGTCTCGGGGTTCTTCTCGTTGTGGGAATGGTTTTGGCGAGATAGAGCCCCTGTAGTCTCTATTGAAGCTTAATCGGCCCTATTAATAATGAAACCTGTGATATTGACGCTGGAGGTATTCACTTGGGATCAAAACTTCTAGAATTCAGTAAAATATCACGCCACTTTCGCCGGCTGCATCGCCCGACGTCTACTCGGTCGAAAAACTATCCGTACCTATTTTGATGAAGGAGAGCGAGCTCATGTATCAAACCGTACGAACGATTGCTTCTAAAATTCTTCGACGAAATTCTACCCGGTCTTCTAGAACCCAGGCGATTTATCCAACGCCCCAATATAGACTATAGACCTCGCACGAATGAGAAGACCTAGAATTGATTCCGTGAAGATATTCCAGGAGACTACTCAGGCATTCATCGTTGGATGGCATTCGCTATTAGAAGGCTACTGCTGATTGAGCGTGGGACAGGTCAGACGAGCAGCCATGTTTTTGTTCGCATGGGCAAGCGAATATTTCATGTTTCGGTGATGCACCTGCAAGTGCGGTAACGAGAATGCCACGCTCTCGTCCGCCGTCTGTCGGCCTTCCATTCTCGGATTCGAAGCTAGCTTTGGCGTGCATGTGTTGGAACGTTGGAATTCACCCCCAAGCCCAGCTGTGTTGCGAGCCAAGCACAAGGAAGAGTCTTCCCAGCCATCAGCGGAGAGGGCGATTTGGGATTAGTGAACGTTCGTATTCCAAATGGGCTCCGTTGGCCGAAGGATCGAGATCGAAGGAATGAGGAGAGGCCCAAGCCCTCCCTTCCACCTTTTACGATGCAGCGGCACCCGCAGCGTCACTGTGATAATGCCGGTTATCACAACGATTGACTTCAGCCTGCATCCACCCACCGGCCCTTCTTGCCTGCACGAACGGCCAACCAGAAGGTTTACTCGAGGCCTCATGCAGCACGTCCAGCTCCATCGACGATTTGGGGCGGGAGGGCATGGGCCAAAACCCAAACCAGCAAGCTTTGTGGGTCCGATGCTGGCAAGAACTCGCCAGATGTTGCTGTCCCCGTCTCCAAATGCCGCCCAGGACGAGACCCCCCTGGCTTGTGGCTGCCCAGCGCCCTGGCAAGCTCCGGCACTTCCACATCGAGAACGAACCTTGTCCGCAAGCTGGGAAACCCAAGGCGAAACACATCCCACACATGTCTGGTCTGGACACCGAGCCCAGACCGCTATCTGACTGGAGGCTTATTCTGGGTGCCCCTCGGGTTCTCCCAAAGCTTCACGGGCTCGAAAAGTTAAACCCATGTTCTGAAGCAGCGAGACCTGACGAGGAGTAAAGGATCGAGTTTGAGGTGTTAAAAAAGGAACATTTCCCCTTCCGACATCCCCCCTCTTCTAACGTCTCCCCATTTAGCATATTCGGGCTTGCATGCTTGGGAAAAACAATACGATCTTTTCTTACCATTCCCTCTGCCACTTACCCTTTGTCCCTTTCAGCCATCTTGGTCCTCGACAAAACCTGCATTTCCGCATTCCAGAGTTTGCCTTGCAGCTTGCGATATCCGCAAGCGGACCCGATATCAGATATCAGCGCCGCAGACCCCGAGTCTGGATCTCTTCGTTTTTGCTGTGCGGACTAATCGGATTCATCCCTTTTCCATAAATCATGCCTATTACTCTGCGGCACGTTACCGCCGACTCGACCTGGATAATCACCCTAACCTCCCCTCATGATCCCCCTTCCCATCCACCGTACAATATCATATTGGACCCCTGGATTACCGGCCCTTCTCCGGTCTGGCATCCTAAATTCGCACAGAACCATCATACAATTCCCTTCTCGTTATCTAATCTCTCCGAGCTAACGCCCCAGCCGGACTTGCTTCTGATATCTCAAACCAAGACCGACCACTGTAACGAAGCAACATGTCGTCAGCTCCCCAAGGATGGCATAAAAGTATACGCCGTCCCCGGCGCAGATAGTATAGTAAAAAGCTGGAAGCACTTCACCCCATCGAACGTGCACAGATTACGGCCGTTCAACAGTAACAAAAACGGCCGGGTCTCGCGCGTACCAATCTACAAAGATGCGGTCGCCGCATCCAAAGCCATAGAAGCCTCTAAGAAGGCGGACAAGTACAAGTTCGAAAACGACCCAAATGTCGCTGCAATCGTCGAACTCGCCTTCATGCCCGCTTTGAAACCCTGGGAGATCCCTAGCATCCACATTGGCCTAGGCATAACCTACACACCGCTCGAAGACCCTACCGACGGTGACATCACCAATTCCCTCCCGCCATCACCACCGCTCACCCCGCCATCAACCACATACCTCCACCCAAACTCCTCCGCAACCGACCCATCCCAAAGCACCAGCAGCCTCTCGACAGTCCCGTCAAACCAATCCTCAACCGTAACATCAACATCCAACTCGCAAATCCCCACCTCCCCAAACCGCTTCCCAAAGCAGCAGCAGCTATCGCCCCTCTCCATCTCCACTAAAAAGGAATACACAAGAAGAAACCTAAAACGACCGGGGCGTAAATCCGCATCCACAGAATCAATCCTCTACACGCCTCACGGTGTCCCGCCCTCCGCGCTGACAAATTACCTGGCAAGCATATCACTCCCGCTCACCGCATTCCTCCACTGTTTCGTCAAGGTGGACAATCCGAAATGGCTGGGCGGGACGGTATCCGCTGGTCTCCCTAACGCGTTGAAGATCATATCTTCTCTGAAGGGGATACGTGTCGAACAGTCCAGGAGGTCAGAGGAACCGGTCAGTCCGCGGAGTAGCTGTTCGCACGACTTCGGGCTCGGAGTCAAGTACTTGGTTTCCACGCACGACGAGGAAGTGGAGATGGAAGGGTTTTGCAGCTACTTTGTGAAGAAGCGGAAGTGGGGGGTTGAAGATGTTATGGACCAGTTGAAGGAGATTGCGGGGGACGACGGGGCCGAGGGCAGGAAGAGTAAAGAGGCAGATAGGAATGGGAAAGGAACAGCAGAAGTTAGTGAGGAGACCGGGGAGGAGGATGAAAACCAGACGATGTGGACTGGGCCGGCTGGTGTTCGGTTACTGGATTTGGGACCTGGTGAGGATGCGGTTCTAGCTTGATGATATCAACGTTAATGATGATGCTTTTTCTTCTGTACAGACTTTTTTTCAATATTATGATTGTAATGCGTGGTGATTGATGTACAGAATGTATTTTACATGACTTCGTGTAACGGTAAAAAAATTGGCTTATCTAATCTATGGTTCTTTGAGAGCTGATACAGGACGTTCTGCCCTCTCGTACAACCAAGCTAGGAGCTCCAGTAGCCCTACCATAACTAGACCGGGAAAGGCCACACAGGTTCTTCATCGAAATCCCACACACATATCCTAGCTACAGTGAGATCGATCGATCGATTTGAAAAAAAGATTTGAATAGTACTAGCTATAGCACCAGTCCATTATTGGAACCAATTTGTATTTCTATTTGATGACCACCTACTATGGTAGCTCAACAGCTATGTACAAAAGCTAACTAAGAAAAAACGCCACTAAGAGCTTCCCCGAAAAGTCCCCTCCAATCCACGATAACAAAAACCAGGTACGCGAAGAACTCCAAAAGAACCCTCCTCGATCCCATGGACGAAGGTGAAGCCCGAAACCCACAAAGGGAATAAGTAGAAAGTTAAAAAGGTGACGAACAAGGCCAAAATGAACTCCAAAAAGGAAAGACTGAAATGTTGAATTTTGTTTCAGTTGATTTTTTACCGATAATGCCCCGCCAATCTTGGAAAAAAAGTAACCCCTCCTTTGTATCCGCCGGTTGCAGTGAAAAAACGCCGTTGAAGTTGGGAAAGTAAAAGAAAAGGAAATAGATAAGGGAAGAAAGATGGGAGTGGTGAATGTACAAATGAGATGTCAAGAGGTGAAATAGAGATGGTGATGAATGATACGAATTGTTTGGGAAATATATATAAAAAGAAGTGGAAGGTATTCAGATAAGTTAGACAAAGAAGATGGAAGCGTTCGAGTGTATTATAGTAACACCATTCGACCGATAGCTCGTTCATGAACTGAGGGACCCAGTTAATCCTTCACTGGGTCTCATCGACAATTCGTCACATGATGCCACTATATGCCATGGCAGTCGAGTTCCGCCCGAACGCTTCGTTGAGGATGGTCGCTGTAGCTTCAGCACTAGCCCAAGTGACGGCCTGCAATTTATCGAATATTCGGTAGTCGACCGTCGACGATGGTGTTTGTTGGAAGGTCTGGACTCCGAGACACCATCCTCCCCAAGCGCATTCTTCGACAACATCGAACAATTCTTGCGGAATACCACCCCATTTCATGATTTCTTTTGATGCCCGGCCGAGTACCCACAACCAAGAATGTGACATCCATCGACGGTATGCGTCGACCAGATAGGCGTGAAGGACTGAGGATAAGGTGGCAGAACTAGCAGGATCCAGTATCGACGAGATGTAAGGAGCAATACGGCTGAAGAACTGCGTGAGTTTGATGGCGCGAAGGAGGTATCGTGTTAATTCACGGTTGATGAGAAGGTGGTAGACATTGTAGACGATATATGGAAGTAAAGGAGCGACGAAGGGGAGACCAACGGCTACGGCGGTGCCCGCAGCCGCGCTCGTGGTCGTTGTGAGTTTGATGGAGGGGTCCATGGCGGGGTGTATATTCAGTAGGTCGGAGAGTGTAAAGGCCGGAAAAACAAGTGGTTCGAAGAAAGGGTCCCGACGTTGATCAGCGCAAATTTACTGCTAATCGATACGCTTATATGATAAAGAGCTGGAGATCCGTATTGATATCATGTTGGAAAGGGAATCAGGCTGGCGTATTCGACGGGGTGCAGGCTGAGAAAGCAATATCTGAGAGAGCGGGCAAAAAATTTGTCGGAGCGCAGAAAGGTCGTGTGAATAAATCCTTCCCCCACACTGCAGCTTTGTCGAGTAACGCAAGCAGGTCGATATGCCGCCTTGAAGCGATGGCGAATAGAATTAGAGAGTATGGATTTGTTGGGACCAAAGAGAGTGTAGAAGTGGGAGGAAGTGTGGTGGTGGCCAGACGGCGACGAATGAGAGTAATATGGCAAAGATGACTGCAACAGAATAAGAAAAAAAAGGGAAACGCAAGGACAATCAAAAGGAAAACCCGGGCGAGGAGAACGGAAGAAGGAAAACCTGTGACAAAGGAGGGTGAAGCACGTCAGCAAGAATTTACCCCGTTGGCTGGTGGAATCGTCGATTCGCTAACACGGAAGAAAGAAGAGAGAGGAGGGTTGAAAGGAACGTGGGACGATATAGTGAGAACACACCGACGGCCACGGAAAGGGACAACCGGCACCTGGGAATATAAAGTAGAGTAAGGCGAGGAGGGACGAGAGCATGAGGCGACGGTCGCAGCTAACTGAAAATGGTATGCAGGCTCTGCTTCCGGCCTATCGACAGACCCGACCCGCGCATGAAAAGGGAAAGAAGACTCAAAACAGCCTAGACGAACCGCTAGGGGAGGGGCTGCCGTACTGAGAACGTGCCCCTCTTCTGCATCCCACCGTCTTCTGTTCTGTCGATACAAGTCGTTTGTATGGCGGGCACGGCAAAAGGGTACGTACTTTGTGTGTGTAATGTGGATATTAATATCGATGAGGCATTGAGCGCAACATGGGGGTCTTTCCGGTGTTGCAATGCAGCCAGGCTGGTCGCTTGGGGAGTTAGGATCCTCGTTCCGTCGTCATCTCCCGGACGAGTGCTGTGGTCGCTGGTCTACGCATCGGAACAGGGCATGTGGGCTCTCGAGACTGCGTTGAAGGCATGTGATATCGACGAACGGAGGGAAGGGAGAACAGAAGAGAAGAACTCCAAGCGGACTTGTACCGGAAAGAGAAAACAGACAAGAAGACGAGAAAGGAGAGCAAAGTGGCGCAGACGGCGTGATTTGCAATTTCGCGGAAATGATCTGTCAACAATCCACCATATTTCCGCATTCGGTAGTCCACCCGCCACATAGCCCACCCGCCACATCTTGTTTCCATTCCCGACCCTGCTGGCTGATTCCAGATTCCTGGTGCTAAAGTTTATCCGATTGGATTATTACTATTCTGCTCGAATCTTTATTCTAATTAAGGGTCCATTCAAGTCTAAGAACGGTCCCCCGTTTGATGGATGGATACTAATATGCATACTCTATTTGGTACGGTCAATCATTCCTTTGTTTCAACCTGTTGGGGCAGCGGAATTATGATGTTAAAAGCTACCGAAAATGTTGGTGGTGACATTGTCCAGTATCACTGATGGTACTATACCTATCAGTCATATGAGCCTAGGTTTGATGCCAGTTCACATGTTAGATGCGGTTATACAGCCATCGAGCAGTTACAGCAGCAATCAATACTGATATATCATAGAAGTGGCCTTTCTTCAATAAAATATACGAATATCGATTGGCCAATTTGGCATATTGATCACGCAGATCGACTCGTCATCTCCGTAGGGGCACTGAACAGTGCGACGGACCTGCCTTGCAATTCCAATTATATAGACAGAGCACGAGTCAAGGGCACTAGTGGCACGGAACAACCGAGGAAGCGCTGGCGAGGATGGGTCGGCAGATCGACTTGGACTTTGCGCCAAGCAGTAATCCTTATGACCAAAATTTCAACCCAATAGCAAATCTCACCTAAGCTTGATCAAAGATAAAATGTATCAATTCGCTTAAAGCCTTCGCCTCCATTCTATATTTTCGATTTTAAGTTCCGCGCATAGAAAGCAGGAGATTTGTATGCAACTTCCTGTGCGGTTGAGGCGAAGTTCCCGCCAAGCGCATTTGTATCTCCATCTTAAGATAGATCTCGCTGCGATTTGTTCATTCGGTAGTCGACCTACGTAAGCCGCACCACGCGGGTATCCAGATGAGGCTTAAGATATCCATAACTCAAAGCGCCCTCCTAGCATAAGGCAGAATTTGCTGCTTTCGCTTGTGTCAGATAAGGGATTCGCAGATCTGCGACCACACCAACCAATGCAATCGATACACTCGAATTAAATTTATCTAGACCCTTCAAGGCTAAGTAGGGATTTAGTCTATCAAACGCTAAGGTATCCCACGCAGAAAAAAAAGGATATAACTGCACTCTATCGCAGCTTCATAAATCCTGTTTAAATATCACGCTAGTTGCATTGAAAGAATGTATGAATGAAGACTTGACAAAAGAGATGCGACTCACAACATACCTCGGAATAATATGGAACTCAGCGCCGTATCGATTGAATTTGGTCATTGTGTATATCCCGATTCGAGCTCGCTCAACGGTTTAGAAGAATGTATCCAAAAACTTCAAAACATTACAGAACAACAGGGAGACCTGGAAACTTTGGATTCTTGCAAAGACAAAATCTGCAACGCAATATGGGGCTCAGGCAACGCGGATATAACTGGCCCAGGGGTAAGATCTCATTCGCAGCGTCTCCCCTCATATTACAAAAAAATTAAGTACTAAACCGATCCCGGAACTTGGCTAGGTAACCGTTGGCTACAGTATGGGTAGTTCATTTAGCCTCATGTTCATTATTCTCGTGGTCATATACTGGGAGACCTCGAAGTATTATAAACAAAGCATTTTAAGCTTTAAAGGAGAGAAACAGGCTCAGAAATGCATTGGCTCCCTCTACTTTTCTTTGGCATGGCTTTGTGCGTCGATAGGAATAGCTAGCTCTATACTACTCGGCAGTGCGGAAGGCGCCTGTGGCGTAGAAGGGTTAGAATACGCGACGATGTACATTACTTGGAATGTTTCCACGATTACCATGCTCCCTCTGATACCTCTGACCTTTCTACCAGATATTATCGCTTACAGGGCTCCAGGACCGGGTCTCGATCATTCTGCAACTGACGAAGACTCATATACGAAGCCAAAAAAAGCCAAGGCATTCTCGAAGTCCGCCCGGGTTCGACTCCGCGCTCTTGCTTTCTGCTGGCTGTTCTCCATATATCCCTTTATCAGTCGGATTTCAGGGACCTTTGGCCCTGGCCCTAGACAACTGAATAGGTACCGCACGTTATCAGATAAGGAATGGGAAAATGTTACGAATTTGTGCTTGAATAGGGTTGAGAAAATTAGCGAAACGACAGAGACCGTTTTCACAGCTTTTGGCATCCTTGGTTGGTGTTGGGCGACTATTTTTGTCCTTGTTGGCTCAACGGGGATATTGCTTCATTGGCTGAATCCCGAATCTGGTGTCCTTTACAAACTAAAAATCTCTATCGGAGCAGTGCTTGAACAGGAGGCAAATTCATCCTACCGCCGAAAGTTTATACAATTGATGATATTGATTGTAAATACGACGATAAGTGGAGTCATCTTGTGGTCTATTTTCCGGTATCAAGCGTACCAGGCTAGCATCGCTGATAAGGCTGGGAACGAACATGAAGCTGCTGAATGGGGATTTGGACAGATTCTAGCGATTTTGATATACGGGCCTGTATCTTGGGATTTATGGAAGCTTGGGAGAGTTGTATATAAAACTTATCGCTAATATTGTCCTTCCAAATTTAATGTTAAACTTGACTTACGAGAAGTCGCATAGGCTAATATCACATATACTGATTCCTATAATATATACAACTAAAGCGTTAATTTTTACAACATGTTAATAAGGTTGTTTAAAGTAAATTATCAAAAATTATATATTAAAATAATTTATGTTTAGTAATACTAGTATGAATTGGTTTGTTGATATTTAAATTTATTTAGTTGGTTTATGATGTCACGATATGTTCGATCCGTTATGTCATTAGACCAAAATATCATTAGATTACCAGTACCATACGTATATTATATGTTTATCACGTCACCTTGTCACATATAAGTCCTTGGGTAAGTGATATTAAATGCTTTATAAAATCGTGACGTTTACTTTAGATTCAGTCACAATAGTGAAATATACTAGGAAACCCATAGAAATGTGTAATATTCTTATGGGTAAGTCTATCAGGATATGATAACTTAAACTTGGTAAACACATATATTTGCTTACATATATATATATATATATTTAAGGGCTAATTTAATAAAGAAAACACAAGGCGTGGCGTACGTTCTATTTAAATAATAATGAATTTAATTTATAAAAGCACCTATACTTGTCTCGTAAACCAGCCGCGAAGCACGAAACCTATACTCCATATAACAACCAAAATAATAACAAATCTATCCTTTGAAAGTCGTACCCTTGTTTTTGTGCAGTCTCACTAGTCACCAGACTGGCTTTTGTTTCTAGAGACTAAATCGTACTGCCAATGAATTTAATTTCGGTCAAATCTAAGCTTTGGCTTTGCTTCGGAACTTTCCTCGTCAAGTTCATTTGTAACATATCGGTCAAATAATTTTCTATCAAAGTTGCCATGCTCGTCGTCGAATTCGCTTCTTTTAGAGTACTGGCTATAGCCAGGATCAGTCCATCCGGTTCCATCCTTATAGTTATCTCCAACAGCAGCATATCTTGCATCGTTGTTATAAGACGGTGGTGGCCGTATAGATGGTTCGGCTGGAGCTGTCGATTCCGGCTCTTCTGGGGTGTCCGTTGTGGGTTCCTCTGGGGTTTCGGTTTCGTCCGGATTGTCTGCCGTGGTTGTTGGTACCTTCTTTGTCGTTACTGGTTTCGGTACCCACTGCTGGAATGCGATACAACCACCGAATGGGCCGTTGAGAGCCTTGTTCTGACACCTCATGAGACAGACCCTCTTTCTACGACAACCCGAGCAGCCCATCACAACATTCCAATCGCCGATACAACGACAAAGTTTAAAGTACTCCTAGCTTCATTTACATGTATATCGGATCAAGTGCACCATATATAAACACAAGCTTAATCACAACCGAGTACATGGGTATGGCTCATCGTCACTCGTACGCCGGCAGGTTATAGCGAAATCCAGGGGGCAGTTGTGAGAGTGTGTAACTGTAACTATGCCATAGTCGTGATAGTGCCGTAATCATGATGGTGCCATGGTGGTTTAACATGTTGTTTTTATATTTCTTGTGGCATCATTTGCCAAACAGATTTGTAGGGTAGGCCCGGCATCCGAAAGAGGATTGGCCATCGATATCGCGAGCCATTCGAAAGATATTTAGGAACCAGGTTTTATTAACTGCTTATGACCACTTTTCTCTCAAAGCATAAAAATAATCTGAAAAAAAAAAAAAAGGGGGGGGGTTCAGCTGATATTGTTGATCGAACTCGAGGTCAGCCTATTTTCGTGAGTACTATGACCTGGCGTTCACGTTCATAGTAGATACCGGCTAGTGGACGGCATGTCAGATTCGAGATGCTTGAAAGAGGACTTGCACATTGGCCAGATTTCGAATTTCAGCAGCTAGCAGATTTCATGAACCGGGTGGCGGGGCAAGCCGAGTCTCGAGGACCTCCGTCCACACTGTCCACACTGCAACAGGACATCATACGCGTGAGCAGCGCAACACACAAAATGTACAGTTTCGACTACCACACTCGCAGTCTGGTTACGAGACTGACTCGTAGTGATACTGATATCTTAAATGTGCTGGTCCACGAGACAAACTTTGTGTATTTGTGTTCTCCTGGACTCGTTGGCCAGTGGTCTCTGACAAGAAGATATGACAATACGGACACCTTACAAACGCGCTAGACGGAACTAAAAGCCCAGTGCGAAGAAAGTACAATGCCATCGGTAAAACAGTACCCTTAGAAATCCTGGGGATTGTATCGTAGCAGCTCTAAACGGCGTCCCGTCTCCGAGCCCAAATAATTTTATAAGCATCTCCTGGCAATAAGCATGGCGCATCCTCCTAGCCTCTTCACCACGGTAGGAGTACACTTGCGCTGAGTACTCAATATTCGGGTCTGACTGTCTTGGTTGCCCGGTTTCTGAATAGTATCTGTATTCGAGCAATGTCAAAAAGGGATCTAAGGTCTCTGATCGGCCGCCTCTCCGTTCGAGCTCTTCGGCGTAAAACCGGACAAACCAGAAATGAAGTTTATGCGATTGGTGGCGATTCTCTATGATATCATCGCATCTCTTCCACAGCCTTCTAAAACTTCTCGGTGAGCAAAGACTGTGGAATGTGGTATACTCCCGTTGGTACATCCTGCATATCTCCGAATCATAGTTGGGATTATATGAATACCAATCTCCTTCGGCGATAGTAAACTCCGGCTTATAGTTCTCCACTGTCCCATTCAGTCGTTCGATTCGGTAGCGATCGATATCTGCGTCAGTACCAATATAACCGGCCGCAGCTGTCGTCACGGAGTGCAGGCGAGGATATAAGCTTTTATAAATATATAAATTCTTGGGACCGGGTCCGTGCTAGGTGCTCGGAGGACATGACATCTTCTCTGTTGATTCAAGTCGCCTGTAATCTTTAGATAAATTGCTAGATCTGTATCTCGAAAGTCTCCGACTCCTATTGGTTTTGTAAAAGCAATCTATCAATACAAGTTGCTTCGGTCGCTTGAAAACTAGTCCTGTGAGTAAAACTTACGCATCAGGTGCTCTTGGGAGCAATCATAACACCATAACTGGAATTCTAGCTTGCTATCTGGCCTTCGAATTGTAATGAAGGTTTTCAGCCCTCTTTTTTCGGCATGGCATCGGCAACATCTTATTCGCTTCCAACCGGATGCTCTTTTAGCTAGCGTGAAATAGGAAAAATGTTGTCGGTATTTTCTAAATTTCAGAGTATTGCCGAGTTCGAATCGCCCCAGCACTAGATAACATAAAATGTTGTTTGATGGCCCAATCTTATCGAATAAGTTTCGACAAGTAATTGAAAGGTTTATTAGATGAAGGATCTCACCTCTTCCAACGAATATCGCGATCTTTTCAAGTATTTCTAAAGGAAGAGAAGAAAGGCTTGCCATCTTGTTGTCGATGCGTATTGATACTAGTGTGCGGTGATAGTCCGGACTACCAACAGTGCCGGGCGCAAAGGAATGATGCGGCGTGTAGCATGGATCCTATTGACTAATAGCCTCCCCGCTTCGATATAATCTCTGCGTAAGCATTCGCAGCCGTCGATATCATAGCTTATCAGGAGTTGTTAGTTGATTGCTGTCAGCAGTAATGTTGTGTGGCTTCACCTGTTGGCCGTGATCCCTGATGACCCGAATCTCGATAGAACCTCGTCTCCGTGCAGCGTATGCATATGCTTACAAGTTGACCCACTGTTCCGATTTCGCAACGCGAGGTCAAATTATCTCGCCATCTTGAACACAGATCGATAGCAACACAAAGCTAAAGGGGTTGCAACTTGGCCAGTACTATGCTCGTCAAGTCACACAGATGTTTTCTACTTAGTCAGTATAGTATGAATAAAAGCCGACACGCCCCAGGCTAAGAAAGAGTGCACGTGAACCCCTTACGGATAGCAAACCTAGCAAGGCTGCATTTACCCTTTTTGGTGTAACACTAGAAACAGAAGGTCTCTAGGCTAGATAAATGAATTGAGCGGTGAGACCAAGAGATCTTGAGCCTCCTGCGCCTGGTTCGGCTGTGAATATTTCCTTGGCTTCAATGCTTACTGATGAGTAATTCTGCATACTGAGCGTTAACCAGCGAATTTAAATTAACTCTAAAGCCGAGGTTTTGAAGAACAGAAGCGCCTAGCGCCTAAGACTTTAAAACCTACCTGGTATGGAAAGTGCTCGTCATTGCTTATCTGCAACATCCTTGGGATAGGAGCTATCTCTGGAAGTTCTATCAGATCAAGGGTTGACTTCAATGTTAGCAAAAGCTGACACAATGTAGATTGATTGTTTCTCTCGTAAACTAGACTGCTACCTGGTTCGGTGAATAATTGTATTGGAACAATATACCAGTGAAGATGTATAAAAAGCGCCCGATCTTCAAGGACGTCATGAGCAGAGTTTCATTATCCAGGCAATTGCAATCCAAGTTCATCCATAGCTTGAACATACACATTTGTTACACACTAAAGTACCAAATATCCCTATTTTCGTTATATTTTATAAGCATTCTTCCTTACAATACCAAAACAAAAAATGCTGTTCAACCTCAAATCTCTCATCTTAGCCTTCTCCCTCGCAAGCACCGTCGTCTGCGGAGGCTTTCACATCCTCCAGGGCAACTGCGTCGACAAGAGTCTTAACCCTCCCGACTGCCCTACTTGCGGGCCCGAGGGCGAAGGCACCACGACTCGCTGGCAAGAAGCACGTCTGATGCCCTCAAATCAATGGGGTTGCGGATACCTCCAAAGGAGTCCCGTCGAAATCCAAACCACGAACAACATTTGGAATCCAGGATGGTTTAGCTCCCGCAATTTCTGCGGCAGAGACTTGAACATTTATCGCACAAATGGTGATAACTGGGATGTATTTACCAACAATGGTGGCAAGGAAGGTACCTGCTACGGCGATAGAACGGAGTTCAAGTGCGAGCTGAACTCTGGGGTTGTTAGGACTACGTGCACCTATACTCGGGTATCTGTCTGCGCTATCAACCACATTTGCTAAGAAATCGGTGTTTTTGTTTGAAATTATTTGGGGAAATGGATACTGTATTTCGTATCTTGTGTAAATTTAGATAATCTATAATATCGTTAAATATCAACAATAATTCGTCTTCGATGATATTACCAGTTGAACAAAAACTACTCGATGAGGAAATATATTCGCTATAAAGTCTATTTTCCCAGTATAGAGAACGATTTGCCAATTTTGAGTTTTGAGCGCATTTTTCCTCCACGGGCCATGATGTGCCCCGTGAATCCATGAAACTCTATCTACTTACCCCACGCGAGACCTTCAGTAGTCAAAATTGATATTCGTGATGATATGGATCAGAAGACTTGCGACATCGAACGAATTGGAGCGATTGGAATTTCTCCCCAGCAGCTCACCTGACCGGCTCATCTAGCACTAATTTTCTTGTTCGCCTCAAGTTATTGTGTGAATATATTTGCTCATACTTTACAATGGTGTGGCCGATAAAGACGACAACGGCTATTGTAAGTGCAATACTGCCGTCATATATGCATATAATAATGATCGCTAACGATCTATTGTCAAAATAGATTGTCGAATGGTTTCTAATCGGCATCGCCATGTCGTTTGTCGGCTTGAGGATATTCATGCGCAATGTTTACCGTGGTTCCTCTCCGTTCGCACTCAGTCCTTCAGACGGAATCATTATAGCGACTTTATTATGTTCTACGACAAACGTGGTGGCGGATACAGTGCTCTACATCGCAGGATTCAAAGATCCGCGGCTCTCACTCGATATGTCGAAATCGGATCCATTCAGCGCTTTCGCGTTACTGAGCCCGAAGGTAATGACTAATTTATTCAAGGTATGCATTCGTATCTGCTCTTCAGTTCAATATACTGGAATAGGGTAACTAATCCTCAGTGCAGCTTCTATACACTTCTCTAGCTACATTTTGCCTCTCCTTGTGGGGTGTAAAGATATATTTGATAGTTTTATACTACCACATTATCTCACCGGTTACCATGCCCCGTCAGCGCTTCGCACTGCATATAATCACTGGGATTGTCGCATCGACCGGAATCACAGGACTTGGGATCACCATGTTTTGGTGCTCGCCCATCAGCAAGAATTGGACTTTCAATGATCCCGGGAGTATATGCATATCTTTCTTCTCGTATATACCGTGTATCGTCACGGTGTCGTTACACATCGGAACAGAGATAATAAGTACGTCTTTACTCACTGATCTGGATACTTCGCAGCTTTTTAGACGGCAAGCTAATGGTATTCGACATGATAGTATTTTCTCTACCATTTTTCTTCTTACACGTTTTGAGAAGGCACAATAAGAAACAGTTTTACGCTGCCGCGGCTATGTTTTCTATCGGATTCCTGGGAATTCTTATATCCATCGGCCGCATGGTATATTTATTCCATTCATTCCCGAGTCCGGTGATCAGTATGATCAATGTTTGGGCGAGACTAGAGCAGTGTATTGGAATTATCGTCTGCTGTCTACCCGCGTTCAAGAATCTGGTATTGCACAGACGTAGTTCCAACGGCAACAGCACCAGCAGCCAAAAATTGACAGCTGGATCTGGGAGCAGAAGTAGCCAAGCGGGGAGCAGCAAGAGGAGAAGCGCGGGGCCGTCGGAAATGAGCGAATCGAGTCCCGTAGAAGGTAGAGGCAGGGTCATCGATCCGACCCTGGGGATTATGAGGGTGGATACTTTTGAAAGGGATATGGTAGAGCGACCGAAGAGTATTGTCAGTTTGTTCGGGAAAGGGAGCTTAGCATTGGGAGCTCAAATACCTATCCAAAAGCTCTAAAAAACCAAAAAAAGTTTTCTTTTTTTTAAGAAATGGATATTATTATGTAGTCCAGCGTGATGCTATACAATGCTAAGAGGTTGGGAAGTATCCATATATGATCGTAAAAGTACAATATGGTGTGATATTCAAAGTTCGCATGGGTATGAAGGAGGGATATAAAGAACTATTCCTCTTCGCTATCATCGATGACCACTTTCCTCCTTTTCCTTTCAGGAGCCTTGGAGTGGTCGCCTTCGTCATCGTCATCCTCGTCTGCTTCCGAAGCCGACCTTGCCTTGGGTTTGCTGGGCGACTTAGCTCGTTCTCTCGGTTCATTATCGCCATCACCATCCGTAAACTCTGCTTCGGGCTCCTCGTCCTCATCCTCTTCTTCCCGCTCTCGTCTTCGGGATTTCTTCTTGTCCTTCTTCTTCTTCTCTCTCCTCCTACTGCTTTCGTACTCCTCCTCTGATTCGGAATCATCGATGATCTCTTCTTCTTCGTCGCTGTCTGGGTCGGCCTCGACAAATCCGTCATCTTCATCGTAGTCGTCTTCTCTATCCTTCTTGCTGCGCCCGCCACCACCGCCACTTCTCTTCCTCTCGTACCTTTCTTCCTCCAAATCGTCCACGTTGAGTCCACCTCCTGGATCGCGTCTATTCCTTCTTTTATAGACTCCGCTCTCCGCCTCCTTGTTCTTCTGTGCCTCCTCCTTCTTCCTAAACCTCTCCAACTCCTTTTCCAGAAGCTCAGCTTCGCGTCTTGCCTTCTCGGGATCTTCAATCTTGTATGACAATTCCATCTGCTTCATGCCGTCGTCTGGACGTCGCTTCTGGGTAGCTTTATATCGAGCTGCAACCATCTGCTTGATGTCATCCGTAATGAGATTATCACTGGCTGGAACGACACCCATAGTTTGTGTCGCGTGTGTGAAGAACCTAACGAGACGAGAGTTTGCTAATGGTTCCGCAAGGAATGTGAAACTATCGTGAGCCGGATTGTATTCTCTGTCCTTTCCGGGGACCAAGGGATTCTTCGGTAGATCGTAAAGGCCTTCCTTGGAACTGCCGATTTGAAGTGAGAAGCTGCCGTCAGACCATTCGATGATTCGACTATTGCTTTCGAGTTTCGACGGGTTGGAAGGGGACTTTCGCCAGCGAACAGCGGTTGTGGCGAAGGTATAAGGTGTGATGGCGGCATCCGGAGGTAGTTTAGGGGCCTGGAAAGTCTCAGGCTTGAACACTTGAGGCGCAATGGAGATAAATTGGGGGATTTTGAGCAGGTAGACCTGGAAGTAAAAGGTTTGTTAGTATATTCGGTGGGGGATCGGTGTTCCGTAAGGGCCATACTTCATCGTCAGATGCTTGAGGGAGCTTATGCAGACCGATATCGACTTCGTAAGATTTCTCTTCGCGTTCTTCTTCGTCCAAGTCGTCGTCTAGGATGTCTCGAAGGCGTCGACGCGGGTCCGCGTCTAGGTCGTCGCCGGAGTCTAGCACTTCGTCGTCTAACGGCCGTACTCTGCACCAATTGGTTAGGAATCCGTGTATTTCTCGTCTTATCGCAGCTATCCATACTTTCGTGAGGGCTCGGCATCGTCCATATCCTGATCGCTGCCGTCACCGAACAAATCGTCTCCGACGTCTGAAGCATCATCCTTCAAGTCATCGTCACTGTCTTTAGGCGATGCCTGGCGCCGCGAACGTGGCTTCGGGGCTTCGTCTTCGTCGTCCGTGAACATATCATCCAACGGTTTGGAGGCGGGCTTGGGAGCAGGAGAGTCTGAGAGGTCGTCATCCGAGGCAGCTGCTCGACGAGGTGGCGGCGGCGGCGAGGCGTCCGACATGTCTAGCGGCGAATAATGCTGTTAGCTGCTATTCCGGGGTGAATTGAGGGCCATAATAACGCGTACCTGATATTGGAGACGACATCTTAGCTGTCGGTATCTCGCTGGAGAAGCGAGGTTGTCTGATGCCGGTGGGATATAAATGCGATGGAGAGAGGTCGGAGAGCGAGAGCAGACGGATTGTCCAAGGTGGAAGTTCGAGACGCAGCTTGTGTTTGGCGACGGGCGCCAAGACCCGCATGCGCAACACAGCACCGCTGATAGGATCGCAGGTGCAACGCGGGCGCAACACGGGCGCAACGCAGCAGGCGGAGAGGGCGAGAAAGGGGCCAATGCGGGCCAGTTTACCCGCCAAACCAGCTCCGAATGCAAGCTCGCCCGCTATCAGAACAACATATCTCGACTCTGTCAATTGGACCATCCTATCCGCCTCCCGTAGCTACTGCCTCTTCGTAAGTCTACCTGTCCCTGTATTCCATTTGCTGTTGGCAATTGGTGCGCGGTCCACGCGTTCCATCCCGAGCAGATACCTCTCCCGTCCCGCTACGATATAATTCCAGTGGGGGGACTCGACCTCGACCTCGTTACTCCACTTTTGCGGCTTCACTGCGAGGCTCGTTGGATACGCTCGCACGCTGTATCAGCCGTCCCTGTGTAGCTGTTGCAATAGCCTCGATACCGCTGCTGCAATATTGACCTTGTAGAGATACACGTAGAATCCTGATATCAGGCCATAGCTAACATCCAAAGCGTGTGTGCAGTTGCTGTTGATACCAACACCAATCCGAAGGGAGCTTGCAGAGCACCTTGACACAAAACGCAGCGTCGACGACCTCCACACCACCGCGCCCAACCCTTCCCTCTCCACCTTCCTCACCAGCAACGTTCCTCCATCGACACACGTACGCCTGTACCACCTTTCGCTCCAACCTCCTCTCCCATCCCCTTTTCCGAGCTCTACCCCGGTTCTCAGGTCTTGCTTATACTCGAATCTGAGTGGAGCACCTGAACACCCCCCCTTGCCTCGATTCTGATATCTGCCTCTGGCTTGGACTCTATCAGGGTTCTCTGAACTGCGTCTCTCTGGCACCATCTGTTCTGCCTGTGCTGGAAAGACATCGGTAAACCCCTGCCGTCAACTCTTGCCACATCCCTGTCAGTCATTCGGTTCCCGAGAGTTTTTAGTCGCCGCTGGCCTCTAAGCTACAATGAGTTTCTTCAATAGCATTGGGTATGTTGTGAGATTGATATTTCTTATTTGAATATCCGAGCCTATCCTTTCCACCCCGAGCTCTTGACATATTCGCACAACGTTTTGGCGCATCATTGGTGTCATCCACGTTCATTCCCTTTCTCGGCACATTCTCGTCAATCATCCTCTCACACCAACTACTGGTAGCGCAACCTGTAACGCAGCTTCTTTTCCTCCACTTGGGTTTTTATTCATACGTCCTGGAACCTCTCCTTGAGCTTCTGGTAGCTAGACTATCAGCTTCCCCTATATTCATTCGACATGTTCCTACTGTTTGTCTTCTTCTTCACCTCGCACCAGTCTCGTTGCCTCCTCCTTCCCCTCCCCCCTTCCTCCTGTCATGTATTGAATCGCAATGCCCTGTCTTCGTTCGCTCATAGGTTTCATTCTCCCTAGACGAAAGTTCAATCAAGATGCGAAACGCAAAGGCGGAAAGGCGCCTCCCCTACCCAACATGCCCGGGTCCACCGGGTCCTTCGGCGGTCCCAGTGGGGCCGAGACTCCTGGCTCTAGCACGAGCTCGGTAGTCAGTCGGCCCATCCCCGGCGGTGTCGCGCGCCCTCTCTTTATGTGCAAACCATATATCAATGCGCATCTCCTCAAAGGCAACTTCAAAACGATTGTCGTGCTCCCGAAGCACGTCGATCGAGGAGAATGGATCGCACTTAACAGTAAGCTAGCTCTCTTCTGAATTTCAAATGATAGGCAACTACAAATACTGATTGCAACGATCTGCAGCCTTCGAATTCTACGAATACATCAAGCTCTTCTACAATACTTGTAGAGAATTCTGCGAAAAATGTCCTACCATGTCCGCCGGTCCTGGGTAAGGGGTTCCTCTCCGAGTTTACACATCTCCAGACCATGCTAACCACTCACAGGACCGATTACTTCTGGCTCGGAACCGACCGCAAGCCGCGTCCTCTCCCCGCCTACACTTACATAGAATACGTGTTGACGTGGATAAACAACCGTCTCACCGATGAGTCCGTGTTCCCAACTCGTACCCCCCACGGTGTTACCGCTGGTCAAACCCAGATCATTGCGTCTCCCCAGGGTATGCAGGGTGGTCAGACTTGGTTGGGCAAGGAAGCTGGGTTCCCTCCCACGTTTCTCTCGAATTGTCAAGCTATATTCAAGCAGATGTTCAGGATTTTTGCCCACATCTACCATACCCACTTCGTCAATATCGTCCACTTGAGTTTGGAGGCGCATTTGAATTCCTTCTTCGCTCACTTCATTGCTTTCTCACGAGTAAGTTGTGCCATCTTTGTCCCAGGTTATTTGAATGTTTGAGTGTTTGCTGATAGAGCTTTTGTAGGAATTCGATCTTCTAGACTCCCGCGATCTAGACCCTCTCCGACCGCTTATTGCGTTCGATGATAAGGGTGTATTCCAGGGGCCCAAGCATGCCTCTTAGAAAGAGCTACTGGACGCCCAGATACGGAAGCAGATACGGAAGGAAAAAGCTGGTATAACCAATGACATGGACTGGGGTGTCAAATGGTATAGACAAGAGGAGTATTGTTTTGCAAACTTGGAGGAGATCACGGAACGCGAGAGACGAAAGGAAGGAGTTAAGGAGATGATTGCAATGATGAAAGCATTAGGCCAGGAAGCACCGGAAGAAGAACCTGAAACTGAAGAGGAGAAAGAAATTAAAAAAGGTGGGCGGCCTTTTTCTCGAAGCAACAAGACAGGCCATAAGAGCAATGAGAAATCGGTCACTCAGGATAAAAATATAACCAAACGCATGGGAGAGTTGTCCATTCGAGATGCAAAGACAATTGATAACGATAAGAGGTCGGTTACCCCCAAGAGAAATACAACCAAAAGCTATGGGGTCTTGGGCACCCCGGACAACAAATATATGGACCAATCAGACGATGACAACGAGCATGCGCAAGTTCACGACAACGAAGTCGCAGCTGAGCGAGAACGTCGATTCAGTCACAGCAGTGAACAATCTGGAGACAGCGACGAGCAAGCTAGTAATAATGAACTCGACAGAAAAGCCAAAAAATGTGAAAAGCAGCCTGTTCAGCCCACTGAGCGGACCGACACAACTGTAGAGCAGGCAATGGCTAAGACTCGAGCCAAAGAGGCCGAGCTTCACGGCAAGGCAGGCAAGGACCAGGTCAAAAAAGGCGAATTCGCAACCGATAAAGACAAGCACCGAGAGCACAGAAGTCGCCACCGCAGTGATCAATCTCGAACTCATAGGGACAGTCGCTCAACTAGAGAACCTGAACGACGCTCTGATGACCGCCGACACTACCGCGACCATCGAGACTATAGCCGCCGAGAACACCGCAGTAAAGAACGCACTCACGGCGAACGCCGTACGAGAGAGCATCGCAGCAGAGAGCGCGATCGCGGAGAGCGTAGCCACAGAGAGCGCCGCGGCAGCAGGGAGCATCGTAGCAGCCGAGAACGTCGTCACAAAGAATATCGGAGCAGAGAGCAGTACAGCGGAGAGGATCGCAACCGAGAGTATCGCGCCAAGGACCATCGCAGCGGAGAGTCTCGTTACAGAGAACGTCGCCACAGCGGTGAATATCGCAGCAGCGAACACGGCCACAGAGATCGCAGTAGTAGAGAGCATCGCAGCAGAGAGCATGGCCGTAGAGACCACCGCAGCCACAGAGACGATGATCGCAAGGAGCGACCACACCCTGACGGCGAGCCATCCTCTGAACGACGCAGAGATAGATATAGATCCGATAGATACCGATCCCATAAAGACCGATCCCGCAAAGACAAATCGCCAAGCACTGAAACTGCACCGCCAGCCGAAGCCGGTGAGCAGCTAGCTAACGACGAAAAGCAAGCTACCGCGGACAACGACAATAACCAGCCAATTCAAGATAGCGAACAGCCAACACAAGATAACGGTGACCCAGCCAAGGAAGATGAGCAACGCCCCAGTGCAGGGCGACATTCATCAGACTCAAGGCGCAAGCACTCTCATGACCACCGTTCTCGCCGAGAGAGACGACCAGGCGCTGAAAAGGAGCGATCTCCTGATCAAGCTAAGCGCCATCGATCTCGTAAGGACAAATCCCCAAGGTCTCGTGACAAGCCAGCTGCCGAAGGCAAGGAATCTTCGACTGAAAGGCGCAAACGTCATCGCGATCGTCCCCGCCGTCATCGCCGAGATAAATCCGCTCCTGTCGAAATTGGTGAAACTACCGAGCAGACTGAGGACACTCCCAACAAAGTCGATGATGTTTCCAACGAAGTCAAGGTTGTTCCCGATGAAGCGAAGGACGCTCCTTCTGAAGTCAAGGATACAGTACCAGAGCCTGCTCAAGACGACTTTCAAGACGCTCTCCAAGATGCTACTTAACGCATCCATGGGTGACCCCCTGCCTACCTTTTTCAATTTCTCACCCCCTCCTCATCTTTCAAAGTCTTCTTCCTAAATTACTGGACCACTTCACATAGGGTCTTCTATTGTTTTCTCTTTTTTTATTAAATTTTTATTAGGGCCATTAAAGCGGGTTGTTATGTTTTTAATCTTTTTCTACACATTTACCCCATCCCCTCTCTTTTATCCGTTCGATCTTGTACTATAATCATTACGAGACTTGAACTTGGGTGAAAGATTACACGGTCGTCGAAACTCTCCATATGAAGGGTATAGACAACCAACCCCGAATACTGAATAAAAAAATAAACGATTATGAAAATTAATTCACGTAAGATTGTGTGCAAAGCGCGTACTGTCTTATTCCTGGCTTCTTCCGCTTCATATTTTCGATCTCGAAAAGTACTTTCAAGCGAGCCATTAATCCTCTTTTCTTTGTTTATAAGATGTTCACAGCTCGGGCTGGCTTAAAATCGAAATTCTCAATGGACATAATTTACCCATTCTCTCATCAGAGAGATTTCCCCCCATTTGGCACATAAAAAAATTAAAACGTAGAAATTTAGCCATGGTAGATACAGCTTGGATATTAATATGATATCTCACCCCCTCCTCTCTAGCATCTTACGCGGGTAGTACAAACGCAATACGATACAATACCCTCATAAGCTAAAGTATACAAACAGAACCCCCTACCCACTCGGTCTTCCTCTGGATGAATATAGAACTTTTTTCCACTTCCGTCTACATCTAAACCACCCTCTTGATCTCAAAAAACCTCTTAAGATAGAACACTTGGAAGACGCAATTGCCCACCAGCACGAATATCTGGAAGATACTCCACCACTTGACTCTGTCGTTCGTGCTCTCGGCCGTATTCCGGTGCACCCGCTCTCTGAGGACGATGTACTCCTGCTCGTCCTTCACCTGGTTCAGCAGCTCGGAGAGGGTTCTAACCTCTTTCTCCAGGGGGTCGGACGGGTGGTCTTCCTCGGCGACGTAGACGACGCCGTGGACGTTGAAGGAGACTTCTTTTGAGGAGACGGAGGAGCCCTCGTTGGAGAAGCAGTAGGTGTATTTGCCGTCCTCGTGGGCGGTGAAGGAGTGGTCGCCGACGGAGGCGTGTGGTTCGTTGATACGGAGACTGCCGGAGGGGTCTTGGACCTGTTTTTGATAACAAAGATAGAATTAGCATGGAAGGTTTGCTGGGGATATTCGATACTATCTAGTATCTATCGCGCGCGAGAAGCAGGGCCATCGGGAATACGCACCCAAAAGTCGATCTCTAGGTTTCCGGCGCCGCCGAACTCCCGATCACCAACCTGGAAGGTCACGGTCATCTTGTCGTCCTTGTGCAGGTTCTCGTGGAAGCATTCTCGAGAATGGCTGTGCAATTGAATGTTGTGTGCGGCGACGAGGGAGGTCAGCGACAGCAGGGCCGCCGTGAAGACTTGTATCGACCGCATTGTCCCGCTCGTGTGTATTGTTTCTCGGGCCGGCGTGGAGGGCAATGTAAGGGAGAAGAGGGAGAGGAAGGAGTCGACCGCGTGAAGTCGTGATCGTGGTCGTGAGAGGTCGTGGTCGTGTGTGGTGGTGGGCGGGTTTTCGATAGAAGAGGTGTTGGACGGGGCCGCCAAAGGGAGAAGTAGCCAGCTTGGAGGTTCGAACGACTGGCGACAGGGGCCTCCAAGCTTCTTTCGTTAGCGTCTGCGTTTTGAGCCGCAACACCAACAACCTCACGTCTCCTCCACCACCACCACAGCGGACTCTCAACCCTGCAACCATCGTTCGCCCACGCCCAATTGCGCAGATACGTCTCCTCCCGCGGTCATCGGATACTGTAGTCTTCGCTCCTGAGTTTGTAGTCGGAATAGATATCGTGTCGAGGACATACGTCGCGCTGGAAGAGGGGTGTCACGCCACCTAATTCCTACTCCCCGCCTCGAATCCGCCCACGATGTCGCAGCTAACAGCATATATCGACAGTAAGAGCATGCTATTAGTCTTCAATAATGTCCTTGTTCTCTGCTAATGCTGTTGCTTCGATAGAAACCGTCACAGTTATCACCTCGGACGGTAGAACCCTCGTCGTAAGTGCCCTCAGATCCTCTTCCAACTCTGTTTCTTCCCCGCGTCCTATATCCTATTGAATATTGAACCATTCGAAATCCTAAGCCTCCAACCTAGGGCACTCTCCTCGGCCACGATCAAACCACAAACTTAATACTCCAGCACACGCGGGAACGGATATTCCAGACCCTGGACACGGACGTGGAGCACAAGCCCAGCGAGATCATCGAGCACGGATTGTACTTGATCAGAGGCGATAATGTGCTAGTGTGTGGACTCGTAGACGAGAAGATGGACGGGGAAATCGACTGGACGAAGGTCAGGGCCGAGCCGTTCGGAACCGTGAAGCATGCCACATAAAGTGGCTATCGGAGTGGACCACAAGGATACCGTAGTTGGCCGACTTGGTGATATTAGCTAGGGATTGGTGTTCCCAAAAATTAGGAGCATTTCGATATTCTGCCAGCGAAGCACGAGTACGATAAATAGCTAGGATAGGATATAAGCCTGGGCTAGGCAATATGGCTAAACGACATTTTTAACAGTTTATGCCATCTGTATGAGATTGACTATTCCACCTTTTTTTTTACTATTCCAAGCAAGCATCTTACATTTCTTGCTTGCAGCTCTATTTTGTAAAAGCTTGTACAGCCAGTCTACAACTCCTCATAGCAATAGACCCATCCAGACTCATCAATGTGAAGTCATGCAAAGTTTGATAAGCATAAATGCTAGTGTACAGCACAGCCAGCAGCTCTAGGGCCAAGAGAAGCTACACCAAATGAATCCGTGGAACCATGCATGGCGATGTGGCAATCATATTTACAACCACCATAATTTATTTGCCCAAATCGAATCCGGTATATCTAACAACGAGACTTATAATATATTACAAATCTCGGATCTGATTCCAACATGACTTTCTCAAAACCACATATTGCTCCAACCCTTTATCCGGCGCCCCCCAACCCAGAAGTTTCGCAGGTATCCAAACAGATCCTTCAACCTCCAGGTCATTGATCTCAGGTGAAATAAAATACATTTCCACACAAACCATCAGAACGGCAGGGAGAGTAGGTAGCAACGGGTGCTGTCTGGTCGAAATACTTATCGATAGTTTCAAATTTTCGCCCTCCAACCATCGACCGTGCGCCCTCCACCTCTCGTAGATATTTTCTATAACAATTTCTGTCCACTCTTTCAATGTTGCATTTCTGGGCATCGATACCTTCTGCGACCAGGCTAAGTCTATCCACGTGTGACGTGGCTGGTTAACCTGGAAGATATAAGTGACAAACGCGATTTCTATGTGATCCGTCTCACTGAGACCCGAGATGGGGGATTGAAATGGGGATATGAGCAGTTCGTTTAGAAATGGCGACGCAGTCACATCCTGGACTAAAATTTTGCGTAGCGTGGTTCGAGGTTCCTTTCGTTCCAGAATGATAGCTCTCTCATTGGAGCTGTTAGCGGCAATCTCTATTGCCTCTCGGTGTTCAGGTCGAATGGGTTTCTAATATGTTTACAAAATAAAATAGATTAGCTCTTTCATTTCACTTTTGATAGAGCTAATAGCGATTCCTCAATTATGGGCTGAGATCTCTGAATATATTCATTATATACCTACAAACCCACACTCCAAATGTCCCTTCATTTTTGTCTCATCATAAAACACACCAGTCAGAACACTCCCATCATCTAGATCGCGGGTACGAAAGTAATATTTCCCGATCTCCCCGTTTTTCACCGTACAAACGAGACGTCCGTGAACATAAGACGCCTTTTGGTCCGGCGTGAGGAGATAGTGTGTTGTCTCCAGCAGGGGATGCCACGTCGGGTCCGGGCCGTAGACATCACAGGTCACTGGTAGAGGGTTACATGTATCAGCCGTTGTGACATATCTTGTTTTCCGTAGAAAGCTGGTATCGCTGAGTGTCGTTTGGATGGCGGTGCAAGTATCACTCAAGGATATTTGGTCTTTGGGGGAGAGGTACGACAGGATCTCCGCTTGTAGCTCGGTTGGCAAGTCGAGGAAAGATACGGCTCTTCTAGCTGTATCGGGGGATACTAGGTGATGCTCAGTAGCCATATTGTGTTCGAATATACGGGTCTCTATCTATCCCACCTATTCCGATATTCTCCCCTCCCATTCCAGGATTAATATTACAATGACAGGCAATGGACAGCCATGGTTGAATTTCATGTGGAGCCGCTGGGCTATTGCCTTTCGTGTTGGGGTAGCCAAGAATCTTTTTTGATGTCAATGGCTTGTCCACGCATTGTATCCAATGTTATAACGATAAAAATGCTTCGAGATATTTGCACGATTTACAGTTGACATGTTAAAATGCAAACGTATGCTGTATCAACTAGCAACTCGCTAGTCGGGAGATTCCAAGCTAATTAACGCGAATATCCTATCTCATTCCCAAGTAAATTACTTATCTAAACTCGACAGACTTTGGTAATAGACTGCCCGTAGATGATATCGATCAACGCTTTGGCGTACGCGGTGCCGTGTCAACACTATAGCACTGTCGTCTGCTGGGTCCTCCAGCAGACCCGCGGCTGGCAGCATTTCTTTCAAAAATCTGACAATTGAGCCTATTAACTCTCTGATTGACCACATTTCCGCAGCAACAGTCCGAGCGCTCCGCAAATCCTTAAAAGTGATCGATTCATATATTTTGACCAAAGGGTGGTCGTCTTGTCTAGAATTGCGGGGGACAATGCGCCAGCTAAACAGAACATAGCTGAAGTCCTTCATGTCGGAAGCAGTAAAAGGCGATAGAAAAGGTTCGTCCAAGAACGGCCAGTCTGTGATATCCGTCACTATATATGGTAGTGAATTCCCCACAAACTTGAATGTTGTTATTTCTTGATCTTTCCCAGTAAGGTATCCACCGTAGAGATATCGCGTGATCGTTCTTCCGTCGAGACTGACGAAAAGTTTTGTAGTCGGATCTCCAAGTAATGTATGTAGTAGAGCATGGGTATCTACCGTACAAGAATACCACCAGTAGGGTTCCCCGACTGACGGCTCGAGAATCCGTCCGTAACGCGATTTCTGGAGTGAAGGAGTCTGAAGGAGAAATTCGCGCAATTTGGTACAGCACCGAACCAGGTTAATTTGATCATGAAACGAAAGAAGCGTGACTATAGCGAGAAGTAATTCGTCGGGGATTCCGAGGAGACTCGCCGACGGCTGGCTGAGAGATCCTTCAGGCATTTTTGTGACTATTTCTACGTTAAAGATAAATTGTATAATTTCAACCGGGTACCAATCGATGCAATCCACTTCTCATACCTATATTCGATGTCCACCCCAATCAACACAATATTGGAGCTCGAAATATTTAGGGCCGTTTGCGATTCCCGATCCTAGAAATTGGAAGTCCGGCGGTTTATTTCCAATCGTGCGATGGATTTACATTTTGAATTAGCCGTACCTAAGTTACTGGCATGCCAGGCCGTTTGATTCCTCTGACATAACCCAGCATTACAATTGCTTACGCGCACACGCACACACCACTCCGCACTTATCGCCCCGCTACGCGACATAAAATCCAACACGTCCTAGCTAAGTGGGTTACCCTCTACCGAAAACATGGCGACATTAGTCGCTCTTCCCCGAGAGCTGCAAATTGAGATTTTTTCATACATCTCGTTCGAGGACCAAGTTAGCGTATGTCAAACATGCAGCTCACTAGGAAGCGTCCTCCTGTCGACACCGTCACTAGAAATGGTTAGATATGTCAAAAAAAAGGATATCGGAATTAATCCTGGTGACCGAGACACACATATTTCTCATCCCTTTCTTCACCGTATGCTTGACCGAGAATTCCCAAACTACGAAACAAAATGCAGGATGTTAGTTTACACTCTTGAAGACGGCGTCAAGAGCCAATTAGCACTACTACAGGGATCTCCCCATGGCTCGCCTGAGATCTTCTATGATATTCTGAACAATGATCGAAGGGAGCGAGAGGAGAATGGAGAATTACGCTTGAAATGCCAACATCACAGCATCAGGTTTTTGGATATAGCATCATATTGCCCGATGCTTCATGATCCTTTCTTGCGATACTTCTCGCGCCCTTCAACTGACGAATTCCCGGCTATTCCAACCGCGGTAGATCACTTTGATTCGACAACAGAGGAATACCAAAGAACAATAAAATATCGTCATTTCATCAATAATGGCAGTTGGACTGTTTATCTAGGAGAAGGATTGCTCCCACTCGAGGAAAATACTACCATTGGAGAGTTCATCCAGGAGGTCATGGCAATGGCAGTCGAGAAAGCTTCGTCGGCTACAGAAAACTTCTCGAGTGCCACAATGAATTCGAATACTGTCATCATGGCCGATAGAGAGACAAGTACATGGAAGCTATTGGTGACGATGTACATGAAAAAGGAGGAAGGACAGGATCAGAAGAAACGATGGACATAATCCCCTCATCGCCAGCCACGTAACCACTCATCATACTCCTCAGATGCCTTCGACCACAAACATTTAGCTAGCTTTGTGTTGCGGGCGACCTCCCAGCTCAATAGCGAGCTCTTTTTCAACCCCCTCAGACAGGTAGATCCTTAGCCCATTCTTCCCTCGTTCACAAATCGCCAACTACAAGGTCGGGCTGCGCATAGCGTAAATCAGAACCAACGCACTTAAAGGCAGCATGTCGTCTTCAGACTTCACCGATCCACATGTGATTGAGCCCACGACACGCCACACTCATACAATTATCTTCCTGCATGGTCGTGGAAGCAGCGGCGAGGAGCTGGCGGAATCACTTTTCGAAGCCAAACTCTCAACGGACGGCGAGATAACTCTCTTCTCACGATTCCCCAGTATAAGATGGGTCTTCCCCTCGGCCAAGCGGAGTTACTCAACGGTCTTCAAAGAAGAGATGACAGAATGGTTCGACATCTATTCCCTTACGTTTCCTTCAGAAAAGGAAGAACTACAAATCGGTGGGCTACGGAGCTCGGTTCTACATCTTCGTCAGGTTATTAGACAAGAGTTAGAACGACTGGATGGTGACGTTGAAAAGGTTATACTCTCCGGGATTAGTCAAGGCGAAGCGACGGCCCTTGTATTGCTTTTACTTCAAGAGCACACATTTGGCGGGTTTATGGGGTTTAGTGGGTGGTTACCTCTGTCAAGGCATGTTGAGGGAGCAAGTTCCATACCATCGTCAATTATAGCTACCCTAGGCCTTGGCTCCGAAAGAATAGAGATTAACCCAAGTGCTCCAAACATTCCGGTATTTCTAGGGCATGGAAGAGATGACGCCTATGTCGATATTAGTTTAGGACATCAAGTTCGGGATACATTGTCGAAAATAGGTTATTCAGTGTCATGGAAAGAATATGAGGGTGCAGATGAAGAAGGGCACTGGTTGAAAGAACCTGAGGAGTTTGGTGATATAGTCGAGTTCATCGAAAACATCATCGGGAAGAACTAGGCCGAAAAGTTTCGTTTATTGAGATATAAGCAATATAGGCACGACTACCAAAGGGGGCTTCGTGAACTAGGCTACCACCTAGCTATGCGATGCTCAAAACGCAAACACTTGTGATTCGCTTTAGTCTTGACTAATCAACATGTATATCGCATACTCATTTGGCCATTTGCCGATAGCGTTAGTCGGTAGATATTGCCACCAATCCTCCATCCCGTCACCCGCACAGATCGTGTTAATAGCTTTTACGTACTCCCAGTATTCCGGATACCACCCACTACTATCCCAGTCCAAGATTCCAGTAACTTTAATAACTATTTCTTGGTCCTCTTCATTGCCGTCGGTCGGCGTTTCGCGAGCCAAAACTGCACAAATATTCCGAGGATGGAGATCTCCGTGCGTCAATTTAACCTCATGGTCAGTCCGAAGAAAGGAATTCAACATTTCCCGCCTCGGGCTGGGCTTGTTGTACCCACTGGCTTGGAGAAGAAATCTATTGAAGTGTCCTTCCGTGAAAATAGGATACTGCGCGACTATTTCTCGTTTTCGAATATCTTTGCAACGCCTAGTTCCTCCCCCACCCCATTCGAAGAATTCGTTTTTTATCGACCGCAGTTGTTTAAAGAGACCATCAAGCTGGGTTTGCACCGACTGCTTCTGTTTTACACTGAGAGTTGACCATATTTTGTCCAAGGACTGGCCCTCTAGTTTCGACATGAAAATGTGGCACATACCCGTATCCTCGTGTTCCAAAATCGCATATGTTTCGGGAACAGGTACATCTGGCGCGTGTTCCTCGATATCGCGCAGAGTATCCAAGTATTCGATATCCAGGTTGCGGCCGACTTTTACCATGATGTCGAAGCCCAGGTCCAAGACAAATGATTTCCCTAGGTTGTGAATGATCTTACTTTGGCGAATCATATCGTTCAGGCCGTCTAGTTGTTTAAAAGTGATAGAGTAAATTGAGCCAGTGGTCTCGTTTTCTTCCGATGATTCGGATTCGGATTCTGGCAGCAGGGAGATCAACTTCTCTGACACTGGTGAAAACACTTCCACGTCTCTCTTTATTTGCAGAGTTTTCCTAATATCCACGGTCACTTGTGGCTTCTCTTCCTCTTCCTCTTCACCTTCATTTTCATCTTCATCTTGCTCCTCCTCCTCCTCCTCTCCTTGCGTTTCTTCATCTTCAGTAGCAATTTGAGCTTTTCTGCCAGTTTGTTGTTCAAGCATCTGTCGATGCTTCGAGTAATCCTTTTGTAAATGAGTGAAATAAGACGACAGATCTTTAGAGGCATCGTCTTCCATAAAATTCTGCATTGTTTCAATGACAGAGATGTTGTGCTCACGGAATGCTTGCTGTTCCGCATCATCTGCTGCTGTAACATCCTCCATTGAAGACCTTTGAATCTGGATCTCTTCCATCAGGTATATTTCTCGCACAAATTCCTAGTCTAACAACCAGGCGAATATATGTAGGAATGCGCTTCTTGGGAACTGAACCTGCAACGCTGTCCAAGGAAAAGCCTGCGTTCACTAAGAAGAGCTTCAGGACTTAACGTAAATGTGAAGTTATGACTAAGGTATCAATATATTTTCAATCGCTGCTCAGGAGTTAAGAGCTTGTTGGCTACCTCGACTTTCTCGCTCTCATCATTTGGTCTTCCAGCTGAACACAAATATGCACCACTGCAGTTTGCAATTGAACCAAACCGATTAGCCCAACTAGTGCTAATGTAGGCGGGTAAGTAGGTAAAACGGGTTAACTGGGGGTGTATGGCAGAACTAAATTAAGATCCAGTCAGGACTAGGCGAGAAGCTCGAAGCATCGGTCTACTAAGAGCAATCTGCTCCTTCAGTCTTGTACCTAGCTGCTACTTGAGCAATCAATGCAACCTCCAATCTCGGCAACGCGTTTCCTGAAATACACATGGGAACGCCACGATTTACGCCAAATTAGACCCCGCACAACGATACTTTACCCCGGTGTGCACTCGTAAGTGAATTTGATCTGGTAAGAAAGCAAGTAAACGTTTTTTAAACTAAGCACCTTTCATTGGTTAGATATAAACGTGTATCCCATTTGCAAACACGCAACGTGATTATGCACAAGCTCGGATGAGTTTGATGATTACGTAACCCCCTCCCCTAGCATTAGCACAAAGGAGACACCTGAGATTCAAGGACAACTGAAGGAATCCGAAACCTGAGGAACACATGTAGCTATATGCGCATAGTTAGACCTACAGCGAATTTGTGATGCAAATAAACCTTTCTTATGTGTTGTGGGGCATATTGGTAATCCACCCCTACCTATTGCATACGTGGGTGGACGCGTCCTCTTTGGAGAAATATATAAACTTATAGAACGCTCCAGCACCGGTATCCCTTTTCGAACACAGCCAAAGCTGTAGCAGGCGAAAGCTAGAAGATAGAGCCTTCAAGTTGGGTAAAACTTAATAGATCAATGGCAACGCTTCTAACAGTTCCTAGAGAACTACAAATCGAGATACTCTCATATCTCTCCTTTGAGGACCACGCCTGTGTTACGCAAACTTGCCAAGCGCTTGCGAACATCTTGCTGTTCGACATCATTTTTAAAAAAACTAGGTACACCCTCCACTCGGAAACCGGAGATCGCTATCATAGACTTTTAGACTGCGGCGGCCCGGTCGATACTACTTTCGGAGGCCTGTTTTGTTCAGCAAGAGCTGGAGTTATTGAACGGTACCTCTGGGTTCGAGATCATGACGAGCTTAAAAAGGATGCATTTGATAGGGGATATATCAAGTCAACTGGTTTTACAGTAGCCGAAAACACTAGCTTCGTTGAATATGACGATGAAGTTGACGGAGAAGAGGAGACCGACGAAGGAATTCTGATATTGTGGCATGCCGGCAACAACTTCTTCAGGTTCCGCGTAGCGGATATCACAACTTCAAAATTTTTAGACGAGCCTTTCTATTGGCCTGGTCCGAAGTCTCCTCCGCTTTCGACGCCTATTAGAACTCAGATTCATTTTTACGCATACGTTCCCGACCAGCAGATGGATGTAGAAGTGTTCACCAACAAGTGGACTATAGAGATGGAAGGACCAGGAACCAAATCAGTACGACAGCTAACGACAGAGCTCCTAGCAACAGTCCAGTCGAAGGCAGAGGAATCTGGAGTTTCAACAACTGAACTTTCAGAGTGTATTGTTGGGTTCCAGCGTGCAAATAAACAAAAGGATTCGCAACAATGGCTGCTCGGAGTAGGGCAGTATGGATACTCGCCTTTGACAAGGCGGTTTTATTGGGAACCTACCAAAGAAGAAGACAGTATGTTTAACGTGTGGAGAAGCAAAGATAGCAAGACGCGCAGGATGGCAGCGCTCGCAGCTCGGGCATCTCCCAGTCCCCTCCCCGCAAGCTGACGCTCGAAATTTACAAAGGAGCAAGATATCAGACACGGGAGCTAAAATTACAGAATAAAGAATTGCAAGATACGCAGGCTTAAGTGCGCCTTTCATCTTGGGCCATCTCGTGTTAATGTTAGTGATTCATCTCGAGCATCTGCACGTGGCCCAGATATTTTGTATAAAGTCAGTAGTATAATACAAGAATTATCTCGATTTTCAAATCAAACGCATTGCTCTTCTCACCAACTAAAGCTCAAAGCAGCACATATAGGTAGTCTCGCTGACTTTCTTGAGTAGTAGCTAATTACGTTTATTAATATCCAACAAGATAAATATTGCCGATTGGCTGTTTGAAGAGTTGCCTTGCGTAAAATTTACGCTTTGTGTCACTTAACGCTAACCTTGCAGTTCCTTTTTGGCGACTAGGCAAGACGCGGAATTCAATCGTGGTTACACAAGGTATCTTTTAAATGCAACAATGGCGCTTCAAAGCCACAGAGTGCACCTATAGCACCATCATCTTGCTACCATTATCATAAGTTATCTTGGCTTTTACGTCAAAAAACGTCAAAAAGTAGAGATTATTACAAAGCAAAGATCTACAAGTGCACCTTGAAGAGCGGCAAACAAGGCCACCGCAGCAAAATCAAGGTAAGTAACCCTAGTTAAGTTTCCCGAATCGATGCGTGATACTCATACATCCCGGTCTCTTGATCTGAATACGATTACGAGAACCAGATCTACGTGAAAGACGCATGTGTTGGATACAAGGTTCCACAGATCCAACCCGGGGACACAATTGTACAACGAGCACGGCCTATTTAGTTCCGGCCGGATTCCCCACCGTGAAAGCTTCCCTTCACCCGCTGCTTCTTCTCCACTCTAAACTTGACATTGCATTTACCGTTAATCATCAGACATCTCCTTCTATTTACACCCGCCCTAGTATCATATTCCGCTCATTGAATTTATCGCTCACCATGTCCGACGCAGCATTCCCAAAGCTCAAACCCGCCTTCTCGTTGATGGTATGTTAAATTAAACATTCCTATAGCTATTGTTTATATAGTTCTTTTTTTTTATTTTTTTTAACGTTATTCCGAATCGCTATCAAAAAACATCTCGTTATGATGTGAATTTGGCCCCGCATTGGTCCGGGTTCGGATCCGAATCGCGGGGCAAGATGGACGTCAAAAGCTCTTCGCTCCGCCATGGCGCTATTGTCGCCGAAGAGCTCTGTTTTCGAGAAATCAAGCTTGTGGGAAGAAATGGTATTCGCTAACATTCTTTCGTCCGCCGGCAGCTCAGCATCGACCCCGGCAAGCCAATCGGTATGAAACTCGCCCAGCAAATCCTTGACTCTCTGGAATCGAGATCCGAAACCATTCGCGAGAGTTTTATATTCAAGCATGGGAATGCAACGCAACACATATCAGACTGCTAACCAGATACTAATGAACGCCAGGCGGCCTCAGCAGCGGTCCAAAACTGGTCTGGGTGGTAAGTAAGATCGGATTGAGAGACTTAAAGAATATGGTTCTCTAATTGTTGTTTATGGGAATCCTAATAGAACATCAATTCTGGCACTCTCGAATCTCATCCCGACTACCCAGTCAAGGTCAACGCTACGCTCATCTCTGGCGCTGATTGGATCCACGGCGACCCCAGTGGAGAAATCCAGCGTCTTGACGTGAGGAGTGTTTTCAAGACCGACGATGATGACGTACGCTGTCCCTTATTCTCATGAGATTTACTATTCGTTCGTTCTAACCCAAGCTTCTTCTATGTGATAGCTCCTTAACTTCTCTTACCTTGGTCTTATCCACATGGATAAAGATATCGCAAGCATCTTTGGAGAAACTGCTAGTCCTGGATTGGTCACGGATTGGAAAGCTGGTAC
Organism: Dactylellina haptotyla; assembly: GCA_031310005.1. Taxonomy (NCBI): domain Eukaryota; kingdom Fungi; phylum Ascomycota; class Orbiliomycetes; order Orbiliales; family Orbiliaceae; genus Dactylellina; species Dactylellina haptotyla. The sequence goes on along the minus strand of CM062380.1, from coordinate 1,332,328 downwards.
GAACGGAAATATAAAAGTTAAATCTTTGACATTTACATATCTCGCTGACATTTACGAACAGTGACCCACAAATTCATTCAAGCCGGTTCTGAGAAGTACAAGCAACTTGAAAACGAGGTATTCGTCGCCGTCGGCAGGTTCCACGTCAAGGAGGGCGAAGTTCTCGTTGAATATAAGATCAGTGCCGTGGTTGCTTAAGAGACGCCTGGCTTCTGTATATCCGCAAGGTTGCCATGATACCATTTTCGGCGACCTGAAATTCTCTATTCTAAATGTGGAAATAACCTTCTTTTTTCTTTTGGTGTTATCGAGCCAAAGCGCATCAGTTCGATAAGATAGAAACTCATAATCGAAATGAATTGTTACGTCACCGAGATAGTGGAAATTACAAATTGAGAGGGCGAAGTGAGTCGTCGTAATCGATAGTTACCTCGCCACGAATTCCTCGCAAAGGATTTCAATGATCACGTCGCCATATGCTTTCGGATTTGGGAAAAGAAGGTAAATTTAAAAGTAGTGTACATGTAGGTATAAACTTCACGATCACCGGGTACCTGTTGATTGTCCTTTTTGTGCAAAAATTAAGAAGTACGCCATTTTTTGGTACGTTTTCGTAAAATAATACATGTACACGTTAAACTCGAAAGAAGGTAATAATACAGAGCTTCCTCGCAATCAAAGTACATACATCGAAAGCTGAGGAAACGAGAAGATAGAATAACGAAGTAAAAATGTCGGACCAGGGGTACAAGAATGGTTGAGAAAAGTTGCTCGGCTGGAATCCGCGAGCGTAGATATTGGAAACTGTGGTAGGTTTCAAAGGGTTAAAATATAGTATTCGCACTGCACTTTCGGTAGTCCGATCAACGAGACGTATCGTATGGCAGACGAGAGAATGGAAGTTTATCAATTATTGATCGAAGGAAGAGGTGTTTCATTGTCATAACTGGAGGGTATTGAATGGAAATCTGTTCCCGGCTAAGTTGGCTAATAATGACATGATATTATGTTTGCGTGAGAGATAGAGTGAGAGCTAATATAGAGAGGGAGAGATGGAGAGAGGGATATGTAGATGAGATAGTAGTCGAGGAGAGTGTGAGTGTTTCCCAAATTTTCCAATCCATGGGCGTGGGAGAAAAAAAGATCCCGTGTCCAAAAAGGGTTTCTTCCAAAAAAAAGTAAAGGTTGTCGAACATGAAAGGTTCCAAAAGAAATGAAGGTGCCAAAAAATATCTCCAACTTCCAACTCCAAAAAACAGATGCGCTCGACAGTCGTGTTTTGCGCTAAAATAAAATAAAACAAAAAATCGCACAAAAGAAGTATCCTCCTAAGAAATGATCCACAATGAGAAAGTGTCTTTCGAGACCTTCTTCACTTGTTTCCTTCAACTGAATTTATTTAGTTTTTTATTAAACTAATAGGTTGGCTTCGGCGCATCGGTTGGCATTGTGGTGGCAGTTTCATATCCCAAAGTCTCGGTGGAACCGTACCCAGTCTGCAGAGTCACAATGACGTATTTTGTAGACGTCGATGTGTAAGTTGTAATTGGCTCAGCAGTTGTCGATGTGAATAGCGAGGTAGTGTTGGCACCGCATTGGACGTCGCAGTCCGGAGCATCGACGTAGTGGATGACCACGCGGATGAGCTTGTCATCCGCTGGAGGCGCCGGTGTGGCGAGAGCGAGGGTGGAGAGGAAGAGAGTGGTGAATAGTGTGTACTTCATTTTGAGTTATTTTGTGTTTGATATCGCTGTTGGATATGTTGGATGGAGTATTAATTTTTCGAGGACCGACTAATGGATCTCTTCTTTTACTTTGTTGGGTATGAACGAGTGACTGAAGTTCGATGTATTAACGAGCGTGGGTTAAGAAAACGTGCTAGACGTTAATCTTTCGTTGTGATGGATATGCGCCTGAAAGGACGGAGTGGGAGAAAGGATAAGACGGTAGAGGGTAAAAGAAAATACTAGCAAAGAGGGTACAGGGGAACCGACGACACTTATACTGACCACTCACCAGAAAACACCACGCAGGCGAAAGGGAAGGGAGAAAAAGCACACAAGCAACCGTGGGCAACTAGGGACCCTTTCATCTCATCTTTACCTGCCAGTGTTTCAGTGGCAACCATCAAAGATTGTGGGCCTTTCTGATTTGCATGGCGCTAGTGCGAGGTTAATTTCGGTGGAGTATCTGCTTTCCTCTCTGTCTGGCTTCCCAGAATTCCTGGTGGATAAGCGATTTCTCGTTCGCAAGACGAAGAATTCAAGACATTGGTTTTCTTTGCCTGTGCATGGGCAAGCCCGTCGCATGAGCTACTCTTTCTGGCGCACCAAGATTGCAGGGATCGCGGTGAGATATTTGGCCTTGATTGGCTGGATAGGGGATAGGCAAATGGGAAATTAAAATTTGACCTTGGCCGGAGCACCACCCCCAAACGCACAGAAGGACAAGAACCTGCCGGGTTGAGGAGGGCACTTGTGTCATGGGTGTTCCGCAGATTTGTTAACTCGTTCCTGGGCCTGATGAGCTAAGCTGACAGGTCGGCGGGTTTGTCTGGTTGGCCACCGATTCAGGCCATTGTGTTTGTGCCAGATGACGGCGGATGCATGCAATTGGTCCAACCTGCCATGTACGGTCTCAAAAAATAGTTCATCTGCAATCGCGCTTGATCAACCAGTGGCATATTAACGGCCGTGAACGATTGGACTTGGCAATTTGCTGTAAGACAACCAGCTTGCGAGTCGGTGGCATTGAAAACGTCGACCGTTGAAACCGGTCAGCTGGACTTGGGTGCGGCGAAAGAGGACATCATTCGAATTTTAAAAAACGGGCCCTTTGTAAATTTCTCATGAGAGTATTCCGGAACGACATTGCCCTTTTTCTTCTTTCTTTGTGGTGGTGGGGAACCGCGTTAACCAGCCTGTGTTCAGGATATATTAACGATACGGCGAACCCCTTTAACGGGCTCAATTCGATACAACACGGCAAAAAACATTGGCACGGTGATACGGCCGCACACGCCAGTGCACACGAGCGCTTTCTTCTAGATTGAATTTACTTATTTTCCAGATTGCCAAACACTCATCCGAAAGAAACAGATCTCGGAAGATTTTGTTTTTGAAAAGAGAAGAAAGTTCCCTGAAGAAAGCGCGCGCACGTGCAGGAATAATTGCGATCGACCGCCAGGCAGCTGGGCACTTCACGAACTCATGAACGTCACTAACTTGATTGAACATCCAATTTGCGACCAAGCGCAAAGGCGACCCTTTTGTCTCTTTTCGCTTGGGTGACGAAATCGCCACGATAAACAATCAATGAGGGGAAATTCATATGGGGGACAAGTAATGCATGGGCCCTCTTCTGTGTTTCGGCTTATGTGCTGCTTCCCGCGTCTTCATCCACAAGGAATCCATGTCAAAGAGGGCCTCATTTCGCTCATTCTTTGGTTTCGGCCGCTTCTGATCACAGGTTCTCCACAGACAAAACAAACGAAAGCTTCTTTTTTGAGTTGATAAGGGTAATTGGAAACGAAGTATAACACAGATGCGGAATAAAGGGGCGGGGCGTGGGGTCATATTATTTTGTCATTTGTTGCGAAGCTGTCAAATTACCATCGTGCAGACACGATCCAACGGCAACTTATGGAAGCGATGAACCGAGAAAAGCATCCACCAAATTTCTTTGCCAAGGTGGAAATTCGACCTCACGTGCTCAGCGCCGAGCGTAAAAATTGGGAAACGTTTGAAGCTAGTCCCGACGAATGCGATTGAATTTTAAGATCGGTTTCGAAGGGGCAACTATATTTTATATTGTAAATGTCGGAAACCGTATTTCAAAACATCGCGTCCGGGAATGTTGTGCAGAAACACAACGCCAGGGCAAGTTACATTTGAGAGGTTCCAGGGAAGCATCACGGAACTCAAAGAGAAAAAAAACACTGCGATACCATTATAATAGAGGGTTTTTATTTTGCTTTCTCGAACTCTATCCTTAGGAATTTACAAAGAGCCTGCGGTATGACATTAGCCAATGTTTCTCTACCGAGGAGTCCATGCTCATCTATCCGCTGTAAGGGGAAGACAAGTAGGCTAGAATTTTAGGGTTTTAGCGAACACCTGGAAGCGACGTGATCGGTGGCGTTCATATTCAAAAGAGAAGTTCCGCAGTGCTTCGGAAAGGCGTCCGAGTATTTAAATATGGCACTAAGACAAAGTGTTTGTTTATTGCTGTCATCGGGGTTTTCTAGAAGCCAACGGCCGCCCTCGTGGGCGCCGAAAGATACGTCAGCGAACGGAGTATTTTGCCAACGGAGCATTGTCTTGCATTTATGATGAAATAGTGCCGCATTGCTTCGTAGATTTGCGCCACGTTTAATTCAACTGTGGCCTAGAGTATATATATGGCGCAGGTCACTCCTAACTCCTTGAAATTTGTCCTTTTCGATAACTATTTCAGTTCCCGCAGTTGCGGAGAGTTTATATCAGCCTTGTGGTTCCAGATCCTGGATCGCTATATATTTTATGGACACGACACGGGAGCACTCATTTGAAGATGGCAAGTGGATGCGTTTCCTTCACCCGGTACGGGAATTGTATAATCCGTTCCCATACCACGTGGGAAATAATAGCAATGCCTTCGTTTTTTTATATTTATTTGGTTTTCTATACTGAAAATCCAGCGAACGTATACGGCATATACAAACTCGCCCGTAACTCCGACCTCATTTCACTCCTCCTCAGACATCCGCAGCGAAGCGGGTTCAAGAAGAGCTCTTTCGCTCCCACCAAAGTCTAATAAAAACAAAAAGAGTGGTAAACTAGCAGAAGATAATTGCAAAACATGTTTTGCCATGCGAACTTTTTACAATGGGTAGAAGCGAGACATTTGGTAATGCACGGAGCAATGCAAGGAGTGTGAATAAGAAGACGCCAATTATGAAATAGGTTTGAAGAACTATAAGCCGAAAGAAATTTCTTGGTAGGCTAAGGGTCTTCCATATTGTGAAAAATGTATTAAAAGAAGTATAAAAGAGAGGTTTAACGAAAGTACTAGTGTCGTTTGGAAACCTTTTAGTTGACGAAAGAGTAATTTTAAAGGCTTTGGCTACTCGGCGAGCAGTGTTGTAAATTATAAAAACTCGTGATCGGTAGAAGGTTCAGTTCGATCATGTTTAGTAACCACCGCTGAACTCGCTTTTCTTTGGTTTCGGGTTATATTTGTCATAAACGGTAGGCGAGCTGAAGGCTTGAAACAAGAACTCCATAAGGTTGCAATGTTGATCGACCGCCAGCTTCATATTCGCAATATATGCCTTCGCAACCGAGGATCTAGGCGAGCAAGCGGTTTTTATGCAGGAGTTAAGTTGCGACCAGTAGGCATTTGTGAAGGCGGTGCAGGAGGTACGACCTATTCAAATTATGACAAAAAGTATTAGACATTATATTCCTACCAGATATGTAGATATATTAAGTTGGATGTAAAGAATGGCAGAATAAAACTTACAATGCTCATCTTTACAAGGGCTCTCCTTTGGATACTTGTTGAACAGACAGTCTTCGGCACACTGGACTTCGTCGATGGCTTTGTGGGCAATAGTGAGGAGATCGAGGTTCGTGGATTTAGGATAGTAGTCTGTATTCTGATTATGGGGAACCGGGGTAGCAATAGTCTGCGGCGAAGTCGAGAGGAGAACAACGACAAGCGTCGCTGCAGAAGGAAGGAACGACGACAGCTTCATTGTTGATAGTGAAGATTCTATTTAGGTGGGAGTATTGTTAGCGAAATTCAGTACTCTTATAGGTATTTGAAGCCGAAATCCAATTTAAGCTGCTTCTGCAAATACGTATTATCAGAATTGGCGCTGGTTGGATACTAACATTATAAGGTGTTGTCGTTGTTGGAATATTCCAGGGTTCCCGAGTGTTAGAATGCCTTCGAGAAGAAAAATTCCAGCACTAGGGTTGTAGAGACGAAAACGCCGTCGAGAGAAAAGGATATTCGAAAGCAAAATCGTGGAAACGAAACGAGGGTGGGTAGAAACGTTTTATTATATAAAAAGCCGGGATTTGAAAAAGGAATGTGGGCCAGAGAAGGAATAGAGGACCGCAGAGCCTCGGGTGCCAGTAACGTGCGTGTATATGCGAGCCGCAAAAACGAACAAAAGAGGCTATAAAGGAAGTTCGACGCCGTGACAGCACCAAAAAAGAGAAAGCTCTAAAAAAAAGCAATAGAAGTATATACTATTATTTATAGAGTGTTGGCACGGAATGCGAACTTTCTGCACATAAGCCCACAGCGATGCCCACAGGTGGTAAAGTGTGGGGAACGATATTCGTGCCGGCTCTTAGAGTCTATTAATTGGGCCTGTTGGATTCGGCGCCTTCCTTCTTGTTGGTCGCTCTGAGATCTCGAGAGCTTCTCGAAACACTCTTAAATGACAAGATCAAAGCTTGGAGTTATGAGAGCGACAAACAATATTATTTTCATGGTGGTGGCATTGAAAGAGCGTCCTTTACCAGAATCTTGGGAATTACGAAATTTAAGGTGAACGGGTATTATCCAGGGTGCACCATGGGTTCTGTAGTCCTTCTGCTGGATGCGCCTTTTTCTCCTTCTGAATATGACATGATGCTCTAGTTTGGGGGGTTGAGAGCTCGCCGTCGGACCATTGTGCGACAGCCAACTTCAGAGATATGAGTTAGGAATGTCAACATGTTGCAAAGGCCGTGTGACGAGTTATTCTTGAGAGGGGTAGGTCGAAGAAACACAAGAACCACCCGAAATAGTCAAAATCTCACTGTTGACAAGATATTCTGTCGCCCTTGGTTTTCTTGCGATTTTCTTGTGCAATTCTAAAAAATTATTTGTTGGTGACTCTGGAGCGTGTACGCCTCGTGCGAACCGAACTGTCAATCTTGCCAAGGCCCATATTCGTACCCAAGTAAGGGTACGGCACAGGACCATGTAAGCCACACTCATTTTGCCCAGCGCTACTATGTACCGAGCAATATGGGTATTTTCTGAAGTTGTTCCGAGGACTGTGCTCCCTGATAAGTCCTATGAAGAGAGACCTAAGGCCTAGGAAAATGGTGTGCGAAAAACCTATTTTGGGAAACTCTAAGACAGGGATGCTGCAGATTGACTACCAGTGGCGGCGTGTTGGAAGCGAGCCCATGCAGTTGGCCGCAGGCCGTGGGCGGCAACTGCGACGAAAGGATTAGTCTTTTATATACCGGATATTCGGCTTCTTCCTTTCTCGAGATATTTATTTGATAAAATGATTTATATCGGCAGAGTGCGAAGAGCATAAGATCGATCGATCAATCAAGTACGTCTAACCCAGCCGGTGTGCTATTATTCTCGACGCATGTCTACACATGCGTGTGGATATGGAGAGAGCCAGTTCAAACTTTGCTTAGGACTAGACAGCTGGTCAGACAACAAACTTCGTAGCGCCTCACCGCAGCACCGATTCGGAGAATTGCTTTATTGATATACCTTTTATGGAAGCAGTGTCTTTGTTCAGTTAGTCTCGACCTTGAACTAGCTTGGCCGTTACTTCCCCCGAACTTTTGTGTTGTAGCTTTGTGTTTGGACTCAACAACGCGCGCGGATCTAGATCTCCAGCGTTATTTAACATTAGGCTATCTGAGCGTCAGTGGAAAAGGACGCTCGAAGGCGCTATAAAAGATATAATTAATGGTAGACGAAGAGAAACTGTATCCGAAATCTGTGACTATGGTTTTTTTTGCGCGTCGGCTTCAGAAATCCTCTAATGTCAGCTATATTCTTGAACAAGCTCACTTCTGGAACTTACAAGTGACTTTGATTGTCTTTCGCCCTACATCAATGCATTCTAGTAGGGCAGATCTGGACTGGAATTCAAGGTCCTTCCGGAGACATTGCAGAGGGCTCTTAATATTAACCCGACGTATTTAGATTCAACGGAGTATGTGCGGGCGCGCGCACTGCTAGTTCAGCCACCAAATGGATATCGTCCCAATCGCATGCGTGGTGTACCGGTGTGCACGGCTGATTATTTTCAAGTTCACTTCAGCTGTGCTTGGCACTAGGACTTGCAATATGCAATGTTAGAAGGCTGTCAACTTGGAGAATAACGAGGCTATAGGTATCAAGATTCGACCCGTATTTGCGGGGTTTCGGGCTTCGGGCTTTTATATTTCAAATAAAGACTTTCGTAGCTCTCCGAAACCGGTCACTTTTGTTTCGTTCAGTTTTGCTATCTTTCTTGTATATATTGCCGTGAATTTACCATACATCCTACACTCGTAACATCCGGGCTTGACTTCTAAAATTCTGGTGATATATTGTTCCGATAAGAAAGAAAGAAAAGGGAATAAAGAAAGATATGAACACTCCTATGGATACTTCGCACCTTCCTCGCCCTCGCATCGTTCCGAAACAACAGCCGCATCAATCGAACCCGGGAACGCAACAAGCTGAGTGTTATCCGCCAGCGGGGCCAGTAAAACTCAGACTGCAAGATAACAACCAAAAGATCGTTGTCGATGATGTTTTGGAAATATCATTTCGTCGCACGGTCCGGGTGCCAGACAATCAACAGATCTCAGGTTTGCCTCCAGACCTTGGGCCCATGACGCTCACCAATGTGGACCATATAGGTCCTCGTCTACCCGAGGTCATGAGAAAGAAAGGAGGGTTGCTGTTGCCGATGCATGGTAATATGATACCAATAATTTAGAACCCAGGGTCCCCCGGAAAATATAGAAGACATGGCTGACGCGAGTTCCTTGTTACGCATGTAGAGAAAGAAGCGATGTGGATTGATTTTCAATTCAAAGCGTGTCAGATCGTAGATAGCCAGTATGCCATCAAGATATACACGGGCGGCGTAAACGCTATCAGCGGAGAACCTGAAATCTATAAGACAAATACAGTATCGCAGACTTGGCAGTATGGGCAGGATTATGTTGTGGTGCCCGGCCAAATTTGGCTCGATGGGATTGCAACGAGCGAGGGGAAGGTCAGACAATTCGTAGCCGCCCCACTTGGGAGAGGCTTAACGGTCGAGGCTCAAATTACCGGCGATGAAGCAGCTGGGGGGATTCAATTCGAGATTACTCCGAGATTACCATTACATATGGTACGCCCTAGCCCTAAAACTGTATACTAGACGAATGGTGGAATCCAGATACTGAATTGATAGACCTCTAACGCTTATCCCGTTATCGTCAAAATGCTGACCGGGAGGAGCTTCTACATCAATGCCCAGAGCACTGATACGGTTTACGATCTGAAAGCGAGAATAGAACTCAAAGAAGGTATACCGGCTGATGCGCAACGCTTGTTGGTGGGTGGCGGACAGATGGAAGACGGAAGGAGTAAGTAGATAAGCCCCGCGCTCTGATGTATATTTGACCATTGAGGAAGGGATACTGATACCGAAAAGGGATATCTGACTACAACATTAACAAAATGGACACGGTTCATTTGACGTTGAGATTGCGAGGAGGAGGAGGAAACACGGAACTGCTCCCATGGGAAGCTGCATTATTCGCTGCCTACAAGAGAGAGCTCGCGGAGATGGGCCTCGCCGCCGGCGGTGAGATTTCCCAATCTATTGTTGAAGACAGCATACCTCACTTGTGGGACCACTCGAGGACCACGGGATTTAATGTTCAGATTCTGAACGCAAAACTGTATGCGATGATCACCGGCCGTGGGAACCCACCTTCACCGGTGTCACCGCAGGTTTACGCTGCATCAGGTGGGGCCAGGGTTTTCGATTTTCACGAGCCAAGCAGAGTGCATGGTAACTTTCAACAAGTCAAGAGCGTCGGTCAGCTCACGGGGACCTCTGACAACGTCGTGCCTCTGTTCTCATCGAAAAAGTGGCATCTATTCCGGCGATCGTCAAAGGTAGATAATGGACGCGCTCCAATACCGCATAACCATCGCAACAGTAATAGTACTACGACTTCATTCCGGAGTGCGGGAGAAACTAGCAGTGCTGGATCGTCGTCGAGGTTTGAGAACCAAGTCCCGCACCCGCCACCGGTGTTCGAGAATTCTGTCTTCCCGAGCGCGATTTCTACGAGTAATCATAATTACGTACTTTACGATACTATGCCAGTATATGTGGAGAACACGGTGCCGTCTGAGATCAGTTTTATCAAAGAAAGGAACTCGAGATATGCTAAGTCCGAGCAAATTGCTCGTTGGGAGGCGATAGAGCGCGAGGCTGCGATGGAAAGGCTTATATGATGGATTTGCATTTAAAATTCAGACTGGCTTCCTCTATCGGACGAGTAGCTTGGTGTGCCATACCCATGGTGTGGGGGAATTTGTTTTCCCAAACATGACAATGTTGGTTATATGTGTATTTAACTAGTTTCTGCTTGACGGTATAGTTTTACTATATTTTTTTATATCTGTAAATTTGGTAGGGTTAAGGATACTTCTAAACTTTGCTGCTCCCAGAAATTTTGCTTCTCAATTTGGTTCGCATATAAACTCCTGCAGCCAGCGCTCTAGCTCCGCGGTCCAAGTATGCTTGGGCACATCGAGCGCCAGACCAACCCCATGCGGGCCATCCGGCAAGATGAAAAGTTTAAAAGGCCGCTGATGCTCATCAAGTGCACCCGCATACAACAAGGCGTTCTTCACAGGAACAGTGCCATCATTGGCGGTATGGAAAATAAAAGTAGGCGGCGTAGATCCGGTCACCCTATATTGCGCCGACATTTCCTTCGCCAACTCCGGGGAGGCATCGTCACCGATGAGATTGCACCGCGAACCTGGGTGCGTGACGGGGTACTCCATTGATATAACAGGGTAGGATAGGATGGAAAAGTCCAGAGCTATTCCAGGTTCTGTCGAATTGACCGCGGCGAGGTGTCCGCCGGCAGACCAACCCCAGATGCCGAGCTTTGTTACACAGTTTTTACGGCGAATTTTTTCCACGGCGTCAACGGCTTGTTCTTGCGGCTTTGGGTATATCGGAGCTGGGTGGGCGTCGTCAACGATTGTGTAGGTTAGAATCCAGGCGTCGAAGCCCCGCTCGTTCAGCCATTTCACCGGTTCCGAGCCTTCTTTGTCTGCGGAGATGTACTCGTAGCCGCCGCCTGGTAGGACCAGGACTCCAGTCTTGTTCGGTTTGGATGCCGGGAAGAATTCGAGAGTCATGGTTGGAGAGGCGGTTGACTAGAAGGTTGCTTTTATACGGGCTTGGTACGTATATTGTATGCTTCAACCCCAAAGAAGATAGTATACGGTTGTCTGCCGCACCCGAGAGATCGGAACAGGCTGTGGCGGCTACCCGGTAGCCACATCAGCTTTTTTAAATTGACCGATCCGTGCGTGTCCGTGCGGGAGGGCAATCCTGACAGGGGAAGCTTTCATTGTGCTCTGCAAGTATGCATGTAGACGCATATACACGAGGGTATTATTGTAGAAGATGTATTATATAGTTCGACACATCCAAAAGATACAAAAACTAGATAAATCACAACATAAACAATGCACCACCGAGTGCCTACGTACGTCTTATAAAAGAGACCTCGATGTACCGTATAAGAATAAGATTGAGCCAATGTGCCGGGGCCTGGACAGGGAGTGCCAAGGCAATTTGTGGAAGCGAGGAGCCGAAAACGCAGCGGCCGATTCGCCCGGCGAGCGCCCCGGCTGAGGAATCCGACCATCCCTGAAACTCCACATTACATTCGACAATGGCAATCCGCCGCCGCCATCATGATGACCTGACACGCTGGACTCTCTCTCCTTAATCTCTCTCCTTTCAGCTTGTATTCCAACTTGTCGACTCTCCGTCTCTCTATTCTTTGTCCTAAATAGCTTTTTAATATACCCCAATTCTCGTCGCTCTTTTTTAAACACCGGCATATACATTGGATCTTCAACTCATCTCTTTTATTCGGTTCCTGTTTCAGAATATCGAACGAGATACATGACGTCCCCATGCTCCTCCGCCGCCGCACCTCCCCGCACAACCGCCTCCTCCGCCGCATCCTCTTCGCCGCCATCTTCTTCCTCCTGAACGCCCACATCTTCATCTACTTTCTCCACCACAATGACTCCCCGGACGAGGACATCGCCACCCTCTGGGACTACAACCCGGACATCACCATCCCCCGCGTCCACGGCGTCGGAAAGGTTTTCATCGCCGCCAACCACTGGATCTCCGGCAAGATCCTGAAACCCTTCTGGATCAACGGATTGCTCATGCTGATCCAGCAGCTCGGGCCCGAGAACGTCTTTGTCAGCATATACGAGAACGGGTCGTGGGACGAGACCCCCGCCATGCTGAGGGAGCTGGATCGCGAGCTCGAGCGGTTGGGGGTCGCCAGGCGGGTGTTGATCGAAGCTATCACGCACCGGCAGCAGGTCGAGGAGGTCGTCAAGTTGGGGGACGATAAGCCCGGGTGGGTGATGACTGCGAGGGGCCGGAAGGAGTTGCGGCGGATACCGATGCTGGCTAAGCTGAGGAACCGGCTGCTGGAGCCCTTGGACGACATGCGGAGGCGAGGGGAAACTGTCGATAGAGTATTGTTTTTGAATGACGTTGTTTTCACGGTAGGCTTCTATTTTACTATACAATACCTTCTCCTCCTTAAAAATGCAAAGCAAAAGCAAAATGCTGATAAAGTATATTTTGATGATATAGGCAAAAGACGTCATACGGCTACTCAAAACACGAGGAGGGAACTACACGGCCGCCTGCTCGATGGACTTCAACAAACCGCAATATTACTACGACACATTCGCCTTACGAGATACCAACGGCCGGGAAGCTCCCACGCAGCGGTTCCCCTTCTTCGCGGGCGGCGAGAGCAGAGACGCGATGATGGCCGGCCTTCCCGTCCCCGTCAAGAGCTGCTGGAACGGCATGGTGGCCTTCGACGCCGCCCCGTTCATGCGCGAGCAGCAGCCGCTGCGGTTCCGCGGGGTGGAGGACTCCCTCGCCGTCACGCACGTAGAAGGGTCCGAGTGCTGTCTGATCCACGCGGATAACGCGAACACGGGGTTCCAGTCGGCGCAGAGGAGCGGTGTGTGGATCAATCCGTTGGTGCGGGTTGGGTACAATTTCCCAGCATACGAGTACCAGAAGATCCACATGTACCGGTGGCCGGAGTATTTCACGTCGATTCCCGTGAGGATCGGGACGAGCTTGTTGGGGCTGCCGTGGAGGAAGAAGCAGGTTGTGCAGCGGGTGAGGAAGTGGGAGGGAGAAGAGAGCGGACGGCGCGAGCCTGGGGATTTCTGTCTGGTGGACGAGATGCACGTGCTGGTGGAGAACGGGTGGAAGCATGTTTAACTGACTGTCCACCCAAGTAACTTACTCATTTTCGGTCTCTATCTGGTTCAGCGATATATATAAACAGGGTCGGATTTGCAGTATCATTTTGCATATTTTTGTTTCTCTGCTGTGTATATCTTTTTTTGTGTGTATTTTGCGGCATTTTTTTGATGGGATAATATTCTGGCGTTCAAAATGGGACTGGGCAATGTACTAATATCATTATCATTATTCTCCTGATATAAAATATTCAGATATATTCAAACATATGCTGTGTCCGAGACCGAGTGGATATTCAAATAAATATATATTCAAATATATGCTGATTGGAGTACGTACGCCCCGTACGAAAAGTGCCATTTTAGCGTGCACTGCCACGGGCCGGTTGACGTTGGCAGCAGAGAAAAGGGCTGAAACGGCGGGCGCTCGCTTGAGGCAAATCAACCTGCCAGGCAGAAGGGCCGACACGTCAAACCGCACAGGAACAGACATCTCCAGGCGACCTCCTCCCGACGAGGCAGCTTCGAACACGCGTACCGATCAGAGCCCAGTCCGCGGCCGAGGAACCTGCTTATAAGACGCCCGCCCGCTGTGCTGTGTGCTGTGCCGCTGTTTTCGTCCATCTGACGAGCTTCCAGAAGACGTCACTTGAACAACGTTAACGGCCGCTGGGCAAACGGTCACAAAGAGCTAAGCAAGCTCGTATTACTCCTACTAATATCACTCGCACTACAACCACCAACACCATCATCACCACCATCACCACCCCGACGGTCACCTGCAACGACGGCTGGCCGAGATATCAGACAGATAAAAGGCTCCGAAGACCGTCCGAGACTCCCATCGCATCGTCTCTAACCCCCCGTCGGCGGTAGACTTCGCTCCTCGCCAATAATGCCGGCACCACCTCCGCCTCCGCCGCCGCCGCCTCCACCAGGCTTTGGCGGTCCTCCACCTCCACCTCCGCCTGGTCTGCCCTCGGCACCGCCCGGCGGTGGTGCTGGAAGAGTATGCTACGATCTTCCTCAAGCTACCGAACCTATCAATGTGCTAACAGTCTGTTCTAGGGTGCCCTCCTCGGTGATATCTCCAAGGGAATCAGACTGAAGAAAGCCGTCACAAACGATCGATCGGCGCCTGCGGTTGCAAACAAGCCGTCGGGCCCTGCCGGCCCTACCTTAGGGGCCGTACCTGCGATACCCGGACGTCCGTCGAAACAGCCGACGTTAGGCGTGCCCCCTGTGCCTGGAGCTGCTGGAACGAACAGACCGAGAAGCTCAAGCGACTCAGGCAGTGGCTTTGGAGGAGGAGGAGGAGGAGGAGGCAGCGATGGACCACCACAGCTGGCAGGCCTGTTCGCTGGCGGAATTCCAAAACTGAGAAAATCTGGAGGAGTAGACACAGGAGGTATGCATCCATTGGACAAGAGCCGATTTCTTGCAGGGGTAGCATGCATGCTAACATACCGAATACAGCATCCGGCAGCTCGCCATATCTTTCAGACAGCGAAACTGTTGCTAAACCGAGAGCACCAGTCCCTCCTCGCCCGGCACCGTCAAAGCCAGCCGCTCCTGGCGGACGACCCTCCCTCCCAACTGGCTTCGCTCCTTCGGTCCCTTCGAGAAAGCCTCCAGCATTGATCCCAAGACCGGGCATGCCAGCAGTTCCTCCTCCTCGCCCATTCTCAGAAGCTCCGTCGCTACCGCCACCTGCACCACCTCCAACGGCTCGTCGACTCTCTTCGGCACCTTCGGGCGCTCCACCACCACCACCGCCATCGTTCGCAGCACCGCCAATTCCTTTCGCAGGCAGAGCACCCCCCTCACGCTCTGTACCAGCGCCAGCACCACCATCCTTCGCTGCACCACCCCCACCGCCTTCTTTCGCTGCACCGTCGGCACCGGCGGCGCCCCCTCCACCTCCACCTCCACAACCAACAAGAAATGTCGCGCCACCACCCACGCGGTACAGTCCACCGCCACCACCCACGCAATTACCCTTAACCCCTCCGCACACACAACCAAACTTTGCCCTCGCAGCCGCAAAAGCAGTGACCTCGTTCGCACCACCAAGCCACGCACCTCCAACACCGCAAACACCATCGGCAGCACCTCCAGCGCCACCGCCGGCACCCCCACAGAGCCGCATACCAGCTCGAAGAGATATATCCAACTTTACCCTATCTTCCAACATCAACTCTGCAGTCGGACGGGGGAAGGCACTGGCTGGAAGTAGCAGTCGGCCCGATAGTGTTGCTAGCTTGTCGAAATTGAATGGCGGCAACGGCGGAAGGATCGTGGTGGATGATATGAGATTCCGATGGAAGCGAGAGGAAGAGCTGCCGCAACCAAGAAGAGATTTTTATGGACCTCCAGCGGGCGGATGGAGGTATAAGAGCGGCAGAGGGAGTAGCGTGCCGTTCGATCTACGGCTGCTCGATCATTAGGAATGGGGTATCCGCAAGATATCTTCCAAAGTGGAGTTATAATATATATTGGGTGGATGGATGGATGGGTGGGTGGAGAAAAGTTGAGTTTTAGATTGCAAGTTGGTATCTTTGTAGTTAGCATTTTTTAAGATCATATTGACATCAGACAGACACACACACACACACATCGCATGGACTTCTTTTACACGTACCATGGATGGATGGCTCTCCACAAGCATACGAGGTTTTTCTTTCTCCTCTCGGGGATCGCGAGATTCTGTTTGGGCTCTTTTTTTCCCTTCTCATGTGGGTCTTCGTCCCTTTTGTCTATATTCCGTTTTTCTTCATTTGTTATATAGCCGGCAATTTTTCACTCGCAAATGCATATCCGTCATTTTTCTGTTTTTCAGTTCCGGTTTGGATTGAATTTTCCCCCGTTTCTTGCTTTTCGAATTTTTTCTTCTTTTCTTTAGTTGAAAGTAAACTAAAATGACAAAAAGAATTAAAATAAAATGGAATTTTTGATGAAGATGGACTAGCAGGATATTTTAAGCTTGAGACTTTATAAATCTGGTACCATGTCATTATTGATTATATTGACGCATACGTCCATTCTTGTATAAATATATACAGACTTCTGGGAAAAACACAAACGGATTTATAGCGGGAAGAATATTACAATCCCCAGTTTCCATATACCTAGCTACCTACCGTACCACCACCGTACCCCTCTCGGAGCAATCACTTTAGGAGGACCCCGTACTTGTCGCCGGGGATACATCGACCTTCTTTGAGCTACATCATCATCAACTGTCAGTATATATCTCCAAATACGAAAACTACGAATAATAAAATGCCGCCATGGAATTATCATCCAAACTTACCGCCCGTCTCAGCAGCCCCACCGCTCCCCGAGTCCGTCACCGTCACCGTTTCCGTTTCCGTCACGGTGAGGACGAAAACCGAACCTTCCGTGGGGATAGGCATCCACCCAGGGCACAAAGACGCCATGCTCGCGAGCGCCGCGGCTCTGTCTAAATACCCGTTCACCGTGTTCAACAAGTCCATGTTCACTTCATTCCGGGGCCTGCCCGCGTCGATGTTCTTCTGTTCCCCGTTGTAGAATACCACGATCGTGCTAGTCCAAAAGCTAGCGTTGTATAGGTGTGATAGGTCACCGCCTCTATCGAGCTCGGCGCGGGCGAGGGCGATTTTGTTCTTCGCGAAGGGGTCGGGAAGTTGGGATATCAGGTATTGGAAGGCGGCGTCTGCGGTCATTGCGGGGCCCATGGCTGTTATGTCGTAGAGGTGGATGATGATGATGCGGGTGACATTGTCGGATAGGAAGCTGTGGATCTTTTGGACGGCGCGGCTATAGGTTCCGATGTCTGGTATTTCGACCTGCATCGTCATTTTTTATGGGGGGATTTATGGTTTTTGTTTGAATCAAATTGGGGATATCGATATTAATATATAGCGTGTGGGTTAATGGTAATATCTCTGAATTGACGAGTATATATGAGACCCCAATTGGTGTTGGAATTCCGGAGGGGTTAATATCTTTGCGAAAAGGGTTGCAAAAGGCATGATGACAGAAGCCCCGAAGGCGGGTGTATCGAAATTATATACTGGCAGTTAGGCTCGTCGGACATATGTTGTCATTTGAGGTTTTCTATTATCATGCTTCAGCCGTAGCTGGTATGTATTTTTTATTTATTTATATCCCGACTGCGATAACAGGCAGAGTCTAACTGTGGGTATGCATATGGACCGATTATGCATAATTCTGATTTATAGGGTTCCCCACTGTACGTCGGATCACTGGATAGTCGACGTTTAGATCTCTTAAGCTTTTACTCCAAATGTTCTAGCTAGCAACGGCCAGTCATGTACGTTGACATATCTGCGCGGGTGAACCCCGATTGAGCGGCATACATATGAGGCTGAACCTAGCTGAACTACACTGAGGAAGCGAGAGGGGAGCCAGTTGATTGGCTGGGATCAAAGCTTGTGTGGTGGGGATTTTGGTTCTCTTCGGGACGAGTTAGGGTGGGTTTCGTTCAGTGTTGGCAAAAATAATACAAATCTGTCTTCAAGACGTTCTTTTCTCTGAACCTGCCGCGGTGTTAAATCTTGGTGTTCTTTTGTGCTACATTGACTGGCACGCGTGTTTAATCGATGCGCTTGGGGTTAAGTCGAGTGCTATCGTTGAATTTTTGTGAAGTTTTTTATATTTTTTTTTTTTACATTTTACATTTAATCTCTATAGTTTGTATCTTCGGGTTGAATTATGACGCAAGGTCGATCAGAAAGAAACCGTATGCGAAGGCCTTATGCAGGTAGCAGTTAGTCTCGACCCCAAGATCTTTGATTTTGAACTATGTAGGTTTCCGTGTCCGTGATTGAAAATGAATTGTACCTCGGAATACCTACCTCTTCTCAAATGGGGACGGCACGAGAAATCGGTGCGGCTGACCTGCTGTGAGCTGTGGGGGGCAAAAGTGGTGCTTTTTCTGCGCCAAGCGCAGCACCCAACACACCTTCCTCTGCCATGTGGTCCGATTTCCTAGGCTTCGAATTCAAATTCATGCGGCAGTGGATCCGCGTGGCGCTTTCCCTCGCTCTGTGCGGAGGCGAAATGATAAGAAGGGTCGCATACTCGGAGAAACTATAGAGGAGGCTCGAAGTTTTCATGAAAATTTTCTGTTGAAGCTGAAGGGTTTGTTAACATGTTGTGTTCGAGGCGTCATGCACCTGCATGCACGGTACCGCGCATGTATATTCATTGGGATAGGTAGATGTGATAGAAACCATCTGGTCGCCATTACAGGATGTATAAGAAGGACGGGAAGGGTAGTTGCTGTGTTTTACTGTGAAGGGGGAAGATTGGCTTTTTGAAAGAAAAACTCGGGGAGTAGGTGGAAATTAGACAACAGTAGTGTACGATATATCGATATTTCGGATAGATACACAAGTTTGAACTTCAAAGATGAATGAATACGAAGGAATTATCCCTGTGGAGCCGGACCACCGTGGGCATTCTTACGGTCCCAAATTTGGGCCACCGCCAATCCGAAGGCCGGTTCCTCCAATGCCTGTCCCGCCTCCAGCAACTGCGGTAGAGATGGACAGTACTTATAATGGCGGCTACCGATCTCCTCCCACCGAGTTTCATGGGAATAATGGCTACCAGCCGCCCACGTCCCCGGTGCCACCGTACCAGAGCCCACATCAGAATCCTCAACAGTTCTACAGTCCAGATCATTACAACCGGTGCACGAAAAGCCTATTGGAGGACCACCGTTGGTATATGCGGCGAACAATGGCATGGATTTGCCCGTCTATGGAATGCCGCCTCCGAAAGAAGCGCGGATATGTGGACTGCGCCGAAAGTACTTTTGGATTATTCTTGTGCTTTTGGTGCTTCTCATTTTGGCGGCAATAGGCGCCGGGGTGGGAATTGCCTTGTCTCGGAAGAACAATAGGTCTGGGGGTTCACAAGCGGATCCGGTGGCGTCTGGCAGGAGCACAACCTCAATATCTACCACTGTAGGCGGTATTATAGTTCAGAGTTCAGCTTCTACAACTTCTGAGGAGTCCACCACGACTCCTGAGTATACGACTCCAGAATACACCAGTCCCGTACCTACTACCCCGGATTACACAACGCCGGAGCCTACAACTCCGGAGTATTCAACCCCAGAACCTACAACCCCAGATTACACAACTCCGGACTATACGACGCCAGATTATACAAGTCCTGCCCCAGAAACAACCACTACTCCTGATTATACGACCCCGGATTACACAAGCCCCGCTCCAGAAACAACAACTACTCCTGATATCACCACAACCCCTGATGTCCAAACATCGCCGCCATCTAGCCCAACTACTCGACCCGATACCTCCCCTCCGGATACGTCGCCTGCAGGTCCTACAAGCCCCGAGGTGACCAGCTTTACCCTCGAAACTGGGTACAACACCATGGTTGTAACCGCAACCTCGTACAGTGGCGATATCTGCTCCGTTGTCTTACCTGATGCGGGCATTGCAGCCACTACTACGATTTGGGTCAGCTTAGATGGTACCGCAGATGATTATACTGCATACTGGCAACTGGACGGCCTCACAGCCACGTTTGTCGCAACCGGAGTAGCATCAGAG
This sequence comes from Dactylellina haptotyla, assembly GCA_031310005.1. Taxonomy (NCBI): domain Eukaryota; kingdom Fungi; phylum Ascomycota; class Orbiliomycetes; order Orbiliales; family Orbiliaceae; genus Dactylellina; species Dactylellina haptotyla. Next base: position 1,312,442 of record CM062380.1, on the reverse strand, counting down.
GCTACCACGCCAGTCTCTGCGTGGAGTTTCCAGGCGCCGTGGAATGCGAATCTAAATGGATGTTTGGAGTCCGGCAGCGATGCCTTCGTGTTGGGCGATAACGGGGTTGCCATATATTCTTCGTAAGTCCGAAATAAAAGCAAGAAAGTAGGGTGTTTTGAATTGAAATTGCTAATTGCGCTTTCGCTATATAGAGGATATACACTGCAATCGGATTGTCAGCGTGGATCGGTTTTCTTGCCGCAGGGAGAGTCATGCTATCTTTGTGAGTATTCCTTGTAAAATTATGGTATTTCGTCAGCGAGGGGAGTAGTATGAAGCTAATTATGTCGTATAGATTGGGCCGGCTATTACTCTTAACTAAAACAGAAATGTTCACGTGATTTACGGCGTTCTTTCTATTTTTTTGGATGGGTTACTTCGAATAATATTATTTGGATTGTGTTGGATATTCTGTGTTGTCAACTTATGAGTTTATGATAAAAGCTCTTACCGTGTCTACGGAAATTGCAAACAATTTGGAAACTTAGGTGTGATTGTAGAAAAGTTGCGATTAGATGTGAATGAGAGGCGCTAAGTATCTAGGTTATACAATTTCGTGAAGGCTAACGCATTAAAATGGCTATATTTCGATGTCTGCTAGCTGCTCTGACGTTAATTTTCAGTAGCCGGCACCTCATCCTTTGGATCAACGGGAATCTCATCCGCGAGAAGTCCATTTCTCTGCAGATGTTTCCTATATTCAATCTCTTCTTCTTCTGCTGGGACCTTTTCGTACATAATGTCTGATCGAATGGTCAATTTTATGCCCGCGGTGATTGGCTCTCCGCTATGTACGAGGAAGGCATGTTGGAATATCAATACTCTTCCCGGAATCGGCGCCACATCGTAATATGGTGGCGGCGATAATCCTCGCTTTTTCAACTGAGCGGGGGATAGCTCCTGTACTAACTGGGCTCCATAATCCCAGAATCTTGTGGAGCCGCCTTTGAGGGGTACATCTCCAGTTTTGTCATTTAAGTATAGATGGAATGTGAAGATCGAGGATTGTGCACGATCCGGTGTTGTGTAAGCGCCGTCGCAGTGCACTGTGTTATATTAGTATCGAAAAATAAGATGGAAAAGCTCTAAAATTGTGCGCTTTAAGGACTAACTTTTGAAGAACCCGCTGACCGGATATTTCAAATATCGGAGTCTCTCGTTCAATCTTGTCATTCTAAATTTGTCCGCTCTTCGCTTCGCAGCAGTTCCTTTCCACCCCAAGGGACCCCTTCCAGTGCCAGGCTCGGTAGGGTCTAGATATGCGATATCTTTCGCTAGAAGAGGCTCGATTCTTGCTAGTAGTTTATCGGCTAGCGCCTGGTCGTCGTACAGGATTCGATCGGATTTACGGTAACTCGTATCTAGAACCTGCAGATTATTACCGATATTTACTTGTGCGATCGGCCAGCCTTCCTCAGAGGAAGCTTCTGCAATTCTAAGGAGCTCATCGCATTCCTTCAGCGTGAAAGCGTCGTCAATGACACAGGCATAAGCAGCTAGGCCATCGTATTTGTAGAGTTTTGAGTCCTGGTGTGTTGTCAGTTGTTTGGACTCCCAAAAAGGAAATGTTCCGGGGTTGACGAACCTTAAAGTTGACCCTGCGCAGGACAGGACGCGCCACAGGATCTCCTTGCTGCTGAAGATGAGGAAAAATAGGTTCGATCTTGCTGTAAATCTCAGGATCCAGTTCTTCCGGCTCTGCTAAGAGATCTAGCGGTTCTTCTGCATTACCTTCTTTGGATGCACTACCGGGGGAGACAAAGTCAAGAATGTTGCTGATGATTGACGCCATTGTGCCGGTATTGTCGTGAACTGAAGGGCTCGAATGTTTGCTGGTTTTCTCGCGAGAAGTATAAATGATGGTGCTATTTTGTTCATGTTTTTTCGAGAATCTGGGGAATTATATAACCAGCGTGTGCGAACCCAAAATCTCTTGCATTGCAGCGACGCTCGAATCTAAGAAACGTGGACACAAGACGCGTTGAGTCACAATCATGGCGATTATCGCTGACTGCGCCTCGGATCAAGCCTGCCGAACTCAGCCGCTTTTGTCTTGGTATAACAACAACGCGAATCCTTCAGGAATGCAACAGCGTAGGTTGGTGGGTGCCGCGAGATAAATTGAAAATAGAAAATTCGAACTTTAAGGTGTTGGTGTTCTAAATAATTCACTGAGTTCCCATAGAGTAAAGCTCGCACATCTTGCCTCAGGAATTTGAGCGTGAATGAGTGTTTTCTTTGTTGCGTATAAACATAACTTATATACTTAGACATGATGTAGATACATTACCAAGTTTGTGTAAACAGAATCGAAACTTGTAAGTACTTGAGCACCCCCTTATATAACTATTATCGGGTCCCTTATCTGTAAACTGGCAGCTGAAAATCCTTAGCGTCCGGGATATTCAAAAATATCTATCAGAGATATCGATAGCACTCCTGCTCAAACTGTAGTACTGGTGATGTTAAATTCGGCATCCATTTTGGATATATGACCTTGGCGCATGCACTCTCTTCCTCTCACACCTGGCGGACGTCTAGTAGTCAGATCTTTCGTAGTTGGTTTCGTAATCTGGGTGTTGGTGTCGAAATCTATATGGAGAATATTTGAGTCTTTTAATCGCCTGCCCATACACAGAAGGCAGAAGTAGTAGCGTGAAAAGTTAGTGTATGTTCGGGAAAAGTGTAAACCAAATTGCTTCTGTCAACTGCTTTATTTTACCACCATTGTGCATCCTTAAAATTTCTGTTCGTTCTTATTAGGATCCACGTTTGTACGACTCAAGACCTTCCGCGCAAGTTTAGTACACAGAAGTCGGTTGTCGATGGAGAAGCAATGCGGTCCACTCTGTCATATCTAGAATGGGCTCATCTTGCCTTGCTTTTGAGTTTCCATGTCAAATCGGGGAGTGCATTTGCTTACGCCGTTATATCCGGCGGCGCGCAAGCAAAACCGTACAGTTCGGTGATGGAGGGCGACTTCTGTCGGGAAAAGGTTCCACAAACCTCTGGGGAAAGATATATAGACCAATTCGGAATCGTCAACTGGAATGGGTCTTACCAAGCACGTGCGATTGTATTCTATACCAATACTCTTTGCTCCCCTGGTTCAGCTGCTGTAATTGTGCGACTTTTCGATAACCCATACGCCATCCAATATATTGACCTGAGTGGCCCTAATATCCCAAGCATCTTAAAAAGTTATCGAACTGTTAAGATCGAAGAAGCGAATCGACAAGGAAGTCGGTATATCGAAGAACTTCAAAGGATGGAACAGGGAACAATCTATGTTCCAAGGATTCCCTCTGACGGTCAACAATCAAGTTATTGCTCCGGAAGTGTAGTAATACCGCCTTGGAGTGCCGGTTACGATCTGTCTTCGGAGTTTTCAGGGGCATGGGATGTTTATAAACAGGCCCTTGTGGCACTAAAAGTTGCATTTCGCGCATTGAAAAGCAATCTAGAAAGGACGAAAGATGTTCTTGGGCTGGATAGAATAGAACTGCCATCTTATAATGAAATGGGAGCGCAAGGGTTGGATCTAACTGTTCCTAAGAGGGTGTCGGTACCTGGTGGTCTTACTCTACAGCAGTGTATGGCTCTTGTCGCTGGCCAAGGAATTCCAAAGATGCATAGCTTCATTAAAGAACCAAGTCAACCAGGAATTATACCCGAAATACTCCCAAATCAAGATGATGAATATAATGAACCGAGAATAATGAAGAAAATGAAACGAGGTGTAAAGAACAAAATGGGCGAAACTGTGGGGCTTATAAATAATGATAACATTGCAACAAACGAGCCACAAATCAATACCGAGACAGTAAATATTCTACGGGATATGGTAGAAAAGTATTCACATCGGAAACTCCCTAAACAGAGAGCCGGAAAACATTTATCAGAGAAACATCCGCTGAGGGCTAAGATCAGGTACTTGACATCTGAAGAACAAGAAATAGGTCCGGAGGAAGATGTGCAGCTCTCAACTGACCAATATGGTCCAGTATCGAACAGGCAGCAGCCAACTTTTCCGGGGATTCGTAACCAAGCTTACGGAAATGAGCGAGACCAAGAAATGCGAAAAAAGGTCCCCAAAACGCAGATGGTGCCCTCATTTGAAGATATCCGGACTGAATCAATGATTCCAAATCAGAGATTTATGAATCCAAGCTTCGACCAGAGTTTGGAACCAATAGCTGACCGCTTTAAAACATACTGGGATTTCCAAAAAGCGCAAATGCCAGACTATACTTATCTGAATTATTATAAACCCTTTGTTAACATGAAGCCTCGACCGGAAGCGCCCGTGAAGGGTGATGTGAAGAATGCGGATAGAGAGCTCAATGCAATGGGAGTGGCACGAAAACCACCAACAATGCGCAAAGGGAAACCAAAAGGAGCTTCAATCACTCAGGCCGAAGTTTTGGAGAGTTTACCGAGAGGACCTGAGCTGAAGAAGCGTCCTACTGCTGAAAAGGCAGCTGATCTGGCAAAATATTCTGGGCATGATCGATTTTATTCTTCAAAGATTGACGAAGAACGGCTCGAGGCAGACCTTAAACAGATGGAAAAATCACTACGACAGAATCAGGCCTCTGATTGGGTGGAGAATTTCTGGAAAGAATCGTCTAGCGAAAAGCCGGATAGTCTCTTGGGAGAACCTTTTGAATGACATGGTCTGAGAAAATAATGCTTGCGTGATCGGATGGGGCGAGCCAAGGGATTTGAGATGGACACGAAACGGGTACCTCCTTATAATCGCCTAGATTACAGAAATACTTTGCTTAACAGAAATAATTTGCTTAGAGCCTATATGACTGATGGATTGAGACTTCTCGGAGAATTAAACTGTGTAAGAATATCTGTTTCCATTCAGGTCCTCGCTATAAATAAATGAAATTTGAGGATGAAATTCTCTCGAGATTATATGATGATATAAGAGATAATTGATAGCGTATCCATTAAATGAGACACAAAATCACCGAATAAACCGCTTAGGGTTTGAAATCGCGAACATGATCGGTGACAACCTCGTCATTTTCGATCACAGCGTAATCGTAACCAATAGTCATAATAGTAGTTGAATGGTCAACAAACTCCTCTTCATCCACAAACAAAGTGTTTTGGTAGTATTCATCGCCAAAAGCTTGGAAAAAATCGTCCATCTTGCGAACATGAAAGTCCGCGATGCCATCGAAATCGGCTAGACGCCAACCGATAGTGTTGGAAAGCGTTTGGAGATGCGTTTTATCCACATGCATCTAGATTTTGTTTAGTTACTTATACGAAGCCGGTTCAGGGCTGCGAATTTGATGGGTTAAGATTACCGTACCTGAATATACCTTAAGAGACCAAATTTCTTCATCCATTCAGTACAGAGGGGCCCGTGGTTGTTTGCCCAATAGTCATTGAATTCAACATCAGATAACTTTGGATTTTTCTTGAAGCACACGGAAACGCGGATATATGGCTCGGTACTCATTTTTTAGAGACTCTAGAGAGTATTGAGAAGTGAGATAAGGCTACGGATAGTTGGAAGTTAAATTTTATCGTTTATGAGTGTTGTTGCTATCAATTAGAGGATCTGTGCCATCTTGGTTTCAAATGTTCTGGATGTCCGATGTATTTATACACTAAAATTTAGAACACGTGACCTGTTTTTTTTTATGCTTCAGAAACTCTATAATGCTTGAACAACAGGCAGCTGATTCTCGTGAATTCTTTATTAGGAGAGAATCGGAGGAGTTAGTAATATTGTCCGAAAATGAATGCGGATTCGGAGCTTTGAAAATGTCGCCTGTTGCGTAGTTGTGATATTCGGAGCTAAATATATTTTTGCTTGCTTTTCTGCTTTCCGTTAAATGCACACGCTCGATCAGTCGTATATGTGTGTGGCCGCTATAGTTCTTGGAGATGGTTTCTGGATGCTTCATACCAAAATTTTGCCAAGCCCGTCGGGGGAGCACCCTAGCTGCTGTTGAAGAAAGTTTCCTCGAACTACCTGCAACCTGAGAGGGAGGGGTCTTCCTAGATAAGACTCCATCAGGCCAACCGAAGACGCCTATTTGATGAACGTGGTCTCATATATACCTCTGCAAGTGCGCGTCCAATAACACACCAATAGATGCAATCTGACTGTTACTAGACTTTTTGTGTTGAGAATTCGGTAGAAATTTCGAAATAAGGTCCCCCACACTAAAGGAAAAAGTAGATCTTGCCAGAGATTTTGTACGGTCTATTGACAAGGGTACCTTGTAAATAAGATATCTCACTAGTTTCTGTGAATGGAAAGACATTCTACAAAAAAAGGAAGGCCGAGACGGGGATGCGTCAAATGACCCAACAATTTGCCGCACTCGCATATGATTTTAGACGGAAGAATAAGGAAGTAGGATAAGGAACAACGTATTGGAATTGAAATCTATCCAAGTACCGATGGCTAGTGCCATTTAATGGATTTGGGCATTATCGCTTGTTTTCTTTTTCTCTGATCAATTGGACTAAAAATCGAATGTATATAATGTATTTAGGCGCAACAATATGGTTCAAAAAGCAAGTTAGTTTTCAATCGGGCGATGTCCCGCTCTGACCTTACATACTTAACTTAATTAAATTTGAGGGCTTAGCCATGGTACAGTAACAAGGTAAATATAAACTTTCGGGGATAGTTCTCTAGACATTTTTGTGCTTCAAAATGTGATATAGTTTCGAAACAATTTATGATCCGTACTAGGTGGCAAAGGTGTATTTAGTAGGCGTAGATAAGTATACAGTTGTGGGCGCCTTGGGAGGATGCTGCAAAAAGTAAACTTAAATATATCAGTTCCATTTAAATTTTGTTAGCCTTTAATCAAAGCCAGCCTTCCATCGTATAGACACAATCGAAAAGAGATACTCATACCTAGATACAGACATTCTGCTGAGGAAAGTTGTCTAGAAAAATATTTTCCTCATCCAGTCACTATCTTCACGATGCTTGCAATACAGCGAAATAGACATGCATGCGACAGATGCCACGACCAAAAGCTCTCTTGCAAACGGGAAGTGATTGGTGGGCCGTGCAATAGGTGCATCCGAGCTAAGGCTAGATGCTACCTTACCCCAAAACCTATAAGATCCAAAAAACTGTCTTTTATACTTGCAAGAAAGCTGGAGAGCTTACGGAAAGAGCAATCAGCCTTGGAAATGGATAATCTATCAGATCCACATATATTACACTCGTTCTTGGTGAGCCTCAAGTTACGGTATTATTTTAACTTTTCTGTGAGTCTAACTGTAACCAAAGGGAGACCCTTTTAGTAACGTGGATTGCGGCTCGCACTTCAATGAACTAGAGTTTTCATTTGAGGGCGACGACCTTGGTCTTCCTATCACAAAGGATGCCTTTATCCAAATCTTTGAAGATGATTTGAATATCGACCCTTCGTATGGTGATCTCAGTCATGGTGGGACCGAGATGAATTTTGGGTTACTGAATTCTGAGAAATCACCATATGCTGAAGTGGACGAAAAATTTGAAGTTGAAACTTCACAGTCAAATTCCTTGTCGCCATTATACCCGTGGATTCCAAGTCAAATTTCCACAGCATTCTCATTTCCGGATCAAATGGATTTGGGGGATCTAACTATGGCTTCTACACCTCCACCGACTCCGAATGCAGCAACGAAGATGGCAAAGATGGATAATATCCCTCCTTGTTATGACTTCTCTCATTTGGGCGGTAAGATGCTTTTCGAGAATAATAAAATATGGGCTCAATTATTCGAAAAATCTCCCTCCGACTCGATGAGGAATAGTGACGCGCAATCTCAAATTTCGTCTTGCGACTGCATAGTTAACGTCATGGAGTTAAACAATAAGCTCTATAGCTGGTATTGGTCAGACATACAGAAGGAACAAGCTATAGCAAGAGCTGTAGATGACTCCGCCAGCCCAACGAGCGCTTCCAGGGACCACGTTTCAACAATCGGCCATATCTTGGTGCTTTCACAGGACTTAGTCGATGTATATGATAAGATTCCCTATGACTGCCCTTTGCCGAAGCTTACCTATCGTGAAGGATTGGGATTCAGTGACTTGGGGCCTTTGAGTACTACACAAAATTCAACGAAGCGCGGTATCGAGCCAAAGCCCTTGGCTCTCAGCCTCCGCGATTCAGGATCACTCCTACTTCTTCTTTCCTGTCAGGTTATCCTTCTTCAAATATATCGACAAATTTTACAGCAAATCCAACGAAAATGGTGCGATGATTTATTTCAGACGTCAGAATCAACACAATATGCCCCATTTTTGAACTTTGGGGCCTTTTCACTACAACTGTCTCCAAAACTTCATATTACACTTATACTTCAGATAATGGAGCATTTTCTTGAGTGCTACCAGTTACGAATCGTTGAGAGTCTGGTAAAAATTCCATCTGATGGTACTCTGGGCTTAACGTCTACAGTTGGAATTAGCGATACGATCCTCAAGGATATCAAAAAGATGGAGATCGAGATTGTACAAACAATATTAATCTTAAAAAAAGTCAAGTAGCCTAGTAGCACCTGGATTGCAAGTTTAATCGGCCGTCTTCATGTCCCCATAAATCCCCTGTGCGATATAGAAATGGTCCTTTATGTTCTTGTCTTTAATTGATTGCGTTCCCAGCTCCAAAGAACAAAGGCCGGATGTCTGGTTCAGTGTGAACATCTTTTCGACCCTTTGCCATTTCTTGCACACATGTAGATGGATTTTTGCAGTTACTTTCTTGTCGTTAGTCTTGGAATAATATCAATTTGATTTGAAGCTTTAATTAACAGATACACATGGCTAGGATGCTTCCGATAGTAAGATGAGGGGCGAAGGGGAGCGCGAGGGAAGTAAGAGTAGCATAACCTACAATAGCCGCAGTGTTGCCTGGATTTTAGCTTGTATTTTTTCTTTTTTCTTTTCTTTGTTCTCGAACAATAGGTTCCACTCTAAGCTTAGGATATTGTTGGATCTCGGAAAACCTGTGTCAAGATAACGGCCTAGATTGCCCTCAAGCTCAATGCGTAGACTGCCGATCTCATAATAAAGTAATTCTCAGGGTCCGAAGGATTTACCATTTTGAGTATGGATTTAATCTTTGCTAGTAAGGACCGAGGCTCCCTATAGCTCGCATGTCTGGTATCGTGATCGCCTAGGATATGGTACAGAGAGCTCCCCATCCAATAGAATAATGCTGGTATGAATGTTCTTGTTTTATTTATTGAGCTCATTGCAGATATCAATATATTGAGCTTAAATTATAATATAACTATAGTAGGTTGACAATGACAACTAAATTTGGATATAAGAAACTATTCATATCAGTTCCGAGTTCTTTCAGAACTTGACCATCAGTAGCACCGAATAGTTGAGGCATTTAAAGACTATATTCGCAGTCCCTTTATTTATACTAGAAGAAAGTTGTGGGGTTCGGTAGATGCTTTCGACTTGAGTATTTGCTGCTAAGCTATGGTAATTTGGGACTAGTTGTTCTGGCCCCGAATCGGAAAAACGTTTATTACGCGACGTAGGCCTTTGTACCGGCTAAATGCGAAATATAGAGGAGAAACATTCCGACCAATCGTTGCATTTTGGTCTCGTCTAATATTTGATCACTGCCGGCCTGCTGGGGTGACATCTGTTCTGTGAATTTTGTTTTTGCAGGGTAATGTGTCAACGAAAAACTTTTGACCGGGTGCGGGCCGCTAGCCGAGGACCTTCATGGGAAAACCCGAGGTACGGGTATTTTCTTCTCGAGATACCAATATATTATTGATTAGATGAACATAAGAAATTTGATTTTTGAATAAAAGCAATATATCTGTCCCGTCGATCTAGATGCATCACGCTAGCGTTCCATTCCTTATCTCTGATTTCGCATGTATAGGTACATCTGACTTCAATTCTATGGTCTGCGAGGTCGAGATTTCGTTCGCCACATTTCTGATGCGCCTTCGAAATCTAAGCTTGTATCTATAAACAGTTATACATAGATCTGAGATTCGCATGCACAACATGCATATGTATTGGCAACTTTGCAAGTAGAGTTCAAGGATTTGAGGTTGTGCTGTATCTCATGAGCCGAAACCTGCCGAGACGAGGGTCGGTCAGAACCATACGCCTATTGCAAAGACGTCAGGTAATGGGCTTATGTCTAACATACTTTATAATTTACGCAAGAATAACCTGAGCCGTGTAAATTATGGATATGAATCTGTAGTTCTTACACCGAGGGCACACGTGAGATCCAAGATAATTCGGACGTATGGCAGTATATTAATATATAGCAAATCCGAGCTCACATTAGCAAAGTGCCTACAATTTTAGAAATGGCAATAGACTTATTGTTTGAGACATTTATCGATCGTTCAGTTTTACGAGATAACCGGCATTTTGGAATCACCGACAGGGCGGGTTGTGAAGTATCCGGTGTCCGAACTCGAAATGCATGCCAGGGAAAAGCACCGAAAGCTAGGAAGTATCCTCTGAAAAGTATATTTCACTAGACTATATATTATTGCTATATCATATATCAGTTTGATGGATATCCGTGAAATCTTTCCTAATATCTCAGAGTTGTGATCTCGAAATTCCAACAAAATTTAGGCCTGCGGTGTTTAATTTACATAGTTCTTTCAGATTATCCATTGAGATGCGTTTTCTTTGTCTACACGGTCTTGGTACCAATAGCAAGGTAAGAGAATGTGCATTTTAGTTGCGGAAGATGATAAGGACTTATTCTTGAGAAAATAGGTTTTTGAAACACAGATAGGTTCGGTAGAACTTCTAATGAATACAACGGATAATTTCTAAAATTTGTAAATAGCTGCGATCAGAGCTGAAATCGGTGATGGACATACGTATGATTTTGTTGATGGAACGATGGCATGGCCAAAGGCTCCAGGTAAGTCCAACACCCCGGTTCTTATTTGCAATAAACTGATTTTGAACTGATTGGATAGAACTTGGGGACCTGTTTTCGGATGACGATGAGTATCTTGCATACTACGATCCTTATAATGCGGAAAGCATGCTTCAAGCAATAGGAGACTTGGAACAATATATTGTAGATGAGGGACCATATGATGGAGTAATTGGATTTTCGCATGGGTGTGCACTTACTTCTACCTTACTGCTCGGCAAAGCGTTGGACAGCAATCAGGGAAATTGGAAGAACCCCTTCAAATGTTGCATATTCTTGGCAGCAGGAGGTCCTGTCAGCTGGAGTGCACTACACCGGGGTGAGGTAATCTGGCTGGATAAAAATTACGATTTATCACAGATAAATATCCCAACGGCTCATGTCTGGGCGACTAATGATAAATGGGGGCCTTCAATGAGTGCTGTTCTCGAGAAACTATGTCTTCCTCAAGTTAGACATTCGCATGTGCACACAGAAGGGCACACAGTACCAAGTAGAAGAACTCCAGAGGTGCTCCAAGCCGCTGTGAATGTTATCCGGCGTACCCTTTTGGAAGTTGACGCAGCATCTATGTAACAGGTAGTGCTATTAGTCTAGATTATTCGAAAACGTCGAATATAGTATAATTTGCATGCGGAGCTTCCTCTTTTAAAGGTAGTTTAGAGAAAATTCTAGAAAACTCTTGTAACCCTCATAGCTGATGACTACTAGAAAATATCTCAAGCCGTTCAGACTATATTGTAGTACTCATGGGGAATAGTTGCTGTATATGGTAGAATGTTGGTCCAGATTAGACTATCAGTCTACTGTTATAATAGGGCCCACGATCGGGTCGCCCGGCCCCCTCCGAACTTTTTCGACTCTACGTGTACAGCCAGGGCTTTCTCCAGAACCAAAGCGCTAGCAATGCAGACACGAGTCAGAAATAATGTGTAGCAGTCTGAAGCTAGCGCTAACAAAGCTAATCGATATCTGAGAATCATAAAGACTAGCTTCAAGAGGCTAGAAACAGCCAGGATAGAATTGCTTGCATGACCAGAGCATATTGGCAGTTGACAGCCTACTACCATGAGTACTCAGACAGGGGTACCTGGCTAATCAGAATACGAGAGTACATCAGCCATTTCACAACGCTTTATCGAATTTGGATGATGGCTGCTAAGAGCTCGCATTCATTTTGTAATTTTGAATGTTTGGATTTTGGAAAATTTTCTGCCAAAATCCAGAATATGACACTTAGTCGAAATATTATCCCAATTTCTCACATCCGTACTCTAAACCATAGTTGCAAAGCTGAGAAACAAATGTGCCCTCCGTAGCTCAATAGGCAACACATATGTGCTCCTAGTCTAGTCTACAGACGAGTATGCTCCTACTCGACATGCCTCGGATGTGATTCCTGGGGAAGGTCCGTTTGTGCATCGGATTTTCGGATATCCTTACGTATTACACTAATTTGGGTTCAAGCTGTTTCATATGTTTCCTTTATTGCTACCAGGAAGGATTTTCAACGTCCGTCAATATTAACGCAGAACTCGAAAGCGGGTAAGAATTCTACTATGGTACCTCCTTGTCGCCGAAGTGTTTCGGAGGCTCGGTGTTGTACTATGCTTTATACCGATACTAAACTTTAAATTCGGTGGACTGTAATGTTATTGGGGCACAAAACCGTCGAATATGCGATAAAAAGACTATATTGTACTTGCATTTAGAATATTAATATTATCCTACAAACAACGACATTTCCGAAAGGTACCCACAGTATTCCTATGATTAGTATGATTAATACATAACACACAAATAATCAGCCCAGACTTGCTCCGCTCATCTTCAAATCGGGATACCTGAATTGCGTCCCAATAAATATCTACTCCGTCCAATAGTATAGATATTTTGTCCGCTTTTCGGCATCACAATGACTCAAAATAAGATGGTAGAAACGCAGCAGGCGGGCTTGGAGCCACTTGCTATAATTGGTTTTGCCTTTAAATTTCCTTCTGGAATTGAAAGCCCAGAAGCTTTCTGGCAAGTTATGATGGATGGAGATACCGGTCTATCACAGATACCTGACGATAGAATGAATTTGAAGTCGTTCTTAAACATCCATGGTGGGAAATCTGACACGGAGGTATTTAAATTCATCCCTTAGGATATTATTTATCATAATCGCTAATGAAATTTGGATAAAGCTCAACAAACCAAAAGGGTATTTCATGAAAGGGAATGTTGGCGCCTTTGACGCCCCATTCTTTTCAATAACTGCGGAAGAAGCGGTGGCTATGGATCCTCAACAAAGACTTCTGCTTGAGTCAACTTACCATGCAATAGAAAATGGTATTTGGCTTTCATCCAATTTTTATCATGCTTTCGCTATCGACTTGAGGTTTAGACTGATGCTTAAACCTCTTAGCTGGCTTACATCTTGATGAGATTAACGGGACCAAAACTTCAGTTCACGTTGGTTGTCTATCTTACGACTATAGACTTGCGATCTCCAGAGATGCCGAGGCAGCTGCAAAATACTCTGTAACCGGAACTGAAGTCAGTATCTTGGCCAACAGACTAAGCTGGTTTTTCAATTTGAAAGGCCCTAGTATGTCCGTTGAAACGGCGTGCTCAAGTAGCTTAGTTGCGATGGACTTAGCTTGCCAACTGCTGAGGAACGGGGAGACGAACTTAGTAAGATCACGCTCGAATTTGAGTTTACCATGGCTTTTTTTTGCAGTTTTTTTGCAGTTTTTCTCTTGCAATTAACTCGAGTAAGCGAAATATAAGAAATATGTGATGCTGATATATTCTGCAGGGTATTGTAGCTGGTACCAGCCTAATGCTGATGCCAGATTTATTTCTCTATTTGGATAATATGGGATTCCTCTCGCCGGATAATCGTTGTCATAGCTTCGACTCTCGTGCGAATGGCTACGCTCGCTCAGAGGGATTTGGCGTGATATTGGTGAAACGACTCTCTGATGCTATTCGAGACAAAAACATGATTCGGGCTGTGATACGTTCAACAGGAACAAATTCAGATGGATACACCCCTGGAATCACTCAACCAAGCGGAGACTCCCAATTTGAGATGATCAAAGATACTTATAAAAAAGCCGGCTTATCGATGGAACCAACCCGCTTCTGCGAAGCCCATGGTACTGGAACATTGTTAGGGGACCCGATAGAGTCTCATGCGATTGGTGCTTCCTTTAGAGCTGTTCGTAGCGAGAGTGATCCACTTTATATGTAATACCCTATCCATGGTGCCAGGTCTTATCTATTCCTTACGAAGCTAATTCAATTCTTTATACACAGTGGCGCGAGTAAAGCGAATATTGGGCATCTTGAAGCTGCTAGCGGTATTGCTGGTATTATAAAATCCATACTTATACTAGAACGTGGTATAATTCCCCCTATCGCTGATCTCGTGGACCTCAATCCAAATATCGATCACAAGCATTACCGACTGAATGTAAGAAGAAGTTCTGTGTTAGGAGACATCCGGGCCGCTTAGTTATATACTGACGAGGGACCGTTTATCAGTTTCCGACGGAAGCGCTATCTTGGCCAACGGAAGGATTACGCAGAGCATCCGTTAATTCTTTCGGCTTTGGAGGTACTAATGCGCATGTAGTCCTCGATGACGCCTACAACTTTTTGACGGACAGGGGTCTTGATGGTTACCATAACACAGTTAAAAGTCCCCCTGTTCTTAGCTTTAAGGGGTACCCGAACTCTGTTTTGGCTGATGGAACCATCGCCCAAAATCAAGAAACTAGCTATTCCACAGAGAGCTCTCGACCATATCTTCTGCCTCTATCTGCAGCTGATAAAGGAGGGATTAAGCGAATCACTAGCTCTTTTAGCACTTATTTCCAGGACTCGGACTACGATAATATTAAAACTAGTGAATTTTGCCAGCGATTAGCCTTCACTTTGAACAATTTCCGAACTCAGTTGCCATGGAGATCATACGCGATTGTTGATTCAAAGAGGTCTTTGCAATCTATAGAACCCTCGATTCCTCGCCGGTCCATCGATAACCCGGAAGTTGCGTTTGTTTTTACGGGTCAAGGTGCGCAATGGGCAAAGATGGGGGTTGAACTGATGCAATATCCAGTCTTTCTGCGGAGCATCAAAGATTCTGCGAGGTATCTTGATGAACTTGGCTGTACTTGGAACTTGGAAGAAGAGATGAACAAAGAATCAAATCCTCGAATCAGCGACCCTGAGATCAGTCAACCGATGAGCTGTGCTCTGCAAGTTGCCCTTGTTGACCTTATGGAACGAATTAACATAAAGCCTAGCCTGGTTCTAGGCCACTCATCTGGCGAAGTTGCAGCAGCGTAAGTGACTTGTTGATCGATTGAATTTGGGTGAGTTTCTAACCGGAAGCAATATAGATATTGCAAAGGTGCTATTTCACACCAGAGCGCTATTAAAATTGCCTACTATAGAGGCATTGGTGGAGCTGAAGCATCTAAAAGCAGCAATGGGACTATGATGTCTGTGGGGGTTGGTGAAACAGAGGCCCTAGGTTACCTCAAAATCATGGCAACAAAGGGTTGCGACGATCTTCATGTCGCCTGTGTTAACAGCCCTAGTAACGTCACAATTGCTGGTAACAAAGATCATATCGATTTTCTTAAGACTGCCCTAGATGAGAAGAGCATCTTCGCCCGAAAATTAAAGGTTACATGCGCATATCATTCACCGCACATGACAACTGTTGCAAAAGAGCACTTCTCTCGAGCTGGAGAGCTTAAGGCGC
Source organism: Dactylellina haptotyla (assembly GCA_031310005.1). NCBI lineage: Eukaryota > Fungi > Ascomycota > Orbiliomycetes > Orbiliales > Orbiliaceae > Dactylellina > Dactylellina haptotyla. The sequence continues at coordinate 1,296,704 of CM062380.1, read as the reverse complement.
GCCTAAACACTAAAGTCGATTCTATCCGGATGATCTCCTACATGGACGGGAAAGAAGTCTCGGGAGATCGTTTACGAGAACTAGACTATTGGATTGAAAATATGTGCTCAACAGTTCACTTTACCAAGAACGTCGGAGCAATAGACCGTCTCGCATTGGCTGCCAAGAGTCCAAAACGGTTGAACAGACGTCAAGAGAAAGGAATCCTTATCACAAACGTACTGGAGATTGGCCCACACAGCGCCCTAAAAGGCCCACTACGAGAAATTTTCAAGACTTTTAAATCTGGACATGCAAGCGATATTCAATATGATTCGGCTCTAATTCGAGGAATTTCAGCATTGAATTCCATACTCCAAGCTACAGGAAATCTGAACGCCTGCGGACTGAAGCCGAATATCTCATATCTCAATGGCGATGAAGGTGGAAAGACAATTCCTCTTGTCGATTTACCGCCCTATCCTTTTTCCCATTCGCGTACGTACTGGAGCGAGAGCCAGCGGAGCAAAAATGAGAGATTGCGCAATTATCGTCCCAATGAATTGCTAGGAAATCCATCACCAGATTGGAATCCCTACTCGGCTTCATGGCGTAATTTTTTGCACCGAGGAGAATCGGAATGGATTGATGACCATAGTATTAACAGTGTTGTGATTTATCCCGGTGCTGGAATGTTAGCGATGGCGATTGAGGCTATGAAGCAATATTCGCAGGAAATTTTCGATATGACGCCAGCAGCGTATTCTCTTCGAGATATCGAATTCCTTACGGCAATGCAAGTACCTGAGGCTCCTGCTGAGTTTGAAACTCAAATTAACTTAAAGCTCATGGGAGAAGAATCAATTAAACCTGATTGCTGGTTCGAATTTAATGTTTTCTCATATGAAGGTGAACAATGGAAAAAGAACTGTAAAGGACTGATTCGAATGGAGTCAGATGCTGATCCTAGCAGAATTGAACGGCCTAAGAACAACAAGGCGGTCCCAATCCATTTATCAACCGAGAAATTTTTCGAGGGAATCAGGAAAGCTGGGTATGAATATGGGCCACTATTCCGGAGAATCAATGATATCAAACTTTTAGCCGCTGGAGAAACCGAAGCAAGTGTGGCTGTATACGAGAAAGCTGAGTTTGGATCGCGTCGTGGACACGGAACTCGCGCCTACGACTATTCTCACGTAGTTCATCCTACAACACTCGATGCTTTTCTTCAGCTTCCTCTCGCTAATGTTATGCGAGAAGCACCTGATATGCCAACAATGGTACCTTCTCGCTTGAAGACATTGTGGTTATCTAACAATGGCTTAAACCATACAGAAGCATCAAGCTTGTCCGCTACAGCACGCTTGAACTTCTACGGATACCGGGGTGGCGAGCATTCCGTTTCTGTGACTGATTCTCAGGGAACACCAAAGATTGAGATCACTGGTTATGAGATGGTTCGAGTATCCGGTGAAGATATCTTGGAAGAAGCTTCATTGAATGAACTTCACCATTGTTGGGATTTTGCTTGGACACCTCTTTCCATGACGCTAAACGATTCAATTGATAACGATAAATTACCCTTGATCGAAATCCATATTTATCAGCCGAATTTCGCTACGGTTGAATTAGCAAATTGTTTAAAATCCTGCCTGGGAATGAAGGCAAAATGCGAGGTCATTGAGTCAGCACAGATTGAAGCTCAAGTCTCTGCTGACATCAAAGTGATTCTATGGGATCTTGACAGAAAATCTATTCTCTCGAATGTCAATAGTGAGACTCTGTCGATGATTCAAAAGACATTGAATACAAACAATCATGTACTCTGGATACTAACCTCTACTCCACAGTCTGTTGATTTTCCTTCACAACATTTGGTCGATGGCCTCTCAAGAGTCGTTCGCCAGGAGAATAGCATGGCAAGCTTTGCTACCTTATCGATCGCGAGTAACAAGACAACCGACCGTTCTGGGGCTATATCTAAGATTTGCCAATATTTACTTTCTGAAACTGATAGTTTCAACCTCCCGCAAACATTTAGATATATAGCCTCAGATGATTGTAATGGCCTGTGTGGCCGCTCTAACTCGCACCAAGAAGAAAAATCTGGAAAGATAGAGTTTTTGCAGTTAAAAGAAAATGCTGAACTAACGAAGAAAGTGCAGTCAGGCCGACTGGCTCTCGCAAAGACAAGCGTACCATGGGGTTCAAAGACACCTCTGAAGATTACAGTTGGATCGCCTGGAGTTCTAGATACACTACGGTTTGTAAAAGACGAGGAAAATGACTTTGGACTATGTCTTAAAGATAATGAAATCAAGATAGAAATCAAGGCGATTGGGTTGAACTTTAAAGATTGTTTGATTGCTCTAGGAGCTCTGAATGAGAATAGCATTGGCAGCGAAATGGCAGGGATTGTCTCTAGTGTTGGTCGTGACGTTGAGGGTCATGGTCTGATACCGGGTGATCGTGTCTGTGGGTTTTCTACAGACGGCTATCGAACCTTTTATAGAACCCAAGCTTCGAGCGTATCAGTTATCCCAGAGTGCCTTAGTTTGGCTGAGGCTGCATCTATCCCGATCAATTTTGCAACTGCTTGGCATTCTCTACAGTATGTTGCTAAAATTGTGCCAGGCGAAACGGTCCTGATCCATTCTGCAGCGGGTGGGACTGGTCAGGCTGCCATCCAGGTCGCCAAGCACCTTCAAGCGAGGATATTCGCGACGGCGAGTACGCCCGAAAAACGGGAACTACTTATCCGAGAGTATGGTATCCCTACGGAGTGCATCTTCAACAGCAGAGATACTGCCTTCGTAAAGGAGATCAGTCGCCTTACACAAGGGCGTGGTGTCGATGTTGTATTCAACTCTTTATCAGGAGAAGCACTATTTGGATCATGGGAATCCATTGCACCATTCGGGCGGTTTGTGGAGATTGGCAAAAAGGATATTCAGGGCCAAAAGAGACTCCCCATGGCACAATTTGAGAAGAATTGTTCCTTCAGCGCAGTCGATTTAGGCCATATGTTTATCACAAGACCAAGACATGTCGCAAAGTTAGTGGACGAAGTTCTTTTGCATTTTACGCAAGGTAATTTCCGGCCAGTCAGATCTCCTGCTGCAGTCGACGAATCCGGATCCACAACGCAAAATAGCCCAATTCACAAGTTCGACATTTCGCAGGTGGTAGATGCCTTCCGCTTTATCGCAACGGGAAAATCGAGCGGCAAAATCGTTGTAGAGACTAACCCTGAGAGCGAGGTTCAGGTAAGAAATACTCATAATATCCTTGCGAATATATCTGCTGGATTTCTAATCATCTCCCCAAAAACAGGCGGTATTGTCGCCACCGAAAATGACTTCTTTTGGACCCAATGCTACTTATGTTATTGCAGGTGGCCTAGGAGGACTCGGTCGTGTTGCAGCGCGGTGGATGGCAGAGAGAGGTGCAAAACATCTGGTTTTATTATCGAGGTCTGGTCCACAGACGAAGTCCTCGAAAGCTCTAGTTTCTGAATTAGAAGCCATGGGTGTCAACTGCATCACACCGGCGTGTGACATCTCCGACTACGGCATGCTCGATGCCACGCTGCGGAAGCTCGCGGGAACCATCCCTCCCATCAGGGGATGCCTTCAATCTACAATGGTATTGAGGGTATGTTAAATTTCTTCATAACAGCTGTAAATTGACCACAACTAATAGGATCTGCAGAGTGCACTCTTCACGGAAATGACACACCAAGAGTGGACAGAGGCAACTTCTCCCAAGGTCGCAGGTAGTTGGAACCTTCATAGCCTCCTACCAAAAGACCTAGACTTTTTTATTCTCTTTTCATCAGTCCAGGCTGTGTTTGGTGCAAGAACTCAAGCAAATTATAATGCCGCCAACACATATATGGATGCTCTGGCGCACCACCGCGTGGCTCACGGATTGAAAGCAGTATCTGTAATGATGGGAGTAGTAACAACCGATGGATACTTGGCCGAAGCGGACCACAAAGACGAAAGGGAACTTTTGCTGGCGCAAAATACGTATCACGGAGTTGAAACACCCGACATTATTGCGCTACTGGACTACTACTGCAGTCAGCCATTGCTACCAATTGAACAGGCCCAAGTCACTCTCGGCATGAAATTACTTTATACCGATCCGGAGTTAGACCCTCTTGGCACGATATGGGGAAGAAATCCCATGTTTCAAGCGCTACGTCTTCTTAAAAATATTGAATCTAAGGCTGTTGGGAAAATGGATATTGCTTCACAGTTTTCCGCAGCAAAATCTGAGAGGGAGGCCTGTGATATTGTCATAGCTGCGTTGACCAACAGACTTGCTTCAACTATTGCCGGCATGGAACAAGACGAGATGGATTTGACCAAACCTGTTCAGGCATATGGTGTAGATTCCCTCCAAACGATGGAGTTGAGAAGTTGGTTTATGCGATACTTCCGATCAGATGTACCAACTTTCCAAATTTTGGGTGCGCCCAGTCTTACTGCTTTGGCAAGCTCCGTGGTAGAGAGAAGTACAAGTCGAGCCAAATAACAAATTGTCTTGAAGTATCGAACATCAAATCAATGAATATTTTTCATGAACTTTGTATGTTATAAATTAAGTAGAATATTCTCATAGAGTATCTTAAGCTGGCAGCCTATTCTCTTTCTTTGTCTTTCATATGTAATATTCTCCCTAGCAATACCCAATCTGTTTTATTTTTCCTTTGGTATCCTATTGTCCTTAGAATTTCCTACGTATTATCGTCGACTCATAGCATCAGAGCAATACGCAATATCCAGGAATGAAACTGGCCTAAGGGCACATATATATAAGGGAATACCATATGTAACCCTCAAAGACAGTCTTAGTTTACCACAGCAGACCAAATCAAATAATTGCCTAATTTGCTTCATCAAAATTAGTAGACAGCACTACCTATTGTCACTTCTATAGGTCTCCGTAGGTTGCTATGCAAAATAATGAACCCTGAAGTTTCTTTCGATTGTTGACCGAGCGCTTGAATTTAACATCTACAGTCTCCACGCTCTAAAGCTATAACCCGGTCCAGAAAAGGTTTTAATATCTTGTCCCGTAGGAAATTATTATTTCCATATTGTGTATTATTTATTTGCCTCCGGAATTTGGTTAACGTGACAAATTATTTATTAGATTCTAAGAACACCGAAGACAATAGAAATTATTTACTCGGGGGTAGAAAATTATTATCTTCGCTGCCGGCGCCGAGCTTCTAGATAGGACAATAAGAGTTTACTTCTTTTTTTTTTTTTTTTTTTACGCACATGCCTCTCTCAAGTTTCCTCCGAGGTAGTTGGTTATATTGGCAATAAATTTCGGCTTGTTGGAGGCTTTCCGTAGCTTTTAGGCCCGAAGGCAATGACCCACACAGAGCTCGTAATTATAAATATACAAATAAATCCCTTTTACTAAAGTTCTATAGACGAATTGGATCATTGTAAATCAAAACTTTATCGAACTAATCAAAATAGCCGGAAGAATGCTGGAGCGATACTCTCCGCTCGCCCCAAATGCTCTTAACCCTTACCAAAAAGATACTCATGATTATTTACTCAATGAAATCGGACAGTACTTTCAAGGCACGTAAGTTTTGATATATTACCTCCTTTATTTTCCATACTACCAAATATTGACCTTTCAAATATAGCTTCACAATCCAGAATCAAGACACTGGGGCATTGGTAGGCCCATATACTCATTTCCTATACCTTCCACGCTCCGTAGCCATCGGATACTTCCTCAGTGGATCGTCTCTCGCAAGCATATCTGAATTTTCAACTCGATGTCGGGAAGTTGCTATATTAGCTGTGGGAGAGCACTATGGCGCTGCGTTCGAGCTCTACAGCCATGCCCGCGTCGCGAAGAACGTAGGGTTGCAAGACTGTCAGATACAAGATATTTTGGAAGGCAGACCACCTTCGGGAGGAACTGAACAAGAAATTATTTCTTGGGAGATAGCTAGAGCCCTTGTCGGAGCTGGCTCTACACCTGGCACGAAAGGCCCGCTTTCGGAGAGTTTGTGGAAACGGGCAGAGGAAGAATTCGGGAAGGCTGGAGCTGGGGCACTCATACACTATGTTGGATTTTACGCGTATACGAGTATTATTCTGAATGGCACTGCAACACCACTGCCAGAAGGTGAAAATATCTGGCCAATTTCAAATCCAAAATGTTAACGTATCTTATTCAAATACACGAATATATCTCTTTATCTCTTTGGAACCTTTAAAGGGTAATTTAGACGAATAATTCAATACGGTCGATACTTTGAATATTCGAAAAGCTCATGTGGTACTTAGTGAGAACCAATTCTGCGGGCTAAGTAGTGAGTGTCTAGTTCTCGTTGAAGTATCGGATGTGTTAAATTGATCAAGCCGTAGTAAAAAAACGTTGGCACTGCTAGCTGGTGACTTGAAACTGGCATACTCACAAGCACGAAACACTCGAACCTGTGATAGGCACAACCACGCAATACGGCAGAATTATCACATTCCATATCCAGCTGGACATTACAAACTTTAAACTATTTACGACAATAGTTGCAGGGATTTCGCTTCATGCACCTTCGGCCAAACTTCGGATATCGTGCATTGGTGGTTCAAGTCTACTCCTTCCTTTTGTAGCTCTTAGTCGATCGGAATGCCGCGATGCCGATCTTTGAAATTTTGAATTTCGGGTTTCTTTGGCGAGCAGGGGTTCCTAGAAGCGTTACATTGGTTAGGAAGGTATCAAGATAAGGACCCCAAGGACAACCAACAAAGCCGATTATTAAAGTTTTTAACTGCAATTGGTATATGTTTACCCCCTCCACAACTTCGGGTAATATTTTAAGATAGGTAGTCATCGATAGACATTTCGGACCTCAGAAAATCGGAGTCTTGATTCAACATACGACAAGTACATTGGTATCTTGTTCGGAACTAAGTTGATTGAATAGATCTATACCGTATGCCGAAAGTTCCAGTGGAAAGTTATGGTATATATATTCGAGAACGTATATTTTTTTCTGTTCATTCTTAATTATAGGATACATCGATTTATTGCTCTCCGTTCGGATTTTTAGGTCGCACTTATATTCTAGCACAAGAACGGCAGTATTTTATATCAAATTGAGCGACCTCAAAGCATACTTTGGCACCGGTTTTTGAAGATTATCATCATGGCCCCTATTATTAGTAGTCTTATGTCAGTGGCTGCTGGTATAGCAGTATCATGTGTTGTCAACCCGCTAGTTTCAGGTTTCATTGTTGCCCTTAATTTCGCTCCCACCGAGATCAGAAAACCGGTGTTGGACGTATTTATTCGCTATATTTCTTCTACAATGCTTGAAACCGGGCTCTCCGGTATTACTGGTGCATTTTGTATTGGTATTTGTTTGAAGATAAGTTCATATTTGTCATGGGGCGCAGAAAATAACTGGAGAAAAGATACATACGATTGGAAAAGGGAAATAGTGTTGATTACTGGGGCTAGCAGTGGGTATGGCGAACGCATGACCGAATTACTTGCCAAACGGGGTGTTAAAGTTATTACTATCAGTAGAAGCCCACTGAAAGCTGAGGTTGCAAATCGTAAGTTAATGACATCTTCCACCTTCTTCATCAAATTGGACTCTAATGGCTATGACACAGTTAAAAATGTACATTGGTATAGCTGTGATATCAGTGACAATATTGGAATATCAAAAATTGCCGCCCAAATCCGCAAGGAGCACGGGGACCCAACTATCTTAGTTAACAACGCCGCGATGGCGAGTAAAGGGTACCTCCTTGATTATGATATTCCGAATATTAAAAAATTAATGGATGTCAACCTCGTAAGTCATTTCACGATGGTACAAGAATTTCTTCCGGCAATGATAAAGAACAACCACGGACACGTTATATCTGTCGCGAGTCTTGCCAGTTTTATCTCAGTGGGTGGACTCGGCGAGTATTGTGTCACAAAACATGGACTTGTCGCTTTTCACGAAGTACTGCGGCAAGAACTACGGCATGTCTACAAAGCGGATAAAGTCAGAACTAGTTTGATCAACCCAAGCTGGACAAATACTCCAATGGTAGCTAAGGACTGGGAGGGCCCACTACGGAAGAGGGGCGTTCCAATCTTGGAATTGGACGACGTGGTTAAACCAATGGTAGACTTAATTCTAGGAGGATATAGTCGTGGTCCGCTCTTGATTCCGGGCACTTATTCGTTTATAACAGGGATCCGAGGGTATGTTAACTCCTAGCTCGCTACGCCGCATTATTTTTATAAGTGGAAGTAGAACTAATAGTAAAAATTCCGTTGGACTGTAGATGGCCATCATGGCTCCAAGAGCTGGTGATGAATTATGTCCAAGTTTGATAGTCAGCTCTATTAACCGAAATCCATGTCTCCGGCTAATCTTCAAATTAAAAAGGCTCTTGGATACTGCGAGCATATCTTTTTCCACAAGGAGAAGGCAAATTTCTTTTTCATGATCTCCTTTTTCTCTCCAATTTCCAGGCTGGCGATCAATACAACCAAGATTGGCAACTCACTGAGACTTATCTTTTCACTCTTGGCTTTACTAATCTTTCAAGCGCGTTTATATCAGTGTTTGATGGGTTGGAAACTTACTTACATTAGAGCTACTTTTTGCTTCAATTGTGTAGTTAGTTGGATAATAATTTAATCAATCCTTTGTAAAAGGAATCGAACATCCGCATATGCACAAATATGGAAGTTGAATTGTGTAAACTATACAAAAAAGAGAAAGTGACCTGCTCTACAGTTCTTAGGATCACAAGCAACACTTGTAATTAATTCGGCAGAATAGAAATTACTAAATCAATCTGCTTATCTCTGCTGTATGTAGATCTACGGATACATCGCGAAATTTGACAAGGTGAAAGACCTACATGGTTTGCAGCCGATGTTAGGGATCTAGAATCGATACTGCTGTAGGCCCATTCTAGGCAGATAAATACTAAATAGTCGACCGTCTGCTTAAGTTTGTCCATTGGTAGATATATTCTGAATATGCTCGAAATTGCCTTCGGATTCGATCGGACTTTCGGACACTGATGCATAGTCCTGCTAGGGTATTTGTATACTAGAAAATATGTAGCGAATGCCCAAGGTCAGGTTGTAAAGTCGGCGGCTTTTTCCAACAACCCTGGCGACCTCGGACCATTTCCCGCCGGTCTTGCATGATGGATCCGTCAACTCTTGCCTCATGTGTTGTCGATGGCTTTCACAACCTTTTTGGCTATATAACATAGGTTCACAAAACCACTATAAAAAACTCTAGATTCTAATTTAAAAGGAAACAGTATATTCGAGAACCCACAAATATCAAAACTCATTTATTAAATCATCAATCATTCTTTGCTTCACAGTATAAAAATAAATAATTTTAACAATACCTAATATTGTATACCTAACTTCAAACGATCTCAATTAAAATGCCTTACACCACGAAACAATGGCTCCTCAAGGAGTCGCCTACCGACAACATGAACCCGGAAAAGACCTTCCAGTTAGTAACCAAAGGTCTCGTAGACCTAAAAGACGGCGAACTCCTTGTTAAAACAACACATATGTCGAATGATCCCGCGCAGCGGGTTTGGATCAGCAAATACTTCCCTGAAGGCCGATCGTATCGTAAGGTGCATATTATATCCTAATCATTTTTCTAGAAATTGTACATACTAATAACATACACCAATGATCTTTAGCCAATTATGCCTGGTGAGCTCATGGACGCCATTTGTGTTGGGGAAGTTATCGAATCCAGAGACCCAGAGTTCCAGAAGGGTGATTTGATCCAGGCGGATCTCGGCTGGACTCAGTATTCAATTATTCCTTCGTCGAAGGCTTTATTCAAAGTTACTATTCCACCAGCAGATTGGCTTTCTTTAGGTCACACAGTGAGTACCTCTGACAGAAATATCGAAAGCGGCGCTAACTCAATTGGGAAAACAGGCTTTAACAGCGTACTTTGGCCTCCTCAAGGTCGGAGCAGCAACGCCAAAGGATAAGACTATCGTTATCTCTGGCGCGGCAGGAGCAACGGGTATTGTAGCCTGTCAGATTGCCAAGCATGTTCTCGGAGTCGAGAATGTTATTGGTATAGCTGGGACTGAGGAGAAATGCGCCATCCTTAAAGAGTACGGCTGCGATATCGCGTTAAACTATAAATCACAATCTTTCGCCGAGGATCTAGAGAAAGCCACGCCGGATTGGATTGATGTGTATTTTGATAATGTTGGCGGCGAGATCTTGGATTTGACTTTGAAAAGAATGAAGGATTTTGGACGAGTTGTCGCCTGTGGCGCGATTAGCACATATGATGCAACCGGCACCGGCGCCAACAAGATAACACCAAAGGCTTGGACGCAAATTGTAAGTGGGACTTTTGAAATTCGCCTTAGGTTCGCGCGGAATGGCAGGTGTTAACTTATGTGACTTTACAGATTCTTAGTAAAGTTAAGGTTGAAGGTTTTATTATCTTCCAATTCCAAGATGAGTGGATGAAGGGGTTCGGCGACATCCAAACTTGGGTTCAGGAAGGAAAGATCAAGCCTCTGAAGCAAGTCTGGGAAGCAACTATTGAAGATGTTCCACAAGGGATGATCAAGCTAGGCAAAGGGTTAGTTTGAATTTCCTTGCTGTTGGTTCAGCAAATAACAAAACGTTGCTAACTTTGTTGGTAGTGAAAATACAGGAAAGCTGATCACTAAGCTTATTGACTGAAATTGAAACGTAATTGTCATATTCCAGTAATAGCCGTACATGTTATTGTTTAAGTTTGGATAAAAAGTAGATAATAAGAGAACCGCGTCGAGATAAAAAAACTTATTATTTTACACCTGCATATATACCGCTCGGGAAATGTTAGGCTTCGAGCCCTGCAAATAAATAAATATATGAATATTCCAATTGAAAAGTAGAACGCACGGTAAATACCGACGCGATGGTAGTAATCATTATAAATTCGTTTTCTCATCAAATTTGAGGGCTTACAAACGGAACCAGGGTCCTCTCTGAAATGTGGAGTCTCTGTCCGCGATCTTGGGGCATTTTCGGTAGCAATGATGAGGGGTTACGTATGCACACCATGCTGGGCTAGTGCCAAGATATTCTCAGGCATGTAGACGCTTAATTGCGATCGAAAAGGCTTGTAATTATAACCGTCGTAGAGAAAGTTCGTAGAGGTCAAAATATTTTTCGAGAAAATCTCCGGATATGTTCTACGAGGAGATCGAGTAGTGTGAATCTCATCGTTGAAACCCTTCCGCTTGGAAGATGTGTGGTTCCTACGTTGATGCGGCACAGCTAATGTGCCACCCCTCATCCCTGTCTGGCCTCGAAATGCGAGCTTCCAAATCGACCTTGGAATGGATTTCCGCGACGCGACCCTGTCGTGTAGCCGGCGCGAAAGTCACCGACCGTCAGCTAGGATTCCCTCGAGAACCCAATCATATCCCCCAACATTGCTTATTGCCGCTCTGCCCTGGAGCATCACGTAAATTGTCCAACTTCAAGTTGCTTTGCGCAGGATGTTCATTTAATATTGGGTTATCTGTGTTGTTTGTAATTGGGGGCTAGCGGCACCGCTTAAACCTCAACAGGTAGGAACCTCTGTCCTCCGACCAATGGGAACACAGGCTAAACCGCTCTGTGTGCAACTTGGATGGGCGGGTACAATAGAATCCTTTTGTTAAGGTTGTGGGTCCCGTCCGCGATAGTCTAGTCCCACATGGGTGGGATTGGAGACATTTCCGTCCCCCAGCATAGGCGCCATGTTGGATTTGATTGCGTGTGGGTGAGAAAGATGGAAGGAAAAAAAAGGTCTTCGTTTAAATGCTCAACCTGAGTTCGTGAATCGTTTCATAATTACCTTTCTATCCTCTCTCCTTCATTTTGTCAGTTTTTAATACTATACTATAGATACCTTGACTATATTAAACTGCTTAGGGAGAGCCTTGCACTTTTATTTGTTCTCCAAACACCACGATTTCACGAAGGAAATTGGCAGCCTCGCCATCCAACGATACATAAAAACCAAGACTTGAGACAATTCCTCCGGATCCCAGCTACACCGATTCGATAACGTTCCACAGAGTGGAATACCAGCTACCAGGTCTCAAATACGTCAATGATGTATAATTGACGAACACTTCTATGTTGGAATAAAGGACCTTAATACGGATAAAACGGCAATAATGCAAAAAGCTCCCGGGGGGAAACTGCAACAATGCTTTGTTCCGGGAAACCTGGCGTCTTCAGGATCGGGACGGTTGGAACACTTCTACTACTAGCAATATGGGTCTACACATTCTACGAAAAAGCGATCTTCATACCGAGTACCCTAAGATCAGATGTTACACAAAAGGAGATCCACGTGGAAACTACAGCTTCCGACCTGGTCGACAACATTGAACCGGATATCCCACTTACAATCGCAATTGCAACGACGGATTCCAACACTCGCCCAACTGCAACGGAAAAACCCCTATCAAAAGTGCAGACTTCATCGGAAGCCGCCAAAACCTCGCCGAAAAAGACGTATGAGAAAACTGTTATCATGGGCAAGATAAAATCCGAGGACACAAGTTGGGTTCAGCAATCGCTTCCGGAGTATGAAAAACCGCCAATGCGCAGCACTCCAGGAAAGTGCAAGAAAATACGCTAACATAAAGAAATAGATGGCGCCCAGCAGTATATGCAGTAGACGACCGAATGGTAGAAGGGTATCTCCACGTTTCAGTTAACAAGGGCAGAGAAGCAATGGCCTACCTCACCTATCTGATTGACTACTACGATGATCTCTCCGAAATAAACGTATTCATACACGCCCATCGAGGCGGGTATCCACAGTATGACCGACCCCTCCTAGTATCCTTTGATCATGAATTCCCAAGCATAGAGAGCTAATAAGACCATTGTTTAAAAACCGAATAGGGCCTGGCACAACGAACCCCAAAGCGCCGTATACTCCGCCATTAAAATGCTCGAACTCCTCCGTCTCGATAACATCCGCGAGAAGGGCTACGTAAATCTACGGTGTAACGGAAACCCCGGGTGTCCTGCCGAACTGCACCCCAATGGAGATAAGTTCGAAAAGGGCAGGATAGAAATCGGCTGGAAGAAGCTCTGGAAGCATATGCACGGGGACAAGGCGTTGCCAAACGCCGTTGGGGTGGCATGTTGCGCGCAGTTTGCAGTAACGAAGGAGAAAATTAGGGAAAACCCGAAATCCTATTACGAGAATCTGATGGATTGGCTATTGACTACGGACGAGGAAGATCCCGGGAGGGTATTTGAGTATTTCTGGCATGTTATGTTTGGGATGCCGATGGTACAGTAAGTCTTCGTTTTCCATTCTAAGCACATTTAAATTGATTGATAGATTGCTAATATGGATGGCGTTTTAGTTGTGAGGGTAATTACCAAAGTTGTATCTGTCGGACGTACGACTGTGGTGCTGCAAAGAGGAGCTTGGTGGATTTATTTGGAGGAATGGCGGATCGGTTATGATAGAGTAATTTTGTTAATTCTACAGGAGCAAAGTGGCGTTATCTATATGGGCATTTCGTTTGGGCGTTGAAATATCACCTTTGACAGACTTGTATAGTATGATATCCAAGTTATTTCTTTAGTATTTAATGTATTTATGCAAGCGTGGTTTTTGGCCAGAAGTTATGATATTTTCTACAAGTATAGCCTCATATCGACGCAGCAGTAGTATGCTTTTATCTATCCTCCCCATTAGGTCCCGAAATTTTCTCATTTCACCTCACCGAAAAAGCCATGACAAAACAGTAGTTTGAACCTCAGGATATTATCATCGCGTCTATAGGTATATACCATGCGACGTCTGTAGATCTACGATCATGAGACTACAGGTAGCCAACCGCTACATCCTGATTACAATCGCATTGATAACCAACTACATCATCCAAATCCACGCTTTCTACATTTCCATAGCCCAGAAGAACCTGCCACCGGTTACAAGGCGCCTCGATCCCGGCGGCTCATGGCTTCAATGCTACGCAATTCCACACTCGCGCATTCCCTTACTCGGTCTCGCAATCTACAGTACAATCACTGAGACCGCGACCCCACTGGCCTTACAACTATGGAAGTCACCATCCATTAATTGCGCTAGTGATCCTACGATAATAATCACACTATCAAACAACTCCGGAGTAACATTCATCAATCTTAGAGATCTGGGATTGGAAAGTGAGTATAGTTTTTGGAAGGTATACGATCTCACTGAGGATGTGTTCGGGCTGCGTAAGATACCGTTAATTCGGCACTATTCAAGCTCCGCGGAGAATAAGATATTCAGAAAGAAGAATGGATCATGGGTGTATGTCGATGAGGTTAGGGATGCGCCTGAGGAAGGCGGCGGGTACCCGGCAGGGTATTTGGAGCGGTATGGGAGTCCGCCTGAGTTGGGTAGGGGATTTGGTGGGATGAAGGTTTTGAATGCGTGGGTTGGGGAGCAATTGAGAAGTTGGGATGTAGGGCAGGGCGGAGATGCTGGATTGGAGGGGATTGGATTACATGATCTGCAAGGGGGTATAGTTCCAGCAGGTACTCTCGCTGAAGAGGATACTGAAATACGAAGGAATGGAGGATTGAGTGGGGAAGAAGGTGAGATAGTGGAGGATAGGGGAGTACCTGATATCATGGAAGTAGAGGAACCTGTGCGGGCTGGGGTACGGAATATTCCTAAGAAATTTCCGAAAGAGGTGATCCTGCCCCCTGGTGTGGTTATTGGTGGGAAGCGGTGGGCATTTGATCCCTTTTATGAGGGCACAGGCCTAGGAGCAGCAATAGACGACCCGGATATTTTCGACGATCATATCACTAGACTCCTGGGACAGGAGACACCCACTTCGGGGTCACTTCTTAATACCGATACCATGAACGACAACGAAGAATTCAAAGAACTGGATGTGGGAATAGAGCTGGCACCTGAGCCAGAGTCGAGCCCTGAACGAGAGGCACGGATGCTGGACAGCTTCCTTGCGCATGAGGTACGCCCACCATGGACTCTGGACAGGGACCAGCTGCGAGATAATCGGCTGGAAGAAGATATTTCTGAGGAATGGGGCGTCGGACTTGGGAGGTGGTCACCTAGAAGCTCAGAATCGTGGCCATCTGCTGGACAAAGAGATAATATAGCGGAGATGTGGAGGGAAGTCATTGGTGAAGGCGATGGAGTAAACCCATCATTTACGTTCGATCAGAGAGAGGATGAATTGGAGCAGGTACCTGTCCAACTTCCTGCTATCCCAGAAAGTCCAATGATCCAGCCCTTGCCGAACGGGCCGATGAACATCGCGGATGCAAATGATATTCTAAATGTGGATGCTTTGATTCGACCGCTGTGGGATGGGTCGGTCTCCACTTTGATTCTATCAGATATAGATCCTGAGGAGGAGGACGGAAGGCATCTAGGGTTTGAAACATAAACATGGGATACTATCTTGAATGACAAGGGATATATATTCTATATGGAATGAAATACAGCTAGGTAATAAATTAGAAGATGCTACAAAGTAACTACAGATCTCGAGACTCAATCTCGGGTATATCTGTCTTGACCGTCGCCTGAACGGTTGATGTGTATGACTCTTGCGGCATGCCCCAGTAGTAGTAACCGTCACTGTGTCGCTGCCACCCCTGTCCCTGGCCGGTATACGTTGTCTGCCACGGCAGTTTGGTGAGAAGATAGACGAGAAAGACGATACCCACGGTGGTACCACCGACGAGGGCGAGCGAGTATATGCTGATCCACCAGAGGCGGAAGATGGTGCCAATCAACACGCGGCGCAAGAAGCGGAGTGTTGCAAAGGCGGACGCGGTGGCGGTGGCGGCTTGTGGCGGGGCGAGGATGTCCTGGGATGTCGGCAGCAGCGAGACGATGCTCGCGAATGAAGCTTTAGGGAGGTTCTGCGGTGACAAGCGGTGCAGCTTCTCCAATTCCTGCATTTATGTATTCATTTATATCATTAACAAGTTGTCTTACTAGTATACTGATAGTTACGTGTACGCACTGCTCGAATGGCGACAAGCGAACGCTCCGCCTCCAGTTGCTCTGCTTTTATGACTTCCCCCGACATTGTGATAAAATATAGAGGATGCAAATTTGTGATACGTGTGTATAAATTTCGAGGCCTGAGGCTAGCTGATTTGAAAGCTCGCTGGTTGGAGAAGGTGTTCCGGGTGTACGCAGTCGGAACGAGTGCCGCGCGAGTGTTTGCGACTTATACCAGAACCCGGGCCCGTGTGTCTACTGTCGCAGAATGACTCGCCCCCTTGAAGCCACGGTCGTGGGAATGAGAATAGGTCTAGATGCTTCCAGCAGCATGAACACCGCAAATTGCACCCAGTCATCTCGTCTCTGTGCCTCTGCTCCCCCGGTCTGCAAGGAGCTGCCTAATCCGGTGCCTCTTCTCTGCTGCTTGTGAGGCAACTCATCGGCGTACGTCACAGCACCGCAGGGCACAACTCAGCCCTGTCGATTGTCTCAGCGATCCTCATTTACCCGCGACGCTTAAGCTGTGTAAGCTTAAATCCCGCCAACTCCCCTCATCGCACCTCTCTCGTTCACCCGCTACTATCGTCACTACCGTCGTCACTACTTTCACCATTGTCTCCGGGATTCAGTGTAAATACCGCTCCTAACTCCAATATCAAGACCATAATTGCGGGGTGTTGCCAGGATAAACCATTGTCACCGCACGATAGCGTCGTTCGAATTTTATAAACGTTACCGCCGCAAACCCCCCATCCCCATGGCGTCCGTCTCTTCCCTGGATAAAGACCTCGCGAAGCTCCGACTGGGCAAGTACACCGTCCAGGCGGAGCAGGAAACCAAATCATGGATCGAAAGCGTGCTCAACGAATCTCTGGGCGGTGGAGATCTCATGGAGGCCTTGCACGACGGGACCGTCCTCTGTAGGTATGTAGCAGCCCGGATACCCCGGATATATCAAAAAGACAGTACAAATCTAATTGAAAACTTTGGATATTTACAGACTGGTGAACAAGCTATCACCCGGGGTAGCAAAATACAAAGATTCCGACATGCCATTTGTGCAGGTTCGTAGTACATGTCACTCCAGCCTACAGTTCATTATATACGGAACAGCTGACAGAAAGACCCCAATATAGAGAGAAAATATTGCAATGTTCCTACGAGTTTGCAAAGACTCTTTGAAGCTTCCGGAGCACGATCTATTCCTTACCGTCGATCTATACGATTACAAAGTACGTTCAGACCAACATCTTGTGAAATTTTAATTGAATAGACTAACGATCCGAATAGGACCCAGCTCAGGTTCTCCAGACAATCGGTGCATTTTCTCGCATCGCCCACTCCCGAAACCCCTCCGCCTTCTCCACAGCCATTGGTCCCAAAGCGGCAACTCCATCCATGGGATCTCCTGCCGGCAAATCCAAACCTCCAGTCCCAAGCAAACAGGCAGTATCGACGTGGTCCAAGCCTGTCGATGAACTCACTACCGCACCTGCGTGGAACATTCATCAATATGGGTATATGGGAGGTGCATCACAGGGCACTCAAGGTGTCGTCATGGGCGCCAGACGGCAGATTACTACCGCCGGACCGTACGTTCCTAGCTTGAGAGAGAAGGAGGAAAAGCGGAAACAGCATGAGGAGCAAGTTGACGCTCGAAGAGTCTTAGAAGATACCTTGGCTGCCGAAGAGGAGAGAGAACGACAGAGGCGGGCGGAAGACATGTGGCTTCGTAAAGAAGAGGATCAGCGAAGGAGGAAGATGGACGATGAACAGGCTATTCGAACACGTCGCGACCTTGAGCTCCAGGAGAAAGATATGGCTGAGAAAGAGAAGATCCGTCTGAGGGAGGAAGCCCGCGCACTAAGAGAGGCGGAAGACGCGAGGAGACTGGAATATGAGAAACGCCTCCAAGAAGAGCGCGCGAATCAAGACCGCCATGAGTACCAGGAATCCAACCGCGTTAGAGCATCGAACCAAGAACATATGGCAGCTTCTTCGGAGAGCGATCGTATCAAAGAGCTAGAGCGTCAATTGGAAGAAGCTCGAGCTCGCGAGCGCGCCTTCCTCGACCAGCAGCAACCATCTCAGAAGTCCACACCCCGAACAATCACCCCGCCCACTGATACCGATGAACGTGAATACCTCCGCAGCGCATGGCAGGAGAACCAATCTCGGCCCGTACCTCCAAAGCCAAACCCAGCGACAGTTTCATTGACCCACACCGGCCGAGCCGCACAACGTCAACGCGAAATGCAAGACGAAGACGAAGCGGAAGACATTTTCACCCGACAAAAGAAGTCCGCAAGCCCTGCACCTCCAGCGACCCCTCCTCGAAATGCCACCCCAGCCGCAACTACCTCTTCCCCGCTATCCGGTACACGGTGGGGGTTCAAGGGTGCGCGTGGAGGATCGGCTGCCGCTGCAAGACCACCTCCCAGCGGGACTATGAGTATCGTCCAGCGCGAGATGGAAATGGAGCGACAGAGGCAACGAGAATGGGAGAAAAATCAAGAGCAACTGGCGGAGGATAGGAAGGTCATGACTGATAAGGAGATCAAAGACGGTGGTGAAATGCCTTGGGATATTCATCAATATGGGTAAGCGAAGTGATACTCTAGAAGTCTTAAAAGGCTCTTCACGATTTCTAGACTGCTAACCATACTTTATCGGCAGGTACTTGGGTGGCGCGAATCAGGGGACCGAACAGGTCTCGTTTGGAGCCAGAAGACAAATTATAGGCCCCAAAGGGCAGAAGTAGGTTGCTGACATATAGCTTCCTTTGGAAGTATCGATTAGTGGATTAGTGAGATGAGTGCAGCATGGGTAGTGATGATTAGAGTTTCGATTCGTCTGTTTAAATTCCCGCTGCTTTCTTGTATATTTCTTTCCTTTTTGGTTCGCTTTTGCTTTTTTGTCTATTACTTCTTTCTTCGTTCAAGCTGTTGATGATAACACCCTGGCGACTGGTTTGCTTTTGTTCTTCTTTCGACCTTCAAGTTTTTGAAACTCCGAGTACGATTATTGGAAGCGAGTCGCAATGCTGGACATCTTCCTAGTGTAAGATTGTGCTATAACTAAAAAAGCGATTTTCTTTTGATTGGTTCCTATCTTAAACCCGTTATCTGCGTAACCCCCACATTCGGTGTTAACCATGGTATCAACCTTGTGCTCAAGTACTTGTACAAGTACTTTCAAGCATCCGGTGCCGGAATTTCGGATAGCGTAGGGCTAGACAAGGCAATAGCCGGTCCTTGTTTCGGCGCGGCCATCGGACAATAACAAGCTCCCCACCGCCTGTGATACCCTGTTGTAAGCAGCGATCGATAGCTAGAGCTATCGGCTCTTGAACTTGCATTTGCATTTTGATTATCAATTTTAGAAGCTAGAGGTGATGTCGCTGCCTAGAACGCCACACCGCCGAATGGCGGGTGGGAAGTTTAGCTGCATATGCAATGCACGAAGGTAAGCTAGCTTCCCGTGATGCGTTGTGCATGGACTTTTTTTTTTCTTGAGGCTCGAGACGAGAGGTTGGAGTTGGATAGGTTCCAAGTTGAGATGGCTGGTTCAATCGAGAAACGAATCGGATTCACGATTAGGTCATTTATCAAATTCGGTTTGAATCAAGGTTATGGCTTGCGCGTCGAAAGATTATACGGAATCTTATTTATCCGTACGCATTATATTCTAAGATAGAAAATGGTTGTATTCATGTAACGATGGTTTCTCGGAATTCTAGTTTATAGTCTTAGATGGACTGTTAGCACCCGATCCCATCAGCTCCTCTTTTCAGCAGGCCAGTATCACAAAAGTAGAGCTAAGACGCACTTCGGTAATCTTTTCTTATAAACTACATAACATGCCTGCGGTAAACGAACTCTTGTAGTTATTTGTTGTTTACGAGACAAGTAGTTCTGGTACGCACTACCTTAGCTAGCTGAAAAATAAACATCTTATTCTGTGCTCTAGAACAAAGCTACAATACAACCATCCAAAACTAACAAATGGATACTCAAGTTTAAAGTTCTTAAATTCGTGCTATAAATAGTCGTAATATGCTTTTACTCCAACCATACTGCGATAAAGGTTCTCTCTGAAAATGAGACTAAAATTCAAATTCGTGTTGGGGCTGTCAAAATCCCACATGTAGCACAAAACTTAAGGGCAACACGATCATAGAATCTCAAAAAAAAGAAAAGCAAAGATCATCAGAAGAAAAAATATCGAATCGATCTGAACAAAAAGATTTTGCGGTTTGTGTGGATCGAACACACGACCTTCAGATTTAATGATTGAAGTTTGGCTTCAGTCTGACGCTCTCCCAACTGAGCTAAACCCGCTGATGTATTTTCATCGGCAAATAATTTGGATCTATGGATAAGGTTACGCATCTGCCAGATGTCTATCTCCATATAATTTCTTTGTCGTCATTCAATTAGCTGGATTGATATTTTGCTATCAAATTTCAGGTGTTAGCGAAGCTCGTGTGAAATAAGCCCTGTTGACCCTAGGGTTCTGCGATTTTAGCGAAACAAATTAAGGCAACTGAAAGTTTTTCAAAATCCATAGCTTTGAAGGCTGAGCGACAGCTGGCTAGCTCCGTTGTATGAAAAGTCTTCGGCTGTGGATACCAGTCTATAAGTAAGGCATAGAAATCAAACCGGAATGCACTCTAATCAGCTGGTCGCGGACAGAACCCTAGCTCGGTTCGGCAACATATATATATGGCAATTCTGATCACTTTATCCAGAGTTTTTTTTTAATTTAGAGTGTCGGTTATAAATAGACAGTCAGGCTCAGGCTCAGTGCGCGCAGGCGCTATATATTTATCGCAATAGCTAGCTCTCTAGATCATGATTAGTCTCCAACACTGGCTCTGGATTGTGATTTAGCGTTTGACTAATAGAGAAGAACACAGCGCATACAGAATATTATAGGTACCGTGTCTCTAGTATCTATTGTTAAGCTTAGAGATATAGAGATAGAACCGCGGGCATGATTTATACTCATAGGATAACATACTTAGCCCTAGTTACTTGATTATTGTTCGAAGGTTAACCCCAGCTGGAGACAAATCTACTTGGTTCCCTAAGATATATATATATATATATATCCCCAGCACGTAATTAAGAGAGTAACTTACTCACTACCAACCAGAGATTAATTATATATGACCAGTAGGATATCTAAGGTCCGATTGAATAAAAGTGCGATATTAATTAGTGGTGAGACACAACGCTAACTCTCACTGAAAAATTAAGCACAAGCAATGTGTTGTCTTCGTGTTGAATGTTTCTTCTCATCGTCTGTTCGTCCAGATCAGGTAGACAACATCGACGCCAAAACTTTAAAAAAAAAGTTGCAAAAAGATATGCGGTTTATGTGGATCGAACACATGACCTTCAGATTTAGTGATTGAAGTTTGGCTTCAGTCTGACGCTCTCCCAACTGAGCTAAACCCGCTGATATGTTTCCAATGTCATATTGATAATCATAAACCCTTACTGTATTGGAACCAACGACAATGAATGGAGGGTTCAAGTATAGTTCAGTAGCTCAATAGGGAGTATCAGAGGGCCTGGGAGCGAACTCTTGAAACCGCAGCCGGCTGCGCAGAGTGCGTGGCGACGCTGTCCAATAACCACACATTATCTGCTCTAATCTCGACAAGTTTTAACGTTATAATCATAGCTCTCATCTGCAAGCCAAGGCCAAGTAGAGTCGCAAAAAGCGAGATTGGCCACTGGCGCTGATGACTCAGGCAGCTGCGCAGCCAGGCCGGACAACTGCGGCGCCGATTAAGGATACTGATGAACGCTTTCGCGGCCATTGAAGAGACAGGGAACAGGCCTAGGGAGGCATGTTGTTATCGGGCATGTTGGTGGCGCCAAACCACGACAGAGAGCAGACAAATGCTATAAAGGAATTACTACGCTTACGAATCAAACTTGTTTACGAAATCAAAATATTGTTTCGGTTTTCAAGAAATCACGAAATATTCCAGAGAATCATCTGATCGCGCACGGAGAGCTAGGCTACAATACACATTGTATCGATTCAGGTTAGAATGGCTGTATGTTCACGTATTAAGATCGAAGATGATCTGATTGCACGGGACGTGTGAACTAACTCGTTCAAGATAATTTTTGGTATTAGAGCAGCAAGCTACGCAGGTCAGCTACCAGCTCCCATGCGTCTCGGTTATATGCAAGCCGGTTCATCCGAGCTCGTGCGCTCTCCGAACCGGGAAATGCTAGCGAATCACCTTTACCACGAACGGCCCTCTTCGTTGTAATTGATATTATCTAATATTTGCCCCGTTATTATCGTGAATCCTTCACGTACACACGAGCCAATTACCATGCTGGAGATTAATATGCGTACGGCTTACGGCAGCAACGTGCTCCGGATACCAACTTTGAGGTCTTATGTTATCGAGTTAGCACCGTCCCGTTCACCCTGCCCCGGTCCTCCATGACCAGGCTTGTTGGTTCGCGGTTCCCCGTTCGGCGCGGTAGTGGCAAAGCTCGGTGCCCAACTCCACTTACATTCCTAAAACCGAATTGCAGAATAAAAACCTGGTCCGATTAAGATTGACCTCGTCTAACCGGGGCAAAGTTGTCAGTTGAGGATAAATTGTCGTCGGACCGGACTCATACGTCCTCCCAGGCCAGACAACACAACAACCTGACTCATCATTCCCCTTTGGTTCGAATATATTCATTCCAACCTTTGAAATTCGTGCTTGAGAAACCATCCATTTCGGATTCTAGAAATTTCACTTTTGTTACGCTTTTGCACCGACGCAGAGTTCTGCGGCGAATTTATGTTCCACAGAATTACCCGTTTCTGACATTTAATCCGATATTTACAATCGTGGCATCCAATTCGCGAATTTGGAAACCGCGAGTACTTTAAGTGAGTTGCCAGTGTATACGCAATCATCATAACAAAATGTGTACAGCCTCAATTGATGCGATTCGCCATCCTACTTGCTTACAGAACCCGGATTGATTACCAATACTATATTATTATTATTGGGACTCCTTAGTTGAAGGATCGATTATCGACATTGTCAATTATCGTTATGGGGGTTCAATTGGAGCTTACCGAGCTTCGACAAGACTGTGCAGTACTAACTTTGTAGGTTATTAGCATTTCCAAGACTATAAAAGGTCATTGAAAACTGCTGTGAAAATGCTAGTTAAAGACGAGGATAATCCTTTCACAGCTACAGCTTCTGCGTCCGGGGCCCGCATTGTTTCCAGAGAGGCCACCATGAGTTCGAGCACGCAGGAGTCCAAGGGAAAGGGAAAAGAGCGCGCTGATGTTCAAGAAAAGCGGACTCTCGAAGGGAGCGAAGAAACAGAATTCCAGCCAATTATCATAGATGGTGGTTGTTTGTGCACTCTGCTCCGTTACCGGATTACTATCCCTGCAGAATTCCAGAAGACGGAGCTATACCAACAACTAGTTGGCTTCTCACACTGGTGAGTCGTGGGAGATTTCTGAAGCGATTATTGCTAGAACTATAAATCAAGTGAAGGGAGACCTTAGGATAATTTACTAATATGGATAATTTCTCGCAGCTACTGCTATTCGTGTAGGAATGCTGTTTCAGCCTTGGCTAGAACCTCCCTGAAATTTCCTCGGGATATGGTAAAATGGACATCTAGGGCCAAAATAGTTGAACCAGAACCAGAGAGTCCAGCTATCCCAGAGAGATCCAATCGAAGCAGAAGGGGAAGCAGATCGTCGCTCATATCAGTTCCAAACATTGCAGAGACCGAGGCACCTCCGCCGTCTACTACGGCTTACCAGCTATCTAAAGTTCTAAGAGACGAGACTGCGGTCCCGTCATCAAGCCCAAGGCAGTTCTCGCAATACCAAAAGCAGAAAAGCAAGTTACAAAGCACCCTCGAAGTCGTCCAACAAGACCCAGAGTTCGAAACAGAGTTCAACGGGATAGATAATGCCCTTGGATGTTGTTGTAACGAGGACGAAGAGTTACAGGAACAGGTCCCACCCCCGCCAGCGGAAGGTAGTAGACGCCCAAGCCTAGGAAAGACACCATGGAGCGGGAATACAGGATACCACCGCAGAATCTGGAAACGGGATAGAGGAGTCGGCGGAAGAGGCAGTGTGGATCACACTGCTTCAGGCAGCGAAATGGTACCTGGTGAAGGTACTCCCTCGGCACCGTCGACCCCACAAGCGCAATCACCACTGATATCGCCACGAGAACAATCACCAGCTGTCGAAGAGCCTACCAAAGGTAAGGGCAAGGATAAAGGGAAGGGCAAAGCTAAAGAAGGATTATGGAGTAGGTTAATACATCGCCAATGGCTTAACCGTGTCGACAGAAAAGCTAAGGCGAGTAACTCAAATCTAGCGAAAATGAAAGGTAAAGCAACCGCAGCAATCTCTTCCAAAGATAAAGGGAAATCACCCGCCCTAGCAACTACTCCTTCCCCTCAGCCCCCAGAACCCATCAGCGAACCAGACGCATGCCCTCAAAATTCGGCGGATGATGGGTGTACGGAATCACCAAAGATGCAACCCAGCGGCTGCGATATCGTATCAATCCCAACTGTAGCATCTCCAACCGCCTCGTCGCTCGAAATCCTTCGTTGGGAAACACAACTCCTCCACCAGCAGGAGAATGACCGTTGCTGTACCACTAACAAGGATTCTGAGGACTTTGATGCCGATCCTCAGAATATCACTCTACCTGTACCATGGCCATTCAAAGAGTTTGCCCTAACGACTAGAGATGGAAGAACCAGCTATCGTGGGTTCTGCTCTTGGTGTGGCGGCAGCATTACTTATCGAACTTCAGCTTCGATTCATGGAATGATAGATATCATGGTAGGCAGTATGGATGATCCAAAGTCTGCATTAAAAGAGGTAGGATTCTTGAAAGAGTTCCACTGCGATATGGCAGGCGAAGTAGAGGTGGGGGCGAGGCTGGGGACGAGAGTTGGCAATCGACGAGATGAAGGGGTTGTAAAAGTCGATGGATGTACTAGTGAGGTAAAGCTTCAACACTATGGCGGGGATGAGGTGAACGAGAAGAGAAGCATACACCAAGATTTCGTGGACAGCGATTAGCTAAGGAGGAAGTAGCCTTGTAGAAGGGATTGTGATAGGCAATATTTTTAATTTCAACATGCATGGCAGGTGGGCAAAGGTGTAAGTTTACTTCAACATGTATCATTGGGAAGGGTCGGGTCTGGCAGCGTAGGAGTTTTCGTTGTAGGCATATGATTTTGTTTCGTTTCTTTTCAGTCTGCTGTTAGTTTCAACAAAAAGTCATATTGGCATATGCATCTTCAACAGCTTGTATAATAGATTTCTTGGCTCATAGCTTTCTTTTTTTGTAAATTTAATCGTTATCGTTTGAAAATCTCCACATTCTAATCACAAATTCCGATGCTCCCAATCAATCTGTCGTCAAAATAGATCATAGCAAATGTACATTAGATACGTTATAAAATCACAGGAGGAGCATCGAACAAGGAACGGATAATATTCACGAAGAAAAAACATAAAAAATAACCCTAAGTCCAGCGCACAACCACCTCTAGAAAATACCGTTGACAATCTTTCCACCAATAGTCGCGCCAGCACCGAAAATAGCAGCATTTCCCAATTTCTTTCCAAACTTCTTGCCGCCTTCTTCGAATTTACTCGGCTGTTGAGGCTCGGCTGGCGGCTGGTTGCTGCTACCACTGTTCGCAACCTGCAGAGGCACGTTTCCGTACCCGTACCCGTCCTTCTCGTTGTTGGATGCTGCGGCCGGTTTAACATAGTTCTTGGGGAAGATACCAGTTTGTCCGGTTGTCGGATTAACACCACGCCACCAGTCGGCATTTACATATTCGGTAACGTTGATCGTATCGCCGGTGTTGAGGGCCAGATCTCCGGCGTCGCTGGCAGAATAAGGATATAGTGCTGTGACAACGGAGAGGGTTGGCGGGTGGGTATACGCCGGAGGACTAGCGTTGTAAGCTGGTGTTTGAATTGGGTTTGTCTTCTCGTTGAAAGAAGGTGTAGCGGTAGGGAGAGGAACTGGTGATTGGGTTATAGGAGTCTCATGTCGGGTGTTTGTAACAGAGGTGTTGGCCATAGCGGAGGTGGCTTTTGGAAGGTCCGATGGAGGGAGGTTCGACAAGATCGCGGACAACTGATTAGCAGTGAGGTGGCCGGTCTCGGAAAGAAACTCCAATTCCTGAAAGCGGGTTAGCTAGGCATCACGAAGCGGTGGAAGTACAGCATCGTACGGTTCTGATGTTCCGGAGGGCCCTGGTGGCCATCGCAGCTTGGAAGTCGACCATGGCGGCGGCGTATGAGGTGGTGATGATGTTGGCTGGGTTGATGACGGTGACAGCGGCTGCTTGTGTTGCGGCGAGGTGCAACCTAACTCGAGTTCCGAAATGCGAAGCCCAAGTAGCAAAGCTCTAAGATCGAGATGTTGAAAGAGGCAAAGTAATCCGCACACGGCCCGCGTCTACGTCTGGGATACTGATAATAATATATCGAAAACTAAGAGCGGTGCAAAAGCGAAGGGAAAGGAGGTCGGATTAGGCTAGTTCCCTATATATAGCCCGGCACATCGGATGGAGTCAGAGGTACCGAGCACCTGAAACTAGCTGGCCCAACCCTCCGTCAGCACAGCCTACTGGCCGCTAGCACTGCAGCCAGATCGAAGGACCCTGGAGGCCAAATACGAGAGTCGAGGACGTATTTCCCAAAACGCACGTCGGCTAGAGCTACAGTGGCGCTACTATATTACATGTCGATATATCGCGCAATATGTACTTGACTGCGGGGTGACAGGACAATTTTCGACTTCTTTCGGTCGCAAGAAAATGAGTAATTCTCATAGTCGATGCCCATCAAAAATTGTCACTATACGAGTTTGGAAAGGGTTCTCGAAGCGAGAACGGAAGGTGCTCAAGCCAGTGTCACTTGGACACAACATCTCCGTTAAATCGTTGTGACGATACGCATATACCACATTTTTCCAACGTCCTTATCTCGAGGATCGAGATAGATCAGACACATATATATATTTGCACTTTTCAGAACCTATTATCATATTTACCTTTAAATTTTCAGCATTCCTACGTCAAAAGGTGCCTTAACGCGGTATAACAACACATTATTTCGGACATTATTCTGCAGAAAGCCGAGGAAGGTTATTTTTGACCGTCTCGAGGTCATTCATGATAACTTATTAATTATAATGTTCGCGAGCAACACTTGGTGAGCTTGAAAGAATATTTAACAAGAGTTTCCTATATACAAAAATTCTACACCAATCCACCTAGTTCTTTTCACAAGTTACTAAGTTTTATTCACACCTAGCCGGGTGTAATTTAGTAGGCTCTTGTACGGCCAACATAGACTTTCTGTGCTTGGTAGGTAGTTGTTCCACTGGGTCCTGGGCTTCCAGAGCTACCCTCCATCTGCAGATTGATAATGATCCACATCGGTTTGTTCACAAATCCAGCAGCATTATGCTGACCCTTCCAGACCCCATCAACATAAAAGTGGACGGTAACGTCGTTGGCATTCGCCTTGGTAGCCCAAATTCTATATTGGTGGAAGGTAGTAGCAGCATTGCTAACAGTCACCTGCGTGGTGCTAACATCACTAGAGCTTCTAAAGGTATTGAACCAGTTGTTCGTGGTACCCTTGAACTCCAGGATATCGATCTCTGGAGGCCAACTTTGCGTTCCGGTGAGCCAAAACGCGGGCCAGGTGCCCTTAGCTGTTGGGGCTTTGAATTCACCGCGGATTTCCCAGTTAGGGAACTGATCATTGATCACGACGGTTTGCTTGGCGTGGACTGCGCCGGACCAGTACCAAATGGCTGGCTTGGGGTTGGCGGTTGACTAGTATGATTGTCAGCTGCAAACCCAAATTATAGTCAAATTAGATCTTGCAATACTTACGTAGCCATCTTGTGTGCTTAGACGGTCCGCTTTGAGCGTCAAAACACCACCGGAGACAGACACTTTGTCCTGCTTCATTCTCGCGGATCCGTTATGGTCTGAGCCCCATGGGTAGAGATAGTTCCAGAAACTACTGAAGCTGCTGAAGCTGCCTTCTCCGATAACTTCTTCCCATCCCGTCGCAGCGGCAGCGGCTGTGGTGGTAGTTGCTTTAGTGGTCGTCTTTGTTGTCGTGGTGGTAGCGCCTCCAGAACCGGGTAAACATTGCGAGTAGTAATCGTTACTTTTAACGCACGAAGAGCCCGAGGCGCAGGTTGTGGGACCCGTCCAGCCGATGCCACCGCATTGGCCGTAAACTGCAGCTTGTGCAGCGGCAAGGGATAGGAAACCTAAGGAGAGGACGGTTTTCGCAGCCATAATGGTGCACTATGTGTTGGGTATTGTTGGAATTCAATACGCACAGTTTCTAACTGGGAGACCGAGAGAATAAGAAGATGTAGGGCAATCCATGGTTCTTATGTAAAAAAAAAAACCAGATACCAGAATATGTAATTCTGCGTTTTTAACGGCTCCCCTAACCGTGGTTCGCGATATATTTTAGCTTTGTGCGCACAATATGATGCCGCCATCTGGGAACAGGGCTCCTAGGTCGGCAGGTCGTGAAGTTCTCATACCCTATATTCAACACGTAGCAGGGGTGCCGCTCACCATTTCAACCGGGAAGCGACCCCGCAATTCCGGGCGACCAGTGTTCAGACAATAGGTTGGTGAACAAATGCTCTGCAAAATTCTTCCGTCGGTCCCTATTCCAAGACTGGGCGGCTGAATTCAGGTTTCGCCATTTTACGATTGGCTCATTGGCTATTTTATCCAGCACGTTGGCGAAATTCGATTCGATCCGTTCATGGATAGGCTATCGAGAGATGAGATGCTCGACATGGTCCCCGTTTGAGGCTATAATTACAGGTAAAGAATAGCTATACGCCGAGGGAGAGCAGCCTATTGGGTTATAAAATATGATGCTTAATCATAATAAACTAAATACCTACTACCATAGAGTACAATTGCAACTATCTTGGCAATCGCCTCGGTGTGTATAGCTCGTAACTTATAGTCAGCATGGTAAAGTAGACACAAAATGGCTTTCTTTGTTGATTCGAACTAGTACTAGTCAAGCCGAACCCCACAAGTTCTGATCTCCAAGAGCGCTGCAGCGATAAATGGCTTTAGCATTTTCTCCTCGGTTCTAGTTATGAGAATTGGCAAGTCTGGTTACTGGACTGGAGAATTGGCTCGCTGTAAGGGGATAAGAATCCTGTGTTGTTTGGGTCATGCACGCTGCGGATGGCCACCCATCCGATTGGCCAAAGAGGAGAGAATATGTTGCCCAAAACATACGTTTGGACAACAATTCAGACTGCAGCGACGCGCATCACTTGAAACCAGTATTCTGTACGCGTACCTTGCGACCGAGAACCAACCCGAAGATCCAGAATTGGGGCCTACACTTGATAGCGACATATCGTGAAATGTCGACAGTTGGAGGTCCTCATAGATTGGAGCTAATCTCTCCAACTCGGCTTTCGCATGTTCTAACTTCACCAAGGCGGACGGAGAATATCCCGAAAATATTTGAAGAACGGGTTCTCTTGAGCTTAATTAAGACCTGCTTCACTGGCACTGGTCTATGATCCGGTTTAACGACGTACATGCGATTTAGTTATTTCTGGGGGAAGTAGGGTCTCTCTTCGGGGAAGCCAAGCTCCCAGCTTGTGTGGAGATCTACCATATTCTGTCCTGACGGGGTGGTCTTATCACGTCTCGATTCGAGGCGCCTCTATCAGCAAAGATCTCTTTCAAAAGGCGCACAGACCGAATCAATCAATTCCCAGGGAATTATGGACCCGTATCGATACTGGACAACTCGCCTGGAAGTAAACATCAATCAATGATATTCGTTCTGAACCCGTTTACGATATTTGAAACTGTTTACTGCCGACCAACCTTCCAACATCGCAGTTGGTAGCTGTGGAGTTCAAAATGTTTTCCCGGATGCGCCGCGCGGCCGCTATCCAAGGAGAGAAACAATCAAGCACCGAAAAGATGCAAGATCTAGCCTGTCAAAACGTTTTGGCGAGAAGTTTTCTCTAATATACGTAAGTGGCGTTTAAAGAGAATCTTATAGTCTCGGAGTTCGGAATCAGGTTGCTTATACGACAGTAACTGGGTAACTCGGGTACATTTAGATGTATTTGAGTCAATAAAGTTCTATCCACCTCGTTTATTAAACTTGCGAATGTTATAGTCCGGTTTCAAATAGGACTTTAAGCAAAATACTGGGCAGGACGAAGCAAAATTCGCTTTCGAATGCTCATCTGAGGCACTCGACTTGCGTATCCTCATCAAAGAATGAGTGGTCTATTGGAGGTATGCATGGACTCCTTGTTGCCTCGCTGGCCAAGACTTTTCCCTTAAACCAACCCGACGAAGCACAAAGTTCTGAGGCTGACTATAGAATAGATAGCGCACTCGGTAAAGGTACCGATATCTGGACATATGTTGTGCGCGAAGCCGATAGTCCCTTAGAAAAGATGTCCTAGCCGGGTCACTAACTTCGATCTACATTTACTGCTAGATCCGAGCTGCCTGTCTTGAGAAACCGTCCCATCTTTTAGAGTAGAGAAAGGCCTCGTCATCAACCTGTTCCGAGTTCCAGAGTTAACAGCTGGAAAGGAAAGCTTAAGCCTGACTAGTGTTGTTAGTGTTCGCCGCTCTTAAGACCGCCTCTATGAAGCCAACAAACCCATCGGTTAGCGCGCCCAGAAAGGGCTCCAACATCACACAACACACTTATTGTACTTCCCCCAAACTTCGCGAGAGCCGACTTCCCGAATGCACATCAACGGCTAACCGGAACACCAAGTGACATTCACACGAAAGCTATGTCGCTCGTCGGAGCCATAGGAGCCATGGCAGCCATGGCAGCCTCGGCGGCACTGGCTTATGCTTGTAGCTGCCAATGTTGTGGAATTTATGCAACCCGGGCATATACAATGGACCTTCGGGTCGATGGCGACATTCACGATCTTTATATAGGGTCGATGGCCCCCTTGATCCAGCATCCGGTTTTTTTATCATCATCACCCGATCCTTTGGGCTCTTACTGAGCATCCTCTCTCTCTTTTGTGGGCATTTTTTTGTCCGATACTTCCTTTGGTTCTTCTAGTCTGTTTGATGAATCACCACTCTCATTTGGTTGTTTAACGACAATTTTGCTTTCGCAATATCAGGATATTTACACTCATTAGCGTTTGAATATTGCATATTGAATACATATAGTGAGAACTCCCCGAATAATCGTTCACTATGCGTATCAGCACTTTGGTTGCCGGAATGGCACTTGCGCTGGCTTCTGCTGCCGCAGCCGCCCCGGCAGCAATAGCTGAGCCAGGTCACCATATCCAAAGAAGGCAAGATGCCGCCTCGTATGTTGATGACGGGTACTATGGCGAAGATGGTTACGGTGATGACGGCTACGGGAGTGGAGGTGATTCAAGCAGCACCCTTCCTATGGATAGCACCAGCGTTCCTCCAGATAGCCCGAGTTCTACAGCGCCGCCGGACACTACTACGACTCCAACAGATGATACTAGCTCCACTAGCACGGGAGACATGAGCACTACCTCTGAACCTCCAATGGATACGAGCTCCTCGGTGCCACCTGGTGATAGCTCGGTTGTAACACCGACGGACGAAACCAGTACCACTTCGCCAGGCGTTGATACCACGCCGGTCCCACCTGGCGATTCCTCTACCGTACCGCCATCCGATGTGACAACCACGAGTCCTACTGACAGTGTTAGCTCCACTGATGTCCCAACCACATATCCTACAGATGTGCCTCCTGGTGATACATCTACGGCTCCTCCCGGGGACAGTTCGACAGAGCCCCCAAGCGACAGTTCCACTGTCCCTCCGGATGGCCCCAGCACAACGAGTCCCACTGATGAACCTTCTTCAACTGCTCCTCCCGGTGACAGTTCCACAGCGCCTCCTCCTGACGATAGTTCAACTATGCCTCCAAGTGATAGCTCTACCGTACCGCCCAGTGATAGCTCAACTGTCCCCCCAGATGACATGAGCAGCACCACTACTCCGGCCTACGATTCGAGTTCTACTGCTCCCCCAGGAGACAGCTCTACCATGCCACCTAGTGACAGCTCTACAGAGCCCCCAAGCGATAGCTCTACTGTACCACCAGATGGTGCCAGCAGCACCACGGCACCACCTGATGAGTCCACTTCAACTGCCCCTCCTGGAGACAGTTCGACAGCTCCTCCTGGAGACAGCTCTACCACTCCGCCTGACGACAGCTCGACAGAACCACCAAGTGATAGCTCGACGGCTCCTCCGAGCGACAGTTCTACCGTACCGCCAGATGGCGCTAGCAGCACCACGACGCCACCTGACGAGTCCACATCAACTGGCCCTCCTGGAGATAGCTCAACGGCTCCTCCTGGAGACAGCTCGACCATGCCACCTAGCGACAGCTCCACAGAGCCACCAAGTGATAGCTCTACTGTGCCTCCAGATGGCCCGACCACTACCAGCCCGGGCGATGACACAAGCTCAACTACACCACCAGATAGCTCTTATGTGTCGCCAAAGGACTTCTCTAGCACAAATCCTTATGGTTCTTCTACCACTCCTCCTGATGACACTAGCAGCACTACCGAGTCGGCCTACGGTTCAAGTTCGACTGAGCCACCTAGCGATAGCTCTACGGCTCCCCCTCCTGAGGATAGCTCGACTGCTCCTCCTCCCGATGAGAGTTCTACGGCTCCTCCTAGCGATAGCTCAACGGCCCCTCCTAGTGATAGCACAACAGCTCCTCCTAGCGATAGCTCGACAGCTCCTCCTCCTGATGAGAGTTCTACAGCCCCTCCTAGCGATAGTTCGACAGCTCCTCCTCCCCAGGACAGCTCGACTGCCCCTCCTAGTGATAGCTCGACTGTGCCTCCAGATGATACGAGCAGTACCACCACGCCGACAGATAACTCTAGCACCACCAGCCCACCAGATGTTAGCAGCACAACTCCTCCAGATGACGCCAGCAGTACCACTACGCCAGTTTACGATTCAAGCTCCGTTGTAACGCCAAAGGACTTCTCCAGTACTAGTTCGGGTGATACTTCTTCTACTACCCCTCCCGATGAGAGCTCAACTGCTCCACCCAGTGACAGCTCCACGGCACCCCCTCCCGGAGATAGCTCTACCGTACCCCCAGATGGGCCCAGCTCTACATCCCCTGGCGATGCTAGCTCCACGGTGCCCCCTAGCGACAGTTCTACTGCCCCTCCCCCTGGAGACAGCTCAACTGCTCCACCGAGTGATAGCTCTACGGTACCTCCAGATGGACCTAGCAGCACCTCGCCTTCTGATTCTAGCTATACCCTTCCCCCTAGCGATAGTTCCACAGCTCCTCCAAGTGACAGTTCTACTACCCCTCCTTCTGAAGATAGCTCTACCGCTCCTCCCCCAGATAGCAGTTCTACTGTCCCACCAAGTGATAGCTCTACTGTTCCCCCAGATGATACCAGTAGTACTACTACCCCGGCGTATGGTTCGAGCTCTACTATGCCATCTAGCGATAGCTCCACCGCTCCACCAAGCGACAGCTCAAGTGTTCCGCCAGATGAATCTAGCAGCACAACCACCCCTACTGACAACAGCAGCACTACGACTCCATTAGGTAGCACTACTAGTTCCACCGATGGTACCAGCTCTACAGCGCCACCGCCAAGCGATAGCTCATCTACCACGTCAAGTGGCGGTAGTAGCACGAGCCCAGGTGGAGATACAAGCACTGCTCCTCCACCAAGTAGCAGCACCACCACCACCTCAAAAGGTACAAGTAGCGCACCAACCACTACTAGCAATAACAGCGTTAGTGTCAAGACTGTTTCCAGCAGCTCTCAGACTTCTTCTTCTACTACTTCTGTCTCTACCAAGAAGACCACCTCCAAACCTCACACCAAGTACAGCAAGACGACGAAGACCTGGAAAACTTCTTGGAAGACGACTAAGTCAAAGTCGAGCAAGACTACCAAGCACCACACAACATCAACTAAGCCTAGCAAACCTACCAAGCCCAGCAAGCCTAATAAGCCAGATGGTCCTCCAAAGAACAGCTGCTGCCGCATGCCAAATCGGTCCGATCAAGCCAAGAAGAAGGGGGTCCCATCCTACCCTATCGGCGGTTTTCCAGCCTCGATTGTCTGGACCAAAGACTCCAAGTCTTACATACTCATCAAACTCAAGGGCATCGAGTCCACTTGCCGTACCTCGTATAAGTACACTATTGAGGAGTTCCAGACTGCTTGCTCTAACGCTTGTGTCGAACAGCGGAAGAAGTGCGAGAAGTCCTATGCAACCTCAAAGAGATGCACGGGAAGCGGTAAGAGCAAGAAGTGCTTTACCACCACAGAACTCAAGGAGCATTGTTCCATCCAGTACACCGCTTGCAAGGATGCCAATGATATCTCTAAGAATAAGAAGCAGATGCAGGATGCTATGAAGACTTGCCCTGCCCCACCGAAGCCCAAACCAAGCAAGCCTAGTAATGATGGCTATGGTGATGGTGGATACTACCGTCGGCTTTTCTAAATAAAAGATAAGAGAAAGTATCAGAGTCGGTTAGAATGGTAGGCTTTTGAGAGTAATATTTTGATAGCGGAAGATTCCTATTTCTAGCTCCTTTTTTCTTCTTTTTTTTCAGGATACAGATGTGTAGACCAAGCAAGATTGTAACAACAAAGCCACTTGATTAGGAATAGAAAAAAGTATGCCAGAATATGTTTTGCCTCCATAGAATTCTAAGCTTGATACTGTCCGTAAAGAAATAATTTTTGAATTCAACTGCATGGTATCCAGTTGCCTATCGATTAAATTAATCTTATCAAGTTATCTTTCCCCCTTACATGGTGCTGCATATATTATCATCTATATGTCCAGAAATATATATCTTCCTGTTATAGTAAAAGTAGGATGAAACAACCAAAAATAAACTCGAAGAGAAATTACGCAATCGGTTGAAGGGCCAATTCGGTTTCCCCTGATTGTTGATGTATCCATATGCCAAGGCAACTCTTCCTTATTCCTAATATACTACCTGCATCTGCGATTTCCTAATAAAAAATCTTTAATCTACAGCCAAAGCGTGCTGAAGCGATGGGAGAAACCAGATACGGGCCGTATCATCCTATGTATCCGATTACACCCAATTAGAAATCCATGGAATGTAGGCTAGTGGAAAACTCTTGTCCCATTAATTTAGCCCCAAGCTTGACAGAAACTACCCAGCCAGAAATTCGAAACGGTATTGAAAGATATCGCCCTCAGCGATAGCCTGATTGCTGAATCAAACGTTTGAGAGTTTTATAGCCTAAGTTCGACCTTGCCCGACCCACCGACTGCCGACTGTGTTGCCACATCGAACCGATTGGGCCTCGAAAGGTGAGTCGCCAACGTGACTCCCCGCCTTCCCTTCCACCCCGCCAAAATATTTAAAAAAGAACCACCAAAACCAACGTCGCATCATTGCGCCAACCTAAAGCTCTCGCACATATCACCACCGATTGCAACCATGTCGGAACCCACAGAACCGCCCTCGATCCAACCGCTGTCCCTCTCCGCGGACCCCCAACCTTCCGCCCTCCCAGGCACCGCAGCCCCTCCGGTGACCGAGGGCGCCACAGCTACCTCGAACGCAGAACAGAATATCGATCCATGGAACGTACAGGGCGCCGTGGTTGACGGCAAAGTGCAAGCTATAGACTACGATAAATTAATCCAGCAGTTCGGAACCCGTAAAATCTCGCCGGAGTTACTGGCCAAATTCGAACGGGTGACAGGCAAGAAGCCGCATCGGTTCCTCAGACGAGGATATTTCTTCAGCCATCGAGATCTGGAGAGTATACTGGACCGATACGAGCAAGGGAAGCCATTCTTCTTGTACACAGGGCGAGGACCGAGTTCGGATAGTATGCACATGGGGCATATGGTGCCGTTTTTATTCACAAAGTCTGTTTTATCTTACCTTTTCATATATCTTTTATTCTCCCTAAATTGTCAATTGGGGTGAGATAGAATACGGGATAACAAATGCTAACGTTGAAGGGGGTATAAAGATGGTTACAGGATGTATTTGATGTGCCGCTGGTGATTATGCTTACGGACGACGAGAAGTTTCTGTTCAAGCAGGACCTGAAGATTCCGGATGTGAAGAAATTCGCTCGGCAGAATGCGAAGGATATCATCGCCGTAGGGTTCGACATGAAAAAGACGTTTATATTCAGCGACTTTGATTTCATGGGGGGTGCGTTTTACGAGAACGTTATGGCGGTGGCGAAGTGCATCACTACGAATCAGAGCAAGAGCGTCTTTGGATTTGACGATTCGTATGTTAAATTTCTATTCTAGGTTTACTTCTGGTAAAAGGTACATTTACTGATATGAGATATATTTGAACAGAGCGAATATCGGAAAAGTCTTCTTCGCAGCTGTGCAGATTGCTACCGCTTTCGCGACAACTTTCCCACACATTTTTGGCACGGATACTAAGAAGGTCGCTTCGATACCTTGTTTGATCCCCTGCGCTATCGACCAGGACCCGTACTTCCGTCTATCGCGTGATACGGCGCCAAGGCTAAAGTTCCAAAAACCGGCGTTGATTCATTCCATGTTCTTCCCTGCGTTGGGTGGACCGGGAAGCAAGATGAGCGCTAGTGATCCGAATAGCAGTATTTACATGACCGATACGCCCAAGGAAATGTAGGTTCTCGTTCTCTTGATATATCATCTTGATATATCATCATACGAGAGTATATCAGCTAATAATGGGGACTTGTTTGTAGCCAACGGAAAATCAACAAGTACGCTTTCTCTGGCGGCCAAACGACCGTTGAGGAACAGCGTAAATACGGAGGCAATCCGGATGTGGACGTTTCTTTCCACTACCTATCGTTCTTCCTTGAGGATGATGAGGAACTAGAAAAGATCGGACAATCTTACCGCAAAGGAGAGTTGCTGACGGGAGAGTTGAAGAAGATGTGCATTGAGACTCTACAGGCGTTTACCAAGGAGTTCCAGGATAGGAGGAAGATCGTAAGTGATGAGGAATTAGATGAATTTATGAAGGCTAGACCACTGCAATGGGGGACCGAGCAGCAAGAAGAGCGCGCGAGAATCACAAAGGAGAAGAAAGATGCGGAGAAGGCGGCAGCTGCTGCGGCGAAAGCGAGTTCTTGATTCGGTGTAAATACTTCATATGATACCAAAGATTTAGAGCCGAATAAGCATTGATCAAAGATTACACATCCAGTCTCTCCACGGAGAGGGCGGGGCAATCCTTATAAGTCGCGATTCCATCATGCACAAAATCATTCAATTAACATTTAAAAGAGGCTAGGGTGTACTTTTAGACTCGCCGTAGGATTAAAAAGCTAAGCTTCTGATACATAATAATATATATATGCAAAGAGGTAAAGAAAAAAGAGAGATTATGCATAGTATGCTAAAATTTTAGTACCTTTTGCCCGCCCTTTCAGTTTTCTATGACAAACAAGAGTGGTATTTAGATGAGGTGCTTGCTCCTGAAATAACTCCTCAGATAGACGACCTGCCACGCCCCTAATCCGATCAACGTGCTAATGGTCGCGAAGGCGAACCACTTGACACGCTCGTTCGTGCTCTCGTTGGTATCTCTCAGCTTCTGTTCTCGGGTGCGCAGATACTCCATCTCGCTGACAATCTCGCCGACCAACTCCTCGATCCGTCTGAGTTCGATTTCTACGGGCTTGAGTTTCTCGGCGGCCTGGATGGCGCTCCAGTCACGTGCGTCGGCACCGATGTCGACGTCGAGCTCCACGGACCGGCTGACCTGTGTGCCGCCGCGGTGGTAGTTTGTGGCAATGTTTTCGAAGCAGACGTCGAATGCGGCGTCGGCGTGGGCGGTGAACGCCATGCGGGTCTCGCCGGCTACATCCTTGGGTTTTCCGTATTCGTTACCAACTGCGTCTTTAATCTATATTGCAGATTATACTATATTAGTATCCGGGGTGATATATGGAAGAGTGCTAGAGATAACGGATGGGCGGTGGGATAACGCACGTGAATGTTGACTTTCTGGCCATCGCCTTTGGTGCCACCGATGATAGCGGTGACTACGACAAGGGTGTCCTTCGAGGCAAAGTTCCGGATACATCGATGCGGCTGGCCCTGTGACTGGGCGAACAGATCGAATTTGAGCGCCGACGCCAGCGATGCCGTGGTGGTCAGGAGGGTGAGGGTCGGTAGGAGCTTCATGGTTTAAGGGAGGGAGCAGCTCAGGGAGCTTTTGGTATATCTGCGGGACGGGTCAATTGGCGGGTCTCCCTGGGAGTTCGTTCGGTGACGGGGGAGGAGGGAGGGATGAAGTCGAGGCGGATGCGGAGATTGGTCGTGCGCACTCCTCGTCGTCGTCGGTCTGGCGGTCGTCCTGTCGTGATGTTTGATGGAGTGGAAGGCCTTCTTCACGTCGTCCGTCAATTCGCAGAGCTGCACAGCCAAACGGGCCGCTTTGTTAAGCTGGCCTCTTTGCGAGGTCGTCCCGAACACGAACAACACGCCGTCCGCCAATCACAACGCAGCCCGAGACAGCGATGTGCAACACAGCAACGCAACAACGCGGCAACACAGCCTTCCTCTTATCGCCGAGAGATGCGGTAGGCGTTAAGGTACCCCACAGCCAGGCTTTTTGCTGCGGGCGTTTGCGTGTGGCAAGAATTTGCTGCCCGGCCGTTGGAACCCGGCCGCTGATTGATCGATTGTCTCGCGCACCACAATCACCTCATCCTTCCTTTTCTCTTCCGCATCGTCATCTCTATCGACATCGAGAACACACCCGTCAGAGAGGACCGGTGGACGCTGACCAGCGCTGTAGCTGTCTCTGGCCGATGCAGTCTTTCGTTGCTCTCTTTATGAAATACGCTGCGATATAACCTTGGAACCATCCCCACCTAGCTCTCTATCTACATATCCCGCCGCCACAATGGTCAAATTTTACGAAAACGGATTCTCCTACGAGTGCGTACTCTCCTTCAATAACTCCAATTAGATATGATTGTTATGCTAATGTGTACTCGATAGCTACACCTGGCATGCCGTCACCCTTGCCTACTTCCTCCGCTATCCAAAGTACGTTCCCCTCCTCACCCACCTACAAATGCTATATATCTCTTATAACTAACAAACTACCTCTTATGCAGCCCCTACTCGACCCACGTAATCTCCTCCGATGTCATCTCACGCCATATCGACGATACCGGCTGTTTGCACACCGTCCGAATCCACCACAAACGCGGCAAGCTCCCCGCCGCCCTAACCCGCCTCCTCCCTTCCATCTCCGACTCATATATCCTCGAAACCTCCAAAGTAAACCCGCGGACCATGGTCATGGAAACCGAAACGCGGAATCTCGACCATACCTCCATCCTCAGCGTGATCGAACAGCAAACATACACCCCTTCAGAAGCCGGCGATATCACAAACGTCAGAACCACAGTTCGGTTCGATAGTAGATTCGGCAATCGGAGGAACCAGAACCAACCCACTGAGGCCGAAATCCAGGAAGCCCACCAGCAACAGCAAGAGAAGAGAGGTTTATTCGGGTTTGGTTTCGGTTGGGGTAAGCAAGGGGTGCAGAGGACGATTGAGCAGTTGGGCGCCCGGCGCACGGCGGAACATGTTGGAAGCAGCACCAAGGGTATGCAATTAGTGCTGGATCGATTGCGTAAGATCGGTTTAATCGGAGCGAGAGGCGTTGAGAGGGTCGGAGATGGCGAGGTCGGCTGGAAGGCTGTGTGGAGACGGGTGCGTGAGGAGATACCCAAGGCGGAGGGCATCGATGCCGGCGTTGGCGTCTGATTTACCTCCTGCTCTCATACAAAACTACTTTGAACCCTTCATTCCGTGTAGTAATAAACGGCTGGGGGCGTTCTTCTCCCTCTTCCCCTTTCGGCTGAAGGGGTGTACATACGATACGACAACTCGCGGCACAGCAGGGGATTTCACACGTTTCTATATCCTCCTCTGTGGATGAACATATGCACAAAAAGTCACTGGTCTTGGATCAGTTGTGGGTTTTCTTTCTTGGACTACACGGCGAACTACTTTCTTGCTTGAAAAGTCAATCGCTCTGTTCTTCAATTTGTATATATATATCTCATGGGGCTGGTGGGCAGCAGTCCGCTCTCTTTTCACTACTTTGCTTTTCTGTCGATGTTTTTTAGCCTTTGGTTATTTTGGGTCAAAAAGAATCATCTCTCTTCGGAATTCAAAATATTTCTACAGACTCGTTCCTTCCTTTTTCACTTTGTAAACCTACTGCTGAGATGGTTTTAGTGACTATGAGGTGTTTCTCAGACCCATCCCATCCACCAAACTTGTTTACCCGTT
This sequence comes from Dactylellina haptotyla, assembly GCA_031310005.1. Taxonomy (NCBI): domain Eukaryota; kingdom Fungi; phylum Ascomycota; class Orbiliomycetes; order Orbiliales; family Orbiliaceae; genus Dactylellina; species Dactylellina haptotyla. The sequence goes on along the minus strand of CM062380.1, from coordinate 1,256,210 downwards.
TCTCCCATTCAAGAGAGATATGGAGGTAATTGATAGAATTCTACGAGAGCACAAGGTGATAGTGTGGAGTCCCGACCATGCTGCATGGGATGTCTGATCCAGGACCTCCACGTGTAAGAGTTGTATTCGATAGTAGCACAAGATGCATAGTGTTACTATCTTCGCGAGGCTCTTCCTCATTATCGCTCTACTTGTCACAAGTGTTCGAAGCCAAGGATTAATCCAGAGCGATATTAAGACCAATCCTGCGAATCCTGCGCCGCCCGGTGACACGAATCCCAATATACCAGGACCGACTATCCCAAATCCTAACATTCCAGCACCAATCGATAATCAACCCGTGATCCAACACCCGCAAGATGTTCAAACTGAACTCGGAGTCCAAACACAAGACGTCCCCGGCCAGGCACAAGAAGGAGTCCAAAATGATGATATCAGTATCGGCATCGAAGACGATTGGGGTCCCGAACAGTTAGCCCGAAACCAACAAGACATCAAAGACTGGGCGAGCAGATCTCTCGCAGCTCTCCGAGAGTCTCAAAAGGCGAGACTACCACCCAAATCCGAATGGGAAGTGCCACATGAAAACTTCTGGGCGACAAGTATAGTAGTCTCACCCGACCAATGGACAGTCTTCGAAGAAGCCCTTCGTATCAGAGAAAACGACTGGTGCCCGCTCTGGCTGTTAATGGTAGCCAGCAAGGATCTGGTGGAGATCATGAAACAAGCCGACATGTTAATAGAGGATATGAAGAAGAAACGGCCGCAAGGTCTGCAATCACTTAATAAGGAGATCCTCCTTCTCCACGAAGAAGCCTGGTCGGCCGTCGAGTGGGTTTACAACGGCAGGAGTATCGCCAGAACGGCGGCTTCGAATCCCTTTAAGCAACCGTATATATCTGGCACGGAAGGCACGGGGTACCCCATTGTCCCGGAATGGCCGTTGAACCCGGCAACGTACAGGAAAGTACTTCAAGGGATTTTCAAAACTGGCGATATCAACGGCACTAGTACTATAGTCATTGGTGGTAACGGTATCGTCAACATGTGGTACGCATTACCCAAGGCCATATCGGCGCTAGGATCAGTTATCGCCAAAGTCCAAGCATTGGTTAATAAAGAGATCAAAAAATTCCCGGAAACGAACAAATTGAAAAATCCAGCAGGTATAACGTACCCGGCGGTATCAGCGCCCGGTAAGGGTCGCGAGGATATCGGATACGCAGACTACTACCAGAATCGATTCGTCGTCGGGAAGGACTTTGATATCCGCCCGTACGGCGGGATAAACTCCAAGGGGAAGATAACAGGAGCTCCCTGGAAACAATGGAACAGCGGAGGGAGGTTGACGGGTGACATGTACGTCGCATACGCGAAGCTGTTGAATAAAGTGTTCACGGGCGTGTTCCCGATGATGATTGAAATGTTTCTGGATATAATGCTTGCTGCGAATGTGTTTCTGGGTCGGATGAGTATTACCCCGGATGAACATTTTGCGATACCCTGGAATCATTATAATAGGGACAGGGATATCATCGCCTGGTTGGAGACGTATCCGGAGTGGAGCGGTGCGGAGATGTATGCGACTGCGGGTAAGCAGTGTTACGTACCGGATCCGATGGCGTATAAGAAACCGCCAAGGGAAGGGGTTAAGTTGTGGTCGACGTGGGATTATTTCACCGAATGGAGGGATGATGCGCCTTGACCTTTACGACGTAGAAAGATGCACTATAGAATTGTTGAAATCGGGAGCTATATCAGAGATAGTACAATGTAAATGTACGATGCTTGCATTCTGAATTTATGAGAGTAGCAAAATGTTATTAAGTTCTTAAATCAGGCATTCTGCCCATTCCTTTCGCCTTAAGTCTGGAGCTATCGATGTCTCCTGCTCTAGCTCTTCTGGTCTCGACATGATCCCTAAGGGCTTGCAACACCCAGCTGTTCTTCCACTTCTCCGGTACGGGTTTATACGCGATTTTGACACTTCCAACCGTTTGCGCCCATTCGATCGCACGGCTTCCCGTGATATCCTCAGGATTCCTATTCGTCTTCATCATCGGCTGCTCGATACTTCCTAAATGCTGAACGCCAGGCGGTGGTTGGATCTTCCCGTCTGGGTGTACCAGGCTTGCAGTCTTCCTCGAGTTGGGCGTATTATACGTCGTGGCCTCTGTGACCGCCGACCCGTCTTTTACTGGTATATCCGCGCTGGAATCTTTATTATCGACAACGTTCACCGGCGGGTCTTGGGTGCACCAGTAGTAGATATCCCAGTCATTCTCGTCCAAAAACGAATCGTACTCTTGCATCTGCGCCACCGTCATTCTCGCCAAGTTTTCGTCTGCGAAAGTAGACAGCAGTAGATCTGTTTCCAGTATTCCTCGTTTCCGTGATTGGTCTATATATAATCAAACGTTAGAAAGTTATGGATAAAACAATTGTAGGCTTTTGGTAAAGAATGTTCACATACAAACTAATCTGGCCCGCATGGTCTTATCATCTTCTCCTACCCGTTTAATCGGCTCTGCGATGAACTTCGCCCATTCACTCTCCGATGCATCAACCGCGCCGCCATGTCCGGACTTTATCGACCCGCTGACCTCGCCGTCCTTGCCTGTCGTCGGATACGCAGATTTAGTAGCATATTTAGGATCCACGCTCCCGATAAACTCTGGCGGCGGAGGCGCCTTGCCAACAGATGGCATATCGCTGGTTAACGTCGAGTGAACATTGGAGATATGGGGTTGATTGGGGCTCTTCGGGTCATTGTTGGAGGGTACATCACTTCGGCTCGGGCGAGCTGCGTGCGAGGTCGTTGAGAATTGGGGAGAGAGCGCGGGCAGCAGACGCTTGGAGGTTAACGTGCGTGTGAGAGAGCGGATTGGTAGCATTGTGAAGGTATGGTTATGCCAATTGAATTTGTCCTTGCGTCTTTGGAGGAATTATTGTGAAGAGAAGATATCGAAAAAATTGGGTCGGCAGGAAGGCGAATGTTCAAGCGAAGGCCGCACGCGCATGTGCAAAAGTGCAATGAGCGAAGGATGAAGTAATCTTCCCGTTTTGGTGGGCGATTTGCTTTTTGCCGCAGTTGCATGGATTCTTTGTGTGAGGACCGGAAATGTCACACAGACAACGCGGGGATACACTCTCTGATAGATCGATAAGTATTGGGGACATAATTGAAACTATTCCACTGGAGGCACACAGTTTGTATAGATATACGGATTATATAGCTACTCGATGCAAGGTACCGAAAATACAAGCATATTAAACTAAATATAAAAGATAGGTTACTACAGTTGCCCGTCATCTCGCGACATCAACCTCGCCTGCGTCCGCTCGATATTCTTCGTCGCCAGATCCCTCCAAGTAGAATATCTCAACTCCAAATCTCTCAACCGCCTATACCATAGATTCTGCCATGTCTCCATTGTCTTCTTCTTCACAGTATCTGTCTGTACCTTCAACTCCCTCAGCTTGATCAACTTCGAGTCTATTTTCTGAATATCGTCCCGAATCCTCTCCAGATCCTTTAGGAGTCTCGCCTGCTTCTTCGGCTGGTTTAGCTCGCCGCTTCTCTCAACATCAGCTAGAATCGCTTGGACCTGGGCGACAGCCTGCGCGCGGAATGGGTATACGTCGTCCCAACTAGCCTTCACCTCGCGGGAGATTTTATCGGCTTGTTCGACGACCAGCATCCATTTCTGGCGGTAGAACGATTTCCAGTCGGCTGTGATCTGATTGATTAGGTTGCGGGTTTCCGTGTCTATAGCGTCCCAGTTTGGATCGAGGTAGCTGGTCGGTAAAGTTTGCAAGTTACCGAGAATGGGTACGCCGTTGTACCGCCAGTCTTGGAAGAGCTGAGTATCAGGGGTGAGGCGTCTTGACGGAATGTTGTCGAAGTCGTAAATGTCTACGCGGTCTTCTTGTTGGTCGCCGTCAAATTCTTCTTCCATTTTGTTTTGCATGATCGATTCATCAAAGAAGCCGGGGAAGTGCTCTTGCTCTTCCGTCGTGATTTCTTGCAGGGTGCCTATATCATTTGTATTTAGCATCCAGTTGAGACATCTGAAAGGTGTGTCTATTAACTTACCTGGAACGGCGCGCGGAGGTGTGTATCTCGCCAGTGGCGGTAAATCTGGAGGCGGCAAAGTTGATGGCCACATGAAAGCATCTAGAAGATTTGAATCATCATACTCGGACTTTTCTTCTTCCAATTCAGGTGGGTTCAATAGGAACTCTTCCACTGTGGCTATGAGCTCACTGAGACCCTCTGGCACATCGGGATCGGGCACTGAACCGTATACATCCTGTTCTCTGAGGGTTGGTGATGTTGGCTCTCCGCGCCATCCTCTAACTGGGAAGTTTACTTCATTCTCTCTAGGATCGCCGTACAAGTCCTCTACCATAGGATCCAATGTTGTGGGGATGCTCAGCTTGGGTTGTTCCGCAGACTGTTCTAAGAAGGGCAAATTCTTCCCAAACATATCATTGAAGAATCCCGTGGGTCCTTCCTCTGGAATATTACCTGACTCGAACTCGAATTCGATAGGTGGTATTCGAGGCTCTTCTGGTGGCTCTTCTTCTATTCTCCCATTTTCATTCTGAATCTGTGTGTTATCGCCATTCTCTTGGCTGGGACTGCCACTAGGACTACCAGGGTAGTGTGGTATACCATTTATAACCGTGATGGAGCCTAGGCTACCGACTGGTGGTATTTTAGGCCTGCCTTGTAGTCTAGGCAGGTTCATTGGATTTATATTCAATCCCATGTCGACTTCGTTTATAGCTTGAGGATTAGTATAGTGATTAGGGAAATATTGTTGAGGTGTGGGAGGACGACCAGAGCGAGGTCGCTGCTGGCGCTGTGTAGATGGCTGCTGCGCGGTAGCTGTATTTTCCAGGTATGCTGGTCTCAAGACCCCACGGTTGTCCTTCTGTTGCTGGCGAAGTTGCTGCATCTGAAGTAATAACTCCTTTGGGATCTTTCTATCAGGTCCGTAGTTCGGATTTGTTATTAGCTGTGGGACCGGTTGACCTTGTTGATTTTGCCCCTGCATCATGTTACGCTGGCTCATATTCGGTCCAGTATTCTGCCCTTGGTTAAGTATAGGGCTACGACTTTGAGGTGTATTTGTGCTCGGACTTGGGTTTCTGCCTGCAAAGATGTTTGGAAATTGACCTGGACCAGGATTTGGAGGCCGAATGACCATATTTGGACTTTGTCCGAGATTCGATGGTCTAGCGTTCAGATTCTGAGTGCTCCCTGAATTCATGATATAAGGAATACTCCTTGTATTCGACCCAGAACCTGGAATACTGCTCGGAATGGGAATGGAAACCGAATTCGAAACCTGATTGGAAATCGGATTGGCAATTGTACTTGGGTTTGTAATTGGACTCTGTCCCTGAATCGACGATGCGGACAGGTTATCGCTACCACCATTCCCACCCGATCTCCCCTGCGGAAGCCTACCCCGATTCCACCTTATCGGTGGTCCATCAGGTCCATAGTTAACCTGCCCAGCCAAGTGCGTATCTGGTTGAGGGTTTTGTTTTTGAAATGAGATACTCCCCCCATTCCCAAGACTGATCGTCCCTGAGTTAGCGCCATTCAATTGCTGAACCCTGTTTCCTGTAGCAGGCGGACGTGCGAATACCGCTTCCCTCAACATAGTCTGAAGCTTCCCAATCGCCGGCCTGGGGTCGTTCTTCGCCAGATATCCAGAAATATGGAAGGCGGACACCGTGTCGGCCGTTTTCACGGACATATAGGCCACGGTTGAAAAACTCCCATCGTCGTATGCGGAGAACACTACAGCTCTACCCGATGTATTCGGCACACCTGACCGCTGCACCCATCTCCAATCATAAGATTTCGAATTGATCTCTTGGAAACTATTGTAATCGTTCATGTTGAGGCCCTGGATGGTGTTGAAGTCGTAGAACTGCACGCCGCGAAAGGGCTCTGTTCCACCCGCGCGTCTTTGGACGTCGCGCTTGAATTTCACAACGATGAACTGATCGGTTCCGAGGGCCGTGCAGTCTGTTGATGTGTAGAATACCATGGCTTCGGCGTTATGACCTTCTGTTAACCTCTGTGCCATTCCAAGTTGTTTGGTAGGTTGGTAGGCGCCATTTATTATTCCGAAGGCTTGGAGCTATTTCTCGCCACGAATATAGAATTAGTATGTTAGGTATCTATGTGATCGGGGTCTTTATATGTCATGATTTAGATGGGGAATTAGGTGTTTTTTGGCGACGTTTCATACCTTGCCACCATCATCTCCAATTTGTGTGCTAATACATCTATCGACCATTGACGAGCCACGCCAGTCCGGCACCCACGGGTCGTTGAATTGTTCATCAGGAGTCCAGCTACCCATGTCACCCCAAAAATACGCCGTCGTGCGAGAGGCCGAGAGCAGTCCGCATAGTAATAATTTCGTCGAAACCTTTAGATTCGCCATATCGTCAGATATGACCGCAGCAGTTCTTAGCTGCCACCTGGGTTTACCACAAACTACTCGGCTTGATTCTGGAAGATTGTTTATTTTCAGCTACGTGCTCCCGTGCACGGGAGTACCACGAGATGTTAATGTGGACATGGGTATGCTTCGTTTTGAGGCCGTTTTCTACATGCACCAAGTTGGGCTGGAAACTATAGGCCGGTGAAGGCGAGCTAATTGGAGAACAATAAAATTAAGGCACAAATGCTTTTGTTCACTTTCGCATCTTGATTCGTCCTAGGGCAAATAAACCGATACAAAATATCTAAATTTATTGATCCAAATATATGGTGGCTAATCCAACTACCCTAACTTCAAGCCCATTCCTTCGCATAAATCCCCAGTGGTATAATCACCATGACCAAAGCTAGCAAATCCACAACTCCCTGCGCACCCGAACTGGCGAAGAGGTTACTAATCATCAGGAATAAAATCAAATATGTGTAAAGCTCCAGAAAGCTAGAAATTCCCATCAACCCATTCCATCCAACGTTTACTAGTTCGTTTAGTTTAAGCCAGCCGATTAGCACCACAGCTAAAATCCGCGGTAGGAATAGAGGGATATCAACTAGATAAAACCAGGGCAGGCCGAACACCTCTCGCGGATCTTCCCAGGTTAATTTTGTAACAGAGTTGAATGTAGGCAGTCCCCAGTCCATCCAGATGGGGAACCACGAGGAACCGTTGGATTTTCTTGATTCCAGTGCGACATTGATTAGATACCCTACGATTGGTAGGATAGTTGCGAACAATAAAATTTCCTGGTAATACACTACCAGAAAAAGCCCATAGCCATCGTTCTGTGAGAAAGGTTCTATAAGGGCACCAGCGAGATAGTCGAAAACGATGCAGAACCAAAGTAAACGAACGAAACGGGGAACTGTATACCGGCGCTGGATGTTGTAGAGATTCCGTACGATATCCCGCGCGTAAATTCTGATATGCTCCTCGTCACACCTTTGCAATTCAGTTTCCTTCTCAACTATAGGCGGTAAATGCCTATAGTTCCCCAGCCCTTGTAAAAGTAGAAGTAGCGCCCAGTTTGTGAAATAGATTGTCGACACAGTGGTAAACAATGGAGCGCCGCGAACGAAGAGAGCTTTGATTGAAATTGCAATCATGGGTATGGCAGCCCATAATTCAAGCCTAGTCTCGAAGCAACTGTACGATGGGGAGGGTACGAGCCACGGAAGATCTGGTTTTGTTTCTGAAAAGCGAGACAAGGACAACCGGCCGGCGAGATCCGTAACTGTAGCCCTTGAACTATGAGAGTTGAGTTTTTCATATTCACTGAGAGAGAGCCCGATACTGCTAGGGATACGCTCGTATGGTGTCACACGGCACACGATATTTTCAGCCGCGTATATATCAGTTTTAAGTGGCAGGCGACGAACGTATAACAAAGCTGTCGCCATATGACTGAATTCAGACTTGACAAACTGGGTAGCCGGTCGCCGTCGGAAAAGAAGGAAATAGAGAATGACAATGGTCTCGTAAAGACATAGTAGAGGATTCACCCGCCAAAACCACGTCGGCCGGGCGATGTATGTAAGCGAGCCGGGCTTTTGGGTGAGAAAGCATAGTTGAAAAACCACGAACGAGATGAGAATATTAGCCTGCGAGAGGGTGCCTGGCGAGGAAAGTGTGTTGTCTGTCAGATCTGGATCGGAACTAATACTAATACTGCTAATTCTGGCATTGATAGTATCCGCACTGGGTAAGGCGGTCGCGAGGCTAGCCGTGCAGGCGATAGCGAGGATTCTGAGGGCGATCGAATACGTGCATGTCATGTGGAGATGTTAATCCAGAGTGGATCGAGCAAGTGGATGCGATATGTCTGGCAACTCCCGAGTTGACGTTGTAGCGATAGTTGAATTGAATTCTGAGAATGTCTAAGTCACACATACTTACATTTACTTATTCACAGATTTTAGCCAGATAGATATAGATGTCTACCGCCAAAAGCGTAAAGATGCATGATAACCGGGGCAAGCCAAAACACCTAGCCGTGCACCAGGAAATCGTGGTAGGATGCATTCCTGCCCGTCTGCGTTAGCGGGTCTCGAATCCTTTGGCATGCGAGACAAACTGTCCGTCGCAGAGCGTGGAGAAATGCCCTTTTATCGCAGTACCAGATACACACTTTCCAATCGTGCTCGACCCTGTCAAGCGTTTGTATCACTTTCGATAGTTGATACCATTTTTCTAGAGCTGACACTCTTCCCACGGTTCTGGTCTTGGCTCAAACTGGTGAATGTTCAGAATCGGGGAACCGGACGTTGAGGCAGGGCTGACGGAAGCGGTATGGTCGGGACTCGGACTCCGCCAGCCAGGATATTGTTCGCTTCGAAGGCACCCCTACAACTGAGTGAAAGCATTCCTGCGATTGCCCAGCATGTAGCCCTTGGCAGCCAATTGGGCGGTCTCACTCTGACGTAAACCTTGTCAACGAGCCAGGCTTCCCTGCTTTTTGCTATGGTGATGCGAATCGGATGACGATGTGCCCAATTTTCGGGGCCCGATTTCTGTACCCGTCGTCGTTTACCGTATCAGCAGGCGCACATCCTCACACTCGCATCATCCGGGCGGCATTTGCGAGAGCGAGCAGCAGGGGGGGCATTCTTCTAGTGCGGAGGAGAAGGTCTGAAGAAATTTCTGTTGATGGACTGGGCGTCATCAGAATGTGGACGGAGAAGGAGGAGGAGGGTATAATAACGAGGCCTGGGCCCGGATCCGTTCTGTCTTCAGCAGAATATACTCAACCTCAAACGAACCCGCTGCCCGACCCGTCTCGAGATCGAAGAGATAGATAGGACACTACAATAGTCGAGACACCAACCTCCTCCCGTACACAGTCGAGCGTAGAAGACCCTGCCTGCCACCCCGCTGCATCGAGACATCGTTGAAGCCTCCAAGAAACCGCGGACGGTACCAGAGACACCAGGAAGAAGGCTACAGTTTCCTGTTAGAGCACCGCACCCACCCGGCCCAACAGTACTAAAGCTTCCTGCCGCCCTGTAAAAAATAAAGTACTTCCTGCTCGTGCTGTTCATTCCAGCTCAATCACTCTCGCCGCTGTCGTTTGGGCCCTTCCGCACCCGCCGCGTGTTTTTATAACCTATTCTTATTTCTGCCCTTTATTTTATCTACATTTTGTAGTATTTGCCCGGCGTCGAAATCGAAGGTGCTTGTTCTGCAGCCTTACGGGAAGAAAGCTATCCGACCCCATCCGCCCTGACAACGCCCACCCAACAACAACCCATCTCCCTCCCAAGTAACCAACCTCACCTCCACCAACCACCACCACACACACATACACGCACACACATCATCGCTACCGTCAACATGGTCAACTTCACAGACGCTGCGATCCGAGGCGGACAGGTATGGCATTCGCCCTTGCTTATCTCTCCCTGCATACCAATCAGCGGGAACACGTACTAATCTGGTAATTTAATTGGAATGTGCTAGTTCTTCCTCACAATCCTCACCCTCGCCCTCTCCGGCGCCCTCGTCGCCCAGCAAGTCGTCGGTGGCTCGCCGTCACAGGTCAACTTTGCCCTCTTCACCAGCATCTTCTCCTTCCTCACGGGCTTCTACACGCTATTCACCGTCTTCGCCGACTCGGGACACGCTCAGATCCTGCTGGCTCTCGATGGCCTGAACACCCTCTTCACCTTCGCCGCAGGCACCGCATTGGCTGCCGGGTTGGGCGTCCACAGCTGCGGTAATATCGTACGTTACAAACTCCTTCTTCTCCTGGATGACAAGCTCCTCCCCCCAACACAAAACAAAAACCCGGGTTCTCCTTGCGCTTATTTTCTTGCATTTTACTTGGGAAATGTCATATACCTCCGTGGAAAATAGGGGACGTGATTACTAATTTTTATTTTTATTTGGAAAACAGGCATACGTAGCGAGCAACTCGATCACCAACGGAAACCCGGACGCGGTCGCCCGCTGCCACGAAGCCCAGGCGCTGACTGCGTTCCTGTGGTTCCTCTTTGCGGCGTACGTCGTATCGACGGTTTTCAGCTTCCTCGGCTTCCGAAGAGGCGGCGTTTCCTCGTCCAGGAGTCACGTCTAGGAGGTCGATTTCGTATTGAAGGGGATCGAAGTAAGCTTATGGCCGAAACGCAAGCATTGAGAGCAAGATATTATAATAAGTAAGAATCGATGAGAGGAGGTAATAATGAATTTGGATTCTTTGGTCTTTTCTTAAACAAGACGCACCACGAATTTCTTTTTCTTTTTAAAAAAAATCGGAAGAAAACACAATTGAAGGAAACGGCGGATAAGGCGGGCGGGCAGGCGTATTTGGCTACTTCTTTCTCTCATTTGAAATTGGTTTTTATTTTTATTTTACTATGTCTTTAATTGAAGCGATGGATAAGACGATAATGGATTCCTTTTCATCTCTGATTTTGATACCACGTATCAACCTATCAACCTACTCACGTACACCCCGCACTTTATTGATAAAAATAATAAGCCAAGTGACGCGATTTTGTGATAGATGTATATGCTTCGTGATAGTGATAGTGATAGTGATAGTGGATGTGACGTCTATCCAAAAGCGCTCGCAGTTCGGAATATCTCGAACGCGGTTTTGCGTTCCAGGGTTTTTTAACCGTTTTGCCTCCCCCATCGACCCAAAACTCACAAGCGAAAGCAACTAAAAAAAACATGCGTCTTTGATCACAACCCGGTTCTTTCCCGCCAAATATCACCGACGACGCCCGGCAGCTTCCGTCCCCGGCATCGATACACTCCGACCTACGCCTTCGAGAAGGGATACTAAGGGGCCAGCGGATACAATGTCGGCCCCAACGTCGGATTTCATACTCGCGAGACTCTCGCCGTACAGACGGATGTATTACCGGTGGAAATCGCTACGGTTACCCTGGCGCAAACGGTATTTCATCGGGATGGATCTAGAGGGGAATACATTCTGGGAGTTTCGGGACCGGCTGGTCGCGACGCGGCCGCGGCGGATAATGGATTTCCGGGGCGGGGTGCACAGTTTTGTGAATTATCAGGAGTTTAAAGTTGATCGTACGTATATTTACACTGGAATTGGGAATATATATTGGATAAATATATTGGGTGGGAATGTTGACCTTGTATGTTTGGGATTTACAGCACAGTGGCATCAATGGCTCAGAGCGACGAGGGACGACCCGCCGACGATTAACGAGCTGGAAGGGGATATCATACGCAAGAAGGTGATGCAGGAACGCGCTAGGCTGGCGGATGAGCGGTGGGCGAAAGGTGGAAGTTACTTGAAGAGGCCCGGAGAGGAGGAGATCAGACGGTTGGAGGGGAGTGCGGCGAGGACGGCGGCGTCTGATGGCAGCTTGATCGGGGCTGCTGTTGCCGCGGATACCTTACTATCTGCTGCCAGTAAAGGAGAGGGGAACACGAAGGGGATGAAGGAGACGACAGTGGAGGGGATGGAGGAGATGCTGAGGGTGGAGAGGGAGCGGAGGGAGAAGGGACGACCGACGGGGCCAAGTGAGGTGTTCCAGCCGGGGGAGTGGACGCCGCGGCCGAGGGACCCAGAGAGGTGATACTTTATATCCAGTTAGATTAGGGAGTATCGGTTGTACATAAGTATATATGGGTGGCGTTTGTGTATCTATCATTTGATGCACTCGGATGCATTGAAACCGCAGTTATCACCACTACTGCCACGTTGGTATGCATGCAAAGATAATTGTTGAGGTTACACACGAGCGGGGTAAGGCATACTCGCAATTGCGTCCTTTTGAATAATACATTGACTTGACGGCCGCCGTTGAAGTCCCGGCATATCAATATTGGCCATGTGTAGATGCATCTAGATGTTCCGGTGTAGAGGTAACTACTGTAATGCACCGGCTCGTATAGCTTCGTATCCCATTGGCTAGCCCGGTGCCGCATTCTCTCCTGCCCAATAGCCCACCTGGTCCAATATTAATCTGGCTTAAGCTGCCTGCAGAAACGAAAGAAAAAATTTAAATCTCAAGCCCCGCTTGCCGCTCCGATCGATAAGAATAATATCTCCGGCAAACGTCCACATGTCAAATAAACGTTTGCGCGAGGAGTATCATAATACCAAGTTTTGTCGATTTTTTCATAACCTCATTTTGACACTCGCTTTACGTAGATACCCCGCGATCGCGCGAGAGCCTAAATATAGCACAGAGTAAACTTGGTACAGATTCTTCCACAGAATTTTCGAATTATTGATCAAACATATTACATTCTCAAAGAGTGAATACCATATATAAACATAAATATGCCACATGGTATTACTCTTTTGCTTTTATTCACAATTATAGTAAGAACATAAGTTCTTCGTGCGCAGCGTTTGGTTTCGCGACAACGCAAGTTATTCCACTTAATGGAAAGCGTTGCGCTGTGGTGAAGCTCGCGCTAGTCTCCTTGCCTGGTGAAGCATGAAGGAACCTATTAAATAAGAAATATCATCACATAATTATATAACAAATTCAAAAGGTCGAGCTCACGTTAGGGGCTAGTTGGCCCCCAGCCATTCCAAAATTGAGAAATATATCGTAAGCTAGGGCAAATTACAAGCTAGAACAGATTCGATGCTCCTGAGAATCTAACCGTGCAGGACAACTCGAAAATATGCCCTCTTCGTCGAACCAACAGCAGTTTTAAGGATTTAAACTACAAAACTAACACATTAAACCATAACTTCATAAACTATAGATTCAATAAAAATGCATAGACGAAATCCCTGAAACACCTGCCATTTGGCTGTTCGATATCTGCAAATCCACCACGCAAATAACTGACGTTGAGATATTTATTGCCATTTTTGATCAAATTTCTCACGAATGTTTGGAGTTCGTCCCCGCCAATAGAGCCCCCGGCTTCGTAGATTCGATGAATGAGGGTAACACAGTTGTTGATCTGCTCGCCATTCTTCAGATGGACGCCTCCAAGCTTTTTTTCTAGAAGACGACTATAGTCTTTGATAAGGCCATTGACTTGGAGATAGTCCGCAACCTTTAGTATTTCCAGAATCCTATTAGTGGGCCCGGAATCCATGAAGTTGCCCTTTATCTGAGGATCTTCTCTATATAGCCACTTGAGAACTTCAACGGTATCAAGGAAAGGAAGCTCCGGCAGCTTTATAACCTTTTCTTTCGCTTCTTTGAACTTCTCATCATAGCATGCTGTCGAGAAGAACTTTGATTGTGACGCTAAAATATTGCAATTCGCTTCAAATCTGGTTTCGTCCGGTCCGATAAGAAGGGTGATATCGGTATTGCCGGGGATGTATAGGGGCCTACATATGTTCGGTTAGTAATGTAAAGAATCAAATAGTCCATGACAACCTACGCCGTGAAAGTCATTTAGACTGCTGGATATGATAAATGCTAAACGAAGGGATATTGATTTAAATACTCTGGGCTTGAGCAGTTTTATAAAATGGTTGTCACAGATTATATTCTTTCTACTTACGTACACCCCTTCCACCTCCAGGATATTTATAGTTTTAAAGAAACCACTGCTTGATTCTTAGGAAGACTCCTGAAGCTCGTAGAAGCGATGATATTCGGTAGCTATCCTTCGATTGATCCACTGAATAAGGCATAAAGCGGGTGTGCTAACGGTAAGCGTAAACTTCGGAGTAGTAGCCATTAAAATTGATACCTGATCTTCGCAAGCACAAGATGGCATCTGGTTTACGAGGCGAACTAGTCAATGAAAACAGCTTAATGAGACTAGATTTTCAGGCAGGCTTTGACCGTATTCTTCCATTCTCGTAACAAAATTACTAGAAATGCCGCTTCTAGAAGGTTATGCAAAGTACCTAACCACTCAGCCGGCGCAAACAGCCCTTGTGTAACCAACTTATTGCTCTTTCTTTCTATTAAATCGAAAATTGCCCGGCTTAGCGGTTTACGTTAAAGTCATAAACGCTGTTTACAACATGGTTGAAAACTATGAAAGTCTCTAGTCTCGTAACCAGACTTGTGTCTTGGCTGGGATAGGCAAGTGAGCGAACGCCGCGTTGTTGTCACAAAGTTACACGAAGCTGGGGTTGCTAATATTCTAGACACGTTCTTCCTAATTCAAAAGAAAGTGCAACGAAGGCCTCTTAGCGGCGGTCAGCATTTCTAAGCTCTTGTTGTCCGTCAACTGTGCGACGCTAGAGGGCAGCTTTTTGGGAACTCCTCCGGGAAGCGCACTAGATCAGGCTTAGGTTGGGCATTTCGGTCGGAGAGCTGGAGCTGGTCTCGCTGCCGCACCGACGACGCACGCAGCAGAAGGCATGCAAGGTTAAAGCAACGGCGGGCGTACAGACTCTCACGGACAACGGTTAGGTATCACGACAGTCGCTCGGACTGGCGGTATTGGCGTGCATGTTGGCCGTGTCGATTGGCAAGCTGGCAAAGGTGCAGAGAAGAAAGTGGAGTGGAATGGGCGATTAGCGCCCCTCTTTTTTTTTCTTTTGAGCTGCGGTTCCCCCACCTTTCGCTCCTCTCCTCCCTCCAACCAAACCAACGACACCTTTCCTCCCGCCGGGCTGATTGATTCCACTCACTCTCGTCTCGTTTCCTTTCGCTCTCTCTTCTAGATTACTATTATCCTTATCAGTAGAAGCGGTCCTCTTAGCATCGGTATCGTCGCCATCATCATTATTAGTATTCGTAGTATTAGTATCAGTATTTCCCCTAGGCGGTTGCTGTAATTGACCGCCGCCACCACATCGAACCACACGCAACACGACGTCACAACAGCTGCAGCAGCTGGTACCGCTTCCCCAACAAAGCGTCCCCGCCTCGCCATCACCTCAGTCAACCCTTTTTATGATAGTATTAATTACCATATCACGACCGCCTATTTATTGATCTGCTACTCCCCCAGCTGAGATATCGCCCTCCTCGACATCTCCTCGCTCGCTCTCGAGGAACCCATCCCACCCGTCACGATGTCCGCGATCCCGGACGAGGACCTTTCCATCCCCATCCCCGCCTACCCTCCCCCGAACCCGCAGCAGCAGCGGGAGCACCAACACCATGCCGCGCGATCAGATCCACCACCCCAGAACCGCAGCCAACAGCGGCTGGGCCAGTACAACATCGTCAAGACCCTCGGTGAGGGCTCTTTCGGCAAGGTCAAGCTTGCTGTCCACCAGACGTCTGGCCAGAAGGTCGCCCTCAAAATCATAAACAGGCGGAAGCTCGCCAACCGAGATATGGCTGGCCGAGTCGAACGAGAGATCCAGTACCTCCAGCTCTTACGGCATCCCCACATTATCAAGCTGTGCGTCCATTAATACCCATTGCGTTCATTCGTTTTTCTTTTATATTGATATTAATCTTAATATTTAATAATAGCTACTCTGTAATAACAACTCCAACTGAAATCATAATGGTCATCGAATACGCCGGCGGGGAGCTCTTCGACTACATCGTCAAGCACGGTCGCATGGACGAAACCCAATCCCGACGTTTCTTCCAGCAGATAATATGCGCTGTGGAGTACTGTCACGTCCACAAGATCGTCCACAGAGATCTCAAACCCGAGAATCTGCTGCTCGACGATAACCTAAACGTTAAGATTGCCGACTTTGGGTTGTCGAATATCATGACGGATGGAAACTTTCTGAAGACCAGCTGCGGCAGTCCGAACTATGCCGCGCCAGAAGTCATCTCCGGAAAGCTATATGCAGGACCTGAAGTCGATGTTTGGAGTTGTGGTGTCATTCTTTATGTCATGCTTTGTGGAAGGCTGCCGTTCGATGATGACTATATTCCCACTCTTTTCAAGAAGATTGCCCGTAAGTTTGGCGTGTTCTCACCGAGAAAGCACGAAATCCGCTAATAATTCTCGCAGAGGGCACATATCACATTCCAACTTACCTCTCACGCGACTCCGTCGCCCTCCTAAAGAAAATGCTCGTCGTCAATCCGGTCAACAGAATCACAGTCGCCGAGATCAAACAGGACCCATGGTTCCTCAAAGACCTTCCGGAGTATCTCTGGCCACCCGCCCAAGAGTTCCTCGACACTGGTGTCGATCCTTCGAAAGCTCAAGTCGGCGTTCCGAAGCCGCCTAAGCAACTGCACGAGAACCTTGTCGACAAGCTCAGCGACAAGCTCGGATACGGCAAGGACGATTTGGTAGATGCTTTGGAACGCCCGGAACCTAGCGCTATCAAAGATGCCTATGATATCCTCAAGCACAACTATGTGATGCGCAAAGATGGTATGCTTCACAGTATCAAACATATGTTGAAGTCGCTGATTGATGATATTCTCTTGTAGCTCGTGCATCAAAGGCACCTCCATCCTTCTTAGCATCCTCGCCTCCGGCGTGGCATGCTTTCCCCCACTCCCCTCCCATCCAAGAAAACTTCAGCTCTTTGAGTCCCGGCCTGAACCGTAACTCCCCATCCCCTGGTCCCCGCTCTGTTGGGACGAGCACTCCTCGCTCCGGCGTATCGAGCATCACATCCCCAATCATGCAGCTCACTCTAAACGGCCCTGATGGTGTCACCAAAGATGACGTTGGCGCACCGGCAAGCAGTCTCACGAACCCCAACATCCCACTAAACTCCACTGTCTCCATCTTACCTACTAGTCTTCCAGAATATCACCGAGCGTTCATGAAGGGCGGTCCCGGTGCCGCGGCTATGTACCAACAACAGCAAGCTGCACAATCTGTCGCATCCGCATCAATCCCAATCAAAGAATCCCGCCGCATCCGCTCCATCACCGGCCGAACTTCCAGCCGCCCGGATCCCATGACGCCTCTGACATCTGCGCAGCGAAAATCCCGTCCGACGAAATGGCAGTTCGGTATAAGATCCCGGAACCAACCGCTCGACGCTATCGCATGCATCTACCGCGCGCTCAGAAAGCTAGGCGCCGAATGGCTCGTGCCCACTAAAAAGGAGGACGAGAGAGGCACCGATGATGACGAAAAGCAACCTTCCCGTGGCGGCAACAGCACAAACGAGAATTCCAATGACGATATCCTCGCACCGGAAACCCCGCCGGGTGGACGCAGTAGGCGGAGTAGTTCTTCGTCGACTTCGTCATACCGTCGTGGGGAGTCCGGTGAAACCGATGTTCCTGAGGACCCCTGGGTGATCCATTGCAGATGGCGGAAGGAAGGGTATAAATACACGGCTCCGCTGGCACGACCTGGATCCGCGCATTCGAATTATAGCTCCGTGTCGCGTGCGGCAGGAGGCGCCGAGGAAGAGGTGGATGAGGATGCAGTGTACGTGTACATGGAAATACAGCTTTATCAGCTAGAGAGTAATTTCTACCTAGTGGATTTCAAGTGTGCTGGGTACGAGAGAGTGGATGTAGATGGAAACGTGGTGGTGCCGAAGGAGGTGGAGAAGGTGATGGATGAGTTACGGAGGGGAGAGACGGGAGGAGGGCAGCAGGAGAATAGGAAGGGCGGCTTGGGGGCTGATCCAAGGGCAGCGATGATGGAACGGACGAAGAGTACTAGGAGTACGAAGAGTGAGAGCGGGAGTGCGTATAGCGGGTGGAAGAGTATTGAGGAAAAGGAGATTTCCAGTCCCTTCCCGTTTTTGGATTTGGCGGGCAAGTTGATTATTCAGCTCGCTGAGGCGGATTAGAATAGAAGATTGTGATGTTTTTATCCTCTCTCCTTCTAGATGTCGGAGTGGTAGGATAGACGAGAAGATGTTTTCTTAAGGGTTTTTGAAAGGACGGGGTATAAGGGGCAGGGGGTGCATGACATGGAGTTCTTTTTTGCGGTAGTGGTTCCGTTTCCTCTCCTGCAACTGTCGCTATTATTTCGAGGGGCTTGGAGAAAGGAGCGGATTGCAGGGCCAATTGGTAGCGGGTGCGGCCTAGCTTGTTTTTCCCTTGGTTTTTAATAAATTATTACACGTCCGTTTCGGCTACTTTCTGTCGTCTCGTTGTCACTGCAATCGCTCCTTCGGAATAGAAAACGGCAACTTATATGCGGGATAGGTATAGATGGCGGAACATGGCGGATGGGGTTCTTTATATCAGGTCGTAGGGACTATATTATTAGCATTGGAATAATAAATATTCTTTGCAGGTTAATATTTTGCGTCTGAGTTTCAATTCCAGTGAATTTACCACTCGCTGGGATTATAGTTGATGGTGCTTCTGTGCTGAGCGCTAGCTATTCCCTCTGTGCTATATTTTCCGCACACTATAAAAGCTACTGTCGTCTTCAACTGCATTCCTACTCCTTCTACGATCCCACCTGTTAACAACCATCAACCTACATATACTCCGCGTATATATCACACCTTCATCGCAATCCCCCGTGCAGACGTTGAGAACTAGATAAATAGGCTATCGAGAGGCAACGGGTTTCCTTTTTCTTTCTTCTATTTCTCCATCTGATTGAATCTGAGGCTTTCTATTATCCACAGACACACACTTAAGCAACGCTCAAGTTTTCATCGAGAACTTCGATTTCACTATTCGTTACGTATAAGCCCCTTTTTGTTTTCATCGAGATATAAACCAAAATGGCAGGTTGGGAATTGGATGATCCTGTTAAGGGTATGTTATTGAACCACTTGCTTGATGCTTCTTGTGTTGTATTTCCCGCGTTGTTTGAGATGGAGTCTTGTTGAAGGAAGGGAAGAAACGCTAATTTTAACGATATTCAATCTATAGATGAAGGGGAATGGGTTGCTCCTCCTATTCCTGTTGGTGGAGGAATCAGTGATCCTCCTGTTAATGTTAGCTCCGGAGACAGCTTTTTCGAGCAAGGGAAAGATGAAGGCAACGATGCGTATGTTTGTTTCCTTCCTTCCTTCATCCATTATCTTTCCTAATCTCATTTCCTCAATATGATATGAGCTTTGAGGGAAGTCAGGTATTAAATCTCTGCTAACTGGCATTTGTGTCAATCGGCAATAGTTATCGCGGAGGGTCCAGTGGCTGTCGTAACTGCGGCGAGGAGGGGCACAAAGCTGCTGAATGGTAAGTTTACATATCCCTCTTCTATCCTGTCAATTCAAGTCACCTGGTGTTATAGAAGAAGCTTAAGTTAATCTGTTATATTACCAGTCCCACCTCAAAGTGTCGTAGTTGCGGTAACACTGGTCACCAGGCTCGCGACTGTGAGAACAAAAAGTGCAAGTTCTGCAAGAAAGATGGCCATCTCGCTGTTGATTGGTACCTATCCTCTTCTCTCATCTTAGTTTTCTAATAGGCTAACGGGTTATTTCTGGGGAAAGCCCAACTCAAACATGCGACTCTTGCGGGAAAATGGGACACAATCCACGAAACTGTGAAACTCCCAAGTGTAGCATCTGCCAGTCAACTGAACACATTTCATACGACTGCCCAAAGAAAACTTGCAAGTTCTGCAATGAAGAAGGACACATGGTTCGAGGTATATAATAACTTGATTCTCTGTCAAATTCACACGAAAAAGGTGATTGATGATAACATGTTCGTACAGAATGTCCAAAGAAAGCCGCAGAACCATGCCGCAACTGTCAAGAGGTTGGTCATCGTGCTATGGAATGCAAGAATCCTCGCAAAGTTCAATTCGGCCAGCTCGATCCGGAGATTGTGAAGGATGATGAAATGATCGAGGGTACTTGGAGTGCTATGAAAAAGGCCGGTGATGATCGTGATTTGGATGCTTTCAAAGAGGTTTGCCCCCGCCCCTCCCCTTCCCTTTATACTCGTGGGTAGGATCTTTGTGAACTTTATGCTGATAAGAAATGAAAAAGTTGTTCTTCAAGTACGTTGGTTTGTGTCCAGACAGTACTTTTGCGCAACTTCAATCGGGGTTCAAAGAGGGCGGGTTTGTGTACAATCTCGTCGCTGTCGTGAGTATCACTTTTTATCGCTCAAAGCTGCCGCCGGCTACTAATCAACCACGCCAATGACACAGAAAAAGGAAATCACACCAACCCAGGTCATCGTAGATCTTCAAGGCAATATGGAAAAGGAGTTTATCGTCACCTTCCAAACTTCTCTCAAAGGTCGCAGATCCAAGATTG
Source organism: Dactylellina haptotyla (assembly GCA_031310005.1). NCBI lineage: Eukaryota > Fungi > Ascomycota > Orbiliomycetes > Orbiliales > Orbiliaceae > Dactylellina > Dactylellina haptotyla. The sequence goes on along the minus strand of CM062380.1, from coordinate 1,235,690 downwards.
CGGCTAAGGATGGCAGGTTCCCAGAAACGGATGCGGAGAATGAACAACGCTTGTTCAAAGCTGGGTTTGTTCAGGAGTCTTATGTTCCTTATTGCTCCAACTGCAATCGTAAGTTATCGTGTCCCTTTTAGTAATCGAATCGATCTTTATTGCTAACAAAATTGGAGAACGTGGCCATGGTACCCGCGCTTGTCCTGAGGAGCGTGTTCCCAGAGAGAATGAGGCACCGACTATCAAATGTGTCAATTGTGGCCAAGAAGGCCATCGATCCCGTGACTGTAAGTTTACTATATTTCTTATAGCTGAAGGGTCTCTCTCTAATTGTTTTGAATATAGGCACCGAAGAGCGCAAGAAGCGTATGAACCCCAACGCTTGCCGCAACTGCGGTGAGGAAGGTCATGAGTCCAAAGAATGTCCAAAACCCCGTGATGCCTCTAACGTCCAATGTCGCAAATGCGAGAAAACCGGCCACTTCTCAAAGGATTGTCCTGACGCTCCAAAGATGACCTGTCGAAATTGTGATCAAGAAGGTCACCGTGCCGCCGAATGCCCCGAGCCCAAGAAGAGCATGACATGCAACAACTGCGGTGAGGAAGGCCATAAACGATCCGACTGTCCCAATCCTCGCAAATTGAAGTGTTATAATTGCGACGAGGAAGGTCATCTTGGGAAAGATTGCCCAAAACCTAAAGATCCTGCTAGACAAAAGTGTCGCAACTGTGACGAGAGTAAGCTATCCCTCTAAAATGGTTCTATGTTATCTTCAGATGAGATTACTTGATTAACACATCGGTGCGTAAATAGTCGGTCATGACAGCCGAACCTGCCCAAAACCACGCGACATGACCAAGATCAAGTGTAACGAATGCAAGTAAGTCATCAACTTAAACTTCTCTAGCTCATCATATTTACATTGGGAAATGACTAACCATGACAACCGTCTTACTAGCGAAATGGGACACTTCTCCAAAAACTGCCCCAACAAAGATACAGCCGAGGACGCGCCTGCTTTCGGTTCTGCTTTTGGTTCTAGTGGTGGCGGAGGAGGCGACTACCCTTCTATCACCATTGACACATCTAAACCAATGTGGGAGGATTCGGTCGAGGTTGGCGGCGGCGGCGGCGGCGGCTCTGCCTGGTAGTATAGCATTCTATTGACACTTTTTATTACTGGTTTACTATTATTCCTGCCGATGCGCGATTTACTAGCTGCAACCATTCGTTACGTGGACTTTCGTGAAAGGGGTTGTGGGTGGTGGTGGAATGTGGAGGAAATGTTTTATACTCGTGAAGTCTGCTTTTCTTTTTTAAATCCTTTACTCGAGGGTGGTAATCATGCTGGTATTAAATTTGCTTTTCGTTCTGCTTGTAAAAAGAATATAGAGGCTGAAATTAGTCAATGTCGCGTTACATAGAAAGGACTAAAAACGAATGAAAAGATAAAATACTCTTAATATTACTGTTATTTGATTTGTCTCTAAATACTATAGGCAAGAATCGGAAGATTGCAATGAAATACCCTGATAGTTATAAATGCTATCACAGTAGGCAAGTAACGTTTCATTTACCTTTCGCTCCCAAACTTTTCATATTTTCGACCAAGCTATCGAATTGTTGATAAATATCTTTCCACTTTATCCCTAGTTCTCTGCTAGCTTTACTCGCATCTGGAGTAAAATACAAAGATGAAAACTCCTTCTTCCAATCCGGGATCTCGCTTAGTTTGAACCTCATCTCTGGATACTTCGTCTTCGCGTAATCTAACAAAACATCCCACTCGAATTCCCCAGCGGAGACGATATACCTCTCATCTTTATACTTACAATGTAACACCTTCACATGTGCTTCAGCAACATCATCAACATGTACCGAGTGATCTTTCGCTTGAAAGCGAATTACTCCGTTTACGCCGGTATATTCCCGCCAGAGGATCGCAGTGGTGGTCTCGTTTGTCGCAAAAGCTTCTAGTGATTTTATCACTGGAAGACCACCGTACACGAAGTCCGGATGGATGGATACTATGTTGAAATGCGGGCTATTGCGTTTTTGGAAGTCCCAGGTTTCGATGTCGCTGGCGATTTTGGAGGCGTGGTAGGCTACGATTGGTGATTGGAAGGGTTGGTTGTAGAATTCTTCCTTGTCGATTTTCGGGTTACCCAGGGCTTCTATGAGTAGAAATTTGTTAGGATAGTAGTCTATTTTGAATTGCTAAGTATGAGTGGTTATTCTTACCGGTTATTATACGCGAGTCGCCCAGTTCGGAACGATCGAGAGGGACGAACGATATTATCGAGCTGGTGATTACTACTTTTTTGATTCTTCGTTCTTTGAGTGCAGCGTTTAATATGTTGAGAGTAAAGTTGACAGCTGGGTCAATGTAATTTTTTCTCCATTCGCATGTCACATCCTACAAAACGCCAGCAAAACAGTTAATTCTCCCGTCCTTGAGATTAATTAGGGTATATTGTTGGAAGTCTATATCTCTCACCTCCTTAAAAAGGGGACTTGCAGTATGAATAATATAATCCACACCCTTCACCACTCCATCGAACGCTCCGTCCTTTGCGAGATCTGGGACAACAACAAACTCGACGCGGCCTTCGTGGCCGAATACTTCTTGAAGGCGTGGAATTTGAGATTCATTTCGAACGGTTAGCAGGGTATTATAACCGTCCTGGAGAGCTCGAATGACAACAGCGGAGCCAACGAGGCCGGATGCGCCTGTTATCTGTCATTGTTCAATCGATATTAGCTCCGAAATTTATTCCTGTATCAATCACCTTGGGGTTTATTACGAGAATAGTCTCCGTGGGGGCCATTTTGTTACTATTGAGCAATATTATTTACTAAATTGAGGGTGCTCGCTTTCTAATTGACTGAGCATGTTAAGACCTATATATCTAGCAAGCAAGTAGACAGGGAAATATTTATATGTTTCTCGTTCAGTTCCGAAGGTTCAAAATCTTACCTCAGGTTATCACAGCCTATCCGTTAATTACTTTTCACGTGATCTTTTCTATCACGTTCCTGAGGCTCAAGATTGGAAAAGTCAGGTTCACATAGTTGAAAGCTTAGTAAAACCCGGAATTACGGCTAACACCGCATTTGTAAGAGTTTCTTATTGATTTTAAAATCCGAGCAATGGATATTTAGGGCAAGCTCCAGATATTTCCCCTACAGCTCATACATTATTTTAGCACTCTTCAAAGATTTCGTTCGCGGGCAATCATACCAGTGGATATTTATTCGTGATGGGAGAGTAGGGCTTACGCTAACCGTAAACTGCAATATTCAAACCCGATATGTCCGCGACTACCCTATACGCCTATACGCCTTATAGAGTTTCAATGGAAGGACACAACCAATCCTTGCCTAATTATATTGTATTCTAGTCGAGAAACTCAACTCTCTCTGGGTTAGTGATTGGACGTCAAGTAACCAAAGTTTTCGCTGCTTCGAGTTCGTGGAGGGCCATGAATATCTTATGTGTTGGGGAGATTTGAGGGTAGGACACATCCAAATCTCCCAAGATACAATACATAGATATCTGGATGTATTCGAATAGTTATTTGCTACAATTATACTAAAATAGAGAATATCCCTCTTCTTTTAGGTTTAAGTAGAAAGTCTTAGTGGATATCGATCAAGAAATCAAACGCCTTAACGCATTGATTGCCTGTCTCACAAGCTAGATGCCGTCCTAGTCTAGCAAAAACTCTTTACAGCTAGATTTAAACAACATTATTACATAAAAAGATGGGCAAAGATGACAATACGCCGTCAAGATAACGGCGTTAAAGTTTATTATTTCTTGCTTACCGAATGTACTGGTTCAGAATACCGATGGATGAGTTGCTGAAATAACAAGTTATGCGCTAAAAGATCGAGCGACACGAAATGGTGCAACTTCCAATTTATAACTTCCTCGCTCTTTTGGCTATCAAAGCAGATATCGAATTCTCCACCTTCTAATATGTTATTTAATTGTGCTAGACGGGCCCAGCCTGTCTTTCGCGAAGTTACTCGACATACGGCGTCTACCACCTCCACCGTTCTGAGCTTCGCGCCCCGCCAATCCATTCGTAGACTCCAAACGCTCGAACAGAACAAAAATATCGTGAGCTATAACGCAACATTCGCAACACAATTAATCTAGAAACTGACAGACACTCTATCGGATAGTATGCACATCCGACGTCAACCTCTCCGAAATCATACACTTTATCACTCCTCAAAACCACGCCCCCAAACCCACATCTAGCCCTGGGGACGACAACCGCGATCCCACCAACCCCGGCTTCCTTCACAGAAAACTCAAATTTCAGAAGGATATTAATGCAAGTACTCAAAGAACACGCCGTGAACGACCAAGACCTCATAAACGAGGCATACGGAACCTGGGGTGCAGCCATGGGGGTTAAACAGGTGGTGAATAAAGGTTTACGCAGGGATAGAAAATTGCACACTGATTCCGCTGATACACCCAGTATTTCTTCGAAAGCCGAGGAGAATGAGACTGTATCCATTGGCGGTTTTCACCATGTAGTTGATAGGAGGACACCATATTATGGCGGGATGAGAATCCCGGAGAGTCACGATATTTTGGGAAGTCTAGAAGTCAGCGGGGAGGGGAAGTTGATTGGTGGGTTTGTTGAATGCGAGAGCTATAGATTGGTGACTGGCGATGGGGTGATGCAGCTGACAGAGTATTTGGAAGGGAAGCTAAAAGAGCGTTTGGAGGAGGAGGATAAACGGAGCCGGGCATGATGTGGATGCTATTGTAATACCTTGTCTGTGCCCGTAGGAAAAGAAAACGCTCAATTTCGTGTAAATAAATTTTTAAAAGAAACTGCTTTTTATTTCTACTACATATTATCCGCTCAGAATAGAATGATATTATTTTGATCCTTCCCAGCTTGGGTCTTGAACAACAGGATAATGCATGTCCAAGACCCTGTGTGAGCTATCATAATAAAGAAATCTATGACGTTAAATAAAGGTAAAGGAGACACTAAGCGTATTAGTATTACAACTAGTAGATATTTTTCGCTCGACTAATGGAATATGCAGCTAAGAAAAAAGAAATATTTGCAAAAGAAGTAGGAAGCAAAGCCTCCTGCAAAATAGTCGTTACAGGTTCATCAAAGAATGAGAGTCGTGGCCGTTTGAGGGCCGAATTAATCGCTAAAAAGAAATTTCGTTAGCATATTGCCTCCATTCGTAAAGCATGATGGATGGAAACTTACTAAAGCTCGATTGGTGCCAACTGGTCTATACTATATAACCAGTTCCCGCCTTCAGCCTCCGTAATCAGCCACTCATACGGCCAAACCACCAAATGTCCCTGAATCAAACTCAATAACTCCTCCGCCACGTCTTTATCCATGATGTCGTCGGTAGCATGGAATTCTCTCCTGCTACTTCTCGTGCCCGCCCTCTTTCGTCGTCTGACGGACTGTGCGGGTCCGAGGCTGCTACCATTACCAACACTGGCACCGGCATTACTGCCTGGTGGATTGGGCATTAACCCAGTCGGTGATGTCGGGTTATTATTCGAATGGCGTGATACCTCTCTCATCACGGATGTATCCGAAGCTCTCGGATCACCCACACTACCCGTCACCGATTCTGAAGACTGTCGCACATCCTTCTCACTCAGGAAGTTGCTATCGACAGAAGGTTTGGTAGGATGTTTAAGGCCGCCCGCGGAAGCTTCGTTCCTCTCTTTAATCCCTGAGTCGACATCCCCTGCATCCGTCTTTTCGTTAAACTCATCCGTCTTACTCCGCTCTTTGCCTTTCTCTTCCGGTCCAGTGATATGCACCTTCTCAGCGAGTTTTGAGACTTTCTCCGCCACCTCGGGCGAGATTTTCTCGCCTATACGCTCCGGTAGACTTCCAGGCATGCCCATACCTGGTGCAGCCTGGCCTGATTTTGTGGCCTGTTGCGTTGAAGGTTTGATACCATCTTGCGCTGCAGCAAATTTGTCCTGATAGGTCATATACTCCTTATACTGCGCCCACGATTTAACCTCATTGTCAGGCATACAGCGGAACACCTCTCTAAAGAGCTTGGTGTTATTCACCGCAATCTTGTGCCAGGTATCCAAGTAGAAGGTATCGTTTAATGGATCGACGAAATGGTCGGCATCCACAAATGGCTGCTTGATCTCTCCATATAACGGATGGGAAGATTTCATTTGCGGCAGAGTTCCAGCACTTAACCTCGGCATTGCCGGCCCTCCGATATCCATGTCGCTCGTTGCCGGTAAGGGCGGAAGCTGACTGGACAGTGGTAGCCCCATTTCGGATGTATTCATCCTCTGCGTTGGCATCGGGGGTAAATCTAGATTGCCCTCGCCCTCTTCATGATGGCTATCCACGGATTCGGCCTTCCTGCCATGCGGTCCATGTCCGCGATGTTCGTTCGCCAACTCGCCCATATTCCTAACGATACCAGTGTCCACTTGGCTGAAGCTCGAAGTATACTCATGCCCATCCTGCCCGAGCTTTCTATCCATCGCTGTCACTGCCCTCGCGCCCTTCTGCTTCTCAAAGTCCTCCATAGCTTTCATATGATCGATACCTAATCCCGCCACATCCTTGCCGCGATCCTTTATTCTTGGATCCGATGTGAACTTCTTATGCGACTCGATATTCGGATTATTCGCCTGCTCCCAATCGACATCATGATTGAAACTTGCGATATTCTCAACTCGCTTAACGACATCGATATCACCCTGTCTCGGAGGCGAGGACGGGCCGGCGGCTGAATGATGCGGCGGCGGACTCGTGGGTGTGTTAGGCCCCGAAGTGCCCATGGCCGACCTAATCGAGTTAACATCATTGTCAGTAGTTGCACGCGTAGTAGCGCTATTTCCATCGTGCCATATGTGGTCTGACCCTATTCCTTCACCATTCTCGGCCATGCGCTCTTGCGCCATCAGCTCGTCAACATCGATACCCAAGTGTTCACGCATAAGGCGGAGGCGGAGCGTGTGCGCGAAGCGTCCGACCAGGTATGGATGACCGGCCATGGTCGACCATATGGTGTCTTGGTCGCGGACAACAGCTGCGACTTCGGAGTCTCGGAAGCCCAACATGGAGCGTTCGTTGATGTTTGCGGAGCCGATGATTACGATGCGGTCGTCCACAACCATGCACTACTTCACATTAGCAACTTTCATTCTATGAGACCAAAAATTCCAGCATGGGAAATATGTAATACCTTGGCGTGGATATACAGCTGCTCGGTTACCAACTGTTGCTGAGGACCAATCTTACCCCAACTCCTCAATCCATAAAATTGAATGTAATCCTCGGGCTCAATACCGTTCGCCTTGAGTTTCCCGAATATGCTGCCCTCCCCACGGCAGATACTCCTAAACTGACACTGCATAATCAATCTCACACTGCTTCCATCTTGCTGGTCGACACTACTCTGAAAGCCGGGAAGCAGAGGTAAGATAATAATTGCACGCCAGTCTTCATCGTTCTTATGAGCTCGAATAATGCGCTCCACCAAAGCATCACCAATCGAATTTTCCATCTTTGTACCATCTGGAAGCTCACCGGATGTGATAAAGAACTGGTTCTCGATATACACTAAATGGTCACTCGTTTCGATGGCCTTAAGATATGCATTCAAGATGGAATGTTCGTTCTTATCAGGTGTACCCGTCGACCATGCGCACGCAGATCGGAGCATCTGAACTTCGCAGGAACCACTAATCCCTAGCGACTCGATCTCCTGCTGTGTAAAGTCCGGCGGGGGTAACAAGAATGGCGTCGGTCTCGATGGGGTACGCTGTCTGAGAAGATAGTTCCACCGCTGGACAAAGTGCCGGGTGAGATCTCTCGCGGGCTGCCCGACGACTTGCATCGAAATATCATGCCAAGGCATACGTGGGATCTTCTGTCGGTTGTACATATCATCGTACGGCTTGTTAAGCTCGTAGAAGTCTTCGACTCGAGGATTGGAATAATCCTTGCCCGGCCAGAGTTGGTACTTATCCGGATCTTTGGGCCCGGTGTCGTCGAATCCGGTGAACTTATCGTCTACCAGTGCGTGTTGTGGCGTATCCCATCTTCCAAAGCACAAGTCGAGACCGCCGAGGAAGACGACAGTATGGTCAACAATCAGCAGTTTCTCGTGGTGCGCCCAGAAGAAGGTATTCTGGCGGAGCTGGTTGGGCGATCTTTGAACGTAGATGTTGGGGTGTAAGTCAAGCAGCGAGTATTTGGTATATGCCGAATCTATCGGAACAGCCGCGCCAATGTTACGGTAGATGATAACAAAAACCTTGACACCCTCGCTCGCCTTCCTCTGAAGAAGCCTATCCAATCGCCACTTTTGGGAAACACCTGCAGGACGTCGCAAGTACTAGAGAACGGTTACTATGTGAACATTTTTTCCGGTAGAGAATATATTACATACCAATTCGGGACTTAACCACCAGTCGTGAATGTAAATCACATCCTTAGCCATGGAAACTGCACGACTAACGTTCCAAAAGTAATCACGTCCATCAACCAACCACTGAGCAAAGCAGTATTGTCTTACAGGCGCGAAACTGTCGAATCGGTGCTTCTGCGACCATATAGTGTGATCTGCCATATACTTGATACTGTCGTAGAATTGATTCATCTGCCTCTCATTCTTCGCCAACAGTTTGATCTTTCTCTCTGAGTTTTTAAGCTTAAGTTTATGATGTTGAGGATGCGCCGGATTCGCCGAGGCGCTCGCAACAGCTTTAGGGTTCTTCGGAAGAGATCGTTTCGCGTCAAGTTCAAAGTCACTATCAACAAGAATAACATCGTAAATGTTCATCTCCTCTGGCGAGTCAACGCAGACGATGTAACTATGGCGAACAAGGAACCACTTCGGACGATGACCCTTAATGATGCTCCCTGGTGCCCAGCCACGGCGGAATTCAGATCCCTTAGACGATTGGATGACAAGGTATCCTTCTTTGCCGTGGTAGCTGTTTTCCGCTGCTAATCTGATACCTAGAGATGAAAGTTCGAGGAACTTGCATAATCTATTTGAGTCAGGACGGAAGATCATGATGCGGACAAGTTCTTGAAGATATTTCTCGAGCTTCTTCCGCTGTTTGATCGAGAACCCATCCCTACGCAACATCGGAGTAGACCCAACCGCAGCGCCCGCCAGGGTTCCAATACCCAAGGCGATTCCAGCCCCGATATTTCCAGGCTCGATGGTATCAATGGGGTGTCCACCGGTCGAGTTACGACGAACAGGAGGTCGCCTCTTTTTCGAGAAGGTACGCTTAATAGACCCGGCGATACTAGTCTTCCGGGGCGGTTCGTAGTCCTCACTGTCGTAATCGTATGTTAGCTCACGAGAATGGGACGGCCGTCCGATAGCTTGAGACCCACTCGGCCCAGAAACCGATCCAGGGACGGTCAGGTTGGGCCCAAGGCCGGGTGTGCTGAGTGCAGGCGTTAGGGGCGAGGATGCCATTGGCGAAGCTGGCGCTGGGGAACTCGGTCCCGCAGCTGCGTTAGCAGTGAGCGGCCGTCCCTGGTTGAGTGGCCCCGTGTTAAGACGTGTATTGGTGGCAGTTTCGTTCCCGCTATCATCGGTTGACGATTCCTCGCCGCCCCCGCCGCCCCCGAGTCCTCTAAGGCCTTTTAGATATGGGATAGAAGCTCTTGGGAACTTGGGCAACGCATGCTTGCCGCCTTCACCAAGCGTGGTGTATGTATTGCTGAAATCCTGAAGACGGTACTTCGTGTGCAAGTTAAAGAAATCGCGGAATTCTCGGTGAATAACCCATTTCATCCTCGTCAGCCCAGATCCGTACTCCAACTCGATTCTGAATACTGTGTGGTTTCTCGATCTCGCGTTGAGTTTCGAGTCTGTGATCTTGATCTTCAATTGCTCCAAGATAATCGGAATCCTTTTGTTACCGTGTTCATCTCGTTGGAACATGCTAGCGAGAATCAAAGCTGCAGGTATACCTGCCGTTAACTCTGCGACGAGTTCAGCAGACTTCTCGCGATCAATCTTGGCCTCTTCCTTCTTTTTCTGGCCAATCATGCGAATACCAGCTTTTATAGCCTTCCATTTCGCCGTACTAGCGCCTCCGCCACCAGGAGAAGGGGCGGTATTAACTTCAGAACCTTTCCTACTATGGGCGAAGTCTGTGATCCGGCGAAAACTACTAGGTCGTCGAGAGTATGGATGATGCCGACTCTTGCCTTCACCTTCTGGCATATCGGTCATGGTGGCTCGTCTCCTCAATGCTGAACCTACAGGACCAGTACGTGGTGTACCTGGTGCGGTGCTCGAACCAGCAGCTCGCTCTGGATCCGTTTCTTCGTCCTCTTCCTGGCCGATGGGGGACATAGGGGCACTACCCGTATTCCCTTCTTCGGGATCGCCCGTGCCATGGCCGGACAAGGTTCTCGTATGCTGGGCTGCGGAGTGAGAGAACGCTCTGAGCTTGGAGAACAAGCTGGGTCGTGCACCCTCGTCGTCCAGCGTTTTACCCTCCTCTTCGCTCTCGCGGGTGAATTCGCCAGACCTCTTGTTAAATTTAAAAATACCGCTCAGTCGTTTTGGAGTACCGGGTCCAGAGTTCCCACCGCGAGGCGTCCGGTCTCCGTCTGTATCTTCATCGCCAAAATACTCGTTCTGCGTAGCAAATTGGACATCTCGAGTGCGAGGTGACGGGTCACGGGAGTCGTGGGTGTTTGGTTTAGTCAATGTGCCCCTGGTGTCGGTAGGACCAATGCTGCCTTGGGATGACGGGCGTGGTTCGTCGAGGAGGAACGCGGGTCTAGGAGGCTGTAAGGGTTCCTCTTGGTGTCCTTCTATAGCTTTCAATTTCCCTTTCCCCTTGTCTTCAGATGCAATTGGTGTCGTAGCTTCTGCCGGCGAGCCTGTTGCACTGTTATTGCTGTTGAAAGCTTTGAGGATAGGACTGCCGGGGATCGTGGCTTTTAAGGTCGTGCGCACGGCGTCACCGAGGGTGTATGTCGGAGTTGTTGAGCCATTCGGTTTCTCTGGTTCGGCGGAGACCTGGGGACTAGGTGGCTCCGATGATGCCATTGGGCGGGATCCTTGAGATCTTCAGGCTCTAGAGACAATGCTCTCTCGACGGGGTATACAGGCTATCTAGGGGTCGGGCGGTCCACGGGTGGCTGGGGGAGGCGGACGGGACTGTCAAACAGATAGCTGCTGATGGCGGGTTTCCGTGATACTTGTCGATACGCTTAGAATTGAAGCTGCTGAGGGTCAGTTCCCGAGAGCTGATGCGGCTACGAGAAGCAGCCGACAGTCAGAACTTTGAGCGTATACCAAGAACCGTGAAGCTGGATTGATTGGAGACGAGGTTCGCGAAGTGTTTCGGGAGCCGATGAAGCCCTGTCTGGAACTGGTTGATCGGGATGGAGGACAGGTCGAGCTGTCGTTCAACACACAACGCGCGTTGGTCAGCAGCGGCGTCCACAGAACGATAACGGCCCCGGAAGGAAGGAAGGAAGGAAGGAATGAAGAACGAAGCTTGGAAACAGGGACGAGGAGGAGCGATGTTTGAGATCTCTTCACCAGCTTCCTCTGCTTCTACTTCTTCTTCTGTCTCTCACTCTGCTCAGGCCGAAACGTAAGTCAGGAGGCGAAGCGAGAGAGCGTCCCAAGAAATTGGCACTCACGTAACCTAACGACGTCCAATCTCGCACCGATTCAAGCTTGTTTGGCCGCTTTGGATTGGGCAAGCTCGGCTGGACGCCCGAAATGCGAAACGAAATTGCGCCGGGCGAAGGAGGGAAACCTGTCAAAGAAGCCGCCAGAAGGTGGTCTCTGCTTTGAAGCTAGATGGGAAAAAGATCAGGATCGACCCTCCTGCTACGATATACGGATTGGTGGTAGGTATTAGTGATTGCACTCTGTTCTATCGAGCCTCCGAACGCCTCATCAGGGCTCCCACCTGATCCGGTTGGATTGATTATTGCCCAGATCGGGAATACAACCAGAGGACATCGTCCATCATTAACAATCCAGCAGACATCTCAAACGAGCAAACAAAAATGCAGAAACGTTATGGTCCGGTGGGATACCAAGGCCTTGGAAAAGGCTGGGGCTCGAAGGAAGCTCGACTCGCCAAACAAAAATGACGTCCATGTGCTGCTGGTTCCTTCGCCAGTCTAAACGGGCAACATATTTGGGTCAGGCGGGGGGTTATTTGGTAATTTCGTTCAACCTCTCCGCAATAAGTGGCCGACGATACAAAGCAGGCCGGAGGAGAACGTGGTAGGGCTAGGACGAGAGTGAAACACGTCAGGTTCGTGTCGGGAAGAGTGGCCAGATGACCTGAACAGCTTCGATCCAGTGCGAGATTATATGAGGGAACAAAAGTGGGAAGTACCAATATTCATATACGGTGGACGATTAGATGGCATCGAGCAAACTGTGCAGATTCCCTATGTGGGGGCTTGTCGAAAAGGCCCACATCTGCAAGAAGGCTAGTACGACCATCGATTATCGTGATATTGAGTGTAATCCGGGGTGACCGCTCGTCTATTCTTTCCATCCTCTACTTCCATAGCAGTGGTGCCACGGTAAAATCGCAGACACTTCATAGCCCCCCACCATAAGCTTACCAGTATTCTAGACTAAACTAGAATTCTTGGAGAGTTTGTATTTGAATTTATGACGCCCAGCTCATTACGAGAGCTATCAGCGGGTTTTTTGCCTCAAAAGGTTATATCATTGAATGACCCCAGGGTGTAAGTAAATGTCGTCTCGAGGACAAAACAGATCCCAGATCACGAGGCGCTCGATGCTGCTCACGGCGAGCAGGAACGTACGAGCACAGCAAAAGGTATAAGCATCGGGAGCGCAATTTCCCGCTCTCCGTCCAGCCAAATCTAAATTCTGCGGGTTCACAGACGGCGAAACATGGAACGAACGGCAACCTAAACTCCTTCGTTGACCAGATCTGGCCAAAACGGCACACTTGAGCCTTTTTTTGCTTGTCCCGGTTTTCCTTCCAGGCCCGGGCAACAGTTCTGTAGACGGTAAAGCCGAACCTACCATACTTTTCGGAACCATTGGGACCCAGGTACCACTTCTATTGCTGCTAACTTTCATAATTCAAGCCTACTCGGGGTTAGTTTAACATGTTAGTTCGTATTCATTAGGTTTTTTTCGTTCGTTCTTTCGCGTCAGCCCTTTTGGGATCCGGACCCCAGTTGCATTGTAATGCCCAGGGGAAGATTCAGGAAAGAAAGTCCCAACTGTCAGCATTGTTTGAAATATATATATAGCATCACGAGTGAGAAACGAAACAAAACAAAAGAGAAAATGTCTGAGCTTATGAGAGAGGTGAATTATCAATGCTGCGAGCGATTGAACGGTCGAGCGATATATTTCTTCCCTCCTACCCACTCCGGTTGGAGAAATATATAAAATCCATCTAAAATCCTCTGGTCGGTGCAGCTCCAATCGAGCATGATCCCAGTATCATCAGCCTAAATAAGCTTGTTGTAGCACTAAGCATTGCCCACCGACGCTCCGCAGACGTCATGAGCAAAATTCGACCTCCAACAAGCCAACGTTATTCCCCGTAGGGTAATATAAGATATATAAGACGGACGTATAAGCCTCAAGGTCGATAGTCAGGCACACCGCAAACGTTGTTGCACCGCATTGCCACCAGCCGATAAAATCAACAAGACCAACCCGCCGGAATACCGAATTGGAGCAAAAGCAGTCAACTGCGGTTCGCGTTCGGGTGCCAAAAGGAAGGGTTGCGCAGATCGTTGCGGCTGAAGGGAAAAGATACGATTCGCTCGCATTCCTCTCTCGTTTTTTATCGCCTAACGAACAAACCGGTCGGGCCAGTACGAAATACGAAGCTACGCCGATAAAACAACCCAGCTATTTCGTCAGACAAGCCGCTAGCACCAGCGTTCCATTCCATCCCCCCGTCGGCGCGCAAACACAGAAGGTATATAAGGGTGGAAAAGCGGGGCATTGATCAGATTAAAAACCAATCGATCAATCAATCTCTTGGAAATATGCACTGAGGGTGCACGTTACATGAGGGTTACGTGTAGATTGGCTGTTCCGAAGTCTTGGCCGCGGCGCACGGCGAACCAACAAACAGCACTGCCGCGTTGACATTCGATCGATTCAGCATCTCCGCGTTGGCTGTCAACGTACGCTCGAATCCTTAACGTTACTGGAATATCACTCCAATTGAGCTCCCGTTCGGTTTGTGGGAAAAGGGGAAGTCGAAAGCAAAGAAAGACCGAGTGTATGCAATCAGTGTGGAAGGGTTAGTTGCCTCAATATTATAAGATATCACGCTGGGACGAGGGTAGCCGGCCGGTGATATAATACCACGACACACACACATTTATTTATTTATTTAAACTGGGATATCTCACTTATATACACAGGTAGATAATAATACGTATATATAAGCACAGAGCCGTTGCTCATCTTCTCCATCCGTCCGCCCCGCTGCAGCTTGAGGCTGAATTCGAACTCCTTCGACAAAGCAGCAGCCCGGAATCGAGCTATCCGAAGCCAGCCGGTGACCTGTCCAATCCACCCGCCCAAGTTAAAACTGAAGCTGAAGCTGCACTGCTGCCGGGCTGGCGATTGATCGCACCCAATTGGACGCCGCTGCCACCTGCTAGCTCGACTCCCTTCCGACACGCTGAAACCGCACAAAAGAGCACAAAGCACACCCTAACAAAAAAACGCCCCGGCTGACTATCCGACTTCAACTCTTTCTCCCTTCCTCGAGATACAAAAATATATTTTCGCAATCTCCTGCGCGGTCTCCTGTTTCGATATTCCGAGACATCGGTGCTTTCGGCTCGTTCACAGGGCTTATCGTCGGGCAACCATTGGCGGATGGACTGATTTCCCGCCTGAGTATCCAAACCCGAGCAAGGCTTGCAGCTGTCCCCACCCCGCATTCCCATTGGCGTCCTCTCGTTTCGACGCGGTTCCTTTTCGCGATAGATCGAAATCAGGTCCACAAGGCCTTACCAAGATCAATTACGTCGGTGCTTGCCTAGGAATTTCATTTATTTATTGTTAATTGGTGTTTTCCCGGGATTGTTTTTTCTCTCGCTATATTATTATAGCTACCAGTCAGCTCCGGCCTCGACGCTTTTCGATCCCGGTTTCTCATTAGTCGACCTCGAATCACCACTCATAATTCGTTCCTCTTTTACCAGGAAACCCCTCGCTGTTCAATTGTGAACAGACATACAGCTGCCAAGATGGCGATGGAAACGCTCGAAATACACAGCAGGGTCAGTTCCCCACGACAGGATGTGCCCTGCAGATGCCCAAATACTAACCTGCCGGTTTTAGTCCTACCTGATCAGATACGTAAACGTCCCTGGTGACCACGTTATATCCTGGAGTATTCAACCTCATAAGAAGTCAATGTAAGCTATTCCTTCCGTTTCGTTCCGCACTCTATATTATCGTTTGTTTTTTGGAGGTTTTGTTTTTAACATCAGCACCATCTTTCATATAGAAACTTCGGTCTTTTCAAACATATTAAACCTCCAGGCGGGACCACGCCTCAGACATCCAGTTCCTTCGTCGGGGTCCCCTCTCAAGTCTCCTCTCCCGGCCTTTCTGTTGACGACCTGCCCCCCGAACGTCCTCAAACGCGGCGCGCTACATCTACCGAATCAGATACAATTCAAAAGCTAGAAGCTTCCGGCCTACGGCAAATACAATGGTACGGCAAGATAGAGGCCGAGAAGGTCACCACGGGCAAAGTCGAAGTCCCCGGTGGCCAAGGCGGTGCATGGGCCTTGGTATTCGATAACACCTTTTCAAAGCAGACCAGCAAAACTGCAACATTGGTCCTGTTGACATACCCTTCGAGCAATCCGGCGCCGGCAAGTCACCATCTACACCATTTTGATTCCCCTGGTGCTTCGACACTCTCACTTCCGTCCCCAATCGGAGCTGCCGTCCTAGCACCTACAGTCACGAATGCTTCAACAGATTCCGTCGCCGAATCTGCCCCACTACCGACCTCCACCGGATTCTACACCGGTATTCTAAAGAAGCGCAAGAGGAAGAAGGGACAAGGGTTTGCCCGCCGTTTCTTCTCGTTGGATTTTACTTCTTCCACACTATCGTATTATCTCAACAAAGATTCATCTTCCCTAAGAGGAGCTATTCCGCTTGGCCTCGCAGAACTCAGCGCCAACGAAAAGAACTTTGAAATTACCGTCGATTCTGGCGCCGAAGTATGGCAATTGCGCGCGGCAACGCTGCCCGAATGGCAAGGATGGAAGGACGCCCTCAACCGAGCCTCGCAAAAAGCTCAAAAGCGTACGGAGACCGGTATGGGACGCGAGAACCCGCGCCCCTTCGGTAGCCAGAGTAATCTAGCTACATCTGCAGCATACCAGATCGCTGAAGATGAAGGCTGGAGTGCTGTCGAGTCCCTCATGGGTCGAATTTCAGGTATCAGAGATGCAACACGACGATTGACGACAATGTCTGCAGCTGGGAAGAGAGGCAGCATGGGTGAAGGCTTAGGTATCCACACGGCCGCGACTACAGGCCCAATGGCGGCAGGAGACGAAAAGCGGCCGTTCTGGAAACGAAAAGCGAGCGGAGGTCCCACCCCGCCTCTTTCGAACAGTCCAGCAATGGGTGTCACCCCAAGAGATAAGAGAGGGAAATCGCTATCCGCGGGTGTGGGAATGACAGCAGCTCAGGTCGCGATACCAGCATTGCCAATACCACCACTACCGTTTATGCCGCAGCCGGATTTCACCCCGCATTTGAACGAACTTCTCTCCGATCTCGATTCCTTCGTAGCTGATATCACTCAGATAGTTCAAGAAGCTAAGCATAGGCGATATCTACACCGACGCCTCACGGATACCAATGGCGTTAAAAGCTCGGCAGCGTCGAGGAAGAGCATGGACTCGATTGACGACCAGGAATTTTTCGACGCAGATGACGGTGACACGGCGACTGTTAACGAAGGCAGGATTGTGATCGTAGACAATGATAGCGAAGAAGGTCGTAGTGAGACTTATGTTACGGATGACGATGAAAGCGGCGATTCAGAAGATGACCAGAGCTTCAGCGGTCTCTCTGGCAGTTTTAATGCATTCCCGCCAAAGGCCCAGGATTTGAGCCCTCTGCCGTTGGACTTGGTAGCACGAAGAACCACAGTCAAGGGGACAACCATATTACCGCCCAGTCTTATCGCCTTTTTCCGAAAAAATGTAAGCATTACCAACTCAACTGTCTCTTTAAAACCGGATATACTGATATAAATCATTATAATAGGTGGGCAAAGATCTCAGCACTATCGCCATGCCGGTGTCCGCGAATGAGCCTCTAAGCGCTCTACAAAAGATTTCAGAACAACTCGAGTACTCTGAGCTTCTCGACTATGCCGCCGATGCGCCAGACCACAGCGGCGAACGCCTGCTCTATATCGCAGCCTTCGCTATCAGTAACTTCTCAAACACTAGAGCGAAAGAACGAGCGATCCGGAAACCCTTCAACCCACTCCTCGGTGAAACCTACGAACTCGTCCGAGAAGATAAAGGTACGTCCGTCCTTTGAACATCAATAGCCCTTCGTACTATAGTAAACTGACATTATTCGATCCTACAGGTTTCCGCTTCCTCGCCGAAAAGGTCTCCCACAGACCACTAATCATGGCCGCCCAAGCCGACTCATCCAACTGGACCTTTACGCAATCCCCCATGCCTACCCAAAAGTTCTGGGGCAAATCTGCCGAAATCAATACTAGCGGCCGCGTGCGCATCACACTCCACCGCACGGGTGACAACTACTCCTGGGCACCCGCCACCACTTTCCTGCGTAACATCATCGCGGGAGAGAAATACATCGAACCCGTTGGCACGATGACTATATACCACGAAAACTCGGGCGAGCGCGCCCAAGTCACGTTTAAAGTCAAAGGAATGTTCTCCGGTCGCAGCGAAGACGTGAGCGTACAGGTGTTCGATAAAGATGGCAAGGTTAAGCCATACAGCTTACACGGCAAATGGACGGGTAGTCTGGTTATATTCGACGAGCACGATAGCATGGTTAAGCAACTTTGGCAAGTCGGCGATCTAGTACCCGATGCTAGCAAGAAATACGGCTTCACGGAATTCGCGGCGCAGTTGAATGAGACTACGCCTGTCGAGGATGGGAAGATGGCGGGTACAGATACGCGATTACGACCAGATCAGAGGATGTGTGAAGACGGAATGTTGGATGATGCAGAGGCTATGAAGTTAGATTTAGAGGAGAAGCAGCGACAGAGGAGACGCGTGGCAGATGAAGAAGGGAAGCCGCATCAGCCGAAGTGGTTTGTTAAGGTTAGGGAGACGGCGGATGAGGAGGTGTGGGGGATGAAGGCCGGGAAGGAGAGTTATTGGGCGAAGAGGAAGAAGGGAGAGTGGCCGTCGGACCTGTTGGAGCTGTATAAATGATTCCACTTTGTTTTGTTTTTGGGAGGGCACCATTGTAACCTCTTCTTCGCTATATATTTTATATAAAATACGGCATGAACCAGTTAAGCCTCTTTTTAAAAATTTCATCCTATTGCATATTAACACTCATCCGAGGTTATTGATCACGACGTCGATGGAGTCCATACGTGCATAGAAAATACGATTGCTTTGCCGTCTCGGTATTTGAAAGGTCAAATAAGAATGATCAATAGCGAAAGATAATCTAGTACCCAAACTAAGAAAAGCATCCTGGCACTGTTTCTAATCATTGTGTCTATATGCACGAGGAGGTTATTGATTACCGAGGTAATAGAGAATTTGAAAAATAACAAATAGAACCCATCGCAATCTTTTGCTTTTAGCCAGTGTTACTACCGGCCGGCTCGTAACTGAATCACAATATCGCTTGATGGCCATTAAAAAAATATATGGCTTTCCTCTTCACAACGAACGCCGGAATCTGGAAGGACTCCATCTTGAAAATATTTTACAGCGTGCTGGAAACCGCAGGTATTGTTGGTCTGGAAGAGAGTATGCTATTTGGAAAAACAATTCGGTAAGCTCAAGTTAATGTGATTATTTGATTAAAGCAAGAGAGAGTCAATTGTGTCGTATGCACTCACCCCAAGTTCATCAATATAAAGCGCTCTGGCTCCCGTGAATATTGTGCTAGCTTTCGCAGCGCTATATAGAACGTTAGTTGATCAATATCTCGGTAAGGGATGGAACAGGCTAACTTGCTTTTCGAAAGGAGTAACTGGGTCGAAGTGATTTCCGACAAATAGAATCGGGGTCGCTGTAGACGAGGCACTACCTATGGGGCCGAAAAATTCCCACGCAGGACGAGTGTTCCATCTCTTACACCGACTCTGAGTTATATAATCACCACTCCATCCCCACGAACTCGCATTTTTCCATCTCACCTGGTCTTCAACGGTGACGTTCTTTTGCGCACGTACGTCACGACCATCCGTGCAGGCGACGTTCACATAAGAATCTGGAAACTCTCCTAATGGTTTTCGTGATTTAGGATTCTCTGCGGTGTGATTAAATCCCAAGTCCGAGATTGCGGTGATATTCCAATCCGATGGGTTACTGGGCGCCAGAATCCGCTCGACCCCGATCAAGTATTCCGCCATTTTTGGCCAGTGATAGAGTGGGTTGTATAGAGATTCGAATATCTTTGATTTGAAACCTTTGACAATATCATCGAACGCGGAGCCTTTTTCAGGGTTCTTCGCAAACTTAGCTTTTACAATATCCAGCTTCTCCGTAATATTGTTGAATCGTTCGCGAATGGCATCGACACTGTCTGCGAAGAATTTGCAGCGTGATGGGCCCGCATTGTGGCATTTAGAGAAAAATTTCGGCCATGCTTCATCGGTATGGATAAGCTTGGTATGTTCTTGTTGAACGGAAATCCAAGATTCAACGTCGACCACTCCATCAAGGAGGAATTTTCCAACATGCTGAGGGTAAAGCGTGGCGAAATACTGACCAACGACAGTGCCATAACTACCGCCGTAAAAATTGACGACAGTTTTATCTTCCGGTGTGCCTTTCTCTCGCGCTAACGCCTTTCCTATAGAAAGCATATCTGTAGCCACTACAGCCGTGGACATGTGTGGGCCAGCCTGGTTATACGCTCCGACTGTTTCGAAACATGCTGCATTTTGTTCATCGAAATATTTGAGAGCACCGGATGCGCCATAAAAATGTTCCTGGGGGACTCGTGCCCCATAAGCAAGAGTACCAGCATCAGTATCATTTCTGGAATTTGATCCAACATCCCGTTTGATCTTTTGGCCAGGTATTTTGGTCTTCGAGATTTCGGTCGCATTTTGATGTTCGGGTTTAAAATCTGGAGAATCCTTCTTGCAGTTTCCAGAAGGAATCGAGTATCCTATCCCTCGGGGATCAAAGCCAAGAATATCCCATCCGGGGCCTAGAATTCGATTTTCCAAATCTCGAATAGTTTCAAGCTGGTAGACCCATTCTGTTCCCAGCGCCCCCGGACCACCGGGGTTCACGAGAACGGTACCTTTATAAGGCACTCCCTTCGATGCGGTGTATTTTATTATTGGAATAATGGCTCGGAGACCATTTTCGGGCTTATTATAGTCAAGAGATACCTAAATACTCATGAAATATTAAATTAGCATCTTTTCATGTAACTAGCTAGTCTGAGAATCTTTTTGATGGGGGTCTCTTACACTTAACCGTGCGCATTCATAATTAAATTCTAGGGTTTTATTGCTACATGGATGCCATCTAAGGTCGGTCGCTTCTGATATCTATAAATTTAACATAAGTAAACTACGCATCAGCTAAAGAGGTACTTAAACTGAGTTTAGAATCGGTTTTAATTACTTACATCGTCAAAAAGCTGCTCGTTCGACGACTGTGGTTGCCGCTTTAGGAGTCCACCTGACTCCGCCGGTATAATACCCGCATTTGCGCCGACGAGGATTAAACCTAGCACAATGTTGATAATGGTGCCTTGTGGCATTTTTTTTATCAATGTTGCGAGTGCTTAGGAAAGTGATATATCTCTATATAAACTATAAGACGAATAAAATCGGGTAGCTCTTGAAAAGTATAGATATCTTCCAAGTTACAATTTTGTACTGGCCGCATATCATCTACCTTTAACGCTAATATATATATACTTATTAGCTCGAAGTATTTTACATACAATACCGTACTTAATGAATATCGATACCTATATCGACAGTCTCTGAAGTTCCAAAGTACGACGCCACAAGCCTCAGGACAACACGCGGCGGAAGTGAGACACTGGGCAGAGCGCCGACGGAGATTTTCACGTTTAATACTAATCTCTCGGGCTTCCTATTGCGATGAAATTCACAAGTACCTGCGCCAACAATTAAATACATAATGCATAAGGCGAAGCGCAGTTACCAAGCGAGGAATCAATGTACAAAAGTTTGAGTCGAACAATTCTCGAAAAGATATTGTGCTTCTGGTGCAAAACTTGTGTCAGGCGGACATACACAAACGATCTGCCAATGCTGCTACGAAATTCCCCGATTTCAGCAGGCTTTTAAGCTTCGCGCAAAGCATCAATGCCCTTGCTCAAACGAGCCAACCCTAACCGCCTGCACACTCTAACCGAAAATTTGAAGGACTACCAGCGGCGATAGTGGTGGAACCGAGACATATTGTGCCACCTTCTATTACGTCTGATGAAGGCGTGTATGCGAAACATTTGTTCTTCGATCAAGGTTTCCAATTAAATGCCTTCCCAATATTGAGATACTATGACAAACCGAATTCCATATTCCAGCTACTCGTATTCTTCAATGCCTCTCTCGCCTAAATTCTGGCACGTGGCCACAGGGATCTTCGGTTTTCATTGAAATTTAGGTCTATAAATGCAAATAATACATTACAGTGTCTTTTTTGTGTCTAAGTGGAGTCATCTTGATCAAGTATTAAATTTAAAAAAAGATACCTTCAGAACTCGTGACATATTCAGCACGAGCTCTAAGCTATAAGAGGTAGAGCTCGTCTATAATTCTCCCAAATTAGATTTTTCTTACAGTAATCCTACTTATTCATAATTTTATACACGCGGCTGTTTACACTTATGCCGTCGAGATCCAGTCGTCGGGTTTCCGGAATGTAAGCACAGAAATATGTCTAAATAAAGCCCCGTTAACGGCCGTTTAAAGGAAATTTGTATCGTAAAAGGCTGAAGCTGCCTATCTAGGTTAATGCACATGTATCCACAAGTCCAATATAATAATACTATATATATGCGAGAGAAATGCAAATCTCGATTCGGGCGGTTCATCCACATGTCAAAAGATGGATGGCCTGATGAATAGGGCCCAATCGTACAAATTTGATGTATCGAATAAGTACAACTCGCCTGCAGGTCCCTGCATATTCCGATTGTCTGCCTAGTTCCTGCTTTATATTCGGTCTATGTTTCCAATCATGCGACGCAGAAGAAGTATCAGGCTCCTATATAGACTTGCAGCCGCAAAGTATAACGATGGCTTCAAGCTAATTATAGCTCAAAAAGATATCGTTATCGACAACACCTATTTATACCAAAGCATAATTAATTACAATAATTAAGCTCATACTCCACCCTTTTTACTTCATCAGTCCTAGGACGCCTCTCCATGATTATTCTTAGTTTAGGTACCTATTCTGCAGACTAGCCGCATCTCCAGTTAGGCATCGGGTTCACGTATGGTATATCTAGAAAAATTTCGTTTGCTAAAAATAGTCTGTGGAATTTCTGTTGCCAGACAGTGAGGGTAAAGTTACTAGACTGGCCTGTGACGAAAGGTCGTCGAGGCAGCCCTAAGGCAGATTTCAGTTTTACTATGCAAGCATATTTGCGTTGTCGACGTTATTTTACCACAACCCACAGATGCATTAGACCCCTGCAAGTCACGACAATCGTTTAGCGCGGCATCATAGGCAGGTAGTACAAATTTGACGGACATCATACGGGAAACATGGTAAGAAGGCCATTATTCAGCTGGATGTGATAGCAGGGCTAACTGCTAAGGCGATTCGTAGCACGTCGGAACAATTAGGTTACAATGCTGCCAGCCACTACATTACATGCATCCGTGCCATATATGCATAGCTAAACGTCGTCAAATGGCAATCACAAAACTCGATGATGCAACCGATATAGTCAAGATTTCCTTGTGATAGACCTTCCAGATGGTTAATGCTAAAGATAGAAACGGATATCTTGATCATCTGCGAAACCTCATCAACTTCCATAGCAAACCCGTCAGGCACCCACCGAGCCAACCCGCTGCCGCTAAGTGTGTTGGATACGAAAGCCTTCCAGAACGGCTTGCACCATTCGGACTGTGTTGCAAGAACATCAGCACGAAATCCAGGTCAAACGGGATATCTTCTTGGCTAGCCACCATACGGCAATCCCCAGTCCCCGGCTTCTTTATGGCCCGAAAAGGGTCCGATGATAGGGCCACTCAAGAGAGGACCTAGCCCACCTCCCGAAAGCTTGATCAAAGTGCTGCGCTATATCGAGCTTGTGCGTGATATATTGCAAGAGTTTTGTATCAAAAATATTACTGTTGATGGGGCATCCTTGTAGGCTTATACAAGGCCGATTATATAGGCGGCTGGTTTGTCAGCAGGTTCGTCCCTGGCCGGCCACCCCCTTCGGCAAGATCTCATAGGTTTATTGCTTTGAGAAGAAACGAGGGGTAAGTAGAGGCCATCACGGAAAATATGGGCATGCTTAGCTCGTGTTCACGAAAGGGCCGCAACCCCACCTCGACGACTTTACGGCGAGGGCATATTGGGCGGTGTCGCGCATTTGTGCATCACAGTTCTGGGGTTGCAAAGATTATTGATCAAGCAAAACCTTGCTAACCGAATCCTGCGGCTTACCTTCTGCGAGGGCAACGGAAGAAAGTGGGCAAGTTTCCGGATACAGGGAAAGAGATCGCCCTACATTCTTATCGAAATCGCTCCTTTGCATGTAGCTTTTCTAGGCAGGTGTAACATAGAGGATGTTGGAGGGCTGTGCACACCACCAACAAACCAGAAAAAATATGGTCTCGTTTAGGGCCCTTTGCAACAATTGCGAGCGGGTCCACTTGCCCAAGAAGAGCACATCCTTTCGCAGGCTGATATCATCCAAGGAATTTTTGTGAGCACTACTGTAAAGCTTACAGCCAGGAACCTTGATCATGATGTTTCTAAAACTTGATACGAGGATCTCAGAACTAGGAAATGTTTCAACAGCAAAGACAAAACACGGCGCTGCTCTTGTCTCCCACCTTCCCGCAAATTTTGACTGCATTGAAGGATCTCAAGACTTCGAAGAGAAGAAAATTTTCGAAATAATTATTCATCAAACTCTGTGTAGCAGCTGGATATCTAAAGACTGCCCGGTTCTGGTAGCAATACGCAGAGGTGGTTCGCGCCACCGCGAAGATTTTCCTAGTTAGGTACTTGACGGCGAAAAGTATTTGATAGATACCCAGGCGTCAACTAATCCAGCAACAACCTTGGCCCGAGCAGCCAGCAACTTGCTCTGCAGGCGAATAAATATAGATGTTCCCGTCCAGCTGCTTTAGCCGAACTGGGGCAAAACAGAAGGCGTTCGTGGAGCTACATGGGTGTTTGCCTTCTAATTCGCCAGCGACAACTCCTGCCAGTGTGTCAGAGCCCGGAGTACAAAGCTCAAGAGCCACCCACCATTGACTCCCAAAGGCCTCATAAAAGTGGTGGGAGTCGCAGGATTCGTTTCGACGTCTTTCCCCCGCGTGTAACGACAGGCTTGACAAGATTTCAAAATTTTAAATTTTGTCCATCGCGATTTGTATTTTGTCGAACCAAACATTCCAACTCGTAACGGGATACACCATTTTCCCTCGAAAGATTACGTTTCATTTTCGACGATTCGCCTTAACGATACTCTGTACTCAGCTCGGCTTTTCCCTTGCGTACCGGCACCTCCACTCTCCTAAATATAAATATCGGCTGGACTTTTAATGCCACCATTTCCGGTAGTTCGATTCCAGGGCTTTAGACAACTTGCCAGCATCTCTACTGTCAGCTTCCGACCAACATCCCCAAATATTCACCTCCGTCATCTCAATGAGTAAAGATTCGCAGTTGTAAACTGCCAAAAATCCGACTGGAAGGGAGTTTCATTTCGATTCGAAAGGCCGCCTTTGCTGAAAAAACCTGTTTGGGAAGCCCTCGGCCCTTTTCAGGTCCGTTTTTCTTCAACGGTGCGGCTGTCTTGGCTTGCATCAGCCCCTAAACGAACGAAGGGGAGGAATTCCGACAACACATAGAAATACAACATATTCAAAAATTTATTGAGATAAAATGCATCGGCGGAAAATACTCGCTAGTATAGCAGGCTTTGCCTTGCTGCCCTTTGTTTCCGGGCAGCTAAATGCAGGATCTTTCCCAGGCAAAAATACTGTTGACAACTCGGGCACAGGTGGTGGATCCGGAACGATGGAAGGAGCCGAAACGACACAGGAAGTCAGCCCATCTTTGCCAACTCAGACAACAATTATGAAGCCGGCCCCGAACTCTTGTCCAGATAGGGCCATGCTCGACCTGGCAAGTACTGGGCCTTATATACCATTCACAATCGACCAGAGAACATACAACCTGGCCATCGCCTTCGACGAAGATGCGACTTATATCTTCTCGGATGGATTTTGCTTCGACACTCTCCCGAGAGCAGATAGCGCTAATTGTTATCCATCTGGCGCAGAGTCCTCTGAGGTTGTTAGAACGTCGTCGGATGATGGATCGCAGAGTCTTCTAACTGGGGCTTTCGGATTTAAGTTTGATTACGGGACCTTTTCCCTCACCACGCAGACGGGTATTTTGTTTAGCAAGCAGAGCATGGTTATGAATAATTACCCATTGAAGATTGTGACAAAATTGTCCGATGGCGACCCTGGTTTGTTCGAAGAACGGTACGGCAGTGGTAACATCCACGGCATAATCGGCCTGAAAGGATCTTCGGACTTTGTAAGGTATCTCGCTCAAGCTTGCAACCAGTCCGCAAGTTTCGCCGTCAACCTGCAAGCAGGCGCTTTTTTGTCTATTGGCAGCCTAGATACCAGCGCAAGCATAATCGGATCTCCAGACTCGATAGGCAGAGTTTTGAACGCATCTGAAAGCTACGATGCAACTCTTCTCCCTGCCATCCCGGGCGGTTTCGCTCAAAATGTTCAACCCAAGAAGAAAAAAGTCTTCTTCGATCCCGTGGCGGAAATAAATATCGTCCCCAACGATATTATGTCCCTAGTAGAACCAGGTTTCGCCGCAGGCTCAAACCTCACTCTCACTCTCTCTGGAATCCCCTTTACAGTCCCTTGGAGCGCCATTGCCGACAATGTTGACACAACAAATAACCCTGGAACCGTTGTGCTTGGAGCCCCATTTTTTCAATATGTGTATACCGTACTAACCCCGAACGCTGGAATGGTTTTCGCGCAACTTCTCAATACCCCGAATCCCAATAGTATCACGCCCTTTTCAGCTACTATTTATGGAGACGGTGACCCATCAGGAACGGAGTCGGGCGGAGGTGTCGCCACTACCACTGCTACTCCAAGTAGCTCGGGCACTGGAACGAATAACAATCCTAACACTAATATCAATACTGTTAATGCTTCCTCGAGCAAAGCGGGTATCCCCATCGGGGCCATCGTCGGCGCAGTGGTAGGCGGAGTCGTCGTCCTCTTCGTCCTCATCTTCGCGATCTGCTGTTTCGTCCGTCGCCGAAAACTCGCAAAGAATGCCGGAACCCGTGGAGTAGAAAAACAATACGAAGCAGACTTTGACGCCGAGATTGCCCACCATGAGGTCGGATTCTTCCCCAACTTTACCAAGGAATCAGGGTATGCGAGTCTTCCCACCCCGCCCCCTCCTCCTTCGGCTCCTCAGGTTCCACCACTAAACATGGGACCGGGCTTGCACATGTATGACAGTCAAACGGAATACAGCCACACGCAATACACCCCGACCCTTGGACCTTACCACGACGAATCTCCTTCCCGGTCTCTGAATACCACCCCATTACCGGTTCCATCGGAAGTCCCTAGTATCATGCTACCCTCGCAACACCAGCAGCAACAACCGATGGACAGAAGGGTCTCCATGACACCATCTCTGGACCTTCCTTCCCCGCTCTCCAGGAATGTCAGCGCAGTTTCACGCCGTGGATATCCAGGCATCTCTCACTCGGAGACAAGAATGTCGCGATCGGCTGTTACGGAAGAAGACGACAATTACGATGCGGCCAGTATGACATCCGGACCCGTCTACAATCCGCGAGGCCAGCCATCACAAGACGCTTCTTCAGCAGCGCCAAGGTTACCATTCAACCGGTTTAACAATGAACCAAGAGACTTCTAAATCACGCAATTTGAACTATCGAACGCTAAAGACAAGAATTGGGAAAAAACAAATTATATATTTCACTCGTTGGAACACGCTATAGGAACTTTACTCCAGGGCATAAATTGGGCGTTCATAATGAAAATCTTCTCTTCTAAAATTGTATTACCTCATATTTTTATTTTTTCCTTTCACTTTTATTTCTATCTTGTATATATTATACCATCTTTGGAGTCCTTGCAGCGTTTTCTCTATAATGTCTTACGAACGGTGGTGTTTCATTTCAGCGCTCGTTTACCAAATAATCTTTTTACTTTTTTTTATTTTATCATGTTTTTATCGACCGCAAGATACCCGGCGGCTCTTCCTCTCGCTTGGAATTTCTTAACAGATTTATTTCGTCTTCAGAAGGACGACCAGCTGAAAACATCAAATCGATAGCTACTAGCAATGGTCTAGAGCGAAACTATCCATTCACTGTTACATTCAACTCGGTTCGAGAGTAAAATCTAAGAGAGCTGCATGTGAACCAAGAAGCTACTAGTTCTTAGTTCAAAAAAGCGATCATATCATATATGCAGGAGAGATGGTCTAAAAACAGCGATCGAATTCTAGAACGGGAATAGAACGGTTTTTTTTTCAATCGGTTAAAAGTGGTGTTTGGGGCTGTACAGTTCGCTGGGTTTTTTGAGGTGGTCGGGGTTTGGTGGTATGTAAGCGGGGTATCTTTCGGCCAAATCGGGTCAAACAGCGAAACCAAAACGAAGCCGCTGATAAGGGACCATAAGCTCTAGCGCTCTAGTGAGAAGCGACGAAGCGAAAACAAAGCAAAACTACAAAAGAGAAGAGTTTCTGTAACATAACTTTGGTAGGAAAAAAAGACGATACCGCCTTCAGCTGCTGTTTACCCCTGGCAGAGAGATGACAAATAAAACATGTTATTCGGGGTATTGTGCGATTGTGGTGTTCAGAAAATTTCCCTTCCCGACTTCAAAGGAGATAAGACTCGCGTATGCGGGTCGAGGCACAAAATATGTAATAATCGAACAATAGCATTGTTGCTGCAAAAAGGAAAACTGGCTTCATTACTTCTGCTACTTCCGATAATATTCGACTATTATTCTAGCTTCTTTTCTCTTTTCTCACGAAAATTTGGTGTGAATAATCTCGGGGTTCTCATGCCAATCGTCGATGCTAACCCACATCTGTAGGTATGGATATTCCCAAATTAGCACATGCAGCTTCGCTTCTTCATCGTAAACCGTCTCCACATAAAAGCGGCACACTCCAACAGCTGTTAAAACTGCAGGAGGCCGCAGAACGCCACGATTACAGCCTGCAGAATATGCCCGGTACTTTTCGCTTTGGTAGCATTAACAAAAATGTAGGGAATTCGGTTACGAACCTTTCTGAAAGTACTGAGACCAGCCAAAATACTACCACCAATCCAGGTACTGTATTTCCTTTCTGGTGGAGCCGTTATCCGAATTTTCATCTCTTTCACGGCAAGACGGCGTATCTCGGCGAGCAGACGGTCACCGAACCCTAATTTAAGGCTTATTAATAAACGGGTACCATTCCGATATAGAAGCTTGCTGACAACTCTGCAATGCGTACCTTTTGTCAACGTTGAACCACCTGACAGGATGATGTTGCCGTAGAGCGATTTTCGCAAATCCATATCCGTGCGAGATATCGCATCGACAAGGATTTGATGTATGCCCTGGTATTCGAGACCAATGATCTCAGGGTCGAATAATATTTCGGGGGCTCTGAACCGTTCAGCCCCAAGCTGCAGGTGTTCACAAAAATAAGTTAGAATGCCAGATTGTAACTTGACCATCACCCGTTGTAGTTTCTCCTACCTTCAAGATGTTACCATCGGGTAGCTTGTAATCCTCAATCTTACCGACACCACCGCCAGCCCATTCTTTCTCTTCCTTCTTCGGATCTAGAGCGATATAGCTAGTCTTCTCCTTGATCAACCTCACAACCTCCTTTTCGGCTGACGTATGGAATACCGCCCCGGACTTCCTCAGCAACGTCTGCAGATGTTCAGTTACATCTCGCCCTGCCACGTCTATCCTCCTTACAGCTGACGGTACAGCAAACCCTTCATATACCGGGACGGCATGAGACACTCCATCCCCAGAATCGAGAACTATACCAGTTGTACGGCCAGAAGCGTAGCTGCAATAAGAATACAATAACGTATTAGTGCTCTTTTTCTCTCTCGCTGTCTACCCATGTCCATGCTCCACTTGAACCCCGATAAGACAGCCACTTACAGTGACAATACAGCCTGCACACTCGTAAATAACGCGGGAACATTGAACGTTTCGAAAAATATCTGCGCCGCCATGTCTCTGTTCGCGCGAGGATTTAGCGGCGCCTCGGTGAGAAGTACTGGATGCTTAAACAGCTTTAGTCAGCCAAAAAGACGTTTCACTGGTCGTATTCGTATTCTCCCGTCGTCGTCGCTAATTGCATTTCCTCATTCAACATGTTTCAGGCCATCAACATACTGCCGCTCCCAATGTCCTCCAGTTGAACAGAGATGCTAGAGCAATTGCGATATTCTGCCTCCTTTTTTTTGATAGAAGATGCCCTACCTCCTCCGACAGAGTCTTCAACTCGTCGCTGTAAACATATTGCCATATCCTTTCCATATCATCCCAATCGGTGACGATGCCGTGTTCTAGCGGGTACTTGATCTTTAACAGGCCTCGCAGGTCCTGCGCGCGGGTGCCGATGAAGACATCGCCTTCAAGAGCGCCAGCGAGCACGCGTGGGTGTTTGGGGCGGCCGACGAAGGAGTTGAAGTAGCATTTGGGTGTGTCCTCGCCCGCGAAACCAGCCTTGATGGTGCCGGAGCCATTGTCGATGACTACCGGCTGGTTGAGGAGGGAGTCGACGACCATGATCGGTGGGTAGGAGAGCAGACGGGGGGGTCGTCGGAGTAGGAGGAGGGGATGCTGTCGGTGGGAGCTTGATAGGTGACAACGTGAATTGGAGCTTCGAGCTTGCTGGTTTGTCCGCTTGGTGGAGCTCGCCTTCAACACAAACAAATACCACACCCAACCAGCCTACAAGACCTTCTTCACATTTTACTTGCCAGTATTATCACAGTAGAGTCTACTATAAGCCAGCCAGCTTCTTTTTATAAACTCACAAGTGTTTATATATTCTTTTATCAAGTAGATGTAGTGAACCTGCCAAAAACCTTTAGAATATTGCGTTTGAAGTATGGCAAAAGAGGCTCAATAAATTGACCTACGAGAAGATCAAAGACAGGACACAAAATTGCCCAGCTAAAAAGTAGGAAGCATGGCATAAGTATTGCTAGAAACCTCCCAAGTGGCGTTATCGATCAAGAGAAGCCATATATAAGCAACTAAATGTTCGGTCGAGTTATGGCATCCAAGTTGCGTTCTACAACGCAGGAATGGAGTTTTCTAAACGCCGGCATTAGCGCATTGTCAGACAATATCCTACACCAGCTCATGCATCGTTTGCCATCAAAAGCTTCTTGAATGAGATGCTGCACTAAAATGCGGGCCTTGACTTCAGCAGGGTTGTCCTCAAGGCGCCCGGAACTACTGAGGGGGGAACTTCAGCTTTCCCTCATTTTCATGATATCAAACCTGATGGATCCTTGACTATACCCGTCGACAATGGCCAAGCCAATGCAATTTATATGAGCACTCTAAGGCGCAAAGTGGATCCTCCTTTTTTACTAAGATCTTCTCTGCGATCCTCCTCTTTCGAAGATTGTTCTTGCGACCAATCTGAAGCCAGGTATCACTCTTTGCGCAGTTCAATCGCACCAGAGTCTTGGTTGAGAGGTCTTAATTATATAAACATATATATCCATCGGCATGGATGCCTAGGTTGTCAATTCCTCCTTCTTTATCATTACCTCACCAGATTTACATATACAGGAACCAACTGGCAAGCACAAGCCTCATTTCAAGATCGCTTGATAATTTTGGTGATATTGAAGCTATTTTCAGCCAAGCCGGCCTTTCCAACGTCAAATTTAACCAATCATGGGGTTATCCGTCATCCCGGCTATGCCTCCACAACCTGCGGCACCATCTACACCTGCACCTCGGCCGCCATTCAAAGTGGATCCAGAGATGCTGGAGGTCGTTGAGCAATTAGACGACGAAGAATTGAAAGAATTCACAGCACTGCAGGAAGATACAGATAATGATGAGCAATGCGAGCTATACGTCTATCTCTGCTTTCAGATTTTTGAAAAATTAGATTTGGACGAATATTTAATATTTGCAATCACAACGGCAAAAAGACTTGTAGAGCTAGCCGCTGAAGATGGCATGGAAAGAGCCCGGCGTATAGAGATCCTTGATTTCGTTTCAGCTTTTCAGTTAGTCTCCGAGAAGGACTTACCGCCAGGAAAGCTAGATGTTATCATCGAAGCCATAAGTCTGTAAGTTATTCTTATTCGACATGTGGAAAGGTAATTCTAAAACCCATCCAGACACTAATATTCAAAAATTGTGGAACACAGTTATTATCCGCCGCTGGGTTCTGATCTATACAGACGTCAGCCAACCCTCTTAGACATCATAAACTTGCAGTTCAGAAATTTACTCCGCCTAAGGGATAGCTATGAAGCGTCCAAGCTTATCAAGTCGGTCGCAAGCAGGCTCGACAGGCAGGGTCAGCACGCGGTGTGCGATGGGATACTACAAATATTGACCGAGCGGCTCGAAGCGTCCAAGTCTCCGGGCGATATGAAAAACTTACTGAGTTTTATCCAATCAACTATCGATGAAGCTCCGCCTGGTGATCTACAAAGGGAGAAGTACATGCAGCTACTCACAAGAAAAGCCAATTATGCAGCCCTTATAAATGAAACTACCAACTCGGTTGAACTTATCGAAACCTGTCAGGTATTGCTATACTTCCGGTATACCGAGCCCAAATCTCGGGCCAAAAAAATAATGGAAAAGGCCACAGGAATTCTCGAAGACTATCTTACCTTGCAATTGCGAGTCGGTCGCTGGCCAGCAACTCTAACAAGATTCCTCATTGACGCGATCGAGACGAGATGGTACATGTTCAAGGATATGAGCGATATCGAAAAGGGCCTGAAAGTTTGTGAGCAAAGTTTGACGGTCGTAACAGCTGGTCACCCAAACTGGGTCTACCTCGCCGACCGTCGGTGCTCATGGTGGGAACATCAGTATCACGCGACACTAGACCTGGCGTATCTCCAAAAAGCCGTCACATTTCGTGAGGAGTGTGCGGCCCATCCAGACGTGCAAGATGATGAGGAGACCAAAGCAGAGCTCAACTTCTCTCTGGCGCAGAGTATTCATGACCGATTTGGGATAACAGAGAACTTAGAAGATCTCCGGCGCAGTGCTAAGATGATGGAGGCGGCAATGGAGAAGATACCACAAAATAGCCCACTGCTAGTGGGATATTTGGTTACCTTTTCCAAGGTACTCGGTAACTGCGTTAGGTTCGATGCGGCCGGTATAGAGACCCTCAACCGTGTGATCGAAATTTTGACCGGCGTGGTATATTGCATGGACGATGGCGATAACCTTATGGACGATAATCTCAGAGAACGACTACCGAGTGCGCTAAAAGAACTGGCATCATACCTCGGAGAACGGTTCGATATGACGGGCGCGATAGGAGACATCAACGAGGCCATTGAAAAATCAAAACGTTCCCTCGCAATTATCTCCAAAATTAAATACAACGACGACAAAACGGCCTCGGGACTCAACAGCTTGTCCGATTTGTTTTACCGCAGGTTTGGTCATACGGAACAAATGAGTGATCTCGACGAGGCCGTAAAACTTCTAGAGATAGCCTCAACTTTAGATACCGGGCCCTCTATCAAATCTTATATTCAATTTTCGCGAAGGCCACTTTCACTCGCTCCCGGTTGACAGAGAGCTTCGGTCGCCTTGATAATGATCTCAATGCCCTTTCTGAAATGATCGATGACCCTCTAATCCCACCCGCTCAGCGCATTCACGCACTTAGAGATTACGCATCATTCCGGGGAGAGAGATTTAACTCCAAAAAAGATCCCATCGATCTGGAAAAGGCTATTGAAGCAACTGTCAAGTTATTATCACAGGACCCTGACGACTTTGCTGCGACTAGCAACCTAGGTTCTCTCTTTGAGCGACGATTCGAAATGACCAAAGACCGGAAAGATTTTGAGAAGTCCAAGGAGTATGCTCGGAAAGCTTTGGATTGCCCTAACATGACCCCGGAAATGCTCTTGATCGCAGTAAGGAAGAGAGCCATTCACATGTCCTGGGAACCTAACACGTCGGCGGCCTATTTCGAACTATCTGAGCACTATGAGAAACTCGTCAATATACTCACAAGTTTGACCCCTCGATCACTGGGCAATTCAGATAAACAGCAGCAGCTCGCCAAATATTTCGGGGTACCTTCCGATGCCGCTGCTATTGCCCTAGCCGCCAGAAGAGATCCCTTCGATGCTCTAAGGCAGCTCGAATTGGGTCGCGGTGTTATCTCTGGCCTTATGTTCGAGATGCGCACCGATGTAACCACTCTTGAAGCCAAACATCCCGAATTAGCCCAAGAGTATATATATCTACGAGATATCCTAGAGCCAAATTCCGAGAGTGCTTCTAGTTCAGCCACCGACACCTCTAAAGGAGACTCGATGTTCGAAGAATCACGCAGGATGCATCGGCAGAACGCGGATGCACGTCTCGATAAGCTTCTTCAAGATATCCGTCGCCAGCCCGGCTTTGAAGATTTCCAGGCACCACTTTCCGACAATCAATTCAAGCTCGCTGCGGACCCGGATCCTATCGTGGTAGTTAACATCAGCAGATATGGCTGCAGCGCCCTCATCGTAACTAAGGATCATATCAAAGCTTTGGGCCTTCCCTTTCACCCGGACGAGGTAGAAAAACAGGCAGCACGTTTGCGAAGAAATATAGATGAAATAGAGGTGTGGGATGTATTAGAATGGTTGTGGACTGCGATTGTGGAACCGGTGCTGGCGGCATTGGGAATAAATAGCGCTCCGACAGACAATAACTGGCCTCATATTTGGTGGATACCCACTGGACCACTGACCCAGCTACCCTTGCACGCTGCAGGAAAACATACCACCGAGACAGGCGAAACGGCTCTTGATCGGGTCGTTTCATCGTATGCTCTCTCTATTAAAGTCCTGCTATATGGGCGCCAACGCAAGAGCTACGTAAATCTAACAGACTCAAGCAATACCAGCCAAGCGGATAACAACAGCGGTACTGCACTCGTGGTTTCCATGGATAAAACGCCAGGTCATTCCAGCCTAAGTTTTGTTAAGGAAGAAGTGTCCAAGATACGCCAGCTTTTCCCACAAATGAACTTGCGGCCAGTCGAGCTCCAACAGCAACAGCGTGACGATGTCCTGTTGCAGCTATCCACCTGCAAGATATTCCATTTTGCGGGCCACGGGAGCTTTAATCGAGAAGACCCGTCGAAGAGTTGTCTACTGCTAGAGGACTGGGAAACTTCACCACTCACTGTTGGCAAACTCTGGGAGCATAAGATCCAGAAGAACCCGCCGTTTCTCGCCTACCTTTCCGCCTGTTCTACAGGTGCGAACGATGAGAAAAAGTATAGTGACGAAGGCATTAACCTTATTGGTGCCTACCAACTGGCTGGGTTTCGGCATGTTATCGGTACCCTCTGGGAAGTAGATGACCAGTGTTGCGTCGAAATTGCCAGCACGTTTTATGAGACGATTTCCAAGGAGGGCTTAACCAATCGGGTGGTTCCGCTAGCGCTCCATGAGGCAATGCGGAATTTACGTGACAGCAGCGTCGAAAATAGTTTTTGGAGAGGTGTCAGTTTGCGAGGTGCAGGAGAGTCTGGAGGCCTTCGCGATATAAGAAATGCGAAGGTCGTGTCCACCGCGAAACCGAACTTCTACTGGATCCCATATGTGCACTTTGGAGCATAACCTTCACATCATCAACAATGACAGATGCGCATACCTGAATTCCTAGATTGATTTACCAGATTTAGCCTAATCAATACTGCATTTTCAAGTCACTAGCGTGCAAATGAGTTGAGGGACGGTATACTAGGACATATACTTCAGTATCAATGATTGAGGCCGCGGCCGCTAGACACTTCTACGCGGCAATTTGGTCAACCACGAGAGAATCTTTCAATTTATTATAGCATGAAATATACCTGTTTATAATAGTATATCCCAGGCGGTACATTTTTTAAGTTATCATTTTATCTCCTAATTTGTAGAATTATAAGTTCTCTAATAGATTCGGGCCAAAGGTCGCAAAAAGGGTATAATACAAAATTACCACACAGCACCTATAACAATGAATAGGCTTCTGTACGAGAAATAGTATACTATCCTAGTCTGATGGGATAGTTAGAGCACTTGGACTCAATATAGTACCGCCTACGAGCAAGAATGCAAGAACGCAAGAACGCTAGACGTACAAGCAAGGAGAGACGACATATAACCAGCCACTAATGGGTGCAGCTAACGATGCCTCTTACCGCCTCGGTATCCTCCTCTACCTCCTCTTCCACCCCTGTGCCCACCGCCTAATGCACGAGGCGGCGGTCCAGGCGGAGGTCCAGGTGGTAGAGGCGGCTGGCCAGAGTCCTGAATACTACGCTGAATAGACCCCGGTAGTGTCCATCCGCCACCAGACGAGCTGTTCCCCTGCTGCGGGTACTGCGGTTGGTATGTCGATGATGGGGGCGGGGGTGGCGGTACTGCATGGTAGTTTTGATTGCCACGCGGGGGTGCTGGGCCATTACCACGTGGGAAATCATGAGAACGATCCCTATAGTTCCCTTGATTCGAGAATCCTCCTACTCGATCACTGAGGCTAGGCCTTCTGGGGCTTCTACTCCTGTCGCGCCGCGAATGCTCCGGGCGATAATGGCTATCGCCTCCTCTCGGGCCAACACGATCCGCGAAACGGCCTCCTCCACCGCCATTGTTCGAGGGTTGGAATCGTGTGAAACTATTGCCTCCGTTGTCTCCGTGGCCTTGTCCAGGGAAACTTCGGGGCAGGTTCATCTGGATACTTCCCCTTGGGCCACCGTTACCACCACGGCTTCGTTGTGGAGCGCTCGCCATTTGATCTGCGAAGTCCCTTTTAAGATCCGTATCAGGAATCGCGGCTTTTGCAGCCTGAATCCTGGCTTCGAACCAACCCAGTTCTTCATCATCAGGTTCCTGTGTTTTCGGTGTATTTTTACCAGTCCTCCTAGCGTACTTTGATTCCATATTCATCATCGTCCATCCTGCTGCCGACTTCGCACTCCAGATAGAACTTGATGAAATACTATTCCTGTTTCTACCAAAGGTAGGGCAATCGTCACCAAAATGATTATCGTCACCGCATTCATAACATGACATGGGGATCTTGCTAGCCTTCTTAGCGGGCTGTGTGGCCCTCGGTGGAAGGATTCTCCAAATCTCAAAGTCCTTCTGCCCCGCGGGTACGTTGCATATCGGCAGGTCAGACAAGGACTTGTGAGCAGAAGTCTTATATGGGCAATGGAAACTAAAATGTTCATTCGATGATTGGCAAACATCACACTAGAAAAAATTAGTATACGGATATGAAGAAACTTGGTATTCACGACGTCGGGCAACATACCTTCAACATGTCACATTGCTTGGTGAGATGTGGCTCCATACAAATGTCACATATCTTCCGCTTCTTAGGTTCAGATTGTGATAAGACTTTTTCAAGAGTCTTCTGAGCCGCGGTACGGCCAGACATATCTTCCGTGAAGAGGTCTCTACTGTCCTCGTGTAGCAGCGGTGGGCTTGGCTGCTTCACATAATATCTCTGTTGTATTGACCAGATATCGGTATCAACTGACGAAACAGCAGACTCGTTATCGGAGATAACACCTTCTTCTTCCTCATCGTCATCATCATCAAGTTGGATGAAGTCGCCCGCTCCGTCAGAATGATTAGCATCATCATCAGATTCAGAGCTTGCCGCGTCATCATCACTATAGTCATTGTCAGCGTCCGACTGCGTCTCCAATGGCTCAGCGCGTTTATTTGCGTCGGAGATCGCATTTTCTGCGGGAATTTCAACCGGATCGCTGACAAGATCGATGACTTCAACTTCACCATTTGAAGATAGCTTTCTAGAGGGTAGGCTTGGGCTAAGACCTTTCAACACACGGGCATTTAAGGCTGGCCCATTCGCAGAATTGGGATGCGAATAGTCAACGACCTGCACTTCACCTGCACTTATGGATTCAGCTAGAGGCCGCCGCGTAATTTTCGCAATCCCCATGTTCGCCTTTCCGGCTTTGCCGAGCTTCAGGCCTGTGGAAACTGCGATAGCACCATTGGATTTCGTAGTTTCCGGCTCCGCTTTAGACTCAGGGCCACTGAAATTTGGTGATGCTGTTGTCCTCTTGGATCTGCCCTTGACAGGTTCTTCTTCGTCTGATGACGAATCAATGAGGATGGTTTCGGGTTGTTCGGGCTGGTTCTCTTCTTCGACATCTTCCTGGAGGTTGAGGGTGATTCCGGAATCATCTATCATCTCATTATCGTCATCGCTTGAATCACTCGACTCGTCCCTTAGACGCGCCGGCGGCGGTTTCTCGTTTTCATCCGCACCAAGGGCCTCGAGTGTGCCCTTCGCAAACTTCCTCATCTCCTGAGTACCTAACGGCTGCTCTTTGGGCTCCTCTAGAATCACGGCAGCGACTTGTGTGTTATAGGGAGTAGTATCAACCGTGAGATCCATAACCTCTTTTACTTTTGGTTCGTTGGTAGAAGCGCCATTATCGACGACGCCAGGGTCTGGTACGCCTTCCATCTCAACTAGGTCGCGTTTCCTTACTCGGATGCCAGCCGGGCACCCATTGTGGAATCTAATCTACGGTGAATATGGATAGGGAGAGATAAGTAACGCTATCTAGGCGAAGTACGATGTGTTATAGGCGTTTCCCGACAGCGCTCGTGGACGTATCGATGGCGGTTGAAGAGTTGGTATGTTGATGAAGTTGAGCGATGAGTGCAGTGGCGGCTGGAAATTTAGTTTGGTTTCGATGCTGCTGCCGCTCATTCCAGAAAAGTTGAGATGCGGCAACGTCACAACAACACAAGTCGTTGATGAGGCAGCACCACTATCACGCACATAGTCACAGGTCTATAATTGATTTTCGGGAATCACGTATTGCCTCGCATAGGTGTTTTGGCAGGTGGATGGCTATGAATGCATTGGCCAGGTGGTAAACTTATAAAGTTCTACCAGGACGCTTTCATCGCTTTTCTTTTCGCTACATTCCACACATGCAAAGCCTTAGGTTTACATCGAAGAAATATTAAATGGCCATGACCACACGTAGAGTGACTATCTTCGTATGGAAGGTGAACTGTCCCATGTTTAGTGGGATCGGTGATTATGTCACATTCCAGAGGATTGAAGGAAAACTTTTCCGCTGCGACTATGCCATCTCTGTAGATTTAACTTTGATCCAGAGAACATCTGCCACGGCAACATGTGAGAACACGCACACTCGCACGAGAAACCCTGTGACATCTGTTTTTACTAAGCAGTTACATTTAGCTAAAAATTTTATTCTCCGTCTGAATCGAGTTGGAACAGTTCCCGATAAGACAGCTTCGTAATCGATATCAAAAATTATTCCCAGGATTCAACGGCCAGGATACTGTGCTTAAGATTGAAACGTTTGGACCATCAAAAAACTGTTACAGGAAAAATTTACAGCCTCGCCAGCAAGACCACGCTGGAAGTAGATTTGGCCGACTTAGGAGATGATAGGACTCTGGCCGACTAGCTAAGACCAATCCAGAACCTTGTCTGGTAGGGCTGCATGCGAAATGTGTTGGGGAGGGGCAACACATTCGTCGTCGAACTTTGAAATTCTCCGTCTTCAGTCAACAGTCAGGTCGTTCACCGCGGACACGAGCATTTTCATTTCGTGGTAGACTACGTATGCGATAGAGTCGTCTTGGTTGTTTGAAGTAGAAAAGAGTTTCTTCATAAAAATCTTGAACGGTAATTTTAAGATGGTACATACAAGCAATATAGAATGAGACGAAGAAAAAAAGAAACGCCTGGAAACATGCTAAAAATACTTTGAAGACAAGATGGTAAGTGAAAAAAAAAAAGGAAAAGTCTGTATTATAACTCCGTTCCCGAATATCCAAGAAATTACTCCCCGTATCAACTTTTTGTGGTTTTCGACCGTAAGATGGAAGTAATAATAATATTTTGAGAAAGAGATCAAAAGAAACGCCGTTGAGTGGTTGACATTCGTCCGGAGCGATGACAAGACTCGATCGATATTAGACTCGAGTCGAAAAGGTGTCCAATGCAGTATTCAAGCAAGTAAATGTTTATAAAACGCCCATTCCCCAATGAAAAAGCAAATAAACACTTGGGTATAAAGGCTGATCGAAGAAGAGAACAACCATCTAGTGTCGGCCGAAGTTTCGGATTCTGTTGACGATCCTGTCGGCGTTGGAGGCGATGGACCTGCTGGAGAAGCCGCTGGTATTCGAGCTCTCAGAGATTCTTCGGACAGATCCCTCCAGGCTGACTCTATCTTCTTCGGCCTCGCTGTCGTGTCCTTCTTCCTCGTGAGGAACGATATTGCCGGCGCCGCCACGGCCAACGGTGTACATTGGAGCGATGGAGTCGCGTCTTAGCTTATCTCTCTGGAGTTCCTCGTCGAAAGAGAACATTGCTCGCTCGGAAGCTGCGTGAGCGTTACCCATACCACCTCGGCCGCCGTAGAATGGACGGGATTGTGGCTTGACATCATGAGATTTGGTCTTTGGAGCAGCGAGCTCGGAAGGAGTGAGCTTGCGATAGTTGCCGGCGCCACCAATGCCGGTGTGGTAGTAGGCGGTGTGTGGAGCTGGTTCGTAGGTAGTGAAGCCCATTGTTGATATTTGGATATATAAATATATATATAAGTGGAAGTTTTTTGGTAGTCGAGATTATATAAATGTCGAAAAGGCTTTGAAGCTTGAAGCTATGGATTAGATAAGGCTTTATTGGAAGAAGCTTTGATGTTTTGCTTGATGCTGATGATGATAAGCCAGAAACTTCAAGATATTCCATCAGGAACCAGCTCCTTATATACCATTTTCCATTCCAAGACAAAAGGAGAGAAGGTATAGTGCTCGAAAAATTTGCTATGACACACCATTTCGTCGAAATAGAGAAATCGTTAATAATGGAATGCTAGCGAAGAGTCTGGGAGGAGGGCCAGGACTTCGGGAAGAAGCAAAGAGCAAGGCATGACCCTGCCCTAGCGCGCATTTCCCCAGATTTTCATAGCGGATGTGGCCCGAATTGACTGCTGGTGTGCAGCCTGGCCAACCAGAAGGCTCCAATGCGACCATGAGCCCCAGCTTTAGCTTTGGCGTTATTTTTTTTATTTTTTTGCCCTTGTCCGCCCTCCGTCCATAGGTTGGCACTTAATTTTTTTCTGCCCAGCTCGGGAAAAAGCAAAAGGTTCAAAAAAACAGGTACAAAAAATTTTCATGCGAAGGTTGAAGAGCGCACCGAATTGAAAGCACAGGTGATCCAACCCAACCTTAGGGCTGGTTTGCTTTTGGAGCTAAGGAAACCGTGTGATGTCGTCTTTTGGTGTCTCGATGATGCCGCCTGGCTGCTACAACCTGTCATTTGGGAAAAAATTTTACATCCGGGCGGCGTTCCTCTGGGATCGAATGGCTCTTTCGGTAGCATCCCCAGCGGCCCGGAATGGAAGCGGTACTCGACGCTGTCAGCGTTATTATGTAAAGTTCTCAAGTCAACCGTCGTTCCGGGAACGGCCTTCTCGTTTTGACTGGTACCGGGCTGCTATTACTCAACGCTGGTGGTGTTAAGGTGATTCTATATTTGTCCAGAACACAGTTTTTGAGCGTCGGTAGCTGACCGGCCACCAGCCGGAGACCACACGTGGAACCTCATTTGCACCAAAACTTGCACCATTTAGCTGACCTGAGGGGAGCGCCGTCTGGCGGTGAACCAGAAATTAATCAACATCCGAATGCGTTGAACCCCGAAAGACCTCGCTTTCGATGATGAAAGACACCACGAATGATGAAACAGAGAATGCAACAACCGCGCCATTGAGTCTTGGACGACACTTGGTGGTGCTCTCGAGAATGCGCCCAGCGCAAGAGGAATCTACCAAGGCAGCGATCGCAGGTCAGTTCAAATTAATTACCACTGAATATATTGAATACGTATTTCGTGCTACCGCACTGTGCACCATCCTGCGAGCCCGAAAGGACCCCGAGGGCGCGATTATACAACTTCCGCGCGAAATGTCGTCTACATGAGCAAATTAGACGGCCTGAAAGGTCAGCTCTGCATACCAAACGTAAGAATAATATCATCGCTCCTTGCTTCCCAAGGTGCAATACGACAGCATTCTCTCATCATGAACCACGGCTACCAGAAAAGCTTGTGTAGACAG
The DNA here is from genome assembly GCA_031310005.1 of Dactylellina haptotyla. Lineage (NCBI taxonomy): Eukaryota > Fungi > Ascomycota > Orbiliomycetes > Orbiliales > Orbiliaceae > Dactylellina > Dactylellina haptotyla. The sequence continues at coordinate 1,193,777 of CM062380.1, read as the reverse complement.
CTTCCCGGGGAATATTACGTTATAACCCCGGCGGTCTCCGTCCAAGCAAAATGCTGCGTCAGGGGGCCAGTTCAGACCGCAAGGAATGAACGCGAGCCCAGAGTCAGGTGCTCTTAGACGCTCTAACTCAGAAATTGACCTGTTATGTAAAAGTTGGCTAAAACAAACCTAGAACGGTGTTTTTCTAGACGCCGATTCTTGGTATAGCTTGCCCAAACCACTCGTCACCCTCATGCCATTTTCCGCAGTACGAACCAAGCCCTCGTTCTCCTCCTCGCTAAATGTATTTTTTTAGTGTGCTCCGCGGAATCCAGTTCTGGATTTTCATAGGCAAATTTGCCAGAGGGGCGGCGAGGTGGTGAGCTCGCCTTCCCCAGAAGAGCCGTTTTGAATGTTTCCATTACCCCCATTTTATTCAATTGTAATTCACATAAGAACTGTAAATTGCCCCTTTCGACAAGCTCTTGGAACATTTCTTGCCGTCTTCCTCTCTGAAAATTTCCAGCTGGCGTAAATGAAGGATGACGAGGCAAAATTAACTGGCCCTTCCCCTCGAAACACGGAATTCGAATCCACAGTAATAATAATAATGTCACGATGGGGTAATGCTTTTCTTCAGTAAAAATTTTTGGTTGGAAATAGCCTTGAATGAATGAGTCCGACCGTCCAACCAGCAACGCAGGCGGCCAGGTCCTTCCAATGGCGGGATTTCACTGGTGGATTTCGACAACAGCACAACACATCACCTCCAATAAACTCGCGCCAGCCACTCAACATCGAAACGTCTCATCGAGTTAGCCCGCAAACGTGGACAAACCACAGGATGTTCTCCATAATTTTTTCCCGGCGTATTGTCCGAAATTACTGACCCATCGACGGTTAATATCGATGCCTCCCGATCACAGATTTCTGGAGTCTGCAACCGTGATCTGTTAATTTCCATGAGCGTGCATGTCTACATGACTGGTTGTCCCGTTCCCATCTGCCATATTCAGTCGGCTTCGACCTTCGGTATGGATCTATATCACCTGGCGGATGTGGTCCATCACGAGTTGAACTAGCTAGCTCTGTCTCGTATACAGGAAACAAATGGCTCAACAAAACTATGAGGTTATTCTTGGAATCTGACAAACTAACATGCTACCACTGGGCGCCTTGCACCCTCGAGGCCTCAAAAAAACAATAACTAGCTTTCCTTGATTTAACAGTTTATAATGCCGATACGTGAGATTCTTCAAAGATTTCGGCGAATGGATTCATCGATGAATTCGATTATGATTCCCTGGCACAACTGGTTTTGCAACGCCTTCTCCTCGATCGAGAAACCTTTTATCCGGAGCTGTAGTGAACACCGATTCCCGCGATCAAATATGCATCACGATTCCTATCGGCCTGACCCCGCCGCCTTAGCCTCAAACTCCGATACCGACGCGAGACATAAAATATTTTTCTTTGGCGTTAGCTCTTCCCCATAAAAGTATCTTTTCTTCTTTCTGTCAACCGAAGGAATTCAAGGATATGTGGATAAGTGGATCCGCAGAGGCAGATTTAGCATCGAATTTCCCCTTTTTTTTTTCACTATTTCTTTTTTCCCCAGATTTCAATGCGACCTGAAGTTAAACGTGCGAGGGAAACCCGCTGCGGTGGGTGTTGCGCACTGCTCCCGGGGATTTTGCTTGATTGAACAGCGCAAGCGAAATGAAAAAGTAAAAACCAGAAGTGACATTTGGGGCGATTCCGGAAAACGAGCCCACCAAATTTATTTTTTCCTTTCTCTCTCGCGGACCCGGAGCGGGCGGGGAGCTCTTTGCTGCATTTTAATATGCGCATGATCGCCTTATAAATCTCGATGATATAGCTGTAGAATACCTTAATCCCGCGTGCGCGTCGAATAGAACTTCATGGCGTCAGAAGCAGCTCGAAGCCCGTAGATTTCATAATCCGTTTACTCAACGCCATTTTCTTGGTGTTTTCTTGAATTTTTTTTTTTCTTCACTTGAGCTCCCATCCATGCTTGCCGAGCCAACTAGTCTCTTGACTCGAGCAATCTGATCCGTGTTCGCACTACACATTTGCATGGATGCGGTTCCCGAACCAACCTGTACAAATGCCTGATGCAGCACGTTCGATGTGATAGCCCGCTGCAGCAGCCGACGTCCCAAATAATGTGTGGCAAGCTAGTTGATACGCAGGCTAGTGCAAGATCTGCCAGGCAAAAGGGAATTGCTGATCATGGACTCGCTAAGCACACAAATTTGATTCTAGACATCTACACAGTCAGTTTAACCTCGGGAGGTCTTGTTGTTTCTGCAGTGTGATAGCGGCGAGAGGTGATTCAAAATTTTTCTTTGTCTCCATTTGAGATCCATTTAGCTCCGCACTCTAGGATCGTCGACCGAGGTCGGAATAGACCAAAAAATCTGGCGCCTTGTCACGTTGTCGAATGTACAGGGATGTCCGAATTTGGCAGCTACGCTATAATGTTGACATTGCAGATTTAGTTGATATATGGATACAGCAGCCTTGGACGTACTAGTGACCGTAGTATCCGGTCTTTTCGGCCGTAAATATTCAAATCAATGCCTAAGAGGAGCGTTTATTTGTTGGGAGAATGGCTATATGTAGCATCCAATAGCTGGGGTGCTCGAATACATTCTAATTACGAAAGAGTTACCCCATATATTCCGAGGCTATTGTTTTCGGCTTATAGCCTTCGGAGTCGGTTTCGAAATCTCAGGATCAAACCGCTTACCGAAGCCAACTGTCAAAATATTAGGTTCAACGTGCTTTTCAAGGTTTAGTTCCCTTCCTTCTTTGAATGTTCATGTGGTCACTTGTAAATTCAGTATGTACACATATTTTTTCTTGAGGGTATATACATGAGCGGGTCAAAATAAAAGTATGTTTCAAACGGGTATCTTTGGAGTTTGTGAATCAAGTACAATTCTGGGTATCATGGTGTGTGTCTGTGTGTTTGCATATGTGTATGTAGCTGGTTGTTGAGATTGCGGGGTATCCGAATGTCCTTGTTATCCCTTAGATCCCTTCACCGGAGCCATCAGACGCACCCTTTGGAGCACGATATCTATCCCAAGACTGGTAGATTCTAGCTGCTTGTCCTGCGGTGAACTCAGTCATACAAGGACTGATTCGAAGAGAAATAACATGTCAGCGGACAAATAAATGAAAATAGCAGAACCGCAAAGCTATACTTACTCATCAGAGTAATCCATGTAGTTATGGATTGGATCGAGTCCTGGGAATTCGGTACCCCTGCAAGTATCTTTTCCCTCAGGGCAACCACCAGTGGCGGTTTCTTGGGCTGGGGTATCGTCGACCATATCTCCTCCTCTGCAACCACCCTGGAAAGTATGGAAGAGACCGAGCCAGTGGCCGATTTCATGGGTAGCTGTCTTTCCCTCGTCATAAGGCTTAGTAGAGCCTCCAGGGACCGTAGATTGCAGAACAGTGCACCCGTCCGCCCAAAAGACTTCGGAACCTTCCTTGGTGTCCTCTGGGAAGGTGCAGTAGCCTGATAAGTAGGTAACAGCGGGAAGTTAGAAATACCACACGAATATCAGGCAAGTATATTGGACAAAACAATGAGCGCCATACCTAGCAAGTTACCTCCGATGGGACGGAAGTACAAATTGAGTTCGTTGTACCCTCCTTGTCGGAGAGCTTTCTTCATTTTGATCTCATTTTGAGTACCTCGAGTGCTCTTTGCCCATGCGGCGTTCTCGGTAAATGTGACATTACCAAGGATAAATGAGACGCCAGTAGATGCATAATTGTCGTTTATAACATCAAACTATACCATTGACTGTCAAAAAGGTCACTAGAGATATCTGCTTTTGGTCAGTAAAGGGTAAACCATACCTGTTTCATGATATCATCCTCTGTAATGTATGCTCCAGCAGTGCTTTGGTTGACATAGATATTGTGCATGTGGACCTTTACGATCTGTGTTCTTGGTGTAGGGTCATCCAATGGCTTTGAGTGCTTTGCAATATTTTGGAGACGAATAGATTCCTCTAAAAATGCAAATGGCACTTCATTGGTTCCGCATCTCTGGAGCTTTGCTGTTACACCATTGGCGGCCATTGCCAAAGCGGCGGCTATAACAACTGAGTATTTCATTTTGTTAGAATTATTGAAAAAGAAATCGAAGCTTGAAAACTTGGTCTTGATGCTTTTTGATGATACTAATCTGGATCTCAGGAGAAAGACTTACTGTCTGGAACTTGTCTGCTTATATACAAATTTGGACTTCAGGCTCCATCAATCTTGTTATCATTTCCATGAGGCATCATCTCATCATCTTGGAATTAACTTGGCTCTCAGGGAATCCCGTTTCTGCCTATAGGCACCGAGAGTATATGATGAACTTCCTGGAATATCAACACCCTCTTAGGCGTAATTCTGAGTGGCTGAACCTCTACGACTGCCAATCTACAATACCATATTGAACAACTTTGCTTATAAGATTTCTCAGATCTCAGGACTAGAAGTATCTCGTGAATCACGGGCCGCAGCAGCCAAGCCAATGAGCGGGAGACCAACACGCAAATCCTTAATCTACATGAGGAAAGAGCATGCACAGGCCGCGTTCAACAGAAATATCAGATAGAGAAGCAAATGTATCTTCGTTTATAACTCACTAACAGTAGATCATAGAATAGTACCACGGCACCTCCTTCGTAAACGGCCCCAGCAAGCGAGTACCATCATCTGATAATTTTAAGTCTGGCCGTTATCGCGTAGAATTAAAATAAAACCTTGTATTTACAGCACGTTTCCGAATTCGCACCTTGGTATTTTATAGTTTTAAGGAAGGCAGAGATGTCATCGCCTTGGGAGCTACTGTATTGAGTAACTCTGTGCTCTGTGCAAGGTTATTGTTTCCTTGTATGTTTTGTGGCGGGCACGGCGACCTAGCTGGTAGGCATCGATATTAGATAGGAACCTTTGGGTCACCGATGCCAGATATTGGAATCTTGATCGGCTGACCCATCCGATGTTGTGTTAGCACCGTCCTATTTGGGTAAATCTGAAGTTTTGTTACCAAAGGTTTGGTGTGGCGTGTGGCTGGTACGTTAGAGGGCCCGTGTAGCTGCAGCTGTGCTTGATATTGTTGCGCAGGTTCGTAGACGCGTATTCGTAGTATAACCTATATCTTTTAAGTAAGGAGGTATTTGAAAATGAGCAAGGCTACAATTTGTAACAGTTACATCCGATACCGTTACAAGTCTGCAGTCACTCATTCATTCTATACAGATACACGCGAAATACTATATATATTATCTATACGACAACCATAGAGGACACGTTGGAGGTGTCATAGCGTTTTGATACTTCGTTATCACCGGGACCCGCAAAAAATCATGAAGAAAATTTCTATCTTATTTGCACACTGTTTCTATTCCATTGCTGATGAATATATGACACTATCTCTGCATGGAGTGGCAATTCTTCTGGAAGGCCTATCGCGGTCAGTTTAGTGTGTAAGCTTATTGAAACTCATCTTGTTACATGATAAGGTGCTTTTTCATCTTCTTTGAAATCAATCTTCCGAGTCTTGATACTAGCTAAAGCGAGTGCTCCCTGTCCTAATCAGCACGGTCAACGCGGGCCCGGGGATCGGCCCCGATATCTCGGCAGCAACTGTACTTCATCCCAGGCAGATGTACGGAGCAGCAGTGTACTTCCGTTCCTGATCGTCATCCGGCTTCGTATTCGATTTCAAGAAAAGATTACAAGGGTATGAAATCCTTTCGGGCAGGTGACTATGCTCTGTAAATCGTGTTGTCTTGTTGGGGTTTCGAATTAAGTTAGTTCATGATGACCCGTAGTCTCTCGGAAGAAGGACGCCAGGGAGGTTATCGGGTGCCAGTTTAGTATGCCGCATCAAGTTTTGTGGGGATTATATGCTAGCTTTTTACAATGTCAAATCGAGTCATGGCCATTGAAATCAGAGAGACTTATGGCCTGGATTTGAGGAGCTGTTTGTAAAATATTGGGCACAAATATTGCAAGTAGGTACCAAATCTACCGAAGATATATAGCGCATACGGGAAGGAACGGGAGTTTCATCTGTAAGCATAAGATATTGTTAATTTTTACCTAACGTGCGATCGTATCCGGGAGCTAGAATTCTAGAATGCGACTATAGCCGCTCGATATATTTAGCCTTGGGTACCGGAAATATTCAAGACTGGGGATGAATTCCGAATGCTTTCGTACGAATGCACTTATAAGCCCTTGAATTTCTTTACTCGATTATTTCGTAAAACAAATTCGAAAGCATCATCACAAGGTTCTATACGATTCTTGATTTTACTCGATCCTTCACGATGGTTATTAAGTGCCGGCGCTGCATGGAAAGGTTGAGAATCGCGATATCGGAGGACTCAGTGCGGGGATCGGAGTTCGATGCCAAGAGTGAGAGATTTAGAAAAGAGGGTAGCATTGTGCTCAATTATTATTATACAGTATGAAATACAACCGTGAATGGCTTCAAACTCGACGAACTCGTAGCTGAACTCATGGGTACAAAGGCACAATCGTACCAAAACTAGGAATCAAGTATACTCTTTTTTTAAGCTAGTCGACGTCTTGCATCAAGCTGACTCTTGAGGTACACCAGGCCTATGTTAAAAAACAAACCTCGTTAGCTAAAAATGGATATTGCGATATCGATTATCCCCACATCCCTCAGGAGATGCATATTTTTTTGATTGAAGCAAGGAATGGGGATAATGTAATCATACCAAGAATAGTAGCAACATACTTCACGACCACCGTCTTCGCACCGCCACCGCCAAGCGAGAGGAACCATCCGAACCAGCTGGTGCGAACCTTACCGTCACGCGAAAAGTTTGGTTTTTTCTCAATAAGCAGGCGGTATTGTGCAAGTTTAGCCGGGAGATAGGGTGGGTATCGAGCCTTTTCGCAATTGGGTCAGCATTGTTGCGAAGGAGCAAAAAGAGTGGGAAATGTAGAGTTTTAAACGAGGGTAAGCTTACATCCAAGACTTTCTCGAACCAACCGCCAGGTTGCCGGCTGGTCGTTCTGTGGTGGGAAAACTGGTCGAAACCGAATTTATCTGAGCGCGGAGTGCGAATGCGGTTAGCTTGGCTACATAAATCACGGTGTCGCAGCGATAACGATTCGATATCTTACCTCTATAGTTACCCATACCGGACTCGCCAACTCCACCGAATGGAAGTTTGTGAGAGGCAGCGTGCCAGATTGTACTATCATCGAAACATTAGCTAGGTTTACGTGGAGAGGAGTATAATGCAAGCACTCACTCGTTGACGGTCACGCCACCGGACCTTGTGCGATCCAGGACTAAGCATCAGTCAGCGTTGTCTCCTTTTCGAGCGAAATATTACAAAGCCGTAAGACTTACTATACTCGGCTTCCTTCTTGTCGTTGGTGAACGGGTAAATCGCCAACGGTGTATCACTGACCCGGTTGACAAACTCAATAGCGTCGTCCACATCATCAATGACCACGTACGGCAACAATGGACCGAAAATCTCGTCTTTCATCAGGGAGTCGGTTTCGTCTTTGACCTTGACTAGAGTCAAGTCGATATACTTTTCCTTCTCATTTGTTTGGCCGCCAAACTTGATCTCGCCATCGGTGTCATCGAGCATCTTCTTGATTCTGTGGAAGTGACGCTCATTGACAATGCGTGCGAGATCTGGCGAAGCTTGGGTGCCCTGTGGGTAGAACTTGCGCCAATTGTCTGCCACGGCGGAGACGAATTCGTTCTCCTTGGAGGACGGAACGATGGCGTAGTCTGGAGCGAGACAAACCTGTCCACCGTTGAGTGCCTTGCCCCAACAGATACGGCGTGCTGCAAGTTTTGCATCAGCATTTTTTGTAATGATGCAGGGGTTCAAGCCGCCACTATGACCACCAATTTCAGGTTAGAAAACTAGGTTGAAAATTATTAGAATCAATTCGGGTGATATATACGTACAGTTCCAAGATTGTCGGGGTGAGGTGCTTCGCAGCAGCGGTGGCGACGATTCTGCCAACGACGCCATTGCCGGTGTAACAAATCTTGTCGAACTTCTGCTCAAGCAGGGCAGAGGTCTCCGGAATGGCACCGTTGACCACAGCGAAAGCATCAGGGTCGAGACATTCCCGAATGATATTTGTGATGACGGCAGCGGAGGCCGAAGATATCTCGGACGGCTTCACAACCACGGCGTTGCCGGCAGCGATCGCGCCTAAGAGAGGGGCGAAAGTGAGCTGGAAAGGGTAGTTGTAGGCGCTGTTCCAATGATCAGTAATTGCTTCAAGGTGTATGACATGATATTTAACTGGCGTGAACATACCCAATAATCAAAACAACACCCAACGGCTCCTTCCTGATTGACGGCGCTGCCATCTTGCCCAAGAGGTCGACATCCAACTTCTCTTCCTGAACCCATTTATCGATGTGGCTCAGAGCGTCGAGGATGGCGTTCTTCATCCAGATGCCATCGCTTTGCAGAGCCTCGTGCTCGGGCTTTCTGAGGTCCTGGTGCAGAGCCGCGACAACATCGTTCTCATGATCGTGGAACCCCCACCAGAGCTTCCGCAGCTGCTGTTTGCGCCATTCGAGCGGGTAGGTCGTATGTGCACGGAAGGTGGACCGGAGTCTGGTGACGACGGCTGGAATCTCGTTGACGGGGGTACTCTGCGGTGGTGCTATTGTTATGGACATGATGACTGGCGGGCTAACTCGGCGGTTTCTGTTACTCCTGACGGGGTATATTGTCGCGATCTCCTGAACGGTGGAAAATAAAGACCCAAGTCAGATCAAATCCAGGGACCGGCACTGGATGGACATATAATATAAGGCACTACAGCAATCCTGGCTCAGATAAGATGTCAGCGCCCGGTGCGAAAATATCACATTCTCGAAGCGTCCTCCCGATCGCCTGGTTAAACCAGTTCTGACCGCATTCGAACTTCCATTTTCAACCGAGGCTCATCCACTTTTTGCGGGGAGATTGCGACCTTCCCAGTCAGACGTCGCTCGCATGCACCTAGCACCTCCAGTTATTAACTACATGAAATAGGGGAGACCGGTATAAAATATATCCTTTCGGTCCGCCGGAGACGGTCCATTTCGCTCTCCGACTTGTTTCCCAAAAAAGCGGGGTTCCAGCAGCTCCACACGTTCGACTACTCTGAAACTCCGGAGTCTTGATGACGAGATATCTCTCTAGCTGTCACATGCATCGATTGGCGTTCCCCGATTGTCCTCCCAGTCGGCTTCCCGTCTTAGCGAGCCTGGACGACGCAGGTTATAAATCTTGGTATCGGCTGGGGTGGGTTAGATCTTTCGTATGGCCAAGCCGCAATAAACCGAGAATACGAAGGAAAATTCTTGCTCGAAGGAGCGAGCCATCGCGTTACGCCACGGAAGGCAATTCCGCCACACGATCGTGAACCAGCCATAAAATATACTATATACATGCAGAATACGCTCATAATGATGGTCTCATAACATCATACATGCACCTTCATCCCATCCTTCGTTTCGCCAACGCTAAATCAACGACTCTCCTGCCAGCCTCAGTATCACTGCCCCAATCAAACCCTTCCAAGAATTCTTCTAATGCGGCTTCGTACCCCAGGTTGAGCATTTCTTCATCAATCTTGACATTCGCCTTCACCAGTGCCCGAATAACACACCCTATTCGGGCGATCTCCGCCCGTGTTTCCGGTGATATCTCTTCGTTCACATTCGAGTAGATCGCCTCTGAAGCTTCTTCCTCCAGACGGGTGATGGATACACTTTTGCTTTCGGTCCCGCCTTCTGTAAGAGGTGTTGTGTGTTTCGCGATCCAGATGTAGCCATTGACACCAAGGTAGATATCGACTTCCCCGCCGCCGTTGGAGGTGTTCATCGTGAGAACGTGGCTCTTCATCCTCCGTACCATCCCCGCATCAATGGTCATGAAAACGCCATTCCGTAGCTTTCCATATTTAAGACTTCGTGTGTGTAAACTGGCCTGCCCGTCGCTGTTTAACGTCTGGACTTCTGCCACCAGCAAATCACCCTCTGAGAAGAACGTTCGAATCTGCAGTTCGTCTGTTGATGTTCGTTTTCGTAGAATACCTCCAGGCAAGTTGATAGAAGAGAGGAGCAAGGCTGCAGAATGAGGTGCCGCAATGTCCACGCGCCATCTTTTCGTCTGCACCTCGAGGATGCGGCCCACAACTAGGTCTCCTATCTCGGGAACGTATCGGAATCGTAATGCGCGTATTGACAGTAACTTGTTCGTCTTGGAAATCGTGCCCGCTAACGATGATACGATGGACTGTGGGTTACCATCGGCGGTGGGTGCTGATAGATACGTGCCGTGGCCACTATACTTCTGCATTAGCGCCCGGAAAGTAACTCCCGTCACGACTGTGAGAATTGAGGCTGTACCGCATCCATTGAGGGTCGTCTGTAACTATCTCGCCCGGCGTCACAATACCACCCGCTTGTCGTCCGGATTTTCGATGTGACGGCGCATCTCCGTCCATCGTAGTATCCCCTTCATTGTCGAGATCGAGACGGACACCGCCTTCATCGTCCTCCTCGTCCCCGGCTTCTAGGAACGGTGCTGGCGCTATTATCTGTATCGGCATTTCGGTAATGTGATGAATGTGTGATGGATTTGGAGCTACCAGCGCCTAAAATTCTGCGACTGAGACTAGGTGCGATGACGAGCAACACAAAACGTCGACGCGCAGGGATGTGCTTCCAGCTGGCCAGTACTGCAGTTCGCGCCGCACCAAAGCAAGGATCCTTCTGTGCCCCGCTCTTTATACTGCTGCTCGTCTTGATCGAGGTTGCCGGTATCCGGCGATATTTAGTCGTGGGACCAGGTAAAGCTAATGCATATGCTTGCCTTAAGACTGATTCAATTATTCAAAATCTCGTTTGGGAGTTTGCGGCTCAGGATGTCTTGATCTCGAAAATTGAGGGCTAGAAAAGGATAAGAGCACACCTCAGAAAATGAACAATCCGAACCCAATTGAGGGGTAGCTCGTAGGGCTGTGTATCTGCAAGTTCGAATTCGCAGTCCGTACCTGGATGATACGACACACGCGTCCCATAAGCTCACCCTGGTAAATTATAAAAAGGCTTTGACTTTTCAGGTTTACGGCTTAGGATGCAAAAGTAATATAGACGAATATATCGAATACAAAGAACGCATAGGCATTCGAAACTACAACTTCTTAACTACAAAGGTTTATCTGATCTCGCTGGCAAATATAGCCACACTGGTGGCATTAAATCCAAAGCCAGCAACCCATTATGTCAAATCCAACGGCGGCAACAACACCGCAGACCGGGCCAAGTACAGCACCTGTGACACCTGCGCAGGATCTGCGTGTTCGCCGGCAAGAAGACGACTCTAAATGCTGGCTGGAGGCGAAGATTAGATTCCAGGATAGAATACGCCAGTCAAAGCGGCCGCCCAGCCAGGACAACATTAATGATTTTCTCAACAACAACGTTAATGTGTCTAAAGCGATATCGGAGTGCGAAATTCTCAAAGCACGAGCGGATAGTCGTTATGACGGTCCGCTGGGAAAACTCCTTAGTGTGCTTAATGTTTTGAAGGACGTAGGTGATGCGGTGCTGACTTGCGCACCGGAGACCGTTAGTATTGCATGGGGAATAATCAGTTTGCTAGTCGGGGTAGGAGAGTTTATTCCTTTTTACACAGATCTTGAAAGCATTTATGTCTGACCGTAAATGACCGGTAGATCGGAGTCAACGATATGGATAATTGTGGGCAAATATCGGAAGCATCGACGAACATTGTGACAATCATATTGAATTGCCGGCTATACGAAAATCGACATGATAGTAACAGTAAACAGGGCCTTCGGGCCACGGAACTGGCGGAAAGAGTCATGGAGGCTATAAAAGAGCTTATCACTGTTATTCTTGAGTTCTTCTGGCATGCAAATCGAAAGCTTCGGCAAGATAGGAAAATGAGTATTTGAATTCTCAGTTTTGTTCAAAAGTTGTGATAATTGATTGCTAACATGTCTTGGTTTCCTAGAAAAATTTATTGATATTTTTAATTTCAAGTCTACTGCAAATGAGAAGTACGAGGCTATCATCGTAATGTATAAAGATCTCAGGAGCATGGCTCAAGATGAGTTTGAAGATAATGTCCTCAGCTGGCTTAACGGTAGAAAAGAGAAATCTGCCTTGCTACTTTCATGCATTCGCTAATGGTTAATAGAGATAAAACAAGAAAATGCCAAACTTGCAGAAACCCTAAAAGGTGACAATGAAGAAGTCATTAAGAAGTTACTTCTTCCTGAGTTACACGGTTAGTTCGACCCGACCCGAGCTGATTTCTAGTAATCTTTTCTGACAGTGGGATATTTTTAGAGATCAAGAACAAACTCGAAGATATCCAAGCCGATGTAACTGAAGTGAAAGTTGATGTAAAAGTGGTCAGAAGCGATATAGAGGACGTTAAAATTGATATGAAGGATATAAGGGATGGGGTTACCAATCTAAAAGATGGTGGGATCGAGCGACTTAGAGAAAAGCTTCTCAAGGAAACTTTTCAGAAATATTACGTGGATCTAGGACCTTCGGATGCTCACATTCAAATACTAAGTATGACTCTAGGACCTTTGAAACGGAAGGCGGGCTCGTCTACAAGACATCTGTCCCGGTGGTTATTCACGAATGAAAATTATCTTTCATGGCAGAATGGGCCCTTGAAGCTTCTCTACGTCAAAGGTCAAGCAGGATTTGGCAAATCTGCGACTATGGCAGTTGCTATTGAAAGACTCCTAGAAACCACCAACGAGGACCACTTCGGAGAGGCACATCCACCCTATAAATCTGTATCTACCGCGGGTGATGGTACTCCAAGCAGACCTGGGTCCCCTGAAGACCCTACGAGTTTGCTCAAGGGCTGCCCTGTTCTCTATTTTTTCTTCAAAAGAGGAGATGCAGGAACGGAACTCACTCAAAAGGCGTTCCAAAGTCTGCTTGCTCAGCTCGCGCACCCAAAGCATGCCTGGTCTACCGAAGAAATGACGAAAGTTATAAGAATACTCGCTCGGACCGCGAATGAGGTGCATACGAGTACTGTAGACGGTGAAATAAGCATCACGAATGACAAGGAGGATCCAGCTAATCAACAAGCAAGATCGAAACCTTTCCCGGGACAGAAGAGTACCAAAACCGGAATCGATGCAAATCTTGATAAGCTTGAGCGTATAGCGCGACTACTCGGGAAAACTGTCTATATTGTTGTCGATGGAGTTGATGAGAGTACAGACCAGCAACTTGCGGGGCTCATGCCTAAGCTCATAGCCCTGGGTAGGTCTACCAAAGCTTCGTTCAAAATTATGGTATCCAGTCGCGAGAATATGGATCTGGAAAAGCACTTTGCTACAAACGAGGAAAGCAAGAAACTCTTTACTCGTCAAATTACTCGTGAGGACAGTGGAGACTTGGTTGAAGGTGAACGCGAGGCCCCACAGAAAACCGGTTTACAGTGTATTACTTACGACGATACCGCGATAATGACCGTCACAAAATCCACGAATGAGCCCGATATGAGGGCGTACCTCGAGGATTCTCTGACAGAGCTTCTTAACCCACTAGCCGCACAGTTGATAAAGCTGAGGGGCCCAGAGTACGATCTTGGCGCCCTGGAAAAGAATATTAGCAAGAAGCAAGTCAAGGAGATCCAAAGGATGGTGGATACCATACAGAAAAAGGCCGAGGGTATGTTCACCTACAGTGCCATGGTAATCGCCAGTCTCAACCAACCTTCACCTTTATCAATCAAACAAAGAGTTCGGCAACTGCCGGACCAAATGGATAGTCTTTACGCGAGACACCTAGAATCTCTTACTACTTCTCAGAGAAAGCTGGTTATGCTTGCCCTAGAAAGAGTCATCTATTCTCCTAGAGACATAAATACTTTTGAGATAATTGAACAATTTAAAGGCGAGTATCTAGAAGCTAAAGATAGAGAGGCTTCTGGCGAATATGATAGCGGAGAAGAAGGAGAGGATGAAGACTCGAGCGATGGAGAGAGTGATGCCGGTTTACAAGACTGTCAGACCCCAGAAGAATTTGAAAAGGGTGTGACAAGGCTCCTAGATAAGGAGGAACAAAAACCAGATATCGTCTACACAACCCACCATCTCGAAACTGCAGGTCGAGAATTTTTTAAATTTGGCAATGGCAGAATCGATGCAATACATAAATCAGTCCGTGACTGGGTTGAGAAAGAGGCAAAAAAGAGCGAGCAGCGGTACGCCCGTCAAATGGCGATCAGTGATATATTCCAGCGAGACGACTCCGGTGATATTAGAATAATACTGCCAAGCAAGTCCCATAATTCCTCATATTGGATGAAAGGCCGCGTTTACTAATCGCAAACCGAGTCTAATAGAGATGTTCGTGGAAAATATCGCTGTTTCCGCTGATTTTAAGAGCGAGAAAGACGCTCACCTAGATACCTTGATATATTTGTGTAGGTTTGTCACATTGAGCTCCGCAGTATCCTGGATAACGACTAATATGCGCTATGCTAGTTGAGGTCATAACAAATGAAAGGTTTATGGACAAGTATCTGCCGCTACACGCTTACAATTTGGTATCCGTGTATATGAAAGGTACTCATGATATCGACCGTGATATCGACGACAATGAAAATCCGACAACCAGGGGAAGAGGGGAGATATCTCGCTGGCCTCATCATATGGACAGAGTAGCGGAACTCTGGCCGAAAGAACTAAGAGTGGGCAAAAGGTGGGACAAACTCAGAAATCTACTGCGAAAGTTTAGCCATCCAGAGGTATTTCGACGCTGGGCATCTCACGCATACATTATAGAGTCTGGGCTCAGAGGGGTATGGAAAAGCATCGAGGTGCTTTCATCCCCAGGTCTTGCATTAGTAATTGTCGGGAACGTGAATATCTTCATGGACTTCTTACTAACTGACAAAACCCTTTCTTACGATTTTCGCGCGGAGGCGAAAGCCTGTGGACAAAGTGTCCTCCATATCCCTGTGATATTTTGGTTTCCTGATATTGTGGAACGTCTTATCGTTGAGGAGAGTGTTGATATCTCAGCCAAGGACAGAGATGGAAACACGCCATTTGATATATGCTGGCATACCTTCTGTTCTTTCAGGTTGGAGGAATCTTTGAAAGTATCATTAAACGTCATATTGAAAGTCAGTCCTAAAATCAACTTGAATAGCCTAAAAGATGAGCTCGGGAATGAACTCGAATACTCATCTGCTTTGGATTATTTTATCGACAACGGGAATCTCGAGCTGTTTGAGACTTTGATGGAGAACCAGTCGCCAAATATATGCTTAGACGTACCTGATGCCTCAACCGGTCAGACCATACTTCACACGATTTGGCACAGTACCGCTCCAGGTTTGCGCATACATCGAAACCATGAGGTGCAAGTCGAAGTTGCGAGGCGACTGCTCAAAGCTGGGTGCGATCCCAACTTCCAAGACACCAATAGCGCCGGCCCACTTCAATTTGCTGTTTCAGCAATGAATAAAAGAGGAGTCGAGCTTCTAATCGAAGCGGGTGCAAATGTTAACGACGATAACACCGCCGGTCAGACTGCGCTCCACGTCTGTGTGAACGCGGATACAAATAATGGGACTTCTCATTCAACGCTGACACTAGAGGAGTTCGAACGCGAGCGAATGGCCATAATGTACGTACTAAAGAGGGCAGGTGCCGATATAAATATTCGAACGAAAACTGGCAAGACGCCGCTCATGGATGCTCTACTCAAAGATCGGCTTGAAGTCGCGAGAGCTTTGCTGGACATGCATGCGTCTGAGAAACCAGGAGACCACTCATATTTGTTGCAAAGGGATATACGGGAAAGAACACTTTTGCACTTGGCAGCTTTCCAGAGTGACCATGATGTCAGCAGAATCATCGCTGAAATGGTGATATCTCGGCTCGAACCCGCCGAGATTACCGAAATACTCGATTTGAAGGAAAACACGGGATTCACAGCTCTAAGAATCGCATGGGTTTATGACAGCCCGAAATTGCTCGCGTACCTAATTCAATGCCACCATCGATACCAGAGCGGTACAAATAGTATTTCGTTGCAGAAACATATCTTCCCTACTCTCTGGACTCGCGATCTTCCAAAAGAAGCTTTCGAAATTCTCACATCACGCTCTGAAAAAGAACTATCTCAATTCATTCTTTCCCTGCAACTTCGAAAGCTTATCGTCCTATTTTTAGTGGCCGATATTGCGGAATACAATGTCGATCCTTTTTATCTGGACGATGAGGGCTGGGATGCTTTCGATTGGACATATCAATACGACCAGCAGGATGTAATGGACGATCACTTCCCAGAACAATGGAGGGCAGTTGACTGCAAGGCTCGGGAAATGGGCTGGAGAGAACGCTTTAAGCCAATTACCGGATGGGATTCCCAGAATACCCATGAAATGATTGAAATCTCAGATGGCGGTCTACTGACAACTCGCATTGAGGGTTACGGGAAAGGTATAATATTCCATGTCCTTCTACAATCAGTCGTGGTGTAATACTGATTACAATTTTTGACGATTAGATCTCGAAGAGGATAGTAGATTTGGAGCATCCTCGAAGTATCCGGTACCCCCTTACCAAGAGTTCTTCTATTATGAGATAACAATCTTAGATGCGGAACCAAAAGAATGGTAAGATTGGATTATAGTTTCCTCCAACTTCCAAATATTTAAAATTGTGATCGCAGGCAGTAGACTAATCGTTACCCGTTTCAATAGCTCTTTCGTAGCCATAGGGTTAGTAGCCGACGGTCTAGATGTCTCAAGCATGCCTGGCTGGGTGGATAACAGTAACATAACTTTTGGCTTTCACGGTGACGACGGGTTGTTCTTCACATCTGAGGACAGGCTTGGACAGGAGCCTGAATCTGGAGCGGCTACTTTTGGTGTTGGTGATACTGTGGGGTGTGCTTATGACCAGGCTACTCATGAGGTATTCTGGACCTTAAATGGAAATAGAGTCCCGGGAGGTTTCAAAGATGTGCGGGAACGGCTTTATCCTATGATTTCAGGAGCGGGAATCTACAGTACCAAAGCAAATTTTGGAACGAACCCGGATTTTCCATTTGTGTGGAAAGGAATGGAAGGCAGAATGTAGCATGCACGTTATATAAGGATCTACGTTTAACGGAAATATGCATAAAATTGAAATAAGTCAACATATGTTTCCGTAAATTTGGCTACCGAGCTTCTGCCAACCGACAATTTACAATTCGCAATGTAGACCAATCCGCCCTTTCCTACTTCACGACGTCTCGTAATATGTAACACGGCTTGTTCAACTTGGTGTGTGTTGCGTTATATGCCGCACCTGCCAAGATTACGCCGCATGGCAAGGCAGCGGCTAATCACTTTAGCGGGGTCAAAAAAGGCAACCCCGGCCTATGATCGGGTTAGCTCCTGCATGTTACGCACTCCATAGGCGAATTGAAATCGCAAAATTTGGAAAAGGAAAAGCCTTTCCTTCAGTCATCTTTAAGCCAATAGTGTAACTTTCGATATAGCTTCAATCGCCTGAAATGACGCTACGGGACCGCATTCCTCACGTCCACCTCCACGGGGACCATCACAGCCATGATTCCGACAAGACAGCCGCGGAATCCTCAGAATCCGGCCAATCGAAGAGCGGTAAGAGAAACTTTCTTCGGCGCATAGTGTCCGGGTCGAAATCATCAGACTCAGAAAATGAAGAAGACAAAGGCCCAACGAAACCCAAGTCGCACGCGGAGCCGGAAATCGTAATCGAGATGTCCCCGGCGGCCGACTTCCACGTCCATCTGCGAGACGGGGAGATGATGGAGACGGTGACCCCGACGATTGAGAATGGCGGTGTCAATTTGGTATACGTTATGGTATGGAGGCCGATTCTTTATCAAATAGTCCTTGCACTTATCGCTAATAGGCATACGTTGATGTGTACAGCCAAATCTCGTACCCCCAGTAACGGACCCGGAGACCGCAATTGCCTACATGTCGAAGCTACAAGCTCTATCGCCGAGAACCACATTCCTTCCGACTTTATACCTTCACCCGTCTATCACACCGGATACTATTGCACATGCCGCTAAGCTCGGTATCGTCGGTGTAAAGTCCTACCCTCGCGGACTAACCACCAACTCGGATTCCGGTGTGCTGTCATACGAACAATTCTACCCTGTCTTCCAAGCAATGTCGGATCATGATATTGTCTTGAACATCCACGGCGAATGCCCTTCCACTCCCACTGAGGATGCCGTGGGAATGGAAGACCGAGATGTCACAATTTTGAACGCCGAAGCGAAATTCTTACCGACATTGTTATCTATTCACGAAGCGTTCCCAAATCTGAGGATAGTACTCGAACATTGTACTACTGCCGCGGCCGTGGATGCGGTCCGACAATGCGGCGCAAATGTTGCCGGAACGATAACGGCCCACCATCTCTTCTTGACGATAGATAACTGGGCCGACGATCCGTTTTGTTTCTGCAAACCGGTTGCAAAACTACCGGCGGATAGAGCGGCACTCCTCGCAGCTGCGTCGAGTGGTGATCCTAAGTTCTTTTTGGGCACGGATTCGGCTCCTCATCCTAAGATTGCGAAACAGGGACGCTCGGGAAATAACAAGACGGTAGCTGGTGTTTTCACTCAACCGTATGCGGTCCAGTTGGTTGCAGATGCATTTGATAAGGTCGGAAAGGCGGATAAAGAGACCCTTGAGAATTTCTGCTGCAAGTTTGGACGGGACTTTTATAAAGTTAGGGAGAAGGGGATTGAAGTTGAGGGGAAAGATACAAGACGGATTGTTTTGATGAAAGGAATGGGCGAGAAAGTTGTCAAAGAAATCGGGAGCGGGGATGGCGCGGTTGTGCCGTTCAGAGCAGGGGAGGACACTTGGAGTTTAGAATGGAAGGAATGAAGGAAATGCAAATGTAACTTAGGATGGCGTCTGAGGATGGGCAGTTGATTAGTCGTGCGTATATACATAATTCAAATATTGTTGGAAATTTTATCTTATTAAGCTTAGTAGAGCCTACGGCTTTGATAGTTTGATTCCAGCCGGGCCAGTAGTTTAGTACAAGACTAGGCCAGTATTTCCATAGGAGCTCAGGGCAACAATACATGGAAATATATATCGATATATTTGGCTTGATGATTTGTGTATTTGACGGGCGAACCGACATGACTCCCGCAAGGTGACTCCCGCTGCATCAAAATAGTCTCGCCACTTGATCCGATACAGATCAAATGAGCACCAGACCGGCGCAACTACCAAGTTTGGCGGTGATAGTCGACGGTAGACGGGCGGCGGTAGACGGCTCCGCTGCGTTGCGGGTGTGGTGCTTATAAAGCCACATCTGCTGGAACATTCTGTGGCTGGTGCTCAGTGACGCTAAGCAAAAAATTTCCGGCACAACAACAAAGCTCTTATCAGCAGCAGTGACTCAACCACCTCTCCGTTGCAGCAACCCCCATACCCCCCATATATCACCCCCAACGTCCCTTCGTCGGCCCCAATCCCGCATCGACAAGCATCCCTCAACATCAATTGCAACTGTCACCGAATAGATTGACCGTCCAGGAGAATCTCATCAGCGTCCAAGCTACGTTCATCAACATGTCGGACGAGGAGGTAATTATCTTGCTCCCCTTCTATGCTTGCGGTCTCCCCATCACCAACCCCCCCATCGCAAGCTATCTACCCCTTGCCACAAGCTCTAGACATTCAGCTAACAAATGATTCCTTCCGGCTATATAGCAGAAGAAGTCGGTCGCCTTCGGCGAGACGACAAACATCGAGAATGGAGAGAAGGTCGAATTGGAAGAGGGCACCACTGCTGAGGGCCACTCTGTTACTGGTATGTTGTATAAACCCTCTTATCATCGATATCTGTGGGAGGTTTTTTTCTCATCGATAGAGTCATTTCCGGGGTTACTAGGTACGAATATCAGTGCTAATGAGATGGATGAGCGTGTAGAAAACGGCGATGCCACAGCTACATTCGACCCCACAGCCATGAAGAAGAAGAAGAAGTCAAAGAAGGAAGCCACAGGAGAGAACGGCGAAGAAGCAAAGGAAAACGGAGAACCAGATGCATTCGATCCCAAGGCAATGAAGAAGAAAAAGACCAAGAAGACAAAAGAGGCCGAAGGAGAGGAGGGTGGAGATGCCGTCGGCGAGTTTGATCCCAGCAAGATGAGAAGAGGTGGAAAGAAGAAGAAGAAGGGAGAAGGCGAAGATGAGTTCCAAAAGCGTCTTGAGGAACTTGGCCTCGAAGACAAGAGGGAAGAGCCAGCTCAACCACAGACCCAAGAAGAAATCGAGGCCGAACTCCAGCAGGGCACCGGCGTCTGGGCTCAGGACAACACCATCGCCTTCAAGTACTCTCAGCTCCTCAAGCGATTCTACATCAACCTCTACGAAGACCATCCAGAGCTCTCCGGCGAGGGTCGTCTCAAGAACTACAAGATCCCACCTCCTCAGGTTGTTCGTGAAGGTAACAAGAAGTCCATCTTTGTCAACCTTCCTGAGATTGCTCGCAAGATGAAGAGAAACCCAGACCACATCATTCAATTCATCTTTGCCGAGTTGGGTACCAACGGTTCCGTCGACGGATCTGGTCGCTTGGTTATCAAGGGTCGTTTCCAACAGAAACAGTTGGAGAGCGTGTTGAGACGATACATTGTCGAATATCTGACCTGCGGAACCTGCAAGTCTCCAAACACGACTCTCAACAAGGAAAACAGACTTTTCTTCGTCAGCTGCAACATCTGTGGATCGAGGAAATCCGTCTCGTATGTATTCCCCTATCCCACATATATTGAATATCCAAGGTCGTCTGCTAACCAAACGTTTACAGTGCTATCAAAACTGGTTTCCAAGCCGCCCTCGGCAAGAGAAAGAAGCAACAAGCTTAAATGCTACCATCCGGTTGCTTCTTTTTATGACCTTTTACGTACACCATTGTCTCTTTCTTCTGGCATCATTACACTCTGTACCTCGGCTGCGGCCTCTACTATCATCCACCCGTAAAATCCCCCTCACAACGTCCGACATTTTCTGTCTATGATTTACAATCGAGCCAAGCATAGAGTGTACTAATGTTGCGACGCGACGGCCTCTAACGCCTTCCGCTTTTTGCTTATATCTATCATTCTACCGGGTGTTTCTATTATTATTTATTTCATGTTCTTGTATTTCCATCTAGGGTTCTCTTAATCGAGCATTTTTCGATGGGTCTGTTCTTTGTGTCGTCTATGCTTGGCTTGCTGGCAAAAAATTCCATTTTATGTCTCCCTTTACTTTTCGATGTCTTCTTGGCTGTGCATGGGCTTTCACGAATTCTCGATGTGTCATGTCCGGCTTAAAAGTCTCTATGTGAAATTCAGTTTCTGCAGGTTGATATATTCCTTGTCGTTATTAATTCTGTAGACGAGTTGATATACTTACCTCCTCGATTGTACGTCCCAAAAAAAACTCACAATTACAAACTAATGATTTGATAACCCGTAATGAGATGTAAAGACAGAATTTATGACTTCAATCCCCCGGACAAAAGCGAGCGTACTTCGGGCAGTGATCCGCTTAGTAATTTGTCATGAAACCTTGCAGAAGCTTAAAAGCTTGGTCGCCTCCTCCTGCTGCAAGTTAGCGGCTGAAAACCGGATATCCTTGTTAGGAAGGAAGTTCCTGGCCGATGTATCAACCAAGCTCCACCACCAGTGGGGAGTTGACCGCAGCGCAAGTCGACCGCGCCTTTTCGCCCATGCAAGTTAATCGGAATACGTTATAGGACTTTCCTGCAAGAAAAAGCAGCCGCTTTGCAGCAAAAAGTCACTTTATCCATGCATGCAAGCCCCGCTTCGTGAAACCTAGACAGCAAAAAGAGTCAGGTAGTCTTAGTATGATGCGATGCCCGAACAAACACAAAATTTCCAAAGGATTTTTTTAATTGCAGCGAGGCGCTAGACATGGGAGGTGTCCTCTGCTTCCCACTGGATACGGCATAAAGCCCTCACAGCCTCAATCTCAACGGGCGCCGGGCTAACCTGCTAAGCAGAGCAGATGGACGAGGCATGATCCAACAGTTTCAAAGCTCGTCCCTCAACTGTAGCCAGCCGGGTCAAGGGTGCTCGTGCCCACGGCGGGCGAGCTCGAGCTGAGAAGGTTTTGCCATTTTGGACACATATATAGTTATAAGTTGCGCCGCTCCCGCCTCTGCCTTTCGTGAGCCTCTCAGAACGATCTCGTCTTCTCTAGGAAGCTCGTTGGTTCTTCTGCTTCAAGTTCCTCCAGTTCTACGCCTGCATTCGGAGTTTGGTTTGGGGTGTTTCGGTTATCGCACGAGAGCCAAGGTTCGTATACTCGGTTTCCACTTTCGCAGATGTCATTGGTGCACTTGTCCGTCCAAACGGGAGCATAGGCGCTGCCCCTCCTTCTGCTATTTTTTGCTTGGTAGCTGCCGGCAGAAGGAAAGAAGAGAAGAAGCAATCGCGTGGAGAGATTCCTTCCTCTGAGATTAATATCCCGCCGTCTCCGTGTTTTCTTGACGTTGTTTTACTGTAAATTTTCATATTCCGCAATATTTCCTGCAAGTTCCCCCGCCAGCTGCGAGTTCTCGGCCGCTCGCGATCGAGAGGAAGCGCGCTTTTTACCCCTCAATTCCAACCGAATCTCACCGAAATCGTCATTCGCTACCACCGGTACAGCTTGCTAGCTAAGCTCGACTGGATATATTCGAGTGCAGCTGTTGAAATCCCACTCCCTGAAATCCCCGCCCTTTTGCGTCCGAGATAGATCACTGTCTGCTTAAGCTTTCCAGCCTCTTGGGCCGTTTGATCTTGCTAACCCGGGCTTCGAGACTGACGCAGGTACAGAACAATCAAATAGCTACCTTTAGCTGAACACGAATTCACCCGCAGTTCTCGTGAACAAAGGCGCAAGCAACTCAAGATGTCTGGTTTCCAGGGCTCTCCTCCACCGCAAGGTGGCTACTATCCTCGTAAGTGCAGCTAGCTTGCTTGAGTTTTCTTCCTGTAGTAAAACGCGATTGAAGGGGGAGAGTAAAAGGGAAATCATAGGCGAGATGAGATATTGCTAACGCCGTTGGTGAGCTTGTTGCGATTTCCGCATGCATACAAAATGACGAAGGGGCGCAGATTGGCGATTCTCTTGCCATCGGGGATGGATCGCACCCAGATGGAATAGAAGAGTTACGTTTTTGAGAGAGAGAATGGACTGCTAACAGGCCATCTTTGAATCATACAGCTCCACCGGAGAAGGGTAACTACCCACCACCTTCTGGCGCGCCTCCAGGCCAGCCATCATACGCTCCCCCCGGACAGCAGCACTTCTCCCCTCCGCCAAACCAGACCTTCGCGCCACCTCCAAACCAGTTCAGCCCGCCTCCGACGGACCAGCGTGGGTCGCAACAATACTTCTCCCCCCCTCCGCAGAACTTCGCTCCTCCTTCCGGCCCTCCGCCACCACAAGCACAACAGCAGGGGCCTCCTCAATCCTTCCCCTCCGGCCCACAGGCGAGCGCTACCTCTAGTGCTATCAGCCAGGAGCTCGTCGGCCAATTCAATGGAGGAAGCTACAGGATTGATCACAGGGACTCCAATACCATCCTAACAATGAACTTGGCTCACGGATGCCCAGTTACCGCAAAGCCAGGTATGTGTTGACAGTTTATTACCAAAATTCCTCTCTTCGAATGGATCATAAGACCCACTATGGAGAGGAGGAGGAGTAGGAGTTTTTATTAATTCATTCTAATCACCTCCTGTCTAAATAGGTGCTATGGTTGCTATGGCCGCCTCTGTCACACTTAAGGGATCCGTCAAGGTGTCTCTCAAGAAGCTCATTACCGGTGGTGAACTCGCGCACTCGACCTATACCGGCCCCGGTGAGGTTATTCTCGCCCCGGCATCCCTCGGTGATATCGTCCCCATCCGTCTCGATGGGAACCAGCAATGGACTATGGGCAAGGACGCCTTCTTGGCGAATACCCAGGGTGTGGTCAAAGACTACAAGAGCCAGGGATTGGGCAGTGCCATGTTCTCTGGAGAAGGTCTGTTCGTGTACAAGATCACGGGACAGGGAGTGTTGTTCGTGACAAGTTTGGGAGCGATCATTCAGAAGAATTTGGCGCCTGGAGAACAGTATATTGTTGACAACGGACGTGAGTACCTCCTCATTTTATTTATAGTATCACGAGAAGTTTTGTAGCAGGAAAAAGGCTAATGATTATTTTAGATCTTGTTGCGTGGAACTGCAAATACGTTATCGAGAGAATTGCCAGCGGTGGTATTATTAGCGCTCTGTCGTCAAACGAAGGTCTCGTTTGTCGATTCACGGGTCCCGGAACGGTCTTCATTCAGACCAGAAATCCGGGCGAATTCGGAGCATGGATCCGGTCTCACGTTCCTACAGGTGGGGGTGGGGGCGGCGGCCTTCTTTCCTTCTAAGCGATTGCGTTTATTGTTGGCCAAACTGGATAGCCCTTCTTTTTTTTTTGATATCCTGTGTTTGATGTCCTGTGAGGGACATCTGCTGTTCTGTTTTTTTGATACTCTCCTTCTTTTTTCCCTTTGGCACGAGGTAGTGTATTGTTGTTTTTTTGTTTCAATTGTATCCGTGTGTGACTAATATGTGTGTGTGCATATGTTGATAGGACGCTGATGGAGGAGGTTTCTGATAACTTCTTGTTTGGCTCGTTGTATTCGTTTTCTATTACATTCACTCGCTGGGTTGGTTGTACGGATCGAGGGTGCGAGAAGACATGCATGTGTGGTACTACGAAGCTGAAATGGAAATCAAAGATATGATATCAATTTATGTGTGTGCTGTGGTAGTAGATTCGCGCTGGGAGGTTTGAGTGCTACACAAATTATGAGAAATTTCGTTTGAATGAAAATACCAACCTGTAGGGCTGAATAACGAATATACTGGCTGAGATGTACGATATAAAGCCTAGATTTGTATCCAAAAGAATGCCTCGATGGATTTAGGATGTATTCGGGATCTATATCCGTGTTTTCATAAACTATTTGGTTTGATTCTCATGCAGCTGAAATTACACTCAGTGTGTCCGGATATATGTATATAAGCATCTATCTGAAAGCGTCTACAGCTGAGCCAGTCACTATCTAGACCTTTTGACGTACGAGAGATACCTTGGTAATTTTTGCCGACGTATCAAATTTCGAATTTCACCAGGCTATCTACATCGCTACTGGTCCTCTCAAGATATTCCAATTGACCCGATCGGAAGTATTGATATGCGCGAAGGAATTCACCGGAGAGGTCTGATCAGGCCCGCAGTCAGCTAGACTGTTCTCGAGTATTCGGGCTTAAATATTCTAGGTTTGTCCCTATCGGCTAGTATATTTGAGGATTTGAGAGAGGTTTTGTACACGAGGCCGTCAGCTCCCTATTCCCGAAGCATATAGGGGTGCAAATTTCAACTTATAAGCCCGTCTGTGCATTAACCCGGAAAGGGAGTTTTTGAAGGTCTAAAGCAAATATTTAAATGTGATAGAGAATTTATAGCATAATGTCAATAGACTCTGTCACTTTTTTCAGTTATTAGGTTTATTTTCTTTTAAAGAAAAATTCCTTTTCTAGTCTAGAGTCCGATTGAAGCCCGTGCTTCTCACATGACGCTACTATGTGACATGGAGCTGTAGTAGCGATCGGTCAAGCCATATATGCATAACCGTCCACCGACCTGATCGAATGTTCGCAACATGCCGGAGTGGAAGAAAAAGACGGGCAAAAGAGACCGATCCGAGGAATGTCAGCCGCAGAAGCTATCGAGTTATTCCCATGGGACGTACTTGTAAACTGCTGTCTACGATGCGGGTTTTCGCCCGTGGATTAATAACTCTCGTTGCAATATCGGACCATGCAAGGGGGTCGTTAGTGGGCATTCGAGAAGCCCCATTCTGACACGCACACACAATCCGTTGTGCACGAGCTGATCGGCCAGACTCTGCGACGTCACGACAACACAGATTGGCTAGACTGCAGCTTTCTGTCGATTCGCGAGTTCGAGGAAGAGTCCGTACATTGAGCGGACGGAGCATTCTTTGACATTTCGGCACTCGCACCCGGCAAAGATTTGGCTGGTTGGAACGACCAAGGTGGCGGGTTGTATTCCAGGTTGCGGCCTCAGGTGGGTTGTGTTTAACATGCGGCCCGTAACGGCTGATGAGCAGGTGGCGGCGGCCCAGATCTTGTACGGTGCATACATGTGCGTACGTCAGATTTTAAACTTCGTCGTTTCATCGCTACGGAATAAAAAAACCTGGAGTTTCAACTATACTATGAGTCCCACAGGTCTCCACGTTACGAGGTTGTACGACATCCTGTCGCGAATCTGAAAACCGCGCTCGCTTGGATTTCAGGGCTAAAGGCTAAGAGGCTGAAGCCATCTCGGGCCGACACGAATACTAATGGTCTTTCCCTCGACTGTGCCCGAAGCTTATTTCCACTTGCCGAAAATTATTTGAGCTTTCTTGGCGGGGGCAGACCAACTCTTTGAGGCAGGATATCGCGAGATTAGTTAGCCCCCGTGCCATGTTGCAATCGCTGATGGGGCTTCTTCGATCTAACGATACTTGGTGATTTGGGCTGGTGTTTTGTTGGTTGGTTGTACAGGAACCCCTCAAACTGGTCCGGGCATTGCGGGCAATGCGAGTTCCTTTTCCTTCCCTTTCCCCCCCGAATTCTTTCCCTTTCGCTCGTTCCCTTATCCACCAAACTTGTCTCAGTATCGAATCGACAAAACGACCACCGCACGATCTTTTCTTGAGATCTGAACACTCATTCGCTTTCTTAGCTTCATCGCTAAGCGTACGACTCATGATCCGAAAATTTTCACTACTTCAACAGCCACGGTTTTCCTCGGACGCGTCAGCGGGTTTTATTGGACACATTCTGGTTTTCCGTACGAGGGTTGGGGGCGGTTGAGACAACACGGGATCGAGGCCGACGCTACTAAAAAAGGAGCTGGAATGAATCCAAGCTAAAAGGCCTAGATGGGCTGCTGATAGGCGGCTGCCAGCCCGGAACAAAAAAAAACATTGACATTGTATCGAGATTTTCGGGTTCTCACAATGGGTACCAAATTACGCGGGTTTCGGGTCGGGGAATAGGCCTCATGTTTCAGCGGTTATTGAATGCGACATAATATTGACCTTAAAGTGAGAGGGGGGAAAAGGGGACCATTTCGTTATGCCTGGACGGCTAAACCCACTGAGGGCAGGAGGACAAAACGCAAACTCTGGTACTTTGCGTACCACAACCTGGCTGCCGCAAAAATCATATTCTGGCTGAGTCGAGCCGCATCAGCTCGCTTCGCGGGGGAGGTTACCTAGAATAGATCGATATTTCGCGAAGCGCTCGGACGGGCTCTTAGCAGAAACTGCTCAGATGCCTCGCGAATGCACTGGCGAGGGCGTGGTCACTTAAACGAAATTTGAGAAGTCGAGCTAGCTAACAGGTAAGAAAAGCAGGCTTTTTCTCTCTCTCTCTGTCCTTTGAAGTCTTGAAGGCGTTGTGAGACAACCTGGGGTTCATGGAGAAGCGAGCAGTGCTGATGTTAATTGATCGTCGTTCAGACCAGAAATTAGGACGTCTCGGACCTGAGCGGCGGAGAATTGAGCGGTCTGGATGCACAGCACGGATTACAAGACTGTGCGCGATGCATGACAGCCGCGGAGGAAAATATTGCTCAGCCTCTTGAGGGTACCGGCCCGGCCGGGCTGGATGAAGCCCTGCATCGCGCTTGTGACGGCTCTGGTTAGATGGAGTTTCTAGTGGTGGCCTGGGTGTGGCGAATGGAGGCGCTCTGATACCAGATCATGAATCTGCAAGACATAACCGCTGAAGGCGCAATGTCTTTTGCAACTAGTATCTTGGCATTCTGTTGGAGATATATCAAACGAGAGTCAATTCTGGGTCTTCAGCCAACGGGAAACGAGGCCTCGTGGTGGTGTCAATACGCAGGCTGTGTATGCACAGCAGCCAGCTGTCCGAGCGTACGCCTTCGTCTGTGCAGTAAGGAATGTGGACCGCTGCTAGTTCTACGTATCAAGTGCCAAAATGCTCTAGCACGCCCCTGCAGGTGGGAGCACCCGTTCAAGCCTTGCCTGCCGAATCCCCGCTGGAAGGGTATACCTCTCTTGGACTGGACTGCTCAGCAACGAGAGAAATTCTATCTCTTTCGATAAGTTATGATTGTTAGTTAAAAGAGGTAGGATCGATAGAATATTTGGTTAGCGGAGAAACATGTTGAGGGATATCGATATCAACTATCCTTGGCGTTCGGAGAGCTGTCTGATCCTACTACTTTCGATACAACCCGAACCATCATAGGACGTCACGATTGTCCGGGAAAGCATCGAGGAATCCTGACGCCTTGAGCCCGGATTCCCCTGGGGTTTCACGACTGAAAGACACCTTACCAGTAACCGAGCCGATGAGCAGAAAGAACTATACCTGTTCTTCTTAGTTCAATATCTTGTGGAATCGCTATGATCTGAAGGGGTGCAGAGTTCACATATCTCCGTCGGGGTAATTTCACCAGCATTTGAAAAGTTGTACAAGGCCATAACCGGCGATGAGGGTTGGTATCCTGCATCTTTAACGCTGGAATGACGGGATACGAAATATCGGCACATCTGGTAAAAAAGAGGGGCGATCAGATGAGCGGCATGTCCTTAAATGTGAGCATTCTGAGATTACGAAAAAGGACCCAGATCCAACGAAGAGACGGAACGTTGAACCAAGAACCTTTCGTTTGGATTGTCTGGCAATTGTCGAGTTGGGTTTTGTCTCTCGTCTACAATAGCTGGCTGCTATTACGAGAAGAAGTAGAAGCGAGCCAGGCTACTGGTGGATGGGTTCCAACGGACAACATATGACAAGTTGGACTGGCTCGAGTCGTTAGGCATACGGTATCGCCGCATTAGTCGTTTCGAGATATGAGGTGTTTTAGGCGGCAACCACCAATTGATTTCGACGATTTTACGGGTGGTACGGCCACTGGGAGGTCACCTGTTCTGTTGTATCCCAAATGGCCGGCTGTTAGCTCCGTCTAGCGGCTCCGGGAACCAGACTATCAGCAACCTCTTTTCTCAATGAGCGAGTATTCGAGTGTTGGTATCATGAGGGGAGGGCTGCATATGCTCCTGCACGAGTCCGATATCAAGCAGAGGAATTGATGTCCGATGGAAATGAAAGCACAATGTACCCCTCACATGCACTAATCTAGCCGATAGCCCAAGATCGGACCAGTTGATTGGCCAGCGCCGAACCGGAAATGTGTAGAGGGCGGCTTGTGGGTCTCTGAGGTGCGGCAGCCATTCTGATGACCCGGAGGGAGGGAGGGACTTTGCTGTGCTTTGAGGGCCAGTCCGATGCCCGAGATTATCTGTGCGACTATATCCCGCCATGAGAAGCGAGTGGCGTTATCCCAATCCGTCGAGGCCTCTGCGACGATAAAACATTGAAAATGTTAGATCTGGCGGCCTAGTCGATGCAGCGAATCAATCGTTAGTCTCGAGATACGAGCGAATTTGCCCCGCAGTTCCTCGGTGAATGTTGACCCCAGTACGTATTACCATAACCGTTCGGTTTTTTCTTCCGGGATGCAAGTGCCTCCAAAGCAGACGGGCTAATTTCGGGTGGTCTCCTTAGGGCAATCGGGTCTGCAGTTTCATCCAACGACGTCGGTTGGAATTTTCGTGTTGTGCACTGTAACGTTAACCTCTAGAGCTCTCTGCTAGGGTAGGAATCGCGAGGTTCGAGAAAGCAAAATATGAGCGATCGTATAGATAATATCGACGGTTTCAGCGGACGTTGTCCAAATGCGACACGGGAATATTATAGGGAATTCGGGCACTTATTAAATTAAGTTTCTTTCGGTAATACACGAGGCGGCAAGCCCTGTTCCTGGTCCGTTAGCGAGCTTCGCGTGGCGGCATCTTATATTCTTGGGCAAATGAGGAGGCGCTGGACCCACCACAAACTCAACATTCCAACCACAGACGATCACCATGTCAACATATTTTCGAGTTCGAAGAACTTCGACAGCCAGATTCCAGGGGAGAACCAATGCCTACAAAATGTTTGCGGTCGAAATTACATAGGTATGTAGGTCTACGGTATAACAATTGGAAGTCCATTGGCGTTAGATTGCGATATGGACCGTGCTTTTCACTGAGACTGACGCTTTTGTGTAGGATCGCGCCCATGCCGGCATATTGCTTGACGCACGTCGGCTATTATGTCTACACATGATTTTATTCCACCTACGATGGATCGATCCTTCAAGCAAAATAAAAAAGGATTTGAATGCTAGTCGCTATTCACTTGCTGGTAGCTGGTCCTGTCGTGCGCCCAAATCTCAATGTTGCCTCGAAGAATTGCAATTGCGTTATTCCTTGCATGGTTCGAAATACTGTTTGAGCGCACGAGAACAAAAAAGGAATCGGCTTTTACCCATTATAGATACGCTAGGGTGCGTCAATTATTGGCCAATGTGGGCTGAGAGAGACCTAGAAGAACAGAAAAACAAAAATATGATATGCTTCCAAATCTCGGTTCGATTCCCTCCAAAGAAGGCAAAACAAGTATGAGTTACGAATGCGTCCTATTGAGACTCGGATAGGAATGCATTCCCTATTTTTCCCAAGTCCCACACCAATGTGTATAATTCTTTTGACCCACACGGTTCTATCGGAGCGCCCATACCTATCGGGGAATTTCTTTAACTTGACAATGGCGGTACGGAAAAGCAACTATCAGCTGACGTGCACAAGGTTACTCCCTGAAGCACGCAGCAGTTCACAAGCCCAGGTAGCGCCGTATCCTAGAGACCCAGACTTTATCAGGCGCCTCTGCTTCGATTCCCCGGATAGGAAATTTCGATGCATCGGTCCACGTTCCTCAGCGTGGCGCGTTGGCAACCACACCTTGAAATGAATGTTCGGCCAGTATGGATCAAGATATTGTTACTTGGGTCACCAGTTACCTCATCGACAATCTCGCCCCCCAGGCCCAGGAATCTTCAATGTCATGGGAGCCTGTCATAGAGGAACCGTGACAATCAATGAAAGGTTTCAGAACAACCAAATTGGCGATCCGATGAGAGGCTGGATACCCGATAACATGCTATCGTGATTTGTTGATACCCTCCACCCGCGGTTTCGAGGTGCTCATAAACACTGGCGGAACCTCGAAATTGTAGAGGCCTCTTCATATTCGTCATTGGCGTTGACTTTGGTGAACTGTTCCCTTCTGGCCTATTTTCTGGTATGAAGTTGCGCAGGACTCAGTCTATCGTCGACCGTATAACACACCGTCACACTCAAGCTCCGGCTACAACCTAGACGACAACCTGGAAAACCTTACTCGAATTTTATTTTACGTTTCGACGGCTCGAGTAAAGTCCGCGAATTGAGTTTTCCGTTGGGATCGCAGTCTGATTCGAATAGTCCTACAACAGGCTCAAAAAGTATCTCTCGCGCCAACCTGGCCAACCTGGACCTCCGCGAAGCACACGCCGGCACGAAACCTTGTGGTTTTAGCTCAAAGAGCAGTTCAACAAGTAGGATCTGTCGGGACGGCCTTGGCGACAGCGGAGGAGTGATTTTTAGGCGTGGTGCAGTTACGGACGTTCGACGTAACGATTCGACGAGAGACAATCCTTTCCGCGGAAGCTGCCGCTATCGAGCAAAAAAGAAGTAAAATTCCATCAACTTGTCTAGTGCCTCTCTCAATTCTAGACTAGAGGGAAGGAGTGTTTGAAGACTCTTTCACACACTCTCTCGCTTGTTCGATACTAAGGAACCACTTTGAGAGCTGATAAAGTGGTCTGTGGTGTTTTCCCTTGTCCTATTTCGTCTTGACACATTCCTGGGCAGCGCTGTAGTCTTGAATTCAAATGTGGAAGCCAGACGAGAATAAGGATGCCTACTCTTCCGAAAACGGGGGGCCGACTGAATCATGGTGGTCGAAGACCTCAGCACCGGGTGAGCACATAGATACCTTGCTCACAGAGTACTTGCACACCACCGAGGCAGGATCGGAGGGAAAAGCAAGTGCAGAGGACCAGAACGGATCGTTCAGGGCAAGGTTCGAGCATCCGCACTCGATTAGCTCTCACATACCGCCCCAGGCCCCCGGGATCGAGATTGCCATGAGTGAGGGCCACCATACCTCATCATGGCCTGGACAAGAGGCCTATGAGACAGGCGGAACACCGGATGGCATTGACGGTGGTAGCGACGGTCTAAAGGTTCTCAGGGACCACGGACACGATGTTGCAAGGGAGGTTGGTGATGGTGGTTGTGTCAGCCAGGCTCTGGGCCATGGCGGGCAGCAGATTAGCAGGCATTATAGTCCAGACGCCAAAAGGGATGGAGAGGACGAAGGACCCGGGCCAAACCTAAGCCCGTTGGACTCGATTAATGCTCCTCCTCTGCCCACTACGACCGCTAGTGGTGGTAACAATCTTGCTACGGACCTTATTAAGGCCGGCCACCAATTGGAACAGACCTCTGCCTCTGCCTCACCGCTACTCCTCCAAGGCTCTCTAGTGGAACCCGAACTTGCTAATAAACAGGGCCCATCCTCGCCATCTGCTGTGGATATATCATCCCCTCTTGACCCGCATCCTAACGCTCGTTTTCGTTCTCGTCCTCACTTATCTCATGCCTCATCGTCTTCCTCTCCCTCTTCTATCAAGCCAGGCTATTTGATCCACGGTGCTTCCACCTCTCTCACTTCTACTACTACTACTACTGCTGCTGCCTCTACCACCGCTAGACGGCCCTTTTCTGCAGTGCAACAGTACCGCATCTTAGACGAGCGCCAGGCTAAAAGAGCTCCACTGTGGAGAAGACGAGTCAATTATAAAAGCTCATTACCCGACACCGAAGAAATGCTCGCAACCGCTCGCTCGCAGGCGTACGACATTTCGAGCCCGAGTCCAATGACTGAATCTCTCAGATATCCGGCCCAGCAGGACCCGTCGTATTTTCTGAACAGCAGGGAGCAGTCTGGAACAGAGCATGGGGAACTCTTCCCGCTTTCCCCGCCGCTATCTAGTGCCCGCTCGAGCTTTTTGTATCCGAACAACAATGTTGCACCTCACCTAAACGGCAACTATAACCTGTCCACAGAATCCCTCGCTTCGAACGTCGAGGCTAATACGATCAGCCTGCTCTCTCGACCTCACAGCATGCCTCAACTCCAGGAACAAATGGAAAACCCCTACAGCAATCCCATAGCCCGACCCTACCTCCACCACTCTCCGAGCCATGAGTACCTCTCGCCGGAGAACAGTTTCGAGGACGGTAGTATGATGAAGCAGCAGGCACCCCTAAGCGCCTTTTCGAGCTTCAACAACCAGGTCTGCTCCATGAACGGGTCCCTCGAGCTGGAGAACGGGGAAGACTCGTCCTCTTCCGCCCAAGGTTCCTCTCCTCAGGCCTGGTGGAGCCAGACTGCAAACCTCGAACTCGCTCAGGATGGGGCTTCCATGATTTATCCTGCTACTTCTGCACCGGCTGCATCTACTGCCGCCTTTACATCTTCTCTACCGAACATGTCGCCTAAGCGTCGGTTCAACCAAACACCATCTAACGAGAACCTCAGTCAGCTACTGATGCTTCAACAACAACAACAGCAGCAGCAACAACAACCACGATCACCGATGCCCGAACAAGATCGTATGTACGCTTTCATGAACGGCCAACAGACACATTCCGCCATGCCATCTCCGCCTGGCTCTCCGGGCTATTATTTCACCCCGCAAATGCCCAGCGATGGCTTCTGTCCGCCAACAAATCCCGGTGGTGTGAGCTTTATCGACCCATTCCACAACTCAGGACATCATCAGCCACAACCCCATCAACAATACAACACCTTTCCACGCCGGACTCCACTCCCGAAATCACTCTTAGGATACGACGCCCCTGTTCAATCGACACCACCGATACCGATTCGAACTGTTCCTTCACACGCCAGCCACTCCAACGGCATCACTAGATCTTCTTATTTACGCAAAACTGGTAGCCTCGGCAGGTCCGGACGCATCCCAACCATGGGCAAGAATGATCCAAAGGAGGTGTCATTTGTCAATTTCACCCCCCATGACGCTACCAAGATCCTCAGCGGAGTTGCACCGAGTGGTAGTTCCAAGACCAAGGCACGAAGAGAAAGAGAAGCACAGGAAAAAAGGCGAAAATTGTCGGAAGCAGCAGCCGCGGCGGTCCTCGCTGCTGGTGGCGACCCGTCAGCGATCGAAAACATAGACTTCTAACCGACCAGACGATCTAGAGTCACGTTACCCTACTTTATGCCTTTCTTCTTGATCTACTCGTCCTACAATGGTGTCTTGGATTCTCAAAACTGCTTTACCGTTAATCAGTCTTTTTTATTGTTTCTGTATACCCTTTTCGCGAATAATAAAAACTCTTGGGAAGATTTCAGGTTGGACTTGCTGCTATTTCCTTTTTCCTCTTTTACTTTTTACTGTCAGGGATTTTTCATTTTTGGTGTTCGACGTTTCACAAAGGCAAACGGTATTCGATACGGGATTGTGATCAGACTGGGCTCTTTTTTTTGGTAGTATCGATTTATTCTTACATTATTATTATTATATATCCCTTCTGTATTCATATTTCGGAGATAGCCTTGGTGTACGTGTGATCCTACTACAGCATTGGAATATTGTCGGTCTCTGTATCAAGACTTCTCTTCCCACACTTTAGGAAAGAGTCGGGAGGACATTTCCCAAGTTTCAAGGCATCACTACTACATACATGGCGTTTCAAGTATATATTGCACGAATTCATGTTTTTCCTTATTTACGGTTTTCCTTGGTGGCTAGAGATGTGCCGACGACATTACGATCCCCACGACATTTCCCCGATCAACAATCCTCGCCTATTACCTCACGCTTCCCTCCCGTGGCACCCACCCTTTTACCTCGAGCCGGTTCTCGCCATCCCGTTTCCCACGCAGCAAAGAAAAACTTTCTCATATGGGAACCACTCCCCAAAAAGCGTGTTATTTTCGTGGCTATCTTCTACCTCTTCTTTCTTCAGTTTTCTTCTTCCTCGCTTATTTCTTTAATCACTCATTTGATCTCTTTCTGCGCCTTCCTTGAAAAAAAATTGCTTGATTGATTTATTTGGATTTACGCAATATATCCTTTTTTTTTCGAAGCTTACTTGATTCAAAGCTTTCGTACACATTTGCCTCACGCGAGGAAGAAAACTTTCTTTATATCATTTATACATTTTCCGAGTTACTATTAAATTTCTTGTAATAAGCTTTCTCAAAACCAACTTTAACGTCGAAAGGTAGTTATTCAGCTTTCGGTTCTCTTTGCTTTCAATATTTTAAAGTTTCTCTTGGGTAAAACTCAACGTTTCATCAAGTTTTCCTTCTTCTCCTTCATGTTTACAATTCCTTTTTTCACTATTGCCATTCGACATACATACATAATTATTTTTGAGTTTTAGAGCGAGATTAGCAGATGTTTATAGCGCTCTCCTCGACTCCCAGCGGCTTTTCTACCACACAAAATAAAAATAAATATAAAATTGAACCCAATACATAAGGGATACAAACAAGATCGGCGGCTTAATTACTGGGCAAAACTTCCAACTAACTTGCCATTTCCCACTCCCTCCCATCTGACCTAACTGATGTCCGTAGTGCAAAAAGGCATCTCCGAGGCAGCCCCCCCAAGGACATGCAAATTTGCACGCTAGGACTCCTAAGCCCTGACACTTGAGTGAAATTCATCAAACCAAGAGAGTGGGATACATCGCTGCCACGTTCCTCTGGCACAGTCTATACCCTTGGGGGTAAGATGTAACTTTTCCTGGAAATTTTCACGAAGAGGGGGCGTATCGAATGGCTCGGACAAGCTAGCAACTTGTTCAGCCAGTCAATCAGGCACTGCGAATACGAGGCAGTGGATTTGATAGAGATACGCCTAAGCTATCTTTAGCTTAGAAGGCTGAAGCTACTGGTCGAAGATAGTCTTATCCTACTACCCCTCACTTCGAAGATTCTGATCTGAGGACTCTCAAACACCCCTCTAAGCCTGCTTGTTCACCTACCTGGCCCCCTCCTCCTTCCTTCGTACGATGTTTGGTTTCATTCGCAAAAATGTGACATGAGTACAATACGAATACATCAGACCACCATTCGTCACTAACCCTTGAATGAGTGAGAGCGGAATCTCATGGCAGCTCTCAAGATGAGATCGGTTGATCCACATTACAATGCCATTATCGAAAAATTCTTTCACCCGTTTTTCAAATTTCCTGTATTTCTTATCAGCCAAGGCGTTACCCCCAATTTCTACCTGCCGGTAAATGGGGAAAAGCCTGCTTATGTTTAAGAAAGACCAAGCTAGGCTCCCGCCCCAAGGACCCAAGTCTCTAGTGTCTGTATGAGAGAGAAAACCTGGTCTCCAGCGTGGTGCCACTAGCTAGCTCTTCGGTCCGTAGGGCCTGTCAACTCTCCGGAGACCCGATGTTCTCTCAAAAACAAGGCTAGAGAGAGAGGTAGGGGACTTGAAAGAAGTCTTAGATAAATATATTTTAAAACGCAAATAGGGGGGCAATCAAATATTTCGATTCTCGAAAGCCATCAAGATTGAATGGATAACCCTCCACAAGCTCTCACCGGCATCTTTTAGATACCCGCTAGCATTAGAGTTTGCTCTTTAACTAAAACGCGAACATTGATTGAGAATGCAGGTTGGAATGTGTAGATCCTGCACACGGGACTTCCCAGATATCATTCAAGGGCAATCGTAGGCGTCTTTTTGTTTTTTCCAAACCTTTTCGAAGGACCATTAAGATTTCTTCCTCATATACACACACACCTAACATTTCCAACTTTTGCAAACTCTGTCCGGAGTTCGGTATTTTAGGGAGAATGTTTCTACGACCGCGTACGATCGTGCCGAGGCCTAACAGTGATATGATATACACTTGCGTTGGACAGGGGTTCACATGCTGTTTGAATTGCGATTAAGTGTTAACTCCGGAATGCTGCTGGCATGTTTTCATCCATTGCTTTTTCCTTTCCCTCTGTCTCTGTCTCTCTGTCTCTATTCTGACTCTTAGTGACATCTACGCTTGTGGCTGCGTAACATCCTCATGTACCTTCTAGCGATTCATACTTCCTTGAAAAAATCTTCGACCTGGATCCCTCGTCCACCAATTGAAATCGAATCCTGAGAACTCAGCTACATGTACACGTAACAGTATTGACTGTGCCAGTCGATTCGGATCCACATTCGTGGGTACCAGCGGCGTCCCGCGCGACAGCAAGGAGCAGTGGGATATGGCGTAATTCGCGAGAAAATCTGGAGCCGAAATTGCCCTGTGGCGTGGGGGGGGTCGATTTGTGTGACCTCCTGTTAAACCTCGTCAATATTGTGGCTCCTTGTTGTTAATTACGGGTGGCTATCGATAGGTCGCCCTTGCCCTGGGCTCGTAATATTAGAGTGGCAACCGCCGGATCCAGACCGAAGGAGCCACTGGTGTGGGAGATGGCTTTAATGTGCTACTACCAGTTATTCGGAGTTTTCAGCGGCACGCAATTCGTCGCTCTGGATAACTTCACGTGTGTGTACTACGTCAGTTTATGGTTACGATGGATTTAAATATCGCGAATCGGTGGAACTATCGGCAGCCCGCATATAACTTTTAGTTGCTGGAATATATGCGGCAGTACCGTCTTGCTATCTGGCCATTTTGTTCTCCAGTGATTCAGACTGACTAAATTATAATTAGGTATACATCCCAATTGACGTTGTGCACATCCAAAGCCCCGATACTCCGCAAAGTACTATTCTGCCCTATCTATCATCAACTTTCTTCCCAAAACTTGATGCACTGCTATATTGGTCTGTTCAAGTCTTTAACAGCCACTGGCCATCTTGAATAAGATATGTGCTGAGAAATTGGCTATCAAATGAGTGGCTGTCATATCACAATTCACTGGATCGCGCTGCGTTGCCTCTGTTGTAATTTGTTTGTGTTGGTGACCTTTGAGATATCATGTGTTCAAGTAGCTATGCTTCATCTTACCAGGCGCATATTTCATAATTGGGCAAACAGATTTGAAACTATTATTAGATTGTATTAGCTATGCGTGAAGTTGTTCTCTTTGCTTAGAAATTCAAGTCTTTTAGCAGAAACAGTAACCGAATTTACATATTTGTTATTCACTTATATAGCAACAACTGCTAGGTTTATCATTGCTAATTTTCAAATCGATCAGAGGCCTTTGAAAGGGTGCCCAGGTCTTTGAAAGGTAGACCTCTCCGGGTTCGTAATATCGTTTCTATGATGGTTTCTACAAAATCTAAGTTCTATTGTTGCCTCCCATTAATACAAGTTGGTTATTCGATTATTATTCTTAGTATGAACCCAACTCATAGCGCTGGCAGCTTCAAAATCCGAATTTTACTATGTACACATCATACAGCCTTCGCATCGAAAATTATAATACCAGAGTATTTCACTTGCTGTTTAGGCAAATAGTGGCTTCCTAGTCTTCTTCTTTTCGGGTTTCGCCAGCTTCAACTTCAACCTAAACAATCAATATTCCGTTAGTAAATCCAGGTATACCCTTTAAACCTGCAAGCAAATTTTCATAGACATACCTTGCAAGCAAACTATCTTGCGCAGCCAACCTCTCCGCGTCCTTCTCAGCACTCATCTCTCTACCTTCCACCATCTCCGAACTATCAATAATCATACCCCTCACGCCAGCCCAATGCCGTAACATCTCCCACTCCCAACCGCTCTCCAAACCCCTCTTATGCGGCTCCTGATACCCCCACGCCATCGCCACCCGATCGGTCAATGCCCGCTGCTCCTCCATAAACCATCTCTCGCGCATAAACACCCCAGGTATCCAATTGACTCTGATCATATGATCGTTCCAGGTTAGTAGGGCGATCATGCCTAGACTACCCGTGCAGATGTAGTATGTCATG
This sequence comes from Dactylellina haptotyla, assembly GCA_031310005.1. Taxonomy (NCBI): domain Eukaryota; kingdom Fungi; phylum Ascomycota; class Orbiliomycetes; order Orbiliales; family Orbiliaceae; genus Dactylellina; species Dactylellina haptotyla. Next base: position 1,154,645 of record CM062380.1, on the reverse strand, counting down.
AACCCGATGAATGCGTACGCCATAGCCTTCTCGTGCATCCATTGTTCTTGAAACTGGGCGATCCAGTCTGAAAGACGCCAGAGGCCGACAGGGATGGCGCCTGCACCTGCGGTAAAGGGGATAAATTTGGTCCACAGTTTCCGTCTACACCAGGCTGTGGTGCTCATAGTGTTGTCGATAATGTCGAGGGCGAGTGGCATATTTTTCGCAGATATGGCGACTTGAAGCGCATCTCGAGCAGTTTCGAAGGATATTGCATTTTTGGCGGCGTTCGGATTAGGTTTTCGGGGTGGTTTTGATGGGTCGTGGGTTACTGCTTTGTTTGCGTAGAGTTTGAGTACAGACGGGATGGTGGAGGGGTCTTTGAGTATCGCTGCGAGCTTGATGTATTCGGTTAGGATCTTGGGGGATATAAAGATGTATGGGTGGATTATAATGTGGTAGGCAATGTCCATGAGAGGGTGTACTGGAGCGTTTAGTTTCGCTTCTTTTTCCGCCTCGATGGTCTCCGGGGATTGTTCAACTGGTTCCGTTGCAAGGTTATTATTGGTTTTCTGGTTGCCATTGGCAGTAGGGGCACCTGTTAGAGAGAGAATAGCGTCATTGGGATTTGTCTTTGGAGAAGAGGAAGTTTGTGGCTTCGGCGCAGGATAGCTGGCGGCGAGACGCTGGAGCGCCTTGAAGGCGAGGATGACTTCTGTTTCCCGTGGAATCTTCGGGTTATCGCCGACCGTTTGAAGGAAGAGCTTCTCGTTTATGGCCTCGAAGAGCCGGAGTTGTGACCTGGTGTCTTCTAGCGAGTACAGAGATGACGGTGGAGGTGGCGCAGGTGCATCGGACTTCGCGGCCTCAGAAGAACCATAGCGGATGCTCTTCACGAGCTCGAACTGACGACCACTGGTGATAGGTCCTCGTACAGCAATTGGCCGTGGGATCGGTCGCAAAGCCAACCTTCGGGACGAGGAATGAACGGATCGGAATGAACAGAAGAGACACAGCGCCTTCGCGGCGGGTCTTCGGGCGGCGAGCTGCATGCTATTCGATGTCGCCAAGTGGAAGCTGCAGGCACCCGCCGTTGTTTCGACGGCATCGCGTTGTTTGACGTTGCCTCGAGTCGTACCGAATTTCGCTGTTGCATTTTACGGCAGCCAACACAACTTGCACCTTTAAATGAATTCGTAATGAAAATAAAATAAATAAAACGGACGGGCTCTACAGAATATCGGTACACCGGCAGCTTGCTAACATTTGCATTCTTATACGCAATCTCAGCCCTCTGCTCCAAGCCTCTTCAGGTCTCCGTTTACAAAGGCCTCCGCGTTCAACAGATCTGTGCTCCCGTAGACGACACGCCGCTTGATTCCCGATCCACCGCTGCCACCTACCAATCCACCACCTCCACCCTGCGTCTGATTCCGCTTCGACCATTCCACCAAATTTCCAAATTCCTCCATGTTGCCACCACCCACAGTGAAAACAATCGAGTCCGTGAAACCTTGTCTCCTTTGACCGAATGTAGCAGCGGTACCCGGTGCTGGAGCCCCAGGCGCTCTTCCGGACCTTGATGAGCTCGACCTTGGGTCAAAGTACAAGTAATCTTCCGTCTTTGCTATCGCTGAGGATGAAGCGCCCGCCGGATCCATTATAGATTCCACAATCTTAGTAATCGTAAGATCCTTGTTAACAGGCAAGAAGTTTTTGACGTTGGAAATAAGATTCTCGAAGCCACCCGACAGAGCGTTATCTCGGAACCGGTCGGTAAGCTACAAGTAAACAAAGTTAGTCTCATTCAATTGGAAGGATAGTCATACAACTACATACCCTATTACTAATAGAAGTGAAGCCACGGAACAACTCGCCACTGGCACTCGACTGTGCGGGCTGATTTGGCGCCGAGGTCATCATTGTCATCCGCGTGATCTCTCGCACTCTAATCGAAAATGTTAGATCCCATTTGTATAGCAGGAACTAGAGGTAATATTTACTTTTTCAAATAAGCCAGCGGCTCCAAATCACACTCAGCTTTCGCCAACGCAGCTTCATACTCGGCCATATCGCCTCGCGTAACATCTTGTTCCGAGCTCAAATACCATATCGCGAACAATCGTAGCTTATCAGCTGGGTTCTTGCGTTCCGGGTCGTTGATGGCTTCGAGCAACTGTGCCTTCGTCTGCTTTGTAATGCTTTCTTCCGCCTGGAAGAAGTTATCCAACTGACGGTCTTTGATGCCCTTTAATAATGCAGTGGCAATGTTCATGTGCATATCAAGCAACGCTTTCCTCTCCCTGAGCTCCGGAAGTAATGTGATGGCGGCTTTGAGGTGCTGCGCACTCGCACTCGCATCGCTATTGTCATAGTTAGTACCGTAAAATACTGGAATCTCTGGGAGTTGAAACCTACGTTGATATATCTTCCAGACTATTCGCACCGGTCTTCTTCGTAATATCCGCCGCGTCTTCCTTATACCTCGTAAGCTCTGCATCGATATCCTCTGCCACCTGAGGAAACGGCACACCCGCGTTCCTTGCCCAGAAGAAATCGTTGCTCGTTAGATCGTACGCCTTCTTCGATACCATGCCCTCACCTTCAACGGTCTCGACCGTTATTCGGTTCAGCCTCATGTTTAGTACGTCGTGTACTAGAGCCTGGTAAGTCCATGAGTGCGACAACATGGGAACCAAGTCGACATTTCGGTCGAGAATTATCAGCACGGGTCGTTGGGCTGGCTGAGAAGCGTGAGGAGGGTATGCGGACGATGTGTTAGGGGGAGGGGTGGAGAAGAGGTTGTCTTTGTTGTTGAGGATGTGGTCGCGAAGCTTTCGGTCGAGTTTCTGGGCAATCATCTCTGCCGCATTGCCTTTCGGGCATCTGATGATTGGAATTACACCTATAGGAAGTACAGCGGTTAGGCGGGTTTCGAGTCAATCGCTCAAGCTAGGTGCATACCCATTGTGACCACAACGGAGAATAGTCCAGCTACGATCTTCTCCACCGTTGCATCGATAACAGTGTCCGAGGACTTATTGCTATTCATGATATAGTAGACATCGCTCAAGTGGAGACTGAACAGGTCCGGCTCCGAGACGACAAAGTTCAAGTACTGGTCGAACACTTGGGCGATCTGCGTGCTCGTCTGGGTCTGTGCGGTGATGGAGGCGAACTCCTCTAGGAGAGCTCTGGGTATAGATGAGGTGAAATTGATATAAGTTGTCTCGTATAGTTTCGCTTGCAGGTCCTTCGCGATGAGCTTGATGTTGTCCAGCGTCGGTTCAACAATGTAGATAGCTGGGACATCGGGTATAGGGTGTCTCTGCGTGTTAAGGCTCCTACGAAACAATGCTTATCAATAAAACTGGCCCATAGTTGCATTGACGAAGAAAGATTGACGTACAAATGTATCGTTACACCATTCGCCCGTAAGTCGTTCACCCGCAGCACGGAACTGATGACATCGCGCCCGAGATTGTCGAATACGAGGACCTTCCATAACGGCTCGCCCTCTTCGTCGGTCAGAGGAGCAGCAGATACGAACGCGGTACCACCGCTTGGATCGTCACCGCTGGGTTTCGGTTTGTCGGAGTTCAAGTTGAGAATCTTCTCGATCGAAGCTATCGCCGTCCAAAACAGTTAGCATACCCTTTAATCATGCACAGCAGCATTCCAAGGAATGATCCCACCAACTTGCCGGTCTCTCAGTGTCGCCATGACTTGGAGAAAGGGTATGAAAGTTAAACTAGATTGATTTCTTTATTGACGCGATGCTCTGGTGCTTAGCGTCAGCTCTGAGACGCATTCGTCTTGCTCCGTCAACAGCTCCAACGTGTCTTCTGTCGGTGTTTACGAATGCCTCCCGATGCGTTGCGTACGACGTCAGCATGGCCTGTTTGTCAGACAAGAAGTTGCCCTTTTCGGATGTACACCCAATTAGCCTGATTTACCCAGCCGAGGCTCGCGTCCATACAATAAAATGTTCAGAACCACGAATGCCAACCACGGTTCGCCTCGATGGAGGGGTGATGGGATATAATATATGCCGTATTGATGCTCATTGTACTCCGCTTATGACTTTAGGATACCATTTTACGATATCTAATTAGAATTGTGAAATTTATATTTGTAGACAACCTTTGATATGACTAATCGACATAGAAAACCTCTTCGGTCTGCCCCCACCACCCAGGTCCACTCGCACTACCCACAGCGCCCTCAACCGGCGACTCCTGCATCTTATCCGTCATCTTCCACCACTCTTGCACCTTTGGATTACCGGCCATGCGTGCCATATCCTCGTCGAACGAGTTGCCCACATATTTAAAACTCGCAAAGAGAGTCGGTCGAGGATTCATTTGAAGAAATATGGAGTCTAGTTTTTATATAGTTCTGACTATTAGTTATAATTATCGAGCGCCTGATCTATGGCCTTGATTCTGATTGAGAAGTGAATGACTTACAATCTCGAACATTAGAGTCCTTTATTTGCTCAAGGACGTCAGGCCATACCGCCGCATGAATTACCTTGTATTCTTCAATGTATTCGGGCTTTAAGTATATCCATTGCCCGATACGGCGCGGGCCTTGTGGTGTTGATGACATCTTGAAACGGCTTTGATGGGGAAATTCGAATTATGAAAAAACTTCGAGGGGTAAATTTGAAACGAAGAGCCTGTTGACGTTACAAGTCTGAGAAACATAGAATGTTATAAACATACACGTAATACGCAACGAGATCCTAATCTGTGTGTGGTCTGGTCTTCAGCGTTAGGCAAGCTGCAGCTGGATACGAACGGGTCCGAATCGATATCTCCTACCTCGAGACGAGAACAAGGTCCAGGGTCCAAAAGTTACTCAGGAAGGAAATGCGTTGGCTGGGTCCACCAAGCACTCAATATTTATATCAAGACGGACGGCCTGATTGAAAACCAAGTTTCATACTCCTGATTATAAGTTATGATACATACAAATATATGAACAGTACATGGGCATATGTTACAATAAAATATAGAGAGGAGAATAATCTTGGTACAAAATAGACCCCTCATAGATACAGGATTTAACAAAAGAAACAGGTTAATTAACATTAACACCAGCAAGGTTCGAAGCCTCTTCCCGCCCACCAGTAGCGATGCGCTCGGAAGAGCAAGAACCACCAAATATAAACATTAAAATTGAAGCTTATAAGCGTACAATATCAATGCGAGCAACAAATTAAAAATTGAAACAAGAACAAAAAGCCGGGTTATCTTCGATAATAATCGTTGGCAGCAGAGACTAAATCACTGTAGACGCAACGAGCTCCATCCGCGTTGGTGCCACCATCAGGCCCGGTGGCAACAAGAACTGGAACAGCGGTGCTAAAAACATTGGTCTTGTATAGCGTACCTGCCACGTTTCCAGAGAGGAACAGGTCACCGTTGGCACTTGCGTAAAGCGCTCCGAAGCCGGTGCCGGTGAAAGACGCTGGGTAAACAACAACGGTGGTCCATGTCTTGGCGGACATGTCGAATTTCACAAGCATCATTCGACTATCGCTTGTGCGTACTACGACAGACCACAAGAAATTGCCCCCAGCGGGGACATAGGCCCAGTCGTAGACGGTGAAAGTGCTGACAGTTACAGTACCAGAGTTAACCACTCCTGCAAAAGTTCCCGAGAATGGGTTGAGATTGATCTGGACCCATGTTTGAGTCCCACTGGAGATCGTGGTAGAAAGCCAGTATTGCCCATTACCGTCGATATCACCAACGGCGAAATTGCCAGCTATTGGGACTGTTCCAACAGTTGTAGTACCACCGTTAAAGTCAATGCGGAAGATTGTACGTGTGGCCAACTCAATACCGTACATGTAGTTATCGAGAACATTGTATCCGAGAGCATTGATATAAGTGGTGTTGGTACCGAAGTTGTCCTTGATCAGAGTCCTAGCAGCCGAGTTGATGTCGATCTGATAAAGTTGTGTTTGGTAGACAGCAAAGCCATCGCCAGAACAGTCATAAGTGGGGCCGAGCTGCGCTGTAGGCGATGGGTTAGGTATGTAGTTAATGACAGTAGCGGTATTCACACCAGTAGTGATTGTAGAGCCAGCAGAATTGGTAGGGTACACCGTTAGTGTGGTAGCAGTAGGCCCACCGAGTGTGAGAGTGGTATATTGCTGTAGACCGCCATTCTGGTCGTCTGGTGACCAGCCTCCGTAGATACAGCGGGCTCCATCGACGTTACCCGCTACGACCGCCGTAGAATACACCACGGGTGTCTCGCGACTGAACACATTTGTTTTCCAAAGCTTTCCGCTCGCATTCTCGTAGGCATAGAGGTCACCATTGCTGTCAGCGAATGTAGCGCCAAGACTGGTCAATGTTGAACCTGTGAAGGTCTTGACGAAAGTCCATGCACCGGTGTTCGGGGCCCATCGAGCAAGCACAGGTGCTGTAGTGCCGTAAGCTATTGACCATAAATACGGTCCAGCTGCGGGAATGTAAGACCAATCGGCGATGTTATAACCAGTCAGAGTTGCGGTACCGGCTACAATTATGCGACCAAAGCTTGAAGATCCAGGCCTAAGATCAATTCTAGCCCAGGAGCGGCCAGAATCGGACACCCAATATTGTCCATTTCCGTCGATATCGCCAACATTGAAGTTGGTGAGGTTAGCGAAGGTACGGATCGTGGTGACGGCGCCATTGGAAGCCATTCTTAGAACCCTTCCGGTGGAGGTTTCAATGCCGTACATATAGTTGTCGAGGACATTATAACCGATCGAGTTGACGCCCACGCCTCCGTTCAAATTGTTAGTCACTAAGGTACGCTGGGAGGTTGTCAGATTATACTGGAATAGAGATGAATCGCTGATGATGTAACCGAATCCAGAACAAGTGAATGGCTGTCCAGCTGTCGCGCTGGGTGCGATAGTTGTCACCACTGTTGCTGTTCGCCGACCGGATGTGACTGTGGCACCGGCAGTATCAGTTGGGAATCTTGTAGTCACACCAGTTGCGGTACCGGCAACTGTCACCGTGGTATATATCAGGGGCGCTTCGTAAGCCGCATAGTAAGGGCACCGGGCACCATCGGTAGTACCGACTGGATCCCCTATGGCAACACGGATTGGGGTAGATTGAGTGAAGACATTGGTTCTCCAGATCTGTCCGTTAACGTTGATCTTGAAGTAGAGATCACCATTGGCATCCCCAAACATCGCCCCGGAGCTCCCTCCCAGAGTAACACCGGTGAATGCTTTTACAACCGTGAAAGAATGCCCAGTGAGAGAAAATCTGATTAGTCGGGCGGCACCGGCTGTAGAGACATCAACAGCCCACAAGTACTCGCCAGACGATGGAATATAAACCCAATCGGCCCAACTTTGAAGTGCTGCGATGCTGTAGGTGCCAGTCGCAACTACCGCGCCGAACGTGCCTGCGTATGGATTGAGATTGATCTGATACCAACGGTTCACATTTGTGGTTGAGGTACCTAGCGTAACCCAGAATTGACCGTTCGCGGCAAATTCACCAATCGCAGTACCTTGAATGCCAGCGATTAGAATGACTCTAGTCAATTCACCATTTAATCCGACACGGACAATCCATCCCGAACTGTTCTCAACGGCATACAGATAGTTATCCAGAACGTTATAACCCATGGCATTCAGGGCATTCGCGCCATTAACGTTGGCTTTAACCAGGGTTAGCTCAGATGTGGTGAGGTTCATTCGGTATAAGTCAAGATTGTCAAGGATATACCCATATGCATCACAGGTAAGAGGTGTGCCAGGGGTTCCTGCCGGGGCTGGCGGGACCATGTAGTCGTAAACAGTGGCAGTCGCGGTACCATCGCTAATCGTTTGACCAGCACTATTAGTAGGTAACACAGTGACTTGGAACGAGCTTGTTCCGCCAACCGTCACCGTGGTATACGGTTGGGGATTGTATTTGATGATGGTGATCGTTCCAGATCCGTCAGTGATAGTTGAGCCAGCCGAGTTCGTAGGGAATACCGTTGTGGTGGAAGACGCCGTTCCGAGAGAATTTACGGTCGTGACCGGAGTATTGAGATTCTCTTGACCGAAAAGTGGGAAAACTTGGCCATCACCCGTGTCACATGGATGATCGACAAGATATGCAGATGGGGTATTGAGTTGAACATAGTATAGTCCGCTGGAATCGTAGACTTCGACCGTAAAGCTGATTGCTCCAGCCCAGCTGCCAATCATGGCGCGGAATGGGAAATACTGCCCAGCAGTCAAATTGATATTGACCGTACTTACGGTTGAGGAGGTATACCAAATTGATGTTCCATTGACATTAGCTCTTGTCCAAGCGGTATAAGCGGTTGGCCCAATCCAAAATCCAGACCAGTTATCACCTTTAGATATTCTGAAGGTATAAGTCGTGGTATTAGGCGCGAAGAAGTAACCGCGGTAGTTAAGAGTATAATTCAAAGCAATTGCCGGGACCATTCCATATGGACTTCTGGCAAAAGTGTTTGTGTCACCGCTGATCCATGGAATACCAATAGATTGGGTGAAGCGTGTGTCCTGGGGTTGAATTGTCTTGAAATATTGGGGAGAGAAGGCGGCGTTAGTCACGGTATTATCGTTAAAAGGATCGCCATACATAGCAACCTGCACGCCGGCATTGTTACAAGTAGTGTCGGGGAGGAGTGTTTCCGCACCCCACGGTGGAAAAGCTGGGCCGTCAGCATTGTCACAAGCCCGGCCGACGAAATAAGCGGACGGTACAAGATCTCTGACATAGTAAACTCCATCGGCGTCCTTGACATTAAACTGGAATTCCCCGCCGTTACCGCCATCAGCATGCTGAATGCGCATCGGGAGGTAGGTTCCTCCAGCGATGCTAATGTTAACGGTAAAGTTCGCGGCGCCTATGCCTCTGACGTACACATCGCAGCCATCTGCATTTGCCCTCGTCCATCCGGTTATAGCCTTTTGTCCAGTCCACAGACAAACGATATCGTTAATATGTGAAACATTAAATGTATAAACCGAAGTTTTGGGAGCGTAAAAGTAACCGCGGTACTGCATAGTGTAGTCATACTGAATGCGTGGTACAAATCCTTGAGGAGTCTGACCGGGAGCTGCGACTCCAGCCATTTGGGTCGTATTGTAACCATATGGCATTTGGGTCGCAAAGTATTGCGGGTTATAACCGTTGATATTCAAAGTATTGTCGTTGACAAACGGATTATCATAGATGGCAACTTCAAGACCAACATTAGAGCAAGTTCTATCCGGGGCTGGTAATTCTTCACCCCATGGCGGGAATTCCGGTGCGGTATCATCACAAGAGCGTCCAACGAGGTAAGGAGATGCGGCGAAGGATCTGACATAGCGAATACCGTCAGCGCCGATGATATCGAGGTCATAGCGGCTTTTACCACCGCTGTTGTACCAGACTATACGTAAGGGGGTATATGATCCTTGCGTAAGAGTGATATTAAACTCTTTGGTCTGAGAGGCAAAAGCACTTGTGACGATCGTTGTCGAATTCGTGTTACCCGTATTCCAGTAAGTGTAAGCATTATCACCCATCCAAACAGCCAGAGAGTTGTCGACTCCATATGTTCTGACAGTATACGTCTGTGTTACTGGGGCGAAGAACCATCCGCGGTAATTCAGTGAGAACAAGCCGTTTCCATTAGCATCCAAATTCTGAGGGTAGAATCCATGGGGGTGGTTTGCGGCAAAGTTGGCACTGGTATAACCACCAGCCTCGCTCCAGTGGATTCCAAGTGTCGTAGTTGTATTAGTGCCGAAGGGGTAGGCGGTGCCAAAGTACTCAAAAGGGAAATTGGCATACCCAGTGGTGGCCTGGATATATGCATCTGTGAATGGGTTATTGTAGATTCCGACTTCCATACCGGCGTTGTTGCAGCTTCTATCTGGCGCAAGACCACCTTCATTACCAAAGTCAGGGAAACGTGGTGCTGCGTCATCGCAGCTGAATGCCACAAAATAGGGCGAAGGCAGATTCTTTTCCAAATAATAGAAGTTGTCCGAATCACGAATCTCGAATGTGAACTTGGCAGCAGCACCGCCATTACCGAACATTATACGGATCGGAAGATATGTTCCTGCGTCAAGCGCGATATCAAAGGTTGATGACGGGGATGTGGCTGTTGTAGTATCGAACTTGTCACTGATATCAGCATTAGAAGTAGTCCAATCAGTGAGGGACTTGTTTCCAGTCCATATTTGGGCGATGTCATCCATGTCTGAGAGCATTAACGTATATGTCTTTGTGTAGGGGGCATAGAAATAACCACGATAATTGAGCGTATAATTGTAAGCGCCGGGTTCACGGTAGAACCCAACAGGACTCTGTTGTATCGTAGTATTGAGGCCAATAAGGTTGGTCATATTCGTACCATCGGGAGTAATTAACTTGAAGTACGTGGGGTCCCAATCAACGATATTAGGCAGAGGGGTACCGGCCAAGTTGACGAATGGGTTGTCGTAGATAGCAACTTCCAGACCAAGATTGTTACAGCTGACATCTGGAAGTACCGAAGCCGTTGCATAGCTGATAATGCTGATGGTCCCGGAGACGCCAGTCGGAATAACAGTTGTCGTAAATGGTGTCTGAGTTCCAGAGAGCGGGCGGGTCACGGTCGTGCGTGGAAGAGTTACATAGTCCACCACGGTACCAGTGCCAGAAATATCTGTAGAATCAGGGAATATTGTGGTAGTCGACCCATCTCCCGTGGCAACACTAGTGACTGTGACGAAAGGTGGGATATTAAAATCAATAACGGTAGCAGTAGCAGAACCATCAGTAATTGGGTTGCCTTGATTGTCCGTCGCCCAAACTGTCGTAAGATAGTCGCTTGGGCCAACATATGTTACAGTAGTATAAGGTTGGGTGACGAACGTCACGATTGTCCTAGTTCCTGATCCATCAGTGATGGGGCTGCCATCGGTGCCAGTCGGGAAGATTGTAGATAAACCGGTTGAATCAGTTACCTCGGTAATGGTAGTTGCCGAAGGAATGATGAAAGTGATGACAGTAATAGTACCCGAACCATCTGTTATTGTGGAACCAGTGGAGTCTGTTGGGAACAATGTAGTTTTACCAGTAGATGCTCGGAAGCTTGTTTCAGTGATCAATGGATTACTGATATATGTAATGACGGTTCTCGTACCAGAACCGTCGGTGATTGTGCTTCCAACGCTATTAGTTGGGAACAAAGTGACGAGGCCGGTAGTAAAGGCAACTCTAGTTACAGTAGTCACTGGCTGCAAGGCAATAGTTACGACCGTTTGAGTTCCACTCTCGTCGGTGATGGTGCTTCCGACACTATTAGTTGGGAAGAGCGTAGTCAATCCGGTAGTTTCGCCATAGCTTGTAATGGTTGTGGCTGGTTGCAGAACAAATGTAACGACAGTTTGAGTGCCAAAGAGGCCATCTGTAACGGTTGAGCCAGCAGAATTCGTTGGGAACAAAGTCGTGAGACCGGTTTCAGATCCGACTCTTGTGACGGTTGTTATGGCGGCGGTAACAAATGTGATAATTGTCTTGGTACCGGATTTTCCATCCGTGATAGTAGATCCAGCAGAATCAGTGGGCCAGAGAGTTGTAACGCCAGTAATAGAAGCCAAGCTCGTGATAGTTGTAGCAGCCCCCGTGGTGAAGCTCAAAATAGTGATAGGCGGATCGGTAGGGTTCTCAGTGTTGGATGGGAAAATTGTAGTATCGTAAGGAGTAGTACCAGTGGCTGGTTGCTCGACAGTAGTCACAGGACGCTGAAGATAACGGAGGACTGAAATTGTGCCAGGGGGGATTGTAGGCTCAGGGTATATGGTGGTGGAGTAGTCATCCGTCGCAGTTGCCGGGCGTGCAAGCAATAAGGTTGTGATTGGATTAGTCTGGTACTCGATAACCGAGATAGTTCCACTTCCGTCCGTGATAGTAGAACCAGCGGAATTAGTTGGGAACACTGTCGTGAGGTAGGCGCTGGAGCCAATCGTAGTGAGCGTAGTAATCTGTTCGAGTACGAAAGTCACTACAGTTCGGGTTCCGGTTTCATCAGTGATCGTGGATCCCGCAGAATCGGTTGGGTATAGGGTTGTCAAGCCGGTCATCGTGCCAAAGCTAGTTACCGTTGTAGCTGGAGGCAGAATGAATGTTATAATGGTCTTTGTTCCCGTACCATCTGTAATCGTATTTCCAGATGCATCAGTGGGGAACAACGTTGTCAATCCAGTTGCAGATCCAACCCTAGTAATCAATGTTTGCGGCTCTGTAATAAAGGTAACCACAGTACGAGTTCCTGATCCATCGGTAATAGGCGATCCATTAGAGTCTGTAGGGAAGATTGTCGTCAATCCAGTTGCGGTTGCCAGACTAGTCAGCGTAGTTGCTGCAGGAATAGCAAAGGTAATAACAGTGGCCGTCGCAGTCGGATCAGTGATAGTAGATCCTGCAGCGTCCGTTGGAAGCAATGTAGTAAGACCCGTAGTAGACGCATAACTTGTAATCAAAGTCTCTGGCCTGGTCACGCCAATGATAATAGTGACTGGGACAGAAGGATCTGTGATTGTGGAACCGGTTGCATCGGTAGGGTATGCCGTGGAAGTATAGGGAGAAGTCGCCAAATTGGTGACGGTGGTGAACGGTTGAACAACACCCACAACCACGGTAACAACGCCCGTTCCATCAGTAATAGTAGACCCAACGGAGTTGGTAGGGAAAATAGTTGACGTGTAGGGGCTTGAAACTAGAGTGGTGATGGTGGTGCTGCGCTGCACCTCTCCGATGATAACTGTAGCAGGAACTGTAGGATCCGTAACAGTGGATCCAGCAGCATTTGTGGGATAAATGGTCGATGTAAATGGAGAGCTAGCCAAAGTTGTCACAGTTGTCAATGGACGGGGGAATCCAACGACAACAGTAAGAGTACCACTTCCATCAGTGATAGTAGAGCCCGCCGAGTCAGTCGGGAAGAACGTCGATGTGTAAGGTGTAGTAGCAGGCGTTGTAATGGTTGTGATAACTTGCGTTATACCAACGATAATGGTGACCGGAATATTTGGGTCGGTAATAGTTGAACCATTACTGTCTGTGGGGTATGCGGTGCTTGTATACGGAGACGTTGCTTGCACAGTCCTTGTAGTAAGTGCCTGCGGAACCCCCACGACAACAGTGATTGTTCCTGAGCCATCGGTAATCGTTGAACCAGCCGCATTGGTTGGGAAATGAGTGCTAGTAAAGGGAACCGATGCGACTGAGGTCACAGTCGTGATCGATTGAGTTATTCCAACCACAATTGTTACAGGGACTGACGGATCAGTAATCGTAGATCCGGCACTATTCGTAGGATACACAGTGCTAGTGTACGCTGTTGTGTCAACCCTGGTGACTGTTGTATATGGTTGAAGAGCGCCAATAATGACAGTAACTGTTCCGCTGCCATCAGTAATAGTAGAACCGGCTGCATTTGTAGGATACGCGGTCGACGTGAAAGCACTGGATGCCACTGTGGTAATAGTTGTAATGGGCTGGGTAATCCCGACAATAATAGTTACGGGAACAGAAGGATCAGTGATCGTAGCTCCGGCGCTATTGGTAGGATAAACAGTGCTAGTGTATGCCGTAGTATCAACTCTGGTAACAGTCGTGTATGGCTGAAGAGCGCCAACAATGACCGTGATCGTTGCAGTCCCGTCTGTAATCGTACTACCAACAGAATTTGTCGGGTACGCAGTAGAGGTGAAAGCGCTCGATGCTACCGTTGTAATCGTAGTAATTGGTTGAGTGACGCCAATTTCAATTGTGATAGGAATCGATGGGTCAGTAATAGTTGCCCCAACACTATTGGTAGGATAAACAGTACTAGTATAGGCAGTCGTGCCAACCTTGGTGACAGTCGTATATGGCTGCAGAGCTCCAATAATAACGGTGATAGTACCGCTGCCATCTGTAATAGTGCTTCCAGCTGCATTTGTCGGGTATGCAGTAGATGTGAAAGCACTGGAAGCAACAGTCGTGATAGTCGTAATACGTTGCGTAACACCAACGACTACTGTTACTGGAACCGAGCCGTCGGTTATAGTGCTGCCTACTGAATCTGTTGGGAAAAGAGTCGAAGTATACGCCGTTGTATCAGCTCTAGTTATTGTTGTTGTGGTGTGTACTTGTCCGATTATCACCGTAACAGTCCCAGAGGCATCCGTGATAGTAGACCCTACTGAGTTCGTTGGGGAGAAGGTCGATGTGTATCCACTAGTCGCAGGAACGATGACAGTGGTAATTGCCTGCGGCCTTCGATCAATGACGGTGATGGTACCTGGTGGGTCCAATCCAGCTGGTGGGAATATCGTGGTGATAAGCGCGGGATAGCCAGTGGTGGTGATTGTGGTGACTGGAAGCGTTACGCCCACAATAACACTGACGGGGACAGTAACATCAGCCGTTGGGTCAGGGGTAATTGTAGATGTATACTCGCTGCTGCCAGCCGAGATGACGGTAGTAGCCCCACGAGTAACAAACGAGATAACAGTAACTGGCTGCGAAGGGTCCGTGGGAAATATGGTGGTTCCGTAGTTTGATGTTCCGGTCGCAGCACTGGTAATAACCACCGTCGAAGGGGACAAGATAACAATAACGGTAGCTGGGACGGTGATATCAGCCCCATCAGCAGGGAAGGCAGTCGTTGTCAAAGGTACGCTTCCGGTGCGCGTGACAGTAACAAAAGGCCGTTCCGCAAAAGTAATCACTGTAGCTGGTTGTGCAGGATCAGTTGGGAAGATAGTGGTAGCTGAAGGTCCAAGGCTACCGGCAGGGCTCGTCACAGTTGTGAATATTCTGGTACCGTAAGTAATAACTTGAACGGGGGTTGCCAGATCGGCATCCGTTCCTGGGAAGATTGTAGTGGCAGATGGGCCGAGAGGTCCAGCGGGGCTTGTTATCGTGGTCGTCTGTCTATTTGCGAAGGTTATAACTGTTGCTGGTTCAGTTGGATTCGTAGGGAAGATGGTGGTCGCAGATGGGCCACCACTACCAGCGGGACTTGTTATTGTTGTAAATAGACGAGTAGCGTATGTAATAACTTGAACAGGAGCCGTGATATCGGCATCCGTCGCTGGAAATATCGTAGTGGCGGATGGACCCCCCGATCCCGCTTGACTAGTTATGGTCGTTGTCAGTCTGTTAGCGAAGGTGATGACCGTGGCAGGCTCTGTTGAGTCTGCTGGGAATATAGTGGTCGCAGATGGACCCCCAGCACCCGCCAGGCTCGTTATCGTGGTAAACAAGCGGGTAGCATAGGTGATAACCTGAACAGGAGCTGTGATGTCGGCATCCGTGGCTGGGAAGATCGTGGTAGCGGATGGACCACCCGATCCCGCTGGACTTATGACCGTCGTCGTCGGTCTGTTGGCAAACGTAATGACCGTAGCTGGTAATGCTGGATCTGTTGGGAATATAGTGGTCGCAGATGGACCTCCAACACCTGCCGCGCTCGTAATCGTGGTAAACAAGCGGGTAGCATAGGTGATAACCTGAACAGGAGAGGTGATGTCTAAATCAGTAGCAGGGAACACTGTCGTCGCCGACGGTCCTCCCAGACCAGCAGGGCTTGTAATAGTCGTTGTTGATCTGGCGACGAACGTAATGACTGTGGCTGGTAGGGCTGGATCTGTGGGGAAGATCGTGGTAGCGGATGGGCCATCGCTACCAGCAGGTCGCCTCACGGTAGTAAACGGCCGTGTAACGAAGGTGATTAACAGAACTGGGTTGGTTATATCAGCGTCCGACGCAGGGAAGATCGTCGTTGCCGATGCACCACCACCTCCAGCAGGACTAGTTATCGTAGTTGTAGCTCGATCTGCGAATGTAATAACAGTGGCGGGCTGAGCGGGATCCGTTGGATAGATCGTACTTGCGGAGGGACCGCCTGCACCAGCAGCACTAGTTATTGTAGTAAACGCACGCGTTACATATGTAATAACTTGTACCGGCAAAGTTATATCCGCATCAGTGGCTGGGACTATCGTGGTTGCAGAGGGACCTCCTGGGCCTGCAAGGCTGGTTATTAATGTTGTTTGACGTTGTTCAAAGTCAATTACGGTGACGGTTGCAGAGCCATCAGTAATGGGCTGGCCGCTTCCATCAGTCGGCCAAAGGGTTGTCTTGTATGAACCAGTGCCAGTTGCTGGACGAGTCAATGTAAGAGCGGGCTGAGTAAAATATTGAATGACGGTGATGGTACCAGCAGCATCAGTTGTGGCTGGGAATATGGTTGTCGCGGACTCAGTAGATGCCAACGATCGAATAGTAGTAACAGGCTGTGTCACATAGTCAATAACGGAAATGGTTCCCGAAATATCTGTCGGATTTGGGAAAATTGTCGTCGTATAGACACCAGTGCCAACTCTAATGACAGTTGTAGCTGGCTGAGTGATAAAATTCACAGCCGTGCGTGTGCCCGAGCCGTCAGTAATGGAATTACCGCTAGCATCGGTGGGCCACACGGTAGTGAGATAGGTCTGGGTACCAGACGCCACACGTGTAACGGTGGTGATGGGTAGTGTAATAAAGTTGATAACCGTAGCAGTGCCCGAACCATCGCTAATAGGTTGACCATTACCATCAGTTGGCCACAAAGTGGTGGCTGAAGCGTCGCCAGTAGCAGCTCTAGTGATGGTGGTGTATGGTTGGGTATTGTAAACGACCACGGTTTTGGTGCCGGAGCCGTTTGTGAGTGGTTTGCCATCGCTGCTTGGGAAAAGGGTCCTTGTAGATCGAACGGAGCCAGTGGCAATGCTAATGATTGTAACGGCAGGGAGGGTAATGTAGTTGATAACAGTAGCGATACCAGATCCATCAGTTACTGGTTTTCCATTGCTACCAGTGGGGAAGATGGTAGTCTTCGAACCCACAGTACCGGTAGCGACACCAGTGACTGTGGTATACTTCTGAGTGATATACACAACCACAGTTTTCGTGCCAGAAAAGTCGGTGATAGTTTGGCCCTTGCTATTTGTTGGAAAGAGTGTAGTTCTCTTAGATGTCGATCCAACACTAGTGACGGTGACAACGGACTGCGGTTTGAAGATAATCACCGTTTTGGTGCCCGTGAAGTCAGTAATAGTCTTACCATTAGAGTTAGTCGGGAAAAGAGTGGTAGTTCGGGAGCTCGACCCCACTCTCGTAACCGTTGTAGATCTCTGTGGTTTGAAAATTATAACAGTTACAACACCTGTACTCTGCGACGGGTAAACTGTGGTAGTGCGCGTAGAAGATGCCACACGAGTAATTGTTGTTGTCTTGCGGGTGGCCGGCACATACTTGGTGACCCATTGAGTCTTAGTCGTTGTCTTTGTAGAACGGACCACGGAGGTCGATGTGTTCTTCACAACTTTGGTTGTAGTCTTGTAGTGTGTGTTAGTCTTATTCTTAGTCCTAGTGGTATACTTAGTGAGCTGGGCGACTGCAATGGTCTTCGTATCCGTCTCCTTCTTGGTATTCCACTTGGTTACAGTCGCTGTCGGTATGTTCACCGTCTTTGTCCTCCGAGTTGGAGTCTTAGTAGTGACATGCGTTTTTGTAACAAAACACGCTGCAGTCGTATTTAGTATTCGAGCTTTCACAATTTTGGCACCGTAAAACTTACAGCAAGATTTAGGGATGGCATAGTTGTCACGCTTTCCTAACCGCAAGAGGTTATAGTAGCTATATGCATTCTTTGTTGGAGCAGATCCAGTAACAGTCTTTGTCTTGGTAACGATTTTGGTTTTGGTACACCAACTAATATGTTTCTTAGTAAAAATCAACTAACTGGTAATCAAGTTTACCTACGATGTCGAGCGAGCTGTAACAGAGCTAAGCTTGGTGGATGTACGCCAAATAGTTTTATTGGATACCTTTGTCGTAGTCTTGGGAAGCGTAACAGTTTGGCAAGCGGTTTTAACAGTTTTTGTTGAAGTCGAAGTTTTCCAGTGTGTGCAAGTCGATTTACCCTTTTTGACATACTTTGTCGTAGTAGGAGTCGGCTTGGTGACAGTGCTCGTGCAAGTAGAGAGTTTAACACTGTGGCTAGTGAAGACTCTAGAGCAGCTCGATGATACAGCTTTTTGAGTCGATATGGATTTGCAACTTGAGGGCGGTTTCCCACAGGATGACCCAAGGGCCAAGCCCGCGAGCAGGGCGATCTGGACGATGCCCTTCATGAACAGCATTTTCAATGCTTCGCTCGCAGCGATTGCAGGCGATGTCCCAGGGTTCAGGTACACTTACCAAATACTCACCTTATTCGATGATGGAATTACGACCTACCTACTGATCTGAGACTCTCTAGTTATCGACGTCTGATCGATAACAGATTATGTCGAACATATCAAAACAAGAATGCAGCAGTCGCCGCCTCTTTATAAGTTTATGAAGTTTTAGCCCAACCCCGACCTGACCGCAGCGGAACGATTGATAGCGCGCTATGGCCATGCTCGTACAGCTCCATCTCTACTTCATCAGCCATCCGGACGTCCCGTCTTGTCCGTTCAGGACAGGAGCATCGCCCAAGACGGATATCGATGCCATGAGATTTGGTGGCAACCCCATACTCCAAGCGACCGCTTGCCATCGCGACGCCAACGCTCAGGTTCTCAGGTGGTGGTTGCATAATAGCGAGGTGCTGCTGCTGCGCTTTGGAGGATTTTGTAGTAGCCGCACTAAGTCGATTGCCAGTGGGTCCTAGTTAGCCGAATTCGGGCAAGAGATACGCATCGATTTACTGGTTTGAACCTCTCAGAGATCCCTGAGCAAGTCGGTGGGATTACTCGAGCACAAGGCACGCCACCGGCATTCTGATGAGCGGCGCCCTTTTCTCAAAGTGGTGAGTGGAGTGCCCTAGGGTTGGTTCAGAGTCGAGAATCGCCTCGTGGGACCCCGGTAACTTTTTTGGTTTGGTTTGGTTTCCCACAACAGGCTGGACCCTGTGTTATCCATGGCTAGACTCCAGGGAGATTTCAAGAAGTAGCATCTAGAATTGATTCTCAAATATAGGTAAAATCCTTCGTGCTGTATACTCATTAGCTCAAAGTCAAAATTCCTTAAAACCAATCGCTGAGCACGAAACGTAATAGCTACCGGACCATAGGAAAATTTAGCATCCAGTCTTGTTATAAGATGGATATACAGAGGCTGGTTCGGATACCGCGTACACAGATGCAGAGCAGAGCTCCCGCTTATGATCGCACTTAAGGTCGATTCCGATTTGGGCACGGCCCAAAAGTCATAGCAGTTTTGTTTCTGATACCCCCAAACATCAATCAGCCCCGGCCTATAGCTCAAGGAACCAGGGGCGGTCTCCGGGAAACCTATTCCAAAAAGGGTATCAGCAAACAAGCCGGCCGAGATCCGTGGGATGGCAATATATCCACCAAAGTATTGGGATGGCGTTATATCCAGCCAAAGTCGCCTACCAATTGGCCGCCCAAGAGAGCCTGGCTGACGGTGGCGCGGGTGTACTGTACAGAATTTTATTTGCTTCGTCATCGCCGTTTCAGTTGTTGGTAAATTTAGACAGCCGTGGTACATAATGAGGTGAAGCCTATCGGACGATGCATGATCGTATCGCGGATTTAGGAAGAGCAGGTGGTTAAGGGTAGTTCAAGCAGATATGCCGTTCTCTCTGTGCCTTCACTCCCCGTGCCTAGAAAATCTCCTCCATAGGTACCGAAGCATCGCAAAAGTCTTAGATTCACGAATCGAACTGTGCATTGCCATCCGAGCGAGACCCATTTTTAATCGCGTGTTCCGGGTGTGTTATCTGGTGGTCGTTGTTGTTAATGCGATGTTGTTTGCCTGCGCGTGGTTCCGAACGCACCACGCGCACGGAATGCTCCTGCTTGGCAAGGGGCACATGCCGAAATCCAGGTCAGGAACACCATCCCGATTCCACCTCTGCAGATTCGGATGCCGTCCAACTCGGAACCCACACTTCGTGCATCGTGTTAATTCCCCGAGCCAACCAGTGGCGGGGTCTGCTCCGGAAACCAGCGGAGGGAACTCCCCTCCGTCTGGTTGCATACCATCAACCTCGTCTCACAGGAGTGCGCACAGTTTCCAGGCGGCCAGGCATAATCAGGGCACACAAAATCGGAATTAGTACCACAGAATGTCTCGTCATCCAACTCGGATAGAGACTCCTAACCAGTTTTTTGTGCTATCTGCCGTCCATATATACCCTTTGGCCACGTGAAATAGCATATCCGCAGTTACAGTCCAGCCCAGCCATCCCCCGTTTCGCAAGACGACTCAGCTAAAGATCTGAAATATGAATTGCGCGATGTTCTTCATCGCTAATTTCTTCAC
Organism: Dactylellina haptotyla; assembly: GCA_031310005.1. Lineage (NCBI taxonomy): Eukaryota > Fungi > Ascomycota > Orbiliomycetes > Orbiliales > Orbiliaceae > Dactylellina > Dactylellina haptotyla. Next base: position 1,134,321 of record CM062380.1, on the reverse strand, counting down.
GAGTTTACCCACCAAAGATCTGGCGGCACCCACAGTTGCACTCTGTTATTTTTGGTCCTAATCCACCCAAAAGTGGTGTACGCATAGCTATAAATCAAACTATTAGCTACATACATGTAGCTGAATTTTACAATGTAAAATCCATTGGATGTTTCTAGAATTCTAATACATGTCTCTCCTCATCCCGAGAAGAGAAAGAACCCAGGCAGCTCGTCAACATTTGTGGCTTATAGTTATAATCATATTCCGGATATAAATTACCTATTTAGGTCATTGAGTACAAACCTCTATCATTAGACTTTTGACCATGACTTACGACAAAGGCGGTACATACTAGATTTTGCCACTGGGATTAGAATTGCAATATAGTCATCTCAATCGATCTCAACCCTAATAAGAGTTCTGCTATCACGCCGGCCGGAAGGAATTAGCCGTTTATCTCAGCATCGAGTCGGGTCTATCTACGATCATTTCCATAAATTTAGAGTCTTTCAGCATCATGAGTGCACTCACACACCTAAATTAAGCACACCCTTTCGTACTGTTACCCCACACTGAGGTGAGGTGATTTCAAGCAAAAGATCGTTCCAGACGGCACAAGTAGAGAGCTGAAAGACATGGTTGATTCAGAGTTGCGTTTCCCCTTGTCGGTCTAGAGCAAGAACCTTCCCAGCCCCTCGGTAACTATAGCAGAATATGTTAAGTTGCTAAGCCTATTCTCTCATGGCCATGCATCGCCGAACCTTTGAATTGACTCTAACGATCCCGAAAATTTAAATCCACAACCATTTTAAGCTAAGAGAATGGAGCCAACCCATTGTCGATCAATTGAGTATGTTAATCCGATATAAGCTTATTGATCAAAAAATAATGTAACCATCTTTAACGATTATGCCTGCTTTCCAACCATACCACCCAATAGAACCTTCCCCGACGCTAGAGCTACGTCTAGAGTCTACCTCTATCCACCCTCTGGAATTTTCTTCTTCGATAAAATCTTCCCGCTCCTCTTCGTCTATAGTTCCCAAATAAGATTTACGAACCGACGGTTCAAGGGATCACTAGCACTAGACTATGGTGATACGGATTGAAAGAAAGTGCTTCCACCAAATCTTGTAATTCTTTCCTGCAGTGATAGCAGCTCTATCACCCAATGATTATTGTTTAGGCCCAATTCGAATGTCAAATTTTAGAAAGTGATGCGAATTTGGTATAACACAAATACTTATATTTAAATTTTTAAATAGAGCGAAGCTTTTGTTGAAATATTGATGAGAAAACAACACAATATCGCTTACGTAGATTAGTATGACATGCGAATGATTCTGATCCTGAAAATATATTTCGCAAAGAATATAGTCATTTTCAAGACCGTCCTAATATCGATGTCTGAACCAAATTATACCGAAACGATAGATAAAACCTGTGGCAAATTAAATGTTATGGGACAAGACCGAGATATCAATTGAGCCACAGCCATAAAAACCATCGCATCGAGCATCAACCCTCAAAACTAGCTTACACATATAAGATTATCGTGGTTATTATCTCTTTCTACCAGGGCCCATTGCGTATTTATCTCGCATGATATAGTTGAGAAATCAAACCTATTGCCGAAGCTTCAATCTTCAATACCAATTGATATGCTACTCTGAAGCTCTCCGACCCTCATACCGGGAATCCTGACCCGGCTTGTAATATTGGCTACCTGGGACGCCATCAGGTCTTAGCTGCACCACATTGTGTATTTAGCATCTATGCACAGGGCTTACATTTGCATTAATTGGAACATTGGCATATTACCAATTCGTTACTATCATTCCGACACGTGCACGTGGTTCTGTAAGAGTTTTAGATAGTCTCATTCAATGAAAATTTAGCATATCTTAACTTTCGTCGCGAACCGTAGCTAAGAGAGGCCTTCGATAAGCGTTTTTTTTCAATGCGATCCACTTATCATACATATGGAGTATCATGCTATCCCCCAGTGGTTCCACTTTAATGTCTCTAAAAGCCTATACGATGCTACGGCGGTTCCTATGAAACGACAAAAAGTCAAGACGAGAGCGTTAGCCAATTAAGCTATTAACTTAAGTACTCTTAAATGCCAGAAACAACCATTTGCAAAAAGGTCTAGTTCCTCTGAGATAAGTTTTGAATATCTAAAAAATAGCCATACGGTTGCAATATCAAAGCACTAATGGAATTTATGTATTCAGATCTCTGCTCACGACGATCCCCGGACGTTAGATATATCCCCTAAATATCTTCGTGCTTCGCGGCTGGTTTACGAGACAACCTAAATATAAAAGCTATCGATCCTTGCTCTTGACAAACTCGACCAATAATATCAAGGATATGAACAGAGCGTTCCGATTTCCAAAGCAAAAAAGCGCACGACAATAAACAACGACTAGATGATCGTCGAATCATACAGATACATGTTTTATCGCTATCTAAACCCAATCACTTTCACAGTAGATACTATGATGTACATGTACAAGTACATCAAGACCCTGTCAGCTTTCGCATATTTATTCGCATTCACCTGTAAATGTGGAGAATTTCATTTACGGCTTCTAGAACTTATGAGGACATCTAGATACATTTCCGACATGTTAAGCGCTCAATATTGTTATCTAATAAACTCAAAGATAACATACTCAGATAGCGAGATCGGCATCTTAAATTGAACGATATTGAGAAAATCAATTGATCTCAGATCTGGATCCCATACTTCGGAATACAATGACCAGCAGCTTAACAGTTTATAGCGTAACATGTTCACACAAACTCTCAAGTGGATGCATTTAGACCCCAGAGTTATTGAATTATGTCTAACTACAACCTGAAATCCCAGCCAACATAACCTAGGCATAACCACGATAGATTTAAGATACGTAGGGACTCGACAAAAGGGTGCATCAAAAAATACAACACACGTAACAATCTCGGAGGTAGGATCGCAATAGCTACAAGCCAAGGCTTCTGCGATATCGCGAGTCAGTCTAAATCTCCAGCAAGCCCACCGTTTCAACCCGGGGATGCATTTACACGGCACTTAGTTAAACATGTCTTTGAACTCGCAGGCGCCACTATATTCTGAACAATTATCTCGAATCTCTTTTAACTAAGGAAACTGCGCGCGAAAGCGGAATTTAGACCAGCCTCGATTTTGCATGTGTATCGTGCGCAAGTTTCGTTTTAGGCCTTCCAATTCTCTCACTTGTATAGAAATTCAGCTCTCGAGCTTTACTCGATTTATTTCAGAATATTTTTATATTGTGGTCCGGCCCCGAGTACACGGTCCTATAACGCTTGCGATCCTGCTATAGCCCCATAACTCGCCGAAGATCGCGACTAGTGGTAGGGGTTTATCGAATATAGGTAAATCCCGTTGCCTCTCGCGATCTTTTCCCAGTACCGAATTTCATCTCGGCTCCTCCCCCATTATACCCCGGGGGTGGTATATCATAAATTCGTTTGAGGTGTGTCTCGGGGAATACCAGATGACTGGACCACCCAGGAACTTGGTACGTTCTGTGTGGCCCTACAAAAAGCGGAGGAATGTCGGGTATTCTGGCTAAAATATTCCAGGTATTCAAGAAATGTGATTTTACCACATGGCTGACCATTAATTGTATGAGGAGTGCCATCTCCGCCGAATGACGATCACTTCCGTTGCGGATAGGAAGCTTCTAGACCCGGTCAGAATTCCCAATAAAACAGTTATATCCGATTAAGAAAGATAGAAAAACCTTATTTTGTAGTTCCCTACGAGACGGAAGGTTGTCTCTGATGATTTCCGTCGTTGTATGTTACTAAAAATTTTGTACGCGCACGGTTCCAGAAATCGCTACTATTTGGGGGAAGCGAAGGTACACAGGAAATATGCACGCCAAACGTTGACCCGCAATGATTGGAAGTACCCATGCATATTTTTTGGTTGAAAATAAAGCAGGTCGCGACAGTTTCTAGGCTACCGGTGGTCTCCAGTCGAAACTGAATATTGACAGGAATATAGAGTTTTTTTTCATGAGAAAGGGGAACCCGAAAAGCAAAGGTCATAATGGGCGTAATCGCGCTATGCGCACCACTGAAGTGATACGGAGGCTCACGATCCGGCATGTTACCAGCCTTCCGACCGCAACTTGAATGCGCTGTAATGCGGTTACTAGTATCGTGGAAATGGAGAGGCTGATGGAAACTCAAACAATCTTCATACGTGTGCAAACATGCTGCCTTGTCGGAGAACCAGTTTCAAGTTTTCTTGGTTTATACTCCCGCCTCTTCATTTTTCCATTCCAGAAGAAATATTGGATTTGAGGGATCAGAAATCAGCGATTTTCAGTGTTCTGGATTTTCTCGATACCTCGATCATAGAACTTTACTTTCAAGGACGCGATGTAACCTAGAAAAACCATGATCTCCAGCTCGGGTCTAACTCGCGATTGCGACATGTTGCGGGGAGAAAAGCTGACACGGCACACCACTGTACGTCCGTACCAATCAAGATACAAACTAGTCTCTCGTGCTTTCCAATCTCTATGGGAAGTGTGGCTCGAATCTGAGAGAGAAACTTTATGTTGATCTTTTGCGAGGAAAGACCTAGACTCGCTGCTTGCGTGTCGGGGTTTCGCGAAGCTCTTCCTGCATGTTGAAGTATCGCACACGGCGATTTTCCGATGGCTGAGAGAAAGTGAGCCAAGCTACTCCCAATTTTGAGATCGACCAAGAATCTACTTCCACGCATAAATCTATCAAGTTGGATTTGTCAATACTATAGAGCAGACGTTTTGGTCAATAAACTAACAGTAACTACACGATAACTCGAAATTTCAAGTCAGCAGAGCAACACAACACAGTCACTTTGTTGCATTTTATCGACACCAACCAATAGGAACTGAGGCGCATCTGGAATTGGTAGGTGCACCGTAGATTTCCAAACTTAAAGGGCTACTTTCATGGGCATGTGGTATCGAGCTAAGCATTCCTTTGAATTTGGGCTGGCAGAGATTCTTGAACCGTGGCACTCGGATATTCATACTTCAGAAAAGGTAGAAAAGACGAACTTATATCCTGTTACTTTATAAATTTAGTTTTCTGGCGTCCGCCTGTTCTGTATTTCGGAGGAACGCTGATAAGCCACTTAGGAAATATGGCTTCTCGTTCTCTTAAAGGAAGTTAATTATAAATCTCAAAAAAGCGATCAATATGCTTGTGAATTCTTATAACCTTGTCATTAACTCATTCTATGACTATTTAGTTTCCCATAATCCCATTCTTTATAAATATAATGGGAGAACGGAAATGCACCTAATTTGAAATAAAGATGTATATATAGACATTGAGAAGTGAAGAAGGAAAGAATACAAGAAGGGTCCGAAAGATTCCAGAGCGAGTTGTTTAGAAGAGACCGCCGAACATGTCGCCGTCATCTTCTTCCTCCTCCTCTTCCTCTTCCTCCTTAGCGGCCGCAGCTGGGGCAGCATCGTTGCTGGCAGCGGCAACTGGGGCAGCGGAGGCATAGGCATCAGGGTTGGCAATTCTATCCTTGAGCTCCTTGATCTCATCCCATTCGTACTCAGTCTCGATAGCAACCGAGATGACGTTCTTGTAGCTGTTGACCAAAGAGTGCATGACGGAGACGAGAGTTGGGTAGTTGGTGGCGAGGGAGATGCAAGCAATGGTCTTGATGGCAGACAAGAATCTGTCGATCAAGTCCTTCTCGTCGATGTCCAAGACGCTTGGGGCGAAGACCTGACCCTGGTCGTAGATTTGAGAAACACCCATACCATAAGTGAATGGAGAGATGTTGAGCAAGTTGAGCAAGGTGGCTTCGGAAGCTCCGACCTTGCTTCCGGCTTCGATGAGCTTGAGGTCACTGGTAATTTCGATAGTACCACGAGCAATCTTGGTTGGGATACCGAGGGCCTGGAAGAAAGAAGTTTTGCCGGGTTCCATACCAGTGTTTCCAGCTGGGACCCACACGTCAACTGGAGCGACGGCACCAGCACGAGCTGGGGCGGCGACACGGTTGGCGAGAATCTTGTCACGGGTCTCCTTGAGATCGGAGTTGGTGAAGACGAAGCCGACGTTGCCCTTGACGAATGGGAGAATACGTTCGTAGTCTGGGTTGTCGCCCATCAAGGTACGGATCACACGACGGACCATGGTGTTCTTGCCCATGAGGACAACACCCTCGCCACGGAGGGCGACACGGATCTCGTGCATCTGCTGGGAAGAGACCTATTCCAAAAACTACCATCAATATCATGTTCTTCCCTTCATATTTGTCGACCGGATCGCACTCACATTGTCGACGGTGACGACGAAGATGGACTTGTAGTTCTCAAGGAGCCCCTTGAGCTTCTCGAAGTAGATCGCTTTGTTGGCCTTTGAAACCCCCATTGCTTCTTATAGTTGAAGTAAGGTTATTTAAGGTCGGAAAGGCGGTTGATGAAGAGCTGGCTGTTGAATCGATGATTCGTGATGTTTGACAAGAAAGGCTTTCGACACATCGACTCACAAATTTTGTTGTTTCGCTTTGGCGGGCAGCACACAAATTGCGTTGCGAGGGCATCTGCCCTGACTGCCAAGCCTGCACTATCTCCGAGTCCAGCGACTAAATCCGATTGACCGAGTCAGATCTCTCTCACGTGATGTGAACTCAAGTGCGTGAGCCATGTTTTATATTCCCAAAGTAAGGCACCGCATATGCAATTCATGGTTGAAAGTTCCTACATCTCGGCTACATTACCAAACTGAGCTGGGGATTCAACCGAATCAACGACCCTGACCGATCTCCGCATTACAGTGCATCTACCTTCTGCGGGGGACCGATTTCTCGATCTTTTAGTTTCGGAGCCGCTAACTTAGTTTTTCCGTACCAAGAGACTATTCTGCCATAACAATTGCCGATCTTCAGATTTGCAATTGATTAAGCTCATGATTGTACTGAAACATGTAGGCTAGCAGAAGCGCCAACGTTGATTGCAAGGTTGGGACCCGGTGGATATCCAGTTCTCCTTCACTAGATATTGAAAAAGGTGCGCTATTGAAATCGCAGCTTAGTTTGAATTGTGTATAGCTTCCTCGGCTATCGCTCAACCCCGCGTTCGTAGCCCTAGACACAACTTGGATCCACGGGAAATGATGCAGGTTTTCCCCGTTCGTGTTGAAGATCAGTGAGAATGGCAGGCTCAATAAAATTTCTTGCCATGCGATATTTCGCAAGAACTATATATAATATGTACTCTGTCTCATGTCCTCTCTAAGAGTCCTTGAGCTGTAGTCATATTATCACCTCAAATTTACTGAGCTAGGACCTCTGGCGACAATTTAGTTATGAAATTGAATTCGTCTCTTCTTCTTCTTCTTCTTTCGCTTTTTGCGATTGCAACCTCTGGCGACAAAGGGAGCAGCCCACGGGTCGCAAGAGAGGTAAAATTAAAGGTATCTGACAGCGTGCCAAACTCCCAGCATCTTGTACCGGCAGACTTCCAGTCATTCTCAGTTGAATATGCGGATCTACATGATTTCGCGGGAAACAAGTCGTAAGAACCTCTTTTCGTTAGCTCCTTAAGGACTTAAGTTCTTCTTAATATTAACGACCCTTCCAAAAGGCATCCAAACAGGTTTTCATACCAACTGCTCAAAAATTTAAAGGACGCTTCAGGTTCCTTCCCAATAGTCCGGGCCGGAGGCTCTCCGCAAAACCGGGCATTTTATGTTCCGGATCAGAAAGAGGCCTTCATAAAAACATATCCACCCACTGGTGGAACAAGACTTCAGAACTTTACCGTTGGCCCGACGTGGTATGAGTCCTTCCAGACATTTCGTGGTGTGAAATGGTTGGTTGGTCTCAGCTTCGAGCAGTTCCAACTCGGGTTCTCACAAACTGTCATACAAGCTCGCAAAACCGTTGAGGTGCTTGGAAGAGATATATGGGGCTTGGAGATGGGCAATGAGGTTGATGGTAAGTGAACACCCTCAATTTGAACTCTCAAATCATAGTGACTTACCGCAGTCTTGGATTCAATTGAAGGCTTTCCTGGACTCCGAAGACCAGCAAATTGGACTACCCAAGATTTCGTAAGAGAGTGGGTTGAACGCGCCGACGCTGTCAGCCTCGCTGTAGCAGAAACGGCCCCGCGTCTCTCAAATCTTCGGCAACCTCTATTCCAAGCATGTTCGTTTCTAGCTCCTGAGCATATTGGAAACAATTTGTCTTATTGGAACGTCGAGTCAGCATGGCGCCTCGGTATCACTAACCATAAGCAGGTGAAAGCTTTAGCGGATCACAAAGTGAGTTTCCTATCCCGTGATATATTTAGATACCCACAATACCTTCTAAACTGGCTGTGACCTCTAGTATGTCGGCTCAGTCTGCAGTGACACGAAAGAGCAGCCCCCAACTATCAAAGAAACCCTTCTTAATCACCACCATACCACCAAAGTCATGTATATACATGAATATCTCGCAAATTTCAGCGCTTCACGGGGCGTCGAATATAACATTGGTGAAACCGGAACGATCTCCGTAAGTCTGGTCTCCAATTGTCTTGAAGAACCACTCTAATTATTTTGCGACTCCGGGTAGTGCCATGGAGCCAAAGATATCTCTGACACCTACGCTGCGGCAATTTGGGCAGTTGACTACATCCTCTATCTAGCTTCTTTAAAAGTCACGCGCGCATTTATCCACCAAGGCACAGGGTTTTACTATAATTCTTGGGAGCCGATTGGCAATAAGTCGGAAGGCATCGCGCCGTTCGCGCTACCGCAATACTATGGTAACTTAGTAACTGCAGCTGCCTTCAACGGTGGTGATAAGCAAGTCAAGATGGTAGCAAACGAATCGAGCTTTACAGCATACGCAATATACAGTGGAAGTGAAAGATGTCAGAGACGTAATACTCGCCACAGCGGAGCTCATTTGGATTCCATTGTTATTGTGAATCTTCAAGAGTTCAATATCACTCAAACTCCTACCCAGCGACCTTACACTGAAGTTACGCTACCCAGTGATGTTCGTGGCTATAAAGTTAGAAGGCTTACAGCCCCGGGGACGAACGCAAAGTCACAGGTCACATGGGCAGGGCAGGTTGTGGGTAGCACGGGGAAGCTGCTGGGTCGCGAGAATGTGGAACGTCTGATTGGAGGGAAAGTGCTTGTAGGGGCTGGGGAAGCTGTTTTGATTTCTCCTCATTAATAATTTGTATGCAGTATTTATGTCTCATCTATAGAAATATATTCCACTTTGCAAGCAACCAATGCTTAGCATAGTCCAAGTCCCATTTAAAGAATATCCATTTTCTAAATGTTACACGTTTGCTATTCCTTGCATTGCCATGCTCTCAGTCAGCACACAGGGGGCACAGGCACTGTAGCCATGTACAATCGTAAAATATAATAAAAATGAAGATATTAAGCTAGTGCAAGGAACTAGCTAGGGTACGAGATCGAAGACTTCTACCCGATTGCAAGGTGCATTCATTCGCGCCTCAGGACCAATCCGCGAAATACTTGTATCCACAACAAGTTTCGAACTATCGCAGTAGCGGAGATGCATTGTCTTGCAGCTACCAAGGGGCGCACCCGCATTTTCACACCCCATGGAAACTGGGGAAGCTCCGGAAAATATATTCAACTGTTCGTAACGAAATACCTTGTTTGTCCGCTTCGTCTCGAACCACGTCACGAATCTGACCGAAGTGGAGCCGCGCTCTGACTTGGCACAGTCGTGCGGGGAGGGAGCAGGGATTAGAGCTTCGCTAGGCTGGTCCGTCTGGACGCCAATCCCGCAATCGACGCACCTCTATTCTCTTCTTGGTCTTCGGCTCGAATAAATTTCGAGCAAAAATTAAGCGACAGGTGTAAATCTTCGCGATTCTCAGATTGAATGTCCTGCAATTTTGAGGTGCGGGTGAAGCCATATGACGATGGATCTCGGTATAAACCTCGAGCCCTTCAAACGTTCCAAGTGTTCGACAGCTAACGCGCGCAGACATACAATCGTACACCTTTTTTTTTAACTTTTCCAGGAAAAGATCTTACACCAATAGAAGAACAGGCGATTTACTACGGAAGAATAGCTCACCGAATTTCGTATCTTGCTTGCTAGATATTTTTCCCGGTTATAGTGCCCTGTACACTAGGACGAGGGATTAATGGCGGTAACTTTCCCAAAACCACAAACTATATCGACCAGGAATACCGTTTCTCCACTTTTCTCCAACATACATTGTCGGCCATCACCCTTCTATCCGAGATGCTTACAGATTATGCTATACGTCGGCTCCAAATCGAAGATCACTACCCATATCCAAGCAGGCTGTGCGATGAACCACGGTATTCAACCGACCCCAGACTTAGAATCCAGGAACATGCGGGGTACTCATATCTCTTCGGGTGAAATCCCCTAAGCTTGACCGGATTGCACAGAATTGACTATCTGGATCCCCGGATTATCCAGCCTGCCCCAATGTCGAGTTAACTAGCTATAAAGAGGAGACTAGCACCCACGTCTTCTCATTTTCTTAACTCTTCAGTCTGACATCAACAATAAATCTGCTTGGCTAGTCAATTCACGGAAATGTGGAAGCCATTGCTATCCCTATTGTGGCTGGCCGGCCTATATCAGTCGGTCGAAGCCACCTCAAAGCCTAAACCTCCACCTGGTAAACCCTTCCTCGTCAAAGTCAACAATGAGACCGCTATCATTGGTAATGACTTCTGGAACGTAACCATCGGTCGACAATATGGCACGAAGCTCTACTATAAGAATGTGGATCTTGTCAAGCAAGCGGTGGGGCACTATGTTAGTTATGGTAAGTGTAGTCTTATCTTTATTTTTTTAATTTCTTTATAATGCTAACGCCCATAATTGCAGCCGGTCGACTCTCCGATCTCAACTTGACTAATGCGCAAATATACAAAGAGACCGAGGATTTCACGGATATCATCTTCTACGCAACTGAGGGCGAGTTCCATTGGGTTCTTACCCCAACGTTAACCGGAGCATACCAATACTTCGTCAACAGAGCGCTCCCAGTCGTCGGAGAGTTCCGAACACTATGGCGTCTCGCAAACGATAGTTTCACGTACGGAAAGACAAGCGAGAGAAACGAACTACTTCCCCCGTTGTCAGATATCTTAAACGCTACAAATATCCAGGACGAAACTTGGCAGCGTGCGGACGGGACCTTCATCACCAAATACGATTTTGCCACTTTCATGCCGATAATACAAGATGAACCGGATTATTGGGGAGTCTACGGGCCACTGAACGGCTCCACCGCGGCTGACGCCGAAATGGTGGGCTCGTGGTACATACACGCTGGTGTTGACTATATCAACGGAGACCATCTTAAACAGGAACTTATTGTTCATCGAGAAAGTCAAACGGGGGACAGCGTGCAGTTGAATATGATTCACGGTACACATTTTCAATCCTTGAGTGACGATACAGTTCCTAACGGGAAGACCTGGGGTCCGTGGCTCTGGTATTTGGTACGTATAAAGCCCTTGAGCTTTCCCAGTTCAGAAATAACTAACCAATTGAACTTATAGAACGATGGCAGCCTTCGAGACGTCAAGGAGCGTGTGAAGGAGGAACAGCAACAATGGCCATATGCATGGTTCCAAGACGATTATGGTTTCCATGCCAGAGGCAGCATATCTGGCCGAATCGTACTCTCAGACGGACAGGCTGCTGCCCACGCAGCTGTCTTCCTTGGCGATAATAACTCCAACAAGACCTCCCTAGATCAGGGCGCCTGGTATTATTACCGAACATACGCAGACCGTGACGGTTATTTCACGATTACGAACGTTCGAGAAGGGAAATGGGGTCTTCGAGCCTTCTCGAACGGGGGCAGAGTTCTATCCCACGTCAGCACCATTTTCAAGAAAGAAGATGTGGAGACCAAGGCAGGAACGAATAATGAACTGGGCACTTTGACGTGGCAGACCCAAAACCGGGAACGGGAATGGCAGATCGGAGATATCGACAGGCTCGCTACAGGGTTTGCGTTCGCTGGCGCCCCACACGAACACGGACGTGCCCTCAACTGCCCTGCGAATCTGACATTTAAGATCGGAACAAGCAAGGATAGCGACTGGTGCTTCGCGCAATGGCGTCTTGGGGCTTATACTATAGAGTTCGACCTCGGAAAGCGACCAGCGGAGAAACCAGCTGCGATATTGGGGGTAGCACTCGCTTCATATAGCGCTGGGGTTTCAGCAAATATCCTGGCTAATGGTGTCAAGATTGGTAACTTGACTTCAGGGAGGATTCCCACCCAGCCTGCACTATATCGTTCAGCGACCCTTGCTGGAGAGTGGTATCTTTATGAGTTCCCAATTGAAGCGGGTTTGTTGAAAGTTGGAACGAATACAGTCGTATTTAATGTCACAACATCAACTCTTTATCGTGGCTGGATGTGGGATAGTGTGCTCCTCGAGTGGTTGTAGATAGTACAGCATACAATTGTCGCCCCAGGCGTTTGTGCAGGGAACAAACCGGTGCATGGTCTGTGCCAAAATCCAATATGTCACGACTTTATGACTGTATTTTGCTCAAAATCAATGTACTGTATTGGCAACTACGAATCGGAAATGAAATATATCTTAGCGCAATCCAAAGACGCCCAAGCAACTAGTCTTGAAGCCAGACGTCTTGCTCGCTGCAGGAAATAGTATCAATATTGCGCACCAAATATAGAGCTTTAGTCCACATGTATACATGAGATCTTGTGATTTCAGTACTATCTAGGTTATAGATGAAATTTCAACAGCCTTTTGAAACTCTTCTAAGAATCTCCACCTCATTCTCTCTTTCCATGTCGCCTTCTTCCAACCATTCGCGCTCTTCGGAAACAATTCCAACACATCATAGTAGTTCCACTCATGGGCATTCACAACCAGAATGTTCTCATCTGCATCAAATACCTGTATCTTTTTGATAACATCCCGTGCGTCGTTTGCATCTACCGCTACCGATTTCTCGGGTACAATGTAGAACGGCGTCGTTTTAGGATCCCCGCCTACAGGTAATGGGTGTAGCTTTTCAAATATCTCGCCGGGGCATGGACATGGTGTGAAACCGTGTAGTTCGATAGACCCAGGAAGTGGCGTGTATTCGTTAGGTCTAATTTGTGAGCCTAAATGGTAGGAGTCTGCCCCGAGGAATATGAATGTATCCGCTCCTGCATCCTCCACCTGGAAGTTGTCCGAGCCGAGAGAGGAGGTAGTGGTTCGTGCGAGGGCGTTTATATGTCCATGAGCGTGTCCGGGTGCGTCAAGGATATAGAAACTCCCGTCTTGGAAGAAGTCTATCGCTCTCATGCCACCAATTGTGAGGTTGGAAGATTCGAATGAAAGTTCTATGACTTCGCGATTGGCAACTTCGGAGGACCTGAAGGGCGCGTCTGCGTTTTCAGGGTATCCGGGGGAGAATCTAGATTTTATGGAGGGGCCGACGATGAGGTTTACGGAGGAAGGGAACAGAGATGGGCGGCCCATGTGGTCCCAGTGCGCATGGCTACGGATACGATGTCAGAAGTAGCTCTGAATATGAAATTATATGTTTGGATGTGTATGCGACTTGTGGACAGTTATATTACCTCCATATCAAGCCCTCAATACTGGCGAGGTCTACGCCGTTCTCCTCCAGTATTTCGGAAACGTATTTCTCAATGGTAATAACGGCGCCGTTATCTTCCCATGTGCTTATTCTACTCACTAGAGGCTCTGGTAGATCCTGTTTCCAATTCTTAGGAGTACCCAGGTCAAAGATGAATTTCCGCCCTTTTCCAGTTTGCGAATCAGTATGAGTTATGAGAAAACAAAGCGCGCCAGCGTTTAGACTCTCATGGCCGTTGATTCTGGGTCCTACCAAATGGCCGAGCGGTCCATTTGTGATCCGAAAGGTCGTATCGATTATTTGCACGTTGACGGTGCGGGGGGATGTGGGGATATCAATCGAGATCATATCTGTGGGGTATACGACTAGCGTGGTGGAAGTAGTGTGATCGATGGAGCTGATGCAAGCAATTTTCCTGCTCTTAGCACTGCGGATGACTTGCATATTCTCGAGCTAGCAAAGCTTAAGCAGGAAGCCCACAATCGACGACGATCCTTGTCGCAGCTGCCTGATATCATTGGTGGGGCGCTGGTGGCGCGGTTGAAGGCGCGAATGGCGGTGCACGATCGGATCACTAGCCACAAGGGCGTTTTCCCAACTTCCTGCTTCCCTTTTCGATGGCTGGTCAGAAAGGGTGCTCCCCTTGCTTAGCTGACAGAAGGATGATCCCAGAAAGAAGCCGGAGAAGTCTAAGAGATATTCCGTGGCTCTTCTGCGAGTGACTGGGGCATGGCTCTGGGATCTTCATGCCTAGAGCGAAAAATTTTTGCTTTGGCGAACGGTTAAAATTGTAATATATTGCGCAGAATTACAGCAGCAGGCTGTCATGGCCACAGAGAGCGAGGTTGCTCATGATTACGCCGAGCGAGGAGGTTGACGATATTGGAGAGTAATTCGTTGCTAATACTTTCCTACCACGGTCGCTTCCCGCACTCTAAAAGATTCTTTAATTTTATTCCTTTTAAAATGAAGGGTGTAAAGGTATGCAGAAAGTTCCGGGATTTTTCTGACCATTTCTCGGTTCAAAAAGATGAAACGCGACTTGTGATCCGAAATATTACTCTCTGTCAGAAGGGCCTGGATAATAAATCAGAAAGGAAAAAAAAAAAAAAGTCATTAGCCCCAAAGTCCGATGCACCTCTGTACCTGAACATGGATGTCTTGCTGTGGTCCTCAATTGGACCAGGTTTCTTGCAGTTGCTGCAGCTTGCAGACGACACCGACGATTTTATCCTTGCCAACGAGGAGAATAGGGGATTTCATCAAGAGGGAAGGAGCAAAATGGGCCAACAGGTGGAGGTATAGCAGGGCTATAAGATCGGAGGAACGTTCTACGATTAACACTTGGATTCAAACTCAGAGGGGCTTCGAACGGGACGCAGCCAAGCCTCAAAGCTGTTGAGTATTGAGATTAGAGCATGCTTAGCTGCAACAATGAATAGGGTTCCAAGCATTTAGCATGACAAAGTTGGATATTAGATCTGCTCAACCTTCCGAATGAGCAGACTCGAACCCGAGTGTGGTTGGGTCCAGAGCAAAGAGTGTTCGAGGCGTTATGGGCGGGTGCAGCTGATAGCCCGCCTAAACACTTCTGGCAGTCCCAGGTTATTCATTATAGGCGAAGTTTAGAAAGTCTTGTCGTGAAAGACGCCTGCTGAGGCGGATGGAATCAGTTCCAAGGTGGATCCCGCGAAGGAATAACACCATGTTCAGATAGAGCCTAAGGAAATGCAGGTGCAGACAAGAAAGAAAATCGTCGGATAACAAAGGAGGGGCTGGGTAGGATTGTGTACACCATAGCGTCTCTGTAGCGTGTTGAGGAGAGACACGAGAGGAGGGCTAGAGAGAAAACGAATAGAGAGAACGTGTAAACTCCGCTGTTATCGAGCTGTACCTACATATTGCTACACCGGGGACCGTCGATATATATCCAGCCTGTTAATCAGCACGCTGCATTGCGGTTCTCGACCCGTTTTTCTCCCTCCGACCAGATCGCCAGCATCGAGCACCTGTGTGTTGATGTGTTGAGTGCAGAACAAAGGTACGTCGCCCCTCAACGCCAAACTAACGTTGCCCACGACCGGGCTGGTTTAGGCACAGGACAGAACGAACGAACGAACGGACGAACCAAACTCCATCCCATCTCCCTCCCCATCCCGCACAGGCCAGCCAGCCAGGCTTGCCTCCCCTCCCTGCCGGCCGGCCTGCTGCAAGCATCTCCGCTTGATCAAACGAAAAAGAAAGAAGGGAAGAGAAGGCCAGGCAGAAGACAGGAACCCGAGCAAGGAAGCACCAGAAAAGAGGGAGAAGGTGGCCCCCAAATATTACTCGCATAAGAGTAATAATACGCCAGACGACCTCGCTGCATTCCAGACGTCGAAATTCCTTCGAGAAAAACATCCCCCATTTGATTCCCCAATTGCCATCCCGGTTCACCCATCCAATCAGCCCGCCGTCTTAAGGAAGGTCTGGTGGACTCGCGGCTTCAGCTGGAATTGCAACTTCCCCCCCAATCACTTCTTTTGTTCTTTTTTTCCCTCGCCTGGTCGTACAGCGAGGTGCCGTTGACCAAGAACAGGGTGTGTGGAGGCATCGCATAGGGGGAAGCTAGATACTTTGACAACTCCATCTCCGGCAGAGCAAAGAAAGCAGAACGGACGATAGATTAAGAGAGATAGAGGGAGAGAGAGAGGTATCAAGAGGACGACGATACAGGAGAGAAGCAACGATAGCTTATTTTCTGTCTGTCCGTGTCTCAGCTGCTCCGTCGGCTGCCACCTTCCTTTCACGCCACAGGTCGTACAACTCGAGTCCAATCTCATCGCCCAACCCCATTTCACATCCAAAAGCCCACACCAAAATTTCCACTCGGTGACGACGGGCTGTACATTAAGGAACCAAAGAGAAAAAATTGGGAAATTAGTGATAAGACAGAAAAGACCGAGGGAGAATTAAACCCTCTCGCTAAAAAGCAAAACGCCCAGCCCGGGCAAAACCAGGGAACAAGCACAGCATCTATCGTCTGTGCTCGGAAATAACAAGCAAAAAGGGTTGCGATCTGATCGCTATTTACTTACTTTCTGTCCGGCTCGCTGTTACCCGGAATCTCAAAACGCCAGACAGATCGCGACATCCCCCGATCTCAAAGCCGAGTCTCCTTTCCCTCAAAACCCGGCCCCTCCCTCCCAAACGAGTGCAAGAAAAATAAGAAAAAGCCTTGACGTCTTTTTAATTCCTTTGCTGTTTCTCGCTTCTTCGGGATCAGTGGTTTCGCCTGCCTCATACTATCTGGCGCCTTCAGTTTTGGGTATATCCACCCTCTCTCTAGCTTCAGCCTGATCCGGATTAGAAGAAACGTTATTCTATTGTCTCTGCCAAAGCAACTACATCGGAAGGTCTTAAAAGAAAAATTAATAAGGAGAACAATGCCTCACTGCCGCTGAATCCGGATTGTGGACGTCTTATTATTCTACGCCAGTTTCAACATCCAAACTTTGGGACGGTTACAAATAACGACGAAATCGTTGACTGGATCGATAAACGGCACGAAAATTCACCTTACTTCACCGCGGACGACTTGTCTCCCTCTCAATTCGTTCTTCCTATCGCCCCGTGTGAATAACTCCATATACGCTCGGCTCTCCCTTGATAACATTAGGTGGTCTTTGTACGACTGTTTTGCTAGTTGGTTGATCAGCATTAGTGCGACTCGGAGGACTGTAGACAACCAGCACCTCCCCTCCAACACCCTTTCCATCAGATCCAATTGTCGACTCTAGCAAACTGCGACATACCTGCCATTTTCATCGTCAATTTGGCAGGCGGCGCTGGGAAAGCAAACGATCTCCACGCCGAGGGACGATGGTGTCGGCCAATGGTGTCGCCAGTGGCGGGGTATTAACCGGATCTACAGGTACCCCTGGGCGAAGCTTTGGGACACGACCTAGCTCGAGCAATAACTCACCGGAGCGCAAAGTCAAGACCATTCGACGCAGTCAGTCCGCTACTATGACAATGAATAGTCTCACACAGTTCAGAGAGATGACTATACGGCCCGTCCCAAATGACGAGGACGAAATCAAGACCAAAGAACCCAAATCGTCCTTGTCAACCCCTCCTCGGACACCAACAGCACATGATGGCCCTAAAGTCGAGAACCGAATGGCCAATTTCCCGCTCCCGAAACGGAATAATGCCACCTCTCCGACAACCAGCAATCCGTTTCATCCAATGGCCGACAGAACGATAGAATACCGAACAAGGGGACGAATCGTGCCGCATTCGCCATCTAGTAGTACGGACGATACCGAACTCTCCCCTGCTTCTGCCGCCTCGATGGCCGAGATCTCGATAAACACCCAGAACCAAACCTTTAGAAATCGTTCATATGCCCAACAGACAGCGTCGCCGTCTCAAAATTCGCCGTCTTCACCCTCAGTTGCAGCTTCGTCGCCTTCTGTTGCGTCGCCATCAGCTCAAATTTCTACCACTATCTACTCCACAAACGGCCAGGGTCAACGCCCTGGTGTCCAAAAATCAAGCAGCAAGCTGTACAAGCAAAGAACTCTCCGAAGCCAAGGCTCCAACGGTACACTTACATCGGTACGAACATCGGATTCCTACTCGAATCTCAAGTCACAGCAAGCGGGGGACGCTAGTAAAGTTCTTTCCCTCATGAAAGAACTCCGCGGAAAGATGGAAAGTAACTTAGAGTACCGAATCGGGGATAGCATGACTTGGACAAAAGGCTTCTGCACTATCGTCGATGACAGTGGTAGACTCGTCGATGTTAAAGATGACAAGAGCACATCTACTGTCATTGGGGATCTTCGTGGTTGTCAGATACGGACGAGTGGGCAAAAGTCAGACGAATACGAAGGAATCATCGAGGTTTCCACTTTCAGTTCGAGGCAAGACGTCAAACTTCGACCGTTAAACCCACATCAATATGATTGTTGGCTTGCAGCGCTACTTTGCTGGCAGCCGATCCGCCCTGCTGGTCCTAACAACAAGATGGTAAAAACACAACCTGTTAGATTAGCTACAGATCGGAAAGTCGATCGACGACGAAATTCTGATGCTGCATCTCTGAGGGAAGCCGCTATCATCAAGGTGGGCAAAATGCAACTCTGGGACCGGAGTGGTGCCGGGAACGTCATTCCAGCTTCTTCGGCGACCGCCAACAAACCTTCAAAATCCTCGAAACTCATTGGACCATCATGGCGGAGAATCTCATGTATATTGCAAGAAAATGGCGAATTCAAGCTCTACAACGAGGCCGATGTTGCATTGCTACACGTAATACAACTTTCGTCGCTATCGAGATCAGCTATTCAGTACTTGGATCCATCGGTTCTCGGATCCGAGTATTGTATCGGTATCTATCCTCATTACAGCCCCTACGCAAGATTCCAAGCCCCAGCTCCGCCGATATACTTGGCTCTTGACACCAAGATACTATTCGAAGTTTGGTTCGTTCTCCTAAGAGCATATACAGTTCCGGAGCTGTATGGCCCAGCGGGCTTGACCGCGTCTACTGCTACATCGCCCCAGACCCCTTCGCAGTCCCAAGGCTTCGACTTTGGGCTACCAGCTCTTACCGATGCTTTTAGAGTACCCCGTCTTCTAGACCTGAGAATAATAGAAGCCAAATTCCCAGGTGCTCCACCCAGTGATGAACATCGGCATAACTTTGGGGAAAGGAAAGACACTGAGCTTTTCTTTGAAATCAACATCGACGGTGACGCCCGTGCAAGATCAATGCCTCGAATCAGATCTCCTACCTGCATGTGGATGGAGCAATTCGAGTTCAACGAACTCCCATCACAATTGAACTTCATCGAAGTAGTACTAAAGCAGAGGACTGTGAAGCATAAAAAAGATAGGGGTCATACAAGCAGTAATGGGACACTGTCAAATTACTCTGTAATAGCTGGGGACACCATCGGGATTGTCAATATCGATTTAAACCAGTTGGAATATGATACAGAAAGTGAAGTCTGGTGGCCGATATCCTCAATCTCGCGGCATCTCGAGGTTCCGATTGGCGAAGTTTTGCTCAAGCTGAGAAAAGAAGAATTAGTCGTCTTAATGATGGACGAATACAAGCCATTACTCGAGCTCCTCCAAGACTTCCGAAACGGGTTGACACTACAGATCGGTCAAGCCGTATCCATGGACCTTCGGCGTCTAGCTCATACCTTACTAAAAATCTTCCAGGTCTCGGGCAAGTCTGTAGATTGGCTGATGACGCTCGCAGAGGCTGAAATCAGTGGGCACCACAAAGAGGACAACGTCGTCAAGTACAATTTTCCGATACCTGGTGTAACTACAGACGCAGAGGTCCAACTAAGCCAAGCAAAACCTGAGCAACAAAAGATGGACCCTGCAAAACGCGCCCAAATGGAAGCAAACCTCCTATTCCGTGGAAACTCACTCCTCACAAAGGCTGTAGAGGCCCATATGAAGCGCTACGGCAAGGAGTATATGGATGAGACCATTGGCGAGCACGTCAAGCGCATTGCAGAGGATGACATCTATCTCGAAGTCGATCCTATGAAATGCAAATCAGCTGATGAGATCAAGCACAACTGGAAGCTATTAAACAACCTAGTGCGCACCGTGTGGCACTCTATCTATACTTCCCCCCACAAATGCCCCACTGAAGTCAAGAAGATCCTCTTCCACATCAGAATGCTGGTGGAAGAGAAATTTGGTGGCATTATCGAAGGCCCGACATACTCTAGTGTTTCTGGCTTCTTGTTCTTACGATTCTTCTGCCCTGCCATCATGAACCCGAAGCTCTTTGGCATTCTAAAAGGTAAGAACGCTTTTACAGAGTCTATCTTTGAATACACATGCTAACTTGAGATGATAGACCATCCTGGGACACACGCGCAACGAACGTTGACATTACTCGCTAAGAGTCTTCAGGGGCTCGCGAATATGACAACGTTCGGCGTCAAGGAACCGTGGTTCGAGCCGATGAACGAGTTTTTGAATGTAAGTTCTGATGAATAGTGACTGCATCATAGAGAGATGTTTCTAACTGTCCTCATAGGAGCATTCCAGCGAATTTAAAAAGTTCATCGATGTTATTAGCGCTGCGCCTCCAGAAGTTATTAACTTCCAGGTGCCTCCATCTTATGCCACGCCAATCACAATCCAAGCTCGTCTAGGGCAGGCATCGAAGGAAGGGTTCCCATCGCTCCCCTTCCTCATCGATCAGCCACGTGCTATTGGCCGCTTAGTGCAAATGTGGCTCAAATACCATGAAAAACACCAGGACTGGGCAACTTCTAAACCCTTTTCCGGAAATGTTCTGCTATTCCACGAGATGTGTTTAAACCTGAAGGAGCGAATGACGATGTGTGTAGAAAGAGCGGAGAATGCGGAGAGGCCTGAGCGGCCATCGAGTAGTTTATCCAACCGCTGGGAGGCAGTGGCTGAGAGCGTCGCGTCGTCGTCGTCCAGCGCCACAGCAGTATGGGATAACATCGGTAAGGAAAATTATGGACAAGGATATTCAGCAACTTCAGCACCAACCATTGCGGCTCCCGGTAAGTTCCAGACATCTCCTGGGGGAGGAGGCCTGAACTACTCTAGAGTAGCATCAGGGCCAGCGACAATGAAGCATGGACATACGTTCGGCATTCTAGAGGAAGATAGCGAATTTGCAAGTATGGCGGCTATTGGGAAGAATAAGCTTACTGACTTCGTAGGAAATTTAAAGCTAGTATCGGAGATCAAGAAGAAAGTACAGGGGAGTAAAAGCGATTGGCCAAACTAAGGGAGGATACGATGGGATTTATAGTGTCTGAATTTTACTGCTTTTTTTGGTTATAGTTTAGTTCCAGGTGGGATGGCATGGGGAGGTGTCATGAGTTATCATTTGGTTTTGGTTTGTTTTGGTGCAAATTTTAAGGTCTTTTGACCTTTGGGCAAGTTTCAGCGGTATACGATATCACTCTTGCATTTCATTCTTTTTTGTCTTGTTTTTGTTTTTTTTTGTCTGCATTTGTCAAGGAACACGTTGAGAAGCTTCTACATATCATCACGAGCATGAATTCCTGTTTACGAAGCGACGGTTTCTCGGGATCTTTCTGAACATATCATTCCTCATATTCATATACATTTCTATCATGTCTTCATTTCTGTCTCGTTATATATATCATGTCTATGCGATATATCTTGGCTGTCGCAAGTACTTTGCGGCGAGCTTATCTTTTTATGATATCTCCTATATTTTCAAACTTCATCCGTCTATCCATCTCGTTTCCTTTGCTATTGATTATATATTGGGGATCTGAATACCAAACAGCAAGGAGTTTGTTTTTTCGAGTCGGTTCCGGTTATTTTTTGTCGGTGAATGCTGTTTTCAAAATAATCTCTTTTGTGAATATTCTTGCTGATCAATTGGCGTGTCTCTACCCTTATATTTCTACTTAACATATATCGCTACCCATCTTAGATATGAACTTAATGCTAATAATTTCACTGTTACTTCATATTCATTAAATTGCTAAAGTCGAAACAAGATAGTATTAGCTACGATCTCTTTAACTGCCATAGGTCGGGGTTGTCCAAAACATTCAAGTTATCGGAGTTCAAATAAACTATCTGAGCACCCAAAGTTTACAACCGAGGCAAATTACTAATACAAAGGGAGGTCACACAAAGTTTTAGGATCTGCCGGATCGATTCCGCAGGCACATAAAATCGATCGAGTACCCTCCAACTTTCTCAGGGCCCATTGACGAATATAAATCAACACGTCACGCGAGCATTGGCTAACCACCAAGTAGAGGTTAAATTTACCTGCACGGCCACTCATAAGGAGCCTGACTGTCCCCGCTTCAGACCGATAAATAGCCGGAGAAGGCGTCGAATCTCACCTACCTTGACTGCAAAATACAACACGTTAACACATCACGCGGGAAACACAACCAGTAAGCTTTCACAAATCCGGTCGTCCTTGAACTTTATGCCAATTCGAGCGAAGCGGTAGAGAGGGGTGCGCGACAATAGCAATGGCGACGTTGTTATCCCTTCCTGTGGAACTACAATACCAAATTCTTGCTTTCCTCTCTTCGAACGACCAGATTTTGGCTGGTATGGTCTGTACCTTGTGGCATCAGATACTGTTAGATCAACGCCAATTCCGGAAGAAGAGATACACTCGCGTCGAAACATGCCATGTAGAGACTCATCGACTAGTCGAGTCTAGTAAGGGCCATATGAGGTGTACAATGCGGGGAGGAGAGATTATAAAATATACGTTATTTTATTGGAAGGACCACAATCAGAGGGAACCAATGAAGTTTGATATAACGAATTGCCCGTTCTTGGACGAGCCGTTGTTTACTGAGGCGCCGCCTGTACAGAAGCCCGAGACCGGAGAATGTGGTGACCACGGTAGCGGTGGGGTAGCGCGGAAAGTTGAAAAGAGGATGAAGTTTAGAATTGGAGCGGTGGCGTGCAAGCCGATTCTTCGAGGCTTTTTCTGGGATGGGGGAAAGCAAGAGAAGGAAGATGACATAACGGTACGACAGGCCGTGGAGGAGATCGCTAGGAATTTGAAAAGGGAGATCGAGAGCTCGAAATTGTTGTCGGATTTGGGTTTAGCGAGCGGGCAGCGGAAGATCAAGTTTCGACCAATTGGAAGGTGGACTTTGGCCGATAATCCGGGGAAGGGGATGGACGCTGTGAGGGAGAATATATCGGTTTCGGAGACTAGCGTGAGGTTTAAAGAACGAAGTCTGCAGTATGGTGTCGCGACTCGAGGGAGGTTCTACTGAAGCCAAGGATCAATGAGAGCATCTGCGTATGCTGTGTACCTGTATCATATTCCAAGTTTATTTGATAAGAGTTTGGGATCCTGCTCAGGCTCCCTGCATAACCAAAAGCATGTCCCAGTAGGATATTAAGTTACGACTGTGTGTCGACGTAGGTTGAATAAATAATGTTTAGGGAGTAGCATATATCTGTAGATCGGTTGGCATATAGACTGTACTGAGGATAGTGCTACCTCTTGGTGACGGCGCTGTTATGGGTGTATATCCGAGCAATTTCATTATGGCGGGCTGATAGGCTGATAGGCTGATAGGCTGGTAAACTAGGGTGACGAGAATCCAGTCTCACAACCAAGCCGTTGCGGTAGAAGGTCTAAAGGTTTGAAACAGTTAAAATAAAAGAAGTTCGTATCAAGAGGACATAAATTAAAAGCTCCCGAATGTTATATCGTAGGAAAACTGGGTCTCGGCTGGGCATTGATATGTGTATACAATTCTACGCGGTCACCGCATCTCCCTGGATCAAAACAACTAGAATCGGACATCGTCATAAAGTGGTAATTCTTGCAAAACAAAAGTAGGAGATATCAAAAAGGCAGTCATTTTTATCTCGCAAGAAATGGCTTTGTCCATGCTGTGATTTATAGGGGAAATTCGAAAGACTTGAGGCAGTTTGGGTTTGTTGCCTGTTCTCCCTCGGTTGCTCACTATAATTTCACGGGAATAGGCAAATGTTCGGGAAAGAGAACCACGCGACTTTCCTGTAAAAGGGATAAACGAGGAGGCTGGGTTTGCCTCTCTTCCTTTCACCTCCCTTTTGCCTCAAAGTGACCAGCAGTGGATAGTAGTACTGTGGCATTTGGGAGCGGGTTATGAGCGTGCGTTGACACGCGGTCCGGCTCATACACTGCGCCAAAACCAAACAGAGCCCACGTGAGGTGCCCTTCTCGCGCGTGCTGATTGGAAAGAAGTTCAATAAAGAAGGGTCGCAAATCCGTTGGGCGCGAGGATTACACTGTTAGCGTCAACAGGACCCCTTCGTGGCTTGGTCAATGGTCACGCCGCCTCAAGCTTATTCAGACGATTCACTGCCAGGCACATCATCTCGTGTGTGGAGTGAACTACCAACTTCAAGGGTGAAATGCCTCCATAAATAAGAGATAGCAGTGAAGTCTCATCATCGGAAAGGAAACGATTCCTGTCCCATGGAGGCTAGTTCATCTAGTAACTGAGTTTCGTGATCAATTCGACAAATCAAAATTGGGGTAGCTTGGAGGGTTGAAAGCATATCGTTTCCGCCAAGTCAGAGATATGCCAGTGATAAAACAGGTACCGGTAGACGCAGGAAATGAAATTCCCGACGTGCAAATCATTTGCGGTGATCAATCACGTCACACGTCCTCATGATGCCCCTTAAAAGTCGCCTCCCCCATTTGGTGCATGGGTAGGTTTCGCCCACCTGCAATTTTAGTCGAAGGTGAAAACGGGGAGAGGTTCGAGAAACCCACGAGTTCATGAGTCGCATTTGATTGCGTATCACAACCTCGAAGGGCGGGATATATTGGGGTCTTACGACCTTATCTCATGGATCAAGACCTTGCACCCTTCTTAAAAGCACCGGATATTTGCCCCATACCACCATCGCTAAACAGCTAGAAGCTCGAAGGGCGATGAAAGCAGCTCTGTTGCCCTGAGAAGATTATAATCCTGTTCAAGAGTTTAAATTTGTTTCAAAGGCAAGCGACAGGGTAATTAGTAACCATATCTATCGTTTTGAACATCTAGATCAAGGAGACAAACCTCTCATCCAATTTGGAGAGTATCCATTCCTCGAAATCCAAATGGCTCTTACGAATTAAACACGTTGAAAGGGAGTTCGCAGGTGTTGGCGAATGACCGCTAACTATGACTCCGATACCGTGGGAGGTGCTAAAAAGTGAAAATGTACAGCATAAGTGATCACTAGATCCGAGTAGCGATGTTGCCGCCACAAGATATCCTTCTGAGAAACATGTGGTAGAGTCTTAAAATAGAATATTCGAATGTGATAGAAGGGCTTCGAGGTGCATCTAAAAATCCAATGCATGACTCGGATAACCATTAATGGACGAAAGACTTTATAGTTCCGGGCCGATTTGGCCGGCTGAGGCTCTAACAAATCCTGCCCCAAACTAGCCGTTTACGGAGTAGCTAAGTAAACAATAATAGTCCCATAGTATTATTTCTGACAGATTCGCGACATCGTGTCGCAATAATATAAGGCCAGCACTTGCGGCTAACTTGCGGGCCGTAACCTTAAATGGGCAGAACGTCACTCGTCAAGAGAACACACAACAAATTTGTTGATGGGGTTTTTGCTGAACGCTTTGCCCATGACAAAGGACAGCAAATCATATGTGGGGAAGCCCACGGGCGCTTAGCATAAATCTGCTCTGAAAAATGAAATTTGGAATATGTACATGTACATGTCGGACAGTCGACGTGAAAGGCAAAGTATCGGCTCAGGGTAAGTTGCATTTCCTTCTTGAATACCCCTTGCGCCTGATTGAGTAACATTCCTCGACTTCCACGAATTGGGACTTATGAAAGTGACTGTCATTGTTTACTTAGTAATTCTCAGTACCTAGTTAAACTCTTGCTAGGAGACGGCCGCCAATTATTGATTGTTTTTTTATAGAATATAATCTACAAAGCCAATTCAATTCCCTTCTCTCGTTGGTAATGAGTGGAATTCATGGAAGGCAATAGAGGAAAATTCGGCTTTCACATATGTGACGCCCAATTCTTCATACTTCAATGAAGAGGGCACCCTTTCGCTTCTGCCTGCACACCACTATATCTGTTAGGCCTGTTTGACAGCTGAACATGCAGTGTCCCGCTTGAAATGAGGTAGCAGCCAACTCTCAGCTGATGAAAAATGCAGAGCTCGCACAACAACTATGTCCGAAATTGTGATACGCCTGCAACGGGACTCCGTGGATTCACTCCATACTTGCTCTAATTGGGTAAGTAGAAGTATGGAGTTCATGCACACGTACAACAGGCCCAGCAAACCACCATATTGAGGTGATAGCCGACAGGTGTGGCCGCCGCATGCGGGGTTTTAATCTTTGAATCAAACATCGCGTCTGGGCTATGCAAAGGATGGATTGGCACATGGAGGCAGACATCATTAATGTTGTGTAAATTTTCATTAAACGGGTGGTTTGAACAAAGAGTCCCGTACTTTTAATATTGTCTCGCGTAAATTTAACCGGGCAGGATGATATGGATAGAAGTGGTGGAGGTATCTCCAGATAGTATGGCTTCTTTATGACTACGAGCCTGTCGGGTTAAAGAAAGCCTCGAGGCCCCAGCAGATCTATGTGGCAATACATTAGCTGGGTCTCATTCTTCTTGCCTGGCCTACCGGGCATATGCGCCTCACTCCATCGAATCGCGTCGGCTTATAAGATCTAGTTGGGACAAAAATCCCACGCCCGTACATTAACGGGCATTTTAAGGCTGCGTAATTAATATTTTGGTCTGCCGATATCGAAGGTTTTAATTCGATTAAGACTTCTATCAATCGATAGAATACTACAATACTGCTATTACTTTGGGATGCATATGTGCTAACCCACAAACTTGAAGAAATAGCAAGTATCGAGGCCCGCAACCCTCCGATGATGCCCATGGAGTGGCAACCCGGGAGAACCAGGGACAGACCGTCCTGGTTTAGTCCTGACAATCTCCCACAAATGTACCCACCCATGACCGTGCTGGTAGGTACCGGGAACAGATGAAGACCTAAATATTTTCCCATCACCGATGTTTCGCCGCCTCTGGCCTCCAAATAGCATGGCGAATGAATTAAGAAAACGAGAAGCCGTGCAGGTTGGTGGGAAGGGATGATAAATGCGACTCAAGCGCCCCCAGAGCACTGGAAAGAACCAAAGCAATCCTAGACATTTCAACGGCGGTATCTTCACCAGCCCGAATGTAATGCAACTACTCTAGAACGCCGGCGAGATGGATGCATGTATGCATTCGCCTAAGTTTTCTTTTATCATTAAGTAAGTCTCTCGAGCTAGACATTATCCCTGCTCTGTTAGTAAACTGAAAGCCGCGGCATGCGAGCCAAAAACATTTCGTTCGCTAAGGCCCGCCCTCGTCAACTTGGTATGGGACCGCACCAGATATGAGAGAGCCCCTTGGTTTTTCGGGGACAGCACTACCTCCGTAGGACGCCCATGGGGTCAAAAGTTCCCTAGGAGCCTAAATATGCATTGACGGCCGGTTTGCATATTAGTCAATCAATAAATATCTTCCCCTTTCTTCGATAAAGGCATGCAGCTGTCGGGAGATCCTCCAAGGCAACAGCTCGGTTAACTTAATTCCAACGTCAGAGAGGTTCTCGATCGAGTTGGATCTAGTTAATATCGTGAGATACGCTGCTATTAAGGATCGCTAGGTGTTTCTCGCAAGTCTTAAATATATATTCCTCTCACCCGAAAATACAGTATTAATATCTATAGAAAGGGAAACCGGAAATATTTTATCGGAAATCTATATTGCAACACCTATTGCCAGCCCATGCTTACTGAATCAATCCCATCGTCTTCATTGTCCAACATAGACGTTTATCATCTCAAAATCAATAAAATCTAACAAGCCATAGCTATATAGAGTAAATGTGTTGGTAAATGTCGGCCCTGTGTCTCAGAAATTGAAGCTAGATCCAGGCCGAGGGTTCCTGAAGCTCGAACTTTCGGATTGCCGTTTGGCGGTTCCGGCAATTGCCATGGACAGAAAACGGCAAGACTCCGATAATACGGGAATCAAAAGATAGTTGAGAAACTCTGATATCGGACCGGTCACATGACACTAGCCGATTTCCTATTTCGAATAGCTTAGTTTCTTTCTCACGGATCACAGCTTCAGACTTTCCCAACACGCGAATGGCATAAGGTTCTCGACTTTGTCGTGTTCAGTATCTGCTAGGAACCAAACGTTCTGCTTCATTTTATTTAAAACAGTTGATTTCAACGCCACCAATGAGTACTATCCGAATGACAGCAAATATAATCTCTCGGTCGGCGAACGTGCTACATTGGCTTTTGACAGATCACTGGCTCCTAACGCTAAAATATACCACCTTTGGGAAGTCAATTACCACAAGTCACAACACTTTCTTTGGAAATGTGAATTCTGGCATAGAAGCAAGTTTACCAAGCCGGTGGCAATCTGGACCTTGTTGTACCATAAAGTGCAGGAGGTTACCAATTGGAAGTATATGCTTCTGTGATGCGAGCTCTTGCCATCTCGTGCTACATAAGTCCTCTTGTTTGGAACAAGGGATTCTACCTTTTGCTGGACATGTAGAAGCTTAAGGAGAAAGGGCTCTGTCGCCTCGGTTTTGGGAAATTTAGACGGACGAAAATCAGAATGCTCCGCGCGAAAGACTGGATATTTACTGCATACGATAAGAGTGCTTCGATAGCCATACGTAATATTTCGCCCCGCGGTACA
Organism: Dactylellina haptotyla; assembly: GCA_031310005.1. Taxonomy (NCBI): domain Eukaryota; kingdom Fungi; phylum Ascomycota; class Orbiliomycetes; order Orbiliales; family Orbiliaceae; genus Dactylellina; species Dactylellina haptotyla. The sequence continues at coordinate 1,105,371 of CM062380.1, read as the reverse complement.
CTGGCGGAGCAGAACGCAGGCGTGGGTGTGATATGCTGCAGCTCATGCACGTACAGATGTGTCTACAGCATTCAATGTGCGAAGACAGGGATCTGAGCAGGTTTTTTGAAGGTTATCAAAGGATCCAGACGAAATCTGAGATGCCAGCTGGCCAGTTCGGCTAGAGGGCGAGCAGCGCATAGCAATTTGTGTGGCTGTTCGTGATGTAGGAGAACAGCAAAAGACTCGGCTGTGAGGGCTCGGGTCTGATTTATTCTATGCTTTTCTCATTATTGAGAACAATAATCGAGAACTCTGCCTGAAGCTTAGGCGTCTACAATATAACTTTATGGCACTATGGTCGTGGGGTCTGTGCTGTGGGCTTATTCGCAACTGGACCCGTTCCGCAGTCCCTTCCGTCAAAACCCTGAGTATATTTGTATGCGCACCTGAAGGCTGCCAAAGTTTCCTTGTTTTGGGGCAAACAATTGCGTCTCCATTTCCTCGCCGGCTGGATCCTTCAAGCTCTGCCGTTTCTGCGAATCCCAACGAACGGTTTCGAGGAAATTCGAGAGCTCAGACTTTTCTTTTATGTCGAGCGCAGGGTTAAATGCATGAGGCACATTATGCATTGCATTTTTTTGTTTTTTGTTTTTTGTTTCCCGAACCCCCCGAATTCGAACCGCCTGAGCCTTGCAGGCCCGGAAAGCCTACTTCCCGGCCCCGTGCTCTGTTAGACCCCCCAGGACCTGAAGCAAAAAGAAAAAAGCAGAGAAAAGTATTATAATGGAGGTGTTTATCTATCATCGACACCTTCAGAAGTATCTGATACGGAGTACTTGGTGTGTACATGTACATGCAAGACCATAAACTGCAGCATTTTGGCTCCCCGCATCTATAAATCTGCAAAATGGAAGCTTCTAGCATTGGATGCGAGGGTGATGACATCTTGCCAAGTATGAAATTATTTCCTTAGCACCTGAGCATGAATTCTCGGACTTTTAGAAATTTTCATTGAGAACAAAGTAAAAGTTTCTCTATCGCATCACATAATATTCGCCTTGCTGGTAGCCAACAGGGCTCAGCAATCGAGGGAGGTCCAATATTCATCGATCCTGTGACATCGACATCACCGCAAACCATAATAATTGATATCAGCTCACTGAACAGGGAAATGAACTAAAATACCCTCCCTATGTGCCGTGTCTGCGACGTTCGATTGCATTATCACATAACTCCGGCTTTGCAGTTACATGTCAGAACTCGCGTTATCATAAAAGATGTGACGAGTCAGAAATCGAAAGTTGGGTACTACACGACTGTGTAAAGCGGATCCTACTTTCTATTAAGACTTTGGTAACTCCGGATACTCCCGATCGCGTCAAGTGTGCTAAAACGAGTAAATGCAAATGGGGGATCAGCTTCCATACTCATAAGCCATATCCACGTCCAATGCTATAGCTCAAGCAAAGTCCCCCGGCCCGTTTTGCAACTCGAGAACCAATTATCAGAAACATTGGGATATTGTGCCGAGATATTTTATTTCCAGGGCCTTTCTCCCTCCTTCAAAGTCCAGATTTTTTTTTTTTATAAATACTGGCGATTCCCATCATGTTCTTTCAATCGTATCCCTCTTATTACCATCCTATCCTATCTGACTCGGAGTATTCAAATCAAGGGCAACCTTTTTATAATCTTATACTAAACCTTGGGAGCGAAGGAAAAATCATAAAATATATACCTCTGCAACCACATCTTAGGCTCCATTTTAAACTAGAACCCATATCAAGTTTTTGACCAACATGTGTTTCCCAAATCAAAACCAATATGGTGAAGTATGCTGACCTTCTCTCCTATGAGTTACTGACATTTCTATCGAAATCCGCCGCGCTCTATTATATCAAGCATTATCTCATTTATCTTCTGTTACTAACGAGAACTAGGGCTCTAGCCGTCTAATTTCTCGTGAGCCTAGAATATATGGTGGCTCCGACTGTCTCCTGTATCTCGGTGGGGAAAAGAAACCAAAATCTTTGACGGAAACTGGCAATGCCTCTGATAGCGACCCAGATGGGTTTCCGGTTTCAACCAAAGCCAGACGTAAATACTATGAGGGTCATTCTGCTTGCGGTTGCTGGAATGACCGCCACGAAATGAAGTTGTGTGGTCCAGGTTGTGTGCCTCCAGTTGATTGCGTGGTTGGGCCAGGCGGGATCGTTACAGAAGGGCCTAGCAGTTAGACGCAATTTGGAGGGGTGTATTTGTCCCATACCTATTCAATCCTAACAGCCACAAGGGGAGTTATACTGGTTTGGCGCTGGAAAATTATCGGACTGTTATTCACCATGTGGGTTAATACCCCTGACTGAATGCATTGAAATCATTCTCAAACAACAATTATCTTGACCTGGAGATCCCTCACACATTTTGTATATAGTTCAAAGTTTGGCACAAGATTGTGAGAGCAACAATGGAGGCCAAGAGGAACACAGAATTATTCTACGCGGGGAGATCTCCGTCTTGGATCCTTTTCGCATTTATACCTTCCATCGAAACATTCGTCGTGAGGTTCTCTTGCTTTGCTGTTCCCTTTTTCCCGCTCAGTCTTGGGTTCTTATTTTGTTTGTTTTTCCGATAATTTAAAGATCGTTTTGCAGTGACCAAAATCTAATCGTGTAGGTGCTAGGCCAATAAAAGGGAATGACGGGGGTTATCCGATCATTCGCGTTCGATACGTAACGAACATCAAACAATCGCGCGACCAGTCTTCGGAGTGTGGCTAGGAACATGGCATGCACACTTGGTGGGTAGAACATGCAGGCCGTCCTGCTATGGCCACAAGCCTCTTCATCGATTCAAGCCATGACAATAACTGCGCTCTTGGAGGTGTGACCATAGTCAGGGCGTAGGATACGGCCAGTTCAAGTGCGCAAAAGGTTGCCAAACTACGCACTAAGGTGTGAAAGGAAAGCATGTATGGTTTGTTCGTAAAAACTGCTATCTACGAACAGGAAACGATTGGAGAGTCACATTTACAATACAAGCTACGGTCTTTTATAAATGGAGAATGTTGGAGACTTTTTGCGGCACAATACACGAATTCCATTTTGCTACTATTGCCCAGGTTCGTGATGTAGCCTGAAAGGGGGTATTGCCGCTCCAGTGGACTGAGATTCTAACGATCGAAGGGTTGAGAATAGGTGATTAAATCAAGTGTTACTGATGTTTCCATTCAGCGCTGTTTCTGTATTATTGAAATCTGAGGTTTCTGTCTGCGAACAAAGGTTAAGAAGTTGAAAACTTTCGATTAGACGATGATAGAGAATCTGATCAGAAGGAGAAACTGCCAAATAATAAAAATATCGTCTGTTGAAAACGTGAGTGAAATGTTTTGATTGAGTTTCTCGCAAAGACTCGAGATCTGGGAGGCACATAGGGTTTTGGTATGATAGACGATGCAGGAGTAGGTACCGAATAAGACGCGACCGTGTCATCGACAATAAATTTCCGACTGTTGACGATAAGTCTCAGGCGTGCGTTTTCATCGTACACAGCTAGCAGCGTTTGTATATGTTAGATTTAGCTATCTGCAATCACGAATCCATATCTTGAATAGATATTTGTATTGTTTGATGTTTATTTGACGTTAACGTTTGGAGATCATCCGCTGGAGTCGCTGTTGACAGAAGCCAGATTCCATGGGAGACGTGTAGACGGGACAACGAGTGAATGCAATGGATCAAAGAAAGTCCAGGTATTACGAGGCAGAGGTTTTATTTAGGAATTAGACGACGGCGGTGCTAGTAACTCTTCCATCGAAATTTGAGAAGAGCCATGGGTGGATATAATACAGTTTGTGAAGTCGTCGAAAGGAAGGAGCAACTCCGAAGGCCGTTGTGTGATGACGATGATTGCGCTTTTCAGCGAGAATACGAAATCGGCAGAATAGATTTTATTACGAAGACTCTGAAAAAGAATATGATATATAATCTATCTCGAAAGAACTGTCGTAGGTGAAATGCAGATAAGAAGGAGAGGAGAGAAGCATCATCGGGAGAACATTTGATGTGTGCGGAGGTAAATGTTCGGTGAAATTGGTGCAGTCAACGAGGCAGCCAGCACAAAAAGGATCCCGCCCCAAGAAATTAAAAGTGGGAATGCTATCTTCTGTTCCTCCCATCTATTATCTGCCCCTGGATACTTGCATATTGCTGTTTTTCCAAGAAGGTGGGCGGATTAGTGCTGTGTTGAGGGACGGTCCGGTGGGCAACCTCAACCAAAAATTCGAACGCGAAGGAGAAAGGAGGAAGGTTTTTTTGCGAGGCTCCCTAGATCCTATTCGCGGCCTCAGCCTTGTTATTCGAGAAAATTAGGCTGTACTTGAGCCTTTAAAGGCCAATCGTTCGATGAATGTGGCACAGAGCTCATGTCAACTTAAGGAAGGAATCGAGGGCACAATCCCAAGATTTTTCACAAGGATTGAACCTTTTCAGCGGTTTTATGACCTGAAACAGGAATTAATACGACAGGGAGACCTCATGCAGGCGTAGATGTACCTGAAAGCCCTGGCCGCTGCTTGTCTGCAGAAAACAATTCAACAACCAGTGCTGCAAGCCACTAACAGAGCCAAATTACGCGGCTTCAAGCTGCGCACGCCAAAGCAGCAGAGGAAAGGAAACCAGTATATCAAGTAGAGGAAAAGGACAGCTTCCTTACAGACGACTGCACATCAGAACCGTTGGCCGACTTGCTCCTACCTTCCCCTTGAGGATGGAAACCGTTTGCTTTGCCGCCGGAGGACTACCGCTAAACTACCGCAGACAGTCAACATCTTAACCTTGCCGGGGTCGAGATCCCAGCCTTTCAATTAGCGAGAATAACAAACAATATGAGTAAGCATGTGCATTGTCGGAATATCGTTTGTCTGAGCGCTTCGCCAAATACTAAATTCCCTGGTCGGTGCCGTTCTGAGTGGCGATATACGCGATAGGTATTTTTGAAATTTCACACAAGTAAAAATGAAGAATATGTTTCTTTAGAAATATTTATTGGGGGGCTCACAAGGTAGCTAGCCGCCAGTTTGTTAATGCACTGAAATCAGCCTTGTGGAACCGTTTCTAGAGTAGGCGCGGACTGGATGTTCAGACGCTCCGAATGGGCAAGCGCCAGAAAGCGTTTCAAAGGAGAGGTAGGATTTGCAATGATCCCCACAATAATGAAACACAGTTCGAGAAGGTACAAGAAAGTTCTATGCCTTGAGAGGGGCAGCGGTGGTTTGGCAGTATTTTTCTGTCTAGGTACGCAATATGCCGAGAGCGCTGGCACGCGATGTTAATATCTGTAGTTTCACTCACCAAACAACGCAAAAGACAGTCTGTTGGTATTTGTGGTATTGTGTGTGTTGTTGTCGCGATGCCTTCAAGTATGGGCACCATATTCGGCATTGGGCTGTTCAATCCAGTCTCATTAATCTGAGTGCAGGTATCGTTGCCCTCTGCTGTTGTATTTATGGATCCAAAATTCTCGAATAATGTTTTCAAGAGTTCAGCATCCCATGATTCTACGTCGATAAAAGTACACGGAGAATTTATCCCGCATCTGAGTTTCGAGTGAGCCTTGAAACATTTGAATTCGAACAAAGAAAATTGGAAGCTTTTGGCCTTGTTTCTGGACCGGACCAGACCGGCAAGGTCACAGTAATTTCAAGTGCGGACGCCGATATATCTCGCGACAAAACAGAGAACGCGATCGTCTGATCTCCGACTCAACCTACATGAGACTCAAGGACCATTGGATTATTTCTTTAGGCAATGCAACTATGCTATTTACACAATCACTGTTTCGAATGCTTGTGTTGTGGTCTACGCTACGAGCTTCTCTTTGAACGATCAACATGGATAGGATTCAATAATTCAATAATTTGGCATTGTAACATAAGCAGCAGAATGAGATCTGCTCAGAAGTGTTCTTATGTACTCTTTGCAATCGGCGAGGAGTTTGCTCTATAACTACCTGCCTGGATCTCGCACTGGATGAGGACGTTTTGGTGAAAGAGTCGAAGTTCCTGATGAGGTTCTGTGCCTAAAGGCCCAATGTGTCACAAGCTGTTTGCCCAGCAAAAAATTCTTGTCCAATCAAGAATACAGTGTCGCCAATGATAGCTAGAAAGTCGATAGGCTTTCTTTGGTCGAGACGGTGGGTATCGAGGGAGCCAGAATTGTACGGTTCCCGAGCGCGTAGATTCGGATGGTACGGGATGTTATCGAAGTGGAATAAGTCGCCCAGAGACTGGAGATACCGTAGACACGGAGAAACCTAAGTGTAAATGCTAGTAGTGACCTGCCATGATATAGAAACTGGTGGAATAAAGTAGAGGGCTTATTACACCCCGTCACTCGCGTTACGAGGTACCTGACGACCTGTAGTTGCGCTGTGATTTCCAAGCTGTGTAGGCTGGTTTATAGAGTGGGAAGAATTGAGTTTTGCTTCTGAAGGCGCGGGTCCACAGACCAGATTCAAGTAAATAGAGTTTCGGCGGTTTGCGGAATATTTAAGGGATAGACAGATGGGACACCCTCGGAGGTTCAAACTAGGAGAACATCCACCATAGACTAATGGTGTGGGACTGGGTCCGGCTGGATGGGCAAATTGTGCAGACGTCCTTTGTTTACACTAGCATTTCAATCTGGGCACATATTTTCTGTATGGAAAACGCGTCTTCAAAACTACTTTTACTGAGACAGTCCATTGATAAGCTGTCCGCAGGGACCTAACGACACCTCCTTATCAGAGACTTCTCAGAAAATGCTAGAGTCAACATTCCTAAGCGGCTAGCAGGTCATCGTATTCCTAGATAAAGAGATTTGTAGGCTCATTTAGTACTTCTAGAAAGGCCATCGAAGATTCCGTCTCTTCGTGTAATTGTATAGAACATAAGCGCATTCAAAATCATTCTGGTGCCCAATCATCCCAATAGGGGGCATTCGTAATCCCAAACAGGAAGAATTCCTCTTACGAAAGAATACTTCGACTAACCCCGGTTGGACCTCCGCCCGAGACGAAGCTCCGGGTGGAAGGAACACAAGTGCCAAACCAAAAGAAATCCTGCAGGGGAATTGCGGAACCTAGACGAGTTCTGCAAGTTGCCGTCTCGCCTGGCTCCCCCATGCCGATGCGAGGATAGCAAATGTGAATGATATTTCCTTTTTACCAACTTAATTTTGACTTCCATCCTCAGTCGAGCATCCAGCTTAAGAACCATTCGCACTAAACTCTCTTGAGATGCACGAGGTCATGGTTTCGTTTGACTCTAGCCAGGTAGCAGGGCTTGATGTCGGGGCACTGGCAATATCATACCTTGATGTTCTGTATCGTAAAATTTACCTGCATATCGAGATATTCCTCAGTCACCATAGTAATCATATATCTCTACTGTGGAACCACTTTTAGTAGGACTTTAGCGTACCTTGGTCTGGCCGACAGCTAGCTAGGAGAGATAGAATATTGTCCGTATTATCAATAAGAAGGCATAAATGCAAAAAGCAATTCAGAATGCCTGTACCGCATGCACTTGTAGTAACGCTAAAATAACATATCAACTAGTCTCGATACCAGCATATCAACGCCTGAATCATTAAACCCGAATCCTTGATCTTCGATAGTAGTTATAAAAGCAGCATAGTGTCTTGATTATCTATTTGACGAAAGCTGATTAAAAGAGTTCAATGAAGGACCCTCCGAGAATGTGTTGCCGACGATTCAGCACAACACAAGGGTCTTCCTCGAATCCCGAGTTCGTGTCGAAGATCTCGAAGAGGCGTTCGCAGCCTGGGTGTAATTGGGAACTAGTTCTTACTTAACTCTGTTATCTTGGCTTTGAGGAACGGTAGAGGATAAATCAGATATGCAACTTTTAGTTAGTTCCGGCGGGGCTTGGGTGAGAATGAGAATGCCAGTGTATACTTGTATTGACGTCCATTTTCTCTTTGCTGGCGCCGACAAGAATCATCGGTATTTTGGCTCGGCAAAGTTGGCAGGCTCGTCTGATAGTACTTACTACTTAGTCATCAGGGAGATTTCCTATCAGTCGGCAACATCCGGGTGCGTCGTTGTTTCGCTCGAGAATATAAAGAAAGAGTACAAAGGTGGATTGTAGGCTTCCAGCGCTTCGAAGGTTCGGGCCAGCCCAAAGAGCGCACCAACGGGTGATCCGATATTCGAAGGTAACCTTACACTTCGCATTTGGTCGAAACCGCAGTCGAAGCGGCCACAAGAAGGTCTTTAGAGACTGGGTTCCCGAAACTGTCCGCAGTATCAGAAAAACTTGAGCTCACATTCCTGAGGAAGTGCTTAAGTGATGTGCTTGGGAGCTGCATGATGCGTGGAGAGGTTGGTCTCGTTCACCCAAGAGCGAGGTTCGAATTTCCCGGGCCCAGTGCAACAGCTCGGGAACGAAAGTTTGTAGCGGCCAGAATCTAGCAAGGGAAGGGCAAGGAAAGGAAAACCATCAAGCCCTTGAAGGCAGCCTGACGAAAAAGCCCAGCGAATACAATATTCCGCCTTGTTGGTTTGAAAATTCATTTCCTAACCGCTCAGAGCTCTCGGTCGGCACCGCAACTTTTGTCCAGCACAAGACGGGCTCCAGGCTAACGCATCCCGCAAGTTCGGGACTGCAACACAGGTCTGCAGCCAGGAAAGGACAGGAAAGGGCTCAACTTGAGGACAGGGCTCGGTCCTTTTCCACCATTCTCCTTCATTTTTTCTTTTTCATCTCACCTTCGGGCGAAGATAAGATCCTTCGCTATAAAAGCGCAATTCCATCCTGGGAACAGGCAATGCTATAATATATTGTCCGGGAGACAACTGGGACCCACCCACCTTTAGGGTTGATCTTATTCGAAAGGGGAAGAACCCCTCGGTCGAGAACAAGCCCTTTTGATATTCTCTCCACTCTTGGCTTTCCTTCTTGCCGTATATGAGCTGTATATTGTTGCGCCGTTTAGAAGCAGAAAATGGGATTTCGCATCAGCATGCTTGATCACTCATGGACGGTGATCTAGTATCGGTACGTGTGCTTTGACAGTTAGCATTGTGATAAGGACCCTGCGATAGATGGATATGAAATTATCCCTGGACTCCATAAATATCAAAATGTAGTTCTAATTGGGTAATAGTAGGATGAGTCGTCGAGAGATGGAAAGCGATAGCAATATGCGACGAGGGGTTGTAATCCTTTCTTGAGCCTCCCGGGTATGTATGTCACTGTTGGATTAATAGAAATCAGAGGACGGACAAGTGGGCCTCTGATCTGCTTTTGTCTCAGCACGTAACTGGGAATTGCTCTAATATTGTGTCCGTAAAGGACTTTTGTTCTCTTTCTGCTTACGACTACCGTATATACATTTGGTAGCACGTCGGGATGACCAGTGAGTTAGCGTCAAGGATTCCCCTCGTTGTCGTGCGCTACTATTTTTTCTCCTTTTGGTCCCCGGGGGGTTTCTAGGCGGTCGGTGCTCTTCATAGCAGCAAATGGAGAGCACGCCGCTTTGGGGGAGTATTTTTTTGTTGACATTGAACAGAACACTGTCCAGTTGGGTGCTTCCCTCCATCTTTCCAGTATATAAACTCCGATTTCTCCCAGCGGGTCTCCCTTCTCTAGTTCCATGTCTTATTCACTTTGATACTCGTGGTTTCTACAGTGCTCAGCTTTCTACTTCCGCATTTGCCCTCTCTGTCTTCAACAATAATTTTTTCTCATCGCACCAAGTGCCCCTCTTCGGCCTCATTTCCAAAAGCAAAATGTCTTCAGGAAACCAGAACCAAAACATTGAGGTAAGAATATTTCCAAATGAGTCTTATGTATATAAATCTTAAAATAGAGTCACGCATTACAAGAAGCATGAACTGCCTACGAAGAATGTTCAAACTTGGAGGTAACTTCTGCTAAACTTTTCGCTCTTGTTTCTTAGCAAGGAAAAAAGTCCTTGATTTTAGGATCTTCTGACTTCACGCTATCTCCGGAAGAAGTAGGCAACCGCCCTCCAGCTTCAACTAGCCCGCCCTCTGCCCCTGGCTCGTCCGGCGAAGATGGAAGTAGGAGCTTTGTACCGTCTAAAGCAACAAAGGTAGCCTTCGTTGTAGATAAAAAGACGGCTTGTGGATGCAATCGGGAGAAATAAACATCCACGTTTCACTATATATATGTGGGAGGTGTCCTATATGCGCTAGGTGAGTGCTTTTACTAGCCCGACGAAGTCATGCTCGAAGATAGAACCTAATGAAGATTTACGCTCCTAGTAGCGGTATTATTTGTGGTTTTCTTTCTGGCGTGTCTCGTTTCCAGTTACAATCGGCCACAGAAGGACGCGAGGTGGAGAATTTGGCCATCATAAATGTAAACACATCCACTTTTATCTCCTCTGCCCTTAGCAAGCGTTCCGGCATATATTTGTAGCCATCTTTCGTGGAATTCAATTAATGAACTTGAAGTGACCCTCTGATCCCCCAAAGTTTTGGTCCTAAGTATCAGGTAGGTCTAGATTAGGTACCCAAGGACGCAGAATACCCATTTTAGTTCTCTCTGTGACAACTCTTAATCGAGTCAGATTGCTATGAATATATGAACGGTGCTAGGGCTTCACAGCTTAAATAGAGAGATAGGGAGGTACATTTGCCATGTGCAACACCGATACAGCAATGCATCTGAAGCTGTTCGTACGAGAGAGTTGATTTCTGTTCAGATAGCCGGCCTATATTTCTCCGTGTCGACGACAGAGACCTGTTTCCGAAGAGAATAATATATTTAGAAAGTAGCGGCGTTCTGTGAAACGAGATTGCATATTGCAGATAGTCTCCCAGAAAGCGTGAAATTATCATAAGTATTGATAGAGAGTTTTTATTCGCTCCCGCGCATTTGCTCCTGTTTCAACAGAGTGACCCACACGCTAGTTGTCGACCGGGACACCCAGAGCCCAAAACAGTATCTCCGGGCGGCCCAGGGCCAGAACACGGGTCCATTTATGGTTTCTTGCGCCCCGATTTTCCCTCTCTTCACCTCTTTGGAGCCTATAAATAGCTGTCTATTGCCAGTACCTTCATATTTCTTCGTTTTCTTCCACACCGGCCACATTCCCTGAGAGTCGACTTTCAGTGTCATCTTGCAAATATCTACCAGCTCTCTCATAATAGTCGAACTCTTTTAAAATAACCAGCCATTCTCCCCAACCTATCCAAAGACACTCGCCACTAAGTGATATATATTCTCCTCATCCACCAAAAATGTGTCGTGGGAAACGTTCGAGTTCAAACCAGGTACTTTTGTAGCTTTTCTCCATCTAAACTATCGATATTATATACTAATAGCATAAATTCGCACACAGCAAACCCCTCGTCGCTCCGAGACCCGCAATCCTCTCATTTTTGGAAACTCTGATCAGGAAATGTTGGTTGGGGGGAGCCGAAAGCCCACTATAAGCCAGAGAGCCAATCCGTCCGACGATGGATCCACAGAAGGCAATGATGACGATGTAAGAGTCTACAACTGTCCTTCTGGACATGCACCTTGCGGTTGCTGGAACATGAGCCACCCTGCAGAAAAATGTGGTGAGAACTGTGTCCCGCCAATTCCTGGGGCGTAGGTGGATCCAAATGAGTGGTGTTCGGATTTCGCTTCAATTCTAGGCCATTGGTATTTTTTTTTTAATTTGTATTTTTCTCACTCTTCTTTCCGCTTTGGTATCTGAAAAATACTTAAGTCAGCCTGTTTTGCAACGAAATACTTTTGAGAACTCACTGAACCTTGTATTTTTTATTAATTTTAAAAAAAATTCCTTGCGTCAAAGGACTTGGTGTGTCACCAAATTCTACTGGGATTTTATTGTTGGAAGCGAAGCACGTCGCCTGGCTCCCGGATTCGATTATTTCCTACAAACATAAACATTTAAATATCTTATATTGAATAAATGAAATTCTTACTGTGTGATTGCCTAAGCAGTTCAGCCGGGGCACATAGTCTCAACACCTATTTCTTCTTTTGTTTACTCTTTAGGTTCAATCAACCCAGCACTTTTTGATATAGAAAATTAAGCAGAGGTACAAAAGCCAGGAATAGAACTTCTCTAAGAGCAGATGACATATACAAATCCTAACATTGAGAAAAATCTGGTGCGATATGAACCGGTCTCGTTTTGCTTCTCAAGGCCAGCGGGAAATATCCGGGGGATGCCAGCTTGTAAAATTATTGACAGGACTATTGTGATATTCCGTTAAACGAATCGAACCAATTCCAATAACTCTAAGGCTACAGGTACAGCCGAATGAGGAATATGTGTAAAAATGAATATAATGCCGAAAGACGAATAGCAGCGTAGGAGCGAGAGATTGAAACGATCACATCCTCAATCAACAGGGGTCCTGGTCACTCTACGGAACTTGGCATACCAATCTGAGCCACGTCTACAGGGTCAAGGGTCTCCGTTCTTCAGAATTCGTCTTGGAGTTAGATAAAGGACTCCGCTGTCTGGGAGCTAACAAAAGGACATCGGGTTCTAATATGGTCTGTGCGGCGCGCGGGATCGAGACGAAAAGCCTGTGCTTAACGGATCCATAATTGCCCTTCAAATGCACGCTTCAATATGTAAGCCCGACCCACTTGTTATTCTTTCGAACTCTTGCGAAAGAGACCATGGCTTTAAAACTGGGCTCCCCGCACATGATCAAAACTATGTAACATGCTCCCGCCAATGTACTAGTCTGCTAAAATCTCTTGTCAGTTTTAACATTTTCATGGCAAACTTAAGATTAAAGAGTGGTAGATTTGCCCAATTGTCACCGCGTGACTAAATCCTCCAAGTACAGTGAAGGCGAGACCGAGAACCTGGGTCCCAAATCTATGATACATATCCTTGACGAACAATTGCCCGCTACCACCTTTCAATGCAAACCATGTCCGAGCGTCATTGGAATGTGGGGTTACTGAAACTCTCCTGGCTGGATGTCCAATATATATATGCATAAAAGAGTGATAAGCCAGGTACAGAATCCGGCTATCCAATTTGATTGTCGTAAAAAGATCAGAGGGCTGCAGATTCCGTCCAACGAACAACACCACACAGTGCTTGTAGTACTGCAGTAGCAATGAATGAACTGCCACAGCGGGGCCAAGAGCTCAACAAAGGCTTCGAATCAGCTGGAGAAGAATAAATTTTCAGATTTGAAGCGGAGTTTGCCACCCGATGCACTTGTGAGCTTTGCGTAATTGCCAGCACGATGCGATGCGGGGTCCATGGGTGGTGGCAGGAGCCCAGCTTTCAAACAAGCCCATCGACAACAACGCCTCGAAAATGAAATTAAAATTGATCCTGCATACGAGAAATGCACTTGAATAAATCGAGAACCCATCGACTCCACTGCCCACCCATAACAGTGGCAAGAACCAGTATATGGAGGTGCCCAGCACTTTTCAGGTTGAGACAAATGCGGTGAAATACATCGAGATCCATGTTTGCATTAAATGCACCTACCAAGGAATGATTGAGGTAAACAAGGGTTGCCAAACCACCGGAAGCTGGGCTGAGCTGGCTCGTCTTCGGGCTTTTTTTGCTTCTCCAAACAATTTTCCTCTTCCGATTGTTGGAAACAGTATATCTTTTTCATTTGGCCGTGAATTTTGCTTTTGAATTTTGCGCTTACAGAGTCTTAACGAGGCCGGCGGGGGGGAACGGCTGAAGGCTGTCGGATCGACGGCTGGGATTATGTTACTTCTGGTGGAGCCCATGGAGTTCTTCAAGCCTGATCCATGCACACCGCGCAGGTACGCAATACCAATTTAATGGGGATCTGACAGATCTGTGACATTGATATCAAACTTATCAGCAGACCACACTTCGAAAGTGAAATGATAACTTTGCAGTACTGAGGAAAGAAATTCACATTGCGTTTTTGGTTTTGCGTTGCTCGGAAATTTTGTGTGAGTTAATCTTGCCTCCGAAACTGCCCTGAAGCGAAGTGCCTGCATTACAATAAGAAAATATAATCATGTGCTCCCCATCACGGGCCATCTCTGCAGATTGCGAATCCAGGATTCCTTGCACAATATAATGAAGAACGAATGTTTTTTCCTTTGAAAAATTACTTTGCCATTCAGTTGCTCCATCTTGAAAGATTCTTATCTCATTTGAACGCATTGAGTGCTCATCATGCATTGTGAGCTCGGGGCTGGAAACCAGCAAAGTGTTTACGCCATCGAGTGGGCCCAACTCGCATGGTACCTAGCTCAACTGGGATCTCCCCAGAAAGTCTGGAACCGGAGCCTCCACTCCATCTCGTCAGGAATCTCGATCACGAAGTTGCAACTCTCTCAAGACGACACAATTTCAATTCTCGCAAACCATTCTCGACAAGAGCTGGACAATGGTAGAGTAGTGTTTATACCCTGGTTCCATTGAGGCAAAACTTCATCATAGAGTGAAAGAGATTGCGGAGCCACCATCAATTAAACTCATGAAGACGCGTTAATCTGAGAATTTGGGAAATTGAATTCTTCGCTGTTGTAACTCACGCAGCTGTTGCAATGGGTGGTGATATGATTTTTGAAACGGATCACGGTCAGCAGATGCGCTCATAAATTTTGTTGGGCTATGCTCGAAAGTGGAGACAGCGAGGCTAACCAAGGCTTCAAAGGCTCGTGGAACACCTCTTCCGCGGAATGTGGAGTCTTATTCTAACGCCAAGCGTCTATTGAGTCGTGTAACCTGTAAATAGAGACTTTCTGTGGTTTAAAGAATTTAGGCTCTAGTTGTTCGTTAACGATGAATTGGTAGAGCAAACATAAAATAGCAAGGGAAGGGACAATACGGGCGGACCAAAGGTATGAAAAACTAAGAATAGATCTTCCTTTTTGAAAATACTAGGTTCGAAGTTTGGGAACGTTTATCAGGTTAAATGAAATTTATAGCGAAATGTCCTAGCTCGGAGCGGGAAGAAAATTCCAGCTGGCAATGTTGAAACCTCTGCAGCAAGAAGAAACACCAGGCCCTCTCTGTCATTAAATGACAGCCGTTTCTAAACCAATGAACATGAGCAAATCATTCGTTCGCGGTCCTCCGTTTTCCCCTGCGTCGTTTTGGAACAAGGCACCCCTCAGCAGGGGTGTAGGCAAAGCAGCCAAAACATCCAACTCGGTAAAAGTTCTCGTAGCGCTGCAATGGGCATGCAACACACATCTCATGGGCTCATGGTTATACGTTTATCGAATAAAGCTTCAGAAAATTAGAAGTTAAATATCGGTTAGCTAAAAGAAGGGGAAAAGTAGATACTAGTAGCTCCATTAGTATATATATTATTCTGAATAGGTCATGGTTCAAATTCGGCGGATAGCGTAACTGTTATTCGTAAAATAATAAATTAAAAGTAATAGAAATCGTACATCAAAATTATAAATGACTACTAGTATACTGCTCGTGAATCGATTACATTAGTAATAAGAATAGTAGATGCAATCCGGGCCCAGGGACCTGGAAGCCGTAACTAGAAATGAAATATGAAAGCGAAGAGAGTCAGAAATTTAAAGAAGGAAAGAACGAAAAAAAAAGAGAAAGAGAAAAGAGAGGAGAAGTGAAGAGATTTTGCCAGCAAATTTCTCGAATTCTAGAGCTGCTGAGGTAAGGTTGAAACTGATTGAAAATCAGCGTAAAAGATTGGCGCGAACCAGAGGCGCCACATGGAGCACGGCTATCCAAAGAATGTATTCAAAAATCGTCCTACGGTGAAGAATAGATGTAGTAATATTTACTCGACATAACTGGTAGGCGTCGTAGAAGCGTGAGATAAACTTCGGGTTCGCAATGTTAGTTTTCGAGTAGAGGCCATGCTAGACGGATAAGAAACCGCTCTTTTTCGTCTCAGAAACGAGGGAGGCTTGTATGGGTGATGTCGAGTACCCGAATACCAAGGAATTGGATTCTCAGACCGGCAGAAGGTGTTTTTGAAGCGTTCCATGGGAGTTACAGCCAAACCATAGGTGTTATTCGTCGTGTTCGTCGCGAGTAAGTGCCGACCCGTCTCTTGTATCAGGGCAGCTTCCGTACTTCGGCGGGATTCATCGAAAAGACAGTCCGGGTCGTTAACTTCTACCAAGTTCATCTCATCGGTGAGAGTCTCGATAGACTTTTCTTTTTCGGGCTCGGCGGGTGCGGAATTATCATACTCTGCGTGGTGTATGTAGTTTGAATCTGTATCTAATAGAGCAACCGTATATCCAGCTGAGGTTGGGTCCTGCTGCTATCATTGACATGTTAACCCTCGGCTCCCTATAATTCAATTTTCAACATGATAAGAAAAGCTCACCTGCGAATGGCCAGTCCACATGGTATAGTCGCAAGGTAGTTTAACCAGAAGCCGTGAAACTGAAAAGAATAGTAGGAATAACAGAGCAAATACCCGAATGGCTTTTAGGTATTGTCGTAGTTTAGTTGGAGCGAGAGGCGAGAGTTTGGTATTTGGTTGGGCTGATCAACAATGAGAATGAGAGAAAATTTTGTATGAAACCTAAGGGTTTGTAGAAAAAGAATGAATAAGAAAGATGGAAAAGAACCACCGAGGTTACTAGTTAGCGGCGATCTTTGGTTTTATATTACGAAATCGATGTTCCTACTTGTACATTTGTGAACTTACGGAACCTATAGCATAGGGGCGGCCACAATATATATTATCATCGAGTTTTGATGTATAAAGCATTCCAAATTTTAGATACCTCGTCGGGTTGACTTCGTCCAGATACAACAAGGCTAAAATATTCCAAAGATTAATAGCGATAACTATGAGGGAAACAGAATCGGAAAAAGAAAAAAAGAAATAGAAGAGGGAAGAAAAATGAACGAAGAGAAAAAAAGGGAAAAAAAAGAAAAAGATAGGTCGCTAAACAGCGACCCGGTAAGCTAACGGGGGGGCGGGGTTTGGCCTGGCTCTGAAGTACATCGAGTAGAATGTTGGCTGTGTTCTGTTCGATCCTACTTTACATCCCGTACAATCATCTGGTAAGATTAATTAGTACCTCAAAAAGGAAAAGAGTACCAGAAAGCTTTTCCAGACAGTACAACTTAGTTGCTTCAGATTCCCCAGAAATCTTAATCACCTAGGGTGGCAGTGATATTGTTAACACTAAGACACCAGAGTGAGACCTTTTTGTGCGTTTGAGAAAAGTATTTCAACATCAGGCATCATATATCTCGCATGATCAGAGAACACGCGTATAGGAAATTGCGTTGAATTTATGTGCCAGGCCTGCAGGGTCACAGTTATGAGACTGGGCAACTAGCGAGCAAAACTATTGTTCGGGTGTTGGTTTATTGATACTCATTTAATCGTAGCTATGGCTCACCATTTTGAAGAAATATTTAATCGGATTTAACGTGAGTAATGTCATTAGTATCGATCGGATTGCAGATGGAAGAAATTAGCATTGCACTGCATCCATTTTTGCGACAGGCCTAGTCTCGAAGCCAGGACAGGCCCTTGTGAAACATGGTGTTGTCAAACCCCCAAAATATGAGGATATGTGCCAGGGCCACTTTAACCCGATTCATAAAATCGGTATTTTCTAATCTTTGTGACTATTTTAGACTAGTGTATTCGAAGAGCAATAATCTATCCTAACTAGGGAGTTGAATTGAGAACATGTCGGTTTTTGTGTGTGGCCTGGGGCTTCATTGGTGTTAAGCTGTGTTTAACCGATGCTTGCCAACATCCTTCCCTTTCAATGCTCGAATCGGTGACGATGAGGAATGAATGTGAGCTCCCCATCAGGACACCGCCAATTCTTAGGGATATCGATCGTGCAGGACGAAAAGACATATACATAGTGGGATAACATTAGTCCGAGGGTTATTATAGCTCGAGGTACGTAATAAAAGACGCAGGATCAAGCTATTGATGTTCAAATTCCATCTATGCGTGGACGAGTCACGAATGTTCAGATCGCGACCCACTCCGAGCAAAAGCGGAGCTCGAGTAAGATAGCTTGACGAGCTGCGTGGCATTAGAACCTTCTGACAGAATTCTTGAAACGAAGGCCACAGGTGTGCAATGTCTCTGTACCTGCATTGTAATTATGCCTACCTTCCGATTGCCGTTTGCACCACATCTGGTATGGGTGTATGCATCTCGTGATGCATCGGATCCTTCGGAACCCCTGTGATGCGGACCTTGATTAATTTCAACCCCTTGTGGCGTGAAGCTTCAGCTACTGGAGAACACGAATTTGCATTCTCTTTAGCTGGGTAGCTGGGTAGCTGCTGCGCCTGATCTCAGAAGTGTACACTTTTCCTTAATTTTTAAATTTTCTAAAAGAAATAAAATTAAAAAAATATACGACCTGCCCACAGCTCCAAAGCTAAAAGCAAGTTCGCAGAAGCAAGTGTTATTTGATAGCTATCGGGCTGTACGTTGTAGTCGGCACTACCCTCGTTTGGCAATGCAACCACAATCTGCGTACGAGACTCGCCACAACCTTTCGTCGCGGGTTATCATATATACTCTGCGCAAAGCGAACCTCACTTGCACCAGAGAACTCGAGTTAGTCTCGTAGCCAGACAACACAAAAGACAAACCGACTAGAGACCACAAATTTGTCACTTGCCAGTCCCTCCTTTCCGGGCACGTAACGAAACGTTCGAAGTACTAATTGAGTTCTGTGAATTCTTTGAGACCTGCTCGACATCCGTTTCCAGATGATCAGCGGTCCTTTCATCGCGCCACAGGACAAAGTAAACGCAGTGAGCTATGGTTGACAGCTGGTCACATTTCCGAATTCTCCTACAAAGTTGATGCCAGGTTTTTGGTAAAAGAGTTGCACAAGATCCAAGATCATAAGTCGTGCCTATGATGCTGATGATCAAGATCAAAAACTAACAAATATACACCCTGTGTGTACAGCGATTCCGTCTACTCAAAAGTTTCTGCGGGAAGCTGTTGGAAGAACAAAGCGAGCCGTCCCGCTGATCAACTAGTTCAGGGGTCTCCCTATTGGCTGCGCGCTTCGGAGTCACGGCTGAGGAAAAAACTGGCTAGATGAAGTTAGCAGCCGGAGCTTTTCCTTCAGCTCATCCGCATTCGAACCACATCAGCTGAATATTCGGCCTATGGGCGTTGCATTTTTCAAGCCTTCAAGCCCGTTTTCTGTTGCGGGTGCAGCTGTTGCGTCAAACTATCCAATAAGAAGCGTGTTGCCACCACAAAAAGTGCCTCCGCAGTGCATTGCTGGTAGACGGTGCATTTAGCGTGTGCGCAGAGTTCGAGAACGGACTCCGCACGCAGATGTAGGGGCCAGAATCATTCCTCCGCTTTCCAGTTTAAAGCTGATTGTAATTATGAGCTCTTGTTTTTCGAGTTTTCTTCGTACTTTTGTGCCAGGTCAACCTGTATATAAAGTGGGTTGAAGCCCACTTGCCTCCTCCTAATTCCTTTCCGATATCCTTAAGAAAACCAAGATTACATATACCAAATCTATTAATATAAATAAAACTCTCATATATTAATATTAATTCTTTTGACATTCCGCGATGGCGAGTGCAATCACTTCAGTCTTAGGGAAAACCACTCCCCAGCTCCGGACGATCCGGGTTCGCAGGTCCTTACAAGATTTGCAAGATGATTACGACAGTGGTAATAAAGAGCCATTGGAGAAACTCATTAGAGCGTTCCAAGGAGTTCAAGCTCTCCCTCCGAGCGACCAAAACTCTTTCTTTGTCATAGCTGGTTATCATGGCGAGCCCTTCCGTGGTCCCGGTGCACAGGGACATACTCTTTCCTGGTGGGGAGGATTTTGTCACCATGCCTCTGTACTCTTCCCTACTTGGCATCGAGCATATGTCCTTCGTCTGGAAAATGCACTTCGATCTATCGCCGGGTGCGAAGATGTGGTGATGCCTTTCTGGGACGAAACACTCGTCGTTGAGAGTGAAGAAAAAGGAAAACCCCTCAACGTTCCAGTTATCCCTTCGGTACTCACTCAAGTCACTTTCCCCCTCGACGGAAAGGATATTCCTAATCCCTTGTACTCCTACACATTCGCAAAAGGGATTGTTGATAATGCGGGCGACGGCGATTACACCAAGACTCAGGGCTACACTACTGTGCGCTACCCGCTCTCCGGTCTCGTTGGCCCGCAAGATATAATTCAAACTCAGGACCATAATAACAATTACAAAGACCCAGTGCAGAATACCAAGATTCTCAATGACAATGTTAAGTCTTGGTTGAACGGTACCTACAAGATAACACCAGATCCAGATGATCCAAAAAAAGTCAACACGAATTATCCAGACACTTATTCCGTCCACAATCGGTTTAGACGGTGTTTGGATGCACCAAGTTACAATATCTTTTCCAATACGGCATCACAGGCATATTGGATTGATCAGGCCGGCCAAGAAAACCAAGATTATTACGATTCCTTAGAAAGTCCCCACAACGCGATCCATCTTTCTGTTGGTGGATTTTATGGAGCAGGTAGCTACGATGCTGATGCAATCCTCGGAGCTAATGGCGATATGGGGGAAAATGACACAGCCGCAATGGACCCAATTTTCTTCTTTCACCATTGCTGGATCGATCATGTCTTTTGGTTATGGCAGGTTAAGAACGGACATGAAACTGATTTTGCGTTGGTTGAAGATTTTAACGATCCGGGGTTGATATCGGATGGTGTTGCGGGCGTTGCACAGGGCGACGTTCTGACCCTTGAAACAAGGTTGTGGCCGTTCGAGTACAACTCTAGTCAGGTGACCGATATCGAAGCGTTGGGATACACCTATGGCGAGAGCTCTTTGACACCTTATTCAAAGCCAGAGGAGAAGGGTGGCTTGAGAGCTCCGGCGATTAACAAGAACTTGTACGGGCTGGTGAAGGTCGGTGGGCTGACGAGAGACTTGATATCTGGCTCGTTTGTGGTCGATACATGGGCTGTCAAAGGTACCGGCTTGGGGACTAAAAATGTGCTTCTACACAGTGAACCTATTCTAAGCCGATTGGGTATCCAAGGATGCATGAATTGTCAGAACCACCTGAAGTTGAATATATTCGCTCCAGTGCCTAAAGACGCCTTGGATGGAAAACCAGAGGAGTGGACCTTCCGTTCAGAGGTGAGAGATCGCAACACTGTTGGCATTGCAAAGCCAACGCTAGCTCTTCATCCCCGGGGTAGTAGCAAAGTGATGAAAATTAAACACTAACAGAGAAATCTAAGCTGCTGAGGTCGCGAAAGTGCAACACAGGCAAGGGAAATAATTCTGGGTCAATGCATGTATTTATCAATATCAAATCGATATCCTGCAAATTTTTAAAACTTCAAACTATCATTTTCTTCAATTATACTAAGACCTCGCGATAATATATCAACGTCAACATTACTTTTCAGGATCGACTTCACATAGAGCTATCTACCATCTGAAAACTAGCACAGTTGTGTGAGATTCCTGGACTTGGAAATATATTGACCGAAGTTTCCTGGTCGTAAACCTGCTGTCAAGTTACGAAGTTTTAATTTTGTGTTGCGACTGGTCAGACAAACCAAAAATTCCCTTTTTGGCATATCTTCCACGTGTTGAGCCGCTGGGGAACCCACGATTTTATTTGTGTGTGATGTGACAATCGGATACTCGCGCGCTTCAACCACAAAGTATGATGTTAATTTCTTTTATTGTTCAAAGATTAATTATAAATTAGATTTCATGACCTAGTAACAAACTCAACCGTTTAACCTAGGTTATAGCAGGCGCTAGCTAACATACAATCAAAGGAGAATGTAGAGATGTATTAGAGATATTCCGTAGACACGTGAAGCATTTTTTGACATAAATTAAGCAAAGAAAACCGATTACTCCACGGGCGCCTTAACAGTGAATCGTGATCGTTTTCTCAAATCTGCACCATAGTAGTACAAAGCAAACACACCAAGACAACATCCGGCTGCCAACCCTCCAAGCAAGCTGCAGCCCTTTCCGACACCCAAGGTGTGGAACAGGGGATCCGCGAATAGGATAGCTCCGGCTGCGAAAGCGCTACGAGCAAAGTCGTTACCTGCGAACAACGATGCAGCGTACTGCGGGTAGATCATTGGGATGTAGATGAAAAGACTCTGCAGCAAAATGAAAACTCCAACAGTATAGATAGCGATACCGATAGTGGGAACGATCCAGTGGATGTCAGGACGACCGGTCCATCCAAAGACGAACAGGCCGATAGGAGGACCGAAACAACCAAAGAGCGCGGGAATAAGTAGATGCTCAGGGTTTGAGAATCCATTCTTCATAACGTAGGGAGTGAAATGGTATCTTAGATAGGCAAAGTATGTCGGAATGGCGATACCGACGGAAACGGCAATAACAAGGAAGACAAGACCCATCTGTCCAATGTTCATACCGTAGCCTTGCATGTATACGATGGGGAAAACTTCGAAGAAGGAATAGTAAATCTAAATCACATTGGTTAGTGAAGAGTTTCAAGGCGGTGGGGTTGGATGCTACATACTCCGTAGACAATCATAACGTAAACAGTGGTGAAAAGAATAGCGGGGTCAAGGGCGTTTAGAATCCATGGTCGAACCAAAGCCTCATATGCTACAGACTTCGCTGTCAAGCCTTGCTGGTCAAGTTCAGACTGAGACTTATACATGGGATTGCCAGTGAGCTTGCGGATTCTTTTCGCACGTCGAAGGAGGATGTTGTTAGCACTAGTCTCCGGGAGGAGGAAGAACATGGACAAGAAGATCGGCCCTGAGAGCCACAGTATCTCCCAAAGCGACCATCTCCAGCCTTCTGCGGGGACACTGAATCCCGAAATGACTGGTCCAAGAGCAGGACCTGCAGTTGCAAAGCCTGCCCATCCGGTCAAAAAGTAGGAAAGGTGAAGCAAGTCTGTGACGTCGCCAAGTGATGCGCCACCTGTTGCCAGACAAGGAGAACCAAAGAATCCCTGGAGAAACCGTAGGACGAGGAGACCGCCGATGTTATCAACGAGGGCAGTAGGTATGGACAAGATAACGAATATACCAAAGGTGAATAAGTATGGGGGATTCCGACCGACGATGGGAATCTCGGACAACGGAGACCATATCAGAGGGCCAACTCCGTACCCCAAGACGTACAAAGACAAACCGAGGAGAGCTACAGTGCTGGAGACACCGAAAACCTCGATTACACCGGGTACACTAGGTGTGTAGATGGCTGAACCCATGTAAACTGCAAGTGTATATAAGCTGCATATCCGATTAGTCTGCATGAGCATTGAAAGTATTAATGTTTTAGAGACCCAATGACAACTCACTATATCTGCATTACTACAATTGTTTTCTTTCCGGATCCCCAGTTTTGTGGGTTCTCCGGATCATCAGTGGTATACCAGTCAACGAGAATATAGCCCTCTCTTGTTCGAGTTGGGGCGATTGGCCTCGACACAGTCTTCTCGAGATCGGCCGCAGTCGGCGCCCGTTCAAGATCACGAGCTGTCTCGGCTTTTTGTATGGCGTTTTCTTCTTCTTTAGGTATCGCAAGGTTGGATTCAGAACTTAGACCGAGCTCGCTGTCTTTTCGGTCGGAGGAAGACGACGATAAACTTCTTCGCGAAGGAGGCTTCTCGTCTGGTGATTGATCTTGTGGTAAGGGCTTCTTGCCAGCTGCCGCGTCTTTCGCTGCATCTGTCATTTTTTGCATGCTTTCATTGTAATAACTTTCGGGTAATTCGAAGCCAGGGCGTTCTTCTGGAAACTGGAAAACACGCCTTCCAGTGACGAATCTGGCCAAATGGCCGAATCCCGAGTCTCTGAGAATATCGTACATTTTTGTGACAGTATGCTATAATCTAGAATACTCCTTGTGTCGTCACTGACAAGAGAATGGTGTGTGATTTCAAACAGAATTTTACGCAGATGAGAAATTGGTGGATTTATATAGTTCTGCTCTTCATGTACACGGCTCTTTCCAGACTCCTTATCAAGCAAGCTACAACACTGATATTTTTAATACGATAATAGGTTTTCGTTCTGTCCGTTCAACGGCGCGTTAGCCATACAACTCTCTTGTATCCCGGCCGGTACATGCAAAGTCTGAGTAATCTGCCGGGGACATATGAGATGTTGTCATTCAAGCATCTGTTCGTTCTCCGACGGCTTATCATTAACCCCCAAAGTTAGTCAGCGATCTGACGTGTTTTGCAACGGAGATTTCTTTTTCGTTCCGGGTTTAACTGTGATTGGGGCACCGAGACTTTAAGATCCCTCCATCTTTAAAAAAATTGCTAAAACAGATCCGCTGGCTTCCGCAATACTATAGGTACGTGGAGAGATAAGCTCTGAGATCCTGCCAAGGCTATGCATGGACGGTGTTAGGAATTTGGTGTTGTGTGCCCTGGATTCGATAGATTTGGGTGGGTTCTGGACTTGGATAACCAAGAAAATTTATCCCCGTTCGCAGAAATACGAAACCTCGGACTATAGGGCTGGCCTTGACAAGCGAAGCCCGAATTGGATGCTCTTGGTTTCGTAAGCACTAGATGGAAAATAGAAGGGAGTAGTGCACATGAGGTCACCCGTGGTAGATTGCCCCGAATGTTGTTATGTCATCAAGCCGCCAGTCGGCCGCCCATGTGGGATAATCCTTCTGTCCTTGGTTCGGCAGTCCGTGCTCCTATACCGACGGAGGCTCGGAAGGCAATATGGTTTCCAAACCGCGGGTTTGCAACCGACCTCTGTGTGCCCAACGGTTCCTTCCGCTCTAGTCTCTTAGTCGATATTTGCTTAAAGTTTGAATGATCTTCGCGGAATCGGAATGCAAAATTGCCCGACCCAGAAGCGCGGGGATAATATATATTCCGTTCGGCCACCTTCAGGTACCTTAATACAAATTCAGAGAGTCACTTCAGTGACTAATCAGGGCCACGACATTGGGCACAAACCTTGGCCTTTGAACAAAGTACGGCTTGTGTAACAAGCATATCTTAATCTCAAGAACACCAAAATATGTAGACTGACGGTCTTTAAACATCTAGAGACAATAGGGTAGGCGACTGAAGTTGATAGTGAAGAGTAAAACCGAATTAAAAGCTGGTTTTTGACGGTTATTCTGCAGATCTGCTCACGCGCGGGACTTATTGAATTCGGAGTTGACCGCAGTTGACCCCTCGTTCAACACGTTCAAGACCAAAGTTAATTAGTGGCTGACCCAGAAAGAATTGCGTCTAGAACCAGCACGACCGGGAATCTCGGAGCTCAAACGTAATTGGGACCAGCACACCGTATGCGAAATGACTGCCGCTACTGCTTGATGACAATGATATCATAAGTAATCATATATGTTCATGCAATATATGTTGCACAGAAATCTGGGCATCTGCGTTGACGACAAAGGGTGCAGATTTGGTTCGGGCAAGTTTGCTCTCTTCGGATTATCAAACATCTCGAAGCTAGCTCAACACAAACTTAGGTCACATAACCCAACGTAGCCAACACAGTCAGGAAAGGCTCAAACCAGACGATTGGCTGGAGTCGAAGATACGATTTGTGAGGCTCGCCGACGAGAATCGACCCCGTTTTCGATGGTATCTTCTAGTGAGATAATAGGAGTATCCAAAATTCATTGCTCTCTATACGACCAAAGAATAACAACATCTACGGTTCCTGCAACTCCTTGACATCCCCAAGCGTGATATATTTCTTCTCACCCTCCTACCCCTTTGTATCTCTTCTGAGTCCCAACTTTGTCTTCGCGTCAGGACAACTAATCGTTCTTCAATCCTAGTTAATCGCTAGGAGTAATAGAGACAAATGGTTCCACATATGGAGACATTTGGGCTATTGATCTGCCTTTAAGGTCGTTCGGTGTCGTTTTGATCGGTGGGTGGAGACTTTTGAGGTGGCCGATTGGTGGATGGCGTTTCCGGTTCACAAATACCGTTGCCAGAAACTTCGGGAGAGTTTTGGTAGCAATCGCTAGAGTTGCGAGTATCTTCAACTCGCGACTCTTCTTTGAATGTATTTTTATCCATGTCGACTTTTGCTTCCGATCTAACTTGAGACTCCGTGAATATCAACTGAATTTATCATAAAGGCCGTGAATTGGGAGAATACCTCGGGAGTTTATTATGCCACCTGAGAGTTATTCGTTGTTAAGTCTCTAGCTCTGAGACAGGAGACTGATGAAATTGAGGATAGGATCGAGTATGAATAATTGGTTTTCAGGAGAAATTAGAGATATTGGCGTTCGTATGGTAGGATAGGTGAAATAACTTTAGTATCGAAATATCGCGCCATAGGAATCGTTGCTAGCTTTTATAAGCCTTTGGTACCTAATGGCGGGATACTAGGATGTGCGATGAAATATGAAAATGGACGTAAACCAAAAACTTGAATAATACTGTGATAATTATCGATCTTCCAACAAATTTCGCTGTTTCGGAGATACCCTTTAGTGCATGGTGAAAGTATTTTGATTCCAGATGGAATTAACCCTCGCGTCGAAGGGTCCAGGTTTGAGGCTATAACTAACTATAGTTGAGTACATTTGTTTCGTGATTATCATGGTATTCTTTGAATGGTACTAATGTGACCACTAGAGGCGTGAATTTGCATTCATGGATTTGTAGACGACGACGGCTAACTACCTACAGACACACTTTTGAGATCTCGTGCATTCCTCTTCAAAAAGGTGATACACATAAATATGTAACCGTGGTCTTCGATCTCACGCACAAATAGCCATGCATAGACTCCTTCCTATTTTCCAGATCAATTCCGCTGCATTCCATTTCATGCAAACGGCGCGTTAAACAACTCAGCCTTGCGATACGATTGTTGTTGGTATGTATATGCGTATGCAGGAGCCTTACGGTTAATTTTAATAGTTGCTAACCGCCAATTCAGAGTTACCTTTCTTACCGCCACTTGTCACTCTGCATGGAGAGTGAACCGGGTAGGTGGGTCTGGGTTAGACAAAGAAGAATCCAAGTCGCTGCTGCCTCATACTATGCACCAAGTAATATGAAGAAGTAAGAGTGCGCCTTGTATATCACGTATTTGGGTCTAGACTTTAGTACTTTGCCGCTGTTACTTATTCCCTCATGTTTCTACTTCTTGGATGGCCCGAACTAGCTAACTAGGTATGGAAAAAGAAAAGACGTGAGATTAAAGGTCCTTCTGCATTCCATATCTTCAAATAATCGTCTAGAGATGCCACGTCGAGTGGCGTTTGTGTAACATGGGAGCCTTATTATTGGTACAGATCGCGATCGCGGAAGGCTAAGAAAGGGGCCACAAGTAATGTCCGTAGAAAGGGTGGAATCTCGCGAGACGGCCATCTGATTCGCCATCCCGTGAGGCTGTGTCAAGGAATCCCACCTAATCTTGAAAGCTCTAGCTGGGCTCTGGTTGGTTGACAACTGTCGAGTTTTGGCTCCTTGCTCCGACCGAGTTGCAATATTTGTACTGCTGTGCGATATATTGAAAAATGCAATATCGTAACCAGACTTTGAAAAATAGATGTAATCCCTAGCCTCTCAATAATTTAGGTTTCAGCTCCTGGTAAAGCCACAGACGATAACAGGAATAGTCCGTCTCGTAAAAATCAAACAGACGCTGAACTTGTTTTCGGTGAAGAAAAGAAATATCGCATGCATCGAATGTTTTGAAATAACGTTACGACCAGCTAGGCCGCAAGCGAAGGCGGCAGCCCGCGAACCGTTATCAAAATCAATCAGCAGATACCCATTATGAGACATGTTGGGGAGGCCTCTCCTTTTTCTCCATTCCCGGATATCGTGATCCGACCCGCCTTGGCAAGGAACGGCACGTTGACCCCTTTCCCGTTTTCCACGTGGTGGTGCCTTCACTCGTGAAGTTCGATTGTGGACAACAAAAGGAGAATGCTGAAAATTTGAAAATACTATATTTCCAAGACGGGTTGGCAAGATACGCCTGTGGCTGTAATTATCGTGGCTTTTTATATCTATTGGCTCGCAAACCAAGGAATACGATTGAATATTGGTATCGGCCGCGTTCTGGCCTCTATCAGGCACGGCTTGCTATTGGAACACTAATATTACAGATGTATCTAGGCATCCCAGATAGAGAGACGGAGGCGAATGGAAGCAACTGTTTAGTCTGAACTTTCAATATAAGATTTGTACGGTCTCGATAGCAGTCAAACAGCTGCATATGATTTGCTTTATATCTCACCCCCTGAGTTTTATTGATATTCCGCTCGAGAGTAGGATTAGACACCTTGAACAAGGCAGCCGCGTTTGGGGGTTAGGTAGGCATACTGAGTACACCAGGTATCAGAAAATAGAAGAGTGAATTAATGAGCGAAGTTATTGCAATAAAATGTCCCACAAACAAGATAATAATCAGAAATATATATTTTTGAGTCTCGTTTGATTGCTCTTTAAAGGGTAATTCTGAAAGGAAAGACTAGAGCAGCTTATTTGACGATATGTAAGAAAGATGAATATAAACTTTTGTGACTGAAGGGTCACATTGTCGATATCTTTGACAAGCAGACCCCTTAGTGGGAAGGGTCTGTCCAATAGAGACACTGTTTTTGAGAATGGCCGTCGACTCGGTATGCTCCGATGCGCTAAAAATGGATGCTTGCTGAGCAAAATTAGTATACCAAGTATTAATAAATCCGATTTAAATACACTCACAACCATCTCTCGGAACAAGCAGAACACTCCCGCGCGTTCCCCGATTTCTCCTTCACGATTTTTCAGGATCTTGAATGCCGATATATTCAGGCGGTAGAATCACTGCCATGTTCGGGTCGTAGTCTCCGTCCGTTCTTATGCACCCGCACTTCGCTCTGCCAAATATGTAGCCAAGTCGGTTCTTAGTTGCTGATCCATGAGCACAAGGTGCCTCCTCGCCTTCTCCATCTAATTTCAATGGGTTGCCGTCTCCAGAGGCGATGGAACCAGGCGTGCTGTCAAGCAAATCGCTTAGCTCTGTGGGCATTGCTAAAGAGCTAACAGCATCTCCTCTATCCTCCAAGTCACCCCTAGATGGTAGAATGTTTTCTCCGCCGTTCCTCACCAGCGCTGTCACGTCCTGCTCGAGATCTGCGCTTGCAATACCAGCACACACATTCAGAATGCGCGCGGCTGTGCTAGAGGAGGACGTGCTGATTAATAGTTCCTGAGGTTCAGAACGAGCTCTGGTAGTCGGAATCTTGCCGAATTAACAATGGTTAGTAATGTATAACTGTCGAATCTGCAACTGCTTATATGCCGAGTACATTGTCACCTACCTCTTCTTGAGCAATGAGCTTCGCTTCATCGGTATTGTTAAAATCACCCCCCTTACCATCCTGCCCCGAGCCACCTTGATAAGACATGCTCGAAAACTGAACAAGGACTCGGGAAAAGATGCAACAGTTGGCTGTCAAGAGAGAAGATCTGAAATCAAAGGAAGAAGAAGGCTGTTGGTAATACTGTCGCTTGGTGGTCAGGGTATGATTCTCGAGATCCCATCAGTTGAGATTCGAATCCCCTATTTATACCCGCCATCTGTCTCTAATCCTTTGCGGGGGTGAATTTTAAGGAACCAAGAGAGGAGAGCTTACACGCCGCGCTTCGGGATTCCGGAGAGCATCTTCGCCATAATGCTCAACAATTTGCCATATAACTGAGGCTCAAATTTGTGATGATGAGAGGTCATTTGGAATGGAAGAGTCCCCACCGATGAAAGCGTTGCCAAATATCGGTCTAGATCATCAAACCCATGCGCGCATATGCGAGGCCTGAGCTAAAGACATGGCAGTTAACACGAGTAAGTCCTGAGAGTTTGGGAAGGAGTGTTTGACTTTTTCGCGAAGGATCTGAGTGCCCGCCAAGGAGTGGATTATATCTCGAAACACTCTAAACGGTAACCTCCCTGCGCCTGCGCGCAGTTGGTGGCAACTTTTTTCAGCAACCTCAAAATAGCAGTGAGAGGAAAATGCTGCTGGGAGGAGCATACCTGGCCTGAAGCAGCAAAACGATGACCAGCAAGGGCAGCAATGGGGAGCCTGCAGATCCTCAGTAGGTACAAACCCAGATCTCGAACCTACAGGCTACTGTTTACCCCTAGCTGCATATTCACGAGCAAATTTTGTTTTTTTTTTCGAGCGGCTCGGGCAGCCAACGATGCCCGGAAGTGCAAGGGTTCTTGGTTGTCTTTGGTCAATTGACGAGGTAGTAACAATCATTCGATCCGCCTTTATCATTGGCAGTTGATATATCAGTTCTATTCTAATTTACAGCATCGCTAGAAATTTCCATGCAGCTACATCATCTATAGCACACGAGAGCTTGAAGCATAGAACGTATCGATATCACGCTTGCAAGACTTTGTGTCGCACAAAGACCCACTTTGATTCCAAAAACACGACAAAGACCCCACCTAGTAAGCGATGTCACAGAAATCCTCTCATCATATCACTTTGTGATAGAACCCAACAGCGAGGGCGTCTTGGATGAGACGGCACACGATACACCAGAAATAGGACGACGGAAAGGATGAGCCCTGTTGTCTTGATATCGGCACGCTTGGACTGCCCACAACGGGACGACGCCACCCCATCTCTGTGCCCTGGTATGCCCTCGAATCTGATATGTCTATATATTAGTACCTTGAGTCGAGATATTCTCCGCCTTGCTAAGAGCAAGGCAACGATCCGTCGGAGATAATTAAAAAAGGCTATAATTCGCCAGCTGTTAAGTGATGTGAATGTTGCGTTTGTTTTGCATACGCATGATGCACGGGCGTACCTTTTTCTTACTCGAAGATTCTGTGCTAAAATTGTTGCTGATGTGACGAAAAATACAATTGATTTTGACACTCACAGTGAAATACACTGAAGTTCGGACAACAGAAGGAAAATAGTTCGGCTTTTGCCCGGCGAATATGTATCCGCTTATCTTGTCTGGAAAGGCGCAGCGGTTTTTTCCGAGAGCACATTCGATCCTTTCGTGGAGGGCGATGTCGCGCATCCAGTATACACGCACATTATTATCGCCGATGCTTCCCAACACAAACGGTTTTTGCGGTCGCAGTCCCATTAAGGACCTGACCGCACAAAACAATCTGAGGAAAAATACAAGTTACTACGAACCAGCCTGATGCTATGTACGTAATTACAGAACACCGTCTCCCAAGAGGATATTAGGTCAAAAAAACCCTTCAAAATAAAAATCGCGATACAGTAAACATGCCAATTATATTAACAGCTAAAGTTTTCTACGAAGCACGCCCCCAGAGGATTGTAGTAAGTAAAATAACACACAACTTTCGCGTTGAAGTTCATGTTTCGGCCTGGCCCGAGGTGGAACAAGCTTTCGAGTCAGGGTGGTTCGTCGGGGAGAGTCCTTCCAGGGGCGCTATCCGGGCTTCCAACAATATAGCCAATAGAGGCTCGATGCCTGCTTTGTAATGAATACTAGCAAGATACTGTTCAGTGCTGCTCGCAGCGTCTCCGCCCGCAAATCGAGCGCTGCTTCTTCATGAACAATAAATAATATCCTAGAAGCTTTGGTTGAGATAAAAATTGCGAAAGAGACCTAGATAATAGATAACTTCGGCTCTCAACTTGGCATCGATACCTGTTGACTGTTCGTCGCTCCGGGGAGGTTGACTTTCCCTTGCATTTATTTGGGGCCGGGATATGGGCTCACGTGGAACTCACCCAGGAAGAAGACCCAGCAAATCCGGTTCCTTTCCATCCTCTCTCGCCGATACGCTCCCGGATCCCTCCATCGAGACACAACCCGCACCCAGTCCAGACCCGTATTTCCCAACACCGACTGACAGATTGCTCAAGGGTACACCCGGTTGACATTCGATACACCGGGATGGAGTTTGCGACTTTGTTGCATAATCTACAGTTGTAACCGGGCACCCTGGATGCAGCTGTTGACCAGACGGTCGGGAATATGCAATTGCCAGCGTGACAGAGGCCCCAGCGGTCAATTGAGATATTGCAATTGTTCGAAGACTGTATTGTAAGCATTAGCATACGTGTTCCGTCAACTGACTGGCCATCATGCCGGTAAGAATGAATCTTCCTACCAAAGACGCCTCCATGGCGAAGCCTCCCTCGTCCCAAATTGGCAAGCCTGGCGCCTGTTATAAATCCACCCAATAACAAGGCTGAGCAACAACGCATTTCATTTTGTGAACATTTGTGCAGAAACGAGTATATATTTCTGTTGTAAATCATTTGGCTTGCTCTTGCAAGATCAGGCGATGCACGAAGGTGGAAAGGCTTCCTCGTAGTCAAATCGAGTGCGAATAGATACGAGGCGGGCGGTGGCACTTTTGGCGAAGTCGTTCATCCATTTGCTGCCCAAGAGGGCAAAGTTGTTATTTGTCAGGTGCTGGCCGAAAAATCGCAGAGCGTAGGCTGGATTAACGATGCCATGCAGCATGGAAAGCGAACTGGTTTCGAAAATTCGACGTTGAGACTATAAGAATACTTGATTAAGTTAGTTATTTAGGTCAAGATGAACGCGTTTGTCTACGGTGCACACCTACTTCGCGAGGACCGTAAAGTGAAGCAGGGGTGAGAGGTGGCAGCACAGAGGCCCAGAGAGAGACCTGTGAGGGCCTCAGGACCTTCGATGATGATTCTAGTTGGCTCTGACGGTTTCCAAGCGAAGAAACAGACAAGAGAACTTGGTGGGAGGTCTACTGATCCGGGTGCTAGCGGTCATCCCTTATGAGAATCTCGATTTTTTGGTGGTATTGCCGTCGAGCGTGTCACGTAACAACTCGTCTTCCTTATTAAGGAAGCAGTCGATTATCCCGAGACCGAGATAGATAGAAAGGATACGAGGCGAGTGATCGAAGATTGAGATTGAGGAGAGATGTAGTGTCATCTTGGCTTCGAATCGACAAAGACGCTATTCAGGTGTCGACACTCGGAAGTCGGAGGCGGAAGTCTTGCATTTTGGATAATTTTGTAGTTATGAGGGCATTGCTTAGCGATATTATCGGCTAGGACTAATGTCTGAATAGGACAAGAGGTATTCATTCACACGAAGAGGAAGATAGAGGCACTCGAAAAGCATAGATGAAGCGAGGACCACTGGTATGGTGGATGAGAAGAAGAGAAGTTGTATACGGGAAAGGATGATTGTAGAGCCAGTTCATTTGAGGAGAAGAACCAAGGAGGGTGAGGATTTGGGGGAAATCCGGGCAGCGGTTCAGGTTGGATTAAGGGCAGGCTCGAAAACAAAAATCTGGGTCGTCCGCGTTCGCGTTTTGACGCTTATCCTTACTCGAATGTTCTTTGTGGACAGTATTCAGGCCGGGGCGGCCGGTGGTTACTTGGCTACGTATAAGGAATACTGGACTGTCTAAATCATCTGCCGTTTTACTAATGTATTTCTCTTCTGCTTAAAATTTCGGTGCCATGTGTTAACAGAGACATCTAGGGAAATATCTCGAAATTGGGAGGGCGGACGCAGCGACCCCCGACATCCTTGCCTCACGATCTACTAAAGCAACGGATTTGGGTGGTCAGGTATCTTTTTGATAGTGCGATGCCTTTAGCGGCGCTGGCACTAACGAAACTCTGCCATTCAATGGTTTAGCGGTAGCTCCTGGCATGGGCAAGCGTGCCGACATCGACTGGGGGCGGTTTGTGGTACGCTGCTTATCTGTACGCACCCCAGCCACCAGTGAACTGGGGTTCAGACCCATTTAGGTTCATCCAGAAAACATCTTGAATTTGTTTGCTGCTTCGTGAATGATATCGGCGGGTAGGAGGGTGCGGCACGGCTTCTCTGTAGGCGTATGGAATGTTTACCGGGCTCGGGCGCCGCTGTAGACAGCAATAACACTGGCGAAAAAGGAAGGTGAGGATGTGCCTAACTTTCTGGCTTCCTCGGCGGCATTAGTGGCTCGCAGTTGGAGCAGAATTGCACAGTTCCAGTGGGAGAGTCCGGCATGTGCTGGTAGGGAGGCCACGGTCCAGCCCCAAATATTCTAGGAGTTTTGACAACCGTACCCGCGAGGGTGCTTCTTCTTCACACAAATCCTCGAGAAAACAGGGAGCATCTTTCGAGGATTCCTTCCCCCCGAAAGCCGTCGAGTAATTAAACTATCTTGGCTATGAATGTAACTTTGGAAGATCCAGTCGGAGCCCATCGTCTCTTTTGCAACATTCCACGGCACTCGCTTCCATGAGAATGCCATTTCTGTCTCCCAATTTTGCCCTTTTAAAGTAGCAGAAAACGCAAGGATTGCGTTAGAAGAGGAGCCGCCCGCACGACCCGTAATTTCTTGCTGCAGCGCTGCAGCTGGCGTTTCAAGCACGTTTAAATCGGGTTTGTTGTTCATCCATACCAACCACCCGCTTCTGGGCTCGCCTACGCTGAACTCGTAGACACCAAAACAAATGGGCTTTAATCGTAAACCCACTAACGTTGTCTTTCTGTCTCGAGAGACGCTCCTGCCTCTTCCCTGTAGTTACCCGGCGTATTTGCTTAGCACTTAGCAAAAGTTCTCGACGTATGCTTTCGTAAGGCGACCATTGCGGCACAGAAAATTCGGTGGATCCTTCACGTTCAGAGAGTTGGTATTTCTCATCGACGCGACCACTACACGAGAAATCGGCTCCAAAAACGAGGTCAAAGGTCAGAAAACTCTTTTTATTATATTGTATATACTTCCAGCATTAAAGATCTACCGCGACAAATGAATTTTAGCCACCATAAAGCGAACAGTACAGCAAACCCTCGATCACTTCGACCGGCCCCATCCCCTTTCGCCTCTCTCCAACTCCCTCTTGGCCGCGCGATCCATGTTCTCCGGGTTCTCCTGCACTGTCTTGTCGTCGAAGAAGTATAACAGCGCCTTCAGAGTGAAACTGCTCAGAATGCTCATGCCCAGGATTCCCATCATGACGGTGTTACTCTTGCGGTACTGTCGCGGCCCTGGGACATTGTCACTTGCCCAACCTGTGTAGAGTGCGTAGGTCTTTTCGTTCAATCTTTATCAGCATTCAAAAGTCTACGGGGAAAACAAATGTAACCGACGGGAAAACTATACTAACAGTGGTAACAGATCCCAAGTTTCCTAGCCCGGAAACCAGCGCGGTGGCAGCGGCAACCCCGACTTCTCCATGCCGTCGGGAAAAGATTTCACTACAAAGATATATCATTAGCCACTGTGGACTTCCGGAATACTCTGTCGTGCACACCACAAAATCACTTACTTGGTCCAAACCATGACGTTCGGAGTCGTTGGTCCAAGGCCCGCGCCTACCACCAACAAGCCGCCATATCTAGTCCACGGGGCGGTTGCGAACGTCGTCATGGAGAGGCCGGCAATCTGAACCATGCATCCAAAGGCAAATATGTAAGCTCTCTTCGAGTTGAAGCGATCAGACAACGGCATGGCAATCAAAATTGCAATCAAGTCCATCTATACAGTCGGTTAGCGTTGGACATTATAAAACCTCCCTCTCTCCATCTGTTACCGAGAAAGTCTTTGGGGATGTAGCCAGTTAACTTACAACCCAGATAGGCGCGAACAACAAACTCAACTGCACACTCGTAAGCTTCGGATTCGTCGACCGAATGATGAGTGTTCCGTAATTCTGCACTCCGATACCAACTCCCACAACTCCAAAGTACATCAACGTCAACGGCCAGATACGCCAGTCCATCATGACCTTCGCCAGATCCTTCGCCGTCCACGGAGGTGCATGATACACTCTTGTCATCTCCTCGTAATGCACCTTCTGATCCCTCTCGCTGGTAAACGCTGGAACCTGACGAGGCAGGTATTTATAATACCACCTGCGGTGTCGTGTTTCTCCAGGCGGTAAAGGACGATCTGGCAACCACCAGAGAAGAAGGACGGCATCGATCACGGTGATGAGACCGTAGATGAGGAACATCCATTCGAACCCACTCAGGCCCCCGTATCCGTTCATTTTCTGGAAACCAGCAGATACCAGCCCCACGACTGCGGCAGAAACCTGGGCGGCAGTGAAATAGTACCCGATACGCTTGCCAGTACGAGAGGGAGGATAGAAGAGAGTCAGATAGTAGGACATGCCAGGCCACATGCCTGCGATGACGATGCCCAACAGGACACGGATCAAACTATACAAGAACGAAGGTTTTAATCTCCATTTACTAAATCGAAGTGTATGCAAGAAATATTTACTTACTAGAAGTTCCAGGCGGCAGACAGAGCAGCGTGGCAGGCGCCAACGATACCCACGCACAAAACGATACGGCTGAGCCAGACGTGCGGGCTCAGCTTTGACATTATCAGGTTGGACGGGAAGTCGAAAACGACATAGCACACATAGAAGAGCGCCAAGCCGGTACTGATCTGGTGGCCGGATAAATGAAGCTTCTGCCCCAATGAATCGCCAGTGGCAGAATTCATAGTCAAGGCAATGCCGACATTGGAACGGATGGCAGCGCAAAGGAAATAGAGAATCCACAGGGCGGGGATTATCCGGCGGTCAAGCTTTCTATAAAATTGTGGGCCAACACAACGTTAGTGAAGTTCAGCCAGCGCCCCTTGTTCCTGGTTGGTGCTGCCAGGTTTCCGATGGTTACACCGCGTTGCCGTTGTGGCATTTTGGGAGAACGGGAAAATTCGTTAAACGACAACTCACGTATAGATGCGGTCCACCTCTGCGTCTGATGCGATATCCGCGCCGACTTCAGCGTCGCCGCCAAGTTCTTTGAAGAGCGAGTCGCGCACGTTGACTGGTTCGTCGAAGCCCTTCGGCCCCGGTGGCGTTTCGGTACCCATTGAGGTTGCGCTGGCTCAATTGGCCTAGAAAAACGGTGAACAAATGGGAAAACGCTGTAGACAAATATGTATTGGTGAAACGCAAGCCCGGCGCAAGGTCAATTGCAAGAGAATGCGAACCGCGCACGGGGAGAAATCGTTGAATTTATGGACTTCCTTTTGAGGGGAGCTAGGACACAAAGGTGGATGCTGAAATCCTCATAACTGGATGGTGGGGGACTTAATATAATAGCGGTATAGCGGTGTACAGGAAAGTGGGTTTCGGGTCTCTTGATAACCTTAATTGATCTCGCCCGCTCTGATAGGATGAAATCAAATGCATGCAAGCCTTCTCCTTCCCCTCGCTCGAAGGGATCTTTTTCGTATTGCGAAAATTTTTTGTTGAATCAAGAAATTTCCTGTTTACGTTACTCCGAAATTTCGAAGATGCAAGGTACTTGGTTGGAGCTAAAGCTCTTGGGCGTATCCAAGTACCCGGAAGCTAGCCTCGATGGGAGTCCCATGGGGGTCCGAGGTAGCGAGCTCATTCCAACTAGCACAGATCAACCATGATATTGGGGCGCCATTTCACTGGGCCGGGTCTCGAGATATCCGTGCGTGGGCCGCGCACACCGCGACGTTTTTTTCTTGACTTCTCCTCAATTTCGAAAAATCGCCTCTGTGCATTGCATCGAGAGGGGGCGGGGAAGTGAAGGGAAATGGACCCATTGGGCCGTTTCTTCAACCCCCCAGCTTGCTGCCACCCGGACTAATTAGCTGGCGATCCTGTGCGGCGCACCTGCAGACATGCATGGGTCGGGTCATTCACGTTTCAATTAATCTCAACAGTTAAGCAAACATCTGAACGGCACATGCCGAAGTTGTTACGTACTTGCCGACCACGGGAGGTGGGAACTCCTCAATTTCGGCTTCGGCATAGGACAAGGAAAGTGAGGTCAGGTCGTTCGGCTGGTGGTGGAGGTGCGAGATTAGCCGGGCCGAGTCGGCCAACACCCCAACCCGCCAGCATCGAGTTCGCATTTCTGTGGGGAGATAGTGCCGTCATGATAGACGAACGGCTGAGGAGGGGCATAGCTGAATGGAATTGCATTCGGAGCTCCGTCAATTCTAGCTTGTATCTTGTATGTACATGTACGACGAGATTATGCAACCCCATTTGTAACAGAGGTTGCTGGAAAATGGGATCGCAAAGAGCCCGAAAAAACGCCTGTGACAATGAGGGGTTGGCAAGATGGACAGGATGACTGTCCGCTTGCCATCTTTGTAAAATACACACAAAAAACTATCCGCTGTATTCTATTTCGTGATAAATGATTTCCAATGAAGATAAGGTTTGAAAACTGTTGAGTTTCTCGCTATATGCGGGGGGGCGGGTGCGCGGGGAAGCGGCTCCATCGACGCTTGATACACAATACCTAGCGCGTAAGTGCCGGATACCCATTTCGGCTCGTATATCCCAAAGGTGCCCGAGCTTGAAGCTTAATCTTCATATCGAAGGTGAAACTGACGCGACTGCGGCGATTCCGCCTACTCTGTACTCTGCTTTCGATGTTATCACGACATCAACGGGGTACTTCCACTCCATAGCTTTCGCCCACGCTGCGCTCCCAGATCATGTTAGCCATCCATCCACCTATCCACCCAGCCAATTATAGCCTGGCCCTTTCTCACGATCTGCCGTTTTGAGAATGGCATGGCTTGTTTAAGAGGACTTACCCCAGAAGGCGCAGCGTCTCCCTAACCATTTCCCCGCGAATGGAATGAGGACCATGGTCAGCAGCATCTCCAGCTGCTTCATGGATTCCTGCCACTCCAACTCCGCGTCTGAGTCCACATCACGTTCCGTGGATTCTGATCCTATCGATTCCACGTCATTATTATCGGAGGAGGAGAGGGCGGAGGCTCCAAGGTAAGAACTGGCAGCACTCGTCTGGGAGTAGGAGAGGTCGATCGAGGGATTCGACATTTCGGCGATCTATTGCGGCCGCAAGTGCGTGATTATAGCGGCGGAAAAGGGGAGAAGAGGCGCTGAG
This sequence comes from Dactylellina haptotyla, assembly GCA_031310005.1. NCBI lineage: Eukaryota > Fungi > Ascomycota > Orbiliomycetes > Orbiliales > Orbiliaceae > Dactylellina > Dactylellina haptotyla. The sequence continues at coordinate 1,066,560 of CM062380.1, read as the reverse complement.
TGTATCGTAGGCGAGCTAGAGTATCGAATAGCCGGGTATCATGTCTCCGATCTGAAGTCGTGGGGTCTGAAGCCGGTGATTTGGTGGGTCTGGTAGAATTGTGCTTGGTGTCTCTACGTAATTTCGGTGAGAGCTGTCTGGCAGGGTTGCTGCTGGCTGGGGCCGATGTCTTGGCGCGGCAACTCGCTTTGTCGCTAAAAAAAAAAAAAATTTCGGCTCGCCCAAATTTTAGAATCTCCAAAAGCTTCAAACTCGACAGAGCCACCATCCGCCGCACTTCCCTCGTACATACCCATTGCCAGCCATAACCATGGCCCGAAAATCTAAGCGGTCACGCGGGGACTCTAAGCCCAGCGGTCCCCGTGCTGTTGACCCAGCTGACGCCAAAGTTGGCAAGTTGACCACCTACGAAGACCTTGCCGACTCCGAGGACGAATTCTACTTGAACCAGGACCGAGTTGCATTCGACGAAGACCCTTCCACCAAACGCCGTCGTTTAAATCGGGATGCTGCCTTCGAAGATAGTGAAGAGGAGGAAGTTCTTGATTTGGCCGAATTACCGTCCTCGGATGAGGAGGACGAGGAAGATGAGCTAGGCGGCCGAACGGCCAACGGCGCAGGCTACTCAGACGACGACGACGAAGAAGATGAAGAAGAGATCGAAGACGAGTATGCCGACTGGGGTAAATCGAGAAAGAATTTCTATGATGCAAACGATATCGAGGATGAAGAGGATGCAGCGATGGAAGAAGAGGAAGCGAGGCGGATACAGAAACGACAGCTGCAATCCATGTCTGCGCAGGATTTCGGTGTCGATGAGGCCGACTGGAAACAGTCTGGCGATAAAGATGTCAACGGTGTCAAATCCAGCGCACCAGATGTCGAGGATATGGATCTAGAGGTCACGGGGACCAGAAAGATCGAGATCCCCAAATCGGACAAGGATAAAATGGAACTAATGCAACTACTACACCCTGAATTCGGACCACTGAAGAGTGACTACTTGCGACTCGCCCCGCTCTATGACTCAATAACAGCAAAGGCCGAATCGAGAACGAATCCAGCTTCGATCGCAAGGAAGAGGTGGATCATACTATCCGCTTACCTAGCTACACTGTCGATGTATTTTGCTTTTCTTACAAAACCGAGGCCGGAGGGCGAGGTAGTGGACCTTCGAGATCACGATATAATGGACGCATTACTAAAGTGGCGCTTGCAATGGTTGGAGGTCGAGAAGATGGAGGATGAAGCCACACCGGAGCCGGGGGCTGCGCCGTTACAGCTCGATAAGGATATGGGAGATATGAGCCTGGATGACGAAGAGGATGTCGAGATCAGCGACAGCGAAGCAGCTGAGATAATCGTTCAGCCAGTTGTCAAAGATGTTAAGGCGAAGAAGGAAGTTAACGGTATCAAAGAGAAGGCCAAAAAATCCAAATCGAAGACAGACACCAAGGAAGCCAAACGTCTCGCGAAATCCGACGCTCGCCTCAAGGACCTCGACGGCCTCCTGCCTTCCTCGACAACCCGCCAGAAACCTATCAAATCCAAAGCCCTCGTCCAGTTTAAGGATGACGATTTCGGTGATGAAGATTTCATCTACGAATCCGATGCTGAGGAGAAAGCAAAGCGAAAGAAGTCCCTTAAATTCTACACCGCCCAGATCCACCAGAAATCGAGCAAGAGAGATCGTGCCGGCCGAGACGCAGGTGGTGATCTGGATCTACCGCGTAAGGAGAGGAATAAGGAACGCATGGAAAAACTGAACGCCGAAGCACAGAAGAGAGGTACCAAAGACGGCCTGGGCTCAGACTTGGGCGGTGATAGCGACTACGACGATAACGACCTCACCAACGGCATGTCGCTGAAGGAGCAGATTGAAGGAGACGATGCCGTGGATAACGACGCACTCGAATTCTATAACAATGTCGCATCGAAAACAGCGCTAGAAAAACTGAAGAAGAAACTTGAACGCGAAGCAGCAGAGGTTAGAGAACGAGTTGTAGAAACAGAGACGATAGACCCGGTTACTGGCAAGCGGGCTATCGGTTACACCATCGAGAAGAATAAGGGATTGACTCCACACCGGAAGAAGGATGTTAGAAACCCGCGTGTCAAGAAGAGGAAGAAGTTCGAGGCCGCGAAGAAGAAGCTTGGTAGTAAGAAGGCGATTTATAAGCCGCCGACGGGCGCGTATAGCGGTGAGGCGACGGGTATCAGGACGAAGGTTATCAAGTCCGTAAAGTTTTCGTGAACTAGGTGACAGGTATAGATCTAACACAGCTGGAGCGTTGTCGCGGATTTACTTTGCTTGTATTAATAACTTTTTGTCGTTTTGGGGGTTCTTCTTGTATATTATCTTTCTCAGCAGTATTATCTATTGTATTATATTGCGTACTACGGCTAGACATGAAAGTTATTCGGGAGGCTACCTCTTTATTTTTGAACCACTTGTGAAGATATTGCAGAAAAGCCATGGAGGGCTGCAGAGAATCAATTTCTTGGGGCGTGTTACCTTATTGAATAGGTTGAATGAGAAACAGGATACTGGCATCTTGAGCCAAATTGTTGCATAATTATATTCAAATCAAGGGCCTTGCTTAAGATACTAAGGTGCAATTAATCGTATATTATATATATTTACGTCCTTTTCTGTTGACTGTTGACCGTTTATTTTACGTTAATAAAGCAGGAAACAAACCAAAAAGTCAGGCGAGAGAAATTGATTTGAAACCGATTCCCATGTCATATATTCTTTTGATATTCTCAATCATATTTTGCCAGAATACATATCATATACGTATTCCAAAAATATCAATTCTTAGAAGGAGCGAGTTGGAGGACGAACAAGCATGTAGAAGATGTTCTCGGACGTCGACTTGACTGAAGATAGCATTCGAGTTGGTTGGATTGGACGACTCTGATTAGACCTTCCTAAATTTATAGAAGTATATGAGTATCCGGATTTGTTTGGGATCACGAAGACTGATCCAATTCGATATCCAAATGCCACAAATATGCCAATCTAGATATCTCACAGGTACCACCTTTATGAGCTGCATCATACATCATCACCCGCCTGCATCAGATGGCCGTCCTAACCATGTTTGTAGCGCACGATGCCCGTTCCAGCCGCATGCCCAAACTAGGTAAAAACTGGAATGTGCGCGGCAAGGCTAAACTACGGTGATACCCGCAGCCCCCTTTGTCTTGGCCGGGACCTTCTCCCAAGAGCTTTTACGGGGTAGCTGGTAACAGGTTCGACCAACAAGCCGCCCACCAAACGGATCCGGTAGAAAGCCAGTTTTCGAGGAGAGGATACTGCGTCAACGGGCATACATTGCAAGACACTTGTTCACGGCGGGCGTGGACACGCTTCCGGCTGGCGGTCGCGAGATTGGCCGGCCCCACCGCGGGCTCTTAAATAGCAGCCAGCGCCAGTCCACCTGGCCAACAACACCGCGCACACACCGCACACACGCACTCAACACCACGCTGAATAACGTCAACTGCGCCCTTACCTCCTTCCCCAACCAACCAACCAACCTCCCACGTCCACAGCCAAACCATGGGTATGACGGATTTGAATGCGTCTCCGCCCGCCGATCAGATAACATCCTCATCCTCGCATTCTCGACCGATAGAGCCGTGCGTCTGCCGCGACCCGAAATACTCACACCTGCCCCCCAAGGTCGCTTCTTGGTTCACGTCTCGCCTGAACCTCAGCGAAACCCACAAGCGAATCGCCCACTCCTTCTGCGATGTCCTCCAGTCCCATTCCTCCAAAGCCGCATCCGACAAGAAAGATAAAAATGATGACGGCCGCACCCTATCTACGACCCGTCTCGATGATCCTATCTCCCTCGCGCACCCTATAGAAGACCTGCTTTCTGAAACCTATCTCTCGAGCTATGACGTCGGCACCGGCGAATCCCTCACAAACCTCCAATGCGCCAAAGCTCTCGAAGCCGAATACGAAGTCATCATCGTCACCGGCTTCCTCCACCCATCATCAGCATCCGTCAGAACCCTAAACCGCACATTAGAAGTCCTCGCTACCCGCCAGACCCTCAAAAACGTACGGCGAGGCACGGACAACATTTTAAAAGTACACATTTGCTTTTCCAGCAGCGGCTTCCTGCAAAAAGTGCTGCACACGCGGAACCCAAAAGGCCGAATATGGAAGGAAAAGGAATGGAAGAAACTCGGCCTCGCGGATCCGACGTACCTCAAAGGAAAGATCGATCTGACCGTTAAATCCCTGTTTTTCCGACCCGTCGGCCTGCTGCATGGGAAATACATGATTGTGGACCGTCGGATGCTGGTGGTCCCGAGTGCGAACCTTAGTTGGGAGGAATGGCTGGAAGGCGCAACCACATACATCTGCGACCCAGAAGCGACGACAACGGGTACCATAAACGTGGTGAAACAGTTCGTACGGTACTGGGAGTCCGTGTGGATGGTCGGGGAAGAGCCTGGGCCCGAAGAGTTCGAAAGGGTGTGGGAGAGCTTTCCGGTCACGGTGCACGAGGGCGGCGGGTCGATCATCATGGATAAATTCAAGGGGACGCCCGTCAATCAGTCCAAATGGCTGGGATGGGCGCCAACGATATTTCTACCCCATCCGGAACAGGGGAGTTTCCCGCCTGTGTGGCCGCTGGGAGAAGTGCAGATTATATGGAGAATTATAAGGAAGTTGATGGGTGCGATATTGGAGAAAGGGCCGGACAACGATGAAGGATACCTCAGCAATCCCCAGAACGCCTTCATCTTTGCTGCGATAGAGGGTGCCGAGGAGTCTATTTATCTACACACGCCGAATGTGACGGCGAAGCCTATTATGAATGCCCTGGTCCGAGCTGTCAAGCGGGGTGTTACGGTGGAAATCGTGACCTCCATTGGGATGATGAAGTGGGAGCAGCTGGTCACCGCGGGCACCACAACGGATAAGTGTCTACAAAAGATGGTAAAAGAGGTCGGAAAGTTTAAAGAAACCACACCCGACGGCGCCATTAAGACGGGCGGGTTCTTCGTATACCAATACAACCCTACAAAACGGCCCCAGCTCCCCCCCTTCGTAAAGAACCCGAACGACAACCACAAGTTGACATGGTATGATAAGAGCCACGTCAAGTGCCTGATCGTTGACGAACAGGTCGTCATGCTAGGCTCCGGGAATGCGGACAGGGCGAGCTGGGTCACATCACAAGAGGTCAATATCGGTCTGTTTTTGAATAAAGCCAAGGCAGGGATAGTCAGGCAAGCACTGGTTAATGCGCTCGCGGGAAGATTAGAAGTTTTAAAAGGCAGCGGGTGGGTAACAGGAGGCGAGGGAGATTATGAATTGAGTTACGGAGTTGATGGGGTCCCGCGGCAGAAGCGGAACGATCCAGAGGCGTGAAGGAGTATTGTCTTGAGTAATTCGGAGTTTGACGTATTTTGTATTTTTGGCGGGCGAGTTTTGGCTGGCGTATGCGTTCCTGAATTCTTTTGGTTTTTAATTGTGCGAGCGGTCTGGATTTAGGCGCTCTTGTGTATTATTCTATAGCATAATATTCATGGTTTTCACATTATTCTTTATACTCTCCCCCATGGGGATGTTGTGATTTAGGAAAGGTATGACCTCGAACGATGAGGTTTCCCTTGCTCTTGTAAGTATAGATATATCAGCGAACGATATAAATATAGTGGGGATTAACGCAATGTTTTTAATATAATATTCTGGCTATATGGCCATTCCTATAGGCGTTGATCGGCATATTTCGGCAATTGTACTGGCTAGCTAGTATTTAACCCGGAATAACCTGCTTCCAGCCCATACGAACGTTAAGAGTGAATGGCTTGAAAGATACTTCAGTATCCACTTTGGTCAGCTTTATACGATAAGTACCGTCTTATGTCTCGTCATTTCAGTGCCAACTCCAGAGGCTGGGCGTCTTGAATGTTTCTGGCTGACGAGGCTTGGTCGGTAAGCGATATCGCGATGCCACCGTCCGATATGAGCTAATCCGCGGTTTCCCGACGGCAAACCCGTGCAAACACTACTGGGTCTATTCCATGGACCCGTTGGAGTCAGCATGGAAGTCAATTATATATATAAATATAGATAAATGGTCGTCGCGAGGTAGATGAGAAATATATTAATATGTGTAACCTTCACGAAGCGCGCACGGGCCAAATTTAAGAATTTACATCCCTTGCATTGTTGGCAGATCGTACCGCATACGCAGGGACCCTAAACCTTATTTTATTCGAGTACATATTCTTTTTTTCCCGAATTTTCTAGAGATAATTTAGAAAGGAATGTTAAAAATATCAGATCTGCCGCCTGAGATCCACCAAGGGATTCTGGAATACCTTGAGTTCAGTGACGCGATACCTGCAAGTCAGGTTAGCAGGAAATGGCAAGAGATATTTTTTCTAAATAAATTTCGGGATAGTCGATACAAAGGGCCCTCGAATTCGAATGCTAGATATAAAGTCCATCAACTGTTATTCCGGTGGAAGGATTGCAATTCTCCTTTCTGCAAATTCATAGGTTGGAGGTCAACGTCTCATAATGTTTCTAAAAAGTTTGGTTATTACGGGCTACTAATACGTCTAAGGCTATCTTTATAATTCAGGATCTACCGGTACTCAAAGGAACTCGTCGTTAAAGGGCATAGTCACAAATAGTGTATCGGGGATAAACGATCTAACCCTGCGAGTTAAGCAATGCCTGCCTCTCGAGGAAGTCTATGAGGAGGAGGAGGAAGAAGAGCTTTGTTTCGATCTCGTCAAACTCGGCGACTGTCCTTTTCTCAACGAGCCGGCTTTCCTAAGGATTCCGGATTCTTACAAAAATATTGCGGGTATTATAAATGGGAGAACGAGGATACCAGAAATGGTAGAAAAGGGGGATACCGTCAAGGTTAAGCTACAGTTTTCATCGCGAGATAAGAACTGCGGGATACATCCAAATTCGAACATTTTAGAGTTTGCGGAGGATGTAACCGTGATGGATTTATTAAAGAAGACTTTCGAGGAGGCTCTTTACGAGCATGTTGAGAATAGGCGGGAAGCTGAAGATCTAGATCGGCATATACAGGAGGTGGGCGCTATTAAATTTTGTATGGAGGTTGGGTTTGGAGATGGGTTGGAGGCTGATGCATGCGTTTATACTGATATCATGCCTTTCAAATAACCGGTTTAGATGCCATTTGCACTTTCTTTATAAGCCTTATGCGCTCTTATTAATGTATTATAGATTTAGGATATATATATTTAATAGATAGTAATACGCGAGGTATACCAAGTTCGAAGATTTCCAGTGTAATATTTTAGGATTCTCTTTCAATTGAAATCGAAAGACGGACATTGCTGGACCCATGCTCTTGAAGCTTTCTAATGTTTGCTCAATGTTTCGTCCTGGGTTTCGCCGTGTGGCACGGCAACATCCAAGGTATTGGTGCTTTATCGATATTTATCAGAATTCTCAGGTATTCTCTTAGCTTCGAGGTTTCATGGACTGGACTCAAATGTTAGGAGAATAGAGATATATCAGTTTTCGGTTTCGAATTTCCACGGATTGGGATTTTCTTCTTTATGGTTTGGCTAGTCTGGTGCACTGTATAGCTAGCTAGCTATCCGTGCGGCCGAGGAGCTCCACCGCCACCAGCCCTATCTTCGAGACCCATGCGCTTTGAACAGCATTGTTCAGCCCCGTAAGACAATATGCAGAGATATCGCTTCGATCTTGATGATGACCTGAGAAGGCGTGTATCTTACCTCAGAAACGGTTTCAGCTTCAGCAGCACCCGAGGTTGCAAAGAATTTCAGAGCAAAATCATCGGTTGTATTTGAATCACGTTATGTGGACATCGAACAAAGTGAAGCCCCAGGACACCCCTCTCGCACCGGCTGGCCCTTCCTGAAGCTCTCAGCATCGAGCATCGAATTGAGATAGGCTCCTTTTCCTCGCCCCTCTTCCCGCATGAACGGACCCCTCCAATTCGCAGCAGCACCCAGCCGTTGTTATTTTGCTTAGCGCTGAGGAGCCCGAGCTTTCTGTTGATCCCCCCTTTTGCTTGCTTACCTGGAACCCTCCTCGAGGCTCAAGCTGCGTCCGTCTCCGGTCCTTCGAACTCTCCTCGGTTTCCCTTATATACGCCGCATCTCCACAGCTACACAGCTGAGACCCGTCCGAACTGCCGTCGTTGAGGATCATCCCCACCTGCAACACATTGTCTGATAGTCTCACCCTTATCAACACCAACCTTCGCCCGAAGCTTTTTTGTGCCCAGGCCACACCACCCGTCCAGCAAACCGCAGAGAAACCCCTCCGAGCAGGACTTCAACCGCACACGCAGCCGCGATGGATCACCGCAAGTTGTTCAGGGTCTTCAATCAGGACTTTATCGTCGATGAACGGTACACCGTCACCAAGGAGTTGGGACAGGGTGCTTATGGTATTGTTTGGTACGTGCACGCATAGGTGTTCCTTTGGGGGCATATACCCCGCCATTGGGCGTGGTGTGATGATGTTTCGGCCCGGGCTTCACGAATGGCGAGGACCCGGCGGCGACAGCATCTGAATTACTGCGCTTTCTCTAAATTATTCCGTGTGTTTCGATTTATGGAGTAAGCAAGCTAACGTGCTAAATTCCTTTTGTCTTCTTCGATTGATAGTGCCGCTCAGGATGCCAACACTGGCGAGGGCATTGCGATAAAGAAGGTCACCAATGTCTTCTCGAAGAAGATTTTGGCGAAGAGAGCTTTAAGAGAGATCAAGCTCTTGCAGCACTTTCGAGGTCACCGAAACGTTAGTATATTCCGCTTCGGTCGAATCTTGCCGAGCTCGAATGGTAATTAACTTGAAGCCGTACGATAGATCACATGTCTTTACGATATGGACATTCCCAAGTCAGAGAACAACAACTTTAATGAAGTTTATCTTTATGAGGGTACGAATGTGATCCCGGCGCTATTAGTGAACACGTACTAACGAAGCGAAATCGTAGAATTGATGGAATGTGATCTTGCTGCTATCATCCGAAGGTACTCCATCTGGTCATTGTAAATACGCTGCAACAAGAACAACGCTGACCTCTTGCTGTAGTGGACAGCCGTTAACCGATGCGCACTTCCAATCTTTCATTTACCAGATCCTCTGCGGCCTCAAGTACATCCACTCTGCCAATGTCCTCCATCGTGATCTAAAGCCCGGAAACTTGCTTGTTAATGCCGACTGCGAGTTGAAGATCTGTGATTTCGGTCTTGCCAGAGGTTTCTCCGTCGATCCCGAAGAGAATGCCGGCTACATGACTGAGTACGTCGCTACAAGATGGTATCGTGCGCCTGAGATCATGTTGAGCTTCCAGTCGTATACCAAAGCTAGTACGTTCTATTCACGCCGCCCACACGCGCTTCAATATCCTCAATACTAACATGTTTCATCTTTTTTTAATAGTTGACGTGTGGTCGGTTGGTTGTATTTTGGCTGAGCTTCTCGGCGGACGACCGTTCTTCAAGGGTCGTGACTATGTCGATCAGCTCAACCAGATCTTACACTACCTCGGTACCCCCAATGAAGAGACTCTCTGCCGTATAGGCTCTCCCCGCGCCCAGGAATACGTCCGAAATCTCCCATTCATGCCCAAGATCCCTTTCTCACGTCTGTTCCCCAACGCGAACCCGGATGCTCTTGACCTGCTTGATCGCATGCTTGCCTTTGACCCTTCGCAGCGTATCAGCGTCGAGCAGGCTCTTGAGCATCGTTACCTACAGATCTGGCACGATCCTTCCGATGAACCAAACTGCCCGTCGGAGTTCCAATTCGGTTTCGAAGTCGTTGAGGAAATCCCCGAGATGAAGAAGATGATCTTGGCCGAAGTTACCCAATTTAGACAAGCTGTCAGAGGAACCGGCTCGACTACCCGCGGGGATATCAGCCTTGGAATCCCTGACCGGCAGGATGCTAGCTTTTCGGACCAGGCACCGAGACCGCATGAGACGGCGGCGGCGGCGGGAAGCAATGACGCGCTGGAAGCGGAACTAGCGCGCGGATTGGATGCCTACGGCCCTAGGTATTAGAGGGGTGTTCTGATATGACATATATATAGATAGAACTACCGCTTATATAGCTCTTTTTTCTTTCTTTATTTTGTGAATTTATGTTTTTTATTTGTGAACGGCCTTCTGTTACGACCAAGTACCTACAGCCCGCGGGCAATGATAAGCAATCTTCTACTCATTTATTTACCACTCTCGAATACCGCACCGTCCACTCGTATACCATGTACACTGCAGAGCAGGTGGCATCCCTGCCAGTGCATTTTTCTGCAGCTCGCCGCGGCGGCCGGTGCACGTTCAGGACGGCATTTAGCTAAGCAGGTTGGCTGTGTTGGGCGGCCTCGCTTGGAACTGACGTCTGTCCTCTTTCTCCAATCGAAACCAAAGCGCCATTTTTCACATCCTCCCAAAACCCTCGCCCTCTCCAATTCCCCTTATTTTCTCCCCTCTTCGCCCAGCCTGGTAAACCTCCGAAGCGTCCGATTCCTCCTTACACGTCGACCTGCGAGCCCGAAGTCAGCTGTAGATTACCGTAGATACCCACCGGACCCTCCTCGGGGTATTAGAGTTCGGTTCCGGACAGCGTTAGACGCGTATCGGTACCCCGAAATCCAGGAGCTTCGATACAAATCCATACACGCATTACATCAAATCCATTCTCTGCTCCTGTGCCACAGTAGACATAAAAGGCAATCCGTGATTGCTGCCCTGCGGTTTACCTATCTCCTTCCGAGTCGTATACGGATATCATAGAAACAGGATGTCTGACGATTTCGACGATCTCGACAATGAGCTTCTCGGCCTCGGCGGCGATGAGGGCGAGCAATCCGACAATGACCACCGCGGCGACGGGCGTAAGCACCAAGATTCCGGTGACGAATCCGAAGGTGCTGTTAGCGACAGCACGGTTGGCAGTCAGCGGGGGAAGAAGAAACCTACCACGGTTGTTACCTCTCCATCGCCACCGCCGGCGAGGAGACGGGCTGCGGATTCGGAGGACGAGGAAGATGCTCCTGTGAGGAAAGGGGCGGCCGGTGGCCGGAAGAGACCGTCACCAGGAGACGATGCGAGCAGCCCGCCAAAGAAGAGGGCGAAGGCTGGCGCGAAGAAGGCGAAGAAGGGGAAGGGCGGCGACTCGGATGATGAGGAGTAAGTGTTCACCCCCGGCGTGTGTTCTATCCCTCATTGTATTATGTTCAAGGAGAAAAGAAACCCTTCTTGTTGTGCGTGTAGTTTGGAGGGGCCCTCTTTGGCTGTGGACGTGCTCTAAACGCACATATATCTGCACTCCTCGACATCACATCTCACTATCCATTAGCACCTCTCCATCTCTGTTCCCTTCCAAAATCCACATCTCCCCATAAACCTCAGTCAAGTAATCAAACGACCAGACGGCTAACAAGATGCCCGCGAAACGCAAACGTTCATCTAGTGACTACGGCGGTGCAATGTCTGCTTCCGAGAACTCTTCCGTCGGAATTGCGAGCGAACCAATTTCTAGTGACGACGACGATGATGACTTCGACGGTGGAGCCAAAACACCCGGCCACGTCTATCCGTACCAACAACTTTACAAGGACCCCAAGGACAAAGCTGCAATCGATGCCCTCCCCGAATTCCAAAGGGAACAGATCCTTGCTGACCGTGCCGATGAAATCTCTCGATGGACTGAAGCACGCGAGATGAAAGCCCGTCTCCAACAGCAAAAGAGAGACGCGGAGAAGAATAAGAAGAAAGAAGCAGACAAGCTTCTCGCCGCATCCGGAGCTAGACGTTCTACCCGTGAAGAGTCTTCGGCAAAGCGAAGTCTGAATTCAAGAAAGAACGCGCAGCTCAACGAGCTCGTGAAGAGACGTGACGAGAAGAGCGCTAGGAAGGCTGGGGCTGACGCCTCGGATCGAAACAAGAAGAAGAAAAGAGACATGTCTGCTGATCGTTCGGAGGGAGAAGACTCGGATAGCGATGGTGAAGGGCAGGGCAGCCAGCCTGTTTGGGCTTCACAGGAGAAGGCTTCCGCATCCAAGAAGGGAAGCGAGGAGGCTGCTCTGTCAGATATCAAGCTCTTGATTGTCGGGAGGAGCACTGTCGCCAAATACTGGGCATACCCTGGGTTCGAAGATGCCACTGTTGGATGCTTCGCGAGAGTGTGCATTGGCAATCACCCAGACACCAACCGTTCCGTTTACCGTCTGTGCCAAATCAAAGGTGAGAGATATCCTTTCTACATCACGACTAGAAATACGGCGGCTGATATAACTTAACAATGAAATAGGCTGGCAGGACTCGAGACATATATACGAGGTCACCGGTGGTGACCGTACCATCAAGTTTCGCCGAAACGCCATTATTGCCAGTGCCGATGCGGAACGACCCACAAGAGTTGATGTCTTTTCCGATTCTATGCCCACAGAGGTCAGTACTTCGGTATCCCTTGATGGATAGATCTTGTTTCACTAACAATCGTAATGTAACAGGACGAATTTCGTTGGTGGATCGGTGCTATGGAGGCAGCAAAATCGAAACGCCCAACCGTTGCCTTTGTCGAAAAGAAGCGTCAAGAAACAAAGAGTGTCACCAACCGCCGCCTAAACAACGAGGATTTTGAAGCTATGCGTCTAATCAAGACATCCTATTACCCCGATGACCCGATCCTACCTCATCTCGACATCCCTGCCCTCAAGAAACGTCGCCAGCAACTCGTCGATCAGGGCGACGAACCCGAGATTCTCAGAGTCGATCGTGAACTCGAGTGGCGCGCCCCACCAAAAGCTCTCACCGCAAACCTCGGGAAACCGACGCAGCTCGATATTCTCGGCCAGATCAACAAGCGAAATCGTGAAACCAATCGTCAGGATATCCGAAAAGCGCAAATTGAAGAGAAGAAACGCAATGAAATCGCGGCCAGAATGGCAGCGGAGAACGGCGACTCCAGCTTCATGGATCCGTTCGCTAGAGTTAAAACACACGCGAAGATCTATCACGATGATCCAACTGCTAAAAAGAAGAAGGACAAAGAAGGAGATATGGACATGGGTGATCTATTCGGCGGAGATGGGGCTGCCGAGAGTGGTGGAGCTGGGCTTGGAAAGACAGACAACAAGGTGCCGCAGGTGAAGGCTGTACAAGCCAAGGGTATCGACGCAGTAATCGCTGGACTCGATCTGCAGTTCGATATTGACTTTGACAAGTAGAGAGATCGATTCGATTTACTTTTGATGAGTCTCTCCCAACAGCTTACGAGAGCTCAGGTGCTAGCGGCTTTCTTGTTGTATCATTTTCTCGTCTAGATTCTTTTCCGATCCTAACATTATTCCTTTTAATGATACATGGCGCTTAAACCTTGAAACCTTTTTATGCATATTATATTTCACTTCTCCCAAAAGTTTGGTTAGGAGTTTTTATTTTATTTTTTATATTGATTTTGTCCCCCCTGTCTTCCATCCTTGTACCTTTATAACGAGAAAACACATTAGACGTGGTGGTTCTCTCTTCGTTTCCTTTCCTTCGGTCCAGTTGGCAGTTGCAACGTTGGAATAGGAACTATGCATTAGAAGATGATATAGATGGGAAATGAAATCATTCAAGACAAGATATTTAAACATCGTTTTCTAGCTTGCAGCTATTGTTCACCCTATAGGTCTTATAATCTCTCTTTAATGCTCATATACGGAGATCGAAAAGTACCGATGCCTTCAAAAGCAAGTAGTACTCAATCATGGATTTGCTCAATCCATTTATATATACTAAGGATACCGCAGGACATTAGTGTTATGAGTGCTTTGATTACGAGAGAATTTTTTTCTGCTATAATTTTGCTCATTCTAGGGAGTAAGACTATCGCTCCCTGGGTATTTAGTATGCTATGTTGAGGTGGCATTCAGAACAATCATATCTTGATGTGTATCACCAACTTTCTTTTCTGTGGAAGAGGATAAGGGCAGAAAGCATGCTTCAGGGTCGTTATAACGGACAAGCATGCGTTTAATTGGTAACCAAAGCCAGCATCGTGGCGCAGTGGAAGCGCGCCGGGCTCATAACCCGGAGGCCAACAGATCGAAACTGTTCGATGCTATAAAATTTCATAATCTTTCTCTTTTTTTGCAATTTTTTACAATCTTTTTTTTTGCACTCGCTAGCTTTTCGAACCCTGGCCATTTTGAGACAGATTTTGGTGTGACTCAGCGAACGAAAACTGTCTACAAACAGAATGCAACATGGCTGGTCTTTCGCCTGTGTTGCAACGCTGCCCGCCTTGCGCCGCCGTGCTACGAATGCCAACTTTTGTTTTCGAAGTTAACTTTACAGATATCTTCGTTCACTCCATCGAGATCTTCTGGTTGGTGAAACAACTAGTAAAATAGCTAACTCGGAATCTTGTTTCGTCGGTTAGGGATTTTCTCGCCCACTATCAATGGTTAATTTTTTTCGATTCGTCGCCTGGTCCAGGTAAATCTTACCCTTTCGGAAATCCAAGCACCAAACGGGCATGGTCGGACCGCCAAGACAACCCACACCGCAGCCTTAAGCTGCACCTTAAGTCTCCTCGGATAGCTTATTTTCGAGAACGTATTCTCTGAATAGGATGTAGAGCCCATATGGCATTCTAGACCCCATAACTGCTGAGTGCAAGCGAGGAGATGTTACAGTGAAACCAAAGTTCCGTCGGAAATCCGCTTTATAAATATTCCCAGTTATATTTGACGTGTAGCTTAAACTAATTTCGGTTCCAGGTTGTGGACCCTTCTGGCTGTCGATGATGGCAGCTAGAAATAAGTTACTACCTATAAGAAGGTTGGGATTTCTTTTTTCTTCGAAGCTTCTTTTCTTCTTATGGGGAATATGGAGAATCGGTTTCTCTGATTCCAGCAGCTACTAGGTCGACTTGATATAAGACGCGTAAGACAGGTCGTGCACCTCCCTCAAACCTCATCCGGTCTTCAAGCTATGGTTTCATTTTAACAAACAATATTTATCACTGCCTTTCGAATTGTCGAATTTGTTCGAGTGCTACTGGACCCGATTCTACTGGCTGTGCAAAACCGAGCTGGGAGAAGAAAGATCTGGAAGATCTTGATGCAACAAGAAAATCCCAGCGATGTACGTGCATCTATCTGTAATTCTTGTGGCAGCGTTAAGTTCAACTGGGTGAGTATACGTCACTTATTTCACAATTCAAGACTTCTCAGATATCTGACTTTTTATCTTATTTCAGGAATTCCCTTGCCCTACCACGGCCGGATAACGTTCGACCGCCCTGTACGAAATATATATACCAGTGGGTATTCCCGAACTGGGGGAGAACAGAGACTGTGCATGCGGCCACGGTGACTTCGACATATACTACAAACTGCGGAAGATGCCAGGATATAGCCGTCACAACTATGGAGATTGCCCTGGCGCGGCAGTGGGAAATGCTTAGATATACCTCGAATGTGAGAATTTCCTTAATTCACCCTGGGGGGGAATTTTTCCGCCGATTGAAACGTTGGGGTATTGATATTTTTATCCGGATGATTAGTTACAAAAGACTACGACGATCACGCTTCCGATTACGAAAGCTGAGTGGGTGTATACTTGCTCGCCAACGAGTTCTGGCGATCTAGGGCCCGAAGCAACTGGTACTGCGACTGAAACTCCGAGCGGAGACTCTGGATCAGGAGCTGCACCTATGTTTTTTGGTGGTGGAGGTGGTGCCACAAACAGCAGCAGCGGCGGCGGCGGCGGCGGTGACGGTACTGGGGGTGTTGGGGTCGAAGGTGGAATGGGTGCGCAGGGTGGAAATGGGATGGGCGGTGGTGAAGGCGGGGGTAATGTTGTGAGTAGTAGCACTCTGGGTGGGACAGCTGGAGGAGATCCTGGAAATGGAGGAGCGGGGAGCGGGGGCGGAGGAGATATGAGCGGTGGAGGAGGAGGTGGAGGTGGTGGAGGTGGAGGAGGTGGAGGTGGCGGAGGAGAGATGGAAACTGGTGCTGTCATGCCGAACCCGAGCATTCTGGTTCTGTGGTCAGATACAAGTTCCATAACTTCAACGCCAACCGATAGCACGACGGCCACAGACACGAGCTCTACGAGCTTGGATTCAGGAGCTACCTCTACAAGTGCAGATTCGGAAGCGACATCTATAAGCTCAGATCCAACTACTACGACACAAGAGTCTCCTGAAGTAACCGATACTCCTATAACTCTGGAAGCAACTGGTCTTGTAGAGAACTCGAATACAGAAAGTGGAACCACTGGAGGTGGTGACAATAGTAGTAGTACTAGTAGTAGTAGTAGTAGTGGAGGTGATACTAGTAGTGGAAGTGATAGTAGTAGTGGAGGTGATAGCAGTAGTGGGAGTGGGAGTGACACTGGAAGCGACAGCGGGAATGGCGGAGGTGGCGATGGAGGGGGCGATGGGGGTACTTGACCACAGAATATCAAGTACCGATTTCTTTTCCATGTAATTAAGTTTAATAATATTGATACCCGTCTTAGGCTTCCCTGACTTCAGCTAATTAGCAAAATTTCCGACAGTTTATATTTGTGCAATATATACTCGAAGGGTGGTATCAAATAGAGTTCAAGACAGCCAACCGCGCCAGAACCGAGTTAATACGAGAAACCCGTTCTCGAGTCTTGGCTCGCTCTTAGTCTTTCCCAACCAGAACCTCGGATGATAGCGCCATCCTATATGACTTCCATATTTCGTTTCGATGTTTATATATACGAATTCCGCCAGTCATCATTATTCGGGCGATCACGGTACGGGTCTCCCCACGACCTACCGTACGAACTCGATTCCGGCATCTTGGTGTTATACTCCCCGAACGACCAACGACCTGATCCACCATAGGAAGTATATCCATTCACGGGCCAGTTTTGCTTATCTCTTTCCTCTTGGCGGAGTTTCCGGTATCGTTCCGCTGCGGCGGCGGCTTCTTCTGCTTTAATCCTCTTATTCCAAGCGTTCAAATCTACTACCTTTATCTTCAACACCCGTGATTTATCCCAGTTCCATATTCTGGGGTCCGTGGTTTGCTCGATCTGATATTTCGATTCGGCGGGCACAGTGGCCTTGTACCGGTCATCGTGGGGCATCCTAGAACCCAACCTAACTGCGTTGAGATGAGATTGGAGGATTATTAGAGCCGCGTCTGATTCCTTCATTCGAGCTGTCGTGACGGACTTTCGCGCGATATCTGCGCTATTATCTTCATCAGGAGAGATTAAAGTTACAGTCCCTCCCTCGGGTATCAGATCTATAAGTTTTGGATAAGGCGAGTATGCCCATATATCTTCACCGGCCGGTTTGTCGTTGAAATATATCTTGTTGGTCTTGTAGAAGCTGAGGGGCTTGGAGATAAAGTAGCGAGATTTACTTCGCACAGCCTCTAGATATTGATCAAACCTCAAGAACGGGGAGAAATAAAGGGTGCGATCTTTCATGCGGACGTTATGACGCGAGTCTTTTGCGATTGTGGTGATCGGTATCGCGTTGACTGGGTGGAATATAAGCGGGTTTTCGGGCGACGAGATATGTTCCTTGTAGGGCAATTCCATCTCATGGGCAAATTTCGGGCTGAAGTAGGGGCTCAGGAAACTGTGGGTGGCGAAATTGATATCTTCCTTTTCCTTCAGGTGTTCGAGAGAGCTATCGTAGGTGCTGTTCAGGAGTGTCTCATTGTCGTTTCTGGATTCGTTCGGTTTTAGAAACATAGCGAGATGTGAGCCTATGTTCTGCGAAAGCCTCGAAGGGGTGCTGAAGATATCCAGGTTTTCTCCGTTGCCATAGTATGGGCTGAATTGGACGTTAGTATTGTATTTCGGCGCTATCTGCAATTGTATCTCTCCTAAATCTTTGAGCTGCGATCCATCCTCTCCGACGATATCCTCTTCAAGTCCTTCCATCGGGATATCACTCAGAGCTTCCTGCAGCGGTGCGACTATGTAGTCTTGTTCACCTTGACCACGTCCTTTCTTTTTAAGAATGTTTACATTGTCGGAGTATACCCTGATGGCGAATTGTTCTTCTTGTAGCAGTTCTGCCGGTGATTCAATTGACAATCCTAGTTGTGTCCCCCGGGGTATTGGTAGGATACAGACGTTTTGTCTGCATACAGGCTGTAGCATCCAGTTTTTTCGATCTACCTCTGTATCTTTGATATGCCGGCTTGAAGATTTGGGCTTCGGCGCGGCAGTTGCATAAAATCGTATATTTGATTTAAATGATGGCTCGTGTTCGCTTGCGATCTGTAATGATCGATGTGACGATTCATCGGACAGTCGAACATCGAATAGCCCCCCATCTATTTTCTGGAATTTGTTGGGGTCGATGAACTCGTTGAAGAAATCGACTAGACGGTTATATTCATTGATCCGGAGACCGCCGGCCATGTTGTAGGATTGAATAGCGGGTGTAATTAGGACTGGGATAGAAGAGTCGCAACTATCGAAGGTCGGGAAGATATGTGATCCATCCGGTGTTTTGAAACCGCAGACTCGCTCGTATCCTGGTCATATTTATAGTCATATTATTATCAGCTTCGCATTGGTGGACGGAGTATGTACTACCCATATCATGTAGAAGAGATACTGCGTCCAGAACTTTGGCGTCACATTTGAGACAAATAATCTCGCTTTTACTCTGACCACCTTTATTTATCAAATTTTCTATTTTTATATAAATATTTTTATCGGGTTGGTCTGATGGAATCGTAGTTTCGGCTCCAACTTCTCGAATTACATTGGCGTTGTTTGGGGCTCCTTGTTTAACTCTGATTACCGGAAGTAAACCGAGCTCAGCTGGGCTAGGAGGGAGCTTCTTCCGGATCCGGCGAGCCTTGGGCACAGGTACTCGTGCTTCTCGCTTTCCAGGGTTTTCGTGATTCTTTGACTTTGCGTCGGGGACTGAGTCCGGGATCTTACGGATATCGGGAATCAATCCAGGTTTTCTTTCAATTTGATTCGATTAGTTGATAAATCTATCTGGCATGATACGGAGGGGAACAAGTCCATAACTTACCCTGCCTTGGTATAGTACGATGAGGCTAACGCGTGTATCGTATCTTTGAATTCCGGATTTAAACTTTCCAGCTTTCTTATAATTTCTTTCGATTTAGAACCAGACAGGAGTCGTTTTATTCCCTTTTTAGCTGCAGTTTTCTTAAGATCTACGAGGAGCTTTTCTGCATTTTGAATTGAACGGGAAGATCGAGCGATTAGAGGGTTCAGGTCCACCAGATGTGATTGATTCCATCTATTGGCTGAAATCCAAAGCTGGATTTCTGTGAATAGATTATATAGTGTAGTAATATTGTTTCCAATTGTGGATATTGACTTCCTCGCGTCGGCTTTTAACGTCCCGTTAAGTTCATTCACAATTTGGTTTACATTTTTGGCAAGGGTCGTGGACTCTTCCAACGACGTGGAAAAGTGTTGTTCGTCCATTTCGATTTATATTTCGAGTTAGATATCTACGAATTGTGTGTCGTAAGCGGATGGGTTAGCAGCGTGATGGTGGAGGGGCTGTTAGCCTTGTGGGTCAGAGATTGATTCACGGATCATATTTAAGCTGCGCTGGAATAACGTTAAGCAGCAGAATCTCACGATAGGACAAGATAATAATTATCGAAAGTAATAGATGTATACCACCCTGTTCCCGAGCCGCAATCCAGGCAAACTCCGCAGCTTGGCCACAAATATGCAATATCAGGAAGCCTGCTTGTAGCCTATTAGGCCACTACGAGAGCAACATTATGGGGCTGTTGAGCGAACACGCAGTTGCCTGCTGTTGCATAAGATTGGGAGTGAATGTTACACAGAAAACCGAGGTATTTTGCTTATGTAATACGACGAAATAAAATAGTTATCACTCAAGCGATATTTTGCTCAAAGCGAGCAAGTGTGTTGGCGATGAGGTTCGGTTCGTTTTGAGCAGGATGTTTGCTCCGGGCAGAATTGCCGTTTTGATGGAGGTGGATCCACGAACCTCGATGTTGGATCCTGCAAGACAGGGCTGCGAAATGCAGCAGGCTGCTCTCGTGATGTTGCTAACCAGCTCTGGTTGGCGGGGCCGGGACGAGGTCTTCGAACGGCGTGATATCGGAGCAACTGTATGCATGCCGCCCGTTCGGTCCCATTGATAAATGCCCAAGTGGTCGTAGTGTTGAATTAAAGGGCGACTGGGAGCTAGCTTTAATCGAGCTCCAACATCGCGAACAGGATAAGACATATTTCAAAGCGTGCCCAAGCATGCCAGAAGAGCGAACATGGTTTTTTTCTTTCAAAGGGATCTCCTTTGGGCGGATAGTTGGCAGGTCAGCGGCGTGGGCTTATTTTGAAATGAGCAATGACTCTTGATAGCGAATGACGGAACCACAAAGCAGTGGGGTTTGTGTCCGAGGCTGGATCCTCGCGCTATCAATGAGGGCAGATAGATATAGATCGCGGCCTTTAAATTTGGGCCTGTTGGACCGGCCATCCGGCTGAACAGAATGGATTGATTCAGAACTCTCGTCAAGCCGTCGTCCGCCAGCCTTGCTCCCAACGTAGCTCCAAGGCGCCCGTGTTTCCCCGTACGTGCTCTGTCCCAGCACACTTGTTGCCGCCGTCGTCGACCGGGTCCGCTGTGCCATCACTGGCGCTGGCCGTGTGTGCTCTTGTGTTCCAGCGTGTCGAGTGGAGAAGAGGAAGGATCTGAGGGATCCGCCCGGCAGGCGAGCTCGATCGCAGCCCTCGTTTTTGAGTGGATTGGCCGCGAGGAGCAGCTGGTGCTGCCGGTGGACGGAGCGGCGTGAAGCTCACTCAGAACGGCAACGCATCCTCGCTGCTGCTGCTGCAACCCCTCCATCACTCACTCAACTCACCCGCTCACTCCACTTCTCTCCTCCCTCTCACTACCATCGCCACCTCTCTCATCGTCCTTCTCAACCTCGTTATCATCTACCCGTCTCGCGGTGCATACATCTACTCTCAGCTTCGCAGCTTCGCCCTTTCAGCTCTCGATCGTTGTGCTGCTCTTTTCTCTCGTGTCCAGACGGGGATCTGGGACGAAGACACCATGGCTTCCGCTGCCCTCGAAAGTGAGTTGCATCCTCGAGCACCCCGCCTAACTTCCGATCCTCCTCGCCCTCACAACCTCCCCTCCAAACTCCATTTCCCCTCAGCTTCTCCCGATCTCTGCTCTGTATCTTCTTGCATCGGACAGCTAGAGTTCTCTCAAATACGTGAAGGTGTTAAATTCCAAATGTCACAAACAGGTCGTGCTGAGGTGATTCTCACACCCGCTGGCGATGTTGCGGACTCGGTTGGATCCCGGACCATTCATATCACCACCAGTCATCCCCTCATTACTGTCGGCCGTTCCAGCAGGAATAAGAATAAGAATCTTCTCCCAGATTTCGATAATGCCTATTTTGACTCTCCCGTCATGAGCCGTTCACACGCCTGGATCAAATGTAATGACGAAGGAAAGGTATGCTCTGCCCCCTCTCCCTTTGTTAGCCTCGTTTAGCTCCCTCCCCCTCTGGTTGTGATTCATGCACAGCTCCTTCTATTGCCTCTTACCCCTCATCCAACGCCAGCTCTTACAACGGCCAAATCTTTTAGATTACCCAAGGCCCTTCTATCCTTCTACCTTTCTTTTATTTCTTACCTTTTTCTCACAAGGCTTCCTCTCTAACGTGTTCGACTTTTAATAGGTTGTTATCGGTGACGCGGGTTCCATGCACGGTACTTTTCTCGACGACAAACTACTCGAACCTAAGCGATTCGTTACTCTCGAGACTGGCTCCACAGTCAAATTCGGCAACTCTGTGACTCGAGGATCTGGTATGTTCCCTCAACCAGATCAAATTTCTATCTTCTGTCAACTATTTACTAACTGGCTCTTCTCAGAAACCTTCCCACCAAAAGCTTTCAACGTCAAAGTCGTCCACAACCACGGAATGGCTGAAATCCAGCACGGATACGGTATCACCAGCGACGAGCTCGTCCTTCCAGATAGCCCATACTCTAGTGAAGATGAAGAAGATGACGATGACGATGTCATGATTACCGAGGTCAAGACCATCCACCGATCTGACTCTCAGCCAAACTATTGGAACGATAGCAGTGCCTGGCGGGAGGAACGGTCATCCAATTGGACCCCAGAGCCACCATCTGAGGCGCCCATTAAGATCATCCGAGAGACCCTTCCTGATCCTACGGATACTCCCACTATCACCAATATCGTCGATTTAACTGCAGAGGCCCAAACCTCCCAACAAAGCAGGACATCTATCCCACGCATGTCCATCAACGAGATCATCCAACGCCAGTCTAGGCAACCATCCAAGACCCCAATCCGCGAAGGAGCTGCTTCACATCCAGTCATGCTCGATTCTGATATCGAAGACGAAGACCTTGATGGAGAGTATGATGAAGATGACACTGAATCTTCGCATGACTGTAGCTCAGAGTCTGTTCCTACTTCTCCTATTTCAGCAGAAGCTAGTGATATTTCTAAGAAGTCGATCCCACTACCCGACATTCAATCCCCAAGCACTGCTAGTGGAAGTGGCTTGGAGCGCGTTCCCGCACTCGATGACCTTGTCTCCCCTGAAATCAAGCAAGCATGGGCCAGTACCTGGAAAGCCCCACTTCTCTCCCAGTTCGGATACACCGCAAATAATCCTCCCTCAAACTCGGACAGTAAGCCACTCGACGTTACCTCACCACTTACAATATCTCGGGACTCTATCACTAATTTGGCCAATCGCACAAAAGTAGCCATGGAGCAAGTTCGCAAAGCCGAAGCCATGAGAGACCGTGCACAAGAATTCTTGCGATCGCGGATCGAAATGCAAGGTTCTCGAAATTTCTATACTCCACCGAAGGAGAAACAAGCCGGTGGCGAAACATACCCTACGCCAGTTTCTACAAACCAAAAGCCAACAAAATCAGATCCAGTCATTCCGTTCTGGGTTAGAAACTTTGGAACTAACGTTGGAAGCCAGCCCGAATCTGATGTTGAAAACGCTCCCAATCAACAGGGAGCCGCATCACCATGCGAGGGACGCGGTGAACAAGAACAGTTTGCCCCTCCTTCCCCAGCGGAGACAAGATCTCCATCCCCAGAGCTTAAGATGGCCGGCAACTTCATGATGTCTGAGGACGAAGATGAGGTTGAGGAAAACGAAGAAATTGAGGACAGCATGGAAGAAGAAGATTTGGACTGTGACATGTCTTCTGAAGCTGATTCTTGTGATCACCACCACTCTGAACTTAGTTCGGATGAAGACGAGGATATGGAACAATCTTTCTTTATTGAAATCTCGTCGGTCGAAGGTGATCCAATTGATGACGATTCCGAAGCTAGCTCCGATGATGGAGAGGAAGAAGACGGCGAGGTTCGCGCCAGTCCATCGCTTGAGAATGTTGTTGAGGACCTTATCGTTCAAAACACCGTCAAGAACGCCATGTCCATGGAAAACTTCTTCTCTCCCAATGACGATTCGGAAAATTCATTCGAAACTGACCCCAAGGAAGCGCGTTGGGGCTCTGCTATTGCCAAGGGACTATTTGAAGTTCTTAATAGCGATGAACCTGAGCAGCCTTTTGATATTGATATTGATCTTGAGAACACTCAAGACGAAAGCTATCTTCAACCGCCCGCTAACAAGAAGCGCAAGCGGTCTGATACGGAAGAAGCGGAGGAATGCTCTGTTGCAGCTGAGTTGGACGATTTTCTCCCGATTCGCAAAATCGCGCCTCTTCCTCGCCGTCACGTCCCTGCTATGGCCCATCAGCTTGCAGTACCAATGTCTATACCCTCAGTTGCGGTCGAACAAGAGCGAAAGGACATCCTTCCCCCTCCAGAAGAGCTAGTACAAGAGCAAGATCCGCGATCTGAAACTACTGAGCCTGAGGCTAAGCGACCGCGCGTCCAAAACAATGGTGCTAGCTGGGGCTCAACCTTTGCCACCGCTATCGCGGGTGCCCTTGTTGGTGGTGTTGGTGTTTTTGCAGCCTTAGTCGCAACTGCTGGCGATATATAATACGTCCTGGCGACATGTATTGGACTCAAAAGGGAGAATGAAATATCTTATGATAATGTTTTTTCTTTTTTTTTACAGATATACTTGTTCGTTTCCTGATTTTATCCTTTTCCCCCTTCAAGCATGCTCGCGTCCTCATTCAGGCTCTTGGTCTCTTATTACGTTTTTGGTTTAATACAAAATCATGTAAACCGGCGCAGGATCGGTGTGCTTTCAAGTTTTTTCTTTTTTTACTATGGTATGGTTCTTTCTGTATACTTTTCCTTTGATTTTCAACAGCTACGATAAATCCTTTGGGCAAACTTCTTAACTCTAGTCTTTGACGGATGAGAGAATAGCCTAAGTCGAACTTGAGGCTAGCGAGGAGAAAAACACCGCTACAAGATTGAACTCGAGCACCTACTGAAGAACAACAGGAAAAAGACCAGACAACCTCTTACGAAAACATGGTACGCAATACACTGGTGCATAAGGACAGGGAAATAAACGGTGGACGCAAAATGGAAACTTTTTTATCTCTTGGAACTGGTTATTATTTTTTCCTTTTTTATCGATACCTGGATATGGAAGGGATATCAAATTGCAAAGTATGGAATAAGTGGTGGATCGGTGCACGGAACTGGTGGTGTTTTTTTATTATTTATGTCTATTCCCCCCAAACAATCCAATATATAACGGCTGTGCTCTTTGTTTCTTTATCTTCACGCTGTTTAGCTAACTATTCCCTCCCCCTTTTTTTAGCTGCTCTTTTCGTTGTAATCGAAATGGTAATCGATCGACATTCTTGTGATTCCGTATGACCAACATTCTTGTAATCCTGCGCCTGTGGACCCCTTTCGTGTGCGCTCTCACCTTCCCCCTCTAACCTTCCTCACACTACCCAGTATAACTAGTTAGACGATATGTATCTTTTAAAGAAACATCCTTTTCACTATAAGAAATTTGTTCCACTTGTGCAACCAGCATAGTAACGAGATTACCGTATATTATCAATAGAGCCGATATTATGTGAAGATATATATTCACATTAAAACTACGTATAATGCGCCTTTATTTTTGGTGGGATTACGGAATGTATTTTTTTTCCCCTCTAGTCAGCTATCTCGGATGGTCTCATATGCACAAAGGTAATGCGTAGTGGCAAAGGATCGCATTTTGTCGGAAAGTGGGTTGGGTATGTGGAGGAGAAAGGAGATAAAATGAAGAGAGGGAGAGAAGACAGGTTATTCTCTGGCGTAAGAGTAATATAGTAGATACAGGTGAAAGAAGTTGTATGTAGTAGTAGTAGTAGTGGTTCCGTGGATTTCAAAGCGCGAGAATGGATGACGTTATAAACATTTGACTCCCGTAGCAAAAAAAAAAAGTAGTAAGATATGCAATGATCAATTAGAGAGACTAAAAAGGAAAAAAAAGGCCGGAAAAAGCGGTAAAGAAGAAAGAGGAGAAAGAGAAGGGTGGAAATAAAGATTTCATTACAATAAGGAGAAACTTTTGGTATATTTTTCCTCGTAGATGTAATTTTTATTTTTGTTGCTTTTCTTTAATTTATTTTTCTTTCTTTACGCTCTCGACATGACACCCCAAGCTCTGATCAGGTTATCGGTGTAACCTACAAGTGGAAGGAAAAGTTAGATTTTGGTTTTAAGAATTTAGGGGGGAGTTAATATATCTCTTAGGGTGAACTACGTACCAGCGAACAAAGTCTGACCATCGGCGCTCCACGCGAGGGAAACACACTCTGGGTCTCTGCTCTTCTTCTTCTCTGGGTTCAAGCTGTTGGATGCGAATTCTGGCTTGAGCTCATCGACCTTGCTCTTCTTCTCGAGATCGAAGATGATGATCGAGGAAGCGGTGGCAGCGCAGAGCCAGTAACGGTTCGGCGAGAAGACGAGGGCGTGGATCTCGTCACCGGCGCTGAGGGAGTACAGATGCTTGGACTCATTGAGATCCCAAAGCATGGTGGTACCGTCCTTACCACCGGAGGCGCAGAGGGAACCATCTGGGGAGATGGTGGCGGTGTTGATGTATCCAGAGTGACCGATGTGGTCGGTTTGGATGGAGCAGGTTTGGAGACCCCAGACCTTTTCAAATAATGACGAATGTCAGTATATATTCTCCTTCGCACAATAACTTCAAAGTATTCGTAAAAGGATTTTGAATATAATAATCTCAGGGCATTAAATGGTGATTTTTGTCTCATAGGTCTAGATAGGACCTCTGAAGTAGCAAATACATTTGTGAATGTAAAAACATCATCGGAATATATATCCAAACAGATATATAAAATGGTAAACTGTAATTTGAAGAGGAAGAGGAATCTTTTACACACCTTGACACGCTTGTCCCAACCAGCGGAAACGATAACTGGATTCTGGGGGTTTGGTGAGAATCTAACGCATGAAACCCAGTCCGTGTGGCCCTTGTCGGTGATGGTGTACTTGCAGTCACCAAGAGTGTTCCACAGCTTTATCGTTCGGTCACGGGAACCGGAAACAATTTGTCTGTTGTCGGCGGAGAAGCTGACGGAGAGAACGTCCTTGGTGTGTCCAACGAAGGTACGGGTGGTATTGCCAGTGGAGAGCTCCCAGAGACGGAGAGTCTTATCCCAGGAGGAGGAAAGGGCGTAGGCACCGTCGGAGGAGATGACACAGTCGGAGACGATGTGAGAGTGACCGTGTAGAGAGCGCTTTGGCTTGCCGTACTCGGTGTCGTTGCGGGTGAGGTCCCAGACGATAAGAGACTTGTCACGGGAGGCAGAGAGCAACATGTTTGGGCTATTTTTGATGGAAAGGAACGTCCATTGTCAGCCTGTCTATTCCATAAACAGATGAAAGGCCATATTTTGAGGCTGCTCGCATGTTTAACGTGCGATGCTCATCTCAAAAAGAAGCTTCGCGATGGCAATTTTCGACCTACTTCTCCATGGAGGTTGCCAAAGAGGTAACCCAACCGCTGTGACCTAAAGACCCGATCCATCAGCATACCGCATCCTTTCAAATGGCGCTCCTCGAAGCTTTCGGCAATGGTAATTTACCCTCCAAGGTTCCCCTCAAGATCATTTGTTCGGCCATATTGAAGTCGTTAATAAATTAACAAGATTGATATCTATTTGATGCGCACGGCAGGATTCGCAAGTTAGTGTTCCGTTAACAATTCGGTGTTCTCGCAGTAATCTCTTTCGAACGGAGGGGGACGCAAGAGTTGGAGCTTGTGATGGTCTTGGGAGTATCGTACCGTAGTCGGAGGAGGGGTTGGGGTATGACCGTGATGATGATGCTGGTGATGATAGTAATGTCTACCACTGGACCCTTGCTAATGTTTCCTTCAAGAAATTTTTGTGAGAGCCAACGACCGCTGTGTTGTTTTAGGGCAGCCAGCCCTCTCCCACAACACTGCCAATCGAGCGCTTAGCCGCTGCTGTTAAGCGCCGGCGCCAATTGGCAACGCAGAAAATGCAACGTTCGTTCGTATGAAATTGTTTCGGGAGGGCAAGATTGCAGTTTGGGGAAGTCTGGACTAGGTACAAGACTGAAGTCTAGATTTGGTTTCGAAGATTCAAACTCGTAAATGATAGCCGCAAGTTTTACACCTGAAGTTACTAGCTTTGTTTGCTGCATCAGCTAGTGCAACGGATATCTTTTGTCTATATATAGATAGGTAGGCTTGCAATAACTTTATGTAAAAGTATAGTATTCACATATATTCGTAACCCAAAGTAAGCAAGCCGAGAAGGCAGAAGGCTTCGAGAGATCTAGTGTTGTATCCTTAAAACCGAAATGACAAACCGCCTGAAGAAACCTAATCCGAACGCAAAGAATGTGGAGATTAGGGCCGACGAAGAGTTCTTATGGTGTCCCCATGGTCGCAAACTAGAGGACGAGTGTCGTTGTTGCCGAAGACCTGAATCTGCGAGATGGAGAAACATGCCTCGACACCACCGTGTTAATCTACGCATGGAACCGTGTCCCCATCTCGAGCATCAAGACGGTATAGATCTAGGCTGTAAATACGGCTGTATTCATTTTTGCCAGAACAAACGACGTTGCCTGTGTATCTGCCACAAGCAAGCGAACCCAGGAACTCAGATTTGCGATGTAGGGTTTCGGCAAAACCCAAACGACCCTACCGAATCAAAGTCACGCCCAGAAGAGACTACGCCTATGCTATCCCTCCCGGATATACCAAATCTGGAACAGATGATTAGAGAGAGCAATGGTACAGCGAGATCCCAGCAAACATATGCAACTGAGATGAGTAGTGCCTTTGGAGATTGGAACTTCGATGAAACGCCCGAGGGAGATAGGACACAACTAGCAAGTGAACAAAGTCGAGCCCGTGAGTCAGTGAGGGTATCTCAACGACCTCAAAAATACCCTACTGTAGAGAGTTACAATGCATCGGAACTAGGAAATACCCAAAGGGATGGGACTGAGCGAGACCGAGTCTACGAACACCAATCCAGAGAATCAGATAATATACACCAACACGGCGAGCGAACTAGCTCGCATTCATCACAAATTCATAGACTGCAATCTCAGAGTAACCAAAAACCTCAAACAAATGATCCAAGATACGAACACAGAGAAGCAACAAGATCACCAGGGCAAAATTCAAGAATGGGAAGTAGTAAAAACGGACGGGAAATTGAAGAAGAGAAGCGAAGAAGACAGCAGAAGACTTGGGCTGAGATATAGGAGAACTGAGCATGTGATATCTGTTGCCCGAGTTAAAGCCGAAGAGTGAGAGTGTATAATAGCCATATAAAGCTTAGAGAACAGAGAAATAAAACATCACGATATTCTACGTTATATCAATGCATTTAGTGGTGTGTCAATTAATTATTAGAACTCAAATACGCTTTGTGGGACCAGTACGGCATCTAGCCTTGCGAGACAATCAAATAAGTATGCTCTGCTATATTCTTGTGCTAAAAATCTTATCATACATTAGGAAATGACTTCAATACAAATGATCCAATAAGCATCCGAAAACCACCTTCATCTTCAGTAATTTTTAATAATTAGCAGAGCAAAAAACGAAATATATATATATATACCCTCTATACCTCATAATTCAATGCTCTCCATGTCTTGGATTTCACCATTCTCGTCTTTATACCCGCGCACCTCCGGATCCATCCCCAAAAGTCCATCCCTAAAACAAAGAATCGAGTAAAACTGGAAATCAAGCAACTGGAAAGTAAGTATCGAAAAGATGTCGGATCATCAGCCCCTCCTACAGAGCGAAACTAGCAACCAACAAAGAGCCACACCCTCTGGGAATTCGAATCTTGCTGCTCGTATTGTGGAAAGAGTCCACCAGAGACTCCGACGATATCGCCTTATCCGCCAGCAGCGCGCAGCGGGCCTAAGCATCAATGTCAACCTCGCCGCCTCTCGTCCAGAGAGACTCGGCCCAGATAGAAATATTCAACGCCCGTGGACCCGCGAAATCAGGCGCCTTCTCAGACACCTACACGAAAACGACTATGAACAATTCATGGTTCACAGAGCTTATGGGTATCACGGCATGCCATGCCCAAACAATACTGAAGAGAAATTCCGACGGGCTCATGAAATTGGGAGATTGGAAAGAAGATGGGAGGACTCGGCATCCCTTGTTCCCACTGCTAATACAGAAGACGCTAGAGTCATTGGGTTGGGGATTGATGGGATTGCTGAGTTGTTCGACCTTAATGAGAACATCGATGCCCCTTCCTCAGATGCAACATCTTCATACAAAGCTTGGTACTAGGCTATTTTAATATCGGTAACTCTAGAAATATATGACTAGGATTTTCGGAAGTTTCAGGGATAAATAATGATATAGAATGATCGGGCTCTTTTTCTATAATATTTTTTAGTCTGCTGTAGCATTTATCAAGTATTTAAGTTGGACTAGTATTTATTTGCAGACTTAGATTCTAGGGAAATATTCGACCATGCCAAGGGAAAATAGGTAGAGCTTATGCGATCGACAATTTGGATAGGCAATACGGAAAAGAAATTATATTGGATTATACTTAAATAATTATATGGTATTGCAATTTCATACTTATTGTTCCAGTATTGAAATCTTCTTCATGTGCACCAAACGAGGATTCGTGATAATTGAGTACCCGTCTGGTCCGGGGACCAGCCAGACTTTAGCATGTTCCGTTGCAAAACTACTACGCTTAGTAGTCTCGTTGGCCAGACGGAGCAGTTTTGCTCCTGGTCCTACGCTTAGCAGGCTGATTACCATCCGACCTTGCAACATTTTCTCAATGGGCAACCCCGCCTAAGCTTTGTGAATACCGAGTCTTAGATCGCTCCTCGTCGTATCTCAACCAACGCTCGGCCGGTATACAAATAACAGCACTTCATCCCAACCAGATTTCTCAAAATGTCAACATCCCATATTTCATTCCTCCGAATCCTTCGCCTCGTCTACGGAGATCCTTCATTAGAGAACCGAGGCATTCAATTTAGCAATCGCTCCTAAGAAATCACTTGCGACTATTTGATATCAGAATTGACGTCGCGAGCTCAAGATGGGTACTTTCGCCCAAAATAAGTCAAAATTCATGCCTCATCCCTCTCACGCATATAACGGCAAAGAACAACAACCTCCTAGTGTTTACAATCCGATCTCATACAATATGGGCAACATGTATCAACCACCACCTAGAGGATGGATAAAAGTGGGCGCTATCGAGAATGAACATCCAGTTCAAATCACATGCCCACCACTCGCGGTTCCTAACATCAATTTCTACAACCTGATGCCGACACAATTGTCACAAGGTGCGGATTTACAACTAAACGACGATACGATCGACCCTAGTCTCGGAGAATACAAGCATTGTACTCTCAATCCGAACCCAGGTACTGTAAAACCCTGGCGCGACGAGCTTGAGCGCATCTTCCAGGATCTTCCCTCGCATACCTCCAAAGAAGGATATGTTGAATTCTACAAGCGAGGCTATCTGGGAGAACCAATGCTTCCCCTTCATGCACCACGCCGATTCGAGCAAGCATTCTTCTTTGGCATCCTCGAGCGAATGTGGGATGTCGATGTCGAGTTTGGGATTTTTCGACAAATGCATGGCATTAGTGACGAAGGCGAGGTCAACGGTGTCCGCCAATTTATTCCCCCAGGCATTGAAATCGAACATTAAATGATTGATATCTACTATTTATTTGCTGTTCTATTTGGAATTTCTTCTGGCGCCACTGGGATCATCTTTGGCTTAAAACAATTGCTTGTGAAATTGATCTACGGGACTTCCTCTCTCATCAGCTGGTTTTTTTATCTGCAAATACTCCAATATCATCATCACCTGTGGGATTTGAATCCTATTTGCTGGCTCCATTGAAAGCTCAAAATCTCCTCTCATAATAGTCTAACTAAAGAAGCGATATTTACTTAAATACTGTCCCTTGCAATAACTTATCTCCTGCCCTCGCTCTTCTAATAATGTGTTTCTGTATATATCTGATTTGATTTTGTTTGTCGAAACCCGTTGCACGATTTCACGCATCTCAAATTCCTTCGAACTACGTGATGTGACTCAGGTTTCAAGAATTCTTATCAAGCAATCTCATTAATATTTTATGCATTCTTATTATACTCATTCTCTACTTCCCTCCACTTTTGAGAAATTCTTCACAACATCCTCGAACTCTGGGATACATCATCGCTAGCTAGGCTCCGCTCGAAACCTTGAAGATATGGCAGAATCCAGCTGTAGACATGGTATCAAACTCTGCTTCCGTTGCGAAATTTGCGACAACTTTGTCTGCTCACTCCGACTTCCACCAAGAGGTCTTGATTTCCCTGAACTCCTCATCCCGCCATATCTAACTCCAAGAGACATACAACCACCACCTATCAAGTCGATGCCGCCTGAACCTGGCCACTCGAAGGAAGAGTTACACGCATTAGGAGCTTTGAGCAGGGATTATCGCTGGCGAGCGAACGCGATCAGTCGACAGGAAGACGATATCATTCCCAAAATCACACCAAAGAGAAGACCCGTAGACCCACTCAGTATCTTGTCACCATTGAGGAAGCTAAGGATTATATCTCCTGACTCTAGAGTACAAAATAGAGCAAATGACGAAAACGTTAGGCCAGGGACCCTAGACGCCTGTATTCAGAATACAGAGGCTCAAAATAGGAGTTCTGGTCAAGTTGCTAGTGATGAAAGGAACCTGAAATTTGGTGTGACGGAGATAGATGGTATAGTAGCCCATATCCTATCACAGATAAATGGAACAAGCAACGTTGATGTTGGCATTTTATGAAGAGAAACAACAGTTAGTGGAAGAGTATCAGGCGAGAGCCCAGAAACAACGCCGTCGAGAGGCAGAACTTCGTAGAAGGCTTGAAGAGAAGACACGCTTGCAAAAGGAGAAACACAGAATTGACGAAGAGAAAAGGAGGGAATTAGAACGTAGGCGAAAATCCCTGGCGAGACGACGTCATGAGAAAGCAGCACCAGGATATAAAGAAGCATCGGCCGTTGCGAAGGTCTCCAACCGTCGGTCATCGAAAGCATTCGCACGGTCACGGTTATCTACTCACCGAAGGGCTTCTCTCCGATGGAACCGGCCGCCGACAAGAATACCAAGGCCCGTTCCGAAGCCCGTGCACTCTAGCCCTTCGAAAATAACAGCGCGAGTTGCCACTATAAAATCGATGGCGACTCAAAATGAAGAAATCGCAGCCGCTAAAGCCCGCCTTCTTACCAAATCCAGCACACTTGTCAAACAACGTCTCGCAGAGCGCAAGGCGGCGAGGGAAAAGATAGATAATGAACGCCAAGCTAGAGTGCGAGAAGCGAGAGAGAAAGTTCAAGCCCAACATCGTCATATTGCCGAATCCAGGCGCAGACAACACGAAGCATTCAAATTACTTCACCAACGCGGCAAGCCAACGCTACAATCGCCACCCAAAACAATGCAAAGTTTTCTAACGGATGGGGACATCCTATCCAACGTCCCTCGGAAGCTTTTCGACTGGAGAACCAGAAATGCAGATAAGATCGAGAGTATACGAGATCTATTTGCCATGACCAGAATGGGATATTCACGAAATTTTACGCCATTCCCCAAGCATTTTCAAGTCAACAAGCCATTCACAATATTAGAGAAAGAAATCTACCTTCCTCCATTACCGGTAGTAAAAGCCGAGGATATAAGACGGTGGCAGATGAATAATGCGGATATTGATGTTAACTTACGACGGTTCAGGCACTTGGAAGTCATGCTGGAGGCATCTATCACGCCGCCGTGGGCAGACAAGGCTAGGCGAGTGGGAAAGAAATTGCCAGAACATCTCTACTATGGCTGGAGGATAAGTCACAATTATGGATATTTTGGGTGGGCTGTGCCCCGCCATACTTCAAGGGTGTTTGCACAATCGGTGAGATTTGGGCAGTTGGACCGAGAATGGGATGAAGTGATTGCTAAGAGGGAAGCGATAGTGCAGGCAGATTTGGAAAGCCATGGGTTGGAAGAGAAGATTCCGATGGTACGGACCGCGAGTGGCTACTAGATTACGAACCTTGTTTATTCTTTTCCTTGTTTTTTTATTGGTTCATATTTATGAACATTACAGCCCGCTTTTTGGACGATTTCCGTGGGCTCTTTGGTTGTGAGGATGAATCATGATCATAGGACTGAGGATGCCACTTTGGTAGGAAAGCATTAAACCTTTAAAAGACAGTATGACGCATAACGCATAACGTGGTACGAGTATGTGCGAATAGCCCGATTAACATTTAAATAGGATTGATTTTATAGTGATATATGTCTATAGTACCGTATACAACCCATATTTAAATGTATCCGTTACCCGTGACTCGTGTCACAACGGGAATCCAACAAAGTTTCGCGTTGATCCTGATCCTGAATGTCCCGCAGATCAGACTCAGAAATACCGCAGCCCTGCCAAGCAGGCGTAAATTTCGGGCCAGATATGAGTGGCGGGAGAAAAGTGGCTAGCGAGAACACTGGGCGCCAAACTTAGGCATCGGTTGAAGCAGCGATATGCATGATATAATCCGAACGCCCTTGAAAGAAATATTTATAAAACACCGGAATACTTCGCTTCGCGTACAAGAAGGGTTGCGTATATGTGGTCAGCAGTATGAATGATTACTGTGACGAGGCCGGGTGTTTGCATGAGACAGCCCGATCTGGAAGCCTGCCAAGGCGCCGGGCAAGTGACTGCCAGCCAAGCCAGTTGAGGAGGGCAGGAAAAAGAAAAACACACAGTACAGAAATCCTGTCATTTAATGTTTGTTCCCCTCGCTCATACCAGTCATTTATTCTTGTTCTCCTCCCCTTTCTTCTTCCCAGGCAAATAAACCACAGGCGTGAAAAACTTCTATCCTCAACCAAACCCGCCATCAACATCCTCCACGATACACATAGACGCCAGCGCGATACAGCAGGAGGAGAAGAGAAAGAATAGATAGAGGATCTCCCGTCTTTCTTTCCTTTGATCACTAACCTGAAGCGAGGATTTTCTTGTTCGTGTCGTCGGCAGTGACCTGAAGCACCGAACACCGCACATCACGTCACCTTGTTTTTCTTCTCCCTTTAACGCGACCATATATTCACCTTTTTGCCCTTTTTCATCTGCCAAAGACTATTTATTCCGTGATACCTGAGAACCATACGAAGGCTCCTTTCTTGACGAGAGAGAGACTTCTTGCACCAAAAGAAAAGAAAAAAGAGAGATCTGCTTGTTCTGGGCTGTGTTGAACGACCGGCTGAAAAGGAACAACAGCAAAGAAACTTGCTTGTAATCGCAGTAGGCTTTTACCATCTGGTTTCTTTCTAGAGAACAACCAAGGGAGTTTCCTTCGGATATATTAAAAGTATTTCTTTTTATAATATCTGAGAAACACCGTTGTATACGAAGAATATTGTGTGTCTGAACGACGGCTGGGTTTTTTTTGGCCTGTCAACGACACGAGAGAGATTTACTACGTGAATTTTAAGAAAAGTTCGAAGACTCAGACAGGTTCGTAGACGTGGGTCGAAAATTTACGTCTTGCGAAACCCCGAAACAACAGATTATATTTTTTTTGATTCACGAAGAGAGATACAATATTTTGAGGCCTGTTCAACAGAACCAAAAGAGAACAAATTCCGCTACTTGCGTCCCGGGATCGCTAAAATAACAGAAAAAGTCTCGGCGGAGGCCTTTTGGTAGTGTACACAAAAAAGGACCTTTGGAGGAAACATGCAAAGACGATCCGACTATTCCACCGTATAGAAAATTTGATACGCTCAACCTGGGCCAAAGACCTTTTGTTGGCAGGAGGGCCTGGAGGGCGTCTCCGCCAAAGATCAGAGATTCAGGAAGATCTGAAAAGAACATAATAGGGAGCTGGGCTGCTCTTTCAATAATAAGGTATTATATTGCTGAACCATCTAATTTATCTCTGCGCTACGTACGATATTTGAACTGTTCGAGCCAGAAGGGACGAACAGGGGAGCCACTGTACTTTCCTTCACATACATTGTTTGTGTGTGCTGGGAGGAGGGCAGGGCTCCACATACATCCGCTGCTAGACAGAAGAACAGACGTTTTTGCTACTTGCAGAACAGCTTCGGTTGACTTTTTTGGGTTGTCTCTCTGCCAATGGACAGGGCAGCTTAGGTCCACACTCATCACTTCTGGCTTCCTGACGATCTAGTACGGGAATTCATTTATCCTAGCCTCGTGCTTCCCTTGCCATTGCTGTCAACAGCTGCAACACTTTACTATCATAAGGTAAACCACTATTCCCTTTCCCTTGCCCTCGACGCATTTATCCAATATTCTGTACCATATACTGTGAAAGAAAGTCGCACAGTAGATATGCTCTAAATTCCCTCCCAAAAAGCTACGAATATACTCTGTGCTTAAACACCGAAAACCCGTCATACATACGCATAACAGATTCACATTCGTGTATTCCATAAACTATTTACTGAGCTGCTGAAGCAAATTATCTTAAAGCCTAGTGCTAGAGCTGGCGGGATACTTTTGGTTTCGAATCCACCTGATGGAAGCAGCGACTGAATTGCTTTTTCGGCATCTACACGAAAGAGTTTATCCACAACCCGCACCCGGCTGCACCAAGTAGATGCCTTTGTCGTATTTGGTCAATTGTTCTGACAAACAATTTGTTTTGGTGTGTCTATACAGAATAGGAAAGTGTCAAACTGACAAACATGCAGCACGCCATGTTCTCTCCAAACCACTTCAACGCAGCAACACAACAACAGCAGCAGCAGCCGATCACACAACAGCAACAACAACAACAGCAACAACAGCAACTCATGCAGCAGCAGCAGCAGCAGCAACTTCGACGGACGACTCGCTCGTCGCAGCGCTCCCCACAACAACCCTCGCCGCAAGTTCCTCTGCAATCTCTCCCTCCTCAACACCAACTCCAATATCAGGGCATACCCCAATCTCACCTCCAGCCCAATGGCCCTCGCAAACAGCAGATACAGCTTGATCAGATGTCCTCCTATAACCCCAACATGTATGTCGCGAGTCCAGACCAGCAGATGCTGCCCGGACGACAGGCGGCTGTGAACCCTTCCTATAATCCTTCCGATATGCCTTTCCAGTTCCCCACTTTTGAAGACATTGATGGCTCTTCAATGATGGCTGCCGCGACCTCGTCTCATCCTTATCAAAGCCAGATGGCCTCCCACTCCCCTGATCATCAGATCCTTCAAGAGATGCAGGGTCCTGTGAATCCGCAGTATAACCACTCGGATATCCAATTTGAATTTTCACAATTTGAGAACCCTGCAATGATTGCTACAACTTCCTCCTCACATCCATCTCATCCTTCACACGCCTTTCAAGGTCAACTCACCTCTAATTCACCCGATCCGATGCTTGGTGGTGAGGCTTTTAGATATCGTGTGATCCAGCCTACTGGTAACGCCGACCCCGTGAACCAGAGGGCATTATCACCACTCTACGCACGGCATCACCAGCAGCAGCAACAGCAGCAGCAACAGCAGCAACAACAGGTGCAACAGCAAGCACAGCAGCAAAATGTGATGAACAATCCTTCTTTAGCACCTGCCAGTAAGCAGGTGCAACAGAATGGTGCCTTATATCAAGACGGCGGCAATTGGAGAGTGAGCAATGGTCCGATGTATGCATTAGATCAGTACCCCCAAGGATACCTGGGCGTTCCTGGCCAGTTCCAGCAACAGCCACCTGCAACAGGTACTCCGCAGCCACATCCCTCTACCTCTGCCCCCGCGCAAGCTATGACAATAAACCATCAGCTTCAGCAACAACCTCAGCATCAAGCTGGTGTTCACCAACAAATGATTTCCGTTGGACCCTCGGATGATATAGTTGAAACTGTGCCTGCACGAAACCCAAGTATCGACGGAACATCTGATGCCGCCGATACTAAGAAGCCAAAAACGGCAAAGAAAAAGAAGCTCCAGCCCGTTGCTGTTGTTCCCCCCACTCCAAAGGCGGTCAATGGAGCGAAACACATGTTAATGGACATGGAGAGATTGATTATTTTTGACGCAAACTGTAAGTTATATGGCACACTTTAATTGCAACGTAATGAGCAACGAATAAGATTCTAACTTTTTTTTTCATCCAGTAAACGAGGATAAAATAGTCGACGCTACCGGGCCTGTTACTCTTTCCTATGAATCCGTTGCTCTTCCGACTGCAACAAAATCACCAACAAACGTAGAATCGCCTGACTCTCCACCAAAGAAAGCAAAGTCAAAGGCGGCTAAGCCTAAAGTTGCCAAAGTCCCTCAGGACCCTATCTCGCAGATGAAGGATCGCCTTTTAAAAGCGATAGAGGATGATCAAATATCTGTTACTAAGGCGCTGTCCGCTTGCTGGAATGAGATGAAGGCCATTTCAGAAGAGGATAAAGATGGAGATGAAAAGAGAATCGCGTGGTTGAAGACCATCTTCGACAATGGATTCGATGACTTTTTCCGTCTGATGACCAATGTTTCCCAGATTATCAAGCGTATTAGGAAATGGATGGTGGACGCCTGGCGAGAAGATAAAATGAGTGCTATTATCCTACATGGCTTACAGGTTAGTTCACGTGTGCAAAGTAATTTATATAGATACATGAAGCTGACAAAATATTCAAACAGGTCTACCAAAAGCTTGCGCTGGACGAGAAGGACTTGGACGAGTTCAAATTGAATTCGGTCCTCAATACTTTCTCGAAGAACACTAGAGACGAGAAGGTCAAGCAGGCTTGTGCTCATATACTGACACGAGCTGCCAAATTCACCGCCAAACAGGAAGCAGAAACCAAAAAACCGGATGCGAAAACAAAAGACAGCAAAACAACTGCGACAAAAAATATCACCGAACCATCAAAAGTGGATGAGAAGCCCACTGACACAAAACCTCCTCCTGGAATCTCAAAGTCCGACACTTCCGATATTCTCAAAGATGCCGCGAAAGTAGCCAGCCTGGGCAACGAGGATAGCAAGACTGCAAAGCGAAAAACAGAATTACTGGATAAAGACCACCCTAACAAGCGACTTGCTGCAAATCCATCATCTGAGAAATCCAAGATACAATTGCCAATCGCACCTGACGGATCAAAAGCCCCCACGGCGGGAACTGCTGCGAAGCCTAAGTCGTCCAATGAAGGTTTCTTCGCAAATATCCAAAAAGCTGCAAAGCCTAAACCTGCACCGTATGTATCCCAAACCTTTAGTGTATTAAGTCCCTAGCTAAACCCATATTAGAGCCGCGCCGCAACCTGGTGGCTTCACTTCCATTTTCGACCTGCTTAAGGAGCGAGAGGCTGCCAATGCCGCAGCAAAGAGTGCTGCTACCGCTGAGAAGCCTGCACCGGTTGTTAAGAAGAAGAAATCTGTTAGATGGAAACCAGATGAACAATTGAATGAGATCAAGATCTTCCAAACAGAACTTCCTGAGGGTGAAGACGGCTATGATCCGATGGAAGTTGAGCCTGGTATGGATGCTGGCTTAGTCAAGGCTAAAGTTCGAGCCAATCTCAAGGAAGAAGCCCAGGCACTTAAGAACAGGAACTTTGATGATTATGATGACGAATTCGATATGGAATGGGACAGCCTAACACCAGTCAAAGTTTTCTGGCCTCCGGATATGCTTCGAAATACCTGCTTTAAGAGAATGGGAGACCAACACTCTGAAAGCTCCGAGGCCAAGAAGCAGCAAGAACGTGAAAGGAACGTCTTGGCAGTTCATTATTCGATGTCGCACCCTGCCCCAATTACACCTTTCGAATTACCTAGTGTAAATGAAGTCGAGCAGCCGAGTGGAGATGCTTGGGAGGCTAGCGTCCTTCGGCCACCTCCAGGATGGAAGCGAGAACGAAACTACCTCTTCGGGGACAGTTATCAGAAGAAGCACATGGCTCGTGCTTTCATGCCACAGCAAGCCGCTCCAGCTCCAGCTCCAGCTCCTGCAGCACCTCCGGTATCTCAAGTAGATCTCTCAAGCATACTCGCAAATCTAGGGGCCGTCCAACCCACAGCTGCTCCGGCTCCCCAGGCTGCTCCCCAGGAGCCTCCAAAGTCAACTCAGATTGCCTCTATTCTAGCAGAACTCCAGAAATTGACTCCTCAAACTGCCACTGTTCCTACGCCTCAAGTTTCTCAGCCTGCTCCGACTCCGACACCCCCACAGAATAACCCACTGCAGAGCAATCCTCTCCTGGCGTTTCTTGGGATGCAAAACCCACAACCTGCTCAACCCCAGCCTCCTGCTCAACCTCAATTAGATCTATCCAAGGCTTTGCAGCAACTTACGCAGCAGCAGCCACCGCAGCCACAGCAACCCGTGCTACCTGCCCAGCCAGCTCAGCAAGCTGCGCAGCCGCAGATGAACCCGTTTGCAGGATTCCCATTCCCATTCCCCCCAATGCCTCCTCAACCTGGCCAGGCCCCGGTTCTCCCATTCAACATGCCATTCCCACCACCTATTCCAGGCCAGAATCCTCTTCAAAACCCTCTCGAATTCATGGCCATGTACCAAGCTTTAATGGGCCAAGGGCCGAATCCTCAACAGCAGCCACAACAACCCCAGCAGCCGCAGCCGCAGCCGCAGCCACAGCAGCAACAGCAATTCGGTGTTCAGGACACAAATAACAATACCAATAACAATAGCGATGTGAAAATGACCGACGACAATGATAATTACCAACCACCAGAACAAATTTCTTCCGATAATAAGAACCACCAAGACAATAACAATAGCAATAACAACAACGGAGGTGGTAACAACAAGGACGGGAAGGGCTCATGGTCCAAGTTTGGCAAGAAGAAGAAGAACTTCCACCAGAACCAACAACCTTATAACAAAAAAGATAAGGACAACCACGCTGGAAACTCTGGTGGCAAACGCGTTTGCGCCTTCTGGCAAGCTGGTAACTGTTTGAAGAAAGACGATTGTCAATATTCACACGATGGTCCACCAGGTCAAGGAGGCTCGGAACAAGCTGATCAGATCAGACAGCACCTCTATGGGAAAGACGAAAGTAGAAGCCATGAGAAGAAGCACAAGAAGTTTAAGAAAAGAATTGGGTATACTGGTGGTTCTGGCTCGGCAGCCGATACTGCGGCTGCGAGCGCCTCGAATGACTGGAATGGAGAAATGGAGTATTAAATCCTTTCTTTTATTTTTACGGATCCTTTCATCAACTCTACTGCTATATTCATTTTCTGACTTCTCACTTACCGCTGCATCTTGACATCAGGCTGCTAATCTCTCTTATACTCTATCCACTTTTGTCGTTATTGAAATCCTCTTTCAAGAAATTTTCGAAGGTTATATCATATATTTCACCTATGATACCAGGTTTAAACTCCCCTTCCCGATTCTCATAGCGCTATTCAGAACTCCTGTATATTAGTTCCTCCATTGTTTCTTTCTACGGCGGCGTTTTTTCTTACTCAGGGAGTCGTGTGAGTTTCTTTGTTTTACATCACTTTTTCTCCGGCCTTACAAAAAATCATCCCTATCGTCATATTAATAAAAGCCTACCCCTTTTATATCTGTTTTTCGTCTACTATCCTGCGTTTGGTTACTACGTTTATGTCACTTCTTTTGTCTGACGACCAAACTAACCCGCATTGTTCCTCGGCGTTTTCTTAGACATGTCGGTTTACATTTCTTCTCGCTTTTTATTTCCTTTTCTTTTCCTACTTTGGCTAAAGCTTTGTTGCCTTTTTTGGTATTTACTTACCAATATTGATCGTCTCTGAAGGCGAAGGAAGGCGGCTTCTTTTCACATGGATATCTCTTTATCCTTATCAGTGTGTCCTTTTGTGTACTCTGGTATATATAGCTGAGTTTCATGTATTATAATACCTAGTATCTATGGGTGACATAATCGATATCTTTTTCTCACGTGGAATATTTTTCTCAAATAAATATATCTGTTTGCTCATTATCCTAGAGCCTAGACACCAGTGGCCGAAACTTGTTGTGATCAGACAGCCTTCCAGGAACGATACTTTTCACTCCTCTCAAAACATAGATAAATATTCATGATAGGAGCCGGGGAGGTAGTGCGTCCACACCCGCACGTACACGCAATGTGGCGAAGATAGGTTCACGAACGATGGCATTTATTCCGTCAATAAGCAAAAGCCCACGTTCTGAGACATGGTGGACCAGGTAGTTCGATTGGTTCAAAGCCCTGTGAAATCGGGCCGCTGCAGGGCACGTATATTTCTACAATTATATTTACGTTATTATTGACTAAAAACATATTCAATCTTCGGGGATTCAATGCAGCCCCGCCTGTGCGCGTGGTTTTATACAACTGTTTAAGAGTTAAAAGTGGAACGGAAGTACGCTAATGCCGGATGCTTGGCCAACTGATAAGATCTCTTTTTTTTTTGTGACCATAACATATAGCTATAGGTTTTGGTATATTCCAAGCAAGTTGCGACTTGGACTTTAGATCCACATCCGGTTGTATAAATGGTGATTTCGCAAATCGGCCCCCTCACGTTAGGATGCCAACATTCTAGAACAAGGTCCAATAGGATAATAGGAGTCTCGTTGGATAATAGTAGAATACCTGTCCTGGCCATTTGGAAGTTTGCTGTGTTGCGAGGATGAACCCTAACCGGCTGCCGACTGCGGTGCTGCAGGTAGGCGTATATGCATATCTCGTATGGATATCGATTGCTTGTCACAAAAAGCTCGCCCCGTTCCCATTCAGTACTGCATAGTCAGCATTTTGTAATCTCCACCGCGGTGACGGCGGAATATATCAATGTTGTCCAATCTTTTCGTCATGGATCGCTTGGCTGCGGTCCCAGCACATTAATTAATAAGGCTTGGTAAACCTGACTAGTGCTGCTTACCGGCGGCTTACAAACGGACAAGGGGGGGTACCACATCACAGAAGCTAAGCTTCAACGACGCAAGAACCCAACCATTCCCTCTCGTCTGGCATTCCCGTATCTGCATTCGCCTCGGGCCTACCGTATTCGGACTGGATCGCGGTGCAGACGTGCGTCGGAGGTTCTTTCTCGATTCCCAAAAGAACAAATTATCGTGCAATCGGTCCATATTTTATCTCTATCGCTGTGACGATCACAAATAAACGAACAGATCGAAACGGGGAGATCACGCATCAATTCCCGCGGCTTGCGAGTGGGTGAATTCCGTAGATTCCGAGAACATATTGTTCTCCAGGCTGATACTGTCTCACGGTGGTACGATGATAACCCTCTTGATTAGGTGGAGACCCGGCGGGATTGATTGTAATCTTACGTTTTCAACAATTTCGTTTCTGTGTATTTCCAATGCTTAAGCATGCTTAAACATGCTTCAGAATGCGTGTTTCGTGATCCAGCGAGTGCCCAACGCGGCCGTAGTGCGAGAAGTGGGCTACTGGACCCGAGCAAATGGAGTA
Source organism: Dactylellina haptotyla (assembly GCA_031310005.1). Classification (NCBI taxonomy): domain Eukaryota; kingdom Fungi; phylum Ascomycota; class Orbiliomycetes; order Orbiliales; family Orbiliaceae; genus Dactylellina; species Dactylellina haptotyla. The sequence continues at coordinate 1,023,561 of CM062380.1, read as the reverse complement.
CAAACCCGCTTACAGCTGATTACTATACCACAGCCATTGGTTTAGTCACTACCATTCCTCCAGCGAGCTTAGTTAATCAGGTACCCTGACTGCTGGCAGCCAACAGGTGGGAGATGTGGGACCTCTCTTAGGCAAGGTCGGAGCGCTAAATCTTGCCGTACCAACCCCACCACCACCGTAATAGCTTAGCACGGATAGCAAGCACGACGCATACGGAACTCTCCTCGTTGACGTCGTTCAAGGAAGAGGAGAAACCGTGTGCGGGGCTCCTTCCAATCTGTCCTGGAAAGTCTTCGGGAATTTGGGAATGGCTCGAAAGTCAATCAGTCCTACGGACTGGGCGGCGTGTAACTCCCGGCTTTTAGTTGAGCTATAAAAGCCTGGATCTCCCCTCCTCTGGATGCACGAGAAAGACTTCCAGAACACCATCAGAACATCATCTACCGTTCCAACGTATATTATTATCCATTCAGTACAGAATATTTAGCGGTAGCTATCCATAATACATAAGACACAATGGCTCCAAAGCTCGCAATCGTCATCTACTCCATGTACGGGCATATCGGTAGGTCTCAACCCATATGATATCGCGGAGTCCGTATCACAATCGCATGGGAACATCAATTGTCTAACGCGATGCTTCTCTTTCGTAGCCACCATGGCCGAGGCCGTCAAGGCGGGTGTTGAAGAGGCCGGCGGTTCAGCCGAAATCCTCCAGCTCGAGGAGACCTTGCCCGAGGAAGTTTTGAAGAAGGTATACCGATCCCACCGAGCGGACGCGTTGGAATATATTCTAAGCTATGAAATCATGATTAGATGTGGGCTCCACCTAAGCCAGCATACAAAGTTGTCTCCGACCCAAAGGACCTTTTGGAATATGACGCCTTTCTCTTCGGTATCCCAACCCGTTACGGTAACTTCCCCGGCCAATGGAAGGCCTTCATCGATAAGACCGGCGGCATCTGGCAAAGCGGCGGTTTCTACGGTAAATACGTTGGTATCTTTATCTCTACCGGTACATTGGGTGGTGGCCAGGAGTCCACTGCCATCGCTGCCATGAGCACGCTCGCCCACCACGGCATGATCTATGTTCCTCTCGGATATGCCAAGGCCTTCCCACAGATGACCGACCTCACAGAAGTCCACGGTGGTTCGCCATGGGGTAGCGGTACCTTCGCTGTAAGTTGAATTTTCTAAGTCCTTCCAGTCCTTAAGGAGAGCCATTTACTAACATCAATCCGTATTAGGCTGCTGATGGCTCCCGCCAACCCTCTGATAAGGAAAAGGAGCTTGCCAAAATACAAGGCAAGACCTACTGGGAAACCATCAGCAAGGTTAACTTTTGACTAGATGCGGGTGTTGACACGAAGGAGCCCACTAATGGCGAGTCGACCAAGAATGGAGCTACAGCTGCGAAGAAAGAGGAGCCAGAGGCTGAAGAAAAGACACCTTCAACCAAGTTATGCGGGTTGAAGTGCAATGTTCAGTAGATATATAGTGTTCTCATGCGGTCCTTGGCTTGGCGATTGTTCTTTGATAACTTGCGTTAGCCCTTCGTTCTGTACATTATGAATAATAAGCCATCGCGAATGGCGGATTTAATAACAGTAAATATCCCGTTCAATCGGTGAAGAAGCTACCTCTAAAATCTAAACCCAGGTTTGCATCATCAGAGAAATATCAAATTCATTATGTATTATGATGTATTATATCCATAGGGCCATCGCAGGTATGAAAACGCTATGACGAACTTGCATCGGAGCCTAAAATCAGAAAAGAAGACGACTAGTCCCACAATATATATTTTGCATATTGTGTGACAATTACACATTAATCTTCTCTCCCTCCGGGCCAATCGTGGACTCTCCACGACTAGCATCCCTCGGGCTAAACTTGCCCTTCAATCCCAGCTTGCTCTCAGTCACCCACACCCTCAGGATAATCACTCCTTTCACGATGGCAAATAAGATTATGGTTCCCGCGACGATACCAACACAATAGCCAGCTGTCGTACCGGCGCCCTTCCTGTTGGCGTCCAAGAACGAGTACGTATAGTACCCTTGTGTCGATTTCGTGATATATGCGACACCAAGGTAGCCGCCGAGAATACCGATGAACCAAGGGATATGAATCCAAGGCATTGGAGAGGTGCGCGGGACAGTAATTTCGAGGAATGCGACCACGGCATTGAGAGCGTGAACGGAGATCTAGTCATGTTGAATATATATTAGTATATCGGTTACACCAACAGCACGTATATGCGCAGGCGCACAACCGGCGCGCATTCACAGGATCTCAAAATCGCAATCGATTCGAACCCAGAAGCGCACCCGCCACACACCTCGCACTTGAATGAAAATCCAGACATGGAGAATCTTACATTGCTCCAGGCATCATATTCCTCCGTAAACCCGTCGTACAAAATCGCCCAGTATACCGCCGTAACGGTCCACGGCAATACCACGATCGTGCTGTAGAATAGCACATGCAAGAACTGCAACCATCTGGGCCACGACTCTAGGAAACTGCGCCCGGTCTTCCAGTAGCTGTAGGTATGCGCCAAGCTAACGAGCAGGTAGCAAGTGATTCCCCAGTAAGTCAACCATGTGAAATAACTAAATCGCGATCCAGCGCTGTCGGGTCGCAGAGCGTTGGCGATTACGATAACCAGGACAGAGTAGAGACATAGCGCCGCGCGATAGACCAGGAAGACGGTGGATGGGAGGAACCAGGATGTGAAGAAGCGTGAGAGGGGGTACGCTGGCGAGATGTGGTTGAGGTCGTAGAACGAGCGCATTTTGGGGGTATGTACTATTGTCGACAGTGTATCTCCGGTATTTTTGGTCGCCTCCGGGGAGGTATCGCGTATTCCACCCGCGAGAATGGTTTCTGCAGATGTAGGAAAAGAGAAAGTACGAATCAAGTCCTAAATCGAAACACTAATAAAAAGGGTGGGCGCGGACGGCTAGATATTAATATGATCCAGCTGTTGGCCAGCCCAGCTGAATCACATTTGATGGCTTGATTTATTGGCCTAGCTAAAGTTTACGCATAGATCATTCACATTTTCTTGTTTCCCGTTTCTTTTTCAGCCGAGCTGACTTTCCTGTTCCTTTGAATGTGAGCTGCGTTTCCAATGTTTCGGTGGATGGAGGCCAAATTTCAGAGGCTTTTGCGGGGAGATTGCAGCAACCAACAGGAGTGGAATACCGGCAAGGATCAGGTGGAACCCTGCAGGCTCCGCACTTGGCCGTTTTAGTCTTCGTTTGTGACTGGAACACTTTTTGATCTTTTTCAGAATGTCGAATTGATTGAGAGTCAAACGTTTCTAACTCTCTTAGCTTCCCGTCTCTGGGTCACCTGGGCCAAAAATAAGAAAAATTGCTCTTCAAAATCGAATTCAACCTCTCTTAAAGTTATTTAAGAGTTTGGGAGCTAATAAAAACGTTTCTCAAATATCTTAATTTTTGACTTCTATTTTTTTGAATAGACGCCTTTTGAATTTTGATTAATTGGCGAGTAGGCTAAGTAAGCAGGACAATCTCATCTTATCAACCAGCTACCTAGCACGGCACTTGTGCTAACAAAACCCTTGATAAAAATTTCGTAATAAATGCAGCCAAGCCATCATCCGATTCCTGGTTCCGTGGATCGTAGATTACCGCGGTAGAAAAAAAATCTTCTCATGCTTTCTGCTCAGTGCGGAAAGAGCCAACACGAAATCCATCACAAACCCTGGGCGGCCTTTGAGCTCAGGACACCAAAATTATCATCGGGTTGCTCCCTGAACCAAACGTCACTAGAACTATTTTTAAGGATATGTAAGGCACCCGGGATAAAAGCTTGTTTAGTGCCTTAAATCACATTTCGGGAAACTGGAGAAACTTTAACGAAATTAAAAATGGCCGGTCAGTTTGGAAAGAAATTTTTTGTTCGAATTTCGCTTTGTTAGGACTGCATTGGGAAAGTGGTCGTAATTGCAGGGAAAGACGCAGGGTCGTCGGCAACGCTTTCGGCGGCGGGTTGATGAAGGAGGTACTGGGAGGGTACGCATTCGCAATATATAATTTGGAAGTCTACAAGCTAGGCCTACCTCTAGTTACCAGTCTGATCATGATAATTTTTGTCGGCCCTGCCGAAGTCGACAATCTAAATGTGTTTACAAGACTGGGAATCTCAGTCTCGAACCAAACCGCACAACCTGTTGTGTTTTGGTTTGGGTTCGAGACTGCCGCACAACACACAGAGGAATCTCGCGTCTCATCCAACCCATCAACACATAGGATGCTGTATGCGGCCAAATAGAAAAGTCTGCCTTCAGGTCTATCTGATTTCTACAGGATGATAGAGATGGAGAAGAGGGTTCGGAGGCCCCTTACTTATTCTACTTGGCTGCTGATTGATCTTCTATGGAATGTCATTTTTGCGGGGAGCGTCTTTAGAAGTTCACCTTTAAGCCCTGGCCTATGCGTTATATATCACTTCGACTTGAAAAGCCTGAGATATGCTTTTTTTTATATATCTTTGGGATCGGAGTAATCTCTATTAAACAGTAAGCAAACATTTCTAAGGTTAAATTTCAGTTTTCAATGGTTCTCTTAAACAATTCTGTGCATCGCTGATGGCATCTACTCTACAATCTCTACTAAATTGTTAATGAATAGCTAGACTACTTCGGCGCGAACCAATAGTATAACAAAGAGCTGAGTGCAATGGGAGGTCAATAAGATTCATGCAGTTTTATAATTAATTAATATTTTATTAGAGCTACAGACTATATAAATTTATAAAGGCTGTTGTAAAAATGAACCTTAGAAATATATCCGCGTCGCTATTGCCCTGGCTTTCATCGGAACATCTAGGCCCTCCATTCGTCTTATTTTAAAACTGCTACCTGGTCTGGCAGTTGCGCACTTGGCGTAAGCCCCCGGCACTGGACTCGTTTCACTATAACAGGATGCACCAGATGGACAGTTTGTCGGACCTGACCAACATTTCCCACCACACTGACCCCCCATCGCTGCGGTTGCTGAAGGCGGCGGTAGGGAGACCAGGTACTCGTATCTATATGACGAACATGCGTTTGGGCAATCGGTGCCGCGATAGCCAGAAGTGACAGAATCTACACACATCGAGTAACCAGTCGACTGACACTGGCAGGCTTGCCCGTCAGGGCAGACCGTCTGAGAAGGTGACCACTCTAAAAACCCATATTAGAAAAGAATTCACAGAGGGGAAGCTCAGAGTAGAGGTTGTTACCAGTTGTTGCAGCTGGCTGTACTGTCCCTCCGCATTGCCCGCTGGGCGCAGCTAAGTCGGTTGGCGCGTAGCTATACAGCCATCTAGTTTCCGTCGATGAGGGAAAAGGTCCTGGATAAACCGTGTTGCATTCAGTAGTGGCTTGAACGGTAGTCGGAAGACAAATGCTGCTGGTTCCATTTGTTTGACAAGCACAGAGGAAATCTGAGGGACATAGATTTGACTCCTTGGCCGCGATATCGCAATTCCCATATGGGGTTGCCATGTAACTTGGGAGCGTCTCAACTGGATAGTATGTAGGACTGGTGTCGTAGCAAGCGCATGTGCTATCTGGCGACTGTCGCTTTTCTAAATCAGCCCTTGCAATTACAGCCGGCGATAAGGAAATATCTTCAAAGAGGTCGAGAATTGTGAGACCATCTTCTCGTTTGGCGTTGCGTCTGATTCTCTTGATACACCCAGCCTTAGGAAGAAGTCCTTTGGGCGCAACCAATGGAAGTAAGCACGAGAGTGCAAACACTGGCCAGAATGGGATTTGCATTTTGTTGGCTTTGAGTGCCTAGGATTAATATTTCTGTGATGGGGTGTCAATAAGAATCGAAAGCTATCAAGTTAGTCGGCGGAGGCAAAGATCTTATAAGAGATCAAGATTTGCACGCTCTGGAGCCTGGAAATAGTAAATGTTGTACCAGGTAAACTTAGCCGGACATCCTTTCTCAGATACTCTCAAGTCCATAGTCGAGAGTTGAAACCCCCATTGAATGATGGAGGAACTAGAAAAAGAAAATTTATCAGTATTCGTGATGAACATCGACGATAACAAAGGATACGAGGGAAAATGAGATAGAAGGATAGAGCAGGAGTGCTCTAGCTGTTTCAACTAGTGGAGGGCGAGCGGTTCTTGGGACGAGAAAATGTGCCGCGTTCACCGTCTCTAATAATGCAGGTGGATGGCGTGGTGGTGGTATGCGTTGGGCGAAAATTGGTCAACTTTCCGTGGAGGATCGGGTTTGGCAGCAAGATGGATGCAAGCTCAGCAAACACAGTTAACATAGCTGGAAGCATGTAGCTAATGAGAATTGGCATCCTTTAAGTATCCATCCCTTCATACCAACTATTGATTGATTATATATATGGTGCTGTCGGTGACTTGTTGATGAATTTAGGTTCTAGAGGAATGTTCCCCACTGGCTGACCCTAGCAATTTTCTTCCATTCAATACCGCCCCTCCGCTTACATAGACCGTCTACAAGTTTTTGCTTGTACAAGGCCTCATCTAATATTCTTCTAGATGTCTGATAGCGATAACTCCACCGCTGTCGGGTTTAGCCGTGATGATATCGATGCGATTCTAAGCGCGTGTCGTATCGTCGGAGCTGGGTCCCCGAGTCTCCCATACCCAAACCTTCTCATTTACGATCTCATTGTAAAATATGCAGACTGGATAGATTCAGTAAACTACAATTTTACCCCGGAAGACTTGACCGCCGAATTCGGAACAAGACCCCAGGATGCACCTGTTATGATAGATTTGCTTGGGGGCGTGGATGTAATGGGACCTTTCCTAGTAGCTGTTGCTGATAACGGAGCTCTGCTGCCGCATCCAGGAACTACTACAATAATAGTGCCTCTCTTCATCGCACTTACTGTTATATCGACTATTGCCGTGGTGCTGCGAATATGGTCAAGACAGATGTTGGCAGGGGGCCTTAAGCTTTTTGATCACTTAACAATCCTTGCTTTCGTAAGTTGCGTATCATATATTACTTTCGTTTCGACGGGTTTTGCGCAATTGCGTGTTGCGTGTGCACCCATGTCACAATCGTGCGACACTGCGGGACTGGGCTAATGAGAAATATTTACATTCCTAATCACAGTTCATGACCGTCGCTTGGGGCGCATTGGCAGTTCATCACAGCAAAAATAGTACGTAAAGTATTACCAAGATATTTCTCTATGAAGTACCCAGCTAGCTGGCTAACATTTAACTTTGAAGATGGAAAATACCAAGCTTATTGGGACGTATCTTGGAACACACTACGCCAGCACTATAAAGTACGTATTTCCGGAATTTGTTCTACATACTGCGACTATTTGTCGAATAGGCTCGTGCTAATCATAGGTTTCATAAAAAGATATACCTTATCCTTACCGCATTTTATCCTTGGGTTATGGCGGTGATTAAGATGTCACTCTTGGTGTTGTATTACCAACTCACTAAAATGAACTATATCAAATGGGCCGTTTTCGCAACCGGAGCTATAACAATTGGCAATTCGATCGCAGGATTTTTCTTCGCGATCTTTGCATGCAGCCCAGTTGCTTGGTGGGATGACTTCCTACAAGAACCTTGCAAACTGAACCAAAGGGCGGGGCTGGTTGCGACTGGCGCGATCTATATACTAACGGACATCGCAACTTGGGCTCTGCCAATACCCCTTATCTTTCAGCTTAAACTTGGAACGAGAGAGAAGCTGTTAGCAGTTTGTACTTTTGCAATCGGTACAGTGTTAGTATACACCGTGTTAACTGCCTGAAACAGTCGACTTTTGCTAAACCGTTGATTTTTCTAGAGCTTGCATCGCGAGTGGTTTCCGACTTGACGCTATTCTCAAGTACCAAGATTTCAGCGCAGATAGCAGTTCGCCTTTATTGATAGATGCTTGGACAATGTAAGAGATGAGATCCTGAGTTTGACATATATCGTATGGGAAGTAATCGACTGATTTTGGACCATAGCATCGAACTTAATATTGCTCTCATTTGTGGTTGCGCGCCAATGATTAGAGCACTAATTATTTTTTATGCGCCGAAGATTATCACTAGCGTCAGTACGGCTACTATGACGTCTAAAAGTATACCTGAAGATATAGCTAGTAGTGGAGACGAAAAATTGGAGCATGGAACTGAAGTAAAACCAGCCTAGCTAGGTTTATAAGAGCAGATTCGAAAAGTAGTTGAGAAAAGAGCTATCTGCGGCATTCGCATATTATCACCCTAGGGTCATTGAAATAATGTAGTGAAGTTATGGTAGTACCAAAGGCACGGTCATAATTTTCTGTATTTGAATTTTATCAATTTTCTAACATGAAGCTCTGTTGGTCACTTTCATCTAGAGATCTTGTAAAAAGGTTCTATTTAATATATTTCAAGAAAACATCAAACGCGCCTCATCCAACGTATTTCCCTAGCTAGGCCATATGCGCTAGCGCATAGTACTTGGCGATTTGGTGAACCAATGAAGTACATAGTCGTCGCAGCGACCTTATCTAGATGTCGTGGGTGCATATATTTTACTCCTTTACATTGGGGATAAGCTAAGTAGGTAAATTCTGCGAAAAAAAAAAAAAAACGGATCACGAGCGTCTTGGCTGGGGCATTTGATCGGATATGCATACTGTTCAAATTATCAAATCCGCAATATAATATCCGTTGCCGGCTCGGAGTGTGCTCAAAAATATATCTTTTTCTTCGGAGTCTTTAAGTATTTTGAAAGAAATGCATATGATGGTCGACTGCAGTTTCCAATCATGGAAAGCGTATTTAGTGGTTGTGTGGATAATCAATCGCAGTCGGAGAACGCCCAAATGACACTTCAAATGATAAACAAAAAAGACGCGCCGAAACACAGAGGAGGGAAAATCAAGAAAGAAAACTAGTCAAATTATAAGTAGCATTCTTAACAGAGCAGTGCTTCAATCACCAGTATACCCTCAATTAGTAGAAAGATTGTAGGTTTTGCGACTTTTAATCACCGAGGATAACGTGAAGGTGGGTTTTTACAAACCTTGAACTCGAATACTAACCCAAACCCAAACTATTCGTTTCGATGAGTGGTATAAGAAGACCTTGTGGAAAAATCTTTAGAATCATGCGCAAATGCTTGTTCTCTGGAGTCCAACAATACAATACGTTTAATGTGATAGAAAATAAATTCAAGAAAAATATATAATACTATTGAGGACGCGTAAGCTTATTAGTTGTCAATCTCTTTTCTGCATGTGCGTGGCTGACGTTACCTTGTATCAACCTTTATCCGTTGCTATCTCGCCACGCTCATTTGGGCGTCCGCTATATTGCATCGGCTGTCAGCAGTTTATGCTTTGCTAGAGCTGAGTTCAGCGAGCCAGATCTTCAGCTATGAAATGTTCGTGTCAGCTAGTCTTTTCAATACTTCTTAGGCCGTCTAGTATAATCTTCTTAGATTTTACTACATCTAGTCTTATTATATTCATAAGAGCCCGTGCCGTGAGGCGGTCAGACTCTAAGACTCCAATCTAGAAGCTGTAATCCCATTTCCGTTTGGAGCTTCCAGAGCTGACACTTTTACGTTCCTTTCTGGGAATCTTGTTTAAATCCGGCATCAACACTGGTATTGGCGTATGTTAAAGGTTTACAATGTAACCCCAGAAATTAAAAAAGACTGTACTATTCAAAATTAAAGAGAATACGTGCCGTTCTTCCGAGAGAAAAATGAGAAAGCCCCATTATCGTGATCTTATACAGAATTTAAAGCTTCCCAGAAGCTGAGCCTTGTCTCTGTGCTGGTGTGTGACATCATGTATATTGGGGGCTGAAAAGTCACAAAATTAGCTACAAAGAAGGTGTATGCAGAGAATTGGCTAATCTTCTTCGCTCGATATGAGCACCCGGGAGACCAGGTTCACCAAATGGTGTAGTTCCTATTGAATACCGCTAGATTCGGATAGCTAGATAGAAATGTTGAAATCTGGAAGATCTGGCATTACTTTGATCATCATATAAAGCGTGATATATATTAATCATACCACCGTTCGATCACCGTTCAACCTATTACGCGACTAGGACAATCTTAATACGGTATTCCCAGTCTCAGGTGGTATACCAGGCAGAACATTTGACAATCGATAACGTTATTTGACTTTTGAGCTAATGTTTCGCCAAGATAGCTACTATCAGTATTCCTAGCAGACTATCGCTAGGCACATGCTTTAACTTCATTGACTGTCCGATTTATGTCTAGCAAGATGCCTCACGGCTTATGTTATCCTTTTTTGTAGTTGGATGCCAGTAAATTGGGATAAGTACGAATGCTCGGTAGCTTAACTGTTGAAATGGCTCCTCTATAGCATTGCCAGAGCCGTCTCTTTTCTTCTTCTTCTTCTTCTTCTTCTTCTTCTTCTCTTTCTTCTTCTTTTCTCAGTTGACGGAGATATATTTGTTTGGGTTACATCTGCTCCCGGGTTTCCACTTGGAAATTCTGTAATACCAGGTAACCACGCTAAAGTTTCTTTCGCTCGTTCTACTGGTTAGTGTTTTCTTATTTTTGAAAGCGTTGCCGGGAGGTCTAGTTGGGCCGCCCTCGTTCGGTTATTCATTTGCTGTGTGGGAAATCTGCCTAGGAGGCTCGGGGGGGGGAAGGATAGGCGATCTCGCCAAACGCCTTGGCAGTCCCTGGCCACAAAAACGCGGGTGCAATGTTTTGCTGGCCTCAAAATAGTCTAGACCCACCTAAGTAGACTCGTGAGAGGCGTTTCCGTGTTTGAACTGCAGTTATACTGCAGATTTGAGGAATATTAAAGGTAATATATATTGTTATCTCGCAAGTGGACGGCGGTTTCTTGACTGCTCTAGGTAGAGAGCTCTTCAAAATTTTGGAGCTCCTTTGGATTTTTGTTTTGATGTGTTACAAATTTGCAGTTAGATACTTAGTATAATATTAGTGTCGGCCCAGTTTACAGCTTGCCTGACACCACAACCGAGACGTTGGCAGTTTCAATTCATTTGCGATTCTTTCGACGCTAGATTTGCCTTACTCGCTAATGCCTGGTAGCTTGTGCTGCAAAATAATTAAATTGCCGCCAAACAACGACCCGGGGCTAGCCCCGGAATTTGAACCCGATGTGGGTAGAGTTGGCTGGCAACCACAGAAAAAGAAGCTTCGGTGACCGGAATATGAATATGCAGGGTGCAAAGAATATGAGCTGTGAGATCCTACCTGTGTACATCCGGCCTAGTTCCAGTGGGATCGCACTCGCAATAAGTGTGCCTCGTTTACCCCACTCTCATCCACACACATCATGCCTCCCCAATTTAGTCTCTTACCTCTCAGCATCTTGTGCTTGGTAGCAGCGTTCCCAGGATGCTGTGTAAAAGATGAAAGTGATATTCAATGAATTAGAAATATATTTAAATATCTGCATTCTGGCTCCAGCAGGCTTGCTTTACAAGGTAATAATATCAACACAAACTCCGAATAAACCTGGTCTCGATGTGTGACCATGTGGCTGGTAGATCCCTAGTTAAGGCACAACATCGTTCCAACGCAGCAAAGAGGGTTCTGGTTTACGAGATCCTATGAACCTGGGAATCAAGGCTAGGCTTCGCGAGGTGCCACCAAAACTACAAGCCTCTCCGACATGGGACAGAGCCAATGATAGAATTTTAAAGTCTCAGGGAATCTGTTATTTGGAAAATTTCTGCCTTTCATTGAACACATGATAAACCCACTGACTAGCTACATTTTGAACATAATGAAACATGTATATAGTTCCGACAAGACGTTGACTAACACGATCTATTTTCCCAAGAGAGTTTTTCAACACAAGAACCCAAAGAAAAGAAAGAAAGCATGAAAGGAAAGCAAAAGAAAAGTAAAAAGGAAAAAGGGAAAACGACAGGAAAAAAAGAGCTCCGAACACCGGATATATATCTTCACACTTCCTACGCCGAAACCTTGTAAGGAATGAGGAATCCTGCTAAACGAAATCCGAGATCTCAAACTTGCAACAAGTGAGGGCAAAACTCTTAACTTTCATGACATTTCAATTCGTAAATTCGTAAATTCGTAGCATCGTAACATTGTAGCATGTGCCACAGTCGTTAAAACGTCTCTCGCGAAATTCAAACTCCAGGAGAGTTCTAAACTGGCTTCTAAACGTTTGCCCAAAGGTCCTGAACAAGTAATCTCAGCCAACCTCGTTTAAGCGCGGCGGCGGTTGTAATCGTCGTAACTGCTGTCAACAGTGGTGATGATCACGCTGACGGTACCAGAGTCGGTAACTGTCTTGCCGTCTCCATCTGTGACAAATTGTGTGGTTGTGCCTGGTTTTTCTCCGCCAACTGTAGTGGTGACGGTTGGCTGGGTCGGTCCATTGTCGCCACCAGGTGTGGTAATGATAACACTAACAGTACCAGAATCGGTAACTGTCTTGCCGTCTCCATCTGTGACAAATTGTGTGGTTGTGCCTGGTTTTTCTCCACCAACTGTAGTGGTGACGGTTGGCTGGGCCGGTCCATTGTCGCCACCAGGTGTGGTAATGATAACACTAACAGTACCAGAATCGGTGACAGTCTTGCCAGCGCCGTCAGTAACAAATACGGTAGTAGTGCCGGCTTTTGGTCCAGGGACAGTGGTAGTGACAGTCGGCTGAGCGGCGGCGGCGGCACCGGCTGGCGTGGTGATAATAACACTAACTGTGCCAGAATTTGTGACGGTCGAACCCTTGCTGTCGGTAACAAATTTGGTTGTTGTTCCCGCAGTGGGTCCGGCAGTAGTAACGGTGACAGTTTCTTGTTCACTTTCATCATCATCATCATCATCATCATCGCCCTCCTCAGTATCGTCATCACCTTCTTCAGTATCGTCATCCTCATCAACTTCGTCGTCACCTGGCGCGACTATTTCGGGCTGTTCATCTTCAGGTACCTTGGTGATAACCTCAATATCGTGTGGAGACAGTGGTTCATCCATATTCGTCTGGGTTATGTTCGTGATAGGGTTGCCTTTTGGTTGTTTGATGACCTTGGGCGGCCCGGATGGTTTCCCGCCGACCAGCTGGACTGGAATACATCCTCCAAATGGCCCATTGGGAGCACCATTCTGGCATCTCACCATGCAGATATTCTTCTTGCCACCGTATGTACCAGAGCAAGTAGTATCCTTTGGAATCTGGGCCAACAATTGGTAGTCAGTTGTCTGGGTGTCGAGACTGCCGCCCGTTCCAGGGACGTTGTTGAGGATGGCCATCGGACGGGCGTCGAAGGCGAGACCGGAACCGCCCTTATCGATCATGCAACTAAATGGACCAGCTCCATCCGGGTTGACTTGATGGACAACCATGTCAAGCCACCCACCAGCCGTAATTTGGGGGATTTTGCCTTCACTAGCATATTTGGCACCCCACGCTTTGATGTTCAGCGTGCTCTGGCCGTAGAAACCGTTCTTTGCTCCGCAGCAAATTGGTTTCATCTCCTGGAGGCTGCTGTCCATATCGTAGAGAGGGCTATTTGTTTCTGTGTAGAAGGTTCGGCCACAACCCTGGGGGATTTGAGTTCTGCAGGCCGCACAGTTTGTGTCGTACTTGGGACATGCTTTGCAGTTGGGTTTGTATTTACCACACCACTTAGCCTTCTTCTTCTTTGTGGTAGTCTTCTTCTTCTTCTTTGTTGTAGTCTTCTTCTTCGTTGTAGTCTTCTTTTTGGCGCTAGTCTTCTTCTTCTTTGCAGCCTTCTTCTTGGTCCTCTTGGCCAGCTTCTTCTTAGCGCAGGGGGCTCTGCACTTCTTGCATTTCCATTTGTATTGGCCGGTAGGGCACTTTTTGCACCAATCGTTGGAAATGGTTGGCTTAGCAAAGACACTAGCATCCTGCTGTCCAGAGTACCGACCCGTTTCAGAACGTGTCGTTCCGGGCACGACGCCAAAGGCTGCACCAACTACGCTTCTGTTCGCATCTCCCACGGCTTTTATGATGATAGCATGGGAGGCGACGCTTTCTGCTAAAAGCAGGACGGAGCAAACTACCTCTCCGACGTTTAGGCGCATATTTGAAGCACTGTTTTGGAGTAAAACCTTTACAAGAAGTTTGGTAGAGAGTGTATCTGAAAAGAGTGGATTTCAAATAAAAAAGAGCGATGTGTATCAAAAGAATGTGATTGCTTGACGAAGCAAGGCAGATGCTTGAAAAAACCAAAGGTGCTTGAAGAAGCTGGAGGATGCTCAGTGAAGCAGAAGCATGATGGTAGCAAATGGGCTTCGGAGATGCAACCCTTTTATGCTCGCGGATTAACTATACGTGATAATCATAAATTCTTAATATTTAAATGTAGAATGGAAACGAAGTTGACAGATATTACTGATCTTGGTTTGTACCCTGGAATCGTCTTTGGTCTTGCCGATATTCGCATCGACAATGTTCCCAGGGAGATACTAAAGGCAAAGATGACCTAATGAGTCGACTGATTCCATAATAATCGTGGTTCCAGCGGTATCAGCATAGGAAAGTCAATCACAAGAGCCGCTCTTGACGCCACGCTGTATCAGATGCGTGGATATCTCGGAAAATTCGGCTCGCAGGAAATATTAACGCCATCTATTTTATCAAGTAGAGCTAGACTGACGATATGCTATTTCGGCAATATAACCGTATGCTGTTCGGCTGGGTATCACTGGTTTTAAGATACGGCTCCAGTCTCTCGCTGGAAGATCTTTCCATTTTTGTGTTCTGTCAGTCGTGGATATTGCGAGAGCCCCTTGCATACTTTAGGAACCTACATGGCCGTTATTCGGTAATCCTGGGGGGATACCGATATCTGATATCATCTGGACAGATGTGTATCGGACCGCATGATACGTATGCTGGATAGATGCAGTGTAACATAATCGAATGTTCAGGAAAGTGCGCCCGCTTTTTGGACAAAATTGGTAATATTTACACTGATAGAGAAATGGATTGCGAGCCGAAAATAGCAAGTTTCCGGGATCCGAGTTCATCTCGCCAAAATCGTAGAAGAAATACTGCTTGTGATTGATATATATAGCAGGTTGACTTATTAAGGGCAGTAAGGGCAAGGAAATCCTAAGATACAGCGACCCCTCTCCCTGTTTTTTCAGGACAGAAGCATCAATTTGGTCGGTTCGGCCGCGATCACCGAATCCCTTATTCATGCGTGCGTATTTTGATCCTTGGTTTCCACTAAGCTGATAGGTACCTCTAACCGCAGCTGCACGCAGGTCTGTATACCAGGCCTCGGATAGGGTTGCTAATGATGATTAGTTTATGAGTTCTCGGGGAACACGATTATCTTCGCACTCGAGCTCGAGTGTCTTCGCCCGTGCATCATCTGCTTCCCAGGAAAAATTTAAGCGAAATGTCCAATTTAGCGACTCGGGAGGCGAACGTAGTTAGTGTTCTACCGTTTAGAATAGGGAACCTCCCGAACAACCGAAGAGCGAACGGAGTGTTATCAACGGCGAGTTAGACTCGAAACCTGCCTTGGACTAACCTCCTACAGAAAGCGGATACTTTAACTTAACCTATGGAACTTTTCGGCTCCGGAAACCCCAGAAAGGAGATTTCAGTTGCGACTGCGATCCGCCAAGAAATCATGCAGAATGTATGCATCATGTACGCCTAATCGTGGAGGTCCATGTTACCTGCCATCTTCCAGCCCGGATTTTATGTTTATCACCCCCTTTTATTTTATGGCAATTTGGGAAACAAGAATAAAAAAGTAGCGGGAAAAAATTTATTGGTAGACTACCCATATTTACCTGGTTTAACCCATTTTCTTTGTGCAACCTGGCATTTTTTGGTGATTACTCCCATTTTTCTTCTTTCGCTAGTGCCAACATGCTACTAGGGCGGAATCCCTGCAAAATCAAAACAATGTTTCCCAAATTAAGCTCGTACTACCACTCAGGATAAACTCTTTACCCAAGCTAATTCAATTGAGCTTGAGCATGCTATACCTTTTTTGGACTGCCTCTCATTTCGAGCCCACATACTACGCTCGAATAAAGTATAGCTTTGGGAATTTAAAGGCGGCCAAGGCGGACTTCCCAAACTATTGAACTAGTGCTAATATGCAACCATGCAGTAGAAAAGGGAAAAAAAGAAGAGTAAAGAATATAACGAAGACCCTTTCTGTTTTTTTTTTGCATAATCCACCGGATATTAATAATTGGGGGCGCACACGGGCTGGTATCTCTAGCCAGGTTATGCAATGCAATGCAACCTGGCGATACCAGTTTGATCTAGAGAGCCTCCGCATTTTCTGATGAATTTACAGTCGGCCGTTCGGTTATTTCACTGAGTTTACGAATGTGCAAATCAGCAGATCATATGAATCAGGCATATGATCATGCTATCAACAAGTAACGAATTCATTCGAAAAAGGACATACTTACGCAGTCATTCTGAGTCGCGCCAAAAGCCGAATTCAGCTGCCATACTTTAGGAACCTCCTCGCCTATATCTGGCGAAAATCTGCCGGATAACCGACCGGGCATGTATCCGCAGTTTCTATTGTAACGGGATGCCTTCGCCAGGCTGGCGTGACAAGACCCTCAATTTTAGTACCTTCTATCGGGTTTCGAACAATCAATTGTGGAGATGTAACGATTAAAGACCCAAAGTTACGTTCTTTTACTATTTCGTTCGCGATTTTTCTCGGACGAGTAGAAAGAGCTTAATCGGTCGTATATCGATAAGAAAAATGGATCTTTCGAATTAATTCTACCTTTGTGCCTCCACAGTATATGTAAACAACCAGTTCGAGTTGGTAAATTCAACCCGAAGACTTTCCGCCTAGGTAGGTGTCTTTTTTGCAATTCTATCATCTATTTTAATATTTCGGGAGGTACTGAGGATTCCGTTTAAAAAGTCTCTTAGATCATCTTGGTTGTCTTCAATCATCGTGGAAGCCCCAGTGTTTGAGGCATAAGCGACGACCAGGGGTTTTACCGAATCAAGGGATGGCAATAGTGGCAACTCGTTGAAAATAGGTAAAACGGACCGATATCACATTTCAGGTTGATCTGGCCAGGATCTAAATGTTACACAATGTCAAAAAGCACAAGTGGCCGAGCAGCATATTTCTTCAGGGGTGGGATACCTGGCTTTCAATTCACGAAGCCAAGGCGCATTCTCGGTCTCTCGAGGCGAGGATTTTTAGCCTCCACTTTGGGGACGTAGAAAACCTGGGCAATTCGGGAACACGGGCAAACCGTCAACGCTTTTGTCCCGGTGCCATAAGTCGCGCTGAACAGAATTTTGATATGATTCATTTGGCGGGTATTTCCATAAAGAACAGGCTGAGCCGCATAAATTGCAAGGTGCATACCAAATGTAAACCTCGGCTCGAACATAAAGCTTCCCGGACGTGTGAAACAAGGCATCGTTGTTCACAAGCTGCTTAATCTTGCTAATCCTGCACATATAGAGCCTGGTTTGTGCAAGGTGACCTGCTTTCGTTAACGTGGTAGTCGCAAAACTTGAAAAATCGCCGCTGATATTGGGTTAAACTATTGGTATCTTGGCGCGGATGTCTGTATTGCGTGATAATCTTTGGTTCCATGTCCCAATGAAATCTTGGAATCCCTATGCATACGTATGCTGAGTAGCCACCTTGCAGTCGCACTCGGAACTCAAAGCCGCAAACACATTCCCTCATTAATTTACAGTAAATTATGCTTGGTCAATTGAGGTGCGGTGATCTTAGCTTCTTCATCGGTCTGTTCTTGCAACTCACGCGTTTTTAACTATGATATAGTATACTAGTATGGTATAGTATCATTGTTTCTTACAAAGCCATTTATGGGTATCGCATGCCAATCGAATAGGAACCACGGCTAAAATTATCCAAGCGAACGCCTTTCTCGCGGCTCAGGGCTTAGTACCGCCATAACGTCCTAGATATGGCTTACGACTTCCCAAATATCGACATATCCAAAATTTGGTTACATCTGATCAGTCAGAAGTACTTTCTTGTTCGTGATCTGTTCAAATCGTACGACGTCAATACAATCCGATAGCTCTGGAGATTCAGGGCCAAATTTTGTATATAAAGAGCCCAATGATCATCATCATCTCGCTCTTTTTTCATCATCGGCGTCGGCGGTTCTCTTCAGCGCCTGTCTCTCCTTAACCTCTCCACTTCACTCTTTTCATTATAGTTTCATTTTACAATAAAAACGCTCTTTAGCTTGCAGAGACCATCAAACTGCAAACCTACACTCCTTTTATATTGAAAGTTGCAGTACATTCCTTGGCATAGGCCTTTCAGTTCAAGATGCGTATCAACGCTGCTATCGCGGTTGCCATTCTGAGTTTCACCGCTTCCGTTTCTGCGGATCGTGGCTCAAATGGCGAGCGCAAGGGACATGGCCACCGTGGAGGCCACGGATCTCATGGCGGCTACTTTGCCACTGATGAACCTGCAACCAAGGGCTTCCCAATTAAAGGAGACGATGTTTCTTCCAGCATCTCCAAAATGGTATCCAAGAATGCACTTCCCAAGCTCTCGCCTGGCGAAACGCTTACTTTGGGTGGCACTTTTACGAGTTGTGACATTGATTCAAACCTTGATGGGACTTATGATGAGAAGGACCTGAAGACTTCTGGGCAGACTCTTACTATTCCTAGCGGTTTGAGCTGCAGTGGGACATCCGGCGATGTTAAAAACATTTGTGTTTTTGAATGTGAAGGCGGCAAAAAGTCATTCCGTGGTGCTTTCGCACTCGAAGCCGGAAGCGCCACTGCTAGCGGCGATTCCGAGGAGCCTAAACTCATGAGGCGAGAACCAAAGAAAAAGAAGGGAAAGAAAGGAAAGAAAGGAAAGAAAGGGGGAAAGAAAGGAAAGAAGAAGAAAGGTTAGCGATAGTATCCTATTATTGGATCAATCCCCAAATACTTCATCAAGATTAATGAGAGCTTTACTAAATCGCGCCATTCGGAATATCAATAGTCCCCAATACAGTTCCAGACGTAGCACCAGCTCCTGAAAATGCTGCAGATGCTGCAGATGCTGCGGATGTTGCGGATGCTGCGGATGCCGCAGAGGATGACACAGATGAAGCTGAGGTTGAAACCAAGCTTATGAGACGTAATCCTCAAGAAGATGTGGAGAGTGAGCTCACAAAACGCGAAGAAGAAGATGTGGAGAGCGAGCTTGTGAAACGAGAGCCAAAGAAGAAGGGCAAGAAGGGGAAAAAAGGGAAGAAAGGCAAGAAGGGAAAGAAGGGAAAGAAGAAGGGAAAGAAAGGTATGCAATATATCCAATTATTCGATGAATATCGAGTATTTTCAAGACTGATGAGAGCTTTCCTTAACTGACTACTCGGAGTGTCAATAGATCCCGCTGATAAAAATAAAACCGTGGATGATGCCGATGCCGATGCAGATGACGATGATGACGATGATGATGACGACACAGATGAGCCTGAGGTTCCGACCAAGCTTACGAGACGTAATCCTCAAGAAGATGTGGAGAGTGAACTCACAAAACGCGAAGAAGAAGATGTGGAGAGCGAGCTTGTAAAACGAGAGCCAAAGAAGAAGGGTAAGAAGGGAAAGAAGAAGGGAAAGAAGAGCAAGAAGGGAAAGAAGAAGAAGACCCCAGGTGAGTGATATTGCGGATGTCAGCTCTCTCATGCTTTTGATGTTCGAAGCTAGAAATTGGAATTTACTAATGCTCTAACGGCCGATACTGCTATAGTGGCTACGGATATCAATGTCGACCCGCTCCCACTCCCAGAGATTGATGAACCAGCCGCAGACGTTGCGACAGCTGATGACGCAGCAGATGAGGATGATGCCGAAGTTGAGACCAAGCTTATGAAGCGAGACCCCAAGAAGGGCGGCGCTAAAGCGGCACCCAAGCCAAAGAAGGCAAAGGCACCAAAGGCGGCAAAGGCGGCAAAGCCAAAGAAAGCAGGAGGCAAGAAGGCAAAGAAAGCAGGCAAGAAGGGCAAGAAGGGCAAGAAGGGCAAGAAGGGTAAGCAATCACTCCTTTAGTAGAATGAAATGGAATGGTTATTCCATAGTCCGCCATGACTGAAGCATTATTGACTTGAATTCTAGGTGCCAACGGCGCAGCTGATGCTGGAGATGATGCTGCCGATGATACCGGAGATGATGCCGCTGAAGAGGAGACCGCTGAAGAGGAGACCGTTGAAGACGACGCTGCTGCCGATGACACTGCAGAAGAAGAGGAGGAGGAAGCACCCAAACCCAAAGTTGCTAAGAAGAAGGCAGCGAGCAAGACAACAATGGCCACTTCTGTCACAAGCTCTACCGCACCATCTGCTACATCCTCAGCTGCGAGCTCCGTTACAACCACCGATGCCAGCTCTCCGGCAACCACTGACGTTTCAGCCGACGAAGTAGAGGTAACCGCAAGACTTGAGAAACGTGAGCCGAAGAAAGGAGCCAAGAAGGGAAAGAAGAAGGGAAAGAAGGGAAAGAAGAAGGGAAAGAAAGGAAAGAAAGGAAAGAAGGGAAAGAAGGGAAAGAATGGTGCTACTGGTAACGATAGAGCCCTCTTGCGTAGTCCCACGACGTGCTGGGAAGTCGAGTTTCTAATGGTTTTTTTAACAGATGATGACGAGGACGATGATGACGAGGACGATGATGACGATACGGGGTCAGTACCTCCTGGTATGAAACTCGCAGGCAACCCCGCACCTGCACCACCCGCGGCCACTCAAGCGGCAGCCCCTGCCAGCACCACAACTCCCGCTGCTGCTACTGCTGCTGCTACAAATGCGGACGACGAAGGCGACGATGAAGCTGAGAAGAAGATGCGCCTCCGATTCTTCAGAGCCTAAACTCTTTAGAAGCAGCTTTCTACGGGCCCCAAAGCTCTAACATCAGATTGCAATGACGCGGAGAAAGTTATGATAGCCACTAGCCTGAAATGGAGTGGCTCACTAGCAAACGGAGAAATGAGAAGGCGAAAGTGAAAAGCCAGAATAGAGAAAAACAGAGGGGAAAAAGAGGAAGAAAATTTTTGATTTCTTGGGTGTTTGGTATAGATTTGCTTTATCGAAGTTTGTTTTTGGGAATTTGTCATTGCTTCGCAAGGGAAAACTCGGCTCAAGATATCCAGGAGTTCTTTGGTATTTCGGCAGGTTAACACGGAGTTCTAACAATTTCTCTTTTGTTTTTCTGTTTCTATTTTTATGTTATGTTTAGAAGAAAATGGAATGTCCCTCAAATTTCAATTTTGAGGCATGATTATTCAAGTCCTTCGTTATATATCGTATTATTAAATGTGCTTGGTCGCCACTGCGTTCTACAAGAGCTTTTAACCAACTATCTTGTTGCATCTATATGCAAAGAAAAACTCCTTTCCAATTTCTCGAAACGTTTAATTAAGTTGCACCAGAAGTATAGAACCACAAAAAAGGATAACTAAGGAGGCGAGGTCTAAAAAGAATGCCTTTAGCTAAATTTAGGACCCTCGGCAAAATTTTAACCTTAGCAATCCCTATTTCAAATGTTTCTATTTGGCAATAGCTATCCACCGTGGGACGTGATGTCGATGCTACAGCCTGAATAACTTGATAGATACGTATACGTCGATACGTCCACGCGACTTCGTGAAGGTCCTCTAGATTCCTAGAAGGTATCGATATATATCTAGATACAGCTCAGGAAGCAAACTTAAATCCATATGCTTCAAGTAGCTTAGGAATAAAATGAAACCCACCCGTTCAGAACTCTAAATCGACCCAAGTCTCCAATTATAGTATAAAAAATGCTCGTTAGCCATCTCATGTGGAAGTTTGCGAATTTGCCGATATTTTGTTGAACCCACAAAAAACTAGGCGGCTGAGATATGTGGCGATATTAGTATACTTGTGGCACGTAGACCTGATGAAATATGAGACATTCTAGTTAACAAGGGGGATTGGTTCGAAAGCTATGGCCTCTCAGCTAATCAGTCATCTTCCTCCAGGTGACTTGTATCACCAATGCTTCTTATCGATAGCTACCTGCTTATCTTCTTGTTCGAATATTCTGTATGCCTTGACCTAGATCTATAGACCTAACATATCCTTTATGTCTCAGGTTGCTTCTATACTAATATTGCTTATAGTGTTCGTTAGATTATACATAGGAAGTGATGCGGCGATATTCCTTCTCCCTAGCAGTCAGACATACAAAGTCCTATCATTACTAATAGTGTATACACGTAGATCCACACTTAATTAATGGGGAGTAACACCGTATTTCGCCGCAGGATCATAACACAGCACCTGCTAGTTCCCACACAGGTTCACTTACACAAAACCGCATGGTTATTTCACAAACTAACTAGGACCAAAAAAAACAAAGAAAAGACGTTGCCTTCCCGCCACACCGCGGAAGGTAAATTTTTACCCGGAGTTGCGAAGCGAGTACCGGGAACTTCCCCATTTGAAAGGCATAGGAGATAATCCAAAGAGGTCTATGCTATTGATTTGAAGCTCCAGCTGTATTTCTTTTTTCGAATTACACCACCCTACTTACTCCGTACCAGAAACTACAAATAGAACTCTAGCATAAAGAGATAGATTTACCTTTCGTTATTACATATATTGTCCATAATCACGTCTCCCTATAGCTCTATTCCTTTGTGAATATTTAGCCTAATCCCAATTCAATCTCTTCGTCTTAATTCCTTCAAATCCTTTTTAAACATTGTCGCTCTAAGAGGGTTTCTTATACATAGGCCATGCGTAATGTTACTCCGGAAGATAGCCCTGCCATTAGTTCTACTCGTCAGGAGTACCACACAACAATCATCATGCCCGCAGTGCGTCTGCCAGGAAGACTCTTGTTTAAGTGGTAAGATCCTATATTCAGATCACGGACGCGCACTGATTTACTAACCTGGTGTTATTCTCGCCGACTGAAGCTTTGGCCGGAACTTCTATATTCCCGTTTTCTGCCACCATAAGCGACTGTAGGTCGTTTTTGTGGACTAAAATCACTGTACTCAGCGGGTAAGTAATACGCGAAATTCCAATGGCTTTGCGCTTCTATAGCAAATACCAATATATACGATGGTTTTTATCACATGAAGATACGCTAAATGAGAAAAATTGCTAAAATTATGACTTAGAACGCTCACCGAGACTGTCACCGTCACCGATACTGCAAATACTGGCGCACCTTCGATTACTCCAGCGAATTTAAAACGACAGGTTGGAGATATGCCTGTCTATGCGGCTCCTTGCTCTAACTCCGCCCGTTATTCGTCAGCATGCGGATGCCTTGGAATTGAAACAGGTGGAACATCTTATGTCCACCAAGCACAGGTGACGGTAAGAGTAACAGTCACTGTACCCAACACGGGTATCCCAAATACCCTTGGAACCACCACCGTGACTGTATCCACAACCACCACAATAACGCAGCCCACAACAGTAACTGAACCAAGTACAACAACGGAGGTAACTACTGTAATTATGTCCACAACTGTGACCGAAACTACAACCGCAACTGTGTCCGCGGCGGCTTTGTCCCCGGATACTTCTTGTGGTAATGCTGGATTGCAGGTTGCTATATACCCCAACCCATTCAATGGGGGTGGCGGGCCATACCTAAACTTTGACCCTACATATTATAAGACCGTTGCTCCCTACAATAAGAAAAATACAACCTCAATTGGATTTTCAACATCGGAGTCGAGTAATCCATACGGACTTGCACCGCAGGACGCTGGGTTTTACGCTCTAAATCACCGAGGATATTTCTACGCGCCAAAGACATCGGTGTATACGTTTAGCATTATCGAAATAGACGACATTGGAATATTTTGGATGGGCCCGGGCGCGCTTACGGGCTGGACAAGAGCAAATGCAAACGGCGAATTGACAATCCCAACCAACGCAGGTGATCCGCAGAGAGCCCCAAGAGACGTCACTCTACAAGCTGGGCAATATTATCCCCTTCGAGTAATATACGCCAATAGAGCAAACGTGGGGACCATGAAATTCGAGATATCAGATGCATCAGGTATTTTCTACGTTCAGTACGGTTCGCCTTCATCATATTTGGTGACACATTCGTGCGGGGATACCAGCGCAGCGCCAGTCTACTCGGAACCTTTCGGCGCAGAAACTTAATGTTTTATTTGTAGCTTCCAGTTTTTTTTTTAAGAAAATTCTGTTTAATTCCTTCTAGAATTACTCATATCGCACCATTTATATCCATTTTTTTATGTGGCTATAGTGACACTCACCAAAGCTAAGATGAAAAGAAAATAGGAGAAAGGAGAGCGAGAAATGAGAAGCCTAGAAACTTTGAGGTAGCCAATGTTCCAATCAGAATCCACAAGACGATTAAAGACATGCGAGCCATCCCCCCAACCTCTGTGATATGATAGTAATCAAACCAGTGGTCGGGCGCAGGTAATTGCGAGTATCCTAGCCCAAGGCCTGGGCTGGGATTGCGAGTGCGATATGCACGGAAAATGGAAATATTCGTGCCGAGTTTTCTAGGTTAATTTTCCCGTGTGGGCCGAAACCTAGCCTAGCTCGGGGACTTTAGCTCCATTTGACGGACCTTTCTTCAGGTTGGTCACTATCAGAATGTGCTCAACTTCAAGCTTTAGGTTCGACAGTGTGTGTTGCACACTATATTTCACAGCAGAAGCGAGAAACACAGTCGGTTATGAGACTGCTAAGAACACTGGTATAAGACTAAGGAACACTTACAATAGAGTTTTATCTCAGCTCATTATCCTTGGTCTAGATCCTCTTAAAGAGATATTTGACCTCTTATTGTGTTCATTGTTTCTTTTTCCACTTTTTTCACTCAAAAAAATACTGTCTTCTGTAAATCTGATCAGAACTCCCCACGAGCTATCGGAGGCATGCAGCTCCGGCGCTCCACATCAAGACAGCTTAGATTGGAACTTCTGTATATTTAGACATATATAGGAACGAACTCGATAAATACAATCTCGATTGAGCTGGTCAAATAATAAGATGTGGAAGCAACACTACCTTTTGAAATACCTGAAACATTTCGGAAGGTAACAGCAGGAACCCAGCATGGATGTTTACGTCATAGATATCTAAACATTGATGGTAGACAATTGATAAAGCTTGGATTCCTAGATACTCCAGTAGGAGTACAATGCAGACACATATCACGACCGGCGTCTTGGCATAAGGCCACAGATTTTCCAAAAGCAAATATACTCCATCGAGCGTGTCATAGCTAAATTACTACTAGGTAGCTCTGTTTTCCGAGCTTAGGTAACCGTGAGCAATTGCACATCACTCGTATAGGTACCCCAAACTGTTGCAGACTTATACTATATATCACAAGATTATGACATGAGTGAATCCCACTAATATGGAAATCGGAATTTAGACTATTTAAATATTCGATTTTATTTCTATATCTCCAGTTGGTTAAGAATCCAAGCGCGTTAAATTCAGAAGAAGTTTAGATAAGAACCCAAATAAAAACTCAAGTTTTCAAAATTACCCAAAACCAAAGCATACTACATAACACATTAAATCTACAAAGAACACCTCAATAATAACAATAAGCTGTATATAGCATATAAGATTTCCAAAAAGTGAGGGGATGAGTAGGAACTCAAATCAAACTCGAGACAACATCAGCCGCTCGCCTTGGCAGTTTTGTTGGAAAACGCCAAAGCTGCAGTAGAAACAAGTAGCGATAAAAACACATTTAGAAATATAAACTGCATATAACCACCAGCGCGAAGCTCATCGTGATTATTAACCGTGTAAGCAAGCTCGTCCAGTTGTGAATAACAATATTCGAGAGAATATATGTAGGATAAGTTATCAGTCAGCTGGATTTGCAAAAGAAAAGATTATTTCCTCCACCGTAGTTGAATACGATCCCATTCGATTATTTCCCTTATTTCGATTTCCCACCAGCTTTCCCAAAAATATCATTCAACACCGCCATTTTAATATTCAAACTTCTCTCCCACGATCTCCTCGCTCAGATCCCACAACTTCTTCGCATACTCCTCATTCACAGCCCAAGGATTGGCTGTCTCAAATTGACAATCGGCCAAATAGTGAGACAACCCTTGATTCCACTCGTTCAACTTTGGATCCAAAGCCGCCACAAGCGAGGTGGAAGAACCTTGATCCAGCGACTTGAAAAACATCTTGGTAAAAACATCCTGCCACTCCTCGAGTACGTCGCCAGTGATGTGGCGGCCCAAGTTGGAGTTTATAAGACCCGGGTGAATAGCCAAAGAGAGTATGCCATATTTCTCAAGCAGAAGTTTATCGAGCTGTACGGTGAAGAGAACGTTTGCGGTCTTTGATTGTCCGTATGCACCGAAAGGCGTGTATCCAGTGAAGGAAGTGTCCTTCTCGTGGAAGAAGTTGAATAATTCAGCGGATCCGTGTTCCTCGGCTGGAACCTCGCCGCCTTTCCAGTTCCAATCACTGAAGCGAATTGGATGTCCATTGTGACCGAAGGATGCGACGTTGATAATTCTTGTCGCGCCCCGGGGGGAAGTCTTAGCGGCAGCAATAAGTTTAGGCATGATGAGATTGGTGAACAGGAAGTGGCCGATATGGTTCGTGGCGAATTGCATTTCGATCCCGTCGGCGCTGAGGGTGCGCTCTGGGATCGTCATGACACCGGCGTTGTTAATCAGGATGTCCAAAGTCTCCGGAGTGGCGTTGAACTCGGCTGCGGCTTTGCGAACAGATTCCATGGAAGAGAGATCCAACATCAAAGATTTAATGTTGGCATCTGGGTATTTGGTCTTAACCTCCGCGATTGCAGCGTTGACTTTCTCGGAGGAACGACCAGTAACGGTGACGAGATTTGGGGACTGAGCAGCGAGAGCCTCGAGAACGGCGGAACCGATACCATTAGGAGCAACGCCAGTGACCAGGACATTGCGACCTTTGACTTGGTCATGGTAGGCTTTGGCGACATCGACGCCGGAGGTAGTCTGATCGTAAGAGGCGTTAGAAGTCATGGTTAATTTTTTATATTTAATATAGGTTAGAAGTTTATGGAAGAAAATCGAAGAAAAAGCTTTGTCTGACGAAGAAAGATATGAGTAGCTTGGATTGTCTAAGAATGTAATGTTTATCGAACTATTGATGCGATGATGGTTAAAGAAGGACTTGACATTCGGAAACCTATCGCCTCTTTATAGACGTCTTCAACTTCGTGAAAACAGCTCTATCCACTCGCCTAGATACTATCCCCACAGCCTGCTGCTAGATACAAGTACTACAAACTGCGCTAACAGCGGAGTTTACCCCCATGAGCATGTTAACGTCGATATCTCCTTGAATCCAGTAAAGCTTCCAACAAACTAACTTCCATATCCCCTCTAGAGCTCTGTCGGAATGTTTAAACGGCGCATTGCTGACCGCGAACAATGTACGGCATGAAGACTTCTCAAAGAGGACGGACTTTGGTCTCATTCGCCAACAGGGTTCCCATTGGCCGGACTCCCCACGTCGGGAGGGGATAAAGATACGCCGGCCGACTAGCGTGACGCTTCTAAGCCCAAATCGCACTTCGGGAACATTCTCGAGACCAGATATCTCAAATTTTCACGAGGCATTAACTAAAAAAGGTTTCTGTTCTCCCTTTCGAGGTTCGAAAAGCATGTTCCAGGGAGAAAATAAAGATCTGAATCCCTGCCGACGAGCAGCTCGGCTATGCAGGCGTTGGAAGGAACAGACTTTTCGACCCTGTGAGACTAGTCCTGTTGTAGTAAGATGACCCCTGCTAGCTTATATGCAGCTGGCTGATGTATCGTCATCGGTCCCAGAGTTGACAGGTCCGCGTAGTTTGTGGAACGCTAAGAACGCTTTGGGACAATATCCCGATTAGTCAAGCTGTTTTTTGGGCCGTGGGAAAACTTCAACCCGGCTGACACCTCGCGTGATATTTCGCAAATGTAGTTTAACTCGACGGCTAGCTTAACTCCAAGGGAGATGGCGTTTAAGTCCAGGAATACATCCGAAGGGTGCATTAAACTATGCTATCTTTCCATGGTACATTTTTTTACTAAGTAGTGGAGGATTCCCACAACAACCAATTCAATCTAGATTACTAACACCCAAGAAAGAAGACCATGCACAACAACCCGTATTTTGCTGCCTGCTTATGAAATGAGTCTTCTGGCATCACAGCTAGATATACTAAATGATCATAACAACGATATAACGTCCCAGTATCAAGTCAATTAACACGGAAATATATTCTAAAATGTGATTTTATATTTGCGGTCTATAACAAAAACAGAAAGGACTTCAAAATACCCTCCGTGATTATTAACTTACCCCTCTTCGCATTGACCACCTACCCCACTCTCTCGTCCGTCTCTTACCCTCCTCAAGTCGGTCGGTCAGCCAGAATCGATCCCCTGTCTACTTCAAAAGAATATCCAATATTACACAAGATGAACAAGACCATATACATGTCGAGAAAATATTTAAATACAAATACATTTTTTTAATATCAACTTTGAAGAAGAGTAAGAATTAAAAGATGTATAAAAAGGAGGAGAACATGAAAAGTATAAAACACACAAATGGAAAAAAGAAAAATTGAACACTAAATATCGAATATGCTCTAGAATATGATAAAATGCAAGGGCCATATTCCCATCTCACCCGTACAAGTAAATTTTTTCGCTATCAAGAAATGGAGTAAATATAGGCTGAAGAATAAGAAATACGAACCCAAGATTTCGGAAAAATAGAATTAAAAAAACACCGTCCCACAAGAAAACTCTCCGTCATCGATCGCTTCTGATGACTTTTTTATGTCGAAATAAAC
The DNA here is from genome assembly GCA_031310005.1 of Dactylellina haptotyla. Taxonomy (NCBI): domain Eukaryota; kingdom Fungi; phylum Ascomycota; class Orbiliomycetes; order Orbiliales; family Orbiliaceae; genus Dactylellina; species Dactylellina haptotyla. The sequence goes on along the minus strand of CM062380.1, from coordinate 994,738 downwards.
TTAACCATAACGCCATGCACCGCTGACTTGTCGCTGTCCTTGCATATTCATACCGTTCATACCCATGCTGTTTAGTTGTTGCTGCATCATATCCATCTGGCGTTGTTGCATCATGGCCATCTGCTGCTGCTGCAATTGTTGTTGCAATTGTTGCTGTTGCTGCATAACCATCGCCAGTTGCTGCTGATGTGAGTTCTGAGGGACGCTACCTTGCTGGGGTTGGTGGCCGTAGAAGCCGTAGTGCTGTTGAACAGGTTGGCCCATATGCTGGCCACCGAATCCGAATGCATTCTGTTGTGCACCATAAGCAGTCATCGCGGGCTGCTGCTGCTGCTGCATCGGCAGTTGCATCTGTGGCTGGAACTGGGTTTGTATCATCGGTTGCATTGGATGTTGAACTTGTTGCTGTGGAACTGGGGTCTGCATACGAGGAGTCATTTGCGATTGGACGAGTGGTTGAGGTTGACCTCCTGGTGGCTGATGGAAAGCATTCAATCCCAAGATGCTGCCTCTCGTTCGCAATACTTGCTTCACAGCCATACTGCTCCTGTACTCTCTTCTCTCCTTGTCACGTCTCTCCATCACCCCGAGAAGGCCCGCAGCGTGCGGTGGCGCCTGCTTTTGGGTTTCAGTGTTCAAATTTTGTCCCAACAGCGGCGCACCCATAGAGCGTGCAATGTACTCTTGTTCACCAGCACTGAGTTTTCCGTGACCCGGTACGGAGAAGGCACTGTTCATACGCTGGTGGTTCGGAATAACAGGTGCAGATGCTTGATGGTAAGTTACCGGTGGCGGGAGGGAATGTAGGGCCGCAGTGGTGGAAGTATTGACATTAGGGACAGCAACCGGTCGCTCAACGTTGAGCATATTTCCCCGACTGTGTGGTCGAGCGTTGAGTAATTCTCTGCTCGCCATCCTGCTAGCCTGTTTGTGAATCGGGCTGTTACCTCCACTCCCACCGCCGTTCAACAAATCCGTGCTGGGTTGACGACTGATATGAGGAAGGGTCGCAGAGCTAGCGTTTCTCGAATGGCCTCCTGGAAGCTTGACACCGTTATTCTGTTGCTCCGGATCGCTGCTTGGGCTACGGCTGTTTCGCTGGTCAGGAGTATACCCTGCCGCTCCACCTGCCGCCGCGCCGGCGCCGAGTACGTTGGCTAACAGATTGCTAGAGCTCGAAGCGCTGCGATGATGCTGGAACTGGTCCCGCAAGAACTTCTGCCGCATGACCTCGTCCTGCTGCTGTTTCTGCTGGGCAATGGCAACGTGCGCGGTAACAAAGCTCTGGGCGTCGAATTCTTCTTCGGAACCCTCCTTCTTTTCCTGGTGTCGATAGCTACTACCTCTCGGCGGAGGAAGGATACCTTGCATGGGCTTAGGCGGAGTCGTCTGCTGACGGAGCTGAGGCGTCGGTTGTTTTTCTTGCGGCTGTTGGTCGAGACTCTGTTCATCTCCGCCGTCCGAAGCGGAGTTATAATTATAGTCCTTGGCAACCTGCTGGTTGGTAAAATTAACCATTCCAGGAGACCAAGCAATGCTCCGTCGGCGCATTCCGTTCGCATTGCTGTGGCCCCCGCTGCCTTCCGCGATGTTGCTGGTTCCACTTCCCGGTCTGGAATGCTGCTCTTGTTGCTGTTTACTCTGCGGCGTCACAGGCTTCGAGGAGGAGGAAGGGGAAGGGGAGGACCCCAGCGCACCGCTCAAACTCGCTGTCGGACCGAAATCGACCTCGACGCCGCCGACGCTCAATCCGCGCCCGTGGCCCAAAAATACCACCCCCCCTCCGCTGCTCCTGTTGCTACCATCATCTCCGTCGCCAGCCGCAGAAGAACTCCTCAGCGGCGCTCCGCCGCTGCTGCTCCCCCCACTGCGCGGCCGGTGCTCGTCGTCCCAGTTTCCCGAGGTCCGCTGCTCATGACCCGCTACCTTATTGACGCTATATTTGGTCTCTCCAATCATAACCTCCATCATTTCCTCCGTCGGCTGTCCGACATATTTCTTGGCGCCCGTGCGCCTCGGAAACCCGTCCTCGTCCAGTTCGGGTTCCTTCTTGTTGCCGCCCCAGAAAACCGGTTTGCTCGCGCTCTCGACGGGACTCTGCACCGTCGAGCTGGCGTAGCTGTAATTGCTGGCGGTATCGTTGCCATCGTCGTCGTCGTTGGAGTAGACGCTGGCCCGGGTGAGTACTGAATCCATCCTGGCGATACCCTTGCCTTTGGAAAGTCGGTTCGAAAGATAATTCGGTCCAAGCGGACTCCTGGGACTGGGACTGGCGGGCCCGGACGATGATCCAACGGGCTTGCGGCGTCTAGACGGCGAGGAGGCGATGCGGTTGAAAACGTCGGAATCGATAAGCAGGATCTTCTGTGCGACCGAGTCCGCGCTGGAAGGCGTCCGTACAATATTACCACTGTTGTCGTTAACGTTAACGTTACCGTTACTTTTGTCTGCTGCGGTCGTATAAGTAGTTGTGAGTGTAGATGGAGCTGTCGCAGAGGCAGCGGTAGCGTTGTCCGTGGGGATTTTGGTATTAATATTAAGCTTTGCGGTCGGACTCTCGTGAACAATATTGTTCTCCAGCCTGCGAGCGATGTTACTATTCTTATTAATATTACTGCTGCTAGCGGGGCCCCTGTCGAAATTATCTTCCGTCGTCGTCGTCGCTGTCGTCAAGGTGGCAATATCGGGATATGTGTTATTAATATCCGATGCAACAATGCCGCCCGAATCGGTCATAGCGGGTCCGCAGCTTGGCGGGGCACTCCTGTCTGTGGCGCGGGGGGTCGGTTTCCTTCTGCTCAGATTCTTCTGAATCGTCGGCTTCAGCGCTCCATTCGAGCTTGCGAGGGCCTTTGCAGGTGCGGTGGCAGCAGCGGTGTTTATATGCAGGCCCGACGCTGCCACTCGGCTGGTTGTGGTGGTGGTGGTGCTCTAAATTTACTCGAATACCGGCGGCATGTGGCCAAAAACACGCAACTGTTAAAAACGAGGTTTCTTCTTTTTCGGGCTTGGTTCACGGCGCAACAGCAAGCAAACGGGCAAGAATGAAAGACAAAACAATAAATAAGGTGGTAGTAGCGTAGTGTATTTTTAGGGAGCGCTGCAAACGGAAGGTAGCAAGCGGCAAAGCAGGTGACAGCGGAGCAGGAAAGAACCCGGTGGTTTCAGACTGAGGCGTCCAACCTCGCAAACTAGATAGATGCTCTGTGCATGTCTGGTCATGATTTTCATAAACGCGGAGGGGGAAAAGGCAGTTTTTCCCTCTTGCGGTAAAACGAGTAAATAAAATAAAGGACCATTGATAGACAAGTCTCGCGGTGTATGTATATGTGCATGATGTCTGTGTATTAGGATATGACAGGTTTTCAAGGGCATGAGCATCAGGTTGGTTCTCTTGGTTCTTTCTCTTTCATGTTTTGGTCAAATAAAGGGTTTTAAGGATAAGACATATTATGAGAAGCGAAAAATATGGCAGAAATGCAAAGGAAACATAAGCTCTATATATGAAAAAAATGAAATGTAAAAGAAATAAAAGGAAACGGCTGTAGTAGTGGTGGTAGTTTGTGGTAGTACATGCAATATTGGTAATAGTAAAATAAGTATTCCTGTTTTCCAGCTCCAGCTGAAAAATAATAAAATATGAAACAGAAAAAGAAACGAACTTTTTTTCGGTGTTTCTCCGGAGAGATATTCATAAGTGTATCAAGACGATAGCCAAGTGATAAGCAATGATAACCCAGATATACGATGCATCGGGGGGGAGAAAAAAAAACGCGCGGAACAGAACTAAAACCTCAAACGGCCAACAAAGGGAAAGTTGCGTCACGAACAAAAAATCACAAGGGAAAATTACTGGTAGTATCCACGTACACTTGGTGCACTTCCATCCTGTCCATTCCCATACCCTCTATTATACCCTTGATCAACCGGTACCGGCGGCAGCGGGTGCTGCTCAAATCCAGATGCCTGTGGCAAACCGTGCTGTGGGAAAGGCGCGTGCGCCTGTGGATGTGGGACACCACCCTTAGCAGCATTGAAAGCCGCTGCCTCCATTTGCTTCCTATGAAGCTCATCCGCAACGTTAAAGTCCTCGGGATCAGAGTGGATGTCATGTCCCTTTGGGATACGCGAAGCGATAGCTCCCGTGGCTGGTGTGATGGATGCGTTGCTGCCCGAAACCTTGTGTCCCTGTGTTGTGTAGGTTGGTCTTGGTGCCACCAAATCAGAATCCCGCGACGAACCCGACAGATCTGACTCTGTAGATGTAGAAGCGGATCCGTACGAAGCAGTTCTGTGGGCCCCAGTTGTGCCATCAGCGTGAACACCAAGAGTTGGGGATTGAGTTTGTCCGTAATATTGATCTGAGACGGGTCTGGCAAAAATCATACATGTTAGCACACAATTATTAATCACCAAAAAAAGAGTTAAAACTAGTGTAGCTTACCCAGAATGGGTGCCGTGCATCATTTCCAGGGTTCCAATGGAAAGCCTAGACATGGCCCGCGCATTCGCGACCGGGGAGAAAGAGTGCGCAGGAACTGGTGCGGCTCGCGAAGAATTTGGAGAAGGCGATGGCATCGGGTAGGCTGGTGCCAAGTTCGAGGTTTGCAGCTGTGGTGGCTGGCGCGAAGGGTCGTAGCCACCAGCTGCCCGTGGGTCACCTCTATATGCGCTTGGCGGCCCACCTTGTGAACCTGGAGCCTGTGGTTGGGGAGCAGGTTGTCTATATCCAGATGGTGGTGGCACTTGCCCACTTCTCTGGCTCATCTGGCTGCGCTGACTCCTCTGACTCTTGCTGGAAGGAGGTCTCGAATTGGGATGGCTGTTGTATCCATTGCTGTAACCCTGCGGCAGAGGTGCATTCTGCTGTGCTTGTTGGTATCCCGTTGGTGGCGCCCCATAAGCTTGTCCGACAGCTTGGTGCGGAGGTGGAGGAGGTGGAGGAGGCTGCGGTAGACTATGCTGTGGTGGTTGTGTCTGATATGGCTGCTGAGGATAGAACTGCGTGGCTTGAGCTTCGGAAAGGCTCCTAGAGTGGTGCATCTGAGGTGGTGCGCTGTGGCTCTCGGGGATTTCTCCGTTCTGGCCGTAGCCACTCTGGATAGTGGGCAGCACCGGTCGCTGGGAGCTCATGCTATTTCTACCTCCGTTCTGTTGCGTGTCAAAGGTAAGAGAGGAGGATCCACCGAGCTTCAGCTGAGTCGGCAGGCTTGCTGTGCTGGGGCTGGTTAGATTGGCACGCTGGAGACCTCGACCGCTCAGCTGTACCTTGGAAGTAGCCTGCTTTAGCTTCCTCCGCCATTCGGATTCAGTCCAACCATGGCTCCCAGACTCGTTGATAATGCCGACAATATCGCTAGTCTCCAAAAGTCTGTATTGGGCTCTAGATTCCTTTGGGAAAGCGAACATCAAGCTTCGGGGATCGATCGAGTCACCAACCAACTTGTTCGGTCGCCCGTACAGGTTGAATATGTCGAATGTAGGGATCAAGAACCTCAACATCATCTCGAATCCCGAAACCGCTGCATGGTGATCCGGCATCATGAAGATGATACCTTCGCTAGAAAATGGAGGGTCGGAGTGAATGATAATGCTACCCTCGATCTTGATCAGGGTGCTCTGATCGATCAGTGCCTTGGCTTCTGGGTAAACAGCATAGGCTGCGTATGCACCGCTGATTGTGGCCACCGGCAGCGTCTTCTTCTTGGGCTTGCTGTTCTCGAAGAATTTGATGTCACCCATCACTGCCTCCATTTGGATCTGCGCGCCCATTTGTTTAGATGCCTTCTTAGCTGCCTTCTTTGCCTTCTGGAAAGCTTTCTCATCTGGTGGTGTTATAACAGTCCAGTATCGTTTCCAGGGGGTACCGGCTCCGAACCGGACGCGGGTCCAGTCCTCAAGCTTGAACTTCGAACGTTCGAGGATAGTGCTGATGCTGTTCAACGAGCGTCCCTTGGCAGCAATCAAAGCTCCAGTGTAAGCCTCTTGCAGACAGTTGTGCTCAAACATGGCGAGTCGGATAGCCGCCGTCCATTGTGTGAGCTCCAGTGCAGAGCCAAAGTGGAGTAGGTATCGGTTTCGTCCGGCCGTGGAAACGCTAAGAACATTCTTTAACGGCGCACCGTTGGCTCGCTGTGGCAATGAATCGATCTAAACAATGACATATTAGTATTTTCTCGTCTTCGCCCTGCTTTTAGGGTTGGGGAGCTGTATATACCATCTTCATCGAAGCGTCCGTCAGATTTAAGAAGGCAGGCTTGACAGCACTAGCCTCCGGAGGATAGCCCCTCCTCGTCCGCTCCTCTTCTTCCTGAATCACACGATCATCCCAAATTGTTAGAACCGAACCGATAAGCTGGGCATAACAGTCAGTCCACTCTCGGTTTGTAACAGCACTTCCATCTATCAAATCCGTCAGTATTTTATCCTGCTCAGGCCACCTCTGCAAAACGAATAACTCGCCAACGTACCAGGGTTCATATCATTCAGTTTCTGGAAATAGCCCTCATGGTAGACTTTCTGTGCGTGTTCGGACAGATACCGAAAGACGCCTACCATCTCCGGTAGGATATCCTCGCTAGATGCAGCAGCGGTAGGTGATGCCCCGTTACTCATCATGAAGGGGTTGATGACGCTCTGAGGCCTTGACTGGCTCACTCTTCTAGCTGGCGTGACCGGCGCCGGAGAGTCGGTGGGAGGAGTAGCGTGGTTTGAAGGGAAGGTATCGGCCCCGAGAGGTTTTGTGGGAGACGAGGGAGTGGGCGAGGTTGTTGGAGATGTGCCTGTCCGGTCGCGGTTGAAGAAGGAAGCTGAGATGGCTAAGCAGCGGCGAAAGCGAGAGAGCGAGCGTATTCGGGTCAGCAAACAACTGGTTTTCTCTTTCAATTTATCACGACGCCATATAAAAGAAACGAGAGGATAAAAACAAAGCGAGGGTCCGAGAACGAGGGAAGAGCCAAAAATAAAACAAGAAAAAAAATAATCAAAGGGCTCGTGGGAAGAAATGGAGCAGAGTCAGGGAATCCGGAGCGGAGGCATGCATTCAAAAGGAGAGCATCTGGTGGCAGTTTCCAGGGACCCGGACGAATGTGCACACATGGCCAGCCAACGTGAGCAGTCTTTTTTTAATTTAGCGTCGCCTCCTCTCCATTTGTGCAGAGGTACGTAGACTCTTCTTCTTCTTCAGCTTCATCCCCGTCCAGTCAAACCAGGTCCAAGTATCAACAATTAATTCTGCCAGGGGCGGTCTGGGCCAAATCGGGGGTCCGGGGTGGGATGTGTTGGGCGGAGGTTAAGGCTGAAACCACAATCGACAGATCCGCCCTAGCCTCTGCACATCCACAACGCGCACGCTCGGCCCGCACAGAAACAGAGAGACAGACAATAGCCAGCAGACAGGCAGTCAGCAGCGAGCATAAAATGAATAAGCGGGGACGAGCCCTCCTTTCAGTTTGTGTTATCGCTGGGCAAGTTACCGTAGCTGCCTGGGGCCGCTCGAAAACTTGCTGTGTCAGGAAGGTGTCGGGAACCGCAGCAGGCCTGCACTGCTGTTCGCTTCGGTGCGGCGGCGCATCTTGATGTAGGTACCCTTGCCCACAGTGGCCACACATACACCATCCCTCCAAAAGTGTAAATCGATTTGATCCAAATCGTGCGGACAATGCAATGCAAACGCAGAACGGAGGGAACGGGGAGGAAATGGATGGACAAGAAGCGCATTGCCCGTTGGGAACCCCCCCTGGGAATATCAAGGGAGACAAAAAAAAAGACATTGTGGATTGGATCAAACATACCTCGCGCCCGTTTCGACATGGTCGTTTCCGCCAGCATGGTGGTTGTGCTCAACTGATTGATATTGCGAGTCGTGGTGGTAGTGGTTGCTTGCCGCTGTAATAGCACCGGGAACGATATTATATTATTATATTATATCTGCTTGTTGCTCTTCAAGAAAAAGAACAGAGCCTTATCCGGTTGAAGGATGTTTTTCTTGTTAAAAGAAACAAAGAAATCCGCACGGTCTATTTTGTTATTACTCCTTCGTCGCCGGGAGGAAAGCTTGAGAGGGAAAAAAAAATTAGATCAGGCTGTGCCCGATGGTCTGTCCGTGTCAAGATGGCGTACCGCTTGCAATGTCGGACGAGGGCGGACGCAGGAGCCGGTGCTAGAATTGGGCTTAGTGCCGTGGATAATTAAGATGCCGTTCAGCGAGCAAGAATGGTGAATGGCGCAACAACTGCAGGCAAAATTAATTCCGACAACTGGGCAACCGATCAGTGAGTAAATGAGCAAATTGGTATGAGATAACGTTTAAGCAATGCCACTTTTCGCAATCCGCAACTGGAAGTTCGCGGATATCGCGGTTTCCGTTGAGAAGATGCTGACGATGCTGGTGTTCCCTCTACCAGGTGCAATTGGGTTGGTTGCACTCAAGCACCTGTAAAAAGTCACACACGACCTCGAGCTCTTCGTCTTTGATTTTGGGCTTTGCGACGGGTGCCAGCGGGTAAAGAAAAGCTGTCGTGGGAATAAGCTGTCGAGGGGTTGTGCCGGGTCTTCGGGAGAATTGGGGAGCCCAAAGAGCAAGTTTAATCAGGGGACAAGTTGGCCGTACCTGGTTCTCGATCGATTGATGCAATTACCAAATCACAAAATATCTTTCCTGCTATTTTCTTCCTTTTTATTCTTTCGGTGATTATCTGCGCCGGATTTGAGAGATTATCTGGTCGCTTCGTCGCTGGGTGCTGCTCAGATCGATCCCCCACGAAATGAAAATAACACCAAAAAAGTATAATGAGAGAGCGCAAACTCGCTGGCCGGTATCGTAACGCTTCTATCGATTTAAATAAGTGAATTTAAAAAAGCAGCGAGAGAGGACACAAAGCGAAAGTCGTCGTTTACCACTGTGTGAACAATTGCACCGCCCCGGCGAAGAGAAAAGATAACGAGCGAAGAAGGAAAGCTCCCGGCTTCACTCTGAAAATAAGAAGCTTGGGGGGTTAAGAGGGAGTTAAACTAGCTCTGAAGGTTTGTTTCGGGCAATCTTGTCACCTAAAAGGGAGCCAAGAGTCTGCGACGTCAACGGACGAGGGTAGGCCAGTCCTCGCCCAGAGATCCCGAGATCTTGTCCAATACTTGGGCCAGAAACCAAGTTTGACGCCGAAACCGATCGATGGGCCAACCTCCTTAGAAGCCCAAATAGTAGCAATGATGATGTAAAGCCGGACGAAACAAAACGAGCGACTGTCGTAACGAGCGTAGCAGTTTCGGGTTCTAACGAGCGAAAACGGGTACCCCAAATGTCGAGGATTCTAATTCTTCTCTTTTTCCTACAGGGTCAACATTAAGACGTGCAAAGAATCGAAAATCCGAAAGAAAGTAAAAGAGCTTTTTCCAGCTTCCCTTCAATTTTCAGGGTGTCAAATAGTTTAAATAATATATTTACTCCGCGCTCTCGCGATTTCTTTCTTTTTCTTTTTCTTCTTCTTTCCTGTTCGCCGCAAAAGAAAGAATAAAATCCCAGACAATCTTGGATTACCCCCCAAAAGAGGTCCAGCTTCGCGACCCCAAGGATTCCGTATTTTTGGGCGAACGAGAATGAGGGAACAGAAAGCAATAATAGAGAGAGCAGGGACCATAATATCGGTTATGACAACATCAAGGTTTTTTTTGCCCGGGGTGGAGGTACCTTGTCCATACAGAATGCACTCTCATTCACCTGGGAAGGTCTCTCCGAGCTTGCCCCGTCCACAAGAGAACCTAGAATCCACCACCACCCCTCGTCATGGTTACTTTTTAGGTGGGTCTAAATTTGGGCACAGCCCGACCACACGCAATCCCCGTGCGACAAGGGCAGAGAGGTCAACCCTTTTTCTTGGTCTCCGAATTAACGTAGCATAATGATCTGACGGAACATTTTTTTTCTTCTATGTGGGTTCTTCTGCGCGTTTGGTATTTCTTGGGCTAGATTTCTGGGGAAACCATCACTCGCCTGATTGTGCGACCTTGTTGCGGAAAAGGGTTCGAATTCTAAATTAGATGACGGAGTGCCGAATTCGCGAATTCTGGAAGGCCGATTCTCACATCATTCAATTGATCTTCACAACTCGTCAAGGCAATAGAAAAATTACGATATCGTAAGCTACTTAGTAACCGAGTTACTTTTGCCTACAGGTACATTCTTCCTCCCCTATCTCTCAAGCCAACTACTGCAATAGCATGCCGAACTTCCCTGCATACGTCAGCAGAGACAGAACCCGCTCGTTCGTCCCACTGGGTACTTATCGCTAATTTACCACCAAGGACGCGAACGGGTTATCAGTCAGAGAGAAAAAACTTCGACAGACGCTCTTGGCGAAACGCCGCCGTCCACCAAATGCATGAGGAATATGCAATACCACCACCACACCGAAGGGTCGGAGGGGTGTCTGGTGCCCCCAAGTTACATAACCACTCAATGCCAAAATGCCGACCAGGCGTGTACCTGTCAAGAGACGAGAAGAGTTCCTCAGTCAATTCGGCTATCAAACCTTCGCTCCCAGCCCCGCGAGTTTTCTAAGCGACCTTTTGTCCCTTTCGAACAAAAGCTTGAAAAATAAAATGTGATGTGATATTGGGGAAATTCGTAGAATAGGATCGCTGTCGCATTACGGAGGAGAGCCGAATTAAAAACGTAAAAAATCACCATGCGCAACCGCGGATATTTACACGCAAATTTTGTTTCGCGGTCAAAACAGGAATCCGTAATCTGCAGCAGCATTCATGGACTGCCAAAAGCTGTAAATTGCATTCTGAATATTGACGAGTTGATCGCAATTAATCTCAGCTGCAGCAAAAAGAAATCATACATGGGGGAGAGAAGTAGAAGGAGGAGCCCAGGCCGGGTCGGGCTGATCTTGTGTTCACACGCATCAGATATATCATCCTGTCATAAAGAAGCTGTACAATCAAGCTCCAAATATTAACCTCTAATCGATAGCTTTTATATAAAAAAAGAAACCAGATAACGAAAGGAGAGGGTTACTACCTTCTCCGCCCCTTAATCCGGGACCATCTAGTAACAACGCTAGTGCCGTTAGAAAGATCTTAGAAATCAAGATAAAAAAGAAATATGAAAAACGAAGAAAGGAACTCGCTTTGCTGTTATTGTTTCCTCCCCTATCGATTGTGGATGTTAACGCATGTTGGTTGTCCATTGCTTGTTATTACGAGGTGACATCGGCTCGTATAAGCCTTCCTTTGCTAATTAACACTCAAGCGAATTGTTTATATTCATCCACTGTATGGGGTAATAAAGCATAAGACAACCTCCGGATTTGTGCGCAACAGCCGAGTAGCCAAGTTAGAGGAAAGGCGAATCTGTGGTTCGGATGCCGGGTTGACAGGTTTTTGGTCCGGAATAGCTTATTTCCGTGGTTCGGAAGGTGGATATCCATCGATATTGGGTTGAATGCATCAGGCTATTCCTGGGCGATTTCAACGACCTCAATCTTGAGCTTAGATAAGAATCCACTATTGAATTGCTAGTATCGTAGACCAGTTTTTACTCCTCGTTAGGAAAGCTACCCAATGGACCCACCGCCAGCGTACACAGTAAATGGGTGAATGAATGAATTGGTGTGGCGGTGAAGTGTGGCAGCTGTGCCCCGCGTGGCTCAGTCGGTGTTGAGCTCGAGCAGCAAGCAGCTGCCAGTTGCCCAACTGACGTCGTCACAACCTCCCGCCGCATCTTCACGACAACATCTTCGCAACTTCGAACCAGCTTCAGGCCAGCTCTATTATCGCCCGGCGGAGAGTTCCCTCTGTGGCCATAGCATCGCGCAGAACCAGCTAGAAGAATACAATCTCAGGCTTGGCCCGTTCCCGCATCAGATCCTACTTGCCTGCCTGACTAATCCGAACACCACGCGTCACTCCGCTTTACTTCAGCCCTTTGCTCCTCTCGCCTGTTCCCGCTCACCGATATCCACAGCTACTCCTCCGCCTACACACCGATCATAGCTTCGTACCGCAATCGATACACTCTTCATCATGATTCTGAGATTCAGGTGTCCGGACGGCACCTTCAGGATCGAAGTCCAGCCTACTGACGATATCTCTACTCTTTATCAAAAGGTCGGTGGACTCTAATAAACATCATGGATCTAGGTGGGGAAGCGAATCTAATACTTGCATAGTTGCTCGATGTCCTACCGAAAAACGTCGATGGCCCTTCAATCCTTCTCTCAGATAAACCAGCAAACGGTTCCACACGTGTGTTAAAAGACCTGACTGGTCAGCCTGTGAAAGATGTTGGCTTGAAGTATGAGGTGGCTCCACAACCGTATATACGATTTTATTGCTAATATGGTGCAGCCACGGCGACATGCTCTTTCTCTCGTATCAGGAAGCTTCCGCCAACGGTGACACGGCGAATCGTATCGATGGTAAACCCGTCAAACCTGAAGACGACGTCTCCGAATCGTACACATATACCACAAACGCACATACTTCCTCTAAACCAAATCCCTGGGAAACTATCACTCCGGAGCCTGTCGATGAACTTCTCGACAAACAAGATGGCAAAATCTATCGCCCCAAAGATCAAAAAATGTGTCGCCATGGAAAAGGCATGTGCGACTACTGCATGCCCCTCGAGCCCTACGATCCTAAATACATGGCAGAGAAGAAGATCAAGCATTTATCGTTCCACTCTCACCTTCGCAAGATAAACTCAGCTACCAACAAGCCCGAACTCAAATCCTCCTACATGCCGCCACTTTCCGAGCCCTTCTTCCGCGTAAAATCAAACTGCCCGTCCGGCCATCCGGCATGGCCTGCAGGAATCTGTACCAAATGCCAGCCTTCTGCGATCACTCTCCAACAGCAAGATTTCCGTATGGTCGACCATGTTGAATTCTCAGACCCTAGTCTGATCAATACTCTCTTGGACTTCTGGCGCCGGTCCGGCTCCCAACGTATCGGATATCTCTACGGACGCTACGCCTCCTACCCTGAAGTACCCCTCGGCATCAAAGCCGTCGTCGAAGCCATCTACGAGCCTCCTCAGCGCAGTGAAACCGATGGCGTAGCATTAACCCTGCCCTGGGAAGGTGCCGCCGCAGTCGATGAAGTCGCCGCCCTCTGCGGCCTCCGCAAGATCGGTGTCATATTTACAGATCTTATAGATGACGGAACGGGCCAGGGTACCGTTGTTTGCAAACGCCACATTGACTCGTACTTCCTCTCGTCACTCGAAATCGCATTCGCGGCCAGATTACAAGCCGAAAACCCCCACCCTTCGAAATTCTCTGACACTGGATACTTTGGTAGCAGCTTCATCACCTGTGTGGTATCAGGAAACCCAGACGGTGGAATCGATATATTCGCCTACCAGGCATCGAATACGGCGGTGGAGATGGTGAGAGCCGATATCATCGAGCCGAGCGCCGACCCGGGGTTGATGCTTGTCAGAAACGAAGATGATAAAACTGATGACGGAAGTTCGGCGTCGACGGTCGCACGGTATATTCCAGAGGTGTTCTATAGACGGATAAACGAGTATGGTGCTAGTATACAAGAGAATGCAAAACCTGCTTTCCCTGTGGATTATCTGCTTGTGACGTTAACACACGGTTTCCCGACGGAAAGTAAACCGACTTTTACATCAGCTGGCGGGTTCCCGGTTGAGAATCGGGAGGCGGTAGGTGTAGTTCAGGATATTGGGGCTGTTGCGCGACAACTGGGCGTCAGTCGTGGCAAAACTGGAGAAGTTGGCGTGGATGTCATCAGTGATTTTCATTTATTGTGCTTTTTGCATAATTTTGGCATTTTGGATAAGGTGCGTATTTTCATCACGTTCAACCAACATTTTAAGGATATTGCAAGGGAAAAAGTAAGATGAATTTGCTAATAAATCTTCCCATTGAACGTGGGAATCATAAATGGTACAGGACGAAGAACGACTTCTCGCGAAAGTTGCTACAGAGCACGACCTCAATGATGGGTTCGCCCTCTCGCAGACAGGAGGTTGGGCGACATTACTCACGATATGTCAAGAAAGTGGTGAGTCGGCCTTCTCCAGTTCTTCTTCCTCATCGTACCCCTCTGGTGCCCGTCAACAACGACCGTTTCAGTTCCTGCCGAGCACTGCTAGCCGAAAGAGGAGGTTCGTAGAAGAAACAAGCGACGGGTTAGAAGGTATAATCGGCGGTGTGAATGGCATGCAAGTCCAGCAATCCAGAGGAGAGCGATTGGGGACTGCTGTCGAGCAAGGTGATATGGTCGGCGCGAGAGAGAATTTCGAGAGCAATATTCAGAGTGGCCAGAGGGCCGCCGGTAACGGCAGTGGCAGCGAAGAGGATTCGGGTTCGATGACGGGTAAGACGCGTGCTGGAGAAGAACGAATATTGACGAAGAAGATGAGGAGAATTAGTTTAACCAAGTAATACACCTACCCCCGTGGACCTTTCCTACCTTCCTGCCTTTCTCTACATCTACTTTTCCGTATCATTTATATTTCATTCATCTCCTTCAAAATTTCCTTTCTCGATAACGTCTCTTTCCGATAAGAGCTCCTCCCGTCAACTTTAATGATCGAAATTGGTGGATCTTCTAGGGATTCTGAGTGGTGGTTGTTTTCGGAGCGGTGAAATAATGTTCACAGCGGAAAGGAGGGATAATTGCTTTCTTCGATTCTCCCAGTTGTTTTTTTTCGTGGCGTCCATGTACGAGTCGATAAAGAAAAGGATAAGATCAAAAGAATTGGCATAGCGGGAATCCTTTAGATCAGAAAATCGTGGGCTGCATATAATGTTTGGATTAGGCCATACTTTTAATTTGGGGGTGCGATCGCTGCCCTGCGAGCATAAATAACATATATTGAGCACCCGAAGCATTTGGAATCCTAAGCTCTGAGTAGTCTCATATTGGGCAACAGGATATAAATTGTAATATACGTATCACAAATTGCAAATAACACTAATACATGTAATGCGGCCCTGTTCGCGCACCTTGAATTTATGAATAATCCGGCCAAGACGTGCGATAAGGTTTATCAATTTTCGGCCCCCACCGGTCCTAAATATCGGCTTTCTCCTAGTTTTCTAATAATTAAAACTCTTCAATTGATCGCTCCGTGGGTATTATCTGTTAAGGCGGAAAATGCAACTCCCACAAACAATGGCGGAACCTACAGAAAACGATGCAAAGTTCATGAAGATTGCCCTCGAAGAAGCGCAGAAGGGGTACGACGAGGGCGGAATCCCGGTACGTACACATGTGTGGTATTTTTCGCACTACAACGCAAAAAATCACTTGCTTCGGAATTCTAGACGTAAACTAGAAAATCTGTAGTCCGCGTATTCTTATTTTATTCAATTCTAACAATTTGGTTATAATAATATAGATCGGTGCAGTCCTCGTCTCCGCTGCCGGTGAAATCCTCGGCCGAGGGCACAACCTTCGAATCCAAAAGTCAAGTCCGACACTCCACGCCGAAATGTCGGCGCTGGAATCAGCCAGCCGTCTCCCGGCGTCCGCGTATGCGGGTGCCACAATGTACACCACTTTATCACCCTGCACGATGTGCACTGGTGCGATCCTCCTGTACAAGATTACCCGGGTGGTCATGGGCGAGAATAAGACGTTCGTGGGCGGCGAGGACTGGCTGGGGGTTAAAGGCGTTGAAGTGGTAAACATGCACTACGAAGGGTGTTACGAATTACTCCAGAAGTTCGTGAAGGAGAGACCGGGCGATTGGGGGGAGGATATTGGCGAGTAAGGGAAATAAATGGAGAGAGCTGATTTCGTTTTGTTCTTATAAGTGATGTAAGCGGTAACATTATCACTATGCATGGTATGGCAATACGGTTTCAAAGGTTTCTTCTCCAAGGCAATCGAACTCAGATGGCCAATTAAAATTTCTACTCATAAATAGGAGTAGGATATATTATTAAGAAAGTATCAATAACACCAAAACCACGATTTGATATCCTTATCATATATATCTAAGAAACAGTCCACCACAAAATAAAAATAAATAGCATAAAGCTTCAACGGGGCGAAAAAATCGACAAGAGTATCAACAAGAAACCCCCCGGAAAAATATTTCAATTCAGTTCGAGTAGTAAATAATTGTAATAAACTTTTAACGCCGTCTGTTGGTTGGAGAGAGACAAAAAAAGGACGAAGCAAAAGAAAAAGAAAGCCAACCACTGTCACTCCTTTTTCTTTCTTTCTTAACGTACACAGATGGATACAAATATGTTTTTTCAAAGGCGATAAAACTTATAACGCGAAACCCCGTAAAACCAGCACACCAATCACCACACGAACAGAAATATAAAAGAAGAAATGAAAAAAGCACGCGGTGGGTGGGATATCTCTGGTAAACACCGGTAGAAAAAGAAACGAAAACGAGCAAGAAAAAGCAGTAAGCAGTATGTAAACCGGATCTCAAAATACACCGGATCCACCATTTATGCAAACAGTAATTAGAATAGAAAAAAAAAATCAAGAAGCTGCGCGAAAAGAGAAAGAAACAGAAAGCAATAAGACTGGTACATCGCATTTAAGAGGAAGAAAGAAAAAATACAGCACAGTCAACATCAAGGCAAAAGATCCACTTCCCCAAGCTCGTCGTCATCTTCTTCCTCCTAATGAAGAAGATTGGCAAGCGCCGGCGAACCAGAGGCACCTGGCGGCCGTGGCTCTGGGGTCGCGAAAACCCGTTGTTGCGGTGTTAACGGCTGCGCGGGCAAAGGCTGCGATGGTGAACGATGATATTGATGATGCGTGGGCGGCGAGAATGGTGACATGGACGGATGCCGATTGGAAGGTGGATAGGGCCCTCCTGGTCCAGGCGCGATTGGGGCAGCCATTGGTCCTAGTGACGGATGCGATTGAGGTGGTGGGAATTTACCCATTGGAGGATGGCCACGGACCGGGTGGATAGATTCGGTTACGGGCGAGCGGCTGTGCATAGAATGCGGAGGTGGAAGGGAGTGTGAGTCTCGCATGGGGAGGGAGTGCGACATGGACATCCCGGTGCTACCGGGGGGGAGGATATTTGGCGGCGGGGTATAGTATGTAGACTGACGTGGCGGTTCGTAAGGCGCCATGTGCGACGGTGCGTGACTCGGCGGCGGCGCATAAACTTGAACAGATGTCTGCTCAAGTTGGGGGTGCGGCGGCGGTGGTGGTGCGGGTGGCGCGGGTTGATAGGCGACAGGTACAGGCTCTCCGTACGGTAGCTCGTGGGGTAGTTCACGCGAGGGCGGGCGCGGAACAGGGTGAATGATTTCTCGTGGTAGTTCTCGTTGGAGTTCTCGCGGTAGCTCCCGGGGTAGCTCTCGAGGTGGAGGTTCTCGAGAAAATTCTCTGGAAATCTCTCTATGCGGTTCCCGGGGTAAGTCTCTGGGAACTTCGCGAGGCATCTCGCGGGAGATATCCCGAGGCAATTCACGAGAAAGATCCCTAGGATGCTCACGTGAAAGATCTCTAGGATGTTCACGGGAGAGATCTCTAGGATGCTCGCGGGGAATTTCTCTAGGAAGCTCGCGGGGAAGTTCCCTAGGGAGATCGCGGGGTATCTCGCGGGGTATCTCGCGGGGTATCTCACGAGACACCTCACGAGACATCTCTCGCGGCATCTCTCGCTGAATCTCTCGCTGAATCTCTCGCTGAATCTCTCGCGGCATCTCTCGCGGCATCTCTCGCTGAATCTCGCGCTGAATCTCGCGTGGAGGACTAGGTCTCGACGGTGGATCGATAAGCCCACTGATAGACAGGGGATTCCTACTCCTCGGCTTCTCCACAGGCGGTTCGTTCGGTTTTGGCGGGTGAAGCTCATCCCAATGACATTTGTGACAAACGTACTCGACAATTTCCGCAGGTGGCGGCGTGGAATCCGTCGCGAAATCCTCGGTAGTGTCCATATCGTCAGCACCATGGACTCCGTTCGCAAGCTCCGATCGCGGTTCTCGGATATCAGGAACGTCAATGGTATTCGGTTCCTTCTTCATGAGAATCTTGAATTCGTGCCAAAGAGGACTGACGTCCACACGACACTTGCGGCATCTGCGAACGTTCTCTGGATGCGTACTCGTTGGAGAAGTCGGTTGCTCGTGGTGCGCAGTAATCGGAGAGGAGATCGAATTGCGGTGTCCGTGACCGGACCCGGCCGAAATAAGACTCGACCTGCGACCTGTCTGCTGCGACGCCTTGGCCGATAGAGTAACCAGCTGTGCCTTGCGAACAGTCCCAGTCAAAGTCAAATCTGCTTGCTTGTAGTTCTCGAGATAAAGTTGCAGTGCGGTCAATCTCTGAACATTCGAAATTCATTAGCACCCGCTTCACCATTCGAAAATTGATAGTTGACAACTTACAGTCTCAGTATCAGGAACAACCTCCGTCATTTCATGATACTGCGTCTTCGGCTCATGAGAAGGACACCAAATCATAGCTTGCATGTTGCCCGTCTCACTACCAATGCTGACGATATTAACTGTATCCCGTCTCGAGCTCTTCACCGGCTGTATATCAAACCCGAACCTATATCCCGCTTTATGGGCACACCCAACATGAACTAAACCGCCAAAAACGTTAACCATCAACCCAAAAAGAAACCGCACAACATGAGCAAAAGTTGCAGAAAACTTACAGTAAGCATGGCAATAATGACACTGAACACACGCTCCCTTCTTCTTATCGGGCACCTTGGGGTCCCAACAGAGCTGACACTCCGCCTGAAACTTCTGCGGTGGAATAGTACCGATCCCCTCAGCGGGACTCAGCGTCTTCCAATCTCCAAACCGGATCTCCTGCGTCCAAACACCACACCGAATATGCACCCAATTGTTCCCAACGGTCCTCTTGAGCGGCTGTCGCGGATTCGCAGGCCGGGTTTTATCCACCACGTCGCGCTTCTTGGCCTCTTCTCGCTCGGACGCGGTAGGCGGCGAATCACCACTGGCTTCCGCCAGCGCCTTCTCCTTCTCCATCTCCTTCTGGCGTTCCTTCTCCTTCTCCCGCGCCTCTTTATCCTTCGCGCTCCGAGAACTATTCGGATACGGCCGTTCGGCAGCTCTAAGCCGCGCCTGTTCCTCTTCGGCTTCGCCCTCCCCGCGTACGGGACACAGCACGCAAATGTACTCCGTGGAAACCAGCGGGTTCTTGTCATTGGCGCACATATCGCAGACCCACTTATTGGCACTGCGGACGATGCCGACGCCATAACACGCGCGGTGGACGGTAAGCTTGCAATCTCTGCAAACGAGATGTTCGCTGCCGACGGGCTCGACGAGGTCGCAAACAGCACAGGGTAGGAGCTTCGGTTTTGGCGGTTCCGGAGGCGGAGGCGGTAGCTTCTTCTTCTTGTTCGACAGCGCGGGAGCGACTTCCTTCATCGAAGCCACAGGAGGCGTCGGTGACTCTTGGGCATCGGCCGTCTTGGGTTTCTTCTTGGGCGGCTCCGACGCCGTCGGGGTGACCACGACAATAGCTTCCTTCTCCGGGATCGTGGATGGAACAGCGGGCGGATAGTACCCCTGGACTTTGAGGTAATCCTCCACGGCCTTCGCGTCATCATCAGCGGCAATAAGTTCTCGGATCAACTCCTCGTCGATCTTGCGTCTGGCGTTACGCGGGCCGATCGCCGTAGCCTTCTTGAGGTCCTCTAGATTCTCCCATGGTACCGCGTACCTTCTCCAAAGCTCACCGCACCGTCTACACAGCGCCGGAATGAACGTAAACTTCTCATTATCCTTCTTGGTCGTCTTGGGGCTGATGGTCTCTCCAGGGGTAACACCGGGCGCGCGCCGCCATTGCACCGACTTTTGCGTTCCGCAGAATTTACACTGGAACTGCTTGTTCCTCGACAGCGCCTTCTCGTCATCGAACGCCGAATCGTCGTCCGCATCGGCAACATCGTCGACGAGTTTCGCCGCGGCCGCAGCATCGGCTTTATCACGCTGCTTGGCTTCCTTTTTGGCTTTACGGCCCTCGTAGTTACCCCAGATCTCGTGACCCCTCGGCGTCTTCTTCCACATGTAATAAAACCGAACGATTTCCCAGTGCTTCTTGGTCTTAACGTGCTTATTGATCGACCAGAGCTCGCTGCCAAACTTCTTAACTCCCTCTTCGAACCTCTTAAGCTCGTCGGGCTTGAAATCCGGCTCCCTGAGCGTCTTCTTGTCGTTGTGCTTGAGCTGCTCCAGCGCGGCCTTCTGGTCAAAGTTGTTCGCGTAAAGCAGTTGAATCGCTTTATCCATAAAGTTCGTCGCGTTCTTCGCAACCCCGCACTGCTTGGCGATCGGCTCGGCTTTGGTCATAAACTCGTCGACGAGATCCTCCAGCTCGTGGACCGCCGGTCTGGCTGCTCGGGACATGCGGCGGGTGGACGTTCTCTCGGTGCCTCGCTCCTCCTCCTCTTCCTCGGGCATGATGAACATGGGCTGGGACGTCTCATCGCTCATTCCGCGCTCAACGTATCCCTCAGGCGCCTCCTGGACCCACGGCGGGCGATTAGCTGCCGACCGCGCCTCTTCCAGATCCCTCCTCATCCGCTTCCCCTTCCCCTTCTGCCCTCTCCCGCCTTCCTTCACTTTCTCTTCAGCAGGGGCGATGAGCTCCACGGGTCGCCCGTACCAGGGCGCGACAACGGCCTGATGTTTCTGACCGATGCTCATACCACCCCTGGGAAATATCCGGTCGTCCATCTCCAGAACCTCCTCGGGCTTACAGTTGATCCCCAGGTATCGATACGGCCACTGGGCGATGGTGTCCATTATGTGCTTGTGCGCGGCAGGGTTCAGCTCCCACGACTTGGAAGTGGCCGGGGTGTTGACGCCATTGCCAGTGGTCGCACCGGAGGCGTGCAAGCGGTGCTCCTCGTCCTCTTCCTCCTCGCCGACATTCTCCTCGGGAGCATCGTCGGTGTGGTCGACGGCGGGTTTGCCGTTCCGGGCGTCGAGTTTGCGTTCGTGGGCTCGGCTGCAAGGGGCGCAGGACCAACCGAAGCCGCGTTGCGGTTTCTTGGTCAGCGGCGGGTTGACGCATTGAAAGTGGAACGACTCCTCGCACATCGCACAAACAACGGAACTGTCACTGCAAGCCGAAAAAAACACCCAGGCGGTCAGCAAATTACTCAATCACATTTTTTCTCCTTCAAGAAAAGCATATATGTGTTTATGGGGGGAAGTTTCCTCGGAAAAACAAGCACTCACTTTGCACAGAAATCCCGGCACTTCTTACACGACCGCATCTCGGCTGTGAGAAGCCCGCTCTTCCCCTGCTCGATCAACACAAACCGCCACAGCTCGTTCAAGACCTCCTTCACCTTATCCGGCACGTTTCGAACCTGCGCTACGGGCACGATATCGAGATATCTCTGCAAATATCGATCGTAAAGACGCTCAAAGTAGAAACAATCCTTCTGCTTCTTGAACCCGTCGAGATCCTTGATCTCAGAGCGGTGCAGGATGGTGCACTTGCCTCGGATAGAGGAGAGCGGGCAGCCGTCGGAGTGCATTGTTGCGAAGAGGAGGCGGGAGTCGGCTGTCTTGCGGCTGCCGATGTCTTTCGGTCTGTAATACCAATTCACTGTGATGGAGTCGACGGGGCCGCTGCTCTTGCCGCCGACGTGTCCGAATTTCATGATACGGCCGATGTAGTAGGGTTCGCCCGGTGGCTCAGAAATCAGGTAGATGTGATCTGTTGAGCAGAAAAATACATTGTTAGCATGAATCAATTGGGTAATTGGGGGTGGGAAAGTGTGAGAGGGGAAAGGAAGCCATTAAACAGAAATATTTCTCACCATTCACAGATAATCGTGTGCCGTCGTCCGCCTCAAGATAGCCCCCTTTGCTCAGAAACGCACCGCCGTACTTCTCAAAGGTGACCTGGTGGGTCAGGGCGTCTCTCATCTTCTGCCGTTCTCTCGCCCTGTCGTGAGAGCGACCCGCGGGCCGCGTTGAGGTGCCGTTGGCCGAGGGTGTGGAGGGCGTGGTAGCTACGGGAGGAGGGGCAGCGGTTGATTTTCGTTTCCTCGAATTGGCCGGCGCGTTAACAGCAGCTGGAGGGGCGGGTTGAAGGGGTTGAGGGGTGACGGGTTGTGTTTGGTTCGCGACTGTCGAGGACCGGCGGGAGCTGGTGGTGGTGGTGCCACCCGAGACGCCGCCATGACTTCGCGTGCTCATACCGACGGCTGTGATTGTGGTGTTGTTGGAGGAAGCGGTGTCCGGCGCGGACGCCGCATTGGCGGTAGAGGAAGCCGCGGTGGAGGATCGGGTGTTCGAGGCGGCTGAGGTGCCGGCGGCGTTGGTGGTGTACTCGAAGTCCATGTCATTGTCCTTGTCTTCGGCGTAGTTTATGCGCTGAGCCGTCGATCGCTGGCGAGACCTGGTGCCGTATGGCGAGGCAGCCGTGTTCGACGCCATCTCCTCGCCAGAGAGCCCACGAAAAGGGCAGTCGACGGGGTGTACGTGCGTGCGTGTGTATGTGTGTGCGTGTAGTGTGTCGGGAGGCCAACTAAACTAGCTACGGGTGGTTTTGGTGGTGGTAGTGGAGGAATGTAAGGATACGAACGAGGGCGTCGACAGAAAAGAGGTTCCTTTGGCGGTGGGATTCTTGTATCCGGTGTGGGAACTGTGGACGGTTTGTTTAAGAGTCAATTCTGTGCGTTCGCCTAAGAAGGGCATGAGGGCACGGAGAGGTGGTGGACTGGACTGGACGAGATGGGATGTATGTATGGGATGTATGGGATGGGCTTCGACTCGATGCAATCTGATCCGATCTCGACGGGGGGGAAACAAGCACACAAGCACAAGCGAGGCGATAACGGGTAGAGCGATAGGTCTGCTCGAAGGCCGAGCGTCCTGGACAGATCGAGCACGCTGGGATTGAGGGCGGTGACGGGGTGTGTATTCCGATATAACGATATAACGGGGGGGTGGAGGAAGTGGGAGGGAGAGGTTTATAATTGGAAGGAAGAGGAAGAAGAAAGGAAGGGTGGGCTCTTAATTGTGTCCCAGCAGCCGGGCGAGTGTGGTGGAACTGGAACGGGCACCACTGGAACTGGAACCTGGCGGTGGAACACCCTCCCAACGCACCCGTCCGAGCTAGCTGGCGAGCCACCACGCCGGATTGCCTGGCCACTCGTTTTGATATTGTTATTCTGTACGGGGAATGCGGGCAATGCAGGTCTTGTTTGGCAGATTGGACGAGGGGAAGCGGCGAGGGCAGGGCGCTCTTCTCGTCTCTTCTCTTCTCGTCGTCCGATACGAACAATGCGGTTTGTCCGCGAAGCGTGTGCACATATGCAGCTCGACCTGATGAGAGGAAGCAGATGAAGAAGAGGAAGAAGGGTGGGTTCATGCAAGCCAATGCTGTCCAGTCGAGTACAGAGTCACCTCCATCACCGTCCTCATCATTCATTCATCTAACGGCGGTAGATGCAGATGGGGTGGTGCCTGTGGATGGCGATGTGTGCTCGATGTGGGTGTGGATGTGTGTGGACGTATGTCATGTATGTATGTGTGTATGTATGTGTGTACGCCCGCACGTATCTACCTATGTACGCACATATCGTACGTTCACAAATCGAGGCACGAGGAATCAAACTGGATTTAAACAACGGCAAGGCAGGGAAGGGGGCGGTTGAAAGCAGCCAGGCACGTTTTTCTCTTCGGATCGGTGGCAGAGCAGAATAGAAGAAACGAGCTTTGCCTTATTCACTCTCTTCCCGATTCACGCTTCTCTCTTTTTTTTTTTCCAATGGGAACGTCACCCGCACAAAGGTCCGTGATTCGACGATACCTTCAAGCTGTTTTTCACCCACTAGGGAAAAAAGGATGGGGTGCAAACTTAACAAACGCCCGTCTCCCCTCTATCCCTCGTAGAGGAAACCGCACACACGCACGCACAAAAATTGGCGCACGCAGAGTGAGCGAGTGAGTGAGCGAGGGAGAGACAAAGAGGCTAATGTAATAAGTGCGTGTAGTATGTAGTGTGAAGTAAGTGTGGGTGGGTGCTTGGGAGGGTGCGTCTTAGCGGTTTTCGGTAAGATCCCAAGGGTAGGTACCTTTGGGAAAGGGAAGGAACCTTGATGGGACGTCTGGAGTAGCCGTGCATGCATGACATTATTATAAAGATCACCGGGGAACCTCGCGAAACGAAAAGAAACAGTGCCCATCGATGGGATGGGCTTCGCCTTGTCGGAGCAAGAGATTCCTTTTTTCTTCTTCTCTTCGCCCTCTTCCTTTTCTCCTATGCTCCTCGTAAATCCTCGGTTCCCTCTCTTCTGGGCAGCTGGGTATTGTACGTGTATGCACAGTACATGTCCCCACGTTCCGCCCAGACCAGGCCCGGCAATAGCAACGAGGAGGAGAGGCAGAAGAAGCGGCGATAGCAAAGATAAATGGAGGGAAGGGTCTCGGTCAAATGCAAGTTTCACCGTGCAGCGTTCCTCTCCCAATCATCGCATTCGGGAGGAAAATCGATAAAAAATCGCAGGAACACCCATTTCCAAGAACCGAACGATCTCATGGTGAGAAGGAAGAAAGGATCTGTCGTCTCTCTCGAAAGGGACAGAGGGACAACGCTAGGCATGGTTCAAGGATGCGTCCATCGTTCTTTTTTGCTGCTGCTGCCAACAGCCAAAAAAAAAAAAAAAAAAAAAAGGGCAGAAGAAGGAAATATGGCAAGCGAATTTTTGCTTGCTCCACCTTTTCTTTTTCTGGGAACCCCAAGTGCGTCTCGGGTGCTAAGACAAGAATTGACAACCCCAATAAACATGGCATGCATACTTTTTCGAAAGGAAGGGAAAGGGCCGCTGCCAGAAAATGCAAAGCTTTGGGGAAACAGTCGGAGGGAAAAAGGAAACGCCGGATGTTGCCAGGAATTATAATCAAAACCCACGTCGTCGAGCAAGGAGGAGTAGCGATAACAAGTGCTCAAATTAAAAAAATCACATAGGGCAGGTCGAACCAAAAAATAGCACATAGATAGTGGACGGAGAATCTCAAAGAGGATAAAAATCACTTACGCACTCGCGCGAGAGGAAGGGTTATCACCTCGCGAATGGAAATATCAAGGCGTGGCGATAGTAGTCGAGGGGTTGCTTCTGTGGTGCTGCATGCAGTTAGCAAAATGCCGGGTCTGTGTTGTGGTGGGAGCAGATGGGCGTACCTCGCTCACACCAATCAAAAAGAACTGTCGTCAGGTTTGCTATTATCCTCGATAATCTGCAATTTGCAAGTCAGCAGGCTGCACTAGCGGTTTTGTCTATAGATAATCATCATGTTGTCGCAGCTGGGCACTTGGAGGGGAATTGCACAGCAGTCGGGCGCGGCTGTGTTCGAGGGCGCGCGAGGGAAAAAGGATGGTTGCGTACAATCAAAGTGGATATGTCGAGGTTATAGAAGGTTGTCGATAATAGGTGTCGAGACGATTCCTCGTGCGTTAGATGCTGGCGAGGAGAAATTGTGGAAGGCGTTTCTGGATATTTCGGTAGAAGAGATGAAAAAGGATGGAGGGTTCTGGAGTTAGGAACAATAAATATGTTGGGTGTGATACGGCGAGAGAAAGATATATCTATTCGTTGATGGGCGTGAGAGAAGGAGGGAGGAAAGGCAAAGGGAAAAAACGGTGGGAGCCGAAGTGAAGGTGTCGGATGGGAGTCGGCCGCGATAGGTCGGACGGGGAAGGATATAATTGAAGGGTCTCCAGCTATCGTTGGTGAGAAAGGTTGAAGGTCGAAAGAAATGATGGAAGAGAGCAAAGGTAAAGAGAGTGTGGGAGGGAGGTGGGAGGAAGAAAAGACGAAGAATGGAGAGAGGATGTCAAAAAGAAATTAAAAAAGAAAAAAGTTATATGGCGTACCTTTCGAGTAGCGTGTGTGGGAGTCCTCCTCTTCCTCACTCACTCACTCCCTCACTCACACGTACTTTGCTTTACGGGGTGTGTGGGTGCGTGGATGATGGCATGTACGGGGGGGTCCTTCAATAGCTCGGGCCAGAAAATTTAAGGAAGGGAGTATATAGAAAGG
The DNA here is from genome assembly GCA_031310005.1 of Dactylellina haptotyla. Taxonomy (NCBI): domain Eukaryota; kingdom Fungi; phylum Ascomycota; class Orbiliomycetes; order Orbiliales; family Orbiliaceae; genus Dactylellina; species Dactylellina haptotyla. Next base: position 968,718 of record CM062380.1, on the reverse strand, counting down.
GTTCTTCTTGGTTTCCCCGAGTGCGGACAGCTCGACGAGTTCAACAAACATCCTCTGTCGGGGTTGCTATCTGTCGAGTTTAAATTTGCCTGGCAGACTTGTCCTGTGATATCTTTTGGGACCTTTGGAGAGAGAGCCTAATATTGCCGAGCGATGCGATTATTTACACTTGTGACGAAGGTCAGACCGGGATACGAGGATTCCCCTTTCGAGCGGTGCGTGGTTGTGGCGGCTCCGAATTATTATTATTATAAACCGGTGCGTTCTGTACGTATTTGCTAAATGTGATCGTGCTCGTGCTCGGATTGTTCTACTGGTTGCTATTAATTATGATTATTATGATGTGTGTTTACATGTAATGCAGCGGATATTGCAGAAAAGTAGCCGCCTGCTCCCCTCGCTCTCTTCATTCTCCCGCAGATTGAGGTATGTATCATTATCGTCCACCCGCTTCAAGCACCGACTGTACGATATTTCGCGAGACGAAACCCCAGGAATCGTTGCGACCGATGGACGAGCCGGACGACTGAAACGGGACCTGGGCATGGCCATCGTTCGGATCGCAGGATCTCTGGCGTCGGAGCAGCAGCGGATCTCGCAGACCGCATGTTTTTACGTGAGCAATTAACGAGCTCTGTTTGCCAATCTCGCTCTCCCTAGTCTCGTCCCTCTTCCCTTTTTTTTCCTTTACCCTCGACATGCATCCCCACGCCTGGAAACGGCAAGATTCGACGCTGAGCACTGGGAGAGACACCCTTTCGACCTGGTAATTCGGTGACCGTAGAGATAGAGAGCCTGGCCCCCGAGCTTGAGGGCGCTATATACAAGGGCGGGCGAGGTCTGGCGGGTTTGCATCACGGCCCCGTCGTCGTTTGCAATTGCCCAACCCGCCGGGTTATGCAGGCGAAGGTTGAGCTGCATGTCCTCCTCCCCACACCGCCAGCGGACTAACAGGAGGACGGGCAGGCAGGCAATCGAGCAAGTGGCGTCGTTTGCCGGGCTGGCTGGCCCAATCCGATCAGACCAGCCAGTTCTTGTCCAATTGTGCCTCGACAAAAGCCTGCAAACAGCCCACGTGACCTCGGACGCCCTCGCAACGCATCCTGTTTTACGCTCGTATTTACACGCGAACCGATAGCAAGATGTATCGATATCATATTCGTTGTATTGCCGGTAAGAGATTGTATACGATGCCGATGCGTCGTGTCTGTTAGCTAGCCGTGACATCAGGGACATGCCCCACCACAGCCATCACCATAGGTACATGTACAAAGGAAAAAGACGACTTGTACGAGCTACCTCGTAGGCACCACCATTTGAATATAATATGAATATATAACACGTAAGATAGATATATCACGACGATGGAATGTTTGAGCGGCTCTCCGATACTCGTGTCGTCGGATTATAACGTGTCCCTGACTCGGGCCACCGCTGACAAACCTCCCGCCGACTGTCGGGTATCTGGGATCCACCACCCCCTCGAATCGGCATCGCGAGCACCTTCGCATGGCCCTAGCCCCAAACGAGGGAAACCACTCGATCTTGACAGATAAAAGGGCGTTTTCTGGCCATCTTAATTCTTCCCCCCATCCTGCCCAAATCTGCCGCACTTGCCCCTCTCGACCTCGTCTCCCCTGAACGGGCCCCCCATTGGGAGATGGTCTGGGACGCAGGGCTCTCGTGGAATGAGCCCAGCGATGATTTGCATTTGCAGCAGCAACCGTGACGTGGATGGCCTGCTATCAGCCTGATCGGGTCCCCGTTTGTATCCCTCCTCTTCCGCAATTTATGTGTAGAAAGTGTCCTGGTGTGGCTGTGGTGGGCGGACGTTTCTTTTTCCATTCTAAATTGGGACGGTCGCGGCTGAAACCCCGCCGGCAGCAGTCTGATTGGATTGCATGCTCACCTCACCTCAACTCCAACACCAACGTCAGGTCATCACGCCCGCCGTATAAAAGAACACCATCGCCTCAATCCGGCCTGGCATCGTGTCCCCAAACCCGCCCTGCGCACCCTCTCCGACGCCAATTTGCACTGCGACACCGTTTTTGACTGCCTCAACTCGCGTCTATCCGCTTATCGGGCGCTATCAACCACCGCTTGCCGACTGGGGACTACCTCTGCGTTCGTCGCCTCCCTGCCAAAAATGGCCCAATACTTCCTCGACCTCGTCTACACCCTCACCAGCTGCATGAGCTGTTTCCCGACGCCTGCGCTGGTCATAAACCACAGATCATTCAAGATCCTGCGTCTTCTCGGCGAGGTACCACTTTTCCCTTCCTTTTTCTGTTGTTGTTGTTCAACTCTCGCGTCAGTATAATTATATACTTGTAGCACTCGGCTAACGCATACGTCACCATCGCACAGGGCGGCTTCTCCTACGTCTACCTCGTCCAGGATAACAGCGGCACCCTCTACGCCCTCAAGAAGATCCGCTGCCCCTTCGGCCAGGAATCCCTCAACCGCGCCACCTCCGAAATCCAATCCTACAAGCTCTTCCCGCCCTCCCCGCTCCTCATCCCGCTCATCGACTCCACAATCATCACCGAACGAAGAGACGAGTCCAAAACAGCATACATCCTCCTCCCCTACTACCGCCGCGGCAACCTGCAAGACGCGATCAATGCCAACCTGGTGGACAAGAACTGGTTCCCCGAGAAACACCTCCTGTCGATGTTCAAAGGCGTCTGCGAAGGATTGGCTCTGATCCACGGACACAAAGCCAAGGGACCCGCCGTCGCAGGCGGCCAGGGACAGAGCAACCGGAGTCATGACGACGAGGAAGAAGGCGTCGCATTGATGGAAGGTTCCAGGGATATCACAGGCGGTGCGCAGTCCGGCGACCTACGGCCGTTCGCGCATCGTGACATCAAGCCAGGTACGTTCTTTGCACCCACCACTTCACTTCCACACGCGCGAATAAACCAACTAACGGTATTTGGTACATAGGAAACGTGATGATCTCCGACGACGGCGTCACCCCCGTGCTCATGGACTTCGGCTCCCTCGCCCCCTCCCCGGTCCACGTTACCTCGCGCAGTCTAGCGATCCAAATCCAAGACGAGGCCGCCGAGCACTCGACCATGTCCTACCGCGCGCCGGAGCTCTTCGACGTGAAAACCGACAGTGTGATCGATACCAAAGTTGACATTTGGAGTCTCGGGTGCTTGTTGTACGCGCTTATTTACCACCACTCGCCGTTCGAACTGTCGACCGAGCTGGGCGGCGGAAGCTTGGCGCTGGCGATTTCCAGCGGAGATTGGAAATTTCCGGGGCCGGGACAGACTGGCGCCAGGCCGGAGAGCGATGATATTAGCGAGGCGACCAAAGAGATTGTCCGGAAGTGTTTGATTGTTGAGCCTGAAGGACGGCCGGACATTCAGGAGCTGATAAAGATTGTGGGTGATGCGGTGGATTCATTGGAGGAGGACTAGACAGAGCTTTCTTTTTCTTTTGACTTTTTGATTGCATACGTGGGGTAGGGGTTAATTAGCACAAGAGTATCTCTTTTTTTTTACATATTTTTATTTTTATAACGGCACAGGCTTTATAGCAGAAAACAGCTAGCGGACATTTTCTTTTTTCTTTCATCTCATCGGCCTGCATTGTGGATATATATATATATACCTTTTGCAGGTTTCCTTTTCTCATCCCGCGCACTACTCTTTTTCTTTCTTCTTCTTTTCCGCGTTACAGTAACGGATTTCGGATTCACGGGATTGCTTTAAATTAAGATATTTTCAGGGAGCAGTTAAAAGTTGTACTTTTATTTTAAATTTCAGCGAATTCAAATAACCCAAATATTTTTTTTATATCGCCGAGAGTTGTGATGTCGTCTGCTATATTTGGCTATTTTTATCCCGCTCGCCCAGGCAAGCTTCCTGCCGAGACGTCCCGAAAATCGAAAACTGCCCTGCCGAGCAACCCCGAACGAACCACCTCGCAACACATTTCCGACCACACATTCTTCTCCGCTGCAGTTGCCATGCCGACTTGCTGTACACCGCGCTCTCTCCTTGCGTTCGAACCTCTCTCCTGTGGCTTGACAATGAACGGACTTTGGTCCGCGAGGGAGAAGGTATATAGTGAACGAGAAAGTAGAGTAAAAGATGACGTATTAGATCACTAACAGATAGAATGCTAGAAATAAAGCCTCCCACCTCAATAGATCCGGTTCATTCGCGCTAATTGGTCCCGTCGAGGTTGGCATACTCTCGCACTTGTTGCATACTAGCAATTCAGCAGTTAAATTGGAGACGATTAAGTGGCAAGTTAAAAGAATAGATAGGTACGAGAGCTTGCACCGATATACTATAAAGTAAACCAAAGGATGGGCCTTTTTTTCTTCATTTGAAAGGATAAGATGAATACTAAAATTCACATATCGATATTTCGATTGTAAGTGTACGGTCAGAGTTCTTTCCTATCAAGCTTCGGGATATTTGTGATTTGCAAGTTATCATTAAAACCGCTTGTAAATTCAGAAACAACATTATATATATCTGTCCCCTCGACCACTTCGCGAAAATGATGTATAAATCAAACCCGCGAGTACGAAAAGGAGGGCGGCCTAGCTGCTGCCTTACTATTCCATTGTATCCCGACATTGCCCTCACAGATTCTTCCGTTTATAACATTTTATCCCTTCCAAGAATCTCTAGTCCAACAAAAATAACCGAAATAGTGTCCCTATTGATAAGGATATCCGGGAGTTCTAAAGAAGATAGTGGCAATGCTTAGTATTTGGGATCGGTGAGTTTCCTCCTTGATTTATCAAGGAGATTTCTACGTATACAGCGGCTCTGGTAATCCGATTGTGGCGCCAGCGGGACGACCGTTTCGCATCACACATTCAAGTTATCAGTGCTAGTGCCGTATGTAATAGACGAGTTGTAGCGTCAACACAGCCGTACTTCCCGTATCGCAGGCCCCAAAACCTACTATCAATGATGATAGAACCGTGTCATCCTAGGCCTGCGTACGCGTGGGTAGGCATCACAACTAGCAATTGCGGTGTTTGTGACGGATAAAAGCTACTCGGATACTCTGAGAACACGAACCAATCAATTTTTTACAATTTTTTTGGTTTTAATTAGCTATCATTCTCTATTCGAGACATTCAATGGGTGGAGGTGTGATTTCGGAGGTGAGTATTTACCTTTAATGGTTTGATCTTGGAGAATTTTCTGGAGTGTGCTAATGCGACCTTATATATGCGAGATCGGCGTCGTTTGTACAGTCTGATCGATTACCGCGATCGCCTGGGAGTGCAGAAGACAATACAAAAGTTTAAAATCTACTCGACCGTTTAAATGAGGCCAATCAAAGCCTTGGTAATATATTGATATTGGTTTGTATGAGTTAGGTTGTTTTGGTGCCTATGATAAAATCACCTTTATAGATTTAGCTTTAGATTTCTAGAGATTTTGGAGAATTTGGATTAGAGGGACCGAGACTAGTATTAAATTAATTAAATCATATTTTGTGGATTTAGACCAAAATGTATTCGAATCGAACATTTCAAAATGCGGATGGTGCCCCCACCTCTGAAGATAACGCGTTACAACACAGAAACGCGCTATATGGAATAGGAGGTCTAGGTCTCGACTTTGAAAGGGTATTAGTACAGGATTTCAAAACTCAGTTGAGTACCTCTTAGAGGATTTGGAAATTGAAAATAGTGAAATATATGCCCGGCTAGATGCTGGAAAATGCTAATTACTGCCCTATCTGCAGCGCAGATGTTGCATAGATATCCTCTCCAACCGGCGACTTTAGAAGGTTCACCTAACAGTACATCTCTACGCAACCCAATCTTACATGTATATATATAAGGCTGGAAGGAAAAACCTGAGAGGCATGCATGGGCATCACAGCTGCATATTCCCGCAAATCCTCTCTAGGCATTATAAATACAAAGACTTATTCTTTGCTGGGATCGCTTTCTTTGGGGAAGTCAAATAGCCTGTGAAATATAAGCTGGAGGCCAATTCTTAAGCTCTGTAGGAGAAGCACGTACAGCGTTTGCTACCAGCCGTGATACTTTTGACACAGGGAAAAGCAAAACAGGCCCAAAGATATGCACTGTTTGATTCCTTGCTATCTTGCCAAGGGCAAAGCGCAACAAAGAAATCGAATCCATGAATGCCAAGGATAGCAAGTACTATTGATTCGGGTCCCGCTAAGTTGAGCCTCAGCTACAAATTTATGAGAGCCGTACAAGGCTGAGTGTTCAATGCTCACTGCATATATACTCGGGATGGCCAAGGAGCTTCTTGGTGATGTCAACCCGTTCTTCCTACGCCAGTTTTAAGTTGTAGCCGCTGCCAGGGAATCCGTCACCGTATGTAACGTACCTCTAATGTTCGTGGAAGGTTGATTAAAGCCGCGAGGCATTTGATAGCAGAAGTAGTTCCTAAGATGGCACTGGTCGACAATCGTCTCTTTCTTGGCTTGCCTGAAGACGCTGGTAACAGAGAAACCTTCAAAAGACTTGAATATCTAGATGATCTTCTCCATGACCTAAGTTTTAGCAACCATATACTCGAAAAAATCCGAAGTACCAGAAACGGACCCAAAGATGGCGAAGAGATCTCCCAGGAAAAATCTGAGAAGGATAGCTCAGATGGCCCCCAAAATAAGGGCCCTGAGCCGATTACAGCCTCTCGTGAAGGAACTTTGCCCTGCGGTTGCTTACCTGGGCAACCGCATAAATATATTTATCCAGAAGGGGAGGGTCCCGTGCAGTGCGAGTCATACCCGGACCCTCGATGGATGAACGAGCCACGAAAGCACATTCATTTACGGGACCATCGTTATAAGTACATATATAAAATCATGTAGGTTCTACAGAATGGCTTTCATACAATATGTAATGCTAATACAAAGATTAGCAACAAACTTCGCGACAGTGAGGACTTGTCGAAACAGGTGAAGGAATACCAGGACACTTTGGAAGGAAACAAGGGCAATTGGGAGTCACTAAACCAGCACATCTATCCCAACCATAAGGACTATGTTCCACCCTCAGGTAAGTATCTACGTCTAGTCTCAACTAAAAAGCTACATCAGCGTTTGTACTCATGATTTATATACCAACAGTAAATGCTCTGGAATTTGTTGTAGAACTTATCCTCCAACACGGTGCCGCTACAAAAAATGATCGTAACAAGGAACCTAGCATATCTGGCTGTTTCTTGCGATTTATCGGAAAGCTGTTCTTAAATAGACAACTAGCCGAGCAGATTGCCTTCGAGCTAACCCAAAACATTACTAATAGAAGCGGCTGCGAATACAATACAGGATATCGATATCCAGGGCCTCTAGCAACCGCTAACCTTGGTAGCGGTCAACCGCAAGTGGCAAACACCAGCCTCGTGGATCAGATACCAAAGAGCGATCAAGAAGGACAAATTCCACGTGTAGGACAGAGCGGCCTAGCCAAACCCATAGTGAGAAAATTGACCCTGACAGTCTCTAACAAGTCGCAGCTATGTAAAAGCAGAACGAAATCAAGGAGATTCTCTAACTCTAACAACAAATCGATCTTTAGATTTCTCCTACAGTCAGTAAAAGCTCCACAGGGGGAATTGAAACCAGCAGTACTGGTACAGTCCCTGAAGGTGGTGCTTTGGAATGCGCCATATCCGGCAGCGAATCCAATCTGGTTAGCTCAGCAGACAAGAGTCATGACAGCCCTAAAAATTCAAATAACGAAGAAGATCTGTCAAAGATCAGATGTGCTTACTTTGTACTGCAGTTACTTTCTCTTCGCAAGATCGCAGAAAGGTCCAGAACCCGGTCACCAAGTACCAGCTTTACCCTGAGCCACGAAGGATCTTCTACAGAAAATGATGAATCTAGTAGTGACAGAACCAATAGTGGAGCTTTTGTCGATGACAACTCGGCAATCGTGGATAATCAGGATACTTTCTGCACCTCTAAAGCCAATAGTACGCTCAATCGAAACGAAACACACAAACGCAAAAGCGATAGCAATGGAAACAGTGATGGTGAGGATGATGATCCACGTCCTCCTCCTAAACGGACCAAAAGAATGGCTTGAGATCATTTGGGAGGCAACTTGCTTGTCCGTTTGGAAAAGCCGAGCCAATGGTCCATTCAGGTTGCTTGTTTATCAACAGAAAGAATTTAGCAGGGGTTAAGTACGCTTACACCCAAATGCCTCTCAATTAAACCATGCTAATGTATTTGTGCACAATTGATGATATGGTAGGGAGCATCTGAGGCGCAATCATTTCATGAATGAACTGCCCTCAAATATTCGCAACGTAAGAACTTGGGATGCAGTTTTCGATTGCTGCTATCCCCAGTGGCACCCCAGAGTTCGTCCTACTCCCTGTAAGTAACCTAAATCCAACACCCAGGAAAAGAGTCATTGCTACCCACTGTTTTGAATGCAGCCAGGGAACCATGAAAGTTATCGAGATCATTTGACCCAAGAACAAGTTAAGGTTTGATTATATGCTAATGATATTTAGACATCGATATGCTAGAGCTCTCGCTTAACTTTATGAGATGGGAAGAGTCCCCGAATACAGAGCCTTCTACCTCGTTGGTGTATTATAGACTCGACACCTGCGCGGATGGATTGCTCCCTGACAGCCTCGGAACTCTCGATTCTACGGGTCAGAACTTACAGCAGTGCTAGAATTCTGGTGCTGCAGAGGAATACTCTGAGTCAGAGGCCGCTTGTTCTTTAGGTCAACTAAATACTGGTAACGAAAACCGCACCGAAGCCAGCAATAAATGCGACGGGTATCCTATCGCTAGCCTAGACCGACAATTCACTACGATGAATCGATCCAGCAACATAAACAGCATTATCGGTGCAACATCTCTCAATGAAATCGCCCAGCTATCGCCAACTGATCTCAAAGATCAATTTATGAATTCTTCGGACTATATACGAGACGAATTTGGGATAGATATGACCGCACCTCCTTTAGAGTTATACTCTATCCTGACAGGCGCATTGGACCCACTTTGCGAGGTTTTTGACCGAGGCTCCGGAGATTCTCCGCCCCAAATACAACAGAGACACCTTGAAACTCAGGATCATAATTTTGTAGGCTCTCTTGAAAGTTCCAATAATGATACCAGAAGGCCGGCCTCTCAACCTGGGCGTGTTGACGAGACTTTCATGCATCCCTCATATTCTGGCAATGATTCGATCGCGGAGACAAGGGCTCCAGCACCTTCGCATGCACAATCACCCGCTAGTAGTGCTGTCGGAAACTGCTCAGACGATGATATATCAATTTCCCACCAGAAGAAATATACACTCATAGTTTCCCGATATCCAGTTAACCCTGCATCAACCGAAAGTCGGTATTATCACGAGTTCGCGTTCGACGATTTTACAGAATTCAGTCGAAACTTTGAGAGCTGGATGTTATCAGAATTCACAGACCCTGCTTTTGACTGGAAACGAATGGAACTACTCAACGATTTGACAAAAGCGAGGCTAGCCACCACAAAAGACGTTGCCAATGACCTGAGAGCATCATTTATTCACTACAGATCAAATGAAGCCGCATTATACCTTGTTTCAAAGGATAAAGGAAAGGGTAAGCTAAGAAATATTTGATGTATTTATTGGCAAGCTCAGAAGGTAGTAGATCCTTAGCAATGCTGCATCTTCACTAGCATTCGGTGTCGACCTAGATGCTTGAACGCGGCAGTTAAAGTAAAAATGGATATATTATAGAGTATAGAGTATCAAAGGGTTGAAGTATAACCATAGGTCTAATAAATAATATTCCACCTACCTACCCCGCGTGACGTTCACGTCGTCAGCGCCGTGCCATTTTTGAACTCACAGATGAATTGTACCATCATCATATTGCCCTTAAGTTAGCTGTGTTACCAGCTCCCCAATCCTACCAAGAAACGTTAGCGGCATTACCCAAGTCGGACACCCAACACCACACACTGACCTGGCGACTGGCCCTGCGTTGCGGCGACTACAGCTCCCACATGATATCTCCCAAAAAGGACAACGTGAATCTGCTTCTCTAGTGGAAGACTCATAATCTAGGAATCCAAACTCATTTCCTGGGCTAGTTGCGCACGACGGGGGGCAGTAGCCGCATTGAGCTGAAGTTTCCTCCTGCTGCGATTGGTCCATCTGGACCACCTCTGACGCTTGCGCTGCGACCGCTTGTAGCCGAGATGCGCCGATATCGGAGGGCGGAGAGATAACCCCCCTTTGGAGAGTGAAGTTGTGCTGTGGATATATGGATGCTTAGGGACATTGGCGTCATTGGGATTTTGTATAAAAAGGTCGTGAATATTCGCCAGATTGTGAAGCTTGGTTTTGGTATCACAGCGGAATATCAAATTAGCAGGGTCATCATTCATCTCTTTGACGATAATACTATATTGATAACTCATCAAAAGTTATATAAATTGAGATATTGTAAAACTATCACCCATCGTTACGATTTTATCGTAAAGGATATTAGTCACTCTCATTTATATTTCCAGTATAATACTTCAGAGCTCTACAAATCATCTAAATATAAGAGAGATATCGAATATAAAAGATGTCGGAAATCAAAAACACCTCTTACACCCACGAGAACTACTCCGCCCACGCGGGCTTCGTGCCCCTTCTCACCTCTAAAATCACCGCCCTCCTATCCCCGCAACCTTCTGACAAAATCCTCGACCTGGGTGCAGGCGATCTAATCCTTACCTCCAAAATCTCCAAACACTGCTCCCAAATCCTCGCCCTTGACGCTTCAACCGACTTGCTCACCGCGGGCCGGGAACTTTTCCCTGCAAATGATTATCCAAACATGGATACCCGCCTGGTGGACTGCAGGTACCTCGATAAAGAGACGGACGTGGTGAACGGTACTTGGGATAAAGTATTCAGTAATGCGGCACTACACTGGATCCTGCGGGACCCTTCGACACGGAAGAACGTGTTCACAGCTGTACACGGGTGTCTTGTGCCCGGTGGGAAATTCGTGGCAGAGATGGGCGGGTTTGGGAATATAGACGAGATTCACGTGGCTTTGACTGCTGCGCTGGTGATGAAGGGTGTGAAGGTGGAGCAGGTGCAGGAGGCGAACCCGTGGTTTTTCCCCAGTGACATGCACATGAAGGGTATGCTGGAGGAGAGCGGGTTCGATGTGGAGATGATTGAGTTGGAAGCTAGGCCGACGGAGTTGAGTTTGGAGGATGAAAAGGGGGAGGGTGGGGTGAAGGCTTGGATGGAGATGTTTGGGCAGAGGTTTTTGGAGCTGGTGGATGAAACGGAGAGGGAAGGGGTAGTCAAGCTGGCGAGGAACCTCTTGGAGGGAGTGTCGAGACGGGAAGATGGAAGGTGGATTGCTGGGTATGTGAGGTTGAGGTGGGTTGCTACGAAAAGGGCATGATTTGGGGGGATTGGGGACGGAGTACGGGAGTACTAGTTGGTGTTATATTTTTGAATGGAGTTTTGGGGCTTTGTGTTCTGAATAAGATATGTGTGTCTCAGCTCTATGGTTATTCTTCTTGTTAAATCCATATTTGTAACGGCAGGTTTTCAGTGTTTTGTTTAATATTAATGATCGATTAGTTGTGTTTTAGTATCAATTCTATAATATGTGATACTCAATGCTGTAGGAAGGTATTCATAAGAAAAAAATGTTATGCTGGTATCGTACAATCCCAGGATTCGCCAAACCGCCTACTATGCTTCCTAAAGATATGCCATGCCAACTTTTCATGATGATTCCAGCTTTCCTCAAGCCCCTCATCCTCTGGATTTCCATGTCTCTTCGCGACAAACCCGCAAAACCGACAAGTGGGATCATCATGAGTGTTCATCCAGACGCTAACACCACCAGGAGTTTTTGTAATCTTGACCCTGGTCTCGACCTCAAGCCAGCCGTATAGCATGGCACCGTTTCTGACATTGCGGAAATCACCAACTGTCTCCCCTGGGTCGCCCAGGTGCACCCTCAACAGCTCGGTACAGGCATCTACGATTTCCGGTTCTTCCGGGGAGGAATCAAATTTGTGTCTAGGAGTTAACCGGCCCTTTAGATCGTCCGCAACGATATATATGCGATGTGCAACTGGCATGTTATTTAGGAAAGAATTAGGGTCGTCGTCATCGCCATCGCCATCGTCATCGTCGAAGTCCCGGGGATCTTGGTCTAAAACCTGCAGGACGATGCGTTCCATGTAGCTGCGGAACCTGTATGCCGGCCTAAACGTGTGGAACGATTGGTACTTTGTACGGTATATCTCCGTTAGGCATTTCAACAGGCGATGGATTACCGCCCCCTTCGGCTCCCAGATCGATCGTTTTGCATCTGGTTCGAGGTTATTCATGTAATCAGCTAGGTGGTATAAACCCTGGATTCTCGAACCAGCACCTTGGAAAGAATACTTACTAGCTTCCTCTATGGATCTCTCTTTATCCTTGTTCGAATGGTGCATATTCCATTTAATTAGGAACCGCGAGTCCTCTGCCCGGTTTTCCAATGAGACTTGGGTTTCAATCGCCTTGCGAGCGTCGTTGTGGTGGATCCAGGGGTTACTGATCACGACCACGTCTCGAGTGGGGTACCGGGCTCTTACGAAATGGGGATCTGTACGGACGATTTCACGGTAACAGTCCACCGGGTGATTCTGCGAAAAGTCGACAGTGTATACGCCCATCTTTTCGACGGCTTCTCGCCCGATGGCGTAAGCTAGGACATGTGAGGGGTCCACATCCGGCCACTCTTGGATGAAGCTACGAAGACCTAAGCCGGAAGGATCTAGTTAGCATATCTTTACAAGGATATTACCATATAAATATATTGTATGTGAAACTAATAAAACTCACTCTGGAATGCTATGGTATTTCGAGATAGATAAGCCTTGTCTCGTATATAAACCCCAGATCGATAGGGAATCTCCTCTACAAACTGCTCCACTGTTTCATCCAATCCGTCGATACCGGCGAAGGGGAACCAGACATGCTTCCTAACGCAGTTCACACAATAAGTTCGATAGAATACCCCGCTAATGACGAAATCGTACAGGTGCACCTGGTGTGAATGCTGACCCAGGCAATTGAAGCATCCGTGCTCCTTCGCGGTGAGTATGTCTGTTACTTGAGACCAGTAGTCGACCTCTGGGTAGAAATACTCCGGATTACGCTCGGGCTGGTATTCAATTATATGTACCCCTCGTTTGAGGAGCTGCCACCAGATGTGCTGGTTGGAGTGGCCGAGTGTGTTTTGAAGCTTGCGAGAGGCCGTAGAGAAGCATTTTACATCCCGTGGGTCGAGGTAGCAGGTTATTTCCGAGAGAATCTCGGAGGGGATGTCGACAATAGATGTTTTAGGCTTCTCCATTTGTGCAATTGTGCGGGGAAATGCGAACTGTTTGGAAAGCTGATAAGCTTGGAATGTTTACAATATACAATTAATTGGAAAAGGAAATATTGATTATATATGCAATCTACTGCGGGCGACTAAATGCGGGGATGAAATACTTCGAAGTGCCACGCTATGAGCACTTGAATGTCAGCATCTCAGGCTTGTCTCATATATCTCACGCTGATATAGTATTTTGTAAGCCAAAGGCATGTTGTAAATTTACGCAACGCAAAATTGCGTTCTCGATATTTGCTGATAGTGAGCTCATGTCACTAGTTGGGGAGAGCATTTGTATTTACAAAGATATATACTAGTTGGCGTTTTAATTCGAATTACTCGAGATTTTATTTTAATCTATCGCTATAGGAGGACTCCTAGAGTGTGAAAGTTGCCAGACACCTCCGCCACTGCAGTAGCACCTTCATGAGAGCATTTAAATATATTCCAACCATGTAGCGAGAACCTGGACAGAGCTAGCAGCTCGATTAATAAAGTATTAATATATATGAATATAACTATAGTCTATATATAAATCACACCCAGCGATATCATTGCCAGAATTCAGAAACTGGTAACTTATTGTAACGGATTGGTATCTCCACAAATTGCCTGAAATGGCTCAATATACCTGTGAACCCGCATGGAAATAGGACGGAAAACGAGGTATTAACTAGACGAAACGAGAGGAATATAATGCAATCACACTGCCAGCGGCAAAACCACCACGGACTGTAGAAAACAGCCGTGGTCTCGTATCAGGGACCTCTCACAGAGATGCGGCCAACACATCCGCTGGCTCGGTGGGGATCAGGCTAAGCCAATGCCGGCGGGATGGTGGCACAACAGCCAATCGGGAGACATGTGACCACAGCGAGCCTGTCGGGTTGAATGGCTGCATGGCGAAGAACCAAGACCCGAGAGATCCCCAAATTTTTGTGTCAGATTGCGAGCCCAGAGTCGTCAATCAGGACGGAGAGAGCTCGAGAGCCCCACTGCACTGGGCATCGATCAGATGTGATGACTCCATACGTGCATGAGCCAAAATCGCACGACTCGTCCTCCATCCGCTCCGGGACATACAAAAATTGAATACGCAGTGAAAAAAATAAAATAAAAAATATGTGTGCCTGAAAGATTGCAGATTGAGGTGCAACGCATACATCGCTCGTACGTACGCGGGCGGCTGCAGAAACCCCCCGAGCCCGTCCGGAAGAGTCCAGACGAAGGGGCAGGGAAAACCAGGGCCGGGCGAGCTAGACACGACTGGACAAGGGCGATGACAAGGCTGTGGAAAGCGATGGAAACTCATGGATCCTTTGCTTTCTTTCTTTGGGCTTCCGTTTGGGGCAGTTTTGCTGCAGTCAAACGGACTGCGTTCCCGCTATTGGCGTCCTGGTGAGTCGCAGCAGCCGAAACAGCGGCATCTTGGAACGAACAAAAAAATAGAATCCAATACATAGAAATAGTAGAATTGGGATAAAAAAAGAAAAATAGAACATAGGGTAGAAGAATAAAGAGAGGCCGTGCCGGTGAATGTTACACGTTGTTGTTCCTTTCAGTGGCATCGTATCCGAGTAACAGAGATCGAGAAGAACCAACTGCAAGAACGCAAGAAAGAAGCAAGCGCGAGAAGCAATCGAAAGAGGCACGACGCCGGTACGTACCCTGCATGCTCCAGGCGTAATAAGACAGCTAGTCCGCGATACCAGTTTTATAGTCCCGTTGGGACAGTCTGCCTGGCTTTGAATCCTTAACAGCCATTTGGTCGACAGACGGGCGAGAAGCAGGACTCTGATACCCTCGTCTGCAGGAAGCTTCGAGATATAACAGCCGTCTCTCCCTCTCGCTCCCCCGACGGAATAGCCCCCTCCTGGATACTTGGTCTCGCTATAATAAAAAAATCTCTTCCCTCTCCTGTCTCTGTCTGTCGCTAGTTTCCTGCTGTGTTAAGGCAAAAGAGTGGGCCTAAAAAAAGTCTGAGGTGCAGCGTCTGTCCACCAGCTTTATTTCCACCACCTTCGATTCCTCGCCGGGCTCCCCTCCACCAGCATCCACCCCGTCCCTCCGTCATATTATTCAGACTTCAACCTCCTCCCAGACCTCAAAAGTCCGTCCTCACCTTCACCCTGCTCTCCCTCCCGTACCCAGCCATCTAACCTCTCTGCATCTCAGATTTACCGCTCGTCTGGACACCGACGGCTGCTCTGACTGCTTCCAACTGCAACTACAAGACAAAGCGTTTGACTACCAAGTGGTGGGGTGTGTGTGCACAAAACGCCGATAACAAAAAAAAATCCGCTTCCCTTTTACATCTGACAAAACCCTCATCGGCCCTTCCATCGAACTCTACCGCCCCTCTCTCCCCTCATCCGCCCCTCGCAAACTCGAACTCTCGACCAGATCTCCAACATGGTCAAAGATACCAAGTACTACGACTCCCTGGGGGTATGTGGAGCTTCCGATCTTATCTCCGAGGCACGGCGAGCAAGCACAGAATCAACCTTACTAACCGAGCTCTTTTTTCCTTTCTTCTCAGGTCCCAGCCGATGCTACAGATGCGCAATTGAAAAAAGCGTACCGGTACGTTCTCACCAACCAACTCTCCCATTTTCTGGCGATTGCTCGTAGGGATAGCGTTTTTCTCCCCCTGCGGCAACCGAAAGAGAGAAAGAGGGGATAGAGCAGCAGAGCAACATACACCCGAGGAGCCACCCGCTAACTTT
The DNA here is from genome assembly GCA_031310005.1 of Dactylellina haptotyla. Taxonomy (NCBI): domain Eukaryota; kingdom Fungi; phylum Ascomycota; class Orbiliomycetes; order Orbiliales; family Orbiliaceae; genus Dactylellina; species Dactylellina haptotyla. The sequence goes on along the minus strand of CM062380.1, from coordinate 952,604 downwards.
GATTCTCTCTCTTCCCCAGTCTCAATGCCTTAAAATATCACCCGGACAAGAACCCCAGCCCGGAAGCCGCTGACAAGTTCAAGGGTAAGCCTCCCACAGCATCACCAAGCTTCCCTTAGTGGCGATATCAACCCGAAGTTCGAGCAACGTTAACCTATTGTTTGAAACCGAATAGAGCTCTCGCATGCATATGAAATTCTATCCGACCCCCAGAAACGCCAAGTTTACGACCAGTATGGTGAAGAGGGTCTCTCCGGCGCCGGTGCCGATATGGGCATGAGCGCCGAAGACCTGTTCTCGCAGTTCTTCGGTGGCATGGGCGGCATGGGCGGCATGGGTGGTATGTTTGGCGGCGGCGGCGGTGGCATGCAACAGCAGGGCCCCAAGCGAAGTCGTGATATCGTACACGTCCACAAGGTATCCCTAGAAGATCTTTACAAGGGCAAGACCTCCAAGTTGGCGCTCCAGAAGACCGTCATCTGCGCGAAATGCAACGGCATCGGCGGTAAGGATGCTAGCAGCGTCACCAAGTGTAAGGGTTGCAACGGCATGGGTATGAAGACCATGATGAGACAGATGGGTCCGATGATCCAGAGATTCCAGACCGTCTGCCCGGATTGTAACGGCGAGAAGGAAATCATCAAGGAGAAGGATAAGTGCAAGGTCTGCCAGGGCAAGAAGACGGTCTTTGAGCGAAAGGTCATCCACGTCCCTGTCGACAAGGGTATGAAGGACGGCCAGCGGATCACTTTCCAAGGAGAGGGAGACGCCGGTCCGGATATCATTCCTGGCGATGTTATCTTTGTCATTGAGCAGAAGCCACATCCTCGATTCCAGAGGAAAGACGACAATTTGTTCTACAAGGCTGAGATCGATCTGTTGACGGCATTGGCCGGTGGCACGATCGCTATCGAGCACCTCGATGAGCGTTGGTTGCAAGTTACCATCTTGCCCGGCGAAGTTATCAGCCCTGGTAAGCGCATTCTTCCCGAAATTACACAACAGAAAGGAAATCATATTTGTGAAGCCGATTACTGACTCTATTCCCATATAGGTGAGCTCAAACTCGTCCGCGGCCAAGGCATGCCATCGTACAGGCACCACGATTACGGCGATTTGTTCATCCAGTTCGAGATCAAATTCCCAGAGAAGCACTTTGCCGCTGAAGATGTCATTGCGAAGCTCAACGATATCCTACCACCCCGCAGCCAGCCCGAGATCCCGCCAGATGCTATGGTTGACGATGTTAACGTAGAGGATCTGGATGCTCAAGCCCAAGCCAGAGCTGCCAACGGACCGATGGATGAGGACGATGACGAACACCCAGGACACGAGCGAGTGCAGTGCGCATCGCAGTAAATGTGATGCTCTTTCTTTCCTCTAGTCTGGTTCCCTTTTTATCTTGGCCACCTTTTAGCCTTTGGGTGCTTGGTCTACTACCAAATTTGCGTTTGCGGATGGTATCAGCGAGAGATAAACTGTTTCTAGCCGGTCGGCATCTTCTATGCATATAGAACTCTTGCTTCCAAGAAGGATGGATAGATGGATGTACACTGGCGATCTAGTCTACTGTACCCCCCCTTCTTTTTTCTTTCAATATTCACCGGTTACCTTGTATTCATATTCTTTCCCGATTATCATTTTGCCCCCCGTTCGTCTTTCCTTGCGTGCTCAAATGCATTTCCGGGGAAAACAAAAATACGATGCTGAAGCAGACGAAAAAGAGAAAAAGGGCTTCTGGGTTGTGGTTTCTGGTTTTCTGTATCTCCATTCTTTTTTTTTGATTATCACCGAGACGCCTTCCTCTCTCTCCTACCGACATAATCGATACCTTCATCCATCCTCTCTTAACCCGACATCGTCCATTTGTTTCAATATTGTCAGTCCTGTCTAACCCAATTCCTGGATAGAATCTCTAACGTCGCACAAACACACACGCCGGAGTTTATAAGGTCGATGTTTTACTTCTACTTCCCTTTATTTCCTTTGTTTAGTGAATGTCCTAGTCCTGTTTGTCCTCTCTTTATTTGTGTAGGGAAGGAAGAAATGGTTGTTTTCTCAAAATGCTACGATTCCTTGTTTGTCATTCGCATCGACATACATCGTAATGCTATTCATACATGTAGACTGTGATTTTTAGTGAATACAAAATGAATTGACACAAAGATACCAGCCATTGCTGCCGTCAGTTAGTTAGTTAGTAATCGTGACCAATATTCTTCCCTTTGCGGTGTAATAAATGGCTGAGTGCACAGCCACGCCAAATATCGGATTGGATCCCGTTGTGGCGCGTGGACTGTTTGTTGTTTGTATGCGTTGTGGCGCGGGCAGCGGAGTGACGCAGAAAGCCAATTCAAGATCCTGCCTCAACTCTCCGCTCCGCATCGTCTCCTCTTCTTCATCTCATCACACCACTCTCAAAACCTCACACCCAACGACCGCTCTCCCGCCGTCACTCCGCTCGACGACCGATTCACATCAGCACGCCGGCTCCTCTTCTTTTCAAGCCTGTTCTTTCTTTCATATTCGTTTCTGGTCGCTTCTTTCGCCGGGAACACGCGTTGGGACTAGGAGAACACCCGCAAGAAACCCACCGCTTCTCCTAGATCCTTGCCCTCAAGAGAAAAAAAAACCCCCCTTCAGACATTGCAATTTGCAATCAACATCCCCATATTATAGAGTCTTCTTCAATTAGGTGAGATATAACCCTCGATAACCGCCCCTTTTGGATACAGATTCACTTCACCGGACGTCTTTTGGTACCTACGAAGAAAGTTCTCTTCCACAACTCTTTCCCGAGCAACGAGGAAGAAAAATCATGTCGCAAGATCAACTTGAAGACCCATCGTCCTACCAACACTCACGATCCCGAGAACGATGAAACCTACACCTTCACGTCATGGCCTATTTAACCCCTCTGCATCCTCACTTCCCGAATCATTTGAGTTTCTCGATACACCATTCTACGCCAGCATGGGGAGTCTGATGGGATCAATCTTACCCGTGTCGTGAGTCCGGGACTCCGACGGAACTCCCGGGCTCTCGGCATCATCATCAGAATTTTCTCATGTTTCCGGGGCTGTGATATTGTCAATAATGATGTTACTGGAACGGGAGTATTATCTTTTGGAACTGCTCGAGTGTGCATGGATGTCGTTTCGGCAATGAAAAACAAAGATGGATATAGGAATTTTCCCTTTCTCTCAATGGATTTGCTGGATGCTTCGGAAGGACTTTTTTCGCTCTCTTTCTGTATTTCTCAGGACTATGTAACGATTTTAGGGCTAACGGATTTTCTTCTTACGGAGAGCGACAGTGAACGACAAGAAAAAAAAGGGCCTTTGAAGGATTTCGGTTTGGTAATTAGATTTACAGACCGTCCTCCTTTCCTTATTTCTTCGTCACTTGCCTCCCTTTCTATTTTTCAGTCCCCATAAAGAACCCCATCGAGACTCTTTTACGGAAAACCCCCGGTTCTTTTTACCATACAAGAAACCCACACTCCAAAGAACCCCGATCTTGACGAATCTTAAGAAACCCTAAGCAACAAACTCGATTCTAAAAGATCGGTCCGGACGTCTGAATTCTTTCTTTTTCACGGGGTGAAAGAATTGCGTCTCTCTACATTGCTGTTTTATCTGTTCGAAGCATAAGAAACCACCCCTTTCTCATTCTTATCACAGAAGACACATATTTCTTGAACCTTTCCGAAGGTTCATTAAACAGGACTTACTCAATTCTGTTTCATTGTTGTGGAGTTGATCATAACTTTCAATCAGCCCACCAACGTTGCAAACAGAAACTGAAGCACAAGTCGTACCCTTCTTGTTTTTGTTACAAACAAACAACATCATCATCAAGAAACCCTCCCTCCACATACACACACATCGTCATTTCATTGGGCCCCTTCTTCTCAAATTTCACGATGACCGGAAGAAGCTCGCTTCCCGCCAACCTTGGCCGTCGGTCTGGGGGCGCATCTGGAGGAATCCAAAAGCGACGTGCCTCAGCCAGAATCGACAGGGAAGGGGACCTCGACATGGGAGGCCAAGCGCCAACCGGTCCTAGGGCCCGTCCGATCAGCGCGACGAAACCGAGTAGACCTCGTTCCGCCACCCACGCGGGTCAGAAACCCGAGACTGGTCCGGCGAAAGGCCTTCGTCCCGTTGCGCGCAACCCAGCTCGAATGCCAATCGGTACAGTCAAGGGTGTCAGACAGCCAGCTGGAGGTTTTATTGAAATGAAGGTGACTGGCTGGAAGAATCTCCCTAAAGTCAATGACATCGAGACGATCATCTTCCTGGAGAAAAAGTTGAAGGAAAAGTTACGAAAGGTAAGCAACGTCGTTCACAGCTGCGAAAGCAAAAATTCTCGTGGTCCGGGCTCAGCTAACATCCATCGCCATATAAAGCCGAGAGCTGTTGGTGATAACATCATGTTTCAAATTCCTCTCGTCAAAGTACCCGCAGTCCTCGAATGGGATAACGTTGCATTCGCCGGCGGAAATCTAAGAATCCAACCTGTCAACGAACTTCCTGCTAGCATACAGGCAGCCATCAAGCCAACCATGGATCGCTCGGAAGACGCCCAGCAGATCGCTGTCCTCCTCAAGAACGTCTTGATCTCACGATACGTCGCTGACGCCAAAATGCTCGACCTCTCCGCCCTGGCTACTCATCCGCAGTTGCAAGGTAGTGGATTCTTCAGCCAAGAGTCTACCAGGGCAAAGATGTTCCCCGCCCTCATGAAGGTTGCCGATGAGCAGTTCACCAACCGCGCCGAAAAGCGTGAACAAGTCGTCAGCGTCAATCTTTCGAACAACACATTGCCAGATATCAATATGGTTGTTTCTCTGTCAATCACGTTCCCCGAGCTTAAGAATTTGAGCTTGGAGAACAATAACATTTCCACCTTCAAGCAGTTGGAGGCCTGGAGGTTCAAGTTTCGAAAGCTGGAACAGCTCATCCTCACCGGCAACCCAATCACTCAACTACCCAACTATCGAGAAGAAGTTCGAAAGTGGTGGAAGTCCCTTGTCATGCTTGACAACGTCGTCTATTCGGAGCCGCCACCCGCTTTGAAGGACAATAAGGGTACCGGCCCTGGACCTTTCCCTCACATGCCGCTTAGTGTCCAGCCAACGGGCATGGTTGACGATCAAGAGCATACCAACAACTTCCTCTCCACGTAAGTCGACACGTTTTATACCGATAACATTATAATCAGAAAACTAATCAAGATGTAGATTCTTCCCGATGTTCGACTCTGATCGAAAGGGATGTATGCAGAAGTTTTACAATGAAACTTCTCTCTTCTCCATTTCAGTCAACGTCTCCGCCCCACGACTTTCCGGTGACAGCAAACACAATATCCAAAAATGGGACGCCTACATTCCCAAATCTCGCAACATGGTCCGCCTTCGTAACCCGACTGCCATCAAAGACCGCTGCGCGAAGGGTCCTCCCAGCATCCTCAAGATCTGGGACACCCTTCCTCGCACCCTCCACGATGTTACTGATCCCTCAAAATGGGCCTATGATAGCCGCAATGTCCCCTTTGGCGAAATGATTGGCATGCAAATGACGGTGCACGGAGAATATGAGGAGCCTGAGAATGTCGCCAGAGAAGGTGTCGCTTCTAAGCGCAGCTTTTCGCGAACATTTCTCGTTCTCCCCAACGGTGCGGATGGATACCTCGTCAGGCGTGATATTCTCACTGTTAGAGCCTACGGAGGTAGCAACGCCTGGTCTCCTGAAGCGCTGACTCAAGCCCAACAACCACCACAAGCAGCTGGTGCCGCTCCTTCGCAACTCCCACAGGGCGGACCGATCGATCCCAAGCAGCAGATGATCGCTCAGCTAATGGGCCAGACTGGATTGACGCAGAAGTATGCGGAGATGTGCTTGGACCAGACCGGGTGGGATCTATCAAAGGCCTTGCAAGCCTTCAATGAGGTATGTTTTTAATGCTATTCCTGACTATTGTAGAGATGAAATACTAATGTGGTTTGTAATAGGTTCGCGCAAGCGGCACACTCCCGCCAGATGCACTCACTCAGTCGGCTGCAGCTTAGTATGCTACTTACGAGCCTGAGTCGAATGGTTCCCCACGCCCTCTCGGCCTCTGATTCAAAGCAGCCATTCTCCTCCTCCGATTCTTTCATCATTAGACGACATGATAGAATCCATACCTTACTTCGACTTTATTCTCGGTCGTATACGAACCGTAACACATTCTACCTTTCTTCCCTTTCGTTAGGCTTTTTGCTTGTTCGACGGCGTTATTGTCTGTTTACGGGTTGTATAAAATATCACTGCGCACGTGCCTTTTCTTCCACTTTAAATTTCCGAGACTAGTATCGGCTCCCTAACGCCGGTGTCTTTCTCACTTCTCATCATCACTGTTCTGCAGAAATTTTCTTCTACTTTTATCATCAATTGTATAAAGCAATTCGCACAGGGCGTTATTATTCGGGGGAGATGAAATGGAATCGAATATTTTACTTTTTGGAGAGAATCTCTTTATCTTACATGTTCAACCGTCATACAGTGCTTATATCTGCCTTTTACTTTCTCTCTGTTATATGAAGCTGAGAATATTACTGGTCACGAAGAGACCATTGAGATTTGGGAGAAGAAAGAATGCAAATCTATAGCTATATGGCGGGCCACTCTGACCGCCTGGAACACTCTATCGCTTTTGATATCGTTCATAAACTGTGATTTGAAGTATTAATGTTCCTGCGATGTAATTAGTCTAAGTAAATTTGAAAGTCGCCGTCCTCCACTTCAGACATCTTTCTACCGTAAATTCACGTATTCTGTTTAAAGAAGTTTTGCAACATCCAACGCAAAATTCTTCAAAGAGTCACGAAAACCTGTGCCATAAAGACCCACCACGCGTGCCAAAAACCACGACAGACAAAACGCGGGGAAAGGGAGCGGGTATCTCTTGTACATAATAACTATGTCAAGCATGAAACGGCTAAAGCTCACTGTTCCCTCCCGCCATTGTCATTCCATCGCGCAGACCAATCGCCCTTTTTGCCGGCCCTGTCTGCTGTCATTATTAGCAGCGCCGCCGTCTCCTCAATTCCAACAAAAACAACGACTGCTCGCCTTCTCGACCGCAGCTGCACGCCATGCGAAACGCAAAACGACGGTGTCAGTATTATCGTTACCGCAGGGCGCGTTATCCGTAGAACCGCTGCCGGAGCTCGCGCGTCCGCAGGGTCCCCAGTATCCGCATGTGATCGCGCAGGTGCGGTCTAATATCGACAAGTTCTCGGATTGCGTGGTGCTCACGCGTGTCGGCGGGTTTTATGAGCTGTATTTCGAGCAGGCGGAGGAGGTGGGTCCGCTGTTGGGGCTGAAGGTTGGGAGGAAGAGGACTAGAGGGAGGGATATGGATGTGCCTATGGTACGTTTGGATTTGTCCCTTATGCATACACATATATTTGTGTCTTGTGTCTTTATGTCTTATAAGGGGAAAAGATGAAAGAAATTGAAAAAAGGATAAAAGTTGGGAAAGTGTGATTCTGATGATTTTAGAAGGCAGGATTCCCGTTTTTTCAACTAGATCGCTTCCTGAAGATTCTCGTGCAGGATCTTTCCCGGCATGTTGCGATCTCGGAGGAGTATCCGAATCCGAATCGGGAGGATAAAGAGCATCCGAGCCATGGGTTATTGTGGGATAGACGGGTGACGAGGATAATCACGCCGGGAACACTGATCGATGAGAAGTTTATGGATCCTTATGAGAATAATTACTTGTTGTGCGTGTGGCCGACGAGTTCTAGGTCTCGAGAAGGAGGAGGAGGAGGTACAGTACCCGAATCGATGCAGGAAGCCATGGATGTGCAAACCCCCGTTGGTTTGGCGTGGTTGGATTTGTCGACTGGTGATTTCTTCACGCAGATCAGCACCCGTGGATCTTTAAGTGCTGAGCTGGCAAGGATCGGGCCGAAGGAGATTGTGGTGGATGAGAGTTGTCGTGATACACCTGAAGTCGCACTGTTGGAGCAGGAGAAGCGGTTGATGACTTTTCATACCTCCTCGATCCTGCCGCAGGATACGGCGTCGTGGAATACTTTGCTCGAGCATGGGTCTACCTCTGCGGTGTCGTATCAGGGGTTCGAAAAAGAGGAGATAGCGGCAGGGAGTACGCTGTTGAGCTATGTGAAGGATAAACTGCAAGGTCTAGCGATGAAGTTACAGCCGCCGATAAGACGGGCGAAGGAGAATAATATGCTGATTGATGCGGTTACCATGCGGGCGTTGGAGGTTAAGACTACCATGAGAGATGGGATTACTGGAGGAGTTGGAACGCTGTTTAAGACTGTGAGGAGGACAGTGACGAGAGGGGGGACGAGGAAGTTGGGGATGTGGCTAAGTATGTTATCCCTTCCCATTGGGTATTTTTTGTCACAAGCAGGTATTAACGAACTTGTGTGTTTACAGCATCACCAGAGACCAGCGTGAGGGTTATAAACGACCGTCTGAACCTCGTCGAGCATTTTATACAGAATCCGCGGCTGTTGGGAGACATCCAGTATAAACTTAAACTTACGCACGATTCTCAGCGGCTGGTGCAAAAGATGTCCCTCGGCCGCGGTGACGCTGATGACCTTGTCGCCCTAGCAAGAACAATATTCGCTACGCAGGACATCGTGAAGCGAATGAACCTACAGCTACCGACGAAAAGCGAGCATTTGGAAGTAGTGCAGAATCTGCTAGGTCGGTTATCAGAGCAGAAGGAACTGGCTGAGAAAATCATGGGCTCGATTGATGAGCAGGGACTCATGTTGCAACATACGATTGAGGATTTAAAGGCTGCCGAAATTACCGAACTGGCAGAGGCGGTCGAAGAAGGGAGGATAGTACCTGGAATGAGCGTGGAGGAAGTCGACGAGGATGGGAGAGAGATCGAAGACGAAGACGAGAAGCCGAAAAAACGAGGTAGGAAGACGACACGGAAAACAACAAAGAAAGTGACAAAATCTAAAAGTCAAAGGATTCTCAAAGAGGTGGATCGGGAGAAGATGGAGCCTTGGATAATGCATAAAACGGCTTCGAAGACTTTGGAGAAACTACATGGCAATCTCGCAGATCTCCTGGAGGAGAAATTAGTGATGGAGGTCCAACTATTGGAAGAGTCACAGCTTGCGGAGCATCTTATCAGTTTGAAATGGACGCCCTCGTTAGGGCATATACTACATATCAAGGCCAGGACTATGCCGGATATGAGCGAAGGTATCTTATCCCATGCAATCAGCGTGGGTTCGTCAAAGTCGACGCACTCCTATCATCTACCGCAGTGGACCAAACTCGGGTCGAGGATCGAGATGGCGCGGTTGGCGATTAGAGGGGAAGAGCAGAAAGTTTTGCACGACATTCGGAAGCAGGTTATATTGAACATCAATTCTCTAAGGAGGAATGCCGCGGTATTGGACGAAATTGATATCGCCGGAGGGTTTGCGGTGTTGGCGAAAGAGAGTGGATGGGTACGGCCGATTTTGAACATGGGGACCGCGCATAAGATCATAGGAGGGCGTCACGCGACAGTTCAGAGGAGCTTGGATGATCAGGGCAGGAGCTTTGTGGCCAACGATTGCTTCGTTGGCGATGCGGAGGGGATGTGGATTATTACTGGGTAAGTGAAATCACGAAGCCATGGTGTGGATTGTAGTACGCTAACATTTCTTAGACCGAATATGGCTGGGAAATCCACCTTCCTTCGGCAGAACGCCTTGATTTCTATACTGGCACAAACCGGCTCTTACGTCCCAGCTGACCATGCGGAGATTGGCATCATAGATCAAATATTCAGCCGCGTAGGTTCAGCCGACGATCTCTACAGATCACAGTCAACATTTATGGTTGAGATGATGGAGACAGCACAAATTTTGAAAAATGCAACGGAGAGGAGTTTTGTAATTATGGATGAGGTGGGAAGAGGTACGACAGTCGAAGATGGATATGCGATTGCTGGTGGGGTGCTAAGATACCTATGGGAGGTGTCTAGCTGTCGGGTACTTTTTGCAACCCATTTCCATGGCTTGGTGGACTTGGTTAAGGGATGGGAGGAAGAAGGCGCAGGTAAAAAGGAGGGGAAGATCAAAAAAGTAGGCGCGTATTGTACGGACATCACGGAGGGTAATGAGGAGGCCGGGTGGAGCTATGTGCACAAGTTGAGGAGAGGTGTGAATAGGAAGAGCCACGCGGTCAAAGTTGCGAGAATGGCCGGGCTGCCAGGACTCGCAATAAAGATGGCAGAGAAAATATTGGAGAAAGAAAAGATGAAGAAAGCTAGTGGGCGTTAAATTACTCTATCGTCTCCGAGTTAAAAACCTTAATATCTAAGGTCTTAGAGGGCAGTGTATAGTGTATATATTATTAGATATCCGATGTAGATACATATAATTCTCAAAAATGACACAACAAAATCTACTACCGCTCAATGAAATTTATATATAACGTATTAAATATTAGGGTCAATAATAGTAACTTATGAGGTAGGGATAGCTCTATCCGACTGAACTCTCATCCACTTGCTTTTCGCTGCCCTCTATATATTTGTAAACTCAAATGGCTGAGTTTATGGAAGTTGGTTCTCCCTTACGAATTCGGTTCAAAGAAAGCCACCCCACAAACTCATAGAATTATACGTCCCATTTGCGGGGATATAATTTCATAAAACAAAGTATATCCTTATTTTACCAACTATAATATAAGCTGCCGACATGTCTGCCGGGTTTGGTTTTGGATGAGTTTGTTTGTTGGGTTGGGTGTTTATCAGAGTTCAACCGCATTGAAACTTTAAAACTAGCGTTTTAGCAGCTGAGTTTGAAAAAAATGGTTAGAGAATCGTATTTCAGGATAGTCCCACGTGGGCCTGTCAGCTATCTTGACCCTTTCCCATTGTTGGAAGTAGTTCGAAGTTATGAATAGCAGTGACCAACATTAGAACGTCGCCAAAGTGTTGGGTTTGTGTTGGAGTATCATCAGACAACAGGACCCACTTTGCTCGTCTTATTATCTGCAAGTCATACTCCACTAGTTAGCCTTTCATGGGCAACCTCGCTAAACTTAGCAAAACCTCAAACACAAAGGGGTCTCTCGCCAACTGAGGTGCATATATCTACTGTATCTGTACGCAAATATGTCTACTCAACCGAGAGACACCAGCGAGCCTACTTCCTTTAAACAGAAACTAAGTTCTAGTCCGTTTTAAGAATGAAGCCAAGTTCGATGTGACTCCGCTTCAAGCTATTAATATTTACAACGCCGTTAATGACTGTATCGATATATCTTGTCTTTCAAGTCTGAGTTGTGGGGTATCCGGGTGGATACATAGAGGCTAAATTGGTCACCGCCCGAAGCAACAAAATACCTGGTAAGCCGATTTCGAATTTCCGATCGTGCCGTTGGGGAACGGATTATCCTTATGATGTGGCTCGTTCCTTGAGCAAAGAGAGTACGAAGCTCGTATTCTTTTCGGCTGGGTTAACGGGTCCCTGAGTTTAATATCCCGCGGGGCGCATTTCTCACGAGGAGAAACCCGGATCATCATGAATTTCTATCCTCGAAAGAAAAATTTAATACCTCAAACGCGATTGATGGGCTAGTTTCAATCCTATAATTTGAGCTTTTACGAATCTGTAGTTTTCTATACGCCACTGCGACCCCTTAGGCTTTTTCGTCCGATCCGGATTTTGATGTTTGGTCCCAAAGCGACAGCGACAGCTTAAGGGACCCGAGTTTCAGGTTCCTAGTAGCGCAAGCATAGGGAGACGAAGCACGATCGAACACAAAGCTAAAAATCGAAACTGTGGGCAACTTTTGTCGATCTTGGCCATGGCCGGGTGCTACCCGTGGCATGATCCTTTGTTGTTCTTCTTGGGGTGGTGCTAGGGGCAGCGTTTCAGAAAGATTGAGAAGCCGCGAGGTCTTCACATTCCTCATGGCAGAACACCGGCGACCGGGTCACTCCAGGAACCATTCAGCCGGCAAAAAGTTGGGGAAATAATATAAAGTGGCAACGTGGCTGATATTTCTACATCGTGATCGACATGGTGAGTCTGGAATGAGACGAAAGTTGTTCGGATTATCCATAAACCCGCAGGCCCTTGACGTTGATGCCATCATCGTCCATGCCAACCTGCCCCCATAGCCTGGAGCCGTCTCCTGACTCCAGCGCTCCGATTTTTTGGTAAGAACTTTGGCTTTAGACTCTATTGGGGCTAGTAAGAGGCTTGAAGGAAGCAAGTACCCGGTGGAATAGGCGCCAATCGAGTCACCCGTTTCAGAAAAGTAAATGCTCCCACACACTAAAAAAACACCCCAACCAATGTCAAAAAGAAGCTTGCATCACCTTACAGGGTGGTTGCCAGCATTCTCCCATGTAATTGGACGGAGCGAACGACTCGGGGCAAGGGTGGTGTGTTGTGGGCAGGCATCGGGGAACAAATCCATGGACCACGACCTGGACGCCGGTCGTCGAAAGGGATGAAAAATTTCACAAGACCGACGGTAGTCGAAACGCATTTAGCTTGGCTTGTGAATTCAAAAGTTTGTAACTTTTTGCAAAAAAATATCGTGCCGTCGTCTAAAAAATTGCGAAAGGGGAGCTGCGTAGCCTTTCACGATTCACCACGTCGGCGGTTGGGGGGTAAATGCTCGACTTGAGCTGTATCGATATCGCTGTGCGATGAGCTGTTCGTCTATGCAGGTACTAAATTACTGAACAACGAAGAAAAGCGGCACGGTCCCGTGTCTGCGAGCTAGCTTCCCCCAGTTAAAACTTCGATGGTTTTCGAAAGCAGAAAATCGCGCTCGTTCTGATTTGATATTAGTCGTGCCCCTTTGCGCTGTACAGCTACAACATTTGTACTTGTGGGATTATGTTGACGAGAGCATTAACGTTAGCGGGGTGTCAGCTGCAAGGTACCAAAGACCAGGTCTGACGATATTGCCACAACCCTCACCAGGGCTTCTTTCTGTTGAGGGAACGGGCATGCAGGAACGGGCCAGCACACGAATAACAATTAAAGAAAATGAACACAGAAGAGAAGAAGCTCCAAAAACAACAAACCCCAACTTGTATATGGAAGCTCGAGCCAATAGTTAGGGTTTTCGCGCTGCGCATTTGCAGCGGCTCGCAAAGGCAAAGAAAAAGAGAGTTTTCGAGACAACTGTCGCACGAAGCACAATCACTGGACGGTCTGGTCTCACCGCACGAGCTCGGAAAGTATGTAAGACAACAAGAGGGCAAGAAAAGAAAAAGTAAAGGTTAGGTTTTTGCTCGTGAATTCAGCTGGGCTGTCTAATATATTCTCGCGATAACTCCCTCCTTCTCGCTCCGCCATCTCGTCTTGGACCCCTAGGATTTCTTCTTTCCCTTCCTTTCCCTCCTTTCTCCCACCGGTGTCTTAGTAGACTTTTGTCTTTCATTTGAACCGTCTATTGGCACTGCGCATTCGAACTTACGTTTGCGTATCGAATATATTATTTCTCTCATTTGCAGGATTTTCTAAAAATTCTTTTTCTTCTTCCTTTCTTTACGACAGCGGCTAGCCTGTGTGTTATCCCCACCTGCGGAGCACTTGTTACGACAACATTCATTAATAGGGCTGTGACGTCCCCGAACAAAATTAACCATCTGCATTTCGCATCTGCATTTCGCATCTGCAAGCCCGTTCGATAAAAATAAGAGATATACCATAAGCAATATTATTATTGTTGTTATTATTTTCTGTTTCTATTCCAGGTTAATTCTCTAATTCCTTCGCATCTCGGTTTTTTACCATCCTCCTTCCGCCTTGAGGATAGCAGCAAACACCGACAACACATCCCCCACACCACCGTATTCAGAAAATCCCGTCTCAAGCAGGAATCTGCCCAGAGATACGACAGAGTGAGGAGAAGTGTCAAATATTCACAAGCTTGGAAATTCGACGGTTTCGATAAGACTAGCCGGGAATATCGCCATCGAGCCCGACTTGCTATTCACAGGATAACGCCAACATATCGCTGTTAGCTCGTAACTTCCAACCGGTTTTATCGATTGTTCAAGGCCCCTGATCGAACCTGTCGTCCTCGCGCGTGGGTTCCTTTGTTTCAAGAGCCTTGGATCGCCAGCTTCTGTTACCGCAAAAGGGATCTCAACTGCGGTAGATCTTTCCAATCGACTGAACTTGCGCTGCAGACGGTTCGGACCCACTCGGTCGGCTGCCTCATTCCTCAAGTTCCCACGAGAAGCGCCACTTGGAGAAGTGACCTTTTCGGTGCGTTCGAGTGTCTCTTCTGCAGTTCGTACTATTTTTCGACGGAGCGGCTTTTGAAAAGCTGCAAGTCAGAACCTGTCTGCAGGAAAAACCACAGACCACCACTACAAAAGACCCCCCCTCCGCCTGTTAAAGCGAGCGGAAACGGCTGCCTGTCTGCCTGTTCAAGCCCAGAACACCGCAGAGCAATCTTGGTCACGCTGGACACACCTTTGTTGGCAGTCCTTTCAGACGGTCTCACCAGTCTTTAGCCTTTGAACCCTGCAGGAATAGGAAGCTGGGAGGTCCCGGTCGATTTTCGGCACACCCTCTGCTTCTTTCCAGAAGAAAAACGCACGGCTTCCCTTTTTCGGTAGACTGCCCTTTATAGTCGCTCACCAGTCCCCTCTTTCCTCTCCCTCCTCTTTCCTCCCGCCCACGTTTTATTTATTTTCTTTTCTTTGCTGTTTCCGGAGGGTAGAAATAATAAAGGCAGCAGGTGCTCCCTCGACAACCAACAAGCCTTCGATAGGTTATCAGCAGCATTTAACATCGATACCGTTTTGCATTTCGCAGTGTCAATTGATTTGACGGGGAATTTTCGCATTTCGCAGGCAAATTTGGTTTCACAGGCGGAAACAACACACTCAACGCAACCGGACGTCGGGTCGCACATCCCACAACGCATAACGTCAATCCCACCGCCAGGCAGGCGACTCGCCCCGAACAAGGCAGCTGGACGGCTTCGACAGCCTCATCGACCCCCCCTTTCAACAATCTTATTCTATCTTTCGTCCCGATAGTGATATATAGATAGCCCGCTTCGCTCGCCATGGACAGACTATCGAGAGCCTCCAAGGCGTTGCACCGCTCCAGCAAGAACCTGCGCGACTCCCCTCCAGGCTCGCCGGGACCCCACCGAAGTCACTTTGGAAGCCTCAAGGAGAAGCAGAGCAAGCACTCACGACAAGAAAGCATGAAGTTCCAGATCTCGGCCCCCGTTGAACTCATCTCCTCGACGAGTATGATCTCATACACCTCCAAGTCGTTGAGGAGTCCCAGTCCCACAGGAAGGACCGCTTCCTCGATAGGCTACAACTCGGCTACTTCTTCCCCTGCAATGAGCGGCCCAATGTCGCCGGTCTCGAGCCCTAGACCACAGAACCATATTTTGGTAAACCAGAAATCTTATCATCACCAGCCGCCCTCCCCGGCCTCTGCTAGTGGAGAGTCTATTAAGGGACCTTTCACCCCGGAAATCGGACTTGCAATTTCTGATGTTCTCACCCCTCCGGCCACCCCTCCACCAGACCATATTCCTCGCCGCTCGAGAAGCTCAAGCATCGGTAAGAATGCTGCGATGAACGCCACCGCTACCAGACAATCCGGCAGCATTCACAGGATCAGGAGTACATCCTCGTTGTCCTCTTCGATATCCGCTGGCTCCAGCCACGAAAACTACAAACTCGACACAGACGAGACTGGGAGTCAAGGCTCGGATCCTCGCAGGATAACCACCACTTTTGGCCCCCCGACATCTTACAAAGCACCCGCTGGATCCAACCCTAGAAGCTCAAACGGCTCGACAAACTCAAACTCTTCGTTCAACGGTGTT
Organism: Dactylellina haptotyla; assembly: GCA_031310005.1. Taxonomy (NCBI): domain Eukaryota; kingdom Fungi; phylum Ascomycota; class Orbiliomycetes; order Orbiliales; family Orbiliaceae; genus Dactylellina; species Dactylellina haptotyla. Next base: position 936,726 of record CM062380.1, on the reverse strand, counting down.
TCGGTTACCTCCCACCCAGCCTCCGCATCCAGCACGCCAGCCATGCCACCTCCACCACCACGTGTGACTGCTCGGCGATCTGCTTCAAACCCAAATATGAAGCTCAGCCAGAAGCGCAGCGTGAGCAAGGTCAACCCGTTCGCACACGAACTCGCACAAGTATCCGAGTTGGCAGAAGACATGGGAATCGATTTGGTCGACAACGACTTCATGATCCGAAAGGGTTTGTTGAAGTTCTCAGCAAAGGAATACCTGGAAGTTATCCGGGATGTGGTGTTCTACCCATCGGACTTTAGCGACGAGGAGGAGGCGAAGCCAGTCATACCGCAGCAGAAGAGACAACCATCCCAGTCGCGATCTCAATCACGACCTCAGCCACAACAGAGGAAAGAATCAGAAGTTGCTCCACCACCGATCGTTCCTGTCAGGAGAAAGCCAACTATTCCAGCTGAGAGCCCGAGGCAAATGCACGTTTCGCAAATGCAAATGCATCATATACCGAGATCAGTTCCACAGCAGCAACCTGTTGCTGCCGGGGGTTGGATTTAAAGAATCAAGTGGTGCGGTTTCATTTTTGTCATATCGTCGGCGTTTCAAGTTTCATCTTTCTTGATTGGTCTTTTCATGCCTATATCCTTTTGGATTACGTTAGTTTACGTGCTTTCTTCTTTTTTTTATTTTATGATCAGTGCTGGCTCAACATTTTGCCGGCCTGGATTCTCTGATCGTTATACTATTGCATTTTTCTCTCTTTGCTTTTATGAGTTTGCACTCATTGCACACAGCTTGATCTCATACCTTTACTGCACGGACTGCTGTTTAATTTCATTAATGTTTTGTGGCTTTTTCCGGAATGGGCAAATGCGGCGTTCAGTTTTATGACGGTTTAAAATTACAAGAAGTGGGAGGATCTCAAATCTTCTATTGGCATTTGTCGTTTTTACTATTCATACACTCATTCATATAGATACTAAAAGTGTCGGTTTCAATCTTTACCTATGGATCTAAAACATCCTTGTATATACTTCACATACGCATTGCATTTCTTATCATATACATGTGGTTCCAATTGAGGATTCCACGGAATAGAAAACCGTTATAACCTGAAACAATGATCGCTATAGTATCTTTTGTGTTACCATTAGAAGTCCTAAATAATGTGCATGCAGGGGATTCATCTTCGAAACTTCCCTCACACTTCTAGTAACACTTCTCAAACTATAATCCTAAACTTCAACAGATCCTTTTCTACGATCTCCTGCTTCCTCGCTTCCAGTTCCTCAACATCCCAGTTGATGCACACGAACCTTCCAGCCAGCCATTCCCTCCTCTCCTTGCCGAACCATACCATCGCATCTCCGGGCAACTCCGGGTTATCGATTAGTAGCTTATGCATATGCTCCGGCATCCCGCTAGCTAGTTCAGTCATGACGCTTCCCGGATGCAGCGCGATAGCCACTAGTCCCTTCTCCCAGTGATCGTTCGTCATAAATTCGGTCAGCCGACAGACCGCGAATTTCGTAGTTTGATACGCCGACGCCCCCATGGTAGTGTTATGCGCCCCGTTTGAAGAAATATTGAATATAGTCTTTGTGGATGATTCGAGCACCAGAGGGATAAAATACACTGAACAGAGGTATAAGCCCTTGATGTTCACCTCCCACGTTTTCCACCACTCGTCGGGCTTGCTCTCAGCAAAGGGCACCCATTCTTCCAGGTACCCCGCATTATTGATCAATAGGTCTACAGAGCCACCGAATTTCTCTCCAACCTGGCTGGCGAAACTCTTCACGTCCGATTCCGAGGTCACGTCTACTTTCGCGGATAAGACCAACGGTTCGGCGCGGCCTGCGGCTTTAGCGGCCTCCTTGATCTCAGCCTCGAGTTTATCGAGGGATGAGCGGGCTGCGATTGCGATTTTCGAACAGCCGGCTTTGGCGAAGGAGATTGCGGTTGCGTAACCTACGCCCTTGGAGGCCCCTGTGATCACGACGGATTTGTTTGTCAGATCGGCTTTCAAGGGGGAGATGGTGTCGTAGGTTTCGTGGTGGTATTTGACAAAGTCGTGGACGGCTTTTGTGTTGTTTGTGATACCGCGGTAGTCCATTTTGGGTGGTATGCTGCTGTGTGGTCTCTTTTTGCTTTGGCTTTTCGTAACGAATAATTGGGAGAACAGCTTATAATTTGTATGACAGAAAGAGGGGATTTCAGAGGCTACAGATTGTTTATATAAGATCCGCTGGCTTGCCAGAGTGCTGGAGTTAGTCCCAAATTTGTGGAGTTAAGGACTTAACGCCTTAGTCAGTTATGAATGTAGTCACCGTATCTCTCTCTCGCCCGAATACACGCCAGTGATATCAGCGGCAGCCGAATTTGGTAAGTTTGGCTCCAAATCTTCATTCTGGGAGCCGGTTTTGTGATGATCTTTTGGGTATAGCATTTATGTAGTAGAGACTTATTACCGGGTCTTATTAAGGCCGAATAGTGCATTGTTGCCTGTGGTCGGACTTTTGCGTTCACCGAGTGGCAAAGTGGGGCTCACAACTACCGTGAATTCAAGCTTTGTGACGACTATATCCAGAGATCAATAGATCGGCCCAGGATTGTGGATCCGGACCGAGCCGAAACTTTTGGTCTCGATGTCAATTAATTATTGTGAGTTATTGCATGTGCATATCTGAGCTCGGAAATATACAAATTCTTGTTATTATATCAATCTTAATTTCACTAGATCCGCGGGCTGCTTGAATTGACGGGCTTGAGAGCAAGGAATGATGTCATATTCCGTGAGATTTTGGATATATTGATACTATAAATAGCCAGGAACCAATTAAATATCTGTGAAATTGTGCTTTCATCCGGCCCAAGAACTGGAGATGGTACTTTCGATATGATGGAACCATTGGCCGCGCATCTTCATAGACTGCTCTGCAGATGACTAAGATATCAACTAGCCCGGCTAGCTCAATCGGTAGAGCGTAAGACTCTTATATCTTAGGATATCTTAAGGCTGCGAGTTCGAGCCTCGCGTTGGGCTGATTGAATTTTTCTTTTGCTTGGTCTAGTTTTGGTATCTCAAAGTTTTCTCATGATTTTTTCGCATTGTCGGGAAGTGAAACTTTTTTTTGTGTTAGTGAAGTCCTCGTCCGAAGATAAGTAAGGCCCAACACGGAAGGCGCAGGAATCCAACACGGATACTAGCGGAATTGGGCTCGCCAATCATAAAACAGGGAAAGGCGTCTGTTGCCTCTGTGTCATACCTTATCCGGTGCTCGTGAATACAACCACCGACGTCCCTTTGTGCCTAAAGAGTATCTGGTAGTGTGCCCCAATCGCATCCTTGACGAACCATCTGCAATGGCGCCGGAAAAGATAATCATAGATACTGATCCAGGGTATGATCGCGTTCCGCAGCCGCCGATATCCGGGGGTCTCATTGGATCGCATCTATTAGCTAACTTTGTACCGCTATATTTGTAGAGTGGACGATATTCTTGCTCTTTTACTTGCGCTGTCTGCATCGGCGGAAGAAATTGAGCTTTTGCTTGTTTCTGTAAGTATTGGGTTGCACACGACTGAAATGGGGCTGCGAATCCGATTTTCTCTTTTCGGGTCCACCTGCTGACGGTCGATGTCTTTCGCAGCTTACATTTGGAAACATCGATGTTGAGAAGTAAGTAAATAACAATAATTCCATGATATCCTGAGAAAGTAGTTATTTTAACACTATATATTAGCTGTTTGAGAAATGCTGTTTCTTTGTTCCACGTGCTCGAAAAAGAGCTTGCGTGGCGAGAAGCCAATGGGAAGCCGATAGGATATGAGTCTCTCCGCAAGTATAAACCAATACTAGCTGTCGGTGCGGAGCAGCCATTGGATGAACAACTTCTCATGGCCGATTATTTCCATGGAATTGATGGACTAGGCGGGGTCCACACCAAGGTACTATTCCCTACTCTCTTGGGAATGAATCTGTTAACTTATTAACATGAATAGGCGCCCAGTTTCACTCCGGAGAATGTCTTCCGCCATCTTTTCCATTCACCTTCGGCTTCTTCTGCTGAAATTCCACCAGATGCTCCCACACCTCTACCTAATGAATGTCTCTTCACTCCTTCTGCCGCCCCGGCATATCTCGAGATTCTCTCACAGCTGAAATCTAACCCACCCAATACGGTTACCATTGTTGCTGTTGGCCCGCTTACCAACCTCGCTCTAGCTGCCGCTCACGATCCAGAAACCTTCCTTCGTGTCAAAGAAGTCGTGATAATGTCTGGTACTATCGACATGGAGGGCAATGTCACACCAACTGCGGAGTTTAATTCCTACGCAGATGCTGTAGCTGCTGCTCGAGTCTTTGCGCTGACAAGCCCGAGCCCGAGGAGTACCGTTCCCCCGTGTAAATCTCTAAAAGCGTACCCGGAAACCCTCCCGTCCAAGTTGAACCTTACCATCTTCCCACTGGATATTACAACAATGCATCTACTCAACGAGGCAGAATTTAATAGTCTCACGGGCCCGTTGAAGGAACAGGGCAGCCCCTTGGCGCAATGGAGTAATGTATTCATTCATGCTACCTTCCGAAAGATGGAGAGTCTTTACGCTGCTGCGGCTGGGGAGTCTGCGAAGCGGATTCAGGATGTTGATATCTCACTTCACGATCCACTTTGTGTCTGGTATATGATCACCAAGCATCTGGATGGGTGGAAAGCAGTAGATGATAGGGATATCAGAGTTGACGCGACAGGTCAGTGGACAAGGGGCATGTATGTGGTCGATCGAAGGACGAGGAAGAAGCCTACGATAGAGGAGATGGCCGGACAAGAGGAAGTGGAGGGTGATTGTGATGGGTGGTTGCACCCAGCTTGGGGGAATAGAGTTCGACAGATGGTGGAGAGTCCGGATCAGGATAAATTCGGTGGTGATATGATTAGGAGGATATTTTTGTAGATTGCATGGTACCCCTGCAATGGCTCACTCGGGTTATATAGATGCAAATGCGAAGTTTTAAGAATATAGATGTGTTAATAAGTTTGTAAAGGAGCGTGTTAGATTTATTGTTTAGATACATGAAATTGGAAATTGACCACATGAGGTTACGTTTCTTGCCCTTCTCAACCTAAGCTAATCTAGTACAGATAGTAATCCAAGGAGTTGCGATATTCAGATAACTAGAGAAGTCATTGTTATGCTAAACGAGAAGGTGAAGTTGTAGATGGGCATGGAACACGAGGAGATGGGATCACAGGGTAAATACCACGGTGTGGAGATGGTATTTACTCTATAGTACAAGCTCCTCGTGTTCCATGCCCATCTACAACTTCACCTTCTTCGCCTTCGCCTTCGGAACGCAGTCCAAAAAGCCACCCATCTTTCGCGTTTGCGGCAAACCACACGTAGCTGAATCAGAGAGATTTTAGCTCCGTGGCGTTTCCGTTCGGTGGCTACCTGATGGATGCAAATCGGTAGGAATGCGTGTGAAATATCTAGTGCAGAATTATCAATCTCAGCTTGTCTGCAGGGTGGCCCATGAATTTGACACAGAACTCTCTATAAGCCACCCAAGATCACACTTGAACTCTAAGTTCAACAACTTGGATGAATAGGTGTGATCTTGGGAAGCTTAGAATCAGAGTAATTTCAAATTGACATGAACTCCGAGTGCAGATTTGCGAAATGTCTGCAACTTATTGGTGATAACTGCGTGGATTAGTACCATTCCACCTCGACCGTTCTTCCAGGAACGGATGGATGACCGCGTCGAGTTGGTCTGGTGGATAGGGTTGGGGTGGGGTGGGGTCAAGATTACAAATGAAATAAATCTGCTGAATAGTAAAAGAAAGTCACAACTAATGGAAACAAAATGAACATATATCGCGAATGATAACAACCTGTTAAATCAAAACCGAAGCATATTAAACTTGACAAAGTAAGAATATGGTGTGCTCTGAAAACATTTCATGAAACTACATTTGGGGCCATTGATAGACAGAGGCACTAACGGCCATCTATAAATGTTGATTTGTTTATTTTTTACTTTGAAAAGGAGGGGAATGTCTGAGGGTTCGATAAAGAAAGAAGAAGAGTGTGCGCGAAAGAACTAGAAGAGCCACTATAAAATAGAAATTTCAAAAAAAAGGAAACCTGGTGGGTTGGAGGTTTAGAAAGGAAGAGATTAACACAGTTTCACCGTGTTAAGCATCGCTAGTCGAACTCTGGGCCATTTTGGCCTTTTTTGCTGTAATGAGCTGAAGCTGTAATTGCGCATGTTTCTTGCCCCGCCGTAAATGGTGGCTAATGTTATCGGATCTTGGAAAGTCTCTGCCGCAAAGGCTGCATTGGAATATATGAATACCATGTCCTGCTAAGTGATCTTGGAACTTTTTAAAGTTTGACCAGTCGCGGACAATACGGAGCGGATCTGGGCAGTCCTCATCTGGACAGCGGTGTGGACATTCTTTTCTCGCTTTAATCTGGTTATTCTTTCCATCCACACGTTTCCGATCATTTGTTTGCTTTTGCTGACTCCGGGTTGGTTTTTTTTTGGTTGCTTGGCGGATGTTTCTATTGTCAACGGCTTCATCCAGGGTCAGTTCGATAATAAATTGCGATATATCCTTTTTGGAGAGTTTAATTTTTGGAGTGCTGGGAGATGGGTTTGCAGTTTCGTGAGATGCTTCCACGGTAGTGTTTAGGGGTTGTTGTTCATCGAAGGGAGAAGTTGCCAGCAGGGGTGTAGAGGATGTTGACACTGGGCTTTGAGGAAAATTCGGGGTTTGAAGGGCCGTCTCCGAAGACGAAGAGAAAGGGGGAGAGGATTCAGAGACGCATGAAGGGTGGCTATTGGTATCTACTATTTCTTTATTATCATTTTGTTAGTATAGGGAGCGTGATATGATATGATGAATCATTTTGACCTGTAATACCTGGTAGCTGACTTTCGGCGACGTCATTAGCGCCTATGCTATCAAAAAGGTCTGGCAAATATTGATCTTCGCCATCATATTGCCCAGTGATACCAATGCTACTGCTCCATGTAACAAGGGGCTGGAAATCGAGTGGTTGTCCGAGAAGAGAGGCCGAGTCTGTGGTTGTACAGAGATTAGTATACGGGCATCCGGATTCCTTCTCTGAAGGTTTATCAGAACGACCATTGAGAGCTTAATTACCATGGTAGACTTCGGGTTGCGTTGGTAGTACGCCATCACAGCTCAGTTCATCCAAGCTGTATGTATTTTCGGGAAAGAATTTGAAGACTTCCTTGGGGTCTTCAACTTGAATTATGTTTTGGGGGTTAGAAGGGTTCAAACAAAACGGGTCTTCATAAAAGAGATCAAGATGAGTCCGTCCCTCCTCAATTCGATCAAATATATTTAGACTTCCGATGTGTCTAGCGTCTAAACTGAGCTGCCAGTCGAGTTTGTCGTCGACAATTTCAGTTTGTGTATCGTTTCCAAGAGTGATTAACCGTGGATCGATATAAGATGTAATTTTGAGAGAGGTGGAAAAACCTGAGGGGAAGTTTTAAGTAGGATACGAGAGGGCTCAGTTCCGACTGGTGAGGGAGCCACCGTCGGAAACTTGTGCCCTATGTTTTAACAATTGAATATCGTAATAAGAGAATCTATGCCAACGGGTGGAAAAAGAATCTGGGGTACGGGTCAAATTAGCCCAATACCCCAGATAGCAGGAATTGATTATAAGGAAACAATTATATTAATATAATTGCTCTAGCTCGGCGGTAAGAGAAAGGAAAGGAAAGAAAGAGAATTCTTTAAAAGCAAAATCGCCCTTTTATGCCAGCAATGCCGGCCGTGGTTTTCACCAAGTCATGATCCCTGTCCGAGGTCAAAATTCAGGCCGCAAATGCTAGCCAATGAGAGCGACAGGTCATTTCAGAGATCCTTCTGGAGAAAAAGTCAGAAACTCATGCAGTGTTTGTCACAATTTTTGGAGCCTCCTCCGGGGTCAAATAAATTTATATAAATACTTAAGTGGTGAGCGGTTTCAATTTTAGAATTTCTAGCACCTGGGCTTGTGACTTTCTGACGTCAAAAATAAATATAAATACGTACTAGCTATTTCTGGATACCTTGGAAGTTTACATCTCCAAGGAGCCCGATGTTTGCCCATCGTCAAGATATCGCCCCTCACGTGTGCCCTAGTTGCTAATTGTACCGTAGCGCCAAGACAGACAAGGTTCCAAAATCCAACAACTTCTTTATGTCATGTAAAATGCTCTAAAAGTATGAATACGAGAAAACAGCGTTTTTCTTTTTGTTAGTTAGAATATACCCTAAAATAATCCAATGCAGTAAATTTCGTCAGACTTGCAGTAAAGGGACGCTATAGCGTAGTTTTCTTGGGAAGCACGGCAAGCTGTGGACGGGCGCGGCAAGCTCGGGGAGAGTAGCTAAGTCTACCCGAGCTTGCCACCCTCGTCCACACTTTTCCTGTCGCCTGTTACTGCAAATCCGGCGATTTCGTTAATTCTATGCCTTAACAGCGAGGGTTGCCAGATTTTGCAGAGGGAACATCTTTTCGTCGACGAAAACGTAGAGATTTTAGTGATGCCCCTTCTGCAGAATCTGGCAACCGTCGGCGCTAAGGCAAAGAATTAACGAAAGCGCGTGTAAAATAAATACTGTATAGATATCTCGCATTGCGATCTCATGTCGATCGGCAATTCTTCATGATAAAAAGATCGCAACTCGGATTCGCATCCGAGGTGCGATCTGAGAATCATGAAAGATTGTCCATTCACATGAGATCACAGTGCGAGACCGCGAGATGTTGACAACTAATGGTAACCGCGTGGTTATTGCCATAGTCCACTTCGACTTTTCCGATCCAGAGGAGCGAATAGACTAGATGAGTCTCTATGGTACCTGGCAGGAGTTGCCATTCGCGTAAGGCTGGGTGTTAAAAAAAGTAATGAAAATGAAGAAAAAGAAAGGGAATAAAGCAGAACAAAAACAGAATAGAAATAGGGAAACTTCGCTGAGGCTGGGATGAGTTAGGAGGGGAGCTAAAGTTACCCGGCGACGAAAATAATAAGGAGAAAGCTTCCACAGCGTAGAAAAGCACAGCTGAAATGGTTAGGGAAAAGGAAATAAGAAAGGGTGGAAACAAAATGCAATAGTGCGAAATAAAATGATACTGAAGTTGAAATTTTGTGCCACTTAGAGGCTAACAAAGTTACCGCTGGATTAACGATCGTTTGAATGGTTCAAGATAAATAATGAAGGCAATAATGCTGTGGGTGAAAATTATATATCGAGGGAATTTGCCGATGAGAGGGGAATATGAAGGTTATGACGAAAATGACAATATTTAAATGAAAACGAGTGTGGAAATAAATTCGTGAAACTAACAGGAATCGTAAAAAACAAAAAGACAATAAAAAATAGTAGCGCGGTAGATAGAAACATCGCGTCAAGCACTGCTTATTAACCCCCTAGCCCGTATTTGCTCTCGCTGCCTTTAAATGCGCCTGTAACTGTTCCCGATAATCTTCGTGTTCCTTGTCAAATTTTAGATGATTGACGAGATTATCGAGCCTGGCGTAGTCTTTGCTGTAGACGCCATATTCTTTGTCGCAAATTTGGCAGACAAACATGCAGATATCATGCCCACCCAAATGGTCTTGAAAATATCTGTAGTTTGACCAACGTGGGTCTGGGTCTGTGCATTCGGGGTCTGGACAGCGGTAGGGACGTATCGTTCTTTGTTTGGGGGACCTGTTTTTTCTGTCGATACGTCGTTGGTCTTGTGACTTTTTTTCCAAGCTCCGTGGAGGCCCTGGACCTAATTCGGCCCAGCGGAGAGCTCTTCGATGAAGAGCTTGATCCGGTGTGAGAGTTCTGACTCTTGATGCAACATTTTCCAGAGTTAACTTAATATCTGGGCCTTTGATGGCGCTAGAGGGAGCATTTTGGCTTTCTTGTGCGTGCTCATGTGAATGTGGTTGTATTAGTGGTGGTGGTGGTGGTGGTGGTGGTGGTGTTAGAGAGGTTATCAATGGAGGCGTATAGGACGCTGCAGACTCGTTGGCTGTAGCGGGGGTCTGCGGTGCCGTTGTCGCGGGTGACGAAGAGGAGGGCGATGAGATACTGGATAATGTTGAATAGTATCTTTCAACAAGGTCCCGGACATCAGTGACTTCGTTGTCACTCATGCCATCCGCAAGTTGATCCCAGCGGCGGGCAGGATCGTCATCACGATCGAGCTCACCGCCATCGTTGTTGCCTCCTTGAGGGGAGAGAGTTTGATGCTGAACGTTCGAGGTTATCTCCTCTAGGAGTCCCGGTAAAAGATGAGGTTCGTGGGTTAAGCTAAGGTGTGTTCGCTCATTCTCACAGCCATATCTTTTTTCTTGATTTCCTTCTTCTTTTCCGGAATTTGGAAGATTGGTAGGTGTTCTCGACGCGGTAGGTGGTACAGGATATTTAAGATTAATGTGATCGTTTTGTGATTTGTCAAGAAGTTGAGGATTTATGTATCCTTGTATGGTAAAGATATAGACGAGAAGCGCCTAGATAGGATTTCTAATGTGTGGAAGGGCTCAGTTCCGACTGCTGCGAACCTGAGCCCTGGGTTTCCACAAGGTAGTAGGGGCCCCAGACCGAAGCCTGTACCCCGAGCGGCGGGATCCAATATCAAAAGTCTATAATAAGATAATAGTTATTTTATTTAATCAAATAAAGAAGAGAAGAAGAAAAACTTTGTCGATTTCAAACGTCGAACGAGCTTTTTATGCTGTTGTTACCAGTTGTTACTTGTTGTTGGTGGACGTCCTCGAGGCTAGATTCGGATCCCTGTTCGAATCCAGGCATCAAATGCAGCCAATCAAAGCAGCAGGAATTTAGCGTCTATCCTTCTTGCTGGTTGGACGACCGAGTATGTACGCGCACGGTTTGCTGGATTCTCATCAGGACGGGCCTCGCGTGATTTGAAAACCTGTACTTACACAGCATTTGCGAGCTATGCAGGTACTTAGCTGTAGAGATTCTAACGTTTGAACGAAAATGGAGCTGCATTGTGAAGAATTGTCGACTGAGACCAGTCTTCTCGCCGATATGTCGTGTCCAGTTCCCACAATTTTGACGAAGGATGCAATTTAGCACGCATTGCCAACCCCCTATGCGACACTTGAAAAGACCACATGCCAACTGTCGCAAATACTCAAGTATATGGGCAGTTTTGTGTGGCTATCTCGACATAGCCCTTGATTCTTGTTGCTCCCAATAATGGGAGACAACGCAAAACAAATGTGTTAATTGTGGCACAAAACTCCAACCGCTCCCCACTAAATAGATCAATGCTGAGATATCTGCCACATAACTAGGCGGAGAGTTCGAGAGCCCAGTGTAAATTTTCATTATAATATATATATCTCAGGCGAGTCCGTCCGAATCTCGCTGGAGTATGTTAATCAACATATGCATTGCATTTTTTTGGTTAATAATCAAATTCGCACCTACGCATTACCCTAGGCTCGCCCTGACATCAGCTGAGCTGTGCACAGGTGCTGAAAGCTTTATAACAACATTGAAAGTTTACCAATATATCAAGAACACTAGCAGCAATTAGGTGGCTTATAGTGACTTCATATGGTCATTCCAATCTTCCACGAAACAACAGGTTTAATTATATTTGGACGAACCGAGACCTCACCATGCCCGTCGGCTCTAATTCTTGGCCAGGATGGTCGAATCCTTACCGTTCGCGCGGCCGCACTGACCCAGAAATAAACCGAGAAGTCGAAGAAACTAAGGCACCGAACCTAGAGGTTAATATCATCTGGCGTGGTCTCTATTATAACATTTTCAACTCCCACCAGCGCGTAGCAATATTCCGACCGCGGTCTCCTATCCTTATTTTCATTCTTGGGGTCTTGCTAGGATATTTTTTGACATCGAGACAATCTCACCTTTTGCACTCTGTTTCTCATATACCTATAATTTATAACCAAACAGTAACCACCTTGGGTGAAGACTTCTATCTCTATCCTCCTTTAAACAGAGAACGACATCCTGCGGTCCCGTCCTATAATTCTATCCCAGAAAATTCGGACATCCTCAGAAAAGCTCATAGCCTCGTCCAGCAATTTCCTACAACACCTCTCTTCGTACCATTCACCCGTAATTACCCCATGCTCCGGCAAACGATTCTCTCATATATAGCCGCTGGATGGCCGCGATCCCAGATCTACGTTATCGACAACACGGGGACAATGGATGCAAATTACCGTTCTCTCCTCTCATCTGGAAATCCGTTCTTCTTAGACTATAGGCGATTACGTGGGCCTTACGGGGTCAATATTCTGCGAACTCCAACGTTACTCTCGTTTTCCCAACTCCAAAACTACATGCTTGCCACTGCGATGAACAGGAACTGGACACATTACTACTGGACTCACCAAGATGTTACCGTTCTCAGTGATGAACTTCAATCTCCTTACCGTTCGTTCTATCACAATATTCTTCTCGACTTGGTCAAGTTGTTTCCGAGAATGGTTTCCGAAGAGGCTATCAGGGAGGGTAAACGGTGGGGACTGGTGTTTTACAATTTCGACTGGTTGACGCTTGTGAATGTCGGGGCGGCAACGGACACTAATATCGGAGTCGGGAGCTGGGATACGTTCATTCCTTACTATCATAGTGACTGTGACTACTACGAGCGGTTGCGGCTTAATGGGTTTCCAATATTGGAGGGCAAAGCTGGGGATATATTCGACCTCGCAACGTCTATAGAAGACCCGGAGGATTCCTTCTTTGGTAAACCAGATGAAAGGGCCAATTCACGGAGGTACAGACACCTACGAAGTCAACTAATGGGGATGATGAAGGATAAGAATTCTGGCGTGGAGAGAAATACCTGGCAAGGAGAACAGGTTGCGGGGAAGGAAGAGCCGTGGACGTATGATCCTCAGGCATTCTCGCGGGCTTGGTGGCATATGACGGGTGCGGGGAGAGCGTTGTATAAGAAAAAGTGGGGGACGCTGGAGTGTCAACCAACTCGTTTAGGGAAAACGTTGGAAAATATCTGGGATGGCCAAATGGAGGATGATATATATATAAGCCAAGATGAGTTTCTCCGCCCGAAAGAGGAATCGCCGAGGGATGCTTGTGGTGAACCTGAGGAGGTAACTGAAAAATTCGATATGCTTGGGGATGACGTACCACCGAAGAACCTGAGTCCGCTGAATCTCACACTGGCTGTTGTTGATTCGTAACTTTCATAAACAGTTAAAAGTATTTTTTATAAGCAGTCACGTTTGGTATTGAGTAGATATTTAAGTAATTCTAAAATTGTATTAACTCCTGGATAATAAGTTACACTATGGTACCGACTAAAGAAAAACCATATGAAAAATTATGCAAAGAGAAACGCTAAAATGATAAGTATCTACGGTAGAATAAGAAACGACCATGGTATGATGAAAGTTTAGCAATTATATTTTTCAAGGTTTTGTGTTATGCTGATTTTTTTGGGGGGTCTTTTCTAGGTATGAAGTTCTGTGAGGAATAGTTAGCACCTTCAAATCATTTGGTAATTCAATGTAATGTAATATCTCCATACCTCGTTCTTAACATGTCAAAGCTTCAACCTACTTCCCCCACAGACATAACCTCACAGATCGCTCCTTCCTGAGCGACCTGTATACCGTTTCAGCGACTCCCTCGCCTGCCACTCCCTCTTCTCTTCACTGAGAGAATGCACCTCCCTCCTCAGAAGCTCGTACCTGGCGTTCAACAGCTCGAATTCTCGCTGTAACCGCATGTACTCCGGGTGCGCTAGAACATCGCTACTGGCATCTCGCGGAGTACCAGCGGCTTCACTGCCAAGCTGGCTGTTTGCACTGCTTCCACTGATTGAGGTCCGAGGGGAGGTGTATAGGGCATCTTCGAACTCAGCGGCGATGGAGGAGCTAGTCCTTACTTTCTTTATTCGGGAAAGCTCCTCGACATCGTCACCTGAGGGAGAGGGGCTACGGCGGTGTCGCTTCTCGTGGTGGTGCTGCTTGAGGTTGTCCTTTCTCGCAAAACCCTTTCCGCACCCGAGTGGGCAGCGGTATCTGAAGTCGTTGTGAACCTGGGCCTTGTGCTGCCAGTAGTCGCGGCTGAACCGGAACGCCGAATTGCAGTGCTCACAGACGTAAGGCGAAGGGTGGGATTGGGACGAACGGGTGTCTTGCTGCAGAAGATCCCGTGGGGAAGGGGAAGGGGAGCGGGATTCCGTTGTGTGTGGCGAAGGTAGCGAGGACCTTACCGCTGGGGACTGGGTCGTCGACGTGAGGTTCGGCGACAGCAGTCCCGTTTCCTTGTTGAGGAATAGCATGCTTTTCTGTGTTCGGGCGGGGTGTGCGCGTTTAGAAGTGCGTTTAGGGCTGCTGGGTGCGTTTTGTGGCTGCGAGGCTGGGCTTGCGGCGATATCTTCGCTATTTTGTAAACCGGTTTGGGTTTGTGTAAATGTTTGGTCAAATGTCGAGAAGTCTAGAAGTTGAAGGTAGTCGAGATTTGAAGAGGTGGCGCTTTGCCAGTCGCTTTGAGACATGGTTTGATCAAGTAGTGTGTTATATTCGAAAAGGTCGTTTCCAAATTCCATTTGGGAATAGTCAATATGGGCCTCCATGTTGAGGGAAGAGAGGGTTTGCACGAGGCTTCTTGTGGTGTGTTCTTTGTCGTTTCTTTTGCTGGAGTCTTTTGCAATGGTGGCGATGTCAAGTCGATCTTCTGCAAAATTAGACTGCAAGAATTGGGGCTCGAAGTATTCCATGAGGCAGCTATGTCTGGCCACTCGTGGAAAACGAGACAAGTGAGGGAGCTAGGTAGAATGAACGTCAGAGATAGGATCTCCCAATATGTCGACTCTGAGGCGTACGTACCTTGAAAAATGGCTAAACTTGTCGGTAAAGGTGGTGGTGGTTGTGTCGATATTCCAATGACAGAAAATTTTCGTATCTTCAACGTCGGTACGAGACTCTCGTCTGGATGTGAGCTGGGATAACTGGTTCAGGTTGAGCAGTGGGTTCGAGAATTGGCTCGGCAGCTCCCGGTAGTCTTGCCCGATGTCAGCGAATTGATTCAACTCAGAATCGTGAGTTCCCGTGTCCTTACAGATAATATTCGAAAGTCGAGCCGGGAGAACCAGGGATTTCGTTCCACGCCCCTTGATGAGATGACTGTGATTTCTCGACATTGTTAGCATATGATTGTACCAATATCTCAACCAGAACCGATTGACAACTACTTACGAAACTAGATTTTTGTAATTGCTCGAATGTTTGTATAGTACGCTTTGATAACCTTCTTCTATTGAACGTTAGTCTTCTGTAATAAAATCAGCCGTAAATGGTAATTTTCCTTACTTGATGTAATAATTTCCCCCCTGGAATAAATATTGTAAAATCGGCTGGAACCAAGTACTTCTGTGACAATATATGCGGAAGAGAATATGCTCAACACGGGTCCTAAAACTATCGGTAAGTAGTTCAATCCAAGAGCGATATCTAGGTGCCCTAGGACAATTGCGATAAGAATCCCGATCTTGAGAAGCTCAATAGTCTGCCTTATGAGATGGATAACTCTCGGGGATGTCTTCAGATATGGACGGAGTACAATAGGCCACTTGACCGCCAAGTACCAATACGCACCCGTGACCAACCAGAAGGTGGAGATGATCAAATAGTCTCGCAAGTTAGCGATGTAGTCGTTGGCAATTGAAATATCTGTTAATGGAATTCCCAGAGCGGAGAACACGAGCTCAGGGAAACTTGGTTGCTCTTGTAGGTGATTCTGGAGGATATGAGTCTTGAGCTCTTGTAAATTTGGCCGATATGGCCCGAAATCATTGCTCGGTTTCCGCTCTGTATGATTGCCGGCCAAAAGGCCGGCATCCAATGGATTTGGTTGTCGTCCAAGCCCCACTTGGGGTATTTGGAGACAACTGCCATTGCAGTCTTCCATATCTCCAACGGTCGTGCGTATCAGGATACGCACATCCGTTTTGTCTCTGTCCTGAATCTTAGCCTTGATATTGTCAATAGTATCCGAAGTTCTTATTTGGTCCAACTCTTGATCGCTATCGTTCAAAGTTGATCCAACGTCTTCAACTAGGGCTCGCGTTATTGCCTGCGCGAAGTGCGGCAATAGTGTATCCACCAACATCGGACGGCCCTCTCTTCTTTCCTCGGCGAAACCAGAGGTTGTCCCTAGTTTTTTGTTTTTGATATCATATCCATCGATGGCAGGGTACCATTTAGTTAATGGCTCTACGGCTGTCCGTTTCGCCCAGAGTGCGAGACAGTCTGCCGTATTTCCACCACCATCAACGATAGATTGTTTTTCTTTTTCCTTTGTGCTTTTCGCACATTCACCAAAGAATCTCAAAAAGCGAGCGGAAGTGGCCCCAGAGTCCGAGACAGCTCTCTCGGGTAACCGATTGGACATGGGCTGTCGGCTTCCCTCTACAAAGGTGTGGGAATGAACATGAATACTCTTGTCCATCAATTGGGAAACCTCCCTTTGCTCCCACTCCCACATCGGGGACTCGTGATCGTAGGTGTCAAACATGGTAAAAATAAACAAAATCAAAGGTGATTGAAAGGAAACAATGGGGATTGAAACGAAACGAATAAACGAAAATCTGGAATCTGTCGAGGGTACTTTAAAAATAATGACCCTAAAGCTAACAGTTCCAATAAAATCACTTCTTTTTTTACAGTTTCTTCTTTTTTCTTCTTTTATTTTTTTTTAACGGGGGAAGAACTAAAAACTCAAAATATCGAAGACAAATCTAGTGGAGTAGAGGTATCTGCCACAGCCTTTTGGCGACGGATTTGTCTTGCGGATTGCAACTACAGCACTCGTGACAATCGTCAATGGGCGTGAGGTGGTCTTTCAATTGAGGTTGAGGCCCCTCTGCGCAAGCAGAGTGGTCGTACGACCCGTCTGGATAGTACTCCTGGTCCTCGAGCCAAGGGCTGTGAGGCAATGTTGACTGGTGGGTTGGATTGGATGGGGGGATATCAACGAGTAAGAATCGTGTTGACAAGATCAAATTCATTGATGAGGCTGGCGGAATTTCTTGGGCAGGGTGGGTTGTTGTGCTTGGCTAGTCATAAAGACGCTGCGGCATCAATAGGGTAGATTGCAGAAATTGGGTATGCGCTTTGCGATCGTAAGCTTGGAGGTTGAAGTTTGATTTTTTTTACTTTGAGGAGAGGAAAGAAAGAGAAATCTTAAAGGTCGCTCCTGAGGTCGGCGGTGACTCAGGCTCCTTTATGTCGAACGTGAAGCGACCTTTGGGAATCCCAGGCCCAAGCCTGACTCCCAGGCTTACTGACGTTCCGTATGTAGTTTAGTCCTAAGGCATGCCTGAGGCTTTGACTCTTAAGAACTGCCTCGGATTGCCCTCGCAGGCGGGTTCTGATTGGACAGGCCGCACAGGCTTCGATCTAAGCGAGAGGCTGAGAGGTTTGGTTTGAGGGAGGAGTTGGGCAGGCGCAAACCAAAGCAGGCCTGTGCGCTGTGGCGCCTGATAAAATCGGGGAGGCTCGATCGCTGGAAATGAGGATGGACGATCAAATCTGCTCCCGTTCACGAGAGAGTGCGATGTGGAGAAGCAGAGCTTACAGAAGAATCTACTCTTTGTTGTGAGGTTCCTGGCCAAAAACCGGGTCACTGTGGCTGTGCAAGATGTGGCTAGAGCAAGATACTCTCAGAACACGGTTACACTAATTAATTCACCTTTACAACACCGCCATACAATAGTCTTTACATATAGCTAGAAAGTATCTTCCTTATTGTCTTCTAACACGCACCGTAGGTTGAACGTGAAGATGAAGTCTGCAGCCCACTATGATGTGAATATTTTAAATACAAATCCCAGCAGGCTCTGGCGGGTTGCTCAGCGGAAGGCTTAAGCTTCCTCGGGATCTTGGGGGTTTAATACTACAAAAACCTATAGTAATAATAATCGTCAAATCTGAGACTAGGTAGTTACGGTAGAGAGGCTTTGATAATTATAAGCTCTGAGGCCAGATGCGATTACGGCCAATGCTTCAATCATTCACCGAGAACTTAATCTTTGGTCCGGATTCTTCATTCTTTGACGGAAGCTTGCGTTGATCCTAAGCGTAACAGAGCGGTGCAAGCACTTATTATTCATAAGCTTGCGCGTATTAATATTCCGGAGGAGTTTACTAGCCGTCCGAAAGATCCTTATCTTCGGGTCGTTTGACCTAAACAGACAGTCCGTAAGACTAAAGCCCGGAAATCGCCCACATCTCTAAACCATAATGGGTGACGACGCAATGTAACAAATCGGTGCTTAGCAGTGCTAATATGTTTCACCTCTAACCGGCTTGAAGTGGGGCCGGAATCCAGAGCTTCTTAAAAATCGGAATTGGCGTCCAGGCAAGGACCAAATCTGAATACGTCAACGCATTACCTGTTGCAGCGGGCTTGGCTTGGTATCGACCACCTGTCGCAGACAATGGAATGTATTGTATATGTAAATGTATACATGTATCGTGAGAACTTGAATGCGCGTATCCGGTCCACCTCCGAGCAAGCAATTGGGTCGGCCAGAGAGGCCACTGGAGTTGGCCAGGTAGGCCGGTATGGAACCCGCCACGTTCGCGGCCGCCGTCGTGGACACCATGCAAACCGTCGAAGCAGGCCCAACGCTGTGATCTGCCGGTGTGTCGACACGCATGGCAGATCTTCAACACCGGCACGTCGCCATATATGCGGATATCCGTGCATATATCGCCAGCGCAGGCTTTCTTCTCTCTCTCGACCTCTCCTTCCTCGAGACATCTCCATCTCCCTTCCCCTTCACTTCACTCCGCCCACTCAACCCCCATCTATCTCTACCCCGTCCCAGTATCATTACCACTCGTCTCTCGATTAACTTGAGCCATTGTTCACGATCGTATCCCAAAACAGCTGTTCTTATTGCTCGTTTCCTTGTACCCCTGCGAAACTACGCAGAAACCTTCACGCTAGCTAGAAAAGCTATTTCTGGCATCTTGCATAAGCACTTCGCGATTGGTCCCAGCGCGACGACGGCACCGTGAGGTCGGGCTCAACTTGCCTGATCGAGCAGAACTCCCTCGTCTCTCGTCCAAGCTTCATATCAGTTGTAACTCACCTGTCTTGGGTGCTCTCTCTTCTCTGGGATACACCGCCCGAGTTTTGGACAAACTTCACGTCATTGGTTTTTTGGGTACGTATCCTGCCAATGCCCCCAACCAACACGTACTGCAAGCAGCGAGCGCATGTTATTGTCTTCGGACAGTGAATTTACGGAAGAAAGGTATCTTTTTGATCCCGACTTTGATGTATTCACTGGATTCACTTTTATTTTCAAGCGCGTATCATATCAAGATCCTATCAAGCTTCGAGCTTTCCTTTTGATATCTGTGTGCATGAAGAATGCCAAAGGTCTGGGCACTGATCTCCCCCCTGTTCGTGCTCGCAGTTTACCGCCACTCTTCCACGGACGAAACTTTCTCACTTCTGTGCTCGCTTCGGCATAGCCTCTGAAACCCCGCAATTCTCGCCTCTGATTTTTCTGCTTGTGCCTCTTTCTACCAAGCAGACGACTTGTTCTACCAGCCGTTGGTTTTTGGTAATATATCTGTCTTCTTTTCCTTTTCCTTCATCATTTTGTTTTTTGGACGTTTCTACACTTTCTTGACGCTGGTGTGATCCAATTCCCAAAGGTAAGCTCTCTTTTTAATACTCCTCCAGCCGCCCCTTGACAGGTCCCGTTTATAAGCCGCTCCGCAGACGGCCCTCCTGCTCAACTCCGAGCTACTGTTCTCGGCTACTCCTACTTGCGTGTTAGCCCCCCCTCCCCCACGGCGAGCAAAGCTTCTTGGTCGAGTTGACGTCTTGCAGGAAACCTACGGTCAACGCTTGCTTGCCCTGGTTCTCCATCCCTTCCTTCCCTGCATCGCTCCCATAACCCCTCTTTTTTGCCTCCCGCAACCATTCCTTCCTTCCTCCCTCCCTTCTCTCTCCACTCGGAACCTTCCTTAATCCTCGATCTCGACCTTCATCTCAAACATTTGCTCACTTCATCTTTCATCCGCAGTGGTCTTCACCACATTCCCGAGCAAAATCTTCATTGACGACGCGTATATGATCATTTACGCACCACTTTCGATTCCGAACGTTAAAGTCAATCTGCCGAAACATCCTCAGTCTATTTGAAAAGCTTTGCTAGCGATCATTTAGCAAGCAATTCGTCTGTTCTTCCATTCAGCGCAGTTAGCCTGGTAAGTCTTTACCCCTCATTCGGTCATTCGGCAATCTCGTCTTTTCCGGGTGTGCTGGCATTCTTTCTACACAACTCGTTTTGGTTCGTATCGGTCGACCCATTCTCCGCATTCTATGTTCCATTCTGAAAGAATGTTAACTCTGCCCCTGGGGTGTTCGATCTGTTCACCTCTGTTGTCTTCCCTTATCTTGCTTTTGCATTTCAATCCTTCAGGATGCCCACCGAACCCCGTGTTTCATTCCAAGCGCTTGGTTCGCTAACGTTATGCCCTGATATCGCGTCATAGAACGTTTACAGTCCCTAAAATCGAAAATACAGAAAAAAATAAATAAAAAAACAATCATCAAATCTCTCGAGATACCTTTCGGTCCTTGCCCTCCTAACTTCGATTCTGAACGTTCCTTTAATTACCGTTAAACGAACAAAATGGATCCATCAAACCATCCAATCGGTCCAGGAGGACGCCGACTGCACATTGGGCACAGGAGAACGCCATCCGAGATGACACCGTTCATGGGTATGACAGCCTCCTTTCTCTTTGCGTTGATATAAGAAGAAGTGGAGACGTTGTGCACGTCAACAACACATCTGCCGATAGATGAATCGAGGCTGACTTGGTGTGGTGATATCTAGCTCAGCAGCTCCAGCTCGGCATCCAAGCTGGCCAGTTGCCTACGGTCGAGCAACTTGCTATCCAGCAACAGATTGAGCTTCTCCAGGCTCAACAGCAGCAGATTCTCGCTCAACAGCAGTATCTTAATCAGCATGCTCAAGCTCAGCAGCAACAGGCATACGCCTTTGCTCAGAGCCAGAATCTCGGCCAAGGCCCAACTTTCCAATTCCCCCCTCCCCAACCGCAAGGTCTCCCCACTGGGGTTCCAACCCAGCCTGCTGGGAACCGCAGACAATCCAGCATCGCGTCAAACCACCAGCCTCCCCCTGCGCCTTCTTCCGGGGCATCTAACTTTGGTGAATTTTCCATGCCTGGTTTGAGCCATTCCAATTCGACTGGTAGAACTGAGGGTGGTGGAACACTTCCCCGCCGGTCCGGTGGCAGCGGCGGCGGGCATCAACGACGTCACTCCCTCGCTCTTCCTGAAGCCAAGAAGGCGGCGGAGCTTGCCCAACTCGCTCGTAAAGGAGGCAATAGCCCAGCAGCTGGTGGATCAGCCACGCAAAGTGGTACTTTCCCATTCCCAGGTGGTGACAAGTCTGCCGGCGGTTCTGCTACCCCAGACACAAGCACTCCTGCTGAAGGTGGTGTATCTACCGCTAAAGAAAGCGAATCACCCGCCACGGTAACTCCTACGCTTGCATCTACCTCTGGAAACGTTAGTGGTGGTCTCCCTACCCGTTCTCGACTCAGCGGACATGGCCGCAGCCAGAGCATGGCCGTTGGTGGAAACAAAGGCTCAATCAGCGGTGGTAGAATGGGTGGATTCCAGTTCCCCCCCGCTCAGGCTAGCAGTAACGAAAATGCACCTCCAAGCGGTGGCTCATCCGATAATCCTCCAACGCGTGAGAGACGCAGTAGCAATGCCGGGTACGGTGGCGGACATGGTGGCGGACACGGGCGTACACCCTCTCGCAACTTTGAAGGCAACTGGCGCCAGCAAGCCAACCCCAACCCTCAGGAAAATACTCAACAACAACAGCAATCGCTCCCTAATACGTTCACTCCAGGACACCGCAGCCGCGCCTCGGTTGGCAGCGGATCTGTCAGTAGCATGGGGGGCATGGGCCAGTTCCAGTTCCCGGGTCAACCTATGGGTGTTATGCCAGGTGCTCCCCAATTAATGTTTAATCCAGTCGGTCAGCCTTTGTTGCTTCAGCAGCAGCAGCTGAATCAGATTCAATTACAACAAGCTGCCGCCCAGGGCCTCATCAGTCAGCATAATCTTGCTATGGTTGGAATGGGAGGACAACCTAATCCTATGGCTGCCCAGCAACAACAGCGAAAGACCCTCTTTACGCCCTATCTCCCTCAAGCTTCCCTTCCAGCTCTCTTGAGTAACGGACAGCTCGTCTCCGGTATTATGCGTGTCAACAAGAAGAACCGTAGTGATGCATACGTTGCCACCCAAGACGGTTTGTTGGACGCTGATATTTTCATCTGCGGTAGCAAAGATAGAAATCGTGCCTTGGAAGGCGATTTAGTCGCAGTTGAGCTCCTCGATGTTGATGAGGTCTGGGGCCAGAAGAAAGAAAAAGAGGAGAAGAAGAAACGCAAGGACATCTCCGACACTAGGACTGGCGGAGACAGATCTAACAACTCTGGCGATCGAGGTGATGGGCAAGACACTGGTGATCAAGGTGGATTGCGTCGTCGTGGATCTTTGCGCCAACGCCCCACCCAGAAGAAGAATGATGATGTCGAGGTCGAGGGCCAAAGTTTGCTTTTGGTCGAAGAAGAAGAAATCAGTGATGAGCACAAGCCTTTGTACGCTGGTCATATCGTGGCCGTCATAGAGCGAGTGGCTGGACAAATGTTCTCAGGGTAAGATTATTTCGCTTTTGACTAAATAACGGATAGTTACTGACAGCATTATATAGTACTCTTGGTTTGTTGCGTCCTAGCTCCCAAGCCACTAAGGAGAAGCAGGAAGCCGAACGACAGGCCGCTGGGCGACCAGCTGCCCCTGAACGTAAGGAGGAGAAGCCAAAAATCGTTTGGTTCAAACCTACCGACAAGCGTGTTCCTCTTATCGCTATTCCAACCGAACAGGCTCCGAAGGACTTTGTTGAAAACCATCAGGCATACGCTAACCGAATTTTCGTGGCTTGCATAAAGCGCTGGCCTATCACTTCGTTGCATCCTTTTGGTACCCTCGTCGAGCAGCTTGGCGAAATGGGAGATGTTAAGATCGAGACAGATGCTTTGCTTCGTGATAACAACTTTGGACCCGATGAGTTCAATGATGCCGTTGTCAAGAATGTCGGCTTTGAGGAATGGAGTGTTGATGCTGACAGCGAGGCTGCTAGCAAGCGCAAAGACTTCCGGGATGTCCGAACCTTCACGATTGATCCAAGTGGCAGTGAAGACTTGGAGGATGCGATCCACATAAGAAAGGATCGTGACGGTGTTATGGAAATTGGTATCCACATCACCGATGTTGCTCACTTTGTGAAGCTTAACTCCTTGGTTGACCGCGAAGCGAAGAAGCGAGGTATTGGTGTTTCCCTCATCAACAGGAATGTTCCAATGCTGCCACCTAAACTCGCGGAGGATCTTTGCTCTCTCGCCCCTGGCGCCGAGCGTTACACTGTTTCGGTCGTTATCAAGGTTGATACCGAAACCTGCCAAGTTCTAGAAGATGAGACATGGATTGGAAAGAGTATCATCAAGAGTGTCGGAAAGTTGTCGTATAAGGATGTTGACACAATTGTTCATGGTGGCGATGTTAGCGGACTTGAGGCTGGTCTTATTGAAGACGTCAAGCTTTTGCAACGCATTACCTACAAATTCCGACAAGTCCGTTTCCAAGCTGGCGACATTTCAGTTCCCGCACTTCGTCTCTTCCACCAACTCGACGATGAGAATGTCCCAGTCGAAGACAATCTCTTCAATACCACTCCTTCGCATGAGATCATTGAAGAGCTTATGATTAAAGCCAATACCTATGTAGGAGCCAAATTGCTCGGCGCTTTCCCTGAGAAAGCTATCCTTCGTCGCCATGCTACCCCGATGAAGCGTCGTCTCGATACATTCGCCGATAGAATGAATGCCATCGGCTATGACATCGATGTCTCTAGCAGTGCTGCTTTGCAAAAGAGTCTGTTCAAAGTTGAAGATGAGGATATTCGCAAGGCATGTTTATATATTTTCCCAACAAGATTCGCCAAATCTACAGGACTAACACGAGGCAACAGGGTATGGAAACTTTACTTATCAAGACGATGCACCGCGCCAAATACTATGTTCCAGCTAAGGTTCCTGAGGAGTACCGCTCTCACTATACCTTGAACATTCCTATCTTTACCCACTTCAATAGCCCAATCCGTCGCTATGCGGATATCATGATTCACCGCCAGCTCGATGCCATTCTTAATGCTCCAGAGGGCACCACCCCGGAGATCCCAGAGGACGTCGATACTTTGTCTAAGGCTGTTGAGCAGTGCAACGTCAAGAAGGATTCTGCCAAGAACGCACAGGAACAGAGCGTTCATCTTGAGCTTTGCCGTGTTGTCGATCGACGTCGCCAGGAGGCTGGTGGTGAATTGATTTGTGAAGGCATTGTAATCTGCGTTTATGAATCCGCTTTCGATGTTCTAATTCCCGAATACGGCTTTGAGAAACGTGTGCATTGCGATCAACTTCCTCTCAAGAAAGCAGAGTTCGACAAGAAGAAGCGAATCCTCGAGTTGTACTGGGAGAAGGGTATCACCAGCTCTTCGTTCGTCCCCGAAGACGAGCGCCCCAAGCATGCCGGATCAATGCGTGCATCCCATAATGCCGCAGCGGCTAATGCAGCAGCTGCCGCCGCCGCGCAGCAAAAGGAAAAAGAGGAAGCCCAACGCCGAGCCACGGAGGCCACGACTTTATCCTCTGATGCTGTCGATGCCCTCTTTGATGACGACGATGTTGACAACATTGATGAGAACGAAGTCGCAGAAGCTATGGAAGGTGTTTCTCTCTCTGATAGTACCCGCCCTACCCAGAGCATGCCAGGCAGTCCAACCAAGAATTTGGGACAACAACCTCACCGCACTCGAAGCGATCCCAAGTTGTCCGTCACGGCCGCCAAAGCAAACAAGAAGAACCAAAACATGAACTCCAGGGAATTCTGGGTTCCACACTGGAGCCTAAAGGAAGAAGGAAACGACCACGTCCAGTACATTAAGGAGATGACGAGGGTCCCAGTCATTTTGAGAGCCGAGCTCGCTAAGAGCCCACCGTAAGTTCACTCCAGATCTTTCTCACCACTCCATTTAGAAACTCAGAGACTAACCCTCGTGCTAGATGCTTGACTACCCGAACTATCAATCCGTATGCTACATTTTAGACATACCACGGTAGACTATAGAAGTATATAGTCGCTTCCTAATTTGCGAGGGGATCATGACGGATAATTTCTTCCTTTTGCATGAATATTTAATTTGTTTCTTTACGTCTTACGAACATGAATTAGCATGAAATGATATGAACATGGATGATGGATTTCTTTTGCTATCACTTAGAGAGATAGGGAAACCCAACCTGTGGAGGAACACTATGGCATTGTTTTCTTTCTCTGTTCTCTCGACGATGTTTCCTATTGTGTCTCTTGACTTTTTGCGCAGGTATTTACCCACAGTCGCTTTTTTATTTGCTAATAGGTCATAAGCACCTGTACTTTTACTGTACATTGTGCAGCGAATTTTAAACAAGAGCTGGTGGGACAAGATAAGTAATGATAATTTCATTACATCTTTTGTGTAGCAAAAAAATCCAAAGATGACGGCTGAATTTAATCACTATGATGGTTTTACTTGTAGAATTGTCTAATTATTGTAAAGCGAAATAGCCAGTGCTAAGCAAAGATGGATATGCGCTTGACAGGGATACTGTAGAACAAATAGAACTTGCTCTCCCAGCTAAAATTGTCTGGAGAGAGCGATTCTAGAAACTCAGCTCCGCTTGAAAGGGTATTCCGGGTCGACTCCATCGGGCACTCCTATGACGTCCTATGAATGTGAACTACCTCCTTAGATAGTCGGAGAGTTTCTACGGAGAAATCACTAATAGAGGCAACGCTATTGTAGTCTGTTAGTTCAAACTTTCGGTATGGAGAAGCCGAAAGCGAGCTGGAGGCTATGTCGGCTTGCAGGAACTTTGCAGCTCAGACTACTTCATCCGGTATCTCTCACCCGGAATCAAGCGAGGATGTAAGAATGTTAAGGTCGAAAAGGCAAATTTATGATTGAAACGAAACAGAAGGGGGTAGAAACATTCTTCGACCCGGAGTTTCTACATTGGAACCAAGGCTAGCCACGCCATCATGCAACCTAAACTATCCACAATTTTTTTTCGAACTTTCGTGACTGTTGGTAAGGGAGAGAACGTACCTGAATCAATGAATCAACTGACTCAGGCGGAGGATATAAGGTTAAATATAAAAATATATCGGATATCACCCGGGTTGACGAGTTTTATGATTTGCAAAACGGGCTCTGATTCGATTGTGGAATCCTATCGGGTTAGACATCGTATTACATAACAATTTAGGAAAGTTGAGAGACTCTCGACGGCTTCAGAATCCACAGGCCTTGGCCAATGTGAAGAGAAAAAAAAGACGTTTATCTCCGATGTTTGATACGCAAATAGATCTTCCGAGTTCTCCGGTGCGACAGCTGCGAGAACCCGAACCCGGCGAAAGGACGCCAAGGGTCCCAACCGCTTTGCATTTGATTGAAACAAATATCTTGGTAGATAGTGTTTACGAGACATGAAATGAAGGGCCGTTCAGTCTGTTCGCTGCTGAGATCTGCCAGCTACCTGGCGGTATTGTCGCCAGTGTTCAACGGTGTGCTACGGATCGTGAAACGAAATGTGAACGATGTTTGTGACGGAGGGTGCTTCAAAAAGTGGCTAGCCCCCTTTTCCGCCGTTTGGGTGGGCCGGTTTTGCAGCGTTGGGCAAATGTGTTGCGGGCGACGTCAAGACATCAGACGTTTCGTTGGATGTTTCGGCTACCCGAAAGAAGGCCGCGTTAGCGACGTCTTGACACGAGCCCGGGCTGGGGGCCTTGCTATCATATTGCCTGTCTGGGAAGACCAGAAATTTCGCCATACCGGCGTGGAAGGGTGTCCTCGCCCTGTTACTTTGCTACTTGTAAGCACGGCTTGAGATCTTCCGATTCAAAAAGGGTTCGCTTGCCACAATTGGCCTTGGACTATGCCCGATCGATGCTATATCGAATACCTGTTATGGATGTTTCGACGCAGCGGTATGCCTCTTCTGGTCACTTTGTTTCCTCTTGATATACGCCGTGCACTGACGAAACAATGCAGCTTGACTAATGCCCACCCACCCCTTCTATTCCACGCACACAATCATAACGTGCACACGCCGTATGGGCCTATTAATCCCCATGCCAAGAGAGAAGGAGTCGAGGGTTCCTAACTGAATATGAGAGGGGGCTCGGAGTGAACCACCCCCAGCAGGGAGGCGCTAACGGATCTGAGCTTATCGGCATTGGCCTCTGTCTGAGCGTTGCAGTCGATTTGTTCGCTTTCTCATGGAGACTTTCTTCTTGTCGTTTCCCCCTTGAGGGTGTCACAGGGCATGTCTGGGCATGGATGCATTCAATCAGCGAAGAACTAGGGTAGGCTGAGTTTATTGGTAAGAAGGGGAGAGGGAGAGCCACAGTGGGGTGTTCTGGACGTTATGTGTGTTTCTGAAGATATATATTCTTGAGCTCCCGCCTCGTGGGCTTGATTTCTTTTCCTCTCTCCTCACTAGAGCTTTGGACTCGAACACTTTGGTATCTCTAGCAAACTCTATTTTCGGGCCTGGGTGCTTGATTACGTTCTTTCTTTCTTTTCTTTCGATTCTACATTCAGTCATTCATTATCCCAGGCGGATTCCTAACACGAACTCCCAATTTTATTTGAATATTCGACTGGATCGATAGACTTTGATAGTCTTTTAACTTTTTTAACGATACATTCTACCTCCACCTTTTTCAAAGAAATAAAAAAGAACACCAAAAGAGATATTCAAAATGGTTTCCTTCAAGTCGACACTTTTGACCACCATGGTTGGCGTTGCCTCCTTCGCTGGATTGGGAGACGCGATACCCCACAGACTCCCAACTTTCAGCAAGCGACAGGCTACTGGTGCATTGACTGATACGGATATCCTTCAATTGTGAGTTTTTTTTTAGTTCTTTTGGTCATCTTATTTTACTCGTACTAATTTCTTCATTTAGTGCTCTCACTCTTGAGCATCTCGAAGCTGCTTTCTACAAGCAAGGTTTCGAGAAGTTCCCAGAAGCCGACTTCACCGCCTTGGGTCTCAGCGCTGCTCAAATCACCGCCCTCAAGAAGGTCGGAGAGACCGAAGCTACTCACGTTACTGTCATCTCAGATGTCCTCAAAGCAGCCAATGCCAACCCCGTGCAGCCTTGCGAGTATAACTTTGCTTTCACCACAGCTGCCGATATGGTTGCCACTGCAAAGATTCTAGAGGCAGTCGGTGTCTCAGCCTACCTTGGAGCCGCACCGTTAGTCACTTCTAAGGATGTGCTCGCTGCCGCCGCATCCATTGTCACCGTAGAAGCTCGACATCAAACTTTCATCCGAGGTGTGTATTCATTTATTGAACCATTGCTTAATTCCAAAATCACAAATACTAACTACATTTTTCAACAGCTGCTTCCGGAGATGATCTTCCAGTCCCACAGGCCTTCGATGCTGCCCTTGGTCCCAAGAGCGTCTTCACCCTGGCCTCTCAATTCATCAAGTCCTGCCCTGCAGGTTCTGATCTGGGATTCACCGCCTTCCCATCGCTTGTTATCCTGAACGCTAACAACATCAAGCCTGGTACCCCCCTCAACCTCGCCAACGGCAGCACAGCCGGAGACTCCAAGTTCTGCGCTTTCACTGCCGGTGGTGTCGGTACCGTCTTCGCCGATTTGAACAACGGCAACTGCATTGTCCCAGCCAACTTGGCCGGTGAGGTCTACGTCCACCTTACCACCAGCAACCAGGGCAACAAGCTCGACGACGCCTCTGTCGTCGCCGGCCCAGCCATCATCTCGTTAGCGGCGAACTAAAGCAAAGAAGCAATAATAAATCATGATTTTTAAATCCCCAAAAAAATACCCTACATGTAAAAGTTTAAACAAAGGAAATTTCATGTATAAAATGCTTCTAATCTTCACTTCTCCCCCTTTCAATAATGATGGTGTGCATGCAAGAAACGGTTCGATTTCGATTCTTTTTTAATTCGGAAAACGAATCCACTAGCCCAGGCCCCCTTCAGCAATTTTTGTTTTCTCTTTTTTACACTTCTTTTCTAAACCTCTTTGTTCGATTCGTCACGACCTTAATATACGGTTCGTTCCTATTTACTTTTACATCTTATCTTTTTGTTGCCAACCTTCAACATGTATGAATAATATTTTCCCCGGAGTTTTCTTCTTTCATTTGTACCTTTTTTACAAAAAATTACAGCGATGATACCCCCCGTGTAATCAAATTACATTATTATGGACCTTCATTCGCAATCTTTCCACATAATAAAATAAAACCACACGTAGAAACAGGAACTCGAGCGTAATCAAATCCAAAAATTATCAATCATCTGCCATACCCATGACTAAGATTTAAGATTATTAAAGTTACAGGCAGAAAAGGGTCCGGGAACCAGGAAACAAGCACGGAGAGTCAGGGTGGAGTTGAGTCCGAGTCCCCTTTTTGTGCAAAATAACACCCAGCGCCTTAAACCTCTCCTTCAAACCCATCGTGAACAAGAACGGGGAAGCCAAGAAAAAAGCTTCTCGGTCTGGGCACACTTTATATTAATAGACTTGATTGCGCGTGTTTCATGCAGGTTCGGAGTTCCGTTTCACGAACAACGGGCGGGTTGTGTGTGGGTTTTCTCTCGTTCCTGAAAAGAAAAACAATAGAGAGCGCTCTCTCTCCTATTTTGTGTTGTCGCGCACGCAAGAAATTCCTACCAGAACTAGACTCCTTTCGGAGGCATCCGAACATCCAACTATCGTCTCCCACTTCTCTTGAAATGGGGTCCCGTTTGCTATTGTCAGATAACAAGTGGTGGGAAATTTTGTAGATGCTTAAAGCTCGCTAGTCTGGAATCTATCATTGTCACCTGGGCGATATACGTCGCTTCTTATTTTTGGCCATGTGATCGGTAAGCGGACTTGGCCTCTCTTGGATTTAGACTTCGCTACGGATACATGGGTGTGATGGTTTTCGACGGAGCTGAGTATACTACACTATCTATCGGGAGCGAGCAATCTGGAGAATGGACAGAACAGAAGAGAGTGGGAATGGACATAAGCAAAATATGCTTGTCAGAGGGAAAGAGGTACAGCAAACCGTTCCGGCCGTCCAGCTGGCGGGACCGATTAACATTATACAGTTATAAAGGCCGTTTGTTGTACATGTATAATTTGATAGGAGGAGCAAACCCTGCGGAAAACTGGGAACACACAAAAGTAACGTGGGGCAGTAGCGAGCAAAAAAAAAAAAGACATTCGGTGTGAAAAAAAAAGAAAATAAAGAACGCCGAGGTGTGATGCATGAGTTGGGCGGGACCCTCCTAGTCGATTATCATTTCTTCTGGTTGAAAAGGGAGGAGGGCGGACTTGCAAATGTTGAACTGCTCGAAAAAGTGTGGTGTTGATATATCGATAAATATTTCTTAAAAATAGCGGTATTGGGTATATGATAATGATGGTGAAAGTAAGGACTGATGGGAACCGACCGAGTAAGGGGAGAAAAACTGAATACAGGAGATAGAATCCGCGGACGCCAGATATGCAATCTCAAACCCGAAAGTATAACGGGGGATGATAAGGGGATGGAGGATGTTAAAAAAGGCGGGGGTTATTAGAAACTAAAGATGAAAGGGTGATAAAAACCAATATTCGTAATGCCGTCTCTTTCATCGTTAATAGTTTAACATCCAAAAAGCACAATCTCCAAAAAAAATAAGTAAAAAGAAAATGTTGTATCAGTACACCGCCTCCCTTTCCACTCTATAAAATCCGGGGGATGATAAAAGTATGATAAATAAAAAAAAGGAAAAGAAACAAGGGTTCGTGATAGTATCTCAAAGGTCATTAAACAAATCTTCCTCTCTTCGCATTGCCGGGTCCGGTGCCAGTCACAAAGTCCCTAGAGCCGTTCATGCCAAAGTTGCCGAATCCGTTGATGTCAAAAAAGTCCACATATTGGTTCCGCCTCTTTGTACCTGCACCGCCCCCAAGACTAGTGCTGATGTTTCGATTCGTTAATGGGACTTTATTCGTGGTTTGTCGACCATTGAGGCCAAGCGGAGTAGTTGCAACGGGCGAGTTGAAGGTGAACATGCCGTTCATTTCTGGGGACGGTAATGGTTCCATGACGTCCGGTGTTTGTGTGGGGTACTGGGGGATCGGGTTCAAGGCTTGGAAGGAAAACGGTATCGACTGTAAGGACTGGGTGTGTGACGGCTGCTCTTGCGGCAGATCAGGATATCCAACTTCAGGTTTCTCCGAATCAGCCCGTCTCCTTTCTTCCTCCTTCGCGTTTCCTTCCTCCGCCTCAGACTCTGAGCTCATTTCCCTCGTTTGCTGCGGGGGCATAGAGCTACTCCTGCCGGTTGTGTTGCCGCTGCCGCCTTTGCTCTCGTGCCTTCGGTCGATTACCCAGTCTCTTATTCTGGATAACGCTAGCGCAGGATCATCATATGCAGACATGTTGTCGATAGCTTCCAGAACATCACTAAGGGCATCTGTATAGCCATCCTGCCGGGAGTTCTGGATTAATGTCGCTGAGCTGCGGTAAAGGTTTGTGACGGAGCGGGCGGCAGATTGGAAGGCTTCGATGAGAGACTGGCTCTCACTGTTGGGGTCTAGGGGGAGTTGTTTCGGAGGGTTCGGTCGGCGGGAGGAGCCTCCCGGAAGAGTGGAGGATAGGGAGGTCATGTCCATGTTTGCGGTTGTGAGGTTCGGGCTAAGATGATATTTCGAGCCCGAAGGAAGAGATTGCGATGTGTTTTTGGTGAGTGCGATTTGGAGATTTGTTGTTTGTGCTGATATATTTAGAATAGTGTTAGTCTGGCAACCGAGGGACCAGACAAAGGGTTGTAAGGGGAGACCGTACCCGCAAACCGCTAGCAAACGGCCAAGAGTGTAGAGAATCTATCTTTACACTGTTGCGAGAGTTCTGGCGTGTTCGAGGGCTTTACGGTGACGAAGGGCTCCCAGGAGCTCGAGGGCGGTGGAATGACGATGTCGCCGTCAGGATTTAGCCGGGGAATGGGTGGCGGTGATGACTAAACGGATGTATGTCAGCTATTACTGTGATGACAGTCGGGCCCAGGGAGTATAGCGGGCTAACCTGCGAAAGGGAAGTGGTGGTATGATACTGTCCCAGCCGGTGTAGAGTCTGGGAAGGAGGAGGTTGAGGTGAGGAGAGGTTGAGGGAAGAGGAGGTTAGCGAAGAGGGAGAAGAAAGAAGGAGGAGGCTGCTGTTGTTGCTGCCGTCGGTTGTTTTGCTGTTGTGGGCCTCCAGCCACCCAGCACCAGCCGCCACCGCCACAGCAACAACCATACAACCACACATACAACAAACAAGTAACATGTAGCGGTGATGTTCCCGGGATACTTCCTTGCGGCGGCGGCGGGGATGCGGTGTTTGTTGGGTAGATATCGAACATGGCAGGGCGGTTGGTTATGAAGTTGGCGTTTGGCATGCAGTTGCAAGTTGCAGGTTGTAGGCTTCAACGTTGCCGGCCTCAAGGCTGGGAAACAGCTGCTGAAGCTTGACCTGGTCTGCAACCGTATTGCTTAGATAGACTGTAGAGCATCAATATCATTGATGAATAGGTGAAAAAATTATCAATTTGACGCTAAGTACTCATAAAAAGATTGCATATTAATTGCGTGGGTGTGTTTGGGGAAGGCTGTCGAAGAAAGAAGTGCCAAACGACTATTAAGCTATATGTCCTATTGTTTATACGTTTTCAATTTATTCATATTTTATTATTTATACGTCATCTTTAACAGCAACTATAGTTTAAACCAACGATAGAAAAAGACACAAAAATACAGCCGCTTCGCCCTCGCGGATCTATTTATAATTTTGAAGCCCAGAAAAGACAAAGAGAACCCTTAAACCCGTGGAATGACAAAAACAGTAAAAGAGAATGTAGGAATATCAGAAGTGGGGGTGACAATTCGGTGTGGTACTCCGACGAGAACGACTAACGCTTCTTTCCTTTGCCTTTGGAGGCGCTCACGGGTGTGCTGGCCTTGGATCCTTTCGCCCCGTTCGCTTTGGGCTTCGGGCCAGGCTTCCCGCGTTCGGGAACATCAGAGCTGGAGCCGACACTAGTGGCTCGCGAGGTGTTGCTCGAAGCGGCCTTGCTGCCTGCTGCCGATTTGACAGAATCGATGTTCTTGTTCTATAGTATTTGTTAGCATAAATCTCTTAATGAATTTGTTTGTTTTAGGATATAGAAAGAATGTACCTTTGGCCCTTTGCCATTGGCAACTCCATTGGCGGTCTTGCCCTTCTTCGCCGGTGGACCCGTCTCGTCATCTTCCTCGACACTTCTCTGACGACTAGTCTTTCCACTGCCCTTCGGTCCCTTCTTTCCAGGCTTATGATCCTCCTCGTCATCGACGACCTTCAGTTTCGGGTCGAACTCTCGATCAACAGTTGTCAATAGCGTTTGGCATCTTCGTGACAACTCTGCTGGGGTCCTCGACAGAAAGAACCAATCGAATCTGAACAGAGGACAATCACGGATGTCGTTTTGAATGGACTCGTAAATGTTCTCGCTCTCCAAACCATATTTATCAAGCTGAACCAGAAGAAATCTGTCCTCTTCTTCGGTGTAGACCTTCTTGTTCGTAGTGCTGACGCTGTAATTGATCTTCATCTGCTGGAGTGGGACGCGGAACAGTTCGATCTTCTTGCGCAAGTTCTCTTGTTGCTTGCGGACCTTCTCTGCCTTTTCTTCACCCGCGGCAATCACTTGAATATAGCGGTCGTATCCCTCTATTTCCGTGAATCGTTCCCAGAAAACTTTGGCATAGGTCTTGACTTGCTTGATATCTTTGTTTTCCATATCGCCCGCAATGGAATCAAGTGCCTTTCTGCCATATTTTCCGGACAGGTTGATGAACTGCTGGAAGTCACGCTTGCTCCACTCCGAGAAACCTTGCTCTGCGAGACGCTCCTTCTCCGCTACTTCCTCTTCCGTGAGAGCGACAGCGTTATCAATTTCCATCTGTTCCAAATCTCTGTCGTCCTTCTTAGCCTCGGCGTCCTCGCCCTCCGCAGCTTCGATCACAGGGACCTTGTAGCCAATAGTCTTGCGGTAGTAGGCAGTTTCTTGCTCTTGGAGCTGCACGAGACGCACGGGATAGAATTGATGATCTTGAATCTTAATTTGAGTCGGTGGTCGAGGCGCCCTGGGTTTCTGCTCTCCTTTGGGAGCCTTGGGATTGAGAATGCTAGAGTAATATTTATCGACGGAATATTGTTGCTCTTTTCTCTCTCTCTTGGCCGGATTAATCCAGCTGAAGGCCAAATTAGTGTCCTTCTTCTGGAAGTCTTCGCCGTTCCATTCGTATGCTGACTCGGAGTTAAACTTTTGCAAGTCGTCCAATCCCATAGTAGAGAATTTTGCCTTCATCTTTTCAGTTTTTTCCGATCCCTTGTTGATATATGCATCAATATCGACATCGTCCATGATAGTCCCTTTGCCTTCCCTCTCTGCTGCCTTATTCATAATTTCCTGAGCACCGTGCTGGATGATACCGAGGAGATCATCTGCGCCGGCGGTGTTCTTGACAGCTGGTTGGGAGCGGCCTTGCTGGATAACCAACTGGTCTAGTCGGAGCTTCTGGGCTGCTCTTTCGAGAACCTTTTCTTCGATAGCATCTTCTGTGACGAAACGGTAGACGTAAACTTGCTTAGTTTGACCGATACGGTGAGCACGATCCATGGCCTGCAGATCCGCTTGGGGGTTCTACGATCGAAAGTTAGTCTAAGGTTCTCCTTATTAATAAAGATTTACATACCCAGTCACTGTCATAAAGGATGACGATATCAGCTGTGGTCAAGTTGATACCCAAGCCACCAGCACGAGTCGTCAACAAAAAGATGAACTTCTCCGACCCGGGCTTGTTGTATTCATCGATAGCCGCGATACGATCTTCGTGTGCCGTAGATCCATCAATACGGTTATACTTGAAGCCGCGGAAGATACAGTAATCTTCAAGAATATCGAGCAGACGTGACATCTGCGAAAAAATGAGAACCCTAGAACCTTTCTCTTGCATGCGCTTCAAAAGTTTGTCGAGGATAGCCATTTTGCCACAATTGAAAACGAGATGCTCATCGGTCGTATACGGAGGGCCGGGTTCAGCGCCATCGAATAGATAAGGGTGGTTGCAGCACTTTCGAAGCTGCATAACAATGTTGAGCAAGCGAGTTTTCGACTCCCTCTTTCCCATACCCTGTCCGTTGAGGGCATCGATATCCTTCTCGAGAATGTTTCGGTATTGTTTGATTTGCATTTGGGACATTCCGACATAGATATTACATTCTATGGTGTCGTTAGTAACTTGTTCTTGAAAGCCCAGGATGCGCGCAACATACCTTTCTTGGGTAGCAAACTCTTTTCGACATCGCTCTTGACACGACGTAACAAGAACGGCCGAAGAACTTTGTGTAGCTGCTTAACCACGGTGTCCTGGTCATGACCACTGCCTTCGAACCATTGATCGAAGGCTTCTGAGCTGCCAAAGACATCTGGGAGCAGGAAGTTCAAAAGGGCCCATAGTTCGTGGAGGTTGTTCTGCAAGGGGGTTCCTGTGATTAAAAGTCGACCTTGAGAGTCGAACATGCGGACGATCTTAGAAAGCGAGGACTCCTCGTTTTTGATACGGTGGGCCTATATTATATCGATTAATTTCGTTTCAGCTCTCTTTTTACTTATTTAAAGAACGTACCTCGTCAACAATGATGTATTTCCACGCAAATTTCTTTAGATGGTGCTTTTCACGCATGACCATCTCGTAACTCGTGATGCAAACGTCGAAGTCTTCAGTCAGGAGTCGGGCATTGATAAGCTCCTGTCGCTCGTCTTTGGCACCTTGAAGCACCAAGGTATGAACATCTGGAATCCATCTCGCGAATTCTCGTTTCCAGTTATCAAGAGTTGACTTGGGAACGATGACCAAATGAGGTCCCGTAATCCCCCTAACAAATCTTAAATATCCGATAAACTAAACAAGAAGAGGAATTAATGATATATATAAAAAAGTGTAGGACTCGAGAAAACCTACGGAGATAGTTTGTAGGGTCTTTCCGAGACCCATCTCGTCTGCGAGGATACCAGAGATACCATTTTCATGTAATGAAATGAGCCAGTTCAACCCAGCAACCTGGTAGTCTCGCATTTGACCATGGATATCTATAAGAGCCAGTTAACACAATACTCCAATAGGAAGATATCGGCGGGTTAAATCCATACAGCTTGGACTCTCCGAGAAAATAGTCCTCTGCTCAGAGTCCTCCGCATTGATCTCGTCTTCTAGCAGTTCCGCATCTTCTTCTTTCTCCGTTCTACGGGTTCGACTTCCTGAAGAGACTGCTTTTCCTCGCTTCTTAGCCTGATTGATAGCATCGGCCTCCTCAACGGCCTTTGCCAACTCCGGATTCAATCCGATGAAATGTCTGAACAAATCTATCCCAAGGAAACCGGCGAGTTAATATCGTGTTGTGGCCAATCAGCAAAGCAAGGGTACGCCAAGACAACTTACCTGTTAAGCCAATCAGATATGCAAATCGTTTTGCAGAGTCGGCATACTAAAAATTCCCGATCAAACAATTACCGAAAAAGTGTTAGTCCAATGACATTCACCATCCCAAAAAACCCAAAACAACGCCAACAACCACAAAAAGCGAAAAAGGCAAAGTAAAATATCAAGCAAAATTGTCGCGCAAATAGCAATTTAGCCTTCCCCCAGGAAAAAGAGGAAAACAAAGGGAAACGACCCCGGATACGGTGGGAGAACCACGCGCGAGAATGAAGATATGAGGGGAAATTAGCACATACTTTTGCGGTTTTGAGGTCCTCCTTCTGTCTACCAAAATGCTTTCGACGCTCCAAGTTGATCTCGTTACGTCTCTGCCTTTTGCTGACCGGGTGTGCAGCATCACCGTCGTCTTCGTCGTCCGCCTGCTCCTCAACAGAAGAAGCAGCTTCGGATTCGCTTTCAGCGTCCTATATATTGTAATTGATTAGCTCGAGTGAATGATAGCTCAATATAAAAGCTTAAACTCGACATCTAATCGTGATATAGCTTGATCTAGGGCTTGATATTGATGATTGTGGCATACGTTCATAGTGACATCTTCGTCTTTTGTCATATCCTCGTCTTCTGAGGCGTTCTTGCTTCTAGACTTAACTCTAGGCATTGTGGCTGTAGGTCCGTTGGAGCGTCGGAATTACAAAAAAGCGCGATTGAATGTGTTGTCCAGCCTAGCTGGGAAGTCGAGGCTCTCGTGATCTTATTGGCTGTTCCCGGGGTGAATTACGTATGTAGCAGTTGCTAGAAGCCGGGATTCGATGGTTTCTGAGGCGTAGACACGGTTCCGGGAAGGCAGTGGTGGGGTTCGCGAGGTTGACGTGGTGAGGTTGACGGGGAGGTAGTGATGATGAGGAGGAAGAGAGGAAAAGGTTGAACGGGCGTGGTGGGAAGGAGGGATATATGTCTGAGGGGCCATTCTCCTAGCAGGGTGGGAGGAGGCGAGGATCCACTACCACTTCTCTTCCTTCAACATAAACAACACCACACGGCCGTCCGGCCGAAGGCTGTGTGAATTGAGCCCAATCGATGCTGGAAAAGAAAGAGGAACTTTTGGGAATCGGGTGTCTACGAGGACTCGAAGAGACGGGGTGTAGAAGATTAATTAAATTTGATAAGTTGTATTTGAGCATCTATCGACTGTTTGTGTACATGGAATACGAAGCTACATGGCCCGAGCTTGCCCACCAGGGTCTCCTCGCACTTGGCCAGAGTATCATTAACATGACAAGAAATTGAAGCCGATACCTAAAAGACTATCCCAAGCAAATTGGATGTCGTTATCTTAAAACGAGGCAACCATCGATAGATCCTAGCAGTGATATGTTGCAACACCGCACCAGATACTTCCATAGATTTGGATTTGCCGTTGATTGCGTTACCAGCATCATAAAAGCCAGGACAGTCACTTTAAGTACTGTGAAATACACCAATTACTCATTACCGATCAGGTCAAGTATATATATCCATTCCGATGGCCCTTGCTATGCCGTTAAATCCGACTTCTCCATCGTTGTGTTGCGAGCCTGAAGGAGATTATTTCAGCAGGAACAGCAGTAGCTAGGGCTATTCGAATCTTCAGTCGTCGGAAACAAGCTAAATCGACTGGTAATTGGTCTAATATGTGGCCTTGAATGGTTGGATTCCATGACCTCAAAAGTGGCGCCATATACTACCGCTGCTTTGTCAAATACCAGCTGCACAGAATGGAACCTCTATACCATTAAAGCATGATCGTTAGATGCAGTATTCCAGCGTCTCAGATCAGATGTAACTTTGATACAGCGCAGTAGTAGTGTAGTATGGCATATAAAAAGCATTATATGGAGCCTTTCGGTCGCGGAAGGGCCGCAGACTGCAAGCCAGCGAGGTCGTATAGCCAGAGCGGCGCAAGGAATCTAAAAACGAGTGAGATTCTGCGTTATCCGATAAATATATGGTCTTAGGTTTTATTATATTCTAATCGGTTGGAAGTTGAGTTTGGTTCGTGACAGGCTATCTGTGCAATCTGAACTGTAAGCACGACATCTTCTTCACAATATAGCCACGGGACTACGAGAGATACCCATTATATAGCACAAGCCATGATCTCAAGCCGAGATTTAATTCTTAAGGGCCAAATATCGGAATCCAACGGACTTGCAGGGGGGTCGGAATATACCGTATATCCGATGACGTCAAATGGAGGCCTCCGCCCGACATTTTATTATATCGTTCTGCTCCATCAAGCTCGTCGAGACCGTCTGGGTGTAGTAAACGCGTCGACGACCGGTGGGGGTGGAGATATTCGCGGTTGAATAACGGTTGTTTTCCTGGGACCGGAAAGGAGAGGTATCGGTAGACGATGCGACGTGAAGCTTTGCGGTTTTCGCAAGGGGTTAAGCGCTAACCCGGCCGAAAGAAGAAAGCCCCCAAACGATGTCTTGGCGCGGGATCCAACACACGGCAACACACTTTTGCTCCACGCCATTTTTGGCAGCGCTCGACGGGCAATCTCGAGATCTCTTAGTGATCGGGCTGAAGCCACGGATGCAAAGTGCAGGGGCCACATTTATAAAGTCTCTTGTAGCGATGCTCTATGTCGTAATATTTTCCCATCTTCTCTGCAAACTAACTTTTAGATACCAAGTTCATACCCCGGTCGTCGTAACCAGAAACGAACAAAATGAACAGAGCAGATTTCGAGAATAATCCGAGCCGAGTCCTCAACCACCTGAACAACAGTTTCGTCGAACTGAACGTTTCATGGCACATTATATTCCAGACTATTATGCGGTCCATGGAAGAATGGAGTGAGGTTGTCACACCAAACGCGGTGCAGGAGCTTAAACTGAAAGCCAGAGAATTCGCGGCGGCTTGCCAACAACCAGGGTTTGCGCAGTATTTCAAAGAAAATGACAAGCGATCATTTCGAAGCCGCTTGGAACACGTAGTGAATCAATACAAGGACAATAGAAAACCAAAATATGGGAACAGGGAACCCTTACTTCTTCTGAACGTCCCCCATGTTTCCAAGAGGATATGCAAAGCGAGATGGCAAATAGCAGAGACCTTACGACGCCTCAATATACTCGAAACTTTAATATTTAATTGCTACAAAAGTTTTCGATCAACCCCGGAAGCTGACCAGGGTACCTCTCAAACGAACTCTCAGGCGGATGTGCACTCATACGCAAACTGGCCCGCTTATACCAACGAGTATCATATAAACCTTACTCTTGAAACCGTCCTGCTTGCCCGCTACGCAATCTCGCGGTACCGCCGCTACATTCAAGACGTAATCATCCCGAGATTGGCGAAGCTAAAATCCATTTGCGTGGATTTAGAAGACCTATACCGGAGGCATGTACCACCTAGATATCAAACGTCTAAATACTGTACCGATGGATACAGCGCTCTTGTTTGACTTATGGATAGAATTGGGCTTGGCACCTCGTGCGCCGCGGATGGTTTACGAGACAAGAAATGTGGAGATTGAACTTCATTATATATATTATTAACATGAACTGAACATACAATCATTACAATCTACCTCGCGATAGATTCGCATCATTATTCGTATTTAAATCAAAACCTATTTTCTACTCTGGAATCCTCTTCCAGACTGCAGTGTCTGTTACCCACGGGAACCCACTCTGAGTGTACGCCGACATATTGTTCTCATTGAACCTATTGGTAACATCATACCAGACACAATATCTCGTAGGTGGATTCCTCGTTCCGAACGGCCATCCGTTATCTGACCTGATCGCCCAATCGTAGCACTCCGGCTTCAGAGCGCACCACTGAGCGCACCGAGCAATGGAGAATGCCTCAGTTTGATTCTCAGGGGTATCGGTAGCCGGTGCATCACCATGCCCGTTAATAGCAGCAACTCCTGAAGGGAAATATGCTACCTGTGTATAAGAGACTGTATATGTGGAGGCTGTCACATCGGCGGTGAACGTCACGGTAGCTGGTTGCGCTGGACCCACTGTAACCGTCTCAAGCATGGTCGTGGTGTATGTTGTCGAATATAGGGTAGTGGGTGGTACACTTGGCTGCACGGTAACACGGCTTGTGATCGTTGATACCTCCCAAGTTGTGAGCGTGGACGCTCCGATGATCGTCTTCCACTGGGTAGCAGTGGTGAAGATGATGACACCGGTAGCAGCGGGTTTGGTAATGGTGGCGACGTCTGTAGTCGTGACGGTCACCTTTGAAGTGACAGCCACTGCTGTCATGCACTCGACGTTGACACAACCGCAGTCTGTGGCGGTTATGACGGGGCCGCGAGCAACTAAAGCATGCTCATCACGCTTCCAGAAATGAGTGCCGCCAATGAGCGTATACGTGGTTACCACAGCAGGTGAAGGGGAGAAAGTCACAGTCACCAGGGTGGGTAGCGAATTAGTGGCTGTTTCTGTTATTGTCGTAGTGGTGTCAAGACCGTACTCCGTGGACTGGGAAAGCCATGTTGTATATGTGACGGTTGTGGTGGACTGCCCAGTAACGACAGGCGTTACGGTAGTGACACCTTTGACGTTCACTGCCTGGGTCTTTGTGCTAGTGGTGTAAACCGTTTCAACTGACTTCTCAATCGCTAGCTTGGTCGAGTAGAGGGTAATCGTCGATGCTGGGTAACAACATGTGCAGATAGAAATAGCCCGAGGAAAGAGTTGGTGATCAAGTGCCTCAAACCCGGAGTCCCCGAATGGGGCCGCAGAAGCCGGGAGGGCAAGTGAAGCAAGCGAGAGATATCTCGCAACATTAGAGAACCTCATTGTAGCAAATAGAGCTAGATTTTGGTACTACGAAAAACTTTGAACGAGAAGAGTACCAAGATATTAGGGCGCCGAGGCAAAAGCAGACCGGATGACTCGTAGGAACCATTTCCATGGAGCGCAGGAAACATCCCTCTTTTATAACTCTATATTCGCCTCAGTATCCTACATCGCAGGTCGTTCGATAATAAGCTCACATGGCGTGTCGCAGGTCCGGAGCGCCGAAATCCAAATTCGATTATTTTCTATCTGGCAACTACTTGCGGAAATTATAGTCCGAGTGATATCGCAAGCTGAACATTTATCGAGATATATGGAGGTTTCCGGTCGCGAAAAATGCATTTATCCATAGGGCCAACGCGCCATAGTGGGTTTCCGACAGCGCACCTGCGTGTCGATAGGGACTAGAGGCAAACATTATCATGCATCTCGAGCGCCATTTTATCGTAAACGGAAACTCGAAACCGCGCACTGAGGAATAGAAGAAGCTTAAAGGGCCAAAAACTATTGCCTGGTGACTATGCAAGACTAACAAAATGTGGAGATATATAACGCCACCATTTAAACTATTTTCGTCGGACTCTTCATGTGCACCATTTTCAGAGCGATTCAGCTCGAAAGTGTTGTCAGCCCCAAGACTCGCCGGTTCAATGAGGTTAGCGTTAGGCGAGCGAACGGCACTTGCCTCCCGCGAATGCGACCAGTTCTGTGCCCAGAAGACTGGAATGCGCCTTTGGCTGAATCTTGTTGCATCTGCAACGCAAAACCTTGTCGGACGTTGTGAATGTTCTGGCTGAGGACCCAGAATATCGCCGCTGCGCAGCTGTGTTTATGCAGGAGAACCACTTAGTCAGGCGCTACTGAGGCTGGCCATATATAGTCGCACTCGCAACGATCAATCTTAGAAAGAAAAATGGTTTAGGCATTA
This sequence comes from Dactylellina haptotyla, assembly GCA_031310005.1. Classification (NCBI taxonomy): domain Eukaryota; kingdom Fungi; phylum Ascomycota; class Orbiliomycetes; order Orbiliales; family Orbiliaceae; genus Dactylellina; species Dactylellina haptotyla. Next base: position 894,202 of record CM062380.1, on the reverse strand, counting down.
TTGTGCTCTCGAAAGTTTAAGAGCTCAGCGACTCCGAAGCCCGCGACCATTCGCCTTTTGGTTTAGTGCTCCAGAGAGCGGCTAACGGCTCAGGAGGCCAGGAGCAACACTCTCTAGCGCCAGTCAGTATATTGTATCGGTCTGGACACTTCGCAAGTTCTTCCTAGGCGAATAGACTATGGATATCGCGATCGAGGCGAGTGTCCCTAGGTAAGTTGTTCCATTTCTTTCACCAATGATAACTGACTCTACTTGATGAGATCACGCTCACTAGTTCCTCTGTATGAGCTCGGTCGAGTTTGCAGCAGAGAACCAAACTCCGGAGTAGCTATGCTTTCATTCACATGGTGGAGAGAGTGAGTATATATTTTGGAATGAAACTCTCTTATTTGTATTCATAGATATAAGGAGATACCGAGCGATGTCGAACTGCTAGTTCTTGGTTGATTACTAAGAAACAAGCATGTAACAAAAACTGTGTGAGACTAACCTTCCTCTCACGCGGTAGAGAAGTCTTGGATGAGAAGGATTAGAACACGATTTTCGGATATGTTGCTAAAAGTGTGCTTTTTAGAGCTTCATGCATACATCATCTGTCGCTTTTACACAGATAGCGGGGGTTCGAAGGCCGACAACGATAAAAGTGAGAACAGTTTCTTTCTCTCTTCTTTACACCAATTCGGAATCTGGTTGCGTTCTATACGCCTAGTTATTTCCGCTTTTGTGATTGTTTGATTTGGTGGTATATCTGCTATACTAAAAAATCATAACAGAAAATACAGATTTCTAGCAAAGTGGCGTGTCACTTGGTTTCCTGGGCTATATATATTAATCGATAACGTCCCAGTTGGAATAACCTGGACGGGATAGGTGAAAATACTCTCAACGGTTAGTGGCTCTTGAAATCTTAAGGCTTTTGATAAGAAAGCGCCCTCGGAGCAGGGAGTGGCTGAAGTCGTTGAAACGAGGAAGTGCCCCGCGCACACCAGAAATTAGAGCACGGAGACTTGCCTGTTCTTGGTACTCGAAGAACAATGAACCAGGACACCGCTGTTGGCTGAGCAATTCTCTCTGTCCTTCGCCTAATGGGTACAGGGTGTTTCCGTGTAACTTGAGCTCACCTTGTTCTGATACGAAAGACTTTCATCCTCCGTATAAGTAGGCACATGCATCTCACGTTTCTTTGTCGGGGTTGCCCTCAAACCTGCTAAAGGTTCCGGAGACCCGAAATAATTGAATGCAACATTGTTTGCATTTATTGGTTTAACTGAGTAATAGTTCTTCTGGAATAAGAGCCCCGATAGTACGATAGCTACTGTAAGGATAGAGTATCGAACCTTCAGGGGCTGCATTGCGGATTGTACCCGAGATGGTATTTCGGAATTTTTCTTAGGTCTGTTTATATTGATGTCATTAAAACCAGATTGCACCCAGAAATACACCGAGGTAGTAATACTATGATATATTAATTGAATGGAATTAATAAGCAATAGGCCATTTTGTAGTAGTATCTACATTTATAGAAGTTTTCGCGCGGGCCAAACACAAAACTGTCTCCCTTGATGATAAGGGTGAAGTTCACAAACTGAAGATCTGCTGAGAATTTCGCGTATCGGAACTTGGCAAGGGGAAACATAGTGGCGTCGGTTCCCTCGATGAACTGCTTCAACACGTGGATGAGAGAGGAAAAGGGGGAAGGGATCTCGCAACCCTCTTATCCAAACGTTGACGCCGCTGTGTTTACTTTTCACCTTAGCAAATGGATCGAGTATCTTGATTCTGGGGAGAGGAAGTCCAATGGGATTGCTCGTGAAAGCTCGATACTTTAGGAAATTGTGGGTCTAGTCTTGGGAACTTCCCGTGCGCGAGCGGCCTATAATACCATGCTGCTAAATAACTCACAGTAAATTTTGTAAAGCACTGGTCCCGAACTTTGGGGAGGTTCCAAAACTCTATCGCCGTTGAGTATGCACCAGTTTAGTCTCCACTAAAGTAATTGGCATGGAATTGGGTTTAGACGAAATGGACCGGCTTGTTCTTGGCGTTGAAAATTGACATTGCCACATGTTTGCCTGTGGGCCTTTTAGCTAATAGACGAAGAAAGGCACTGAAAATTTTCTTCGCTAGAAACTTCTAGCTGAAGGATTGTACGGCTAGGCTACGTCCGAATGCGCCTCAAACATTGTGGATAGACTCGGATTTCCAGACCCAAATGTCCATAGGTTTTGGTACGAACAGCATGCCCCTGAAATCGGGTTTGCCGCCCAAACGAAAAGGTTCGGTGTGTTGTGTAACATTTACTCGACTGAGAAACTAACTCGCAAAATATTCTTTCTTGACTTCAAGGAACAGTCCAGCCTACTCACCCCAGCTCGGAACCTAGGAACTCGGAGTATAAACTGTATCTATCTAATATCCTCGTATCATATTCTGAATCCCTGAAAAAAGTCAACGAGACCACGTTGTGATAGCTGCCACGTTTAATTGACCGTGCTCAACATTGGCGTCTTCAGAGACACCAGGCCAGGGTTGAGCACAGGTAGGTCTGGATGTCGGCTAGGGTTGTAATCCGAAGTCAGCCGCCCATTGCAACTAGCTTCATCTAAGCTTTTACTGGGTCACCCCGACTTGTGAGAATGCAAGCCCCACCGTTTTGTTAAAAAGTTATCGATTGTGGACTCTGTCAGGTCTTATTCAGAAGCCATTTTTGATCCGGTAGCTATAGCATTGCCACCGCCTAATAACTGATCAGAATTCTGGGCAATGGAGTCCCTTTTTGGCCAGGTTTTCATTTCCACAGCATTTGATGTGATATAGCTTTGTAATTGTATGTATCACCGTTAGGCTTCCTGCAATTTGCATGCAGGAAAAGTCGCGTGGAAACGTTAGCGAAATTTATCAAGCTAAATCGCTATTAATGGTAACTTTGTGGATAAAGAATCCGATTCCCCAGTTCAATTAGGGTTCGATTTTGTGAAATAGGACCAAATGCAGTTGGTGTGATCTCAGCCGTGAGCACGGACTGTACCTTATGCGGCAGTGATTTTCTGCGATGACGGTTGGGGAAAGGATTTGTTAGGTAAAGCCCCTGAGTACAATAAACATCACGAAACACTTTATTGCGTCCCATATGCGTATTGATAAGAGACCCGCTAGGCTAGGGTTACGAGAGGCCAAAGAGCCAGGAGCATCATGAAATCGATTCTGTCAACGTGGGCGCGGGTGGATCTCCACGTGGGTCAACTAACAAAGAAGGGGAAAGTGATGTTTCGGCTTCCCTGTATTATCAAGTCACATTGCTCTGAATTTTTTGTAATTTTCCCTTTTGCAGATTTAGTCAGTATTTCCAATTGGGATCTCGATGGCTTGTGGTTCTGGGCGAGAACTTTGAGGGAGACGAATAATGGGTTGTGATATCCTAATTTTTATACATATCGAGGCGCTCGTTGTTGATATGTTGTGAAACCGCGGATGTCGGTACCACCTCCGCCATTGCACGGCACTTGGGCGTCGGCATGTTCAGCCGGACGCTCGATGTTCCCGCGCGAGGGCTTCTCAAGCGCTTTTGACTGTCTCGCTACCGTGGCGATGGATGGGGAGAAAAAGAAGGATCAGGGGCTTCTGCAACCACGGCGTTCTTGCATTTTGTTAGGCAAGGTACCTAATTTCCCCTGATTGGTGCCCACATCGCCACACAAGACCAAGCGGACTGGCCAAGTTTAGGGGCCCAAACGCGACGCTAACAACACCAGTCGTGCCAGGCGGGTGCCACAGTTCATTCTCATTTTCAGTGCCCCACCAGGACTTCGTATGACCAAGACAATACCCATGGCAAAAAGCTGGAAAACCACAAAACCTCGGCCGCTTTGGACAAGGTTGGCTCTCTGCTGGGTTAGGATACTGCTGGTGCCGATCACCACGATGTTTAATCTGTTTCGTTTCATAGTATTTAAAAAGCGCATGGCCCTCCCCGTCGTTGTGATGTTTGAATTCAGTTCTGCTCCTCAGACGTTTTCGGCCTCATCAATCGTTCTTTCCTCTTCGTTCAGTCGCTAGAAGCCTGTCCCTGTTCGCTCAACCTTTTTTGCTTCCATCTTCCTGTCTGTCCTTCCGATAGAACAAAAACCTATAATCTAGCTTTCAAGATGTTGCGACTCCTCCTCTCCTCTCTCCTCGTGTTGGGCGCTGCTGCCGTCCCAGCTGCCAAAGAGCTTACTGCCCGCGACCTTACTTCAATCAAGATCAAGGTTACCGGCAGCGGTATTGCGGCCGACTCCTATGCTCAGTTCATCGACCTCGACAATGCAAACTACATCCAGTTGTCTGCCGAGGCTGATGCTACCGCCTTCTCCTACGATACTTCTAGCCAGCAACTTGGTGCTGCTGACGTAACCGCTGGCACTGATGTTTTCTCGCAAACCTTCTTCTACCAAGGCGATGTCTATGACGAACTCCCGAGCCCAATCTCTTTCAAGACCCAGTCTGATATCGCTGATTGCTCCGACCCCACCATCAACATCTGCCGATATGAAGTCTGGAACTACAACACTTCCACCAAGTCTTTGACTGTCGATAGACCCAGCCTGCCAAAGTTCTATGTCTGCGAATCGAGTGATGGCACTCAAGCCCTTTTGTGGAGTGGACCATCCTCGTGGACTCTGTGCACACCAGTAACCTTGTCTGTTGTTGCTTAAAGAACAAATGAGCCTGTATGATAGATGATTCTGTAACCCGATGAGAAGAAGCAATCGGGTAGTCGTTTCCGATCATCCGGAATCCGGACCAAGTCTCAGGATTCTCGACTGGTAACGAAGAGGAGGAACACCGAATCGACTGTGAGGTGCGGGTGCGCATATGTACTATATATATAATCTTGTTAATATATGTTTCTTTAATAACACTTGGTCTCCTGCCGGCCTTTATCTTCCATTCACACCGAACAGAGAAGTGAGAGCACTGTACCTGCCATTCAACAAAGACAAATGGCTATTTAAGAGTAATTATCCGTCTTTGGGGTTAAATTGGACTTTGAACAAGCTGCTTGCACGGTGCTTTCGTAGTACATATCAATCGAACCTGTAGTTGAAAAGAGCAAGCCTTCATACGGGGTACTCAACTACACCGTAACCTTCTCTTGACGTGTCGACTGCCTACGAGAATTGTGTTGCGTGTTGGATGGGGAGAGTCAAGAGTGGTTTGTGGAATCAACACGCACTGATAATAATACTTGAGTACAACTTTAGCTTCCCCAGAGCAAAATCGAAATAAAATTAGAGATTATGATATCACTCTTACGTGCACAAATTAAGGTAGATTTGATGACTCTCATTGATGGTGGTAATATTGAAGTATATATATGAAGGTAAATTTGAGTTATATACACTTAACTGGTGCGGGGCGCTTCACTCGTGCACTCTGATCATCTTGCGACTACAGGAGCAATTGCGCAAGTTCTGCCACGAAACACGAAGAATTTGATCAACTTGTATTAACGAGAATCGATCTCGAGAATGCTTTATGTGAAGCTAAGAATACATTAGCATAGTATCGCGTAGAAGTATTGAACCCGAGTGCTCTTACGTAGCTAATCTCCTCGCGTTCTTTGGCGTCTTTAGCAGGAGACATAAGTATAGCTGCATCCTCCGAAGTTGCAGCTCCAGCAGAGCTTCTTTCCAGAGTTGCAAGAATTGCTGCATCCGTAGGTCTGGCGTTTGACGAGATCTTGGAGGATCTCGAGGTCCCTCTCTGAGTGGGGGCTTGCGGTTGGAGCAGCCATGACGGCGGCGGAGAGGGTAGCGAGGATGACGAATGAGAACTTCATTTTGATCTTGGAAGGTTTGGTATAGTAGCGAAAGGCTGTATATATCGCTTATATAATTATTGGAAGTTTATTCGAGTTTGACTTGGATTTTTGCTTGATCTTGATGTTGCTTGTTCGCAGGAGGTGGAGTAAAATCGAGGGAGAGGATTGGTGCTTTTATAGAGGACTCCTCTAGCCTCTGGCCATCAACAGTAGAATATTATACGACGCAACATCCTTGAATCTCTGAACGGAAACTTCCGTGATAGTAGAGGTCAGTATATAGAAGGCTCACGGCCCGTCGGTTGAATACTCGAAGTAGAATCTTGGAGATCAAGCTTATCAGTGGTACCTTGATGCATGATGTCTGTGGGACGGCAGACTGGCTTTAACAGGTTTGTTACGTACGAGACATCTAGGAGCCGCATGTCTAAGACATATAGAATTCAATTTGAAGGATCCTAGGCCCAGTTCTTAGGAAGCAAGACAAGTACAAGCTTATCTTCGTCTCTAACGTGTAAATGGCTCACTGTGTTTGTTGGATGTCTCCCTGGTCTATGGATTCTCATCCCTCAATATCATTCTAGGGAGCCTGTCGGCTTACATGAAAGTAGCGCACAACGAAACCGTAACAGTTCGATACTCTAGTGATACCCGTATTCGGATGTTTGCTGCACCCTAGATCCTTGCTCTTGACTTTCAGAATGAGTACGTACGTACACTTATATGATTTCTGAACTGCAGAAGCTGTGAAAAGCGCAGGTTTTGATGTTGTACTCCGGCAGCGAAGGCAACCTATAGATATATACATCATAGGCTTTGTTATATGATAGTGGCATCAGGATTCTCTTATGTGTCGGCTCAAAAATCAATCATAAACGATATAGGTTCTCTATATCACTGTTGAATTTTCATTTATTCTTAGGCAATTTAACTTTTATCTTCTCTTTCTATATGGCTTCTAAGTACACGCGGAAATGGTCAGAGGTTTCCGGACGGTCCCACTATACTAGGATGTCGATGCGTGTACTATTCGTTACATGAAGCACTGAATACGAGACTTGATCTTGAATCAAAACTTTGCCAAGAAGATCTATTCATTAGCTCTAATATAGAAGATTTCGAAGATAGGTAACCTGTTATAGCCTAGATTAAAGATGTATTGTCCCACCATTGGTCGTCCCGAGCCTACAAACTTGTAATTCGGCTGAGAGAACTCCGAGCAATGGGCGTTAACGTTGATATGAAGAAACTCGGCAACATGGATCGGTTAAAACTTGTTCCTAAGTCCAATATAAGAAAATAGTAGACAGGCTGTAACTTTAAACTGACTCGGCCGGTAGGATCGATCCAACTATCTGGGGAACCTTGTAAGTTTTTTCGGAACATAGAGCCGGAAACGCAGGGAATCAATCCTTGATGAATTGCAATATTGAGGTCTGTGATAACCTCCGTTCCTTGGGACTGGCCCGTGCCTTTAGTACCCTAGTCGGTCGGTGATAAGACACTGATAGAGTAAACGGAGTGAGGACGACCGTCTACTACTGCGAGAGTTTTACTAGGTCGAATTGCAAAAAATATCCGAATACGACTTCTTATCAACGTCAAGCTTTCAACTGCCGTAATCATTCGGTAAGCGATACTTACCGACCGGGCGACGCGACGGCGGGGTGGCGCCTACTAGGGACGCCTAGTCACATCCTAGTCGTGGGAATTAGGCTATTTACTGAAGAAACTTAATACAGCCCGCGAATTTATAAATAAGCTACTTGCTCAGTCGTCGAACCACCAGAGACCTAAGCCGTTGGCGAGAAATTTACAGGATAAGCCTGTACTCGATTGTTGTGAATAGGACGATCCCAAGAATCCGGTTAATGAACCCAGGGAAAAGAAAGGACCTATTAGTATTGAAACTTGATATGAAACTTAAACGATGGACCCCAATCAAGTTATACCGGATTTATTCCCCTTATAGTTTGTCCAAAACCTTATATACATTGTTCGGAACGTCCGAAGAGCTGATTAACACCTCTATTATGATGATGATGGCGGTGTTGCGAGCCGCGGAACAGGAGAGCTTTCCCCGGAGGCGGTGCAATCTTGGCTGGTAACCTGCCCCTATTTTCTTCAGGAATATTTTACGATCTATTTTGCTGTTTCCCTCCATTTTAGTCCGCCCATAACAGCAAAATTCTCCTGACTTAGTCTTCTATCTTTGGTTTTCAATTTTTGAAATCTACTCCGGTTCTTCATGATTGTAATGTCAGCGTATCCTCGGATTAATCGCCTCTAGTAGCAATCTGTGGCTAATGGATTGAGTAAAGACAAACTTGACAGTGAGAGTTCGGACCGTATGGCTGGCGCTCTATCGATGGCAGATGACTTGCTACATAAGATAGAGGACATCTCAAGTTATAAGTAGATTGGAATTTAGTTTGTGTTGACCAATGAGGAACCCATTAACCTCATCAATCCTAATGATAGTCTAAGGTACAAAATGATAATTCATAAAAATGAGTGGGTTCAGCCGGCTGGGTTGTTCATTGTACAAATGTGAATCTGCGACGTGCATCATGATAAGATGTTAAACATGAAATGCGGCATGTGTGGGGCCGAGAATAGTGTAAAGCAGATACAGGTAAATGGTATGTATAAATTAGCGAACCACTTTGAATAATATTTGGTAAGGTGTGACAAAATGAGCATCTCCCAACATGGTGGTAATTTCAAGAAGACGCTTGAGCTCAATTGAGGCTCGGTGTAGAGCTACTAAGATTTGATGAACTGTCGATATTTGCATTAACCTCGTGAAGCTGTGGAGCTTGTCAGTTGGCCACAGCATTTATACCTGCTTGTCCGGGGGTGGCTTGCACAGCTTCTTGTGGGGTAGGTGTCGTTCTGTTTCGAGCATTTCGAGTGTGTTGTCGGCGGTAGATCTTGTATATCCATACCACCGCCATACCAGTGAATATCGGTATGAAAACGGCAAAGCCTGCGATGAGAGCAGTCTTCCCCGCCCCACCATCATAATAATCACGATATTTAAGGTACATTTCGAACGAATCTTCGCAATAATCTCTATTGTCTAAGAAAGCAAACGAACATTCTGGCATTAGATAATTTATTCAGTGGCTCTTTCGAACAGCAACTAATATTTACTTACGTATGCGAAAAACGAAGTGTCAATTGAAGGGCCAATTTGTAGACTTGGGCTATAGGTCCCCGTTAGACGATTTTTGAGGATGATATATTCATATATGGTAAGATTGTAAGGATGTAAACTATTGGATCCACCGTTCTCTTATAAAAAAGGGAACATTAGTATTTACTATTGATATATTGCATGTTTCCTAATTCACTTTGATGCAATATTAAGTGGAGATATTTTACCTTCCGCTCTAAGTAGGAATATTGTATAATAGATTAGAGTGCTATAGCAATTTGATTCGAATCTACTAACGCCCAAATCAAACTTGTTATATACCCAAATATCGCGGCTTCCACGTTCCCTCTTCTGTGGTATCATTTTGTTGAGCCCGACAGTATTTACACCTGAAGTTCATGATGCCAAAGATATTGTGTGGCCAAGACCTTCTGTGAAGTGCAATCCCAGTTGCAAAACGGCTCTCCACGAATCAGCACTTACATACTGCAGCCATATTGACAAACACATAGAGGCCCACTGTCCGGTATCGTGTTGTCTAGCATAACATATCATAGCATACAAAACCCAGCGTTTTGCACCTAGAGAAGGAAGCTCCGCCTAGAAAACTAGATCTAGATCAAAATGCCTTCCTTGCAAAGCTGAGGAGTTAATCAGCAATTCAACACGAGTTGCTGCAGACGCGCTGCAATGTTTGTTTCTGTTGCAGTCCATTTAGAGAACTTGGGGGGTCTGTTCAGGTGCTGATTTGTCGAGGAGGTCTTGGGATGTAGCTTGGCGCGTTCAGCTCCAATGCAATGTCCTCAGAAAGTTCGATCCCGATCTTTGAAAAGAAGGCTACAAGTAATTCTTATTATATATTATCTCCATCAGAAGCGAACATCTTTTGAGAATTCTGAGTATAAAAGACGGCCATTTTCCCACTGTGACCATTCATCACCGACACTCCTTCCCGTTGGAATCTATTTCTTTTGCATAAACTCAGGCGAAAATACCACATTTCAACCACCTGTGCTCCCACCACACCATACCTTGAACCTTAGTACGAAATGTCTTCACAGACCAAAAGAAAGAAGGCACCGCCAGCCTTGGGGATTGAAAACTATAGGGCTGAAATCTTACTAGAATATTGCCATAATAACAGGAAGCTTAGGGAACTCCCTAAGATTTTCAATGACAGATACAAGCTTACTTATACGTATATCTTTCTCCCATTTTTGGCTAGATATAAGTACACTAACAAAGCCTCTAAGCTACAACCAATATGTACGGGCGATCGAAAAGTGGGGTGGTCGAAAGAATATACCTAATAGCGACTTACTCGGCCTGGTGCAGCTCGTGAACTCCCAGGATGCTCCTAGCGAAAGGGAGTCCATGGTCCTCCTTAATAAGGACACTATACTATCTAAGCGAAGTATGAAGAGACGAACTAGAAGACTTACTTACACAGATCAAGTTTTTAGACTGGCGGGTAATTCATTCACAATAAAACATTTCTATTTCAGATCATCTGCCCTAACCTACTTATTTATCCATTTCTAGAGCAGCGACAAAACGCTCAAGTCAATGCCATAGGGTCCAATTCGACTCTTATGGCTCATCCACTAATGAGAGATGATGACTTCCGAATACGGCTGAAGACGATAATCTCAGATACCGTGATGTATGCTTTGCCAATGCCACAAATCAAAAACATACTCTGGAAAGAGCTCGAAAAGCTCAAAATTTCAAATACTACTGTCGAATGTCAAGGTAATAGAGAGCTCAGTACGGTTTTGACAGATGAGTCCTTTGTGGTAATAAGTTTGATCGTATCTTACTTTTCAAATGACGACCGGTGGCCTTTCATCCATGAGCAGTTGAACCAGCTGACCAGCTTCCGGTCTCGTCAATTTTTTAAGCGTTTTATACGAGAGAACGCCGCCTCAATGCAAGCTGTTTGCAAAAATATTTTGCTGACACTCTATATCAGAGGAGATGAGAACCTGATAACTTGGATTAGGGATTCATATGTGTCTATCGAAATTGATCTCTATAAAATCCTTGATGGATGCGTTCGGAACGTATCTTATATCACTTTTATCAATCGTAATTCTGAGATATATTTTAACTTGTTCTCAGAGTTCTGGACGCCAATACCACAGACGGCTGACAGCAAGAGTTACTCGATCCACACTCCAATTGTGATAAACCACCTTATGGCAACTGAAGCTAGGCCGAAAACAATCTTCGAAGCGAAAACGCTACTCTTTGCTTGTAAGGCTGTGTTGAACGATCTTGGTCCATTCTTTAAGCTATGGGATAAAAAGAAATGGACAGTAAAGGACATGGAAACCTCTGACGACTGGACAAGGCAATTTCGTTTGTTACCTCTATTTACTGACAATGCGGACCATATTGAACGCTTATATGAAAATGGGTTTCGGCTGGGGGCAACCCATATGTTTTTAGGAGCGATTTTGAAGGGTAACAAAGCTGCTACTGAGAGGTGGCTACGATGCTTTAGCTGGCACCGAATCAAGCCAGGATCTGGAATGTGCTCGAATGGAGTTCGCGTCACTATGGATGATTTACGTGATCCAGATACAATAAACGAAATTCTGGCGGCAGCGGCACAAGAAGCCTCTGATTTAGGTGCCAGAATCCCACAGGGTTGCCAGGGTCAAACTTTCTCGTGGCATGACCACTTGACTTTTTATTTCGGAAGCAGCAGGGGATATATAACAGACATTGCAATCCAAATTTTGCAATCAAAGTATCCTGGACCTAGGGATGTCCCTAAAGAAAACCTTCACCACGCGATAAATTGTTTTAGTGTTGGTGGATACTATCGATCGGAGGAGGAGTACATCGACTTTGACTATCCGCTACGACTCTGGGGTAGGGTGGGATTCTATAACTCATTGCGCATGATAAAAGAAACGTTTAAACTCGGTATCGATCCTTCCACAATGAAAATATGGCCGTCGATGTGGAAGCATTTCTTGGAACGCGCTCAGCACTCCCAAATTTACGATACCGAGCTGGTGACAGCGTTTCTGGACGCCGGTGAAGAATACGAAAATGGCTTGATCGACAAATCGATCAACTTCCAGTACCGTTTCAACGAGACACCTACCCTGGACGAAGTTTGCGCACCGGCGAGAAAAATAGGACTAGGAGATCGGACGCCACTTGCTTTAGCGTTTTATCTCTCAAGATCAGATCTCTTCTATTTGCTAATATCGCGGAATGCTTATATAAATCTGGATCTCTTCTTAGGCAAAAAGCGAGAGTTGGAAGGGAAAAGCAGGGAATTCTTAGAAGCCGTTGAAGAAAGAGATGAGGGGAAGATCAAGACCCTCTGGAATATAAGACTTTCGATCCTCAAAATCAAGCCAATAGATTTAAGAGTTCTTGGTGAAGGAAATGGGTTCAAGATCGTAGTTCAGCAAATATTAGAGACCTATGGAGCTACTGCCACATTTCGAGGGGGGGCATTTTGGCATTTCGTGGAATATACTGCGAAGCTTAGACTCAATGTTGAGTCCCATACCGAGCACTACCAAGAGTGTCTTAACGTTACCCGGTATCTCGTCAATCCGGGAGATGTCGACATCACGAACAACACGTGGTATAGCTCGCATTTGGCTATTCAAGAAAGTTTCCATAGTGACCACGCGAAAGACATAATGCGCCAGGTTATATTTCAAGGCAAATCCGAGCTCTTTGAGCTATTACTTAGTTGTCCTGCAGGAGCTAAAGCTTGGAACGATTTCGGTTACGTTGAAGCGAGCTTTGTCGACCAAGCGGCGCGGTGTAGTCTCAAATGTTTGGAGATTCTGGCTAAACTAGGTGTCACGATACCAGCTGCCGAGAGTGCTGGCGCTCAACCGTTGAAACACCCCATCGAAGCAAATGATACCGAAATGATAAGGTATTTATTATCTGAAGCTGCAGAAATAAATGACGGTAGAGTTAGGCACAAAGTTTTCATCAGTTGGGATCTTAGTGGAGAGCGCCGAGAGCCGGGGGTAGCTTTCGAAAATATGGAGTTTCCATATATATTAGTCACCCCCCTCGAGCATGCTATATATCGTCAGAGGATAGACATTGTTACTTTATTTTTGGAGGTTTATCCAAACTACTACGACGAAGCAATACATGCAGCGGAGAAGTATGGTCTTGATATTATGAAGACGCACATACAAAACTGGGGGTCAACAAGCGGAAAAGTCTCTGGCGATCGTGGGTTGTAGAGTCATAAAAATTGTGTTTCTCGAACTGAAGAAAAATTGAAGGGTTGTTGCATATTGACGCGCAAAAAATAATAACTATATGTATCGAATTATTTCATTTTATTGTTGAGCGATATAGTTATAACTTACCACCAAATTGAAATCGTATTGCAAACCTATAAGTTTCGTCCCTTGCTACAAATAGAATGGAAAAGGACTTTCAAGAAGGAGATTCGCGGGGAGCAGTCTTGTGGTCGCGCCAAGCGGGTTATTTATTGTTGATATTTTGTTAACATGGGCGAGAATATAATATCAATACTTGAATTTGCAACAAGAATTTGCCTCTTTCGTGTTCTTATTGATTTTAGACTTAGCATCATTGAATGTGAATGAATCTCCACCCTTGAAGCTTGAAAATTGAATTGAAAAAAATGTTAGCGACGGGTTACTGCGCTTAACCGGCCATAAAGCGACCCGAGTTCTGGTACTGCGGAATATTATGGAATTAATCCAGTATTGAATGGGGTCAAAGGGAACAGTAGATTTATATCTCATATTCGAAGCAAACCATTCGCAGTTTGGACGGTATCGTGACTGTAACATTATAAACCTAGCGATATAAAGCCCTTAAAACAATCTAAAAGGGTTCAGTGGAAAAATCTGATGAATCAGCGATGTGGTAATGATAGTAGCATTGGGTTCCGCCTGAAACTCTGTTGCTTAGATAAATGGCTGTGACAGAACTAACGTCATAATTTTATAAGATGGCAGCGCTGGCATTTCATGATGAATATGAAAGGGAAGCTTCTACGCACTTTTTCGTTTCAACATATGAGATCCCGAAACTTCACTCTTTACGCACCTTTTACGAAGCATACTAAAATTCGAGGAGTCACGACGTAGCGTAAATACACTCTGTTCAAGAATACCGAGACATAAAGGCGTAAGAAAAGATGCCATCTAAACCTGTAATTTCTACTCCTGACGATCCAACGCCACATTTGCACAAGTTTCAACTTGCCGCAAACGATGGAGTTGTCCCGCACGGCAAAGACGACCCATGCCTCCTGAAGATAGCGCTGAAGCTAAATTTGAGCTTCAATCTCATCGTCCAAAACTCCGAAGCAGCCATGAAAGACAGTATGCGATACCTCGATCTCCTGAATAGAGCGCGCGACGATTCGACATCTGGGGATCCCACACTCAACGCTCCGCTTTATGGGAGAGCTCGAAAACGTCGCACGGAAATGGCAGGCTTGGAAGTTGCTCTTCGAGCAACGTATGCTGATGCCCTCTGTCTCATAGAAAATATCATCGACTACGTGCATGTCCAGAGGAAAATGGATGGGTTTCATCTGGAGGGCGGGTATGTGTTGGAATGCGAGCCCCACAACGAGAAGTATCGACAGGCGGTCAATTTCTTGATTCTTTTGCTCCGACGGTTACACTACGTTTTGAACATTGACTATCCAGAAATAAACGAAAAGATTGATGCTTTCTTGAAGCATGAGGCTGCTTAGCTGATTGGGCTTGTTGGAAACAGATTGGACGTTAGTATTTCTTTGGTTGATTGCTGACTATGATTATACTGGCCTAGTTTCTATTTTATAAACTTTAGCTTTCACTTAGGTAGGATTGATTAATGCGCTGAATTATGCAGGCAGAAGTATTTTCAATTATACTTCTAAGATGCCACACGTTCTACATTGCAATTTTGTGCGAGTGCAGCGCATTTGAAAGCTCTCCATTTGCGAAATTTAGCAGTGTGTGAGAGCGCAATTACGGCGGCTTAATTTTTTTTTGTAAGATCTTCTGATTCTATTAGATTGTATTTAAAAGCTGTCTGCACTTCTTGATGAAACTTATGCCGTTATTTGTGATTTGGGCGGCGCATATGCTCCTAGAGCTTCTAGCTTTTTGACAGCTCAAAGTATTTGTCCAGAATTTCATGCTAAGATTGTGTTTTCTTTACGTTTTCTGCACTGATTAAGACCCCCCTCCACTTAGCTATCTTATAGTCATGGATACGTCATAATAACTATCAAAATAATTATCCACGGCGGACTTCCTGATAGTACTATAGTTATATGTATGCTCGCGGCAGAAGTTGTGTTTCCAAAGATTCGCTGCAAGCTAATCGACTTGCCTCATAAGTTTTCAGTTTTGCAAGACTCCTGCTTCATGGGTCTGACAAAAATGGCCCCGCCCGCTACACAACTTCTTTCTTTGATATGTCGTCTTGGCGTAAATTTGAGGTCTTATTAACACTCCCTCTTCGGTTTTGGTGTTGATGCTGGCTCAAGTTTCCTTGACTGACCCCCACGCGCGCACGCTCCCGCCCACTTAGACAAGCACCACCTCCTCGATCACGTTAGTTGTGCGTATAAAAAGTCCCGATGATTTTCATGCTAGGATCGACTCTGGACGGGTCGTTGATGTATATGAGATCTCGGGGGGGGGGATTTCGTGGCTTATGGCAAACTTTGAGCTGTTGAGGGTAGATTGGCAATCCCTTTTGCGGTGATACGCGTGGCGAGAAGTGCAACATGCTAACAAAGTCATGGCTGTGCGCATGGGAAAAACACAGAGGAGATGCATTTAAGGTCTTAAGTATCTGAAATATTAATGTTGAAGGAGTGAAAGTTATAGTTTATCAGTACTACTAAGGTTATTTTAAAATTTGGACTCATTAATGGGTCTCCTAGGTACCTACCGACGAACAAGCATTCGTTAACGTGTCGCTTATTCCCGTTCGACCAATGTTTCCTAGACACTCATAGTTTACCGTTTCACATGCCGCATGCCCCTTGTCAGCCGTTGAATCTAGTATAAGCTGGTACGTGAATAAGTCCCAGTTTTCATATATATTCGAAGAATCACTCTCTACTTCAGTTTTTTTAATTCCCTGCCGCCTTTCCGAGGATCGTATCGAAGAATTCAAGCGTCGCGCGAGGCGGCAACAATAGCACAAGTTTCATTCCGGAGCTCCTAAGTTCATTACGTAGAACCACAGGCAATTGTATATCGTGATGCCACCGATATCTCTCAAGTGTTTGAACTTTCTATTCGTACCGAGGTTGTAGATACTCGAACACCTTATCCATGCTGAGGATATGCAGAATCGGGCCAGATCCGATGTCGAAGAGTGTCTGCCTGGACAACACAGCCGGCAAACTCGAGCTCATGCAACAACGCGCTGCTTTGGGCTGCCTTCCTTTTCGGGGAGCCTGCAAACCACACCCGAACCCATGTCGAAGTCTCACTGCAACCTTCGAAAGTCGACTGGTCCCTTTCGCAAAATCTTTAAATTGAGTGTAAATGAGATCGCAAATATCAGTGGTGTCCACCATTTTGAGGCGCGGAAATTTGGTGACACGGTGATCTCTGGTTGGATGCGCCTGTTTGGATGGTTCCGTGGGCGGCGTTTGACCCACGGACGAATAGAAATGGAGCGCTTGAGTTTGTACGTTTCGACTGGGCGAGGAAGAGTCGGCTTTCTGTTTCTGATTTGTCCTCGCTTCGCAGATCTCATACGGCCGCAAGAGTTCACGAGAGCCCCCTCTCCACTAGCCGGACAAGGACGGTCGAAATTATTCAGGTACCAGGGCCACCATGCCATCTCCCCGGTTTTCGGATCTTGTTCGAGTCAATCGAACATACCTCTTCGCTGTAACAAGAGTGCGGGGTAACACCGTTACCCCTGCCAAAGGACCGAAGAGAATAGCACCCGTCGATTCGATCTGAGCCCTGATTAGTTCCTTTTCTACTGTGGTTCACGTGGCGGGGAGTTTTCGACCTACTGGTTCGCGGTTAACCCAAAACCGAGATTGGCAATGGGGTTGAATTCTGACGTCCGTTGAATAATTGCAAATACGAGGATCCCAGAGCGACAGGTTAACGTTTCCCAGTCCAATCTCCTTTGGGGAGGTCGACGGCCGCCATGGCACACCAGCGAAAGATATAAGTATCGCATGGGGATCTCCACACTGGCGAGAATCTGAATCTGGTCTTTTCAATATCCACTCCCTATATCCCCCACAAGAGTTAGGAGCCCAAGAAGATATATATCCATATCTCTCAAAGATGCAGTCTCTAATTCGCCTTCTCCCGCTCGTTGCGGCCGCCAACGCTCTTGTCCCTGCCCCTCGACCCATCGACGTCGAGCAGTTCCAGGCTCGCGGTCTGGGTACCTCCGCTGATGTCTACATCTACAACGAGTGGAACTCTGGCTTGACTGTCTCCGCCGCCGAGAACACCTTCATGAGCACCGGTGCTCCAGGGTCGGTCTCCGTTGCGAGCAACTCTGTCTCTGACAAGTTCTCCGTCGAGGCCAACGGATGGATCCCACTTCAGAGCAAGTTCAAGCTCATCTTGAGCCCAGACGGCGGTGATGCCAGCACTGTCAACATTGACATCGGCATGAGCCCCTTCAAGACCCGTTACTCTCTCGGTGCTGAGAACCCAGCCAACCAGGCGGGCGTCATGCTCGCTCCAGCCAAAATCCTCGAGAAGGGACGCGACTTTGACTTCCACATCTTCAGCGGTCCGGGATCGCTCACCCCCTTCATCCAGAGCCTGGTTGACCAGAAGCTCCCTGGAATCCTCGAGGGAATCAAGCAGAAGCCTGTCGATTTCGCAATCAACAAGGACATCTCGGTCACCATCCGTGATATCGTCAACCCAGTCGTTAAGGCGAACTATGTTTCCCTCGGCTCTGGCAAGAACGGGATGGTCATCAACGGCATTGTCACCATTGACGGTGAGATCAAGCTCACTGTTGCATTCAAGGACATTAAGCAGGATGCTAGCATCAAGCTCACCGGTCTCTCCGTCCTCCTTACCGCTGAGGGAAGCCTCGCCGCTCTCGGCGGCAAGGCTGGCCAGCTTAGCATTAACGTCACTCGCTTCCAGACCTCCCTTAATGATATTGATATCAACGGTGATATCCTTGCTGATATCGCTGGTGCCCTTTACCCTGTTGTTGCTCCATTGCTCAAGCTCCCATACAAGCTTGCTTCCATCCTCAACACTTCTGAGAACGCGAAGATTGTCGCCATGGTTAACCTTGCCATCAAGGCTTTCGCTGGTGGTGTCAAGTTGTAGGCAGCAGATGCGTGGTGTGTGTTAGATAGAACCATGATACCTTGTATATGTACATTACATAGACCTCTGATTTCTTTAATCGTTGTATAAATAGTCACGAGGAACATTGTATATACAGACTAAAATATTATACTAATAATCAACCAGTTCGTCTTATGGGGATATTAACTTTGATTCTGGTGGCACTCATTTGTTCAACAAGAAGAGGTCGGATCTTGCAAATCTATTCGCAGGCGGATCCAATTTTCAACAGATCGAGAAAACAATTTGGATTCCCTCCACAACGAATGTGCCGCAGTGTCTTGAGTTCACTCGTCTCAATTACTTCAATCTGAGTGGTGGCTGTCGACATGTCTCCCAGAAGGAATACTCCGTGAGTAGCGATGTTGACAACTCCTTTCGTTCCTCGATCGAACAAAGTGCTAAACCTGCACTAACGTCCTTCTCCAACTCTACTATCTCTGAAGTAGATTATCTATACAAGGTTTGATGCTGTTGACTCGGCTATGTAATATGGAGGTGTTTTCGGAAATTTCGAGGATTCTCCTTGCCGCTCTGTGATACGCTTCAGAGTCTCCCAGCGCTCGTTTGGCATCGCAGATGTCGTATAATAGATTTCGGATGAAAATAGTAGCAAAGGTATGCTCGCCGCTTACAATATTTGCGAATGTAGAATTCTATATTACCAGAGCCGAGAGGTATGCGGTCTCCACTTGTGATTACTAGACTGGGAATAGAGAATAGTATGGAGTCGATGGAATCACATGCCTTCTAATCTGCGGCTGTGCGAACTTCCTACGTTTTCGTGAGAATGGGTAGAAATAGGAGAGAATGGGTCTGAGGTTTTTAGCAGACAATTCTTGTTTGGAATACCGGCGTCCCTGTTTAGCTGCCGAGTTTGTGATGTAGAGAGACCAACTGCGCTCGCGGGGTAAAAATCCGAAAACGGGAGGCTTAGAATCAGATAGCAAGGCAGATTTATCTTTAGGATAGCGGGTGAAAGTCGAAAGAGATCTTGATTGCCTTTGTGATGCCATTCGAAAACTACCTGTATTTGAGAACTCCTTTTATGTAACTTTTGAAATCTTAGTCCCTGATAACTTTGCAAAATAAGAACAAACTGTACGGGTCACAATTTTTTTCAGTATACAGTTTCGGAACATTCACAGACACAGCCAGCAATATTGCTAGTTCAGTAGGCTGAAGAACAGACGAGAGAAACAAGCAGGCTCCAACTAGAAAAAGACTACTAGTTTTCGATAGAAGTAAGAATCTTGTTAATGGTACGGAGCCATCAAGGTATCGGAAAGGTTTCGGGAACAAAGTGCGGTTCCGAGCCACCGACGCCGAAATCCGCATCCTATTACTTATAAGTATGGCCAGGCTCCGATTTCTTCTCCGAAAAGAGGCAATACTTAGTTATGTGAAATAGGCTCTTACAGAAAGAGTGCTGCCAACAATATTGAAGGTGGGGCGGATCGGGGGATGTTGTTGCATTTTATGGTCAACAACACCCTTCCATAGGAATATACTATAGGGGGCCCGAGAGTAGGCGGACAGGAGAGTATTCTAGTTGACCCTCCTTGCGGACAGTGGGGTGGAGTTCGTCTTCGTCTTCGTCTTCCCACGATTGGATACTCTCTTCCGCTTTTTCTTCTGTTAATAGTGTAATTATTTTATTTTCGCGGCCATGCGACCGGGCAAATGATAATGGTGTGCGACCATTGTTGCTTCTCGATCTTATATCAGCACCTTTTTCCACCAACAGCCTTACCACCTGGCCATTGAAATGTCCCTCTGCAGCAAACGACAACGGCGTGCGACCGTCATCACTTCTCGATTCTATATCAGCGCCCTTTTCCACTAGCAGCCTGACTATCGCGCCATTCCAATTCATCGCAGCATATGAAAGCGCCGTACGACCCTCGTTACTTCTTGATTCTATATCAGCGCCCCTTTCCATTAGTAGCCTGACTATCGCCTCTTCCTCATTCATCACAGCGATCGATAGCGGCGTGAAACCACCATCACGTTTCGATTCTATACCCGCGCCTTTGTCTATGAAGAGCTGGAATACTGCCTCCTTCCAATATTCTCCCATAGCAAGTGGTGGTGGTGTATAGTTACTAGCGCTCTTGGCTTCAACATTAGCGCCATTTTCGAGAAGAGTTCGCGCCATCTCGATATTGCCGGAATTTATAGCAACTAATAAGGGCGTATCACCATTTTTCCCCTCCACATCAGCGTTTACTTCCCCAACCTCAAGCAACATTTTGACAACATCCCCACGATCTTTGTGCACAGCAGAAAAAAATAACTTTCTGCCTAGAGTATCCCTTGAATGCCTCTGGGTACCGCTCTTTAAAAATTGATCTAAAATACCACCTTGCCCACTACATATAGCATAGTCGAGCGGTGTTCCCCCAACATCATCCCGCAAGTCAACTCTAGCTCCGGCTTTAAGTAGTTGCGCGACAATAGATGTCTGTCTCTTCCAGATTGCATATACTAGCGGTGTTCGACCATATATATCCACCGAATTTACGTCGGCCCCACCCGCAAATGATAACGGAATACCCATCCAGTTGGGCCCCTTCAGTAGTTGCTTAACAACAACGTCAGACCCGCTCTCGGAGGCCCATGATAGTGCCGATCGTTGGTATGTAGAATCTCGGGAATTGATTTTGGGCGTTGATCTGAGCAAAAGGTTTACCATTGCGCTCAACCCAAAATAAGATGCAACCATGAGGGAAGTAAAGCCACTTGGAAAGCTTGTATTGGTACTGGTCCAATAGATCCTAAGCCAGGTCAAGCAGCTTTTAGAATCTGTGTCGCATAATCCCATGACACGCGGTACCTCATGGTACTCGAATTCAACTTTTGAGTCCTTGAAGTGAGTAACCTAGTATCTAGCGGAATAATCGAGAAAAATATATTTCTTGATATATTCGATGGCGTCGTCGTCGTCAGAAAGGGGATCAGACTCGAATTCTTCAAAAAGTAGGTGCCGGATGCAAATACTGGTAAGGGTTTTATGAGAGTCTCGCAGCCGGATTGATTCTTTCCATTTAAATTTGCGGTTGAGACCTTTCACTTTGTGAGTCTTGGTATCGCTCTGAACCAAGAATTCTTTAGCGGTTTGGTGAAGCAAGTATACCTTCGATTCTGCGACGGTAATAAAGAGACCACAGAGATCTCGTAAATCAACTCTGAGACGCTCTTCTGTTTTGTAGTCAGTGGTAGCGTATGAATGATGGGTATCCTTAAGCGCTAGGGCTAGCGCTATGTTTATCTCCTGAAGATGTAAGGGCCGCGCTGTAGCGACTACTATGTGTAGTAGCGTTTTAGTGAGCTCGGGATCGTAGCTTTTGGAGAGAATCATCTCGTACGCATCATCCACTGTCTCTGGGAGATCACCAGTGACTTGGAATATTTTATTTCTATTCAAATTGATGTTGGTATGAATGTCGTTTTCGATCAAGTCTAGTGTAAGATAAACCCATATATATGTTTTATTCGGGACTCGTTTGAGTCTCTCGGATAAAAAGTTTTCTTCTGCCTTTGTCAGCTTTATTATTTCTCCGATATGCCGTATTTTTGCTTCGATAAATAGATCTACTTCTAGAGCTATTTTCGCTATCTCTTCTTCACCTTCCCCGCTTAGATGAATAAAGAGCGAATCCGGACCTTGGGTTACCAGAGGTTGGAAACCATGTCGAATTTCGCGATAAGGCCGACTAGTCAACAGAAATTTAACATTATATTCTGTCTTTTGAGTTTCGTGGGAAGAATCTGGCCTTGTATCCGGACTTGTTGAGGAAACGTCAGACCCCTTATTATATATCTTCTGCAATTCGCTTTTCAGCAGCGACCAATCACTCTTCTGGCACTCGTCTATCGCATCAAGGATACAAACAATTTCGCCGGCATTCTTGGCGGCAGTCATAAGAGCACACCAAAGCACACTAAATGAACCAACAAATCCATCTCCAGCGATGTCAAACTGCTTAATAATGGTGTCGGACAATAGAGCGGGCTTTATAGTAAAAATTTGAGAAAGGATACAGCATAACGCGGTGGTAACGCTTCCCTGACCCTCAAAGTCGTCTTTGAAGAAGAAATAACATGTGATTCTTGAATCGGTGGTTTTAAGGACAGTGTCGACTAGGTGCTTTGCGAGAACTGATTTTCCGCATCCAGGATCAGCAGATACCCACAGCATTGACGACTTATTCGTTTTCCATTGTTGAAAGCGCGGATGGGTCGTAAACCATTCACATGTTCCCGGTATTCTATCCGGATTTCGGTCTTTCCGGTTTATCTCCACCGACTGATGAAGGATTCTCAAGATCCTCATTTGCTTCTCCGCCCGGATTTCACGGGCTGAATACGCCAAAATCAGCCTTTGGGTACAAATACGCATCAAATTGACTTGACGTACCGCGACTATCGCCACTGATATTTATTACCCAACAAAAGTTTAGTATTAAAAACTTACAGCCAAGTAACCATGGGTAGACTTACCCATGATTGAAGACCGGCCCTTGTACTGCAATTTGGTTCTCAGTATTTGTATATTCATTTTCGGCCATTGCCTATCAAAGCCCCCTGTCCGGCACTAGCCTGGCGGCTGCAAATCGACTTTATATAGATTTTCGCGCTTGAAAATCTGAGACTGCTGCGGATGTCACTTCAACTAGTGCATAAAGCAATAGCCAAAGATTCCTCAGTAAGATAAATATGTGAGTGTTATGAGTGAGCTCCAGGAGTCAAGTTGTGCTCTTTCCTGCTGGTTACCCCACCTTCTAATGATTTCCTCAGCCTTTCACTTACAGCGAGCTGAACCCAGACTGCAGACTCGGACATTGCAGTTGCGAGGCGAATTCATGCAGCCTCGGCCCAAGACCTCTTCAACAGCAACACACATCTGTGCTTCGAGGCTTGGTTCTAGCTTCCTCTCGCGGAAAACTATCATATTCTGATGGAGAACAAAAAAGTGAATACAAACTCGCAAGAATCACTTCAACCCTCGTAATATCGTTACGAAAATGAAATAAATTGTCAAGTGGAATAAAAAAGCTCAAAAGAAATGAGAGGAGGATGAGGAGGAACGGGTGCAACCCGTCGTGGGATGGGCAGGTTGTATCGTTCTAATAAGTATGGGTTAGTCGAATCAGGCACTATTTGCCAGGCCTCATGGATCCCACGAGCCTAAGAAGTATGGGTGGCTGGAACCAGTGACCGGTTCCAGCAAACTCTATATAATTAACCGAAATCTAGGCACAAGAATCTGTTCGGTCAGGTAAAGCCATTTTAATCATATTGTTAACTGCTATAAAATTTGTGTGGTTTTTGTTCCAAATGGGATACGAGGAAGTATATCTCTAATTGCTGGCTAGGAGTTATTCTGCAGATTATAGCGATACGCGAGATCCTCGCCTATCTTGTATAATAAACCCGAAGCGCCCGATTTTAGATCGTAACTTAACAGTATAGCTGTATTTTACAAGCGATTTGTATCGACGTCAGTGAATATAATGAAATATAGGCATATGATCCATCAAAGACACGCTCTATGGACTATCTTCTTTCTCAACCAACAGCATAGTCTGCCCACATACCCACTGAATCTTTGGTATAGTTCTTCTGAGGTGGTCGGCTAATCCCTTGAGCCCAATGCATGCAGTAACGAATGCCCTAGAATGCATCGAGATTGAGTCCTGACAAATTTTCATCGTAAGTTGGTGTTCACGGAGATAGAGCGGGCTGCCCGTGTCGGTGAGGAACCAACTATCTGACTCTATCATTAAGAAATAATTAGCATATTTAAATAATATCTCGCCAAGTAGGATAATATGCTCTCACTATGGAAATACCGATGCTCAAAGACAATACCAAGCCGAGTAATTTCCAACCGGTCGAACAAGTCATTGTGCCGCTTCTTTAAATCCACCATCCTCAACCTTCGAGCTGCGTCTACGAGCTCCATAAATGAATTTATTAAGGTCTTGTTGAACAATATGAGGTTATCCCGTTGCTTGTTCGTCATTCCATTGTCCTTAACCTCCAATAATTGTACCGGAACCCCCATGTTTGATTGAAGCTGGGTTATCTTGGCGCGGGTATTCTGAACCAGGATATCAATGGTGTAAGTTATTCTACGACATTCGGATATGAACAGCTCGACGGCTCTGAGGAGGTCGCCCTTCTGGAAGTCGAATTCGAATACGTTGAAGCCAAGATCTCTGAGGATGGAGACTTGGTCAGTGGGGTTAGGAAAAGAAAACGCCATTGTTATGTGAAAATCTGTGCTGATGTATTGTAGATGGGTATCGATGGCGAAGGAGATAGTATATAGTTGATGTCTCTGGAGTTCTTGGGATTGGTGGTGACTCTCAACTGTCTCAGCGATATGGTTAGCACTAGAACAGTCTCGTAACTACCACTAGAAGAGCTATCGAAGATATACCAACGTTGCAACAACACAGGCAAAGATCCATCTAGATCTAGCGCTTGCGCTGTGCAGCTTTAGTAGAGCCTGGCAACGAGACTAAGATATTACTACCGTTTGACTAAAAATTTAGCCTGCGGATATCTGGTGTCTTCGCCATAAGCTGAGACCCGGTTTCGAGACATTTTCAGAGCTCTGCGCCCACGAATTCGCGAACATGGTGCGACCCTAGCCTCGTCAACGACACGACCGTCATGAACATGGCAGTCTTATATTTAGGCCAGGTCGGGTACATCTGTGCAGTGATCTCACTTGATACGTTTTTAGGGTGGCGAATATATATCGATATTCTGACTGCCAAGATCTATCAAAACCAGGAGAGGGGTGAGAACTTAGTTCGCGTTCGCGCTTGGCTGCTATCATCAATTTTATCTATTTCCTCAGATTTTACAGATATCTGCAGATAGAAAGTAAGAAACAAGTTCTAGAATGTATCGAGGATATATTATAGAATAATCAAAGTATCAGGTCGAATTCCCAGGCATCTATCGCCTGTACTCACCATGATTTTTCTCATTAGCTTATGTGATCTTGAGGGGGGCGTGGGAAGATCACAGCGATCAGCGTAATATTCCGCGACCCGTTTATAATGTGCAGTGCCTCTGGTTTCGGAACTATGCAGTTCTAAACAAGCTCGAAGTATTTTAGAACGGCGTAGCCATCTGGGCTGAGATAATCCAACCAACAAAATTCTTATTTACAACGATAGCGTGGTATAACCGGCCAAACCATGACGTCCGACAGATTAATTTCGAATCAGGCCGCTTTACGAGAGTTGGCACGAGATGAGAGGTTCACTGCATCCCATATCAGAAACTTATTCCACGCTCTCCAAGAAACCCTGGCGAAACTCAAGGCTGTACTCCGTTACGATCCAGACGACATATCCAATGACAATATCTTCACTGAAAGCGTATTGAAAATAATCCAACACGTCGACAAGATAACTTCGCCGGCTGCAGAATACAGTTATGAGTATCCATCCGAGGAGGTAATCACTGGAATTAAAACTCTATCTGCAGCCAGTAAAAAGCTCCACCGCTGGTACGAAAGCTTGCAGAAAAGTCTCGCCTTTCTAGCTGAAATGATACGGGCATACCGTGCCCTTCTTTTGCAGGAATTGGTGTATACGCGGGACGATCCGACATATGTCCTCCAAGCTTCATTTCAACGCCGAGTAGATTTGCTGAAACGCTGGCATTACCAACATTCGAGACTTACCCGACAGTTAGGCTGTTTAAAATCGACTATGCGCAGTCTACACAGATGTTCTAGGGAGGTTGTAGCTGCGCTTGATGAAGCTTGCTTGGCTACTGGAAGCAGATTTCGAATCCGCATCTGGTCGCCCGATTATCCTGCAGATATGCGCAGAGGTTCCTTTGCGATCCTATTTCATCCTAGTTATTCATGGATTGAGCTGAAGAATCCGAGGTTAAAGGACATTACTTTAATTGTCACACGCCGTTGACTCCTTGCAATGATGTAAATAGATTTTTTTTGTTAGTATTCCTATTTCGTCTGTGGCTGAATACTATATACTCTCTTGTGGGGTATATAGGTATTACGAATATTTGATTTAACTATGAACGATCAGCGATAGGTTAGATGGATCTCCGGCTCTACGCCGGGATTTTCTAGCATCGACGACACCTGTAATCTGCCAGATCGCTCAATCGAAGTCATATAACCCTCATATGCATACAGTCAATACGACTTGGTTACTGTTCGTTACAGACACTTACCAGGATGCGATAGATTCTTAGCTAGGAAAAATGTGGGTTGAGTATCTCCCAAGCTATAATTGTTTTTCGAGAATACGTACTAGCTATGTAAGTATTACACGCATGATCCTGGCTCCATTCAAATTTGTACCAAATGGTGCACCTGAAGGTTACACAATCTAACATCACGACCGCAACGGCAACACACCAAATACTACATCAGCCTTTGGGGGGTACCTTCGATTCCATACATCCCTTTCATCATCGGGAATATTTGTTCTTGAAATTTAGAGTTCATTTGATTTGTGGTGATCTCGCTGCTTATCCCGGTGTATCAGACATTTTTGAGATTCGTCAAAAGAGTCATTCGCTGATCGTTCTCGTGAATATTCGAATCTCGACCAACTTATCAACTCCATCTTTCGAATATATCTTAAGACCCCAAATTCGCTCGAGGCCTTACCTACGACAGGTTTCTCTCCACTGCCTTTAGCGCTCTCTTCATCACCGTCTGGGAACTCAAATACAAAAGGAGCCGGATTGGCGAGCATATAACCAACTTCTACCATGTCGCAGGTCACGCGGCCTCCAAGCAGTTTAAACTGGAGGCAAGGGAACAATACACAAGCATCTAGTTCTGCCAGTTCTTCCAATTCTGCACCAAGAACTCCAGAAGAAACAAATAGGATGCATCAGCGAGCCAGGCAAATGATGCCCCCACCCCCACCCCCGCTACCAAAACGTGTACAACCTCCCACCACCGTTCCAGCCTCGTCTTCCTTGAATAACAACACCGAACCAACAACCGTTACGTTCCTTATCGCCGGTCAAGAGTTCACTGTAGAGAACGTCTTGCCTCCATACAATATCTGGGAGTCCAAATATGCCCAAGATCTATATCACCCAAATTATACTAGCCTCTCAACATTTTACAAACCCGAAAAACAGTTCGCCCACCTTACGGAAGCTGAGCAGCGATTCGCAAGGGGAATGCATGCGGTGTTTACCAAAATACGTATCGAAATTGTTAGCTGCCGCGAACACATGAAAATTATCAATGACGATGTTCCCACAATCGAGCGTCTTCTTTTCGGAGACAGTCTCATCAAGGGACGACTCGACCCAGACTTGTGTAAAGCTGGAGCTCAACTGGTGAAATACGTCCAATCCCGCCCAACTAAGAAAGTGGCCGGCAACATCAGCAGAGGAGGAGCCTTCACCTACAAAGGCCAGCGAGCAAAGATGCAAGCCTTTTTGAGAACTTCCTATCGATATCTTGAAAGATTTATCGCCGTCTGGAAAGCGATGTCCCGCGTTGCCGCTGCTATTATCAACGCTAACACAATCAGAAAAGAGATTCTTGCCACTTTACAAAAGGCCAGGAACTTTCTCCAAATTCGACGTATCAAGCTCGACTATATGCAGGTTATGAGCGAAGCAGAGTACACATGGATTGAAGAAAAATTCCAAGATATATGCAAGATGCTCAACATGACGCTATTCAACTTTCGACGGGAATATACCCATATCGCCTGCGATTTCGCTAGGAATTATATCACCAAGTTCGTCAAGGAAATGAACCATACCTTTGATGCTTTCTTCTGGATGCCATATAAGCTCAAGGGGGCCACGCGACTGACAGGGGAATCTATGGATGATGTCTTCGAGATGAATATTAACGCTGTTTATTCCACCATCAGAGCTCTGGCTGCTGCTATTAAGGCTACGAGGATTGCCGGTAAGCAAATGACCAAGAGAAGCGTCGGGGCTGGTTTCACGAAGAGCCCAAGGAAGAAGCCTTCGCCAGGACCAAAGAAGAATAAGATTCCAGTTACGAGTAACTTCGAGTCTAGAGGAAGAACCTTGCAGAGGACACCCGAGGGCCCAAGGTCTATGGAGGTTTAATGCGAGATGGATTGTTATTGTCATATTTGCGGACCTTCCTTTTAAGAGGTTGCTTGTGGCGTTTATTCAGCGTCCAGCATTTCGGCATACCAGGAAGCGACTCTTCTTTTCTTTATATACGGAGTTTCTACATAACTACTGCCAGTCCTTTTTTCTAGTTGATTTTTTCCTCGGACTCCTTTCTTTGCTTTTGTGTGTCAATCTTTACAGGGTTTGGGTAAATGTAATAAAGACAGAGGATTACCAACCAACAAGTAATTCATTAACTACGTTTCGAATGGAAGCGTTCCTATCAGAATAACTACTGCTAGCATGTGTCTCTAGTTCTAAAAACGAAACGCAATTTAATTATTATCGTCGGGGCTGATTTTGGACTAAAATTCATATCTAAAATATCTGGGCGTAGATGTGCTTGCAACCCAGGCTCTCGACTGTGAGCTAATATTCTTATGATCGTCGCGGATTTGACCTGAATACATGGGCGATCCTATGGCGGGCGGTCATTATACATGTATACATAGAGACTCAAGCCCCACACCATGAATTGTAACCCCTCACGCTAATCAACCAATCAACCAGCATCAATGCGTTCTGGTTTCCCGAGATATGTCGGTGAATCATATGGCCATTAATATCAACGACATAGCTCACATATTCGATGGTTCCTCGAATGTCTATATTCCGAAATACTGTAAATTCAGAAAGGCTAGACAGAAGAAGAATGGTTGTCGCTGTGCCGTTATTACAGGATGCTCCGCCTTCTGTGCTATGATTCTCGCGCCGGATGTATATGAACACCTTTATCTGCGGTTAACGCTGCCGATATATCCACCCGAATGGGCAATGGCAGAAATATTTCTGGCACTCTGCGGGCTATTTATTTGGATATTTAGCAGAACTGATACGATCAGAAGTGAGTTTTTTCCGCCAAATATCACTACGTCTCTGTCGGATTACGGACAATAACTTATAATATTGGTGCAAATTATAATAGCGTTTGTCAAGTTCGCTCTAAACAGTTGGTCTGCCTTTATCTTCGCTGCTATGAGCTTGGGATATATCGGAGAATGGACTGAGTGGTGGCTGAATTGGTGCTATAACGAGGACATGCGGAAGTTATCTGTCATCCAGCCTATGCGCGGGAAGCCTCGGTGGAAATGGGTCAGGTGGCGACTAGATATAAACTACCAGGAAGCTAATTCGAACCGTGCGGCACTTGATGTATGAGATTTTTTCCTATACCAAATCTTCTGCGTCCTCGCGTCACTATCTTCATTTCAATTTTTATATATTGGCTAATGGAGCGTACTAAGTTGTGTTAGCATAGATACTCAGATTAAATACAAGATATTACTTCAGGCTCAGTTTCCTAACCCATCCTGATCTGGTTGCTCAATCTCAGGGTCTACTTCCTCGTTCCTCGCTATAATGGCGGCTTGGATTCGATTAATCGGACCGAACTCTGGCCAATTCGTCGCTGCCGTCGAATAGACTCCCTCACTCCATTCGGGATATTCCCTTAGCAACTCAATACTCGGCGCCAACTCTGGAATATCCAACAATGCCCAATTCCTCCTTGGCCACCTCGAAATCTTCGCCAAGTCATTAGCTTTGAGGGCCGTGTCTGCCAGCGCATCCATCATAAAAGGCAACACCCCTCTCGACATTGCGTCCAGTTGCAGAAGTAGGCTAGCACACATTTGGGCGATATCCATATCATTGATGTTATAGCCGCCCCACCTTTCACCTAGTCGAGTATCGTCTCCAGGGCTTCTCGTGGATGGCTCGTATTTGCTTACCCAGTACTCTTCGTACCCAATCTCCTCTCTATCCCAGAGCCCCACGGGGTAAGGATCGAAAGCAACATCCCAGTAAAAGTGAGCGGGCATGTATTTCAATCTAAGGCCTTCTATGATTGGCATTACTTCCTCTTGAAAGTCAGCAAGGTTCTCCATTACTCTGTAGACACCCTCCCAGGTTTGTAAGAAGAAGCCGTCGTTTAAAAGAATATCTGTGTCCGTGGCAGTCTTTCCAGCATTGTAGTCAAAAAGTCTCCGCAAGAGAACCTTAGTCGCAATAGTGCTCGGCTCATCACGAGTTCCGGGGTCGAGCACGCCACCTCTATTCATCAGACCAGGTAATTCCTCTAACTTGGTTAGCATGCTGGCTACCGCTTTCTGTAATTCGGGACTTTCCCCGCGATTCTGGGGGATCATTTCTGGATTTTCTACGAAATTATGCCGCTGGTTCGGGGGCTCGTAAAGGTAGTTATCGAGGAATGATACTACTCCAGACACTCTGACGATGAACTGGTCAAATATTTGTTCGGCACCTTCTTCTCCACGATCTTCTAAGGCCCCTTGAAGAAGAATAGCAGTTGTAGTTACGGAGTGGGACAACTGCAAGAATCTTCTAACAGCAACATGGAGGAACCATATCGGCCCTTCTTGGTCGTCCCCAATACCGAGAGAATTCTCAAAGTCTGCCCATTGCTGTGGCGTCACGCTGATAAGTTCCCCGGCTGGTGCCCAGTCGACTTCATCGGGTTGCCGTTGCGCAGACGGGTTCGCGGCTTGTTGATTACGGAGATTCCCGAGAGCAGTCTTTGCTTGCTTGCTGATATTCCCCGGATATGGATTGCGGGCCGCCAATGTCACAGATGCCAACGACAGTGAAGATACTAGAAGAAATCCGATTTTTGTCATTTTAGATGAATTCATAAGTTCGAATAGCCATCAATTTTATGCGTGCTGGAAGGCATGAGTCCCTGACTGGATTTTCTCGCTGGCCCCAAAGCTTTTCCACACGGGCATGCCAGCGACGACATTTGAGCGAGTCTGAGGCATTATATACTCCAGAATACCCTATTCAATCTCTAAATCACCTAGGGATGCTTGCCCGAACCAGCGAAGCAAAAGACAAATGAAGGAACTAAGAGAACACCCCAAGGCAATCAAGAACTCTGCGGCAGGCGCCTGAGATGGATAATTTAGTATTTGGACTCCAAATACGCATGGCCGCCTTACACGCTTCATGTCTCAGCCTTGGAGCCTGAGTGTCTGCTTTAACACACCATGATGTGATTTTGTGTGTTGAGTTTGTGGGGGTTTCCGCAGTTCCCAATAGCGATGACTAAGCATCCGTGCTTGAAACGGTGACTCCCAGCAGCCGCCGTCAGCCCTTTGAGTGCACCTCCTCCTTCCTACTAACACCAACTGCTGCGATACCAAAGGCGATAGCAATCCGGAACCGGTTTCTTATTTTTTACTAACAAATCGAGTGTATGTATAGAAATCCGCGTGTTAGCCTCATTGAATAGGACGCTTGTGCAACGCGGCCCGCATTCCGTTCTCAAGCTTATCAGTCATGCCAGCAGAATACTCGAAGCCGGTCTACCTCCCATACGAAATCTTGGACCTAATATTCGCAAATCTTGGTCAGCATGACCGCTTTTCGTTCGTACGCGCCTGCCGCGCTTGGTATAACGCGGGCTATAGGCTTCTTTTCGACGTTTTGGAAATGAAGTTTCCTGTTCCCGGAGAGCAAAGGAAATATGACCCCGGCCGCCGGTGGGAACACTATCGTCAATTGGCGATCAGACCAAAGTCAGAAAGCTCACCTACGAGAACAATTATCCCCAATTGCTTAAAGAACTGAGACTAACAGGTAAGCTTTTCTTCCTCGCTTTTGGTGTGGACCTTAGGACCCTTATTATAAACGACCCCGTACGTCACATATGGTCTTATCCAGAAAAGCTGATGGACAGCGTCAATCGCATCAACAGCGAAATACCAACGTTATTGGAGCTTGATACAGATATTCTGTCAAATATTCGTAAACTTTGCCTCAATACGCAATTAGTCAATGTTTGCGGGCCGTTCTTTAATGGCGTTCGACACTCGTGGGCTTTTGATCTTCTCCCCTTTTTCCTTTTACACTGCGAACAACTGACAGCTGTGGAGATCGAAGTAACTCCAGTCGGATACCGTCATTACCTGAAAGAAATATCTTACCAGTATGTCACACAATCCGTGGAATGCAGCGCCAGTCCGGAGTACCTCCACAGGGCTGGGCTTATCTCAGAAGATGGCTTGCGGTGGTCGCGCGCATCCACCAACCCAGGTCCAACATATCCTGGGTCAGGTGTAAAAACAGAATATCGCCTAGGTGACATTGGTAAGTCGATAGTCGAGCAGCATTTACGGTTATCGCAAGCTTCTATTACGCTCTCCGGTCACCATCCCGACCATTTCAAATCCCAGATGGCGATAGCAATGGCAAACTTTCGAGCCCTCGGCCTCTTCAAGAGAGTAAACAAGCTGGAGGTTAGGCATTTGGCTGTATTGGATCAAGCATACTGCTGCCCATCGTGGTTCCCACTTTTCGCACCGGGGCCATGGGCCAACAATCATGACGGCCCCCCGTATCCGGGAGTCACGGAATTGAGCCTAGAGTGTGGAGAAGATTGTATTTCGTCTTTTAAAAGAACACTGAGACAGCTAGAGGTCGCCTTCCCAAATCTCAAAAGGTTATCTTTGACACTAGTTGGGGTTTTCAGCCACTTTGATGTAACAGCCTCCCCTCCCTTGTGAACTGTTAATCGTATATTTTGTTCCTACTGTACTGACTGAATCTCTAATTTAGGACCCTTTGTTCTTAATGAGACAAACAAACCTCAAACATTTGACGATTCGTGAATTGACCACACCGTCACTCGACGCCGAGGAAGGACCAGATAATATTCATGCCACCAATTTGCTAGTCGAATGCATGCAACGGTTATTGATATCACCAAACCTTGAAGTACTTGCTTGGAATAGAGCTGGTTCCCAGGAACTTTACGCCGAAATATCATGGGCGAATTCCAGAAAAATCGATTTTGTGGACATTTGGTTAACTATTAGAGGAGATATCATGATGGCTGGGGAGCGGTACGACGCTTGGGATTACCACGAAGAGCTACTTTATGGAACCGAAAGTGAGGAGTTTTGGGAGAAATGGTGGATCGAAAAATTCATACCGGAATACGCGGGTATTTATCGAAAAACTCGGCAGCATGGAAGTTCAAAGATGACACAGGCGGCATCTTGGTAGGATAAAAGGATGTTGTTCCTGAAGTGCATACTTGTTTCTGTTTTTGCTGTATACGATCATCATCTGTTACTGTGTTTTAAAGCGTTTTTATGCAGTTGTCTCTCTTGATTCGAAGCATTGTATGGATTTTTAGATGCGTAACGGCATATTTTAAAGTACAAGTCTTTTCGTGAAGGTTGCCTCCAACATGTTTGAACGAAGTTCCGAGAACATATAGTGGGCGAAACGCCGACATTCGGGAAATTTTCTCAACCCACCCTATATCAGAACCAATAACAAGAAGCTTCCATGCCGTGCTAACACAAAAGTACATGCTTACGCCTCTTCGGTATCGTTTGTTGCTTGCCTAACAAGTAAATTGCGTCTCGCTCTCTTTTGGTCGATTTCCCGCTTTCCATACTCCTTGTACGCGTTATTGTTAACATTGTACCCCGAATTGCCGTAAACAGGCTTGCTGACAATTACAGGCGGTTTGTACACTTGCTGGGGCTTCGGAGGCACCATAAGTTGGAACGGAATACAACCACCAAATGGGCCATTCGCAGCAAAATTCTCGCAGCGCATAATGCAGATATTACTCATACTACCAATTTTAATATTGCACTCCTGGCTTTTGGGGATTTGTGCAACCAAAGGATGCGCCTTGAGGTTACCCCACGGATAGACCGACGCCGCTCCTGGGTCTCCGGGAGCCGGATTCTCACCAGGATTGATGTAAAGCCAATCGCCGAATTGACCTTTACCATCACGATCGATGCGGCATCTGAAAGGACCACCGCCATCGTCGTTAACTTGGTGGACCATCATCCTGAGCCACCCGCCGACGTTACACTGTGGTACCTTTCCGCCATTTACTGCCTTTTCGGCTTCCCAAAGCGTCTGGACGAAGGGTTCCTTCGCATTCGGGATCTTGCTCATATACCACCAGTAATTTCTTTGCCAATCATTAGCAGTTTTGAAATTTCCGGGGTCAACAAGCGAATAGTAGAGATTCACGGTGGACAAGGTCGCACCGCAGCCTTCTGACATCCACTTGCGTTGACCGTAGAATGGATGGCCTGCTGCCGGTGGCACCACGGGGTCGCTAAAAACGGTGACATCGAATTGCCATGGATTTTGGCCGCCGTTGTTGAGAGGGATGGCTGGGTCGATAAGCATCCCCGCACCGTGGACGCCCTGATTGTAGTCTCCCCATGCGTCTAGGATTTTACAATGTGCGGATGCTTGGGTGGTGAGGGCCAATATGACAGCCGCGGAAAATAAGGGTACTTTTGGATACATCTTTGAAAAGAGCGTGAGGGTATAAATGTCTCGAATATATCTCATAAAGCCAGTCGCGTTAAGTATTTAATGAAAGTGATATAGAAATACGGCGTAGACGCAGAATTCTAATGAACCGATGTGAGAATTGAAGCCGGTAAATGAGAGTGCTTTATAACAATTTCTTCCATGGATATAACAGAAAACTCTGAATATGCAAGTCTATGGTTCTCGGTGATCCTAACGGAGATGCTCGCTTCTGGAATATGGACTCGAACTGGGTCTGTATGCGACATTAATGCATTAGTACTCTTTTACGGATTCTTGAGATACCTAAACTGTGGCTATACCAAAAATTATAGAGTACACGCTGCGAGAAATAAAACGTACAATACTCCCGATCACCGTGCCATTTCGTTTTTATCGCATCTAACTTCCACTGCTTGTGATCCTAAACTCTGATAATCCCAAAGCATGAAGATCTCATGAGAGTATCCATAGTTGCCATTGCCTCCCTTCGCATTCCGATGCCATTTAACGCTTAAACCACCGTTTGAAGTGATATAGATGTCATATCTCTGGTCTCGGCCCACCAAGAATCCGAGATTTAACATAAGTCCAAAGAAATTAGGAAGTTTTTGGGGCTTTATAGCAACTAGTATCCGAGATAATGAAGCTCAAGGATCAAATTAGTATATCATTTTCGTTATGTGGGGATAAAGGTCTTTTTGAGTATACTGAATGCTTTTCAGAGTTACACTTTGTTATTTTTCATTGCCGTGCGCTCTCTATACATTCCCTGGAGGCACAGTGGCATACAACTTGAACTAACTTCATATTTGCCGATAATGAACGTATTTCTCAAATAAGTGGCACCAATTCATGCCGCCAAATGAAAAGTAAATAATAGTAATGAGCTCCGATGCGGATGTTAGCACGCTAGCCAACGGTTAGCACAAGAATTGCAGTCGCAATCGGCGGCTGATGATATTTGACCGAATTTCAAACCGACTAAGATCAATTGTAAAACTAGGAAAATTAGTTCCCAATGTTGCACTCAGTTGCCTCGCAGTGATGATACCACGATTAACTATGCGGATACGGTTTTAAAGAGGGGCGCCTAACCTCCACCAAAAATCAGTCAGCCGAATGCATTTTGGGTATACCCGAGACCCACTCCTCCCAAGTTCTCCCTTTCTCTCCTAATATTTACAGAATTATTTCAACCTGGAACTCAAAGTCGCTCCAGTAGCTATCTTGCGTTGTGATAAGCAGAGGCGGCCATCATCTGATTCAGGATTGGTTTATTCTTCATATGCATCTTCTGAGACAAGAATCAGCCGTAAAGTTATCCCGTCATTGCCTGCTATAGGTCACAACAATTTACATTATGTTTAGGTGGATATAGCACCATAGAGAGGAGATTATGGTATACGAGCACTCAAATCGTCGCAATTACTCGGGTTTATTACTTAAGCTATAAAGATCACCGCCGAAAATTGCTTTTCGTTAAGAATTGCATTGCCAGATTGTAAGTAATTCTTCCAATATTTGCTCTCATTTGTTATTGCCTACTCCACGGCGGCTGCCATTGCATTAACTCGTCACCCACTTGATGCACGCCAGAAATGGCTGTTTCGTGTTGAAGGCTGTGTTTCTTTTCTTTTTCGTAACCAACTCGGGAAGAACCAAGTCGGATTCCTGGCGAGCGGCGTGTTGAATCCACTTTGGCATGATCAGGTGCTAGAAACCACTTTGAAATCCTTCTATTCAGTACTACAAGTCGGAACAAAAGAAGGTCCAGCCTAGGTGGAGCTAAAGAATACGGTTTCAAGTGTTAGCATTATAGCGGACCACGCACGGCCGGCCGCTTCGAGTAACCGAGCGGACCACTTTCTAAATCTAGGCACGGTGATACCGATTGAACGTTGAGTCTAGGAATTGTTTAAACGGAGCATAGTCGGTACCTTAAATAATGCAGTGCATAGGCGGACATACTTTGGGCCGGAGCTCTTCTCATACCGACTCGATACCGCAGTTTCACTCGACAAATACGAAACCTGAAACACCCTTAGCTTATCTATCAATCCGCACCCTCTCTCTACGGTTCTTTGAGACACTATTCGACTGAAGTAACAAATGCGTTATCGGAATATGATTCCGAATTTTGAGGCGTGTTAAGACACATTCTAAGCGACGCCAACGAATCTCACGGGTACTACATGTACCCCGTTACTAGGGACTAGCCAAAAGTGGTCAGAACGGGAAAGAAAAACGCCATAGAAAACAACGAATTGCGAACATTTCCGGATCAACCTGTCGTTCCACTACCAGCGCTAAGCCGTTAATTATAGCCGAAATGTATAGTTCGCTTTCGCAAGGCTTATAACACCCAGCTAGCCTTTTCCCACATAGTTTTAGGAAAGCATTGAATGTATAACAATTACTTAACTTTCAAACCAAAAATCTAGCTCTAAATTTTAGTGATAACATTCGCGAATCTAAAGACGAAAGGTAATACAACCTTTGAAGCCGACTACTAGCAGTTGTTAACTTTATGCCCTATTCTTCCCTTTAGGGCCTCCCGTTTTAAATTGTGATGTATACTAGTATATTCTATGCCTCCATCATCGCCGAAGGGCCCACAGGATAACGGAAAGCTAACACATCTCCACCTTTTCCCACGCGCTAACAAGGAAAAAGAGAAAGAAGAAAAAATTACGACCCTTCCGACGAGGCAGCTAAAAACGGACGAATTATACGACTTCGGTCCCCTACAAATCTTCCAATCCGATTTATGAGGAAAATACTCAGTAATGGTCAAGAGCCAGCGTCACCGAGCTTTTTTACACATATTCAGCTGTGAAGAAACTCACAAACGGAATTAAGGCGGAACCAGTGCTATGCATATATTCAAATTTATAGATCCTATTGGGCGAGCTCATGTTTGGTAACGAAGGCAAAGTGGCACGTCAATCACCTTAACAAGTCTTCAAGACACCTGGCTAACCTGATACTTGGTATTAACAAACGACAGTGTAGATCCTCGCAGAAAAGATATATTTTCTTTTCACAACGATATTCGGCGTGAAATCTGACCCCTTCAGCCTCGGTTTACAACCAATTAATATGGTTTTAGCAGAAAGAAAAAAAATAAAGAGAATAAATAATAATAGTATTAGTCGATCTCGTACCCAGCCCCCACAAATCCGACCAAGTGATAACTCAAGGCTTGAATATATTTTCTTTCTTTGGGAAGCATTTTTGCATGTAAAACACCGAAAATAGTACTTTTATGATGAGCGCAGCTATTATGATCTATCTTAATAGCCATTATATTCAAACTATATAGGTGCCACATCTGGCGTGCTTGGTGTACAAATTTCCAGATAGAGAGCATAGTACCGGAAAATACTGCCCTTTAACAAGCTACCTCTTAGGTCAATACCGAAGTCTTCTGTCCAGGAGATAATATATATTGGTTTCCGATTTACCGTGTTGATTCTCCCACTCGCTATCGCACTCAAGATCAGAAGTCTTTTTTGAGCGCACGAAGCAATCCCCTCTCCCCTTATTTTTTAATAAGAAATCAGCTTTGGATATCCAAATATAAGTCCTAGTGCTAAGGTAATTTACATCAAAGATGGTTATTCGGAGCCAAGAGAAAAAAGTACAGGTATTCCGAAGAGCGGATATGCTGAGGGAGCTATTTGGTGGGGAAGAGAGCCCTGATCTCCCTACTCCTGGTGATAGGTGGAAAAATATCAAGGTATTATTTCAAAATCTCGATTCAAATTTCGATACACCTATGGATTCTAACTCAATCTGTAGTACGTTGTCCGGAAGACATTTAAGGAAGTCGGCTACAAGAATGGGTGCCTCTACAAGCGCTGGACCGAGCTTACGCCAAGGTTTAAAAATGATCTTATGAACACGGTTCTTTCAGAAGTATCCGAATACGACAGAAGAGTTTTAATATATCGACCTGATGTATTAGAAAAGCTTTTGAAGGAACACATTCTCAGTCGGGAGGACTGGAGGAAGGAGAAATTGAAGAAAGTAAAACAAGAAAAATCCGCAACACAGACCTTCAACATTCCGACACCAAGGGACGAACGGCCCAAAGAGACAAGTCACTTTCCATACAAGATAGAGAGTAGTGGAAAAGAGGTAGCACTGTCAGGAACAGCTCCGGTTCCGCCCTTATCATCATTGGTAGCAGGATTGGAGAGAATACACACGACACAAACGTTGCAAACAATTCGGTGCCATTGTCCTAGTTTTCTGCCTACACATATTCACAGTAGGGAATACCTGCGATCTCTTCACTGAGTGTTAAGAGTTTTTTAAATTTGAGTTTGGTTCTATCTTATGATCACTTGAAAATTTAAATCATTTTCAATATTTCGATATATATTCAAACATTCGAAATCGGTTCAGTCATACATTCTTCGTATATTTTGAGTTTACGGCCTTTTCTTTAATACACCTACTGCCTCATATTTATCTACAATAACTCTGTGGGCGTGTGCAGAAAGGTAAATCATGTAAATATTCAGTATAGTCCCAATCCATAAATATGTGAATTTAGTAAACCATAGAAAATACCACCATGCTACAAATGGGGCGGAATCGAAATCAATAATCTATTTTTTGTGAATTTTCTACGGTTGTGTAAAACAACTGGTAGCAATAAAGTACCAGCAAGTTGATTAGAACCAAGCAAAATACCATATGTGGTGTACAAACAATTAATAGACGTTTCTAAGATTTGAGGAGGAATGCTGTGGCAAAACCAAGATAAACTTCTCTTCTAAGAGTCCTCAAGATTACGGAGATATTTATTCAGGCTGAGTAGGTCGCCGGTTGGGGAAGAAATCTTCCTATCCTGCTCAGAAATCTTCTTACACGATCGTGGCATGCGCATGATGCCCCACAGCTGCACATCGCCGTGTTGATGCCGAAGGTGTCGCGTTGGGGGGAGAAATTTCCTAAAATGGTAGTGCCCGCTTCAACATAGCCTGCCGATTACTTGGCAGACGCTTGTTCCGAAGGTGGCGACTGCCAGGCTGCATATGAAAATCTCTGGGACAAGGTTCTCTTTGAGCTTTCTGAATAGGCAGATACGAAGATCTGACTTCAGTGTCGACGCGATGTTGACGGTGATTCCAGTAAAGCATTTTAGTTCGTGATGGTAACTATTTCATTTACAGTCCAAAGTTTCGTGAAATCGAGGGAATTGAATTGATGGGTATCCGATCCAGTATTTGGCACCAAAGTTATCGATTTTATGAAAGGCAGACTAACGAAACTATTTGGTGACCGAGGTACCAGTTTGTCATACCCTTCTTTCGATAAAATTATTCTAATGAGATAGTTTTGAACTTCTTTGAAAGGTTACACCTACTCTACCGCCCATTCCAATGCATGTGAGACTTGTATGGTGTTTATAAACTTGGAGAAGTAGAACATCTTTCTCTCTGTCTAGTTACAAGGCTGCATTTTCTGAAGACCAGGTTTTAGAATTTTTTCTAGCTGTTGACAAATTGAACATTTACATATCCATCAACACCTTCGCAACAATTTCTTTGGGATGAGCAATCTCACCACACCACTTTGCGTAAACAACTTGCAGGGCTAGAGCGAGTGTCTTCGATTCGATATCTTCAGTATATACGAAGGTTCCCGCATTTCCTGGGCGAGTTGTATTCGAAGCCATTGAGTCCTTTATTGTCACCAGAACACTACCAGAGATACTCGAGGCAGGCAGTAAGCAGACGATGACATTTTCTCTGCAATAGGCGATATGTAAGCTTTCGTTATCTCCGAATTGTACGCCTTCGGTACCCTGCAAACCACGCCCTAGGATAGTAACTTCGATACCACCTGCGCACGGATATTCAGACGGGATTATGCGAGTGATTCGAAATGAGCCGGCTTCCGAAGGGTCATATGTGCTCTCAGCTTCAAGCTGATTGTATCCCTTAGTGAAGTCTCTTGGAATGGAGGGCACCCGTTGTATGTATGGATTCTCTGCTTCTTGGTCCTGACTAGAGCTATCCGGGTCAAAATATCCCAGTGTGAGCTCCTCATCGACGAGGTTAGAGAATGCTCGCCTTCCCCTCAAGGGTGCATCTAGGCTGGGATTATGTGGCTTCTGCCAATCCGTCGCGATTTCCTTCCCTTTATTTTTACCCTTAAGCGATCTTATAGGGGAACCTCTGAGATTGTGGCTATTGGATAGGGGGCTAAAAGTGGACTCCTTCGCAACGATATCCGAACCACTCGTAAAACTAGAAGATCTTGATGATTCGAGTAGAGGGGGGGCCTTCGCGCCCTTGATTGTTCCTGGAACGGTAACTATAAATTTTTGGTATGGTATCTGGGACAAACTAGGTGGTTTATGATCATCGGTGATGAAAATTGGAGGCGTAATATTTTGTGCGACCACATTGCCCAGAGAGTCCTTGATGGTGAAAATTATTCTAACTTTGTTATTATGGTGGTAATGCTTAAAGTAATAGAACGAGCATGAAAGTTCTTACTGAAATCCAATTTTTTCTGCGTGGTGTCGACAATAACAGGCTATTCTCGTTGGCAGCCAGACCTCCGCATCTCCTCGCGCCGCGGATGAGGATTCGAAGGTTTCTATTCCGAAATCAGATTCTTGCGAAACTGTAGGCTTAGCCAGCTGCCACTCAAGAATTTCCGAACAATTAAATACCAAAATTCGTTGGGCTTCATATTTCGATAGGAGTTCCTCTTCTTCGAGATTTCTAATCTTTTTGCGGGAAATTCTTTTTCTCTCTCTTGTGATACAGCTATCACAGATATGTGCTTCATAATCTTCTGATATGGGAAGATTGCCACCGAACTGTGTCCCGCTTTCGATTTCCGTCTGCCTTTCAGCAGCATCAATTCCCACAGTGGCCTCTATCGCTTTGTGAAGCGCATCCACGATAAGATTTCGGTTTCCAGCGATTGGAGATGCGCAAATAACATGAGTGTACAACTCTAAAGTATCTTTAGCCTTTTTATGCGGTGTTTGGCATAGATATTTCGTATTCGATATCGTGTAGGTAGGTAAATGCAGTTTTTTGACCCTAGCTGGTAAGCCGGACAAACGCAGTTTGATTTGTATTTGGGTCTCTACCCGCGATCTTTCACTAATCAGGCCCCCCGGTTGATCGCCTTCTAGTATCAATTGATAAATATATTCGCTGCTCGTTCGATTGGCTGTCCAAGATGATTCTGTCATGGCTGAGGGCTTATGGATGGCGGCGAAATGTGTGGGGCTTGATAAAGGTGGTGTTCCAGATGGCCCCGCTGTTCTATAGTCACTATAGTTCCTGAGCGATTGAGGTGGCTTCGCTTGTTTGTTTGGAGGCCATGCGGCTCTCTCAAAGTCGAAAAATTCGTCCTCATCAATATCGGCATCTCCGACGTCATCTTCGCCTACTATGAAGAAAAGGGTTTGGTTAGCATAGAATATTATGGATGTGAGTCTCTGATTGCCCAATAGAATAAAGAATAGGAATCCTACTAGGTCTTCTCGACATAATCTCAGTAAATAGTTTGTGTAGTTATTGTTTGGTCTGAGCTTGTTTGGTCTTTAAGATATCGCAATAAACGTGCTCATAGTGCTTGTTTCGCGGAAAGGTGGTTCCCTCTTCTAGCTTTATAGAGTGACGAGAAACCAGGTCTTTTAGTCCTTCTATTGAAAATCGCTCGTTAGAAATTATCTTAACGCAGACCCTTTTT
Source organism: Dactylellina haptotyla (assembly GCA_031310005.1). NCBI lineage: Eukaryota > Fungi > Ascomycota > Orbiliomycetes > Orbiliales > Orbiliaceae > Dactylellina > Dactylellina haptotyla. The sequence goes on along the minus strand of CM062380.1, from coordinate 851,667 downwards.
GGTAATAACTTGACATACTTTTATTATGTTACGATTATTTATCAGGTTCTATACTTTCGCTATCATTGCTGTGGCAGAATTTTTTAACGACCTTCCATCATCATGTATCGTGTTATATTGTCTGTTCAAAAACGTGGATTTAGAATCGCAACTTTCTAAGCTATCTAACATAGCTTTGCAAAAGAAATAAACCCATTTAAAAAATCGAGTGTAAGACTCGTCTAAGGTTAAACATATCTACAGGGGGTTTGATACCGATCATGTCTAACATCATGAGAGAATATAAGAGAGCTGATACTAACTAGAACGCAAGCGCCTAGTCTTTTTGGGGAGGCAAGTTTTTGATCCCAGTATATAACCCGGATTGAGTAGGCAGGTTTACCAAAACTTCCAGACTTTCGATCGCTGGTGTCTAGATTCGAGACTATCAAATTTGTAGAAATTTTAATCGGCAGTAGCACACGGCTATGCCGACTCAGAAAATCCATAAGGCTCCTTCAATCTGTACTTTTAGAATATACGATACACTAAATTAACACATGTAAGACTACTGAAAAGAGACAAACTGGCTTATGATTGCGACCCCCACGATTCTAATTTCAACCCTCCGAACTGACGATCGAGCTCAGTTCCAACATGACAAATTTAGCTTTTAGACTATTACAAGTTGCTACTAATGTTTTCTTGTGTCCCCCTCGAGATTTTAGGGGCCAGGATTAGTGTGTATACATGTATCTGATGTGGATTTCTAGGCTAAACAAATCCCAAACATATACCATCGTTCTCCTCGCAAAATATGTCCTCTGTTTATTGAATGTACAACCATATGTCTACTCTTCGCGAGCATACCGTCTAGGCATCACTTCCTGCGGTAGGCACTATATTAGGGGATATCAGCATTTGACTTCATATTTCTTACTATATCAGATGAAGAATGCCAGTAGCTATTCCAACCAAGAGAATATAAGGATGCGCAGGATTCCGATGCCGGCATGCCTCGATTAGGCGTGCGACATAACCAGCACCATAGCTTAGCTCAACTTATGTGACAACACATTCTTTGTTGGATTTGGTGCTCACGATGTCGCCTTGTCATACACAATAATGAAATGCAATACAAGGACCCATCAGCCAGGATAAGGGTTCTTGTTTTCGCCTATAGTTATCTATGCACATAGCGCCTCCCGAAACCCGAGCTGTATTATTCGGGGAGTACCGCTTCAGGGATCGGACATCTCCACTCGGCACTCGTGCTTTAGTAATAACTAGGTTATCCGTGGATAGCGACACTATTCCTAGGAGTTTGAGGATTTTCTGGTGCGGACTCTCCCCAGTATAGCGGTTACTATTTGCCGGTTTGCGTATCCGAATTTCAAGTTTGGCCTGCGGGTGCAGGGTTGATAGTCGACTAGTCATGGGTTAGCACAGATCCATCTTAGTTACCCGCGAAACAGAATCATGATAAATATCGCGGAGTCCATCAAATAGATATCTCGAATAAACAGAAACTCAGGACTGACTAAACCCGTGTCCCAGAGCTAGAGAGACCTTTCTATTGAAAATCTCGAGATCTGATAAAGACCAATATAAAGCGTGTTAGTGTATAAGCTGGCGATCCATTTCATAAGCTCTAGAAGGGATGCCTTTAGATCTTTAAGAATCTATCTTCTAAAGTTTCGTCATAATTTTAATTTTTAACGGCTGCTAGGGTGTTGATTTAACACGTGCACCTTCTTTTTTGGGATTTGGGATTGGAAGCATGATATTGTGACATATTATTGTCGACAGATATCGCCTTGGCAGCAATCCAATGCACCAGTGACGCGACGGATCGAATTTTTCCTTTCTCGCATTTCTGAAACCAGTACTGCAGCTTCGAAACAAGACGGCAATAGGCAAGTAGACCTCTAACTGAACAACTACGCCTGGAAATGTCCCGCCTGCTTCTCGCTCCACCAACCCGAGATTCCATCTGCATGCCAGATTACCGACAAGCAACCCCCTGATAATATTTAAGCTCAGCACGCATGTGCTCTCTTGAGTTTCACAAGCATTTTTTAAAATACCCGGCCGTGACAGGGTTTCGAGATTTTGGGGTATTGTATTAACAAAACGGGCAACACTGTGCTATACTCCAATGAGGCGCAGATGAGTGGCACGTCTACGTACATATATATCTTTCCTCAACAGAAAAACGCACCTTACAAGTTGGGCTTAGTCGAGCTCTATCGTCCGATGTCCTTGACCCAAAGGCGTAAACTTCGTACCCAACAATCTTCAAGCTAGGATGTTAGCTCCTAAACACACATACGGCAACCTTGAAACCTTGCAGAATACGAGTCAAGAATTACATGTGGATGTAGCACAAGCCGCGCAGAGTGTCCAAAGTATCAGAAGCTAAGCTAAAGCGGATGACGTGAAAGATTCCTTGAATCAACTTTGGACGCTGCGGGATCAAAAACGCCCCCACACTCCTCTGCCGATTCTTGATTCCGGTTTTCTGAAATTCCGCGGCGCATATCACAAGGCTGACAGGACTAGGTAGAATTGCAAGCCATCCTGGCATAGCTTCATTCCTCACAAAGCTGAGTAAGCTGTGGTGTGCCTATCTTACAAACTCGAAATTTCAAGCTGAGGGCACTAAATTTAACTTGTAGTAGAAAAAGCCAGATCGCAATACAGATTCAAAATTGCATCTCCTACCAAGATGGCGGTAGCGTTATAGTATGTAAAACTAAAGCATTGACCGATGCCTATCACTTGAAAGTTTGCTCAAAATCCCGCGGAAACAGTTCTCACTCCGTGTTCTCTTATTAACAACCGAAACAAAAATATTTCCAACTATTTGTAGATACCTCGCCTAGACGAGGGAGTTAATAGTCTATATTGATTAGTATATAGAAGATGGGCAGATGATCTAGAAATACCCTAGTTTGGCATTTATTGCCTCCTCTTGTTTCTCAACAAGAGCTAGAAGCTTTCTCTGACGTATTTTTTCTGGCTTCACATCGACGGAGCCATCATCAGGACCGCTATCCTCTAATAAAAGCTCGCGTTCCGTGTTTTCTAACGACTGTTTCACCCATTGGACAGCCCCCGGGGTCCTCTTCCAAATAGGATGTAGTAAGTTAACCAGCTCGTCAGCATGAAACCTAGCGAACCTAGGCATCACCAGGGCACCGCTAAAATCACGACCAGGCTTTTTCCATACACCAACTGTGCCACTGGTATCTTCCATGGCGGTTATCAGGTCGGTCCAAAAGGACGCATACCGAGTCGAGATATATTTGAACAAAGCGTCCTGCCCTGCTTGTAGTCTCGCAATTCTTGCCTCGTTATCTTGCCTCCACAAATCCGGGCGGTCACGGATCACATCAGAGTCGACGAGAAATCCTCGAATATAATAGGTCACATCGTAGTTGAGCCGGTTCATAAACCACCCTTCTAGTTGATGAAAGTTCCGCAAGTTTACCAAGTCCTGTATCCAAGAGATCTTCAGGAGGGCCAGTGGCGCTGCGTATTGAACCCATCGGCATGCCGGGCTTTTATCTCGTCGATCGAGCATTTCGGAGAGATAATTGGCATTCATATCATCACCGAGGTTAGTCACCAGGACGCGCAAAAGATATCTCTCTTTGAGTTCATCGGGTTCCATGAGGGGGCAGTTTTCCGATAAAGTCCGCCACAAAAGTTGGTATTTGAGACACAGCCTGCCCTCTCCCAGTTGTAAAAGGGCAGCTGTCATATACACTAAAATGCTCCCACCCAGTCTTTGCCCAATGTGATGGCATATTAGGATCTGTTCAAATGCCAGTTCGGTCGCTTTCCTGCCATCCACGCGGAGAAGAGCCCGGATATATTGGTCCATTGCGTCCGTGTACTTCCACACCCCTAATGGCCAGAAGGGGATGCGTGGTCCATCGGACAAGGAAGCGAGCAGATGTTTGATACTAGAATTGCAGTCAAGATCGGGGCACTGCCGGAGGCCGTGTATTTCGACGAGCGTCCTCCTGGCGCCTGAGAGGGCCGAGCGAGCTTCCAAGACGAGAGCACATTGGGCATGGTGAGCGGTATCCTCACCCTGGTGGATTTCGCTGCAGTAAAATACATTTTCACATCCAGTGCAGGGAATGAACGTCGAACTAGTGCCGGATGGCGATTTTGAGCATCGAGACTTACACAGGTTGCATTTGGGAGATACGCACTCCGACTGTCTCGCATACAGCGGTACAGTCAGAAGCTCTCCCATATCGGTTCTCTCGGCTATATCGTAGTTTCGATAAGCTATCGGAGATCTTAGCTTAGCCCTTGGAGGGGATTCGATATTATATATGCCCCCGAGTGTAGTCTAGATCAGTACTGAGCGCTCTAGCGCGGCCAGTTGCTATCACTAGCTGCCAGTAGTACCCGGGTATATAACTGCATGAACTTGATTAGCCAGCCGACGAGATCGCTGAATGTAAGCCTTTTGTTTTAAAATGCCATCTGAAATAATCGAAATCAGAATTGGCCTTCGCGTCTGTGATAAACTACCCTCCTCGTTTGCCCGCCCAATATTATCATGTGCGGCGGTGTTGGTGGTAGCACACGTACGGACTCGCATTCCAGAGTATCATCCCAGTCATCATGTTATTAGCAACCACACCACGCCACCTCGAACTTCCCCAATTTCCTTCCCATCTCCGTAAGATGCATATCCCGGTGACTAGAAAATACAACCTCTTCACCAACAGGCCATCGTTCTGCAAGCTTTGATGTCGCTATTCACCACGCTCTCCTCCATCGCCGCCAGCACGTTCACCAGCGCCCTAGCCGAAGCCGCCATCCCGAATCCGAGGGCGACCAACGCTCTGCCAACGTCGGATCCTCCCCGCATCATCGAACTCCCTCCCTCTCCTCAACGTCCACGCGTCCGTCCTCTTCCTCCCCGCCGTGCCCAACCGTCTCAGAGCCCTATTCGACCACCAAATATGTCTGGTCTCCCGCAAAACTCCATATGGACCACCGTACGCATATCCCCACGCCCGTTCGTCACTTCAAAACAAGAGATATAATTACGTCCAGAACTAACCAAGTCGTCCGATCCACAGATGTCATACCCGATCCCCCGTGGTCCCTGCCTCCAAAAGTCCTCGCTAATCTCCGCCTGCTCCTGCCAACGCTTCATGGTCCACCCCTTAAAAGCCACGAGCTCGTTCGACTGTGACGGCTGCGGCCACCACGCAAGCTTCCACCGCATGAAGTCCCACGAGGAGGAAGTCGAGAACGCCGCCAAATTCAGAGAGAGCATGATGAACGTGCAGGGTCAATTGAGCTCGCGTCCCAGTAACGAGGGGAGATTGCTGAAAGACGGCCGGGTGGAGGATGTGACGGAGGAAGACGATGAGACGGTAGATGGTGACGACTACATCGAGCCGGAGAAGAAGAGACGCGCGGTGGCGGCCAGGGCGGGGAGTGAAGTTTCTGAAGGGGGTACCAGGAGAGGCAGAAAGGCGGGTGCTACGGTTACGCCAAGGGCGGCGGGGAAGAGGAGGAGGGCTGGAGATCAGATTCTAATTGAATAAGGTCATTAGATCACGCGGGCGTGATAGTTGGAGGAAGCAGGCGTTTTTAAGGGCATGATAGGGTATTGTTACCGTTCACAAATTTGGCATATTCATCTTTTTCGGCGCTTTTGGTGTTTCGCATATATCATTGCAGCAAGAGCGAGGGTTATAGACAGTCATATTAGCACCACAGAACGATATCTCATTGCTTTTATTCTTGAAAATCTAGTTAATTTATATGGTAATTTTATACTGGTCAAGAAACTGTGGCTAGATTGCTAAATTACAAATTTACCTCCAAGTAACTCCATGCCGTGTAAATGAAAATAGAGAAAGACAAAACACAATAATGTAAACGAAATGCGTCCTATGCTTCCATGGCCTTCATTATGGTCTTCACGACCTTTTCTTTCTCAAACCGTTTCACAAACTTTGCCAGCGCATCATATCGCAATCCGGCTCCGTCCTTCTCCTTCACGTCGAGAAATCCCAATTCTCTACATCTTTTCAAATACGGAAAGATGGCGCAGTCAACCACATTGACTCTGCTCCCCTCTTCAGTATCCGAACTCACGCTCTCCTTCCTCGGCTGGTACCACGACTCCCAGTATCCCAGCTCTTCGTGCACTTTCTGGAAGAGAGGATGTTCGACTAGGACCCCGCCAGTTATGGCAGTAAACACTTCCATGGCGCCCCTCAGCCGGCTAACCTCCATCAACCCGGACAGCACTCTCGCATACTCTGCTCTCTTCGTAAACATATCCGGTAACAACCACTTCCTTCCCTCCTCTACAGCCGTTGCCAGAAACATCAGCACTGCTTCCTCGCCAACAACAACCGTTCGATCCCTATCCACGTCCTCCAGCAATGGTAACCCGCCTTTCAACCCTCCACCGACCTCCATACCTTTCACTTGATCGGCCCCGACTTCTTCGACGATGCAATCTCCCCAACCCACAATCTCCATCGCAATCCTAACCCCCATGCCACCATCCAGACCCCCCTTGAGAACTCTAATCTTCCTCTTCTGCTCCTTAAAATGCAGCACGTCAAATCCCTTCCCGTACCACTCGTCCCAGTTGAACTCCTTCGCCAGTCGATTCTCCCTGGCGAAAGCAAACACCATCTCCTCGGCCCTCTTCTCATCTCCGACTATTACATCCCCAGCGGTCTCCTTTGTTTTCGCAACCGCGCCTTGGCCATATATCTTCTTCTCGTCTTTACTCAAAAACGTCCCGATGTGACGGAAGGTCAGCGATATACGCTCGCCGTTGAATGCTAGCTCCTCGGGTGACTTTTCTCGCGGCAGGCGTTTGTCCTGGTTGATGCTATGAGTCCAAAGCTGGTTAGTGGGTAGTCCAAGGATGAACATGGAATTATGCGGTAGCGGGATCTTCTGCACGATGCGCTCTTCTGGCTCTTCCTTCTTGTTTGTATTAGGAGTAGTTGTAGCCTCGGTAGGTTCCGCTACAGGTGTAGCAGGCTTCTCATCCAATTCCTTCTTCTTGGTCCTTAATGTCATGACTCTTTGTGCGCCGAGGCTAACGTTGACGATGTTGCTTCCCTTGACAATATCGAGCGTCTTATCAGAGTGCTCGGATATATAATCTGTCCCTGCACGATACAATTGGATCAATACATGGTTAACAGGGTGCCCGAGCTTCTTTTCAACGTGTTTGCGGATCTCTTCGACGGTTTTGGAGAACGGTAGAAGTGGTGGGGATTCGTCGGATGGATGGCGGTAGATTGGGAAACTGCCGTCGTCGTCAATGGTACCCTGGACGGCCACTAGACGCGGGACTTCCCCGCCGCGATGGTACATCACTCGCCATTGGACTTCGGATTTTAGGAGATTGAAGGCGTTAGGGGAAAGGTCTGCTGGGAGAAAGGAGGTGATGAGAGATGTCGAGTCGGTGGGTTCGCCGAGGGTGTCGTTCGGCCCGAGGGTTTGAGGTGCTTCTTTACGACGTTGCTTTCGAGCGGATTGGGTAGAGGGAGGGGGTGGCGATGTCTTAGGTGTCCCAGAGGTTGGCTCTTTTGTGGATTGTGGTTCTTCTTTTATAGTCGGCGGCTCCGTAGACGGCTTCTCTGCGTCGTTGGAATCTTGTGTTTTGCTCACAGAACTTGTGTTGGCGGGCGCCATCTCCGCGGCAGAGGCTATAGGTTCGGATTCGGTACGTAATATCGTGTCTAGAGACTTAGATGCGGCTTCTGTGGTCGTAGACTCCGGAGTCGCCTCTGGTAAATTCTGTTTTATAGACGGCTCTTTAACGTCATCATGCGCCTCTGGCGTGACAGTGACGTCCTTCGCTTCTTGATCCTTCACCGGCTCGCTTGTTATTCCAGCGCCTTCTCCAGACTTCTCGCTGTCAGTCGCAGGCTCGGATTTCGATTCGGATTTCGATTCGGACTTCAATTCCGATGCCGGTCCTTGAGGGGCATCCGACTTGGCATCAATCTTCGCATCTGTCGATGAGTCAGTCTTTGGGTCAGTTTTCAAATCGGTCTTCGAATCCAGTTTGGCATTGGGCGATTCCGATTCAACCTCCTTCCCCTTGGAGCTTCCCGTGGGATCAGGTTGCGGATCCGCCTTCTTGCCCAGGATGCTCTTCAACAGCTCCTCCTTTGCCGCCTGGCTCTTTTCAGCCTCTCCACTAGAGATGGTCGATATGCTCAAGGTACTCATTGCCCGTGCGATATCTCCAGACTTTGTCATTACGGCGCTGCTGCTCCCTGGTTTGTCCGGGGACCCTGGTCTCGGTTTCTTTTCCGTTGGCCGTCGCATCGTGACCTTTGAGCGAACTCGCTCTCTCGGACCAGCGGGGCTTGAATTCGGCGTCCCTGAAGATACAGACGGACCGGAAGTTCGAGGCCGTACATTCCGTTTGAAATCCTGTACGACGATCTCCTCGTCCTCTTCCAGTTTTGATGCGTCCATGCTATAAGGTCTTTGCGCGACAGGTAATCGCTGAGAGCTCGAATTCTCAGGCGCTTTTGTAGGCGAACTACTCGCCGAAGAAGAGGAGCTCTCTGGAGGCGGTTGAAATCCACTAACAGGTGCCGACTTGGGTCGCTCCGACGCCTTGCTCGAACCGATCAGCTGTTCCGGGGTCTTCAAGCTGTCTCTCTGGGGTAATCTTCGCGAAACACTATTCGCGATTGGCCGATTGCCTATTCCGTTGGTCGGGAGCTTTTGCGTCGGTATCGATGCCGAATTCCTTCTCTTATCTTTTTCCTCGTCCTCGTCTTCCTCGGTGGTGCTTCCCACCTTCAACTTCTCCATCAGCGCTTCGACAACTTGCGGGTCCATCGTTGGGTTCCTGATCCGCCCTGTCCCCGAGACTTCCTCGCCTTTGCTCTCCGGCGAATCTTTTGCTGTTTGCTTGCCATCGAATTTACCCATCTTCTTAAGCAGATCCCGACTACTCATTTTCACCATACCGAGATCTTTCTCCATTTCCGACATTGCCGTCTGATGTCGACTCTCGCTTCGGTAGAGTACGCAGTCTTCGACGACAGTCATGACGAATCCGTGCATCGCAGCATCGGCGACTGATGCGAACACCCCAACGTTGCTGTGCACGCCTGCAAAGTAGATTTCGGTAATCATGCGACTCCGTAGTATACCCAGGAAATTTGCAATTTTAAACGCAGAGTACTCGCTCTTTGTGAACCTTTTGTCCTTGGACTCATTCATCAGCGACTTTATATTATCCGGTAGGAGTTTATATTTCTCCCCTGACCAGAAGTCCGGGTATTCGTCCGTAAAGTCTTCAGAGAGATATTCGTCTGTCTTCGAGCGCGGCTTCTCCTTCTTCTCCTCTTTTTTCTCCTCTTTCGTTTCTAGTTTATCCTCTTTCACATCCTTCGGTTTGTCCTTGTCGGTAGGAGGGGAAGGAGATGGAGCGCCGTCTTCCTTTGCTGTATCTTCGGCTTCTGAATCAAAGTCGTTCAAGATGTTCGCTAGCAAATCCTGATATTTGGCCGCCACCTTGCCTCGAAACTTAATAGGGCTGCTGGACGTCGAACTCGACGGGGTCGTAGTTTGAGAAGAGCTGCTATTTTTCGTATCATGATTGCCAGCGCCATTGGCGCCATTGGCACCATTTGCGCTGCCGCTCTTCCTCTTGTCTTTCGTTGACGGTTTCTCTTCCTTTTTCGCCTCAACCTTCTTCTTTTCCTCTATTTTCTTCTTGTCTCCCACTGGTTTCTTATCTTCGACCGGCGCTACCACTTCCTCCTCTTCTTCTTCCTCAATTTCGTCCTCCTCGTCCTCTTCATTCACAAAAACGCCATCCCTCCGCCCGGACTCTCGGTTCCCCGCAAACTCCGTCGTGACCCAGATGACTTCGTCCCCGCCTTCTCTGAATGCAGATAATACAGGGTCGATGTTTTTTACCACTTGGGTCACCCGGGACGGCGGGATGACCATTGGGTTTGGTGTTTTATTGTCGGATAAGGTCGGCGCGAGAAAGGCATTCTGGCAGTCGAGAATGAGCAAGGCGCGGCGTGTGCGCAGCTGTGTTGTGGGACGGCGGTAGGCCATCTTGAACGGTATATTGAAACCGCTTAATCGCAATCGATCGCAGGCTCGCGGTGTAAATTCCAATAGTTTAGTAGAAGCAAAAGAATACAAACGCGAGTGAGAAGTCGCAACGTTAATTCGTGAAATGGATATTTTCATGCAGCAACTAGATATATTCTTCTTCCTTGGTATTCCAAGATCGCAGAACGAGGTAGGCCGTTAAGTTTTAGTTAGTGCAATAGGTGAATCAAAACGAAGCCACGCTGAAATCAAGTGGCGCCCCCGGAATTGGTATCGAAAAAGATGATGACAAAAAGAGAAAGATCGCTAGCTATAATTCCGCCGACGCCATGGTATTATTTTCTTTCTATGAAAGCAGTGGTTTGAGTCAAATGTATCCCATATGTTTGTTGGGAGGTATCCGAGTGGCCGGAGGAAGGCGGCTTAAAACAGAGCAAGCAGCACCAGCTTAGCGAGCTTGGAGATGGTGGGTTGAGGCTGCACCGCCTTTGACAAGCGACCAAACAAAACAGCGTATGGCTGCTACGAAAAGGGCTTAATGGTCGGCACGATCAATGCAGGAGGCAGACTTGGCCAACTTGGTGCGAGATTTACAGTCGTCTACGAGAGGTCGGACAGGCGTTCGCGGGTCATGGCGTGAGGGGGGATGATGAGAAGAATGGAAATATCAGACGAAAGCGAAAAACCACTGGCAAAAAGAGGAGGGAATAAGAGGAGGTGCAGCAGCAGCAGCAATAGCAGCAGCAGCAGCAGGTTCGTTGGGTCGAACTAGCTTCCCAGCAGCTGCGAGGTGGAGATGGGAGCGTGGTTGGAAGTGGAGGTGGTGGTGGGCTCGTTCTTGGGACCCGGACCAACTGAAACCCACCGGACTGGATTGGCTTCGGGCTATCTGCAATACACTACGCTCCACCACAGCGTGGAGCAGGTAAGTGTGTATGTAGGTTGAGGACGGGACCGGTTAGTGCTGGCGGACTTGTTACGGGCGAGTCAATGCTGCAATGGCCTGACATCCGGTGCGCAGGTGTGCTTGTGTCTGGTGTAGTGGATGTATGTATAAAAGTGGATCTCAGCTTGTCCCATGAAGCCTGCTAGCTGCAGCTTCGCAATTTCACAATCGTTCGTATGCTCTTTCTCTTTTTCGTCTCTCTGCAATGCTTCGAAGCTACCGTTTTTGTGACAGACGGATGCAATTAATTAAAAGCTGCAGCGCACACAGCTTGTGGGGGTACCCAGCGCGGGGGATGAAAGATAAAAATGATATACTACTTAACCAGCACTCCACCTCTGTGCAAAGTTGGGAAGTTCGTTCTGGACCGCCAAATATATTCACCCTTCCTGCTCTGATAAAGAAAAAGTGGATTCATATTTCGTCTCACGAGGGAGGAAGAGGAAGGAACGGACGAGGAAGGGAGAAAGGGAAGAACCCAACCCGCCAGCTCGGTTCACCCGTTCGCAGGGTCATTTGGGAATCATTTCAGACCCGTCCTCCACCGCCCTCATTGGCCGCAGCCCGCTTGGGTGCGGAGTTGGCCCGTTCGACCCGAAGCACACCCACCGCGCTCCACCACCATGCGAGCGCTGAAATAATCGTCTCTCTCCCTCTGGTCGGTCTGAGATCGATCGATGGTGTATATTATAAGCAAGGGCCGACAGAGATGTGTGCAGCAGCAGCAGCAGGTCGGCGATGCAATGCAATCATTTTATACACTCCGAGTGGTGCGCTTGAATCGAGACAGGCTTCTATCTCGCACGCGATATTATAACCAACTAACGGTGTGCTGCAAGCAATCAAACGGGCGTCGTACAGGAAATAATGCCTTCATTTCTCTCGCAGTTGCGCATAGACCATCTTTCTGGGAAGGAACCTGTCGCAGCTATAAGACATTTGATATAGCCGGCCAACCAGATACACAACAGATGTACAATTAATATTCACGTCGTGACACTGATCAAGATGAAAATATGAGAGACTAAGAAGAAAAATAACGAAACCCTCGATTGCAGGACCCTTGTCAGAGCCATATCGTTTCGCTCATGGACATCTGGTACGTATCTCTCCGGACATCCTCGCATCTTGCAAGATGTCCATATGCCCGTGCCGCTGTCCTGCATATTCTGAAGCAAAACCGTCCCATTCCCATTCCTCGCCAGTTTTGCTCTCCCTTACGGAAAACGGGCGGCTTTACCCGCCCTATGGTATGTTGCAAATTTTAAAATCAAAAATCCTCATGCACCATAAAGTTCGTGCGAGGCCGAAAATAAGGCAGTTTCTGCGATACGTTATAAGGCAGCAGCAAATCACAGGAACAAAAGAAAGATGGGATGGATGGATGGATGGAGTTCGATACGAACACACCCCGTATACCATATATGGAACCAAATCCGATCCCAATGTTTTAACCGAACCTCTCCTCGATCGGATATACGTTCGCCCCGTCTCTATCTCGTATTGTCACGTTCACATATATATGTACTATTATAACTCCGGACTGCTGAAAAATATATTTCCGTCGGGTCGGTTGGAAACCGAAGTTTTATCCCCTTGAGTGAGTTTCAACGGTTTTGTCTGGAATCTGTGTCGAGGTATTTCTGCGGCTTGAAAGCCAAAACAAACACGAGAAGAACGGGAAGGCCATTCTAGCCGACGATGCCAGAACCCGGTTCCGTTTAATGAGAAAACCAACGAAGGCGCCTCTTTTACCCGCCACCGTAGACCGACAAAGAATTTCTCCGAACCAACCGCGCATTTTTATTCTAGACTTCCTATGGTTGCATCGGATCCCGTTTCAAAGACGAAGGAAGAATTTCGACTTTCTACTTTCTTTCAGATGGCTGAAATTCCGGAACCTAAAAGCGGGGGCGGGAGCTCTTCGCATCGGCCCATCTGGCTTTTAAATTTTAATTTTTCTTCTTAGCCGCAATACGCAACCTCTCAAAGGAAAGGATTCATTTTCCCTCTTTCTTTTTTAATTTTCTGTTCGGTTTGTGTGATACATGAGCGCATATGCAAGGTGATATCTTCTATCTCTCGTTAGCCCGTTTCCTTTCGTTACCAAACAACCAGGTGAAACCTTTCCGAAGAGGCAGCTCCTCAAAGGCTGTGATCTAGACCCTGGTCTGAGAGGAACGTCGCGATCGGGGAAGCGTGGGCACCCTCCGGCCGGATACTCTCTCACCCTGATAGTAGCTCTTCCGATTCAATGCCGGCTAGAGTGGATCCAACATCGATGTATCTTGAGATAGAGCTCTTGTGGCACAGTCTGGACTGGCGCACAGAAAGAAAGGAATCAAAGGCACTCGTCCAATCGGATTGATATCCAGAAATTATAAGGCTGCATGGAGCAGTACTCTAGCTCTTTCGCGATCTAAAAACTTGCATACAATTATCCCACTCAATGACATCTTTGTATATCTCATATATTTAAAATCGCCAGATTGAAGGCATCAATAGACGTTTTTGCAGGCCTCCTCCTGCTCGCCTCTAAACTCCTCCTCCCGTGCAAACAACTTCCCCAGCATCTCCACAGTTGTATTCCCTCCTGAAAACACTACCCCGACATTCCACCCTTTCTCCCCACCCTCCCGTTCCACGATCTTCCTAAACTCCTCGTCGAACAATGCCACCGCCAACGGCACCACAGAACTCGGCTCAACCACCACCTTCAATCTCTCCAACACCAACCTCACCGTCTGCAAGATCTCCCACTCCGTCACACTAAACACCCCAGCAACCTTCTTCTCTATAATCCCATAGGTAATCTTCCCAGTAGGTGTTCTCAATCCATCTGCCACCGTTAAGGTCTTCACAACTTCCACCCTCTTCCCGGCTTTCAACCCCCTCTGGCAATCATTCGCCCCATCCTTCCTCGGTTCCGCACCGAAGACTTTTACACCTGTCCCTTCGCACGCCGTCGCAATGCCGGAGAGTAATCCACCCCCACCGCACGGCGCGATGATAGCATCCAACGGTCTCCCCGCCGCTTCAGCTTGAGCTATCAACTCGACAGCTACGGTGCCTTGGCCAATTAATATCCATGGATGATCGTACGGCGGGATTAATACCGCGCCGGTTTTAGCTTGTTCTTCAGCTACCTTCGCCTCGCGTTCGGGTGCCGTGGAACCCGAGAAGACGACATTGGCACCATACCCCTTTGTCGCCGCGATTTTAGACGGGGTGGAGATCTCAGGCATGATGACTGTGCAGGGGATTGGTGGGTTATGTGAAGCAGCAGCGATTGAGAGCGCTTGCGCGTGGTTTCCCGAGGAGTGGGTTATCACTCCCTTGGAAACTTGTTCGGGCAATAGACGTGAAATAGCATGCGTCGCCCCCCTTTACGGTAACACCGAACAAGTGAATCCATTAGCATCTATGTGATAGCGTATGCGTAAAACGAGTGCAATGCATTGTGAATTGTGAAGACGTATACACACCGTATTTTAAACGCCCCGCCCTTTTGTAAATTCTCGCATTTGAAAACAAAATTGATCGATGGCTTTGCCGCATCACTTTCCCCGACGTTCCGGGCATTGAGTATCCCCTCCACTGGTACGCTGCGTGGTGTGCTCGCGAACCGATCGAGGGTTTTTGACGTCAAGATTGGTGTCAAATGGATATGCGGCTTTATCAGCTGGTAAGCCTGGAGCACCGAAGCCCTGGTGAGGGGTAAGTCCGTCTCTGGAGCTTCTAACATGTCGTCGGAGTGTCAATTGATCGTTTTTCGTGGAGTGGGATATATATCGGTGTTTAATTGTAGGCCGATAGAAGTTTATATACAGCTTGGCTTATCTGGGAAGCTTCAAGCGAATTGTGTGAAGGATTTGGTGTTGCTGTGTCGGTTACGGTAGAAATTGATTAGGAAGCGGGTCCGCAACTGGAGACTTGCCGGCAACCCCTCGCGCGCGCAAATGCATGGATGGCATTGGCTCATGTTTCGTATTGATACGAGAGAAAAGATAGTTCGCCATATCGGCATGGGATTAGGTCATATTGCTCGGTGGGTATAAAAGGCCGATTGAGTATTTATACTAGCTGGTGACTATTTTACATGCGTTCTCCTACTATTATTCATTCCGACTCGCAATCGATGCGATCCTTCTGCAACAACCCACAAAATTCCACCACTGAACTCCATTCTTGAGGTATTCTAGCTGCAGGTTTGACATCTCGCGGCACAGCAGGCCGAGCACCTGCTATACTTGGTGGAGTAGCAGCTCGAGGAGCAGCTAGGGTTCCCGCCGCAGGTGCTGTTGCAGTAGCTCGTCGCCTGCGATTTGCAGACGTTCGAGCAGGCGATTTCGGCCGATGTAGGGCAGCTGCGTTCTATAATTGCGATTCCGGTTAGCGATTCTTAAATCTTCTGGGTCTCCGACAAATATATATCGGAACTAGGACAGGAGAGACTTACTCTCGAGAGGAGATGCAAGGGCTAGAGGAGCGAGGACGATGAGGCTGAGGATTGAGAACTTCATTTTGGTATATATCCTTCAAAGGTAGACCTGTGAATTTCTAGGTTGGTATATTGGGATTGTGATGACTTGATCTTGCGCTTTTGATTCAATGAGATGCTTCAAATCGGCCTTTTATACTTCTAAGACTTCCGAATTCTATCTTCCATCTTCAACTTGAACTCGAACTCCGTTATCCGGATCGTATTTCGAACCCTCAAATAGATACCATGGTCACTCGAACGCCTCCCCGGCCAAGCGGGCCGACCGAAGCATCATAATCAAGTAATTCAGTATTCTCGCAGTGCTTATTTCTGGAGACGCCCATTTCTACCGGACGCCATGCAGGAGGACAGCATAGACGATCATCATATCGCCAAACCACAGCTGATCCGGAATTGTCTTGGCTGACTACGATTTTCGCTAAGTAGCCTCTAGGCTTCGTTGGCATCGTAGCAAGGTAGCTCGATTAGGGCAAGTCCATCTGCTCTAGCAGGTGTTCAGGACGCAGGTGTTATATCATGGATTGATAGACGGTCTCGGTTTCCGAATTGCTGCTATTGTATTTGGAATCCCCGTCTTCTCGCTTCACCATGTTACTTCGGCGCAGGAGCCGAGATGGAGTTTACGTAAAGTCTGGTACCAGTGCAGCTGAACTGACCTTGACATGACTTTTTATCCATACTTTTTAACAAACTAGTTTTTGCATGAAATACTCAATAACGGATATCGTATTCTGAGCGGATAAATCATTTAAGCCTGATAATAACAGCGCATGTAGGCGGTTTCAACAACCGAACAAACAGGCGAATATTTCCATTCATGAAGAGAGGAGGAACTCGATGGACAATGGTAAACCAAATCCTGGATATAGATTTATCATTTCAAACGCTGATTTTAGTAATAATACACAATCCTAACCCCAGATGATGAAGAAAATGTCGCGGGATAAAGACAACCATAAAAAAGCATTTGTCTATTAAACATAATCCATTTTGACAAGAAAAATGCATGTCGCGTGATCACTTTCAAGATCCAATGAGTAAAGCAAATGTTCAAGTAATAGATGAATGAGAATCGTCATTAATATTAACTCCACTTCTTAGACCTCTCATTTCGACGACTAGTAACTGGAGGACCTGGCATCCCCTTCTCCCAATCGTTTGACAATACCTGAGATTGCCAGTCAGCAGCTGGCGAGTTCATCGTTTTCAATCTTTTTGCTGCAGGTGGTGTTTGATCTTGATTGCCAAAACTTTTATTCACATCTAGTCCTTGAAACTGGGAAACTGGCGGCGACAACGGCGAGTGTAATCTCGGGCATCCAACAGGCGACTAGCCTGGTGGTTTGCCGAATCCGCTGAGCTGTTGCTGCTGTTGCGGTGACTGCATACCAGCACCTGGCGGCATGCCGAGTCCTGGAGGCGGGTTGATGCCACCCATCGGGCCGGGTGGACCGCCTGGTCCTCCAGGGTGGAAGCCAGGTGGTGGAACCATTCCGGCTGGAAGGCCACCGGGAGGCATACCTAACGGCATGCCGTTAGGTCCAAGCGGTGGCATACCGCCAGCGAGGTTTGTCGGTAGCGGGAAGTTTGGTGGGAACGGTGGAGCGCCCGGCATGCCTGGGAGCGGTAGGGGTGGAGCACCAGGTTGTCCGGGTAGTGGGAGTGGGAGTGGCATACCTCGACCTCCGGCTTTAAACTACATTAGCTGATCGTCTATCACTCTGCTTCGTGATGGGCTGAACTTACGAGGTGGCATACCGCCGGGGAATCCGCCAGGTGGTGGCGGTAATCCTGCAGCACCTATATCCTATCTCAGCAATCCTACTCTATAACCTTCTTTAACACTTTCAACTTACCTGGAAACCCGAATGGCGGTGGCGGCATTCCAGCGGGCAGACCTCCAGGTGGCGGGGGACCACCTGGGAAACCTGGCATGCTGGGGAAGGGCAATGCGTGTCCTTCAGCGGCATACGAATTTGTGATCGTATCAATCACCGACTGCGCCCTTTCCTGTCCGATCTCTACAGTCGCCCGAAACTTCCAGTCAGCCTCTCCATCTCATCCATCCATCCAGCATATGCAAGCACAGCACCGGGAGCTCGAAGGGTATCGTCATACGTTGGTAGTATTCGACCACATTTCGAATGTGGTTTCGACCGCTGTTATGTGCTTTCCGTACGCTGATTGAGTCGTGTGTCAGGTACACGTCGCAATAATCACCTATAACGAGAATCGCAAGAGAAAAGAAAGCAATTCACTTTGCATTAGATATGACTGTGCTTGCTGCTTATCTGTCGCCGGTAGAAGGCGGGCGGCGGGCATGTATGCGCGAAGACGCGCTTAAAAAATGTTGACTACCTACAGAAGAGTAACGAGGAAGTCAGTACCAGTCGGTCGAGAGGGAATGGGCAGGGGGGAACTTATATTTCGGCATGTTGACGCGCTAGAGAACGTCGCTGGGGGCCGGGGAGAAGGCCGGGAGACGACTGAGCTGGCGATGTCGAGGAGTTTGAGTGGTTGTCGCGGTGGAAGTTGGTT
This sequence comes from Dactylellina haptotyla, assembly GCA_031310005.1. Lineage (NCBI taxonomy): Eukaryota > Fungi > Ascomycota > Orbiliomycetes > Orbiliales > Orbiliaceae > Dactylellina > Dactylellina haptotyla. The sequence goes on along the minus strand of CM062380.1, from coordinate 833,587 downwards.
GAAAGATCGTGGTGATGCCGATGGGATGCTTGCTGAAGGTTTCAAGGACCTTCCAGCCACTCGAGACAGCTCCGCCACACGCGCAACACAGAGTTTCCAACAACCGCCACAACCGGTTGATCTGTCGAGCGCTGTGAGTATTTTGTCCTCAAAGTATATTTTTCTAAGTGGGATTCGTGTGCCTCCGGATGAGAAGGAATCTTTGAAATGGAGATAATCGCTGATATTGATGTATATTGCATACCTAACTATAAATACATTTGACTAGTAGGCCTTACAGTATATAAATTAGCTATATTCGCTATTAATATATATTGCAACCTCCAAATCGTTCAAATTCAATACCATGGTACGCTTGCCGGCGACCCGGGCGGTGGGTTTTTTTCCACGAATGTTTGCGTCTCCCATCTCAGGAATTCTCTCTGAATTGCGTTTAATTCGCAGATAATACCGTTTAGTATCTTGATATCTCCTCTGACGGCCTTGGCATAGCTACGCCATCTATTCAACCAATACCTCCTATTCCTCGAAAATGCATAGGCCTGCAAAATATTACGAAACCGTCCCGAGGCTGGCTCCCCTGCCCCAATTCGAGTAAGTGGGCTCAGCTTTAGCGATTTGGCCCGAAGCTCTTCCAACCAGGCGTATTCCAATCTCTCTGCTCGAAACGTTTTAGCCTCCAATATGTCGCAAAGTTGTATGCATTTAGCTAAATCAAATCTTATTTTTGATAAAAGGAGCAGTGTGGCGGTTTCTCTGTCGCTACTGCCGATCTGTCCGATGGTAGGTCCATTTTGCATATGCTGTCTATAGCCGTCTATAATATCCTTCTTTTCGCTTTTGTATTGCGGTATCGATGTCAAAGTTGTATAAAGCGTGTTCGTGAGATTTCGATTGTATAGTTCGGTTGATATCCAACATTGTGTTACATTAATGCACTTACGTAGATAGCAATTGTCAACGCTGAATCTGTTGGAAGGGAAAACCCCGGTCTCCATGGTCATGGTGACAATCTGAGAACTGTAGTAATGGTGAAAAACTGTTCTAGATCGTTAAGTGTGAAGATATCAGCTAATGTAAATATCTTGGATCAGAGTGTTTTTGCAGCAGTGGAAGAGATAGTTGATGTAGGTAGGCGTTAGTTATGAATAGAAACGGTTTTCTATTTTCCCGAGGTCAATGGCTCTGCGCAAAATCTTCTCATCGGCGACGATATTCGCAAAGATGGACAGATTTGATGCATAGGGACTTCTATAGATCGATATTGCAGGCAAGCATGTGATCTAATTTTGGAAGATCTGCGAACAAGCCTATATAGAATTCTGTGGCCACATAATTGTGTTGAATAATGATACCAGTCTCGTAACTAAACTGGTATCATAGCATCACTTTGTTCTCTAACTATATATACTCTTAATCGTACAAAATACATAGGCTAGCTATTTTAACTAGCTAATCTACTTTTTATTATTATTACTAAAAGTGAGAGGAGGTAGTCCACCTGGGGCACTCTTCTTTTCTTTCTTTTCCTCGTTCTTCTGCTTGGGGTCCTCGAATATTCCCATCTCCCTCTGCTTTATCCTTTCTAATGCAAATCCCGCATTGCGATACCCATCGAGGTACTGTATCGCATATGCTAAGCTCTCTGCTTCTGTATATTTCGCCTTAGCTTCATCCATTTTCCCGAGTTGTTCTTCAATTTCACCGATATTCTGAAGAGCTACGACACAACCTTGATCACATTCTTCAGTTCGAGTGGGTGGTTTGATATAAGCAGCAATATCGAGTGCTTTCTCCATCCACCTCTTTGCCGATTCTAGCTGGGTATTCCGATCCATCGGTTCACCTGACGGAATTCGACGTTGCATATTGCAGGCGCCAACGTTATTTACTATTGAATAGTTAGCCTGCTGGTTGGCAGTTGTGCAAATGGGACTATACTAACATAGTATTACGGAATGACAATTTGGCGGGTGGAAGAGATTAGCTGCTTGCAAGTATAATGTAGATGCGTAATCAAATTTGTTGGCTCTTTCATATAGTGATGCCAGATCTATTTATTCTCGTTAGCTATGATGGAAGACCAGAAAACTAGCTTTGAACATCTTACTTTCAAATATGGAGCCGAATTCCTCTGATGTCCAGGGGCGCTCCTCGTCCTCCTTTAACCGGCTCTGGGCGTCCATGACTTTCATGGTCTGAGCGACACTCCACTCGAAGGTTTTCTCGGCTTGATCTTCGTCCTTGTTCAACAGTTGGTAGTCACCAATCTTGACCGCGATGCCGATGACCCTCTTCATTAACTTAAGCCTTTTTAACACCCCAAGCTCTTCTTTCCTATCATCCATCAACGCTAGCATCTCAAATCGCAGTCTTTCCAGGTACTCGATCCCCTTTGAGTAAACCTCCACTTTCTCGGCGATCTCAGCATACTTGATTTTCAAGCCAGTAACCTCATCACTCAGCGGATCCATCCCGATGATTTCTGACATAATGATAGCCCTCTGATAGTTCTGAATGGATCCGTCAATATCCATCTTTTGCTCATAAAATATAGCTCTCCGAATGTATTTCGCCACGGGCTCGGGATAATTGTGCAATCCAACGATCATGACCCTGTACACCCAATGAAATGTGAAACCGAATAAGGTAACGACCACGAAGAAAGCAAATATGGCGAAGCTGAACATCTTTGGGCTGTCGTGATATGCTTCGCGGTAGGTATCGAGCTTGAAGAGGTTGTATTTACGCTTCCCTCCTTCTTGGAAGTGGTCGAGGTTTACGTAGGGGTTGTACGGTTTTTTTGGGAGGGTTTGAAGAGGGTTGGAGCTGTGTATCCGTCGGATCAGCATGGCCGGTACTCTCGAGTTCGGTTTTGACGGCCATTGTATCCGCAATGCCATGTTTTCTTGTTGGCGAACACATTTTGACGGATAGATGCTCGAGACTCGGAGGGACGGCTTGGTCGCATGGTTCCGGGCCACCAATGCTATTGACCGCGTGAGACCCACCATATCGGCGATTGCCACGCCGTCGTAGCAGATAAGACTCGTGAATGCTCTACCAAAAGAGTCGCGAGTGCGTAGGTTAGTTCCGGCGCATGTTTCCTATGAGATTCGAACTTTGAAGTTGCTGGTTAGGTTGCTGGTCAGTAATTTTTAGGCGGGGCGTCACTAGCCATCGGCAATGACGCGGGCCTGCAGCCGAGCCAGCACCCCGGGCGGTTTCAGAGAGAGGAGACCCCGGGCTCAGGGGCCAATTCGGTCGCACAGACGCGAACGTCGCGCGCAACACGGGAAGGGCGAGATCCTGACTCCGAGTTGAATTCAGCCCGGCATCATCTCCAAAGTTGTCCCTTACATACCCGCCACTTCGACCCGGCTGCTCGAAAATATGTGCGGAAGGTACGCGATGGCCTTGGTAGGTGCACTTCCAGAACCAACGCTAGCTCTACGCTCGTCCTAACCGGGTTTATAGGGCCGTCGCGAGATTCGAAATGCCCTGCATGATGCCGGGATGCAGATAGATGAGGACGAGCTGGACGTCGATAGAGTCAGGCAGTCGTATAATGTCGCGCCGGGGTACTATGAGCCGATATACCGTGCTGTTGAGGACGGCCCGGCGGAGAATGCTGATCTCCCACCAGGCGATGATGACGCCGGCCGAGAGCCCATGGACGAATCTCACGATGGACAAACTGAAGCTGCCGAACAGGAGCCTTCTGATACCAATTCCTCGAAAGGCCCACAACCCAAGAAAGGTAGTGGGAAAGTCAAATACGTTCTGTCTCCGATGAAATGGGGTACGCAAAATTCCGCACAAATTACAGAGTATTCGATCGTTAACGAGTATGCTAGGTTTAATCCCGTTTTGGACGAAGCGAAACCCAGACTATCCTACGATGTTGAAAACTATCAATTGCCGTGATGACTCATTGTACGATAACAAAGGAATGTGGACTTCGATGAAAAACAAGAAGAGATGCATTGTTGTCGCTCAGGGGTTCTTCGAATGGCTCAACAAGGGAAGAGATAAAGTCCCACATTTTACAAAGCGGTCCGATGGACAACTGCTATACATCGCTGGTCTGTGGGACTGTGTCAAATACGAAGGTGTGTCTAGGTTATTTATTCCCCATAAGCTACCAACTGTACTAATTTCTAAACCCTTAGACTCGAGCGAAGAACTTTATACATACACTATCATCACTACGTCATCTTCAAAACAACTGACTTTTTTGCATGACCGGATGCCGGTTATATTCGAACCAAACTCCCCACAGATAAAGGAGTGGCTAAACCCATCCCGGAGATGGGATGCTGGTTTGCAAAACCTCCTCCAGCCATTCGAAAAATCTGGACTTGAATGCTATCCTGTCAAGAAAGAGGTGGGCAAAGTGGGCAACAACTCCCCGAGCTTTATAGTCCCACTTGACAGCAAGGACAACAAATCAAACATCAAAAACTTTTTCTCGAAGGGTGGAAAGCCGCTTGAGGCCTTCAAAGAACCCGAGAAGCCATGGACGAACCCAAAGAAGATATCCAAAGAGGAACCGGAAGAAGACCTCGCACTACAGGACGGAGATCTCGTAGAGGAGGTGGAAGAGGATGAAACGATGGAGGATTTTACAACAGAGGAGGATGCGCCACAGTCTCTGCTTCCCTCGCCTTCGAAATCACCAATAAAGTCCAACCCAACAACCCCGTTACATCCTGCTCCGAAGCGGAAACTCTCAGATATAACATCGGACGAGCCTGAGCCGCCGCTTTCATCGCCGATCAAAACACCATCGCCGGTCAAGAAAGAGCAAACTTACTACAGTAGTACTGGAACAAGTAAAAATCCGAAGAAGGGATTTGTAACACCCAAGAAGGCAAAACGCGGGAAGGATGCCAAACAGATGGGGAATCAGAGCATTACAAGTTTCTTTTCAAAAGTGTAGCGTTGGTGTTGTTTCATGTGTGGAGTAAAGGAAGGAGTTTGGGGCGAATACATTCGATTCTCATTTTCAATTTCAGCATTATTTTATATATTTGTTCCTACAAGCACAATCCAACCTATTTACAGATAAAATTAGCGCTTTATGAATTCTCTGGACAAACATAATGGGTTTTATAACTTTGTGTTCTTTGCTCAACATATACATCTGGCCAACCCTCTCAAACTTGAATAACATCCTAGGTTATAACACTTCGCGTTTCAGAGTATCGCGCCACATGCATCAGTTCTCACCTGGACAGATTGTAAATTTTGGGAGGTTGGATTGCGGAATTCACTCATCTCGCAGTTTTGCTCTCGAGTTATGCTACAAAACTTGATCCACGGTAGACGCCACGATCTAAACTAAAATGATTAAAGCAACTGACGCTGGGGTAAGAACAGTAGAAATTCAATAAATCATCACATTATAGTTCATTTCGTGTCATATGGTAACCGATATTTCCTTCCTATTTCCCACGCCCTTACCATAAAAATGCTCAAGCTCACTCTTCTCTATGCCTTTTCATTTTTACCGCTCGTATTTAGTCAGCTAGATTGGGGTGGCGTAGGAGTCTGGCTCACCCTTAAATCAAAACCCAATTTCAAAGGGGACGGTTTGTACAAATCGAAATTACTACATGTTCAGGGTCCTCTATCCGGTTCTGGCGGTATTTGCATTTATATTCCGGACAGTGATGGTGGAAGAATGGTTATCGATGTCAAAAGCATAGAAGTACAAAACGGCAGGTGTTATTTCTGGGGGCCTCCAGGAGGCGACTGTAATACCGGACGAGATCCTGAGGCGAAATTCAGCTTTGGACCCGGATATACGCTTGATGCTTCTGATTCTATGGCTAGTATGTATATCCTTTTGTGAATGTGCTACCGCTGCCTTGACCGTGTCTGTTTGAGGGAAATTTTTGCTAATAAGTGAATTTCAAATCTAGAATTGAATACTAATGATAGCAGAGTTTCGACTTTCCTATGCTATTCTTAGTTGCGTTTAACTGGCCGAAAACTGGTTTACTCGGCCTTCGATACTAAGTTAGTTGAGGTTGCGGTGGATAACACTACTTAATATTGCACTTATTATATTATAATGCACAGACGTCTAATATCGGCTTTACTCTGGCTTTAGGACTACCCCTTACTTGAAATACCTGGAAAATGACTATATTATATTGAACAAGATCTCCAAGATATTCTTTACTGTTTGATATAGTAGATATTTGTATTTAAATATTCGCGTACTTTTACTAGCATCTCACTCATTGTAGCATAGGCGAATCTTATGTTAATACGCCAATCGGTTCTAAAGTGTCAAAAATCGTATTCACAATATTAAACCTTTAAGTATTTTTATATGCAAATGATATATATATATATATATTGAAAATTCAACCTACCATTTAGAGCTTACAGTCACTCGGTAGGGCTTCTAATAAGCACCCAGGTACGGAAACGATCTCTTTCAGCAGATTAACCCAACATATTACTACCATTAAAGTAGCAGGTAAGAATAGCCATAGCATCAATTACAAGTTGTGGCGCTGATGTCTAACGTTGTTGGAACCCACTCTTTGCCGCCTGCGGCATCTCCATTGGAGTTGTGTTCTAACTTGTAACACGCCATGGAAGAAAGATATGGGCACTATGCTCAATGTTAAACAAATTTTATTAACTATACTATGGCTCAAATAGATTACTTGCTTCCGTCCTCAAAAACCAGATTTGAAGGCTTACTTCAGCCCCGAGTGGCATAGCCTTCACATATAGTTCTGAGTGTGCCTTTATAGTATTCTGAGGAAGCTACAGAATTTAATCCAGCCGTAAAAACTCCATGAAGTCGTTATAACCTCGTTTCTGTATATTTTATACTGGTCAACACCACGACAATGACCAGCGGGGAGGCCCTTTTACTCTTCTTTATCTCACTCATGATCTCCATTCCGGTATCCTTGGGACAGTCACCATGCTTTGTCGAGCTAGATCTCCGCTATATGGATATCAAAAATGAGAGGTTTCTCACATCAACGGTAAATTACACAGTCGACGATATATGTATGACGGACGGGTGTTGCATCGATATCACGAATCCAACAGACGAGAAGTCAAAAGATTTAGTACTAGGCAATACGAAATCTATGCGTACGGGCAGTTGCAAATGTTATTTCTTCAGAAAACATTCTTGTCGTGATGATGCTCTGATAGAAACGCCCCCTTTGTACGAGGATCACGATTTTCTCGAAACCCAAAGTAAACGTAAGTGTCTGTCTTCGAAAATTATCCAACTGGATCAGCCAGTTAAGCTAAATGCCTACCACATTACAAAAATTAGGTGGTTTTAAAGGTGCGAGCCGAGGAAGAATATATAGCTTCTATTGCTACGATTGAGAAATTTAGACATTTTGGATATTGAAACTTTATGGACCCATTGTCTAGTACTAGTATGGACACAGGTCTCGGAATCATATTTATACAAAACGAAGATAGTGGTACTCGAATACGGAGTTACTGTGAGAATGCACCAGAAACTGACTTTCTCAGATTAATGGTGTCGCCTGTCCATCGCCTCTCATATCCGATCCCGCAGAGTATACTCTTCTGCCTTCATCGTAATGAACTCGAATAATTTGGCCCCTTCCAAAAACTTCCCTTGCAAAACCTTTAACCTGCTTTATCCCAATATGTCCCATTTCCCGCAACTCCTCAACAGTAGATTCGGGTATCCCCTCCTCGACTAGAACCGAGTTATCCAATGTCATACCCCCAAGCTTGTACCAGAGTCAGTTCAGATCACTTAATGCATGTATTAAAAGAATAAAGTGGATAACCTACGCAAATTCTTGGTGCATCCAACGCTACCTGTGGATTGAATCCAAAAGAAAGCATATTCAGCAGTACCTGCACGTGTCCCTGTGGCTGCATGAAGCCACCCATAACGCCATAGACGGTATGTAGTTCTCCATCTTGTGTTATCAGTGCCGGGATAATGGTGTGATATGGTCTTTTACTTGGAGCAACCACATTGGGATGGTCTTCTTCGAGCTTGAAGTTAGATCCTCGGTTTTGTAATGTAAATCCGCATCCATAAGGGACAATGGCGGAACCAAAGCCAGCAAAGTTTGAGCTATGTCATGTTAGTAAATCGCTCTGAAATTACTCTCTGGGATGTATTTTCAAGTGACCTACATAATGAAACTACATCCGTTTCCATCCTTATCGGTAACAGAGAAGTAGACTGTGTCCGAACTGTTTAATGCAGGACTTCCATGATCAAAGATCGGTGCCGCTTTTGTGGGGTCAAACAGTTTTGCCCTCTCAGCCAAGTAACTCTATATATGCATGTCATTAGCTCTTTTAAGAAAGTCATTCTTAATGATATATTGTCACTAAGAGAAACTTACCTTATCTAAGAGTTTCGAAGTTCGAGTTTTGAGCATGTCTGGATCGGTGACATACCAAGCCGCATCAGCAAATGCTATTCTCAGGGCCTCGATGACACAGTGTAGGTATTGAGCAGAGTTATGCACCATCTGTTCAATTGGCGGTATTACTTTGGATTTTTCAAGAGCTTCTATGATTCCTAGCGCCATCAGCGCTACGATACCCTGTCTGAATGTTATGAAGTTAATACTAATGCGAAATATATAATATAGTGTTGCAATATACCCACCCGTTCGGAGGACATTCCCAAACCTCCACGCCAAATTTTTCGACCAGCATGGAAACCGGGTCTACGAACTGGCTGCCTATCTCTCCATGACTCTTCAAGTCATCTAGAGTAAGTAGACCACCCCTCCCTTGCACTACCTTGACGATCTCTTCCGCAATGCGCCCCTCATAAAACCCTTTCTTCCCATCCTTTGCAACGGATCTAAAGGTTTCCGCTAAATTCTTCATTACCATTATCTCACCTGGCGCCGGGGTATGTGTCTTCTCGTTAGCCTTGTTCGGAGGCACCAACATCTCAGCTCCATTTGGCGAGGACTCCAACAAACTCTTTTCGCCGATTTTCCATAGCTTTGCTGTAATTTCACTAACAGGATATCCGTTCTCTGCCAGATCGATCGCAGGTGCCAAAACCTCTTCTAAAGAAACATTCCCACTTCCAACTTTTTCAACAGTATCCACCCATGCTGCTGCAGCTCCTGGAACAGTAACTGCATGAACTGAAGGTTTTGGCAGATTGCCAGTGCCCACCCCTTCCGCTTTAACAACAATCTCCCTAGTTAAAGCACTAGGAGATCTTCCGGATCCGTTAAGAGCAGTTATTCTTTTGGTGGAATTATTCCAGTATAGCATAAAAGCATCTCCACCTATCCCTGTTGAAGTTGGCTCTGTCACGTTCAGAGCTGCTGCTACGGCAATGGCGGCATCCTATATATCATAGTTGGCGAAGCCACGGGGTCAGCCAATAGAAAAGATCCCACGAAGTAGATATACTCTCAAAAATTTCAATAAATGAATTACATCTGCTATCGAGATCCACCTACAGCCGCATTTCCCCCCTTCTCGAGTATTTTAATCCCTGCCTGACATGCTAAAGGGCTTGTGCATGACACAATTCCCTTAGTCGAATGCACGACACTCCTCCTAGACGGAAATTTGAATAACTCCCCGGCATTTGCCAAGGGGTATATCACATTTGTATGCAGACTCGAACTTGCTACCATTTTGGGATTACCAATATCAGGAAATGAAGGTTGAATTGAGTGTAGACATGTGTTGTGGCGGGGAACTTGATGCGCAACATCGAACCCTTTGATTTTTAAATGCACCTTGCCACTCCGATCGGCCCGAGGTCCTAAGGAAATCAAGTTTCTCGGTTGAATAAAACTTCTAATTGGCATGATGGGCATCCCATAATCGTTTGCTAATAACACACGAAGTAGTATTCAGTTTAAGTAATCCGATACATTTGTTTGCCGTGGTGCCCCCATTCCTCTAAGGTCTTAACACGCCCACTGCGTATGACGGGCAGAAATTAACTTTGGGCTTTCGGTATATAGTTTCCGACGGTCACTAGCTTTCCGCAAAACCCAATTCCAACAACGCTATGACGCCAGCAACATACTATTGGCCTTATTGCATGCAATATTGGTAGCCCGAACTCTCTCTGGGATAAGGTCTAAGCAAGGAACAATTCATTATCATAGGCAATCTTCAATATTGAATATGGATATTTAATATCTTTCCCACGCAGGGAGGTAATAGATCAAATTCAGTCTTGGGTTGATCGCTACCCGGTTGGGTTCACATTCGCAGGTATATTTTATTTTATTTCAAATAAATGATAGGAAGTAATGAGTTTGAAAGCACATCTGTAGTACGACTAGCAAGTGAAGCCTGGAAATTGGTGAATCCTTCAGGCCCGTAGCCTGTGTCGCAACCCTGTGACTCTAAGAACGCAACAGCGATTTTCAGAGCTACGCTATATCACGACTTTACAGTGAGGACGGTTAGGCATATATACACCATTGAATTGTTTCGATTCTTTCGATTTTTTCTCAAAAGACAATATAGAGCAAAAATAGACAAGCCGGATCTTAAGCAGGAAGTCATGCGATTGGCCTGTTTCTCAAGCTTCCAAAGACCCACCATTTTCGATACAAACTATCAAATAAAGCTAATGGGCTATAATCCGATACTTCCAAATAATTTGGTCTCCGCTCATCTGAGAATCCTATCACAGACCGAATCTAAAATTCGCATCAAAAATCCGAGCACCGTAACACAACAATGTAGAATTTTGTGTTGCACCAAGGCGACCAATGTTGAATTATGGTCGCCTTAAATTCGGGCTTCACGCGAGCCGCTATTTGTCTCCACCCGCACAGACTCCGATGAAAAAGGAAGTCCTAAAATTGCCAAAATAACATGATTACATCTCGTGCGAGTCGTCCATCAGCTTCAAATAAACCTCGCCATGTTGGAAAGCAAGGCGCCAGATCAGCAGCAGCAGAGTACCTTTTCACATTCTCCCACCTGCAAAGCCGGCAGTTAGGTCTATTTTTCTCCGTCCCAGGACCCTTCTTAGCTTTCTTGATTCTCATCATCAACAGCTCCAGCTTCCCCACAATATGAATGTGCAAGGGTGTAATTCCTGCCTACCCCAGTTTAATATCGCATCGAGTTGTCGAAATCAGGCAGTCAAGCTTATAATGCCAACTCATGTTCGAAAAAGAATATTAACCCCGAACGAGCGTTCCTTTGATATAACGGAGAAGCAGGTCGACTAGCAGGAGACTTCCTTGACGATCGCAGATGTTGCATGGCGTTAGTGTTCGCCGACTTTATTAACATGTCAGGGGGGACCAAGCTTTCTGCATGCTGCCTGCTCTCCCAGATTCTGGATTAGCGTCTTCGCGAGTTCGCCAAACACATATTGTGATGAATCGGTCGGTAGGTGTAATTTGTCCATATCTTGTCAGTTTTTAATCAAGAATAGTGCTCACGCGAGCGAAATGAGCCCGATGTGGAGCCTCAAAGAAAAAAAATGATCAGTCATTGTGTAACACTGTTCGAGTTAGCCTAAATTACCACCTCTCTCTCCTTCGCAGCCTGACTTCTTTCCTCCTCGTTTGCTTATCCTGCATGCAAGCATAGACCCGCAATAAAATGAAAAGTTGCAAGTCCTGTCGTGTGCGCTTTGAAGCCGGTTCGTTCATCGATGTCTCGCTTGCGGCATTTTGGATTTCTGTTGAGAATCAAAGAATGGGGTCTTCAATAAGTTTCATATTGATGAGCAGATACCTGGATGCAGGACCCGCCATTTGCTTTCAGCCTCCGATTCGCTCGTTCGTGCGAGAGGGATAAAAAAAATTTTGGACGGAAAAGTACCAAATGTACCAACAAGTACCCTATCGAAACGAGGAAAGTGCTGATGCTGATATGTCCTTATTGTTCCCTTTGAAGGAAACGGGCATTGAAAAACATCGTGAAATTACCATTTCAGCGTCATCAGCCGTCATTTTAGAAAATTTGCGACGAAATTGCCAACTTTTCTCCGGCTTTGTTCCAAACCCGTAGAATTATAATGCCGGGCCGAGCTCGGTGGAAACTTATGTTTGCTGTGCCTTGTAAATCCAACCTTGTGAGCTTGTGAAGCTATGACGTCGATACCTTGAAAGTCGATCCGCCAAGCTGCTCGTGCTAATTCGCTCGTTCCCTCGATTTGTTCGAAATTCCCCCGAAGGCTGAGATAGCCTGATTCAGGGTCCCTTTCGTTGTCTGTATCAATGCGCCCATAGCTTTCGCTTGCCTTCTCTTTTCTATCAGAAGCTCGCCGGGTTCCGAAAAGAGACCAGATTATCCGAGATTTTCTTTCGACAAAAGTACGTAGTATCGGTAGTCAGGGAGAGTTTCCGGAAATAGACTTTTCAGACTCCTGTCCGACAAATGTGAAGGCAATGAGACAAAAAAAAGTTTCTTTTGAGCGAAAAAACCGTCTCGGTTCCTTCTCTGAGTTGCGGCGGCTGTTTCTACACAGCCTTCGCTGTAACATTCTGGAAATAGCCCTCCGTAGTGCCGTACCTCGGGCCACGATTTTCCGTAGAGGATACGGTGTGCCCTTGTCGACACCAACAACTCCTATCCTGTGGCGAGTAATCGTCTCCGACTCCAACCTCGAAAGCTGAGTAAGCTGATACTCATGGCTGAAATCCTCAAAAAATCCCTCTCCCTTGGAACAGGATCGCACAGCCATCGTACTAGCCACTCTCATACCCTTCCAGCCTCCCTCTCCAAGGCTCTTCTCGAACCCTTCCGAATTAGTATTTCCGTCTCGTAATAGCTTCATCTCCTCGTCACAACCTATTCCCAGAATAACGAAATCGCAATGTGTAATTATCTCCTTCCTCACCCCCATGGAACCAGGCTTGCAGCTTGACTTGCATACTCCGAACGCCCAGAGATAAGGCTGTTCCTTCTTTAGCTTCTTCCCCTGCCAGGTTTCGAAATGTACCGCATTGGGGGTTCTTCCGTCGACGGCGGTGGTTCCGTGAATTTACCTATCTCTTGGTAAATATCGACTGGCCCCTTGTCTAGTCTTCGGGACATCCTTGTTTGGCCCCAAAATATTCCTCGATTTCGTGCACTCTGACGGATACGGAATCTCGTCGTCTGGACGCACCCACACACCCGTAGCTAAGAGTGTCCATTTGGCCGCTGCCGGCCAGACCTCCCAGAGATAACGAATGTCCCATCTTTCCGGTTCCCAAAGCGTGGTTTTTTTCCCTTTCCCCTTCTCTCCTCCTGTCCCAGGTATTTTCGGAACGTCACCATTCGCTTTTTTCCTAGGCAATACATGGTAACCAATAAGGTGGTTTCCATTACCTAAGATTTGTATCGGATTTGAACCGAAGCAAATACCACAAGGAGGAGTGCCCGGCCTTAACCTTTAACTGCAGGTTGGAGAAATCAAACCTTTGTGTTGTGTTGACGTTACGGTGGTGTGTGTGATTGGCTGGTAGCAGAGTGCTCGATTTGGTGGGGTGCAGCCGTTTGAGAATTTGCTTCTTTCTGTTGTGTGCGTCTCGAGTTGCGAAGGAACGAGAGACGGAAGACCGTCTAACATTTTGTGTGCGTATGCGCATAACGACGGGTTCTATGAATAGAAGCGCCTAAGAAGGGTAGCTGTGTGCCAGTGCACTCTTATCTATCATGCTTCGACGTATTCGGACACCCGGGCTCGGGGGAGTGGGTGTGGAAATCGGGCGTATACGTGTAGGTGCATAGAGGGTTTTTGCCGTAGAGTTTGGGGTTCGATGCAGCATGGGGAAGCTGGATTGCGAAGCCGTACGTGTGAGCCAGTGAGCTTAACGGGCCGATTGTCCACTTTAGGAGCTATACGTTTTGAAGGCTGTTGGTTGATTTGGCCGGACAGAGCTATAAGCTACAGTCTCGAGCTTTCCGGAGTGAACGCAAAGACGTCCTGCAACGGGGGACGGACGAGATATGCCGTTTATATAGCTTCTGGGTCGATTTCGGAATCAGAGGGATCGATTCGGTGATAATTGCCGCAATTCGCCATTACAGTCTTTTTCCTCTTCCTCCTCGGAGCATGGAGGGTTTACGCGCTTCATATGATTAATTGGGACTTTTCATCATTTCTTTTTCGGTGAATTAGTGATAAGGACTTTTCTTTGGGATGTCAATTGTCATATCTGTTAGTACCTGGTATTCAGAATTCGGCCAGTGGTCAAATCCAGCCAAGGGCCTCGTCGGGGAGCGGATTGCTCTATTTAGATATATCAAGAATTAGGGGTTCAAGGAAGCAGCTAGTATGCAACAGCAGTGCGGTGTCTTTTTGTACCGCCCTCAAAGCGTCAATCAGAGATATATTCGGAAGCAATGTTATCTCTCGATGGACGTCCAAGGTTTCGTTGTATGCAACGGGACAAGCGTGGGGTCCGCAGCTTCATGCGACACAAGCGTACCCCAACAAGATCTCCAACCGAAACCTTGACGACGGTCTGAGCTATATTATGTATGTACTGTATCATGCAGCAAACATTCTTGCCGACTTCGCAATTAATATTCCCGCGCTTGGAGGGCACCCGATAAGCTTTAGTGTGGAGGTACACTTTCGACGAAAAACAGAAGTGTGATGTCGTCGACTCGGATGCCACAGTGACCGGGGTGCAAATGCTAAGACGCCGATAAGGAATTTTGCGCCTTCTTGCTTTTTTCATGCGGTTTCCAACCCCACACAACCAGAAAAAAACACTCCCAGGCCTGGCAGCAGGTACCATCAGATCTCGGGCATCAAATGAGGACCATGTAGTTTTGGTTGACACATAAGAAATACGTTGCTTCTGAGAGGAAGAGACGAGTCGCCGTTGGGAGGGCAGTGAATAACGCCGCTTAGTATTGGGTTCACGATCATTGGAGCGCGCTTTTTTTTCACTCATGCTTTTAAGCTAAACCCGCAAGGGCTCAAATCTCGAGATGCGATCGAAAAGTGTTACTCGATGAAATCATGTCAACCATCCTTTTCGCCGCCGTCACATATCTCGGATATATTTGTGGAGAATAAGGTGCAGTGGCGGGACGCTTCCTGATAAGAGCCACGAGTCAACTGAAGGTACCAGAATTAACTTGCACTGAAATGAAACCGACGAGCTGCAAGTGGGTTTCTTTTTCTTTCGGGACCGGGTCGCATGGTGACGAGGCGAGAACCTCTTCGACCGGCCGAAAACAATCTGGGGCTCGACAGTAAGCCACGGCGTGAGACTCGCCCACATCTTGGGACTACTAATGATGATGATCGATATATCGCTCAATCCTGGCGCCCGTGAATTTGGCATTTTGGAGCGACTTGCTCGATCCAGAGTCGGCGACGCGACATTCAGAGGAAAAAGGAAGCTCTGATCACAACAGCACCAGGTTGTAGCTCTTGGAAATCCGTCATCTTTTCTCAGGACTTCTGCGAGAACAACATGCTTAACAGCATGCGATGACTTTCCCAGCTCGATTCGATCATGACAGTCTGCATGCGATAAAAATTTTCACATCTCGTGTGCAGATGAGGGGTAAATGCGCAGCACTGCATCGAGGGTTCATGATAGTGAGGGTCGATGTTCTCCCTCGTCGTCAACAAACGTGCATGTACCCAAAAGTTACCCCCACCATGCATGTTCGAGAGCCCCGCGCCGCCCTCCAAAACAAAGAAATATGATGTATGATCATACGATCGAGCAGGCGGGCAGAGTCCAGAGCGAGGAGGAAATTGAGATGGACAAGATACAGGCCAGCTTGGAGCTTAGCCTGGAATATCTGGGAGCTTGCCTGGGCCGCCGCTGTGGCCTGGCGAGCTGCCGGTCCTGCCTGAGAGGAAGTAGAATTAAAAAGTGCAGAGCAGAGATGAAACGGGACCCTGAGCTGCAATGCTGATTTCGAGGCGAGGGCCCTTTCTCTCTCGGTTGAGCACAACACACATGCAAGGTGCATGTTTGGGGTCCAGTGCCGAAGGACAGACCCCGGCCTCCGAAGTAGGACCCTCAGAACTCGACGGGCACTTCCAGAAAAGCTGGCTAATTTGGATCAATTGCTATCTATCGTAGCACTTTCTTCGCATTTGCTGGCTCAATCGAACTGGCAAATTTAGAATTTCGGTTCGACATTTGGCTTTCTGGAGGACCAGGGAGACCGGAACATGTCTCGTGTGGGCAAAACCCACCTCTTCCCTCACGTTTTTCTCATTCTGCTTTTTTCCCCGAGCGTGGGAGTCTGTTAAAACCGCACCTAATGTTAGAGCATAATACCAGAAGCAATTGTCATCCAAAGCCCGAATATCAAGGCCGGAAAGAAACAAAAAAAAAAAAAAAGAGAATAGGAAGAAGCAAGCGTAGGCAGTGGGAGACCATGACGACTAGCTCTCCCTCTTGAGGAACCCCACCCTTGCTTGCTGCTTGGGACACCCCCGGCGACATCCACCGCCATATTGCTTCTTCCCAGCTGCGAGTATTTTGCCGTTGGTGCTAGTTAGTGCGGGTTAGTGTCGAGGAGTGGTTTCTGGCGGAGCTGCTGCGGTCACTCTTTGTACCTTTGGACACTTGGGCGGGCACTTGCTTTTTCCGGGGGGAGTGTGTTGCGGCGAAGGTGGGCATCAGAGTTTAGTTTATAAAAGCACATCGTCCCGCCCAGCGACGTCTCTTCCTTTCCTCCCATCATCACCATCTTCATTATATCTTATTCAATCAGCTTCCTCAACAGCGTATCTATCAATCAGACTCCACTTCCTTCCTTCTTCTCCTCTATTGTTCGTAGCTCCTCACACATATAGTCACCATGGCTGGATCGACGACTATCTCCAACACCACGAACTTGTCCAAGTTCACCTCTCTCGACCAGAATGGCTGCATCATGGCCGAGTACATCTGGATCGATGCCGTCTCTGGCATCCGTGGAAAGACCAAGACCCTCTTCAAGGAGCCAGCTGGCCCAGAGGATCTCCCAGAATGGAACTTCGACGGTTCCTCCACCGGCCAGGCCCCAGGTGACAACTCTGATGTCTACCTGAGACCCGTTGCCATCTTCCCAGACCCAATCCGCCAGAAGCCAAACATCATCGTTCTCTGCGAGACCTGGAACCCCGACGGTACCCCAAATAAGTACAACTACCGCCACGATTGCAACAGAGTCATGGAGGCCAACAAGGAGCAGGTCCCATGGTTCGGTCTCGAGCAGGAATACACCGTCTTTGGCGTTGATGGCTGGCCCTACGGATGGCCAAAGGGTGGTTTCCCAGGTCCTCAGGGTCCATACTACTGCGCCGTCGGTACCGGCAACGTCTACTGCCGTGACATCGTCGAGGCCCACTACAAGGCCTGCTTGTATGCTGGCATCAAGATCTCCGGTATCAACGCTGAGGTCCTTCCATCCCAATGGGAGTTCCAAGTCGGTCCTTGTGTCGGTATCGAGATGGGTGACCACCTCTGGACTGCTCGCTACCTCCTCCACCGTGTCGCCGAGGAATTCGGTGTCAAGATCTCCTTCCACCCAAAGCCAATCCCAGGTGACTGGAACGGCTCTGGGCTCCACACCAACGTCTCCACCGCCGAGATGCGTGTTGAGGGTGGCATGAAGCACATCGAGTCTGCTCTCGAGAAGCTTTCCAAGCGCCACAAGGAGCACATCGCCGTTTACGGTTCCGACAACGAGCTCCGTCTCACTGGCAAGCACGAGACCGGATCCATCGACACTTTCAGCTACGGTGTCGCCAACCGTGGTGCCTCCATTCGTATTCCACGAGAATGCGCCCACAAGGGATACGGATACTTCGAGGACCGTCGCCCATCCTCCAACGGTGACCCATACCAGATCACCGGTATCATGATCGAGACCATCTGCGGCGGTGCTCCATCCGAGTAAATTCGCAAATCGGCCTTCCATTCTTTACCGACGTCCGACCTCCCTTTTTGACTACAGCCTTTTAATAGATACGACCGCTATGTTGAGAGCCTTTGTTTTGGTTTCTTTATTACTATTATTTTTGCCCTTCTGGCTTTGAATGCTTAATTTGTTCACTGGTTGAAAAAATCGATCAATGCCTTGAATGAGATATTTTCCTGTTTTCCGATTTTGAAGCTTTATGTCCCAGGTGTTTTCCTTTGTTTACTAGACCAAATACCCTCTATCTTTTAATCCGACCTGTCCTCACTCTTCTACAACTCCGTTTTCTTATCACCTCAAACAGAGGTTGTGTGTCTACTCGTTAGATATGCTATATAGAATAGACTACTAAAGCAAAGAAATCTATTCCCAATTCAAACAAACAAAAACCAGTTCCTTCTTCAAATATGCTGTGACACAAAATGCAAGTCGTAGTCGTAGAGACATATCAGAAAACGGAAATTAACATCCGCACATGTTGATGTGGTTTCCAAGTGCCACGGATTCTTTTTACGTACTGGAAATTCCACGATTGGATGGTCTGCCGAGTTTGCTTTGGGAATACAGGAACCCGTTTGGAACCGCATTGCATGCCAGATGCCCTTTTACTTTTAACCACATGTGAAATGCTGGTACTACCCAAATTCTTGGGTTTCCAATTCGGCGACGACCGTTCTTCGTGATATCGTGATACCTACTTCACCGCAGGACGAAACCTTCCACTCCCGACTTTCGCGCATTCTTCGTCGGTTTCCCGCCTTTCCAAAATTTCGCAACTACAGCCGTACAGCCCGCAGCTGTTTTTTTTGTTGGGTTGTGGGATTTAGCTGCGGGGTAGGCTGCATGCGCGGCTCTCTCTGTCCTTTACCCCTCTTTCGAAGACTCGATTCCTGGCCCCTAGGCCCGGCGGCTCTTCCTCAGGGCCGTGTGTACCTCAGTGTACATACCTGCGAAAACATAAACAGCTCTTATCGTTCGATTTTCAGGAAGCTTTCTCTGCGAACCCGCAGGCATTGCATCCGAATTAGCAGCTCCCTGTGTTCTTTATCCTGGTTTTTCTCATGCAGCAGAATTTTCACTCTTTCTTTTTTCTTTGCTTTGTTTCGTGTTCGAGCTGGAAGCTCCGTAGCCCCGCTTTCTCATGAAGCTGGAGAGAATTCGTACCGCTCCTCGGAGTGGATATTGAAAACGTAATTATCATGAGTTCCGGAAAACAAAAAATTCCGCAATCAGGGTGTCGCCAGATCTGAATGTAATTTTTCATCTCATCTACGAAAATCCATTAGCTAATACCCGCTCTTGCAGACAGATGGGCTTTGCACCATTTTTGTCCCCTTGGCAGCAGCGGGTGTTGCGACCGAGATTTCGGGCTAAGGAAGCTCGCCCGTGCGTGGACACATGGGCGAAGGTTAGAAGCGGGAGAAGGGCTTGGTCACGTGGTGCGACGTCCGAGGAGTCCGCCAGGGGTCTTTCGCATGGAGGCCGACGAGACCTTGGCGGGCGGCTCGGACTTGGGGATGGTAGCACAGATGGACAACATCACTCAAACTTGCAAGTGCTACTTTTGTCCTGATATTTCTGCTGAATAATGAGGTTGGTTCGTGAATGTTATTCTTCATACTAAGCCGAAATATTTAATATTAAACTATCACAAAACTTATTGAAGTAATTGAGCTTACTATAATACCATAAATTAGTTATCTCTTGTGAATGTGTTATGGCAAATATATATATCTTCCAATGGCCTCTGTTCTATGCCTCGCAGGACTATGATCAGTGTGGCCGACTTTGGTGAAACATCCCATAGTGGGGAGAATACTGAAGAAGGGTGATCCGTCGAATAGTATTATAGATGGGTATGATGGCTTTTTGGGGCGGTTTTCTATTACAGTAGCAAATAGTCATAATAACAACGGCGCAACTAGTAGGTGCTGTTCTCGGTGTTCTTGTTCTGGCTGGCGCCTTCTGGGTATACCGAGTGTTTAAGAAAAGGAAGGCGCTTGAGCCGGCCGGTCCGGTTTGGGTTGAAGGTGACCCAGTCATACAGTAATGGAGAGTGTAAGGGATGGTGTAGCCTATACAAATACGATGATTGATGTGGGGAGTCAAGGTATTTGCACCGGAGATAATGCATATTCTTGGAATCCAAGGACATAGTTGGAGGTCAGAGACAGGTGCCATGAGGAGTATATGTACGATGATGCTATTATTGATGCAATATGGTGAATATGATTGCCTCGTTTATCCATAGCTCTAGGGTTTATTGGAATATCGCAAATTTACTATCGACGAAACGACCAGTTCTTTGATGCGAAAGTCGCACAAATAATGATTATGATACGCAGCTATATAAACTCGGTTTATTTGATTACATGGGAATTTGGTCATGAAGGTGATATAAAATATATAATATTACTCTCGTCACCGAATTTCCCGTACATGGCTAAAATTAAAACTGATACTCGCCCATCTTCCTTGGGGGCACTCTCATCTGGAACATCTGATCGATTTCCGCGAAGGTCCTGCCCTTCAACTCTGGCACATACCAGAAACTACCCACGGTGGCAATCGCTGCAAGACCACCAAAGATGAATCCAACCTTTCCCTTCAAGTTCCCTTCATCGGGATTAACCATGTATGGAATGGCAAAGTTCATGATCAATCCGAGAATACTTTGTGTGGCTGTCGCTAAAGCTGCAGTGTGTGCTCTCATCGAGGGCGACGAGACCTCACCAAGCAGGACGAAAGCTACGGCGCCAACTGTGAGAAAGTAGACGAAAGCATAAATGACGGTGCAGGCTGCTTGGACCCATTTAGCGGCTCCAGTTGGGACGACGTCCATGATACCGATGAGCAACAGCAAAGCAGTAAGGGTGACCATGCCGTAGTTGAATATTCTGCGGCGACCGAAAGAGTTCAAAACGAACCAACTGAGTAAGTTACCGGTGAAACCACAGGCGGTAACACCAACACCGAGATCGAAGGAACGGGAGGTATCGAGGCCTGCGAGCTGGAAAAAGTAGGTGGAGTAACCCAAAACGAAGATAATACCGGTGAAATGCTGGCAAGCAAACCCGCCCATCGATATTCCGGTACGGATAAGGTTTGTTCCGCGGAAGCAGTCAAGAAGAGAAATCTTTTCACCGGTCTTCTCTTCCTCCGCGACGACGGCCTGGATGGCTGCAACTTTAGCAGAAGCATCGATTTTACCACCCCAGAGTCTTTCAAAAGACTTGGTGGCCTCTTCAATGCGGCCCTGTCGGACCAAATACCAAGGCGACTCGGGAACAAAAGGGAAGCATGCGAGCAGAAATACCACAAAGGCGAATTGGATAGCGAACGGACCGCGGTAAGCCCAATGGTCATCGCGGTCGCCAAAACCCTTGATTACACCATTCGAGACAAGCTGCCCGAGAGCAATACCTAGATTGATACCAGCTGTAGATAGACCACGGAGAACGACAGGCGTAATTTCGCTGGTTGCCATTGGACCGATAGTAAGGAATCCGGCAAGGCCAAATCCAAGAATAATTTTCGACATGAGGAAAGCTACGTTCGTAGTAGCGAAAATTTCACCAAAGATACCGCCTGTCGTGAAAGCGATACCAAAGAGGAGACCGATCTTACGCCCGAAGCGGTCAGAGATGTAAGAGCAGACAAAGCCGCCAAAGAAACCCCCAACGGTGGTAATACAGTTGAATGCGGTTTGCCATTTTGCGGGCAAAATGGCTTGGCCGTTTTCGATATATCTATGAAAATAATACATTGTCAGTATGTGGTTCTTGAGAGCCATATTTATAATTTAATCAAGATGTACCCAAAGTCTCGTCTGAAAGCCGGAACACTGATCATAGCACCGTTGATTTGAGCATCAAAACCCCTAAACGTATTATGGATATCTTAGATTACAAAATTCTGCATATATATTAACTAAACGCCAGAAGAAGCTTACCAACCAAAGGCCGAAACGGCCCAATAGAATGAGAAGAAAATCAACGAAGGGTGATTCCTCAAAATATAACCGAAGGTAAGCGAATGCTCCTCAGCATTGTCGTTTTCAATCACGGTTTGCTGCTTGATCGAAGTACGCTCCTCGTCGATTTCGACGGTAGCTTTGATGTCTGCCATGATTAAGAGTGCACGAATGCCGATAAAGACAAAATGTTGAAGTTTGCGGTCTTGATTTGATGCCAGAAGCCCCTTTCTCCCTGTCAAGCCTGCTCTTTCTTCTCTAATTTAGAATCGATGGTCGGAGGAAATGGCTGTCAATTTATGTTTCTATTCATCGCGGGATTTTGCAACCAGCCAATTATCATCTGAGGAGTGAAGGTTTAGGTAGCTGTCAACGGTCCATCTCCAGTTATTTTTCTTTTTAATTTTTCTTGTGTGCTCATGAACTTGAAAGCCAAAAGTTACCTTGGTTGAGGAATCCCAAAATCTGGGGAAACAAAGCTAAGGTCTCCACATTTTGCAGGGAAGGGGTGCGACCACGGGTTTGGGAGGCATGCATAAAAAGCGACATTCCGCGACACAGTATTTAAGCTTGTTCGAGAACCCCGAGTGACCCCATGGGCCAACCAGCACTTCTCCAGCCGCGGGGAATGCCGTGTAGTTTTGCCTCCACAAAATCTGAGCGGTCTGAGCTTTTACCGAACTAGCGCTTCGCGGTCATGCGTTCGGTGCCGGTTTTCGGCAAGTCCTGATTATGTTGGCGTCTTTGCAAAATACGGGGAATAATCCAGTGTGGAGATGGCAAGCATGCAGCATTTAAAGACTCCATTTGCCCAAGTGCGAGAATCCGCGAGTTATCGCAGATACCCACTTCAGCTTCAAGCTACACATATCGATATCGGGAGCCGGCAGAGAAGTAACAGAGGAAGGCTCTCCCCTTGCGGAACAAAGTCCGACATTCCAAGCAACAGATATCCAACACTGGCAACACGCCATTACGAGTATCCGATTCCAGAATGCCTGCTACTGGGCAAGAATCAGCGCCAGGACCACGAAAGCGACCCGCTCCACGTGGGACTGCAGCATATCCACGCAAGCGAGCGATAAAAGCTTGTCAGGTCTGCCGAGCTCGCAGGACAAAATGCGACAATCTCAAGCCAAGCTGTTCATTTTGCCTAAAAGTCGGGGCGAAGTGTATCCAGTCTCCAACGGACCTTTCCAGCTTTGATCCGGCCAGTCTTCGGATCCTGGAAAGATTGGACGAGCTGGAACAGCTTATGAGGAATGGTTCGACTAGTCAAACCATCGGATTACAAGAGTCCGGTACCGAGCATGTAAACCCGGTTCCTTTAGCTCCAAGTCAACCGGCTGGTGAAAGCATTGACTCGAGTTCGGAATTCGATGAGAACGTGTCTAGCCGACTTCTTCCCGGTCTTGTCGAAGAAATAATCAAATGGCCGGACTTTACCAGTGGCTTCGGCCCTCCTCCGACCATGATAGGCGCTTTTCAAAGCAGACAATCAGAACCCTTCGCAGACGGCTTCTCTCCGTCACAAGTTTATGAACTAGAACCACAAAGCGCGAAGGTGCTTTTGGACAAGTTCTTCACTCATACACATGTCAAGAACCCTGTTCTCGACGAAGTTCACACGCGGCAATTGGTTTCAAGATTAGCTTTACACGGGATTGACTGGTCTCCACAATCTTGCCTCGCGCTCCTGGTCTGCGCGCTAGGGTCATTAGCAGCCCCAGTAACTGGAGACGAAGACAACGGGTATTGTGTAAGCCCTAGCTCGCCGCAGTACCTAGCCGCACAATCGTTCTTCCAAGCTGCCCAGAAGCGGCTAGGGATATGTCTCACAAACAGTGACATAATATCCACGCAGTGTTTGTTCCTCTCTGGAGTCTACATGATCACGATTTTCAAACCAATTGAGGCATGGCGGTTATTTCTCCAAGCACTTTCCAATTGCCAGACCCTGGATTTTCTATTAAGGGGCGAGGCCAACAGTTTTGCCAATACGCTTAACGTAGGAAGTCCGGAGACACCGAGGACAACTCTAACATCATCGAGTGACGGATTAACCCGCTATGGGGGCCAGACACTAGAGCATGCCATATATTGGTCGGCTTGGAAATCGGAAATGGAAATGCGCTTCGAGCTCCAGCCTACGGATTTCAAACTCCCATTAGCAGAAAAGCCATCGTACCCCGCCTTTTTTCCTTGTCCGCCAAATATCAACGATCACGATGCAGCCACTGATGCTCTAACGCCTTCAGAGCAACGTGGATGGTTCTTTTACTTATCTGAAATTTCATTGCGCCGATTATCCTCGCGCATTAGGAGCGAGATATTAGCATTCGATAACCTTAACGGAGGAACCGATCCTCTAGATGCCCTTTCGAGGTCTGTCGGGGAGTATGAGCTTCAAGCGAAAGCATGGTATGATGCACTACCAGAAGCAGTGAGATTTGATAACACATTAATGATCGATGATGTGTGCAAATTTGTACTGCGGGGACACTACAACAATATTTTCGAGATGTTGTATTGGCCGTTTGTGGACGCTGCGATCCACTATGGGGCACAAGGAAGCGTACCTGCAATTCCTGCCAGTCCACCGGTACCCCATGCAGGGAACTATCTCGAAGATTTGGCGTACAAAGGTCTATCGGCACACGTAGAGAGAATCCGTAACGATGGCTGCGGGTATAGACATCGCCACCATGGAACCCTTCCGATGATAAGAAGTAACGCCCGGAGTGCACTTGTTCTTTTGGCTGCTGCGTTTTCGTTGCTCGAGAAAAGCTCCGAAGCCGAAGCAGGCATACAGGAATCATCATTCGACTGGAGATTCAGTGGCCTGAGAATGCCACCAGGATGGCAAGCTGCAGTTTACTCCGTCATCCAGCTCAACAAGTATTGGCAACATGAAGTGGCGGATACAAGATGGAGGCTTGAGACACTGGAGAGGGAATATCGGAGAGCGCAAGACCTAGGCTTAATCGATAGAGACCACGAGCTCGACGGGTTCTAGCTACTCAGGCATAGAGCACCGGGTAAATGTAATATATTTAATTCACCGAATTTAACCAGCCGAGAATTTAAACAAATGCTTGGACAAGCAAAATCATGTCAATCTGTAATGTCAATAGTAGATATATCGAATCAAGACATCTCTAGGTTCGACTGGCGACATTCCGACGACCCAGTGGAACGTCTCCGCCACCCCCGCCCCCACAGCCAAAGGTACCCAAAAACGTGGAGACGGGTTCTCCAATTTCTAAATAGCCTAAATACCACCACAGGTCTCCGCTCGACCTTTTGGAGTTCCGAATACCCCCAAAATTTGGTCTCAGTGGGCGGCGGCGCTAGTCATCGCGGAATGTCGCTTTTAAGACCACAACACTAAAAGCCCAAAGTCTGTGCACGTTATATTGCGTACGGAGTGTCGCACGCCTCTTGCCCAGTCGGCCAAACCTCGGATTTCTTTCCTTAAGAAATAAAGAAAAGATCTAGGGTGCAATGAGCTCGCAATATGTAAGGGCGAGCCGCCTACGGATTTTAACTTCCGTGACCTCCGGCAATTGAGCTTACAAATGAGCAATCTATGATCAGCGTTCCCAGTACACAAGCTCAATATAAAGGGTGACAGCATTGTAGAAGTTGGTACTCTATTCCTTTGTCCGCAAGTTTTGCACATCCAGTTCTTTTATATCTAGAGAGTCTTTCTCGAATGCGATTTCAGTATCATCCAAAGAATCGGATATCAGCAGCTATGACCCAAGTCGCCACAGAACTCCAGCAGCAGCTCCTGCTCAAGCTGTCTGCCCCCCAGTCGAACAACATTTCAGGATCCAAATGCAGGTTACTTAAGGTTTCCGGTACTTCAATTGTTGATCCAGATGGCAATGTTGTCGTACTCAAGGGCGCCGCTATTGCTGGCCACCTAAACATGGAGAACTTTATAACCGGGTATTCTGGCCACGAACACGAACTTCGAGCTGCAATGACTGAGGTTCTAGGAGAGGAGAAGGCTACATTCTTCTTCGACAAGCTGATAGAGAGCTTTTTCACGGAAACAGACGCACAGTTCTATGCTTCGTTAGGCTTAAATTGTATCCGCGTCCCATTCAACTATCGTCATTTCATCGACGATGCCAATCCATACACCCTGAAACCAGAAGGTTTCGCTCAGTTGGACAGAGTGGTCAACATCTGCGCCAAATATGACATCTACGTCATCCTTGACCTTCACGCAGCGCCTGGTGGTCAAAACCAAGACTGGCACAGCGACTCCGGCCTCAACAAGGCCATGTTCTGGGAATACAAGGTATTCCAGGACCAAGCGATCAACCTCTGGACCGCGATTGCTAAACACTACGCCGGTAACCCCGTTGTCGCTGGATACAACCCGCTGAATGAGCCAGCGGACCCCAAACACACTAGACTCTACGAGTTCTATGAGCGAGTAGAGAAAGCTATCAGAAGTGTCGACATCGATCACATGCTCTTCGTTGACGGCAATACCTACGCCATGGACTTTTCGCATTTCCCAACGGATAAAGTCCTTCCCAACACCGTCTACGCATGTCACGACTACGCCATGATGGGATTCCCAATCCCAGGACAACCGCTATATTCTGGCACCCAGGATCAGAAGGAGAAGTTGAGATCGCAGTTTGAGAGAAAAGTAGAATACATGCGAAAGGCGGGCATTCCAATCTGGAACGGAGAGTTTGGTCCTGTATACGCTGATCCATTGAGGGATCCAAATGCAGATACTGTGAATAATGCACGATATGAAGTGCTTAAGGAGCAGTTGAGGATCTATCAGGAGACCGGTGTGAGCTGGAGCATCTGGCTATACAAAGACATTGGATACCAGGGAATGACATACGTCCACCCTGAAAGCCCTTATATGAAGCTGATCCATGGCTTTGTTGAAAAGAAAGGAAAGCTAGCGCTAGACTTTTGGGGATTCTCGGAGAAGGAGGAAGTTAAGGGAATCTACCAGCCCTTCATTGACGGATTGAAAGCTACAGTACCGGAGCACATTAGAAAGTCCAAATACCCCAATATCTGGCAATTCGACAGACAGATTGAGAGGTCCGTAAGAGAGTGTCTTATGAGCGAGTACCTGGTGAAGGAGTTTGCAGAGCTATTTGAAGGAAAGACAGTTGGGGAGCTAGAGGAGCTTGCTGCTAGCTTCAAGCTGGAGAACTGTGTAAGGAGAGAAGGATTGAACGATGTTCTACGGAAAGACGCAGAAAGAAGGACTGCGTGAGCTTTATTTTAACTTTTAAATGATTTTTACAATACCAAATAGATCTATTGGTTTCCGGCGACATTTGCCTATCCATCTATTCGAGCGAATTCAATATTGAGACGTAACTTTGCATAGCCCTTCTCTTTTTATATGAACATATATATATAAAGGTACTTAGCCCGAAGCCCTAGTATTCTAGTTTATGAGTATAGTAATTCGCGAGCATTAGCAGGTCTAATTTATTAATGGATCGCTAGAATCGTTTCTATAGATAGATCTCGGTGTATTTGTCCATCCATATTCCATATATATCTAGCTCCTTCTGATATCCAAAGTATCGACCCAATCGGCCAGGATAGTCGGCGATTTCCAGCACCGAAAAGGCAGGCTCAGTAAATAATTAAGGACCGCAGCTCAGAAACACTTCAACCTAATATGAATGGCTTGCTGAGCTATATCCAAAAAAACCCCAAGTTTCGATTCTGCCACCAAAATAGCCGAAACTCTATTCGATGAGGGCAGTGCCCAAACACGGAAGCACGGAACCGAGCAGGCCCTAACCCAATCGCTCTCAGTTGATACTATTATTCTCAATGGAGATATCTATTCGAGAACCAATGCCTGCGAGAAGTGCCGAAGTTATTCCTTCCAAGTGATATTCCATTTCAATACCGTTTTATCATTTCCTTGCTGAAACCAGCATCGCCCAACACTTCTCCATCCGTATCCTTGCCTTGTCCTCTTCACATCCCGATTGAGAAAGAAGCCAAGATAACGTGGCTCAAAAAGGGGTCCATTTCTCGCCTCCAAATATTTCGCGTCCCCACTAGCCACTCTAATCAAACGTGTGAAGGAAACCCCAGTAGTAGCTTCTATGAAGCGTAGTGCAGACCGTTGACAACGACCGCGATCGTCAGGAACCACTTCCTTGTTGAATCGATCTATCACGGAAGCTATCCGGAAGAGAAACGGTATAATGAAAGAAGTGAAGATCTCACAATATCGAAGAAAGGCACACTCACATCTTCCATTTAAAATCCCACTTTTATCGCCCGCCTATCTCTCGGGTTGCGGGAGTGATTTGACTCGATTGGCTATTTGGCTTAGAGTGACCCACTCACTATTCGAACTTGAAAGAGATTCCCGTCTGAAAGAAAGGTTTTTCCGTTTCGGCGCGAGAGAGATGGAAACGACATGAACTACGGCTCGCCAACTGCCTGGCTCTTTCGCCTGTAGCCCCTCTCTGCCCACACGGGATGGAAGTTGAGAGGTTTTGAACAGCCGATCTTATATTTCATATTTTCTTCCCTTCTTGTCACAATTTGCCTAGTGGTTGATAACGGCCTGTACGGTTCGGCTGGCTCTGAAATAGGCATAACGTTCGCAAAGTAAGGGGAACAAGCCAGCCGAACAGCTCGGACCCTTTCCCTTTCTCTTTCCTCAATTCGGCCGACGACAATATCTCGACCAAATAAAAGTTTAAACGGGCGACCCGAAATTCATACCGAATGGGATTCTCCGTCAGCCGGTTATTGAATTTCTAATTCAATAACGATATTATAGATCCAAAGTAGCCTAGGTTTTCCCTAGGAAGGAGAAAAGCCACGTTTCACACGCAACTCTTTAGGTATTATCGCCCTTTTTCGTCGCACGCGTGGGGATATTGTATTAGGATAAGATTATAATTTTGCTTGGGGTGGTGGTTATAATTGAGCGTTTTAATATAAGCCTCTTATGAAGAATGCCCGTTACGCTAACTTAGTTCATAGTAAGCCTATCCCGTTCGTTAACGGATTAATCTATCAAGAGGCGTGATATAGGTCCAATAAGGATGTTCCCGGTAGCTGGAAAGCCTCGGAGATTTGGTACCATTTTCCATTTGGTTTTCGAATTATTTTCTTTCGAATTTCGTGTGTATGTGAATGCGAATTTGCATTCGCAGTGCCTTGTTTGTTTCCCTTCTCTGTGCCGCGACCGGAGTTAGGCTGGAAACCGGCACTGAATCATGAACCGCGCAGTGATTGAAATGAGGAAAGTGATTTGCGAAAGAGCACTTGCATCTCCCTTGTGGGCGGGGAAGAGCAAATGGATCTTTCTGGCCCTGTCCGTTCTCCACAAATCGTATTAGCAAATCTGGGAAACGATTTAAATTCCATGGCTGTAGCAATTTATCTCATTGTGAAGTAAAGTATAAAAAAAGGAATATACGCGTTGATCGAGTGCGAGCTGCACTGCAGTCCCACCATCTTCTTCCAGCTGTGCCCACAGTGCGACGAAGGATGCTTATTGGAAACTCGATAGTGATAATAATATAAATTGTATGATTGACTAGGTACGGATACGAACAGTATTCACCCAAGAATACGCCAGGCACGCCAGGCATGCTAACCAATACACCAAAGGGTTTTTCGAAATACTTTATTAAACCTGTAAGAAAGTATACCATCTACGGTAGGTAAATTGATTGTCGGGCAAACGCGTGCAACCTTCCTTTGAGCCCTCCTGCCGTGGAACACAAACTTTCGAACAAGACGGGAACTGGGGTGGGAATGTGACCAAAGTCCAAGACAAAATTCATGCAGATGCTGCAGGTACAACCTGAGTTTCTGCTCGTTACCGTGTTTCAATTGAAGGGGTTCTCCTGGTATTACGAGTTGATATGTGCAATTGCAACTTGCGGCTTGCATGAACGAGCTTTTAGCGACCTGCTGCACCTTGCTGTCTCGGTGTATCGTAATAGGTTCTGAACACCTCGCATCTCCTTTTATCCAGCCTATCGATAGATGAATTTCACTCTCCTGCAGTTGGTATCACTTGATTCGCCACACAAACGAGAGCAGGTGATGGCTTGTGCAGTCGTTAGAGCGATGGCGTTCGAGATTCCGGGAGCTGGTGGAGGAGGCGCTGCGTCCGTGGTGTGAACACAGTTGCGCCCGGCCCCATCTGTCGCGGAGAGTTTGACCGACGCTTCGATTCACGGAATGCCCCGAACAATCTGAGAACGATGGAACCCGCGTTAGCCGCAAAGGAGATCGATCGGGGAACTACTGAGCGGCCAGATTTGGGAATCGGCCCAAGCAGGTCTAGTTGATGCATGCCGCACAGCTGTGATCTTGATATCGTCGACGTCACGCAACACATTCGGATATTCTAGACTCGGACGGGAGCGGATCTGCTGGAAGCGGTTTTCTGCCAACTTTTTCGTCCATCGTGAGATTGTTAGTTTGGGAAATAGCTAGGTTGTTTTTAGTACTAGAGTGAGATCGATTCTATTAGGGAAGACCCGCCAATCGATGCATCTCACGATATCTCCAATTGTCTCGATTCACCTCTCCTCACTACAATCATCGAGTCAGAATGGTGATGTCAACGATTCCAATTAGACGCATTCAATCGATTGACGTCAAAATGATTACAAGGTGATCAGAGTTGACCACAGTGTAGATTCTCTCGTTATAGTATATGTTCGCGAAATATAAAAAGGCATTCGACAGCAATGCGAATTAAATAAATCACTTCTCAATCATTAAAACATTACTCATATATAATATACGATCGATTTTACTGCTCGGACTTAGAAGGACATAGAATTTAAAATATATAAAATCTCAAGATTTAATCTATACCCTACAATCCAAAATGAACGATAGCGAATACGACCCCTCAAAAGACGGCTCTGCCCGTGCCACCACTGGCGACTACAACACCGGCGACGATGGCTACTCTGTCCCTGTCATTGCAGACAACGACAAAACCACGTCCGGGATAAACCCAGGTCACGAAGATAGTGATGAACAATTAGGTACGTCCCAACCCATTTCACTCTCAAAACTTTAAAAAGGTGAACTTTATTTCACAAAACTATAATTGGCTAATATCATATGCGATATATAACTTATAGCCCGCGACGACCGCGACGCCATTGACGAAAGCAATATTATCGATTCGCGAACTCGTGGCGCAAAGCCACGTGGGGAATATCGAGAGCCCGGCGATGACGAAGGGCTGCCCGGACCAGATGATGGGACTAGCTCTGTCTAATGATAATAAGAAGGGAAAATTTCTTTTATGAATAGGACTCGCGATTGTTGAGGCCGTAGTCTTTATGGAGATCTGTATTGGTGTTTAGGTATCTGTATACTACTATACAAAATGATAAATGAAATAGGTATACGCTATATAAACGAGAGACATCAACCGTAAAAAATATCCCAAAATAAAAAGAAGCATCTAGCATTAGAAATTTTCTCCGCGAGGAGGGAAAATAAAAGAAACCGCTAAGGGTGGATGGTGAAGAGAAATCATAAAAAGTCGTCAACTAGGACGTTCCAAGTCGTGAATTGAAAGGAAAAGTAAAAACCCCGCCAAAAGTTACATATCCCGTATTTTTAATTTTTAAATGCAATTATATTATCTCGCTCCTAGTAAATGCTGATGATGCATGTTCCGTCTCTTGTTAATGGGGGGAAAGGCTTTTGTTCTATGCGCCAACTTTCCCGAAACTCATCTGGTCGGCTCGCTGCTTCTCGATCAGTTCCATGCGCTGTCTGTTCCTCTTGCGAACGATGAAGGATGCGACAACGCCGAGGAGGGCGAACACGACGATTCCGACAACGATACCGGCGGCGACGACACCGGCTTTCACACCACCGCTGGAACCATCGTCTTGAGCCTGGCTGGTGCTTGTGCTTGTTGATGTGGCGTCTGTGGTACTTGATGACACGCTGGAAGATTCCTCAAAGGATGCCGGAGCAGGGGTAGTCTTGGTGACGAATGTTGTGCTTGGAGGTTCGGTTGTCTGTGGTTCGTCTGAGGTCGTCGGCTCAGGCGCCTTTGTGGTCTTGACGTGAGTAGTCTTTGGTGGAATAGTTGTTTCTGCGGCTTGGGTCGGTTCTGGCGCCTCTGTCTTGTCCTTCTTTGGTTTATCTTCCTTTGTGCTCTTTGGAGGATCGGTAGGTTCGACTTTGGCAGGCTCTGTGGGAGTGGGAGCCGGAGCCGGAGTTGGAGTTTCGTCGGGACAGTCGCCAAAGAAGCATTTTACTCCGTCCGTCGCGTCGTCCCAGATCGAGGCACGGGCGGCGGAGGCGAGGAAGATGAAGGCGAAGAGGAGGGAGTGTAGTCGGAACAAATGCATTGTGACGATTGTATACGAGAAAAAATAAAGAAAATAAAATAAATATCAATAAAAAGTACGAGGTCGAGCCGGCAAACCTCTAAAGGGATATGATGCAAATTGAAACGGTGAATGGAGGGATATTTCCTGGGTTGATGGACTCAAAGGAGTGTGGTTCCGAGAACCTAGAAAAGGTCTCGAAGTTGGGAATATAAGACTGTATAAGTATAAAACGAGAGGCTAGACTACATTCATGCGCTACAAGAGAAACTTAAGCGCGCGAAAAGGGCAGGCGAAAGAATGTGGGCATCGATAGACGATGGTATGAGGCTGAATTGGGGAGTGGGAAAAGTTTTAGAAACATCTGTCAAAAAGTTTCTTGGTGTTTTGGGTTTGGACGAGGAAAGGGGCTGTGGTTCAACATGCCAGGCACACAGCATGCAAGCCTCGGTCCTCTTTTTTTCTGGTGGGCTAATTTGCCAATTTCCCAGTAGAGTATCGCGCCTGCTGTTGGTGCCTGTGTTGGATGGTGCGAAACTCGTTCATGCGGCCAATCACAGGCTCGGAAATGCACATAGCGATGACCTCAGCACCGGGTTCACAGTATGGGTGTATCACATGCATTGTGAAGCCGCTGAGTTTGTGCTGTGCCGATGGGCCATCGCGGGGCTGCTACAGGGGTAGTCAAGTGTAGCGGTCTCTCTCGCTGGTGTTTACGTTTGTAGATGCTCCGGAGGCAATCAACATTGAGATACTTTTGGATGGCAGCGCGCTTGTTTGAACGTGAGGCATCAGTCTGACTGCTGCTTTATTTAGGTGGATGCGGCACGGGTGCATACTCTGCGACTTGCCTCTTCGAAGCATGGCAGCCACCAGGAACAGAACAAAACGGCATCCCAGGTGGTTGGTAGCAGCAAGACATATATCGTCATGGCGGACCAGCGCTAGAGGGCATTCGGGGAAATGGAGAATGGAGATCAGAGGCTGGGTTCTGCTCTGACAATGGGGATGGGCGTCGCACTAGGAGAATTTTCCGACGTCCAAAAAAGAAGGACGGGCGAAAGATAAGAAACAAATTGTCGATGGCCTGATTGTTGGATGAGGCCTTATCGACGCATCTTTCCTCACAATGGCGATATATAATAGCATGCCCGCTATCCAAACGGTACCTGCGGCAGAACATGCAGGCAAGCAATCGGGGTTGGACGGCGCTCACCACTTGGTGCAGGCTGTGCATTTTGCATTCCATTCCTCGGGCAGACACCAACTTGATATTGTCTTGCTGCTGCATGAGGTCAGTGGCCTGTTCCTGGCTGGCCCAGAAGCTGGGGTCCTGTCCATCATTCATTATTTGGGGTCGAGACCCTGGTCGGCAAGCTCAGGAACCAGGACAGGGCCAAGACCTCCTCTCCGCGAGAGGGCTGCAACAGGAACCTGTTCCTCGACGTGCTTCCTGTCCGGGCATCCCCTGACCGTGTTAGGCGACACCGGCTCTTTGCAAAAGGAGAAAGAGAGAAGGCCTATCGACGGGCGGCAGCGTCGATGGCAAACGCTATCGAGAAGGTCCGCCAGAGAGTTTCAGGATCAGGATGGTCGTTCGTCATTGCCGTACCCGCGGTCGGGGTGAGGGCCATGGCCCAGGCACGATGGTGATTTGACGACCAGCCTGTTCGGACGATAATGAACAATGCTCGAAACATTCGTTCGAAAACCTCTCTCGCTACTCCGCGTGCGCGTGTGCACGCACACACACGCATGCGCATACACACAATCTCTCACTACCCGGCCGTTTATCGATTTGATTGATTGAGTAAATGATTGATGGATTGATTGATATTAATCTTGATACTCGAATCCGACTTGCCCGAATGCGGACTGGGCGGTGGATGGTGAAGGGCCAGCCCCACCACCACCGCTGTCATGCCCTTCAGCCAGCCAGCCGCTCAGGACTAGTTAATAAGTCTTAACAGCGTCCCTTATACCCTCTTGTCTCTCTTCCACAGCGATTCTTTTTTGCCCCCACTAATAATTACTGACTGACTGAGCGAGGGTTCTCCTGAGTTTTATCGGGCCAGGGTCTGCAGAACCAGCAGCGCAGTTTGCTAAACTGGATTGGGGTAGATGCCTTTTGGCAAGCGAGAGGTCGCAGCAAACCCACTCTCCTGAACACTCCCGCCGTGCGCACCTGCTTGCTTGCACCCACGTTCTCGTTCGTCGGGTCCAAGTCTCCAGCTTTTCACGGATTTCGAGAAACATTCTCTCCCTGACATCGTTCTTCTTCCTTTCCTGCTCTCTTCCATTCAGTTATCTTTCTTCTTTATTCATTCACAGTCAATCAATCGATCGTTTGCTCGACGGCGAGCGAGAATGGGATTGTTGCATGGTCACATGGATTCCGTGGCCCTGTAGCACTACCACCTCCATCGTATAGTATACCGCACCCGCAGTCTCACATCACACGACGACAACGGAGCACCGGCAGAACCACGCATCCATCTGCTGTGCGACTCGATCGATAAAACGAGCCCGCTTCTTTATTACATCTCATTTTTCGCTTCTTTTTTCTCCATTTTCTCGCCAGTGTAATAAAAATCCGGATTTCCACTCGGTATGTATATCCGCAACTCCTAAGCGAGTGGTTCACCTGCATTCTTCTTGTTTTCTGCGATTTCTCCAATTTGTCGTCTTTTTTGGAAGATTATCCCTCCAGTGGCTAGAACCAACATCTAGCCTGTTCTCTCGTTCCCCGTTTGGTTGGAAAAAGATAGTATCGAGATAGAGCGATAGGACGGAACAGGAGGAATCCTAGAAGTGATAGGATTGGGTGAATGGGATAGGACAAGATAGCCGTACCATTGACAGGCCCGGCCGTTCGCCTGCTGCGTCGTATCGGAAAGGGGGGCAATATATCGGGAACAGGAGCACGGCGCACCGCCCGTTTTACATTTTGCATCTCTCTGTTTCTTGCGCAATGATACGATCTTTATCTGTCTACCCGTCTATCTTCTATATCATCCGCATTCCCAAAACCTTCTTGACTGAGACCTGAATCGCGCGCATTGCCGTTTTTAAAAGTCGCCCCGAGCCGGCCTTGCTATATTTGTATCGCTGCAGAATACCCACAGACGAACAGGCAAACATACAGGAAGAATAGCGTGGACATCCTGCAGCTGCAGAACCTGCTACTCCGGGACCTGCAACTAAACCAGTCGTAGCGTCGACGGCGAGCCAATCCCCTCCGCACATTCGTCTTTGCACAGACCCGCCGCTGTGACATTTGGTTATGTCCGTTCGGTCACGTCGAACGGTCTGACCTCTTTTCTCCCCATCTCTTTCCCCTGCGATTCCCACTATCTCCCTTCCTGTCTCTGGTGTTTCTAGTCCCTTTCCTTTGAATGTTTCATTCCGAGCCACTGCCACTACACCTCCACCGCTTTTTCGCATTCGCAATTCTCGCGATTTCCAACCTGCCCGCCTTGCAGAACACTCGCCTAACCTTCCGGCCATTCTCTCTTAGGTTCTGTTCCGATAGCTCTCTTATTTTCCCCTTTTTACCCAGCTTGGAATCCTTGGATCGCGAACGCCCTCCCTTATTCTGGTTCCAATTTATCCAAAGTACGGCCTAGCCATCCCGGTAATACCTCATCGCCTGGCGAACCTTCGAAACCCTTTCGTTCGGCTTCCTTCAACCCGCTCGATAACCCTACCTCGCCAGCCAACCAAGCCCCTTCCGGCTCCCGTCAAGCAAAGAAAACGAACAGGAATTTCTCCGCGCCCTTCGAAACATCTAAAACATCTTCTGATCCGGATGGTCTTGGTGCCCGCCCTTTTACTTCCCTTTTCGAGCTTACTGGACGATTAAGCTCGATAATCTGACGCTGCTTTATAAAGCTGCGCCGAAAAGCATATTCTCTTTCAGCAATCCTACAAGGTTCCGGATTTGCTATTATTAGGGCGACTCGAGCGAGCTACACGCGCACATCGATAGAAACACAGAGCCCGAGCTGGAGGAGTTTCTCGTGTGTCGCATCGTCTTCCCTCTTCGTGTCCCAGGTTTAATTGCTCGTTTGCTCGTTTCCGTTCATTCTACCGTCCATTTGCGGGAGTGGAGCTGAGCTGCCTAAACACACCCGCAAGCAAGCTCACGACACAAAGCCAGAGGACGGACGTATAATAACGATCGGCGAAGGCGCATTGACGAACTCATTTTATTTATTTTCTCGCTTCTCTTTTTTACAATAATTTCTTTATTGCGAGTGCATTATATATATTTCGGCACAAAATCGTGCTGAGCTGACCGACACGTATATACGCATATACGCACGAGGAGGCGGCTACCCCATCACCAATTTCACATCGCAATCATGATCCGACAGTCTCGACCGGACGTGATGGATCTCATCCCACGGGCTAGATCGCGGTCGCGCAGCCTGAGCATGTCGTCCGACACGGCGCTCTCGGTTTCCGGAAACCCGCCTGCGTCGCCTTCGCCGTTCACTGGCATCTTGCCAGAATCCGGCTACATCGCGGCGTCCGCAGCAACTCAAATTGTCACCAGCGACCACGAATCGTTCTTCCAGACCCTTTCTGCCGAAGGAATTGTAAAGCCGGGTCCGCCGACTATTCTTGTCACCCCAGAAGCGTTGCGACTGGTCAATCAGTTTCTAGATTATCTGCTCTGGTCGATATTATTGGTTGGGAAATCGACCACGTTAAAGTCGCTTCGGCCTGCCGTTACAGAAGTTCTCAAGAGCAGACTGGCTCGCGAAGCGATCGCTTCCGCTGAGGCCGAGTTGGAAGAATACCTTGGCGATGAAAACGATGACGACTTGGATGACAACCTCGGGATCGAAGAGTTTGACGTCGAGCGAGTATGGAAGAGGGCAAGATTAAGGTGCATGATTTACTCGTCGCTGGGCGACCTCGAAGAAGACGACGAGGATGCGTACGCTGAATCGGAGTACTCGTCAAACGGGCTCGACCAATATGCACGCAATGGCTCATCTTCAACCGTCTCGCCAGCGGTTGCCATCTTTTTGACATCCATCCTCGAGTTCATTGGCGAGCAGACCCTACTGGTCGCCGGACATGCAACGGTCGCTAGATTCTCGCAGGCCCGCATTGCAGCGGCTGCGGAGGAAGGTGACGGCAATTACGAAGCGGTGGACAGACCGTCAGTCGAGGAGCTTGATATGGAAAAAGTCGCTTTGAATCCCGTCCTGGGACGGATGTGGCGACAATGGAAGAAACTCCTGCGCGGCCCCACCGCTGGCGGGCAGATCGCCTCGAGGGCCCCCAGCATCCGGCGCGATAGCAGGAGGCAGAGCACCATCAGCACTGTAAGCATCCAGAGCGTTCTTGAGAGCAAATCCAACACCGGTAGCGCATCCCCAAACCCCGAAGCCCCCGCTGCGAAGAAGGTCGACGATGGCACCAGCCCCGTCGACGAGCATCAGCAACAGCAGCCTGTCCCGGCCAATGTCAAATCCGGGCTCCGCAAGCTCGCCTCAGCCGAGATGCTTGGGAATGCCCCGTTGACTCCGATCCCTGAAACTCCTGGGAACGTGGACGGGGCAAACAGCACGAAAATGACTATCCCCGACATGGCAGCTATGGTACGTTCCCTTTTGTTTCTCATTATCAAGATTATTATCTGCATTGCATATTTCCACCACCTTCCCCCCACTTGCCTGTTTCTTGTCGCTTTCATGCCAACCTCGCGCGCCCACCCCCTTTTCTCCACTGTGGCAAACCTTCAACATCCCAGTCGCGGGGTCAACACATTCCCACGAGGCCCACCACCCTGTTTCACGCTTGGATGCCATGCGCTCGAGAAGACGTCTTGGTGCAGGCGGACTGTGCGAGTTCTCGCTCGTGGCAGTGGAGACACCACCCTGACCCTCCCCCTCGTGCTGTCACCCATGGAATATATATATATTTGACAGGCGTGCTAATCGGAAATTCTTTTTTTAAACCCTTTAGATCAATGAAGTTATATCTGGTATTCCGGATTTCCCTCGGCCTAACAGTATGACGGTCCTACCTTCGCACCCTTCGACCTTTGTCTTCCCCTTCAGCAGCTTGCCGCCAAAGCAAGAACAAAATGTCATCATCAAGGAAGAAGAAATTGTCGAGCGTGTCCCTATTCGACGGGCTCGCTCGAACTCATTGCCTCTACCTGGCGCTTTCCCATTCACATTTGACGAGGTTGATTTCCCATTGGATCCATTCACTCCGTTGAGTCCAATGAGCTTACCGGGTACCGTCAAGATGGAGATGGAGGTAGAGCAAGAAGAGGACGATGTAGTAACACCTATTCCGGAGAGGCCGCCACAATTCCCAGAAACCATGACACAAGAACAGGATCTAGAAAGTATCGCTGAATTGGACGAGTCAATGGTCGAGATGGATGACGATGCTGCTGAAGTTAGCACCATTGACAGCTTTGTTATCCACGAAACAGCCGAGGCTACTGCCACAACCCCAACATTCTACAAAGCCCAGAGTGTTCGCATAATATCCACAGGCAGTGCACCTATCGGATTCAGTATCACCGAAAGGAAGTCCAGCAGCACAATTGATACTCTGCGGGAAAAGGAAGAAGGCCAGGAAGAAGAAAGTGAAGAAATTCTCCAGAGCGAGAGCCCTGTGGACAGAGAAGCCATTGTACATTCTCCTGATGAGATTGGTATTGCCAGGACATCTGATATTTCTATCCCTCCATCTGCCTTACCTACTCCGATTCAATCCCCAATTGTAAACGAAAATGCCGGCTCTCAGATCGAAGAACAAATCCCTGCTACTGCAGCTAGAAGGCCATCCGCTGATTCTTCAGCGGATAGCTCTAGCTCAACTGCAAAGGATATTGCGAAGGAGAGGAGAAGGCGCTCCAAGTACTACGTACCGGCTCCGGCCCCAACTGCTCCTGACTTTTATCCTGAGCATCACACACAGGAAGAAATCGTCGAGCATCAGAAGCAGAGTGATGGCAGTCAACCAAGGTCGAGGTTTTCGCAAATCCTCCACGTTCAAGAAGACACCTCTGCCACCGCAGCTGCCCGCAAATCTGCCCGTGAGGAGCTTCTCGACCTTTATAG
Organism: Dactylellina haptotyla; assembly: GCA_031310005.1. Taxonomy (NCBI): domain Eukaryota; kingdom Fungi; phylum Ascomycota; class Orbiliomycetes; order Orbiliales; family Orbiliaceae; genus Dactylellina; species Dactylellina haptotyla. The sequence continues at coordinate 794,279 of CM062380.1, read as the reverse complement.
TCACGATCCGGAGTTTGACGAAGACGATGAACCAGAGCCTGTGAAACGTCAAACGAAACCTTCTCGATCGCTGCGGGGTCCATCACCGCTCGGTTCGCCAGATCTATCCCAAACCGCAAAGTCCACGCACTCCAACTCTTCCGAGTCGCTCACGGGACGATCGCATTCCTCAGGTGCCCTCAGCGCTGATCGCAGGCAGTACCCCACATCGTTCGACCTCCCCCGCCCCAGCTCTAACCGTGATGCCGCTACCACGCCCACTTCGAATCACGAGCGTGCCGGTGTGCGTGTGTGGACACCACCTGCTACCCCAGATGCCGCTAAGGGACGCTATAAGGCCACTCTCAATAAGTCTAAGGGTCATGGACAGTCCAATTCGATATCTTCTCAGACCTCGGTAAAGATTAAGAACTTGATCAGCGGACGGCCGCCCACAGCGGAGGAGAAGCGAACACGACAGGACTGGGATAACGAGAGCGCGTACAGCGATACGCACGCATCCAAGATTGACGAGAAGGAGCGCAGCTTCGAGCAACTGATTAATAGCGGTACGACGCTGCAGTACACCCTCACGCCGGATAATGTTAAGCGAATCGACCTTGAGGTAAGGGAAATACGGAAAACCTTCATTCTTGTGCTGCACCCCTTGCGTGGGAAGTTTCAAAATTGCTAACGTCTGCCTTGCCCCGCAACTCACAGATCGCTTCGAACTCAAGAAAAGGGTCTGGTGACTCTGGTCGCGCGAAGATTTCTACGGCAGATAAATATGTGCCCATAGTGCCGGCTGGCTCCGCGTCGATAGTCACCACTCAATCGCCGCTGCCCGGACGATCTAACTCTCAAAGATCCAGGCCGTTGACCACAATCGCTGCCGAAGAGTATGAGGATACAGTTCCGGATATTCCCTCAAAACAACTGCGTTCGAACAGCTTTAACAACCCACCCAGGTCCTCTTCGAACGCGGAAAATATAAAGTTCTTCCCGCCACGTTCCACATCTACCTCTTCGGGAACCATGGTGCCGCAACCGCCACGTGGGGCATCGCTGCATGCGATAAATACTTCGACCAAGCCGGTCGTAAGCCCTATCACTGTAGGACAGGTACCGCTCTCTCCACAATCGCCTAAATCTGCATCTGTTTCCACTGGTGCCAGATCTCCACTTATTCCACGAAGACCGACTGCTGGCTCCCTTGATGAAATAAGACCGCTGCGTTCCGCTGGCTCCAGGACTAAACTTGTAGCGCGAGCTCCTCAGCCTGCTACTGCGGATTCTACACTCGCCTTAATCGACTTTTTCCGAAATACGCCACCACCACCAGAGCCTGTTGTACAGAATCCACCTCCTGTGAGAGCTCCATACAGATCGGTCATGGATCCAAAATACAACGGAATTTCCGCACAAGGCTCCATGACTAGCATTACCGAGAAGTCTGGCTCTCACTCCTCCTTCCACTCCCAAGCCGACCTCATCAAGAAATCCGAGCCTCCACTGCCATCTCCTCGCGTTCTCCAGCGCCCCAAGACAGACAATGGTCCACCTCGACGTCAAGTCCGGGTCAAAGATCCATACGCCATTGATTCCGATGACGACGAAGATGACGATCTCTTCGACCGCGCGCCTCCAAAGCGACAAGAGGAGTCGCTCATCGATTTCCTTATGAACGCCCCACCTCCACCCGAATCACCGGCTCCGTCCCAGAAATCCTTCCCAACGCAACCACTGAAGAAGAAGAGCAGCGCAGCACAACTCATTGGCCGCTTCAGATCCTCCTCTAAGTCTGCAAAGATCACAAAAGCCAATGTTTCCTCTCCGCTTGAAGCCCGCCAGCCACCAAAACTGGGCAGCATGAACGGTAGCTCTGCTTCGCTTCCACAGAGGAAACACGTTCCGCTACCCGTTAAGACAGTAATGGAAGAGCAGTTCCCACCGAGAAGTAGCGGTGCCGGTAGCATGCATTCCTCGATGACTTCCCCACCGATGCGTAAACAGATCTTCCAGGCACGTGATGCGAAGACTTACACGGGCGATTCGGATTCCAGCGGTCTGGCCGATTTCTTGAGGTATACCGGTCCACCGGTTACTCTAGAACCTGCCGCCCCGGTTAGCGGTGAGAAGTTCAAGGGCGGTGCTAGCGGGAAGAAGAAGCGCGGAATTGCGGTTTAGGAATACCGCAAGCTTAGTGATATTGACGAAGGCGGGGAGTAGCGGAGCGGATTTACTTTGGCAACGGTACGGTTTAAAAATTTTTTTCGGAGGCTAGTTTATCTTTTCTTTACCAAATTTTATTTCACTTTTCTTTTCACTGTTTTTTTTTTCTTTTCTGGGGGCTTTAAAAGCATTCTTTTTATTTGATTCATTCTTCAATATCATGACCCTGAGAAGGAAAAACAAGATTTTAGACCGTTAGTTCAAAGACTGCGGACGTTGTGGTTGGAATGGGGGGTTCTCAGTGTGTTCGCTTTTTTAACTTTTAGTGGCCATTCCGATCCAGATGATAAATGTCACTTTTTTTATATTCTTTGATAATGACAAAGCGGTTTTTGTCTTTTTTTCTTTCTTATTACTCACTTACTCAAATACCTATTTTCTACTCTTTTCCTTTTTCTGTTTTTCCATTCGTGTAGAATTATCCGTTCTGGTCACTCGGTTTTTTACTGTTTCTTTTGTCGTATCACCTTCTCTATTTTTCAAACCTTTCCTTTAAATGATACCTCATTAGCTTGTGCGCCTGTAGTTATAAATATTCCTTTTGTCCCAAAGAAAAAAACTCTCACCGAAGTCAGCCCAGGAGCTAGTCAAGTCTCGGGCGTTGTTGTATTCCATTTGTATCTTTTCAACTACTACTATCAATGTTTTATTATTACTATTACTACCACTTCCATTCCGGGTGTCAAAAAGTCAGGAGATGATTCGAAAAAGGTATTTCCTGAATTTTCTTTGCAGTGGTATTATTTCGAAAACGGGACAGTGGAAGGACCGTTTAGGCGTCCTTGCATGTATAATTTCTCTTCTTCGGCTTGTATATTAGTAGTAGATAGCATAGCTTCGATTAGATAAAAATCCAAGAAAGAAGAAGAGGTATGTTTATCTACTACAAGCTCTTGAAGCTGGAAGTCGAATCATAGCAAATGTGGCAAGTGACGCTTAGCTTGTCTCACACGATCTATATTATTTAACAGGAGTTTAGAAGAAATATAGCAGTGCTAGATGTTATGAAATCAGGCCTTTTGTTAAGTACATAAGCAGATTGCTCAACTAAAAGGACATCAAACGATTAGAAGAATAAAAATGAATACATTAAAATATGACAATATATTGGAAAGTAAGCAGAGCTGTGTGGATATGGGTACCACAGCTGCACAGGCGAAGCAGATAAGATAAAATTTAGGACTGGGCGGTTTGAATGGAGATAACCGCCTCGGGGATGCACTGCACGACTAAATGTTCACATAGACCAACGCTCTAAACGGTCTGGAATACAGTATAGGTATACTGGTTTGCGTACTCCTTCCACTCAAAGCTAACAGTATACTTGCCCACTTTCACAAAAGCCGGTGGCTTCTGGAACGCACCGGGGATAAAAGTCAACCACATGGGCAAGAAGAATCCCTCAGTGATTCCTTCGATTTGGTAGTATACGACACCGATGCTTATTGGCGACACCTTTTCTAGTGTTGGTTTGAGGAGCCAGGAAGCAGAGCTGTTAGGTGCGACGGTGGATGGGACGCCCTGAACTACGCAGTTGTAGTTGTAAATTGACATGTCAACTGCGGTTAGAGTGAGGCCGGTCTTGTTGATAAGGGTACCCGAGACTGCCTGTGGGAGATTCGGTGGGCCGGCCAGGCCATATTGGGACCATGGGTCGGAACCTAGAGATTCGAAGTTTTGTTCGAGAACGGAGAGGCCGGAGAGGACGGGATCTGTAGTACGGAATTTGAGGGTGCGGCGGACGCGGCGACAGTGGCCGGTTACGGCGATATTGCAGGGCGACGTAGAGGGACCACCGCCGGAGCCGCCACCACCGGTGCTGCCCATCATGGCTTGAAGTTGAGCGAGGATTTGCTGGAGTGCTTTGATTGAAGGCAGCTGTTAGTTAGCCTGGTTTTCTGGTGTATGTTTTGCAAGTTGGGATGCATATGAACTTATGAACTTACTCGTGCTCATTTTTAAATTTTGGTATAGTCGACGAAAGGATTCTGAAAAGAATAATGTCTATGAAGAAGAGACTGGAAGCTGTTATTGTGGAATTATTGAAAAATATATAGCGATTGTGTATGAATGATAGCACAGAGTGTACACACTGTATCGCTTGGGACGCCGTTATATGTGATGTCGGGTTAATGGAGGAGGATATTGGAAAGAGATCAATGGCATAAATACTTTTGCTAATCTGTGCTTCTCTTTTTGAACTCTGTACGTATGTGGATCTAGATTCTATGTATGAATTGTCATTTCACATTATACCCACGATTAGAAAATTCGAATATTTTGACTCTCTCTAGGACAATAATGTTCTTCTCTCTGCTTCCACTCACAGAGTGCCTTGTCGGGCAAATTTCAGGTCGCTATTACTTCGAAGCCATGGAATCCCGGTGGTAGACATTTGGTAAATTTGATTTTGACTAGGTGTATATCGCATCGATTGGTGGTGTGAATATAAGATCCATGGTTTTTGAAAACATGATGTTACATTGATGCTTACGTTCAGGATTGTCGCAGCCTAAATCGTAGCTATCGTCCGTTTCTTGTTATCTCGCAGACCATATAACCCTGTATCTTCATAAGGTGACGGGTGGCTGACGGCTCGATTTTCTACATATTTTCACAAGGTAGAGCTTACTTGTATGTTGCTTTTTAGCTCACAACAGATATCTCTCATTGAAAACTGGGGACGCCATAAGTCAGCCTTACGTACTATAAGCTAGTTGGCTCATAAGGGCGGGGTGGTAGTATTTATTTATTCTATGAACACTTAAAAGGAGCTGATTATGAGGCTTAAAATCTCAGAATATATAGACTTTTCGCGTGGCTACATGCATGAGTGCTTTGACAAGGTATATGGAGCTTGTTCATGGTTGAAACCTGGGAGTTTACGTACATACTTATTTTATTCAAAAACAATCACACTTATAGAATATATTTGATTTTGCTTTTAGATCCATAGACGCATTATTTGATCAAATACTTGGTCGAGAGCTAAACAAGATAGGTCACACAGAGGAAAGAAAGATACTTCGATACTTAGATCCGCGGACTGATTCGAATATCTGAGATTTAGTGACCAAAGGGTTTATGGAACTTCTTTCGTAATATTTGAAAGATGTGGTTGCCGATTAATCAAACCATGGGCCTTAGGAGAACCTTGTCTCGTAAGCCAGATGCCGTGGAAAACCCGTTTTTGGATTTTGAAGACCAGGGTTCGCAACTTGTACTAAGATACAAATGCTTATACACACCCCAAACACTAGTTTATTCTATATTTAAAAAAAGCAAAAATTGACGAGTTTCTAGTTTTTAGATCTCGAGTATTGCTCAAGTGGACTAGCTAGTCAAGAATAATTCAATTAAGAGTTTTGCGCATATCATTTCAGAAGGTGGAATTTGGGAAATCAGGATTGGGTTGCCCGATTAAAAAATTTTAATTGGTAAACGGAATTTCGCAAAACAAATATTTTCCTTAACTTCGAAGACTGGCCTTGGTAATTGGGATTTGGAAGGAATAAACGAGGTGTGTAGGGATTCTAACCTTAATGTGCTTCGCTAACCCCGGGGATTTATAGACACATATTAGCTAGTACCAGGCTATATGTCAGCACTAGCGAGATCGATAATTGATTGGCTAGATGGCTGGTATTCCAACATAAATAAAATCGCAGATATATAACTCCTATCCCAATTCGCTCTCAAGATATACCACTAAATAACAAAAAATGGTAATAATATGGGAGTGAAATTTTCAGCCTTGGAAAATTGCACGGAGTCAATCGGTCTGGCCGATTGAAAAACTCTATGCAGCACCTATGTATTTGACTAAATATGTGCATTTTCATTGTCTGCCAGGTGACAACTGGTAAATCTTAAGCTGTGGTGTTACAAGTAGCCTAAGAACTTTTTACGCACTAGAATAACGAATAGTAATTCTAAAGTTTACCTGGATATTGAATTTATGAAATTCTGGTAAAGCTGATCTAAAATAGTTTCAATATAGATACATTACTCTTGATCTATCCTCTTCTATGTATAACTGGAATGCCACTGACCCTTCTGCGAATAAGATTTTGCGATAAATTTCATTTTTTTCGGAATATTTTTTCTCCTCACAAATCCTGAGTAGCCACTTCAGACTAGGTTCTGTATATCTGACCATTCCTCTGTCCGTCATTATATTGATTGCCAATTCGATCAATGGTTTATTTTGGTATTCTATAAACTTTTCTTTCTTAGCTGCGTGATTGCAAAAGTAATGACGAGAGCTAAAGTGGCCCTCAATCTGTTTGAGTGCTCGAAGGTGGTTATCTAGGCTAGCGTACGCAAATGCTTCTAGAAGAATGACCTCGGTGTATAGAGCAAAATATTTTTTGTTGAGTTTTCTATTGTGTACGGACTGTAACCATTTGCCGCGAAGAAAACCGTTAACAATTTGGGAAGTCCTCAGAAGGCCAACATTATCGCCCCTTCTACTCTGACTGAACATAATATCGATAGTGGTTTCGCAAAAGCCAAGGTTTCTAAGACTTTCGGGGCTCGGTATTCGGATTATATTGATGCATTGTTTAATATACTTCTTGAGAACGGTGAATATTTTATGGTTCTCCGTAATCTCGCATACTTCTAAAAGGATTGACGCAGCTAGTATTGTATAGACACTTTCGTTATGATAGTTCTTTTGCACTTGGCCGAAGTTTTGTAGGGCAAGATTGAAGGCGTCCAAGAAAACACCCTGGTCTATATAGACCTGAATATCGAAGCCAATATAGTCCTGTATGGTAAGCATATAGATCGACTCAACCATCTGGACTGAATCGACAATGAAAAGAAAATCTTCTCGGAGTTGATACATTAAATGCCTATCTGTGCCAAGGGTTCTAATGAGATAAAGAAGTTTGAGCAAGCACAATCTCGTGTGGATCCCTGCTCCATATGTTTCTAAAAAAAAAGGTAGGTGAATGATGCATTGACGAAACGTGTGTATGTCTTGTAAATCATCGAAAACATAGGCAGAGTGCTCTAAGCTTTCAAATGCTAGATTGTCTAAGTAGAGATGTCCCCAAAAAAGCTCTACTCTCTCATAAAATTTATCGAGCAAACGGTCGATGACTTTTTTCATTCTCAGATCTGGTTGTACATAGTCTGCGTTGACAATTAAAACTGCCGTATCGTAGGAGTATATGTCTTTATTCGTTAGGACCCGAATATTCATATCAAAAATAGCTCTTTCAGCCTCGGATCGCGTCATTCCTTCACTGACTTGTTTCGCGTCAACTTTTCGAATATAGTCCTTCGCACTCATTGCTTGGTGCTTGAGAAAATCTTCCAAACTTGATGTAAATTTATTGGAGAGTTGTGTAGCAAACTCATCTGGATTTGCGCTGTCCACGATGATTGCATCGAGCCCGTTCCGCACGGGGTTTTCGAATCGTTCGATTACTGGGACCATGCCCTCACAAAGTGATCGTAACAGGTTGGCAGTATCTTCCACCTTTGGATCGGATTTTGAGGCAAGGATAGAAGTGTGTTTTTCTTGCCCAGATCGTATAGGAACCTCCTCGTCACTTTCGTTATCGAGGATTGCAGGCCAATCATCCTGAAATGTATCAATTGAAATCAGTTTTGGTAATGACGTGGGATGAGAAAGCCTAGATATCACACTAATTTCTTCCTCAACATCGTTATCCATGCTAGTCATATGATGTGCAGGTTCATCAATATCGTGCCTGGACAGCGGATCTATGTTCAGCGAACGAGGAGTGATTTCTATTTCTAAGCTTGGACTCGCAAATTTTGGAGTATCGAGTTCGATAGCGTTGATCGGCGAGGGTGCCAAAAGGCCTGGACTGGATTCGATACCTTTGGTGATGCAATGAATCGGTAAGTTTAGTCTTTTTAATTGATTGAGAATCCAAGACTTGGGGCTGCGTACTTTCGAACTCTTTCCTGTCGCTTTCTAAGATTCTGTTTAGTACAGATTGTTTAACTAGCTGGCCGGTATCCTTAAACCGCCAACTGCGTATCTTAACGCGTTTTTTGGTAGCCTTGCTTTCCATTTCGTAGATATATTTTTGATTTTTCCGCTTGATATTCCTGTCGGATAGGCCCCATTGCTTAAGAAGCCGCTTGAATTGGTGAATCCTATCCGTAGAGTGGTATCAGTCACATTCACTTTGGCTGGTCATCGCAAAGGTTTAAAGATGGGATGGCTTACTCTATGGGTGTACTCTTTTGCTCCAGCATCGAAATAATTGTCATCTGTGGGGTTCCTTTCCGAACTTCTAGGGCCACAAAGTCTTTGATATGGTCCCATGTAGAGTTTGGTGTATAGCGGCGCTTTTTTTTATCGGTGTGCTAGAGTGCCGGAAAGCGATATTTTTATTGTGTGAGGACATATCGAGAGTGTAATTTACGAAAATATATGTATGGTAGATATTCTTGCTGTGTAGTTTCCAAGGGCTGAAGGCGGGTTCTGAGTTCCGTAGTAAAATGTGCTAGCATATAATAGCAACGAGAGTAACTTGGTAGTCCGTTATACTTTGTATCACGGATTACAGCTAAAGGAAAAACGCCAGGCTTCAGAAGCCTTTTGACGAGTCCTCTAGTTCTAGGTGGAAGTAGGGAAAAGACTCGTTTAAGACTATATTTTTGTGGAATGGCAACGAGGTGGATTAGATAGCTCTATGCGATGAAGGTGGAACGACTTCTGAGGAGAACTAGAGGACATTATATAGACAGGTTCGATACAAGATCAATATATGCAACTGATGTATATGTATCTGGCACCCAGAATATTATTCGGCCCCTGTGGGGCTCCATCGAGGACTTGGCCAATCGTGTGAAGAAAAAAGTCTATTTGAGGTTTTTAGCCAATAGGAGAGGATAAAAAGTATATTCTGTTGCCCCAAGCCAACATGCATGCAGCTTTCATGCATTGTTCGGTCATCAACTCCTGCACGGAATGATCGTGATTTTTTGGTAGCCTTGTGTCAGGAACTCAAAACACATCTTATTCAAGATCACATGTGTAATGTAGAAGAAAAAATGTAGTGATAGAGAATATATTAATTCTATTGTTTTTTCCCCGTCCAAGAATTGTAGGATCGAAAGCGCCAACAAAACTTTTCCACCGTCATTACCCTTTTCCCCAAGCTTGTGCCTGTGATCTATCAATTAAATCGATACAAAAGCCCACTCCTCCGCCAAATACCAATATTAGAACAAAAAGAAAATAAAAACGCCACCAAGCAATGAAAAGAAAAAAGACAGCACCCAAAATTAAGTCGCTATGAGATTGAATATGAAATATACAAAGGAAACCGAAGACACCACCGAATGCTTTAAATTATGAACTTTCAAATGTAACAAAAGTTAGTATTCTAAATCCTCGTCCCATCACACCGATTTTAAACTCTTTCTTTTTAGTTATAATCCCGTCCGTCAGAGGCAGCCTTAACCGCCTCCTTCAAATTCTCAACCTTGAGACCCTTCTCCAAACTAACCTCCTTGAGACCCTGGATCCCGCTGACAGCCTCGAGAACCCAATCCTGGCGGTTCCACTCCTTGTCCACATTGTTGACGGCAACCTTCTCGAAGACCTCCTCGATCTTGGCGACGTCCTTCTCGGAGATCTTTCCGATGTTGAGAACGTGCGCGAGGCTTTGGGACTTGAGAACGTAGACGTCGTCACGGGGACGGTACTCGAAGAGTGGGTGGCCGTGGATGACGTGGTGGGCGGTGCCGGCGTGGGAAAGGGACTTGGAGACGATGATGGCCCAGTGGTCTGGCTTTGGGTTGCCATTGGCATCGACGCCGCGATCGTAGGCGGCAATGTAGATTTGGAGGGTGGCGGAGCGCTTGAAAAGGCCGAACATTTTGAGAGATTGTTTTGTATAAAAAAGTTGAAGTAAAGGTGTAAGTTTTGTTTTTGTTTGGAAATCGTAAAGTCTAGAGAGAGACTATTGGAAGATTGACGTGATTTTTGGATTTATCGTGAAAATGGTTTTTTGAAAGTTGGTTCGTATATGATTATAAATTCTGTCGTACTAATTAAAGTGACAGAAAATGTATAATCAGATTTGAAGTTTGGAATTAAGTTTGAAGCAACGGTGTATCGACTCTTTTTTTAATAATCGATGCGTTTTTTTTCGTTGTTTGTGGTGGGTTTAAATCTTCAAGATCTAGTGAAAGACTAAAGACAATTGCAGTGCAGCTGAAAAAATACTGAAAAGAAAACTTGAATTTTTTGGATGTTTTGATGTAGTTGGTTTTTTGATATAAGGAATGTGTGATTGATTGATTGGTTAGTTGTGTTGGAAGTGTGGTATTCTTTTTTAGTCTGCACTGCAGAAAACAACGAAAATGAATAAAAAAATAAAAAATCAAAAATAAAATGTTAAAAAAGGGTTCAAGAAGGGAAAGGCAGAGAAGAAAGGAAAGGATGGTGTTTCTAGAACGAGACTCCAAAAAGTTGCATCTCGATATCCAGCTGTCTTTATGTATCTTGCTAGCCGAGTCCGTTTGCTTTTCGCATATGCAATACTCTGGCATATGCCACAGCCGTTGCCAGCGCAGCCCGGAGCAATATCAGAGAGTCTGCTAAGGTGGTGCGTCCGTGGGTTTGTGGATGCGCGCGCGTCTGGAAGATATTCGGCAGATACGGGCTCCTATTGGTTGTCTCCGCCGGGTCTCGCAGAACTCTGATACAAAGACCAGCCCCTGAACCGCCCTGTACCTGCATGAACAGCAATATCTCTTAGCCTGGCCCGACCTCTTCGCTGGCCAGTCCGGTGCGGGATCTTGACGCTGGCATGCACCATCTCAGGAGAGGAGATTAATCCCAGGCCTTCCTTCGAAACTTCCACCAGGAAGAAACCTAAAATCTAATTTTCCTTCCTCAAATAACTTTTTACCTGTCCTCTGATCGCACCCGTTATCTCCACCTTTAAAACTTCCCTCCCTGTTGCAGTAAATTGAACATTTCCCGATACGGCCTGGTGGTTGCAAAGAGGCCAGCAAGTTTTTGCGAAGAAGCCACGACAGGTACTATCGCACCCCGGCCAGATCTGAAGCACGTTTGAACCGGGGGCCTGCGCAAAATAACCGATGTCTTCCAGTTCTAACAATAGATAGCAGCAGCAAGCCATCTTTTCTCGCTACCTTTCGCCCTGCGACGAACACGCAAACACGCCTTATTGTTTTTTTCTCCGAATGAACAGGCGTCATAGTGGTGCCTGCGCCGCCATCTTTCTCTTTCTTGACATCTGCGACGACCGTCGTACCCTTTTTCGGTTCCGAACTTTCGGTACCCCACTTTTCTCTCTTCTTGTTTGCGCATACGCACCCTTGAGCTTGAGAGCTCTGTTTCGCTGTCAAATTCCACGCCAAGTTTATCTGGGAATACATACCAACACCTGTCCGTTTCGCATGAACGCATGAATCCGCCAGGGTGGATTCGACCCAACTGTCTGATCGTCTGACTGGCCCGGTTCGAAAACGAGACCAGTCCGCGCCAGCATAAACTTTTCTCGTAGACGGGACCGGGTTTTTCTCTCTTTAATCTCTGGAATATAGGACTATCTTGGCTTTAGAGACACAGGCGGCGCACGCCAGACATAGAGAATAGGAATAGGAATAGGCATAGGAAAAAAAAGGAGAAAGGGGAGCGAGTAATCATGCTCCTGACATTCGACCTAAGCATCACGCCGTCGCCTCTCACTTCCGATTTCCACCCGCAGAGGTTACACCCGTTGCATAAACTGTACCTCGATTTCCGAATATACCTCGCGCGCACGCTCGTGCGCTTCTTCTCCTTCTTGCAGAGGATCTTCTCGATCCGGCGGACCGAAAGTGGAAATCCGGGGTTTCGGATCGCAAAGATCTCCGGGGGGTATTTTATCAAATGGGGAGTGAGGGATGTCGAGGCGAGGAGTATGTGTTTTGTCAGGGAGCGCACCCGATTGCCCGTGCCGAAGGTTTTAGGGTTCTGGAGTCATCAGAATAGCAATAGTAAGCGCGGTGCTGGGGGCGGTACGTCATCGGGATCCTCAGGCAGCGGGAGGAAGAAAAAGAACGGTGATGCTGGAGGAGGGGGAGGGGGAGGCAGCAGCGAGCTCAATTACATGCTTATCGAGGCTTTACCTGGGTTGCCTGTGGGCGAAGCGTGGGCGGATATGGATGAAACGGCCAGGACGAGGTTTAAGAGCGAGTTTGTCGGGTATCTCAGGGAGCTTCGGGCGCTCGAGCAGCCTGCGGTGCAGATTCGGGAAGCCGATGCGACGGATTTCGCTGAAACGGCTGGCGCGAGCTCCTCCGGCCCAGGTGATAATGCTATTGTTGCTGCCGCTGGTGTTGAAGAATTGTCAGCAGCGGGAGCGAAGCGGCAGAGATATATCGGTGCCTTGCATAACCAGCCGCTAACGGATCACAGAATCGCTACTATACCCTACGGCCCGTTTGAGAGTGTAGGGTCCTGGCTGAATTGCGAGTATCTGCTGGGCTACGTGGCTCGCGCGAGGCCTAGAGATGTGCGCGACAGGCTGGAGAGGGAGCTCACAAAGAAGGAGGACGTTCATGTTGTTTTTACGCATTCGGACCTGACGCCTAGGAATGTCTTAGTGGACAAAGAGACGGGTCGGATCACTGGGATTGTGGATTGGGATTCCACCGGCTGGTGCGTCGACTGGTGGGAAGGTGTGAAGGGTGTTTACGGATGGAATGATGCTACCTTTGCGCTGAAGCCTAGCGATGGGGATGCGAAAGAGACGGGAGGTGGTATCAGTATCAGTAGCGGTTCAGGATTGATGGACGTGTGGAAGGGCTTGTTAACAGAGGTCATCGGAGACTTTGACAACGAGCTGAAGGCAGATGGTGAGTTGAGAGATATATACGGGTTTCCTTATTAGCATCACGAACATGGCGGTTGGCGTTCTGAGGAGTGGTTTATTATTATTAGCATTTTATTTCAGTATCACGAAGGCGCTGGGCGGTGGATGGACGCGGTTCGCTCAGCTGTAAACATCTGATTCACGAGACAAGATATTATTGTATATACGAGTGCATCGAGGCTTTTGCATTAGACATTAAGTGGGAGAGATGGTGTCTACAGTACATATCATAGCATATATCCTCCATTTTGGTTATTATAGATATATGTGACGGGTAAGCTACTTCTGCTCCCAGGGGAGTCCCTTCGCTTTCCTCTCCTTGAGCACGATCCCGTCATGACCCCTCCTTACAAAGATGAAGATGATGGCAGCAGCCCAGCTCAGGAGGATCTCGAAGAAGAAACCGGCTCTGGGTGTGGGACCTACGATCCCAGCTCTGGCAGCTCTGGCCAAGAAAAATGTTACCGGCAGCGTCTGGCCCCTCTCCAGCTCCTCAAGACAGTACTTCGCAACGTCCTCTGGTGTCTGCGGCTTGTCGTCCTCCTCTTCGATCTTCTTCAAAACATCGGGCTTTGTCAGATTCTCGTTGTCGTATCCAGGGCTGAGTATTCCCCCCGGGCAGCAGCAATGTGCGCCGATATCATAGAGCAGACCTTCCTGACGGAGGGTATCTGTGAGAGCACGCAGGGCAGCCTTGGGGCCGACGTAAGAGCTGTACCCGACGAGGGGACAGAAGGCAGCCAGAGAAGATGTGAAAATGATCTTTCTCTGCGGTGTGACTTTCTGGTTGGGGTCTTTCGGTGCAGGAGGAGGCCTCGATGCCATGAGCTTGAAGACCGCGTGTCCGATATAGACAGCAGACCAATAGTTGGTGTTCATTGCATGCTGGAGGTCGGCGGGGCTATACTCTTTGAAGAATCCAGGAATTGCGCCGCCTAGTTAAATGTAGCGTTAGCACAGCTATGAATCGATATTGGGGATATGAAAACGTACCGGCGCAAGTCCAGAGGATCTCGGTATCACCGATCTGAGCCTCGGATTCATCCAGCGCTCTCTGCGCCTGCTCGGGGTCAGAGAGGTCGGCAGAGATGACAGCCACTTTCTGGTCGGGGTATTTCCCAGCATTGGCGTTCTGCAGGGCTCGATTAGTCGTGTGCGACGATGCATGCGAGGAATTATGGTATAGAAATACGCACGATGACGGCCTGGATTTCCTCACCAGCAGCGGCAAGCTTCTTCGGATCTCGGGCCACGATAGAAACACTGGCGCCCTTCGAGGCGAGGAGGATGGCAACAGCCTTGCCCATACCCTGCGAGCCACCGGTCACAATCACGTTCTGTGCATTTTGTCGGTGATGTCAGCAATCCCCTTCCTTCTACGAGTACAAAACGACTACAGATGGCACGGGTACGTACGCGTCCGGCGACGGGCAGTTGATTCTTGGAGAAGAGACCCATTGTGAGATATGTCGCGATGATAAGAGCGGTAGCAGTGGATGCGCCGACGAGAATTGAATTTGTGGGGGTGGCCATGCTTTTTGTAGCTGCGAAAGGGGACTCCGCGCTCAGACCAGCACAATCGGAACCGGTACGAGTTGAAGCTCTCCCTCAATCAATCAATTCTCGATGGATGGGGCCAACGCACGCCCCACGCACGCGAACCGAATCAGGGCGGTCCCGCCAACTGCCGTCTGATGCTATCTCGTTAGATTAAAAGGCACACATAGCAGGGACGACGGATGCTGACCGGGCCAAGGAAATGGCACTACTGCCGCCAGCATTGGCGTCGGAACAGGTTGAAGCCGCGATCCATTTTCTGTTTTTTTGGTGGTTGTTACGAAAATTTTGCGGAAGTTCGGATCGATCTCTGATAAGGATAACATTCAGGAACATAGTCTTCGCGATCTGAGTATCATATCGCATGTTCGAATATTAATATTTGCTGCAGTCGGTCACACATTTGATATGTGCCCGTTCATGATATCATGTTGTTCGTCGGCGGGTGTTGTGCCCGTTGTGGCTGCATCAAATTTCTTTTCTGACCAACCTTCATTTCTCGTCTGACGACCCCCACACCCCGGACAACCAGGCCTCAGACTGCGGAACCCACCTCGAAAAGGATATCTACGAGCAGGTTGGCGAGAGAAGGGTAAGCACATCGTGCTTGGAAGCTGGCAGAAGGCATGATCCGTCCCCAATGGGTCTGCCGGCACTGTCTATCGAGAATTAGGCCTACTGCGTACCTGCGACCTCTCACGGCGCAGAATATTGTCAAACGAGGATTTCACGGTATTTATTTTCATAACCACTATATATTTCAGCAAGTTTTTGACTGATATATTGTTTTATAGCTTCCGTAAGATCAAACCAGCAGGATGAAGATTTATTCCTCAACGAATCGCTGCTCAAGCGGGCGAAGCAGCTATCGACAGAGCACGACACCCTCGAGAAGCAATTGATCGAGAGCTTCGATACTAAAGTAGCTACCAGAGCGGGTCATCTACGACCAGTCTCGGAGGCTCTGAAGCAGTATGAGGAAGCGGTGGAGGTATAGTGAGATGCCCTCTCATTTTCACTTGGGAACCCTGTGGCTGATATATTGTTGCGCTTTAGAACCTAGAGCTATTACGTTCGATGGCCGAGGATACCAACTCGCCGCTTTCTGGCATGGCGGCTGACGATATACCCCCCACAATCGACTCTATCCGCTCTACTTCCGCAGCATTAACAACTGCGCTGGTTCCGCGTAACCAATTCGCATCATATCCTTGCACTATCGAAATCCGCCCGGGCACCGGTGGCTCCGAAGCCACACTGTTCACGAATGATCTCTACAAGATGTACTCGTCCTTCTTCTCGCTGCTTAGATGGCAGACGAATATCATATCCTACCAGACCCACAACGAGGTCGGCGGAGAAGGCTGCTCCGAGCTCGTAATGACGGTCTCCACGCCTGAATCTTACGATCTCTTACGCCACGAAGCTGGAGTTCACCGTGTGCAGAGGGTCCCTGCCACGGAGAGCAAAGGACGAACGCACACGTCTACAGCGACGGTCATGGTTCTCCCCAAACTCGGGGAGGACGAGGGAGACTTTGAACACGGCACGGACGAGGACCCGTTGGCACAGCTAGACATGAAGGAAGTTAGAGTGGACGTCATGCGTGCCTCCGGCGCGGGAGGTCAGCACGTTAACCGGACGGAATCAGCTATTCGGATGACACATATGCCGACGGGGATTGTGGTTTCGATACAGGACTCCAGATCTCAGCATAAGAACAGAGCTACGGCGATGACGATTCTTAAGGCAAAAGTGGCGGAGAAGCGAAGAAAAGAGAAGGAAGAGGAGGCGTTGAGTATGCGGAGAGGTGTGGTGAAAGTGGGCGCGGGGAGGAGTGATAAGATCCGGACGTACAATTATACGCAGAATAGGGTGACAGATCATAGGAGCGGGGAGAGCAACCACGACCTGCCGCGGTTTATGAACGGGGAAGGGATCGGTGCGATGATTGAGGGTGTTAAGGAGTGGGATATGCAGCGGAGCGTGGAGGTCATGCTGGCGATGCAAGAGATGGAAGACGAGAAGAAGAAGCAGCAGCAGCAACAGAAGAAATAGCTTTCTTCTTGTTGTCCTCTACAGTGTGCATATTTATAAAGGTGACAGGTTTTATATCTGTTCAACATCTATATTTGTGTATTTGTACATAAGCATCTTGTAAACAGTATACATGTAACATAGGTACGGCGTCGAGTGTATCAACATCTGATATCACAGGTCAAAACACCACCAGCCATTCCAATAAAGCCGCCCTTAAATACTTCCGATTGGAGAAGGTGTTCCTCGAACAATACAGCAGCTCGCTAATTTCTCTCTGCTAGCTGCTATGCTGTTTCCCGGTTAGTGACACTTATCGGCTTATCGACCTTTCTCCTGCGGGAAAATTCTGTGTTTCCAGCAACAAAAAAAAAAAAAAAAAACTGAAAATTCGGTTCCACACGACAGCTCGACACCACTTCAACCTCATCCAACCTCTCCCTCAACCAACCTCCTCCTCTTCACCGCCAACGGAGTAGTGTAGATACGCTCTCCCCGGGATTCACCAGATTATCTCGTTCGATTGCTCTCTCGCGGAAACCACCAATTCGCAGCTCTCGACGTCTTTCTCGGTCCCACCACGCTATACAACTCATAGTACAGCTACCAGCGGACACCCACGTTTACGTAGCGCCGACACCAGTTAAAAACACCAACAACTGGCCATCCCGACTAGATTTTCCAATCGTCGAGCGCTATTCAGGTTTTCAGACCAACCTACCTTCCACTCATAAGTGTCGTCGTTTCGTTCGAATCTGCAGACGGAGCAGTGGTCGTAACGTTACGCTACATCCCGCAAACCACTACCCCACCAGCATAACAGGCATCCCACCCGCCCACGCACATACACACACCAAACATGTCGGCCGCAATACCCTCGACACCCGCCACGGCTTCCCTCCCTGTCGACGCCTCGTCTTCGCTATGGTCTCGATTATCGAGCTGGGCTGCCGATAACAAAGCCGTCGCCTATACTGTTGGCGCTGTCGTTGTTGTCGTCACCGGAGCCGGCGTCGTCTACTATTACAACTCACAAAAGGGTGACGTCAAGAAAATCGGTCAGGTACCGGTACCCGACTCGCCCACAGAACGGGCCGACGGCTCGGTCCGGAAAAAGAAGAAGAAGACCAAGAAGGCGAAAAAGGATGAGGGTGAGCGATCTGCTGATGGAACTCCCGCTCGAGCTAGTACGATTGTTCTTTTTCAATTTACCTTCTCTCGCTTTTTGTGTTCGAGATATTTATGCAGTGATACTAATTGGGGTGCAAACTTATAGCGGCTCCTCCTCCCGCCCCAACAGCAGAACTTGAAGACGAGATCCCAGAGATAAGCGAAGAGACTATCACACAATTCACCGCTGAGGTATGTCATTCCTCGTACCCCGGTTAATACTTCCCCGGCTTTCGCGTTTTCACATTGCTAACCCGCGTTGAGTAGGAACGGAAAATATACGCCGGCAAGCTGAAGGGTCTTGGAAACGACGCCTACAACAAGAAGAACTACGATGACGCCATTGCTCTCTACACGAAGGCTATCCTCTGTAAGCCAGATCCGATATACTACTCCAATCGTGCTGCCTGCTACAACGCCCAGAGCAACTGGCCCGCCGTCATCGACGACACCACCGCTGCAATCTCGTTAAACCCAGAGTACGTCAAGGCGTTGAACCGACGGGCAAACGCGTACGAACAGACCGAAGAATACTCGAAGGCGTTGCTGGACTACACCGCCTCCTGCATCCTCGAGCAGTTCAGAAACGAAAATGCCGCTGCCAGCGTCGAGCGATTGCTCAAGATCGTTGCGGAGACCAAGGGAAGGAAGATGCTCGAGGGAAAACCCAAGAGGTTGCCGTCGCCAACTTTCGTCACAAACTATCTCCAAAGCTTTAGGGAGAAGCCTACACCGGCCGGCTTGGAGGATGCTACGGACGAGACCACGGGAGACTTCTATCTGAACAAAGGATTGCAGGATATCAAGCTCAAGACCGCTCAGAGCTACGAGGATGCCGCACAGGCCTTTGAGAAAGCTTTGGAGCTCGGTGTCTCGGATCCATATCTGGCTTTCGCTCACAACATGCGCGGCACGTTCAAGTACTTGAAGGGAGACAGTGCCGATGCTCTGGCCGACGTCACGAAGAGCATTGAAATCGACCCAACCATGACACAGAGTTACATCAAGAGAGCCAGCATGGTTCTCGAAACCGGTGACAAGGATGCCGCCGAGGAGGACTTCAACCGTGCCATTGCCGTTAACCCGGAAGACCCCGACATCTACTACCACCGTGCTCAGCTCCATTTCATCACCCTCGAGTACTCCGAAGCCGCACGCGACTACCAAAAGTCTATCGATCTAGACCGCGAGTTCATCTACTCTCACATCCAGCTCGGTGTCACCCAGTACAAGCAAGGAAGCGTTGCATCATCGTTCGCCACATTCCGCCGCTGCCAGAAGAACTTTGACAAGAGCCCCGACGTCTACAACTACTACGGTGAACTCCTTCTGGACCAGAACAAATACGAAGAAGCTATTGAGAAGTTCAACACTGCGATCGATATGGAGAAGGCCGTTCGACCGATGGGAATGAATGTTCTCCCATTGATCAACAAGGCTTTGGCTGTTTTCCAGTCCAAGCAGGACTATCTTGAAGCTGAGAAGCTATGCAAGACCGCCTTGATCTGTATGTTTTTCTTTATTCTTTAATTCTTGTACGGTACATTTGCTAACGGTGATATATCAGTGGACCCTGACTGCGACATTGCCATCGCCACTCTCGCCCAACTTCTTCTCCAGCAAGGAAGAGTTGCGGAAGCTCTCGAGTACTTTGAGCGTGCTGCCGACCTCGCCCGAACGGAGCCCGAAATTGTGAACGCGCTCAGCTACGCGGAGGCCACCAGGACCCAGCTTGAAGTGCAGGAGAAATACCCTCAATTGGCACACAGGATGTCCATGGCGGGTGCCGCTAGCGCTGCTGCTGCCGCGGGTATGGCGATTCCGAGGTAAATCGGGAAGCCTACTATAAGACTTTAATAAGATTTCCCCTTTCTGCTTTTGTTCCTTTTTGTGGTTAAGACGAGCGAGGAAAGGTGGATGAAGTAGGAAGCGGTTGATGGTGTTCTGTGTAGATACTTTTTATTTTTCCTTTCCTTTATATCCCTACCACTCCCCATCATGATATCGACCATTATCACACTTTTCTTGCCCCCTTTACCCTTTCTACTGTACATTGAGGAGTTTTGGGGGATTCTCCCATTTTGAATCTGACGACGATTGGTTGTGAACCGCCAATCATATTTTCTCTTCCTCTTTCCGACCCGACCTACTAAGCCCATTTTATTTATCTTTTCTTCTTCTCGCTTTTTCTTTATCTCGCGTGGTAACGAACCCGGCCGGCATACAATTCTCGATGGACTGTTAATAATAATGACTCTTCTCTTCTTACATATTTCTTTCACGGCATTTTATAAAATCTGCTTCATATTCTTCTCCTTTTTAAGGCCGCCCTATTTTTACCCCTCAAAATATCTTCCTTTTGTACGATATGACCCTTCTCCCCTCTGACGTCTGTCATTATGGATATAGTATTATCACTTTTTGCACGCTGCAACCAAGAAAAAGGAATAGTATATCTGGAATATATAGCAGACATATTTCTCATAAAATACCTTGACAGTAATATATATATATATCTATATATATACATACCACCCTTTAGATTTATTGTAAGCAAAATAGGGAAGGCCTTGAATATTTTTTTGTTTCTGACATTTCTATTTTCTCCGTTTCTCCGTCTTCCGGATAAATGGCTGCTGCTACGGCTGCGTGTATCTACATGAACCAAAAAAAAGAGAACCACTTGTTTACCCACTACCCCGTTTCTTCTACGTATCTACACCGGTAACTAACTCAAACTGCAATATTAGCTCCCATTTCTTCCATATATATCTATATTAATGGCATAAGATAGCAAGTAGCTTACAGTAATAGGAAAAAGATATTTTATATACCAAAAAGAAGAGACACTCTACTGCGAAGCTTTGGCCTCGGCTCTCTCCTGCTCGAGTCGGACGTAGAAGGCATCACGACGCTGGACCGCGGGGACGTGGTATCCTATGTTCATCCATTCGCATTAACATCACTATTGCCTCTCGGTAGTTTTGCGGGTGTAATTGTATATCATATCGGATCGAGTGAAAAGCTACTACATACCGTACCTGCAATGAAACCAATGTTAGCATCCAATTCGAGTGTCGTTAGAGGTATAAAGAGGAGAGTATGCTTACCACCAAGCCAGTCCGCAGACGGTACCGCCTCCTAGATTCCACGATGTTAGTTTTTCTATTTTTCTTCTTTTCCAGATATGGCCGTATTCTCGGCAATTGAGTGAATGAGTGGGCTGCTATGCCGCGACAGAAATCCGCCCCTTCACTTCCGGCCACTTCCGCCATTGACCACCCTACGGAAGTAAAGTAAACCGGGAGTCTACCCCCTTTCCCTTCTAGATAGCCAAAAACACAGCGGCGGCGATGGGCGGTCGGCGAAAGAAAGGGCGAAGCCAGGCGGGCAGGGCGGGGAAATCAAAAACGTACCGAGGGCAATGCTCAAGTCCATGATGAGACCCTTCTTTAAACGGCCGGTGATCGGAGCGATTGGCATTTTGGCGATTGAATTGGCAGCAGCGGTAGTACCGAGAGAGAGGGAGATAGAAAGATGCTTCCGAGAGAGGTGTAGAGGAAATGTCGGGGCGGAGCGGAGATGTATCGTGCTTTTTCAGACTTTTTTTTGCCTTGTCGTTTCGTTCTCGGAAGTTGGACAGGTGAGGTGAGGTTGGAAAAAACGTGCCAAGACCGAAAAGGTGACGGAAGGAGAACAACACGCTGCGGCGGGCGGGCGGGTCAGGCCACTCTCAGCAGTACCACTTTCGAGCGCTAATGTGGATGCGCGACTACCAGCACCACTATTACCACGGGATGCGATTGGGAACAGGCAGATGGGTGAAGGGATGAGTCGGTGCGATCTGGTGATATTTGAATTTCATTCTCCGGTCTGACTAAGGATCGCGTAAGGTCACTATGGCGACATTCTTCACATTCTTCTGACTCAATTGCTGCCGTATTTCAAGATATTGAGTATTCGGGTGTGCATACACGAGGGGTCATATTGTTTAGTTGGATCCTTTGTGTCTTTCAATAGGATATTAAGATTGGGTTCATTGGACAAGTAAGAAGGTTGTATGTAAAAACTAAGATACCGGATAAAAATAGGCCATACGGATTGGGAAGAAGTGATATAAAAGATATATAACTAGCTAAGATTGCAATTGGAAAGAACATGCGTCATAAGAACATCGAAAGAGCTATAGAACGAGATATCCCTGTATAAACGCCATATATTCGTAGAAACAAAGACCATAAGAAGACAAAAAATAATCAAGGTAGGTTTGAAGTATAGCCAAGCTAATTTGTGTGTGGTCGTAGTTTTGGATGTGTATTTTTGATATTCGTGAGAGAAATTGCAAATAGGATAGATGATGTGTATATTCGGACGGTTGAAGGGGAAAGCATCGATTACATTATTAAAACTTGTTTTGAATTTTGTAAAAGTGATATTTTTAATCTCTCCACGGATTGTCAAACTCGGAACCAGCGACGCTAGACGACTGCTGCGGCTGCTTCGTGGGCGACTTGAAATCCGTGCTATTGTGTTTCCTGAGCGCCTGGCTCAGCGTCTGCACGGTGACGTCGGCGTGCGCGGCCGCTGGGGCTCCGGTTCCGCTCTGTCTATCAGGGATGCTCATGTCCTTCTCCATGCTGAAATCGCTGACGCCGAGCCCCGTTCCAGGCGGGGAATGCGGCAGATGCGGTGGCGTTCGCACGGGCGAGTTCGAGCGCAATGATGGAGAGGTGTTGGTCTGCTTGCTGGGCTGCGAGGTGTCCAGGTTGGTGGAAGAGTAGCCGGCCTGCTCGTTTTCCGCCTGGACGACGTCCGCGAACGAGATGAAGGAGAGGCGACGCTTGTCGGCGGATGCGAGCGATGAGGTGTACCCGTGGCCGATGGATTCTTCACCGCCGCTGTGCGCGCCAGGATCTTCGGCCCAGGGGTTCGAGTAGGACTCCGGGTGGTGCTGCGGGAGGACGGTATGATGAGAGGTGGAGGAGACGATTTCCACGCGGTCAGGGTCGACGCTGCTGTCCGTTATTGTGAGGGAGGTAGCCTCTAGGACGGCGGGAATGTGGTTTTCGGTGGAGAAGTGGGAGGGAATGGAGGGGCTACCGGGAGGGAGGGAAGGGTCTTGGACGTTTCGCTCAAAGATGGAGGAAGTGGAGAGGCGCGGTGAAGTGTTTTTGGAGCGGCGCTGGGAGCCAAAGTGGGAGGATCGGACGGGCGAGACCGGGGAGGTGGTGCTGTTGGTGCCTGTTCCCGCGACCTTGGATTCGGGCGGGGAGATGGTGGTTATGGGAGGTATCCCCGTTGATGTCGGGGTGGTCTTGGAGGAGGCATCGTCACCGGCGGCCTGCTTCTTCTTGCCAAAGTTGAAGAAGCTGCGACGCTTCTGCTGGGTGGGCGTCAGCTGCGCCTTTTCGCTCTCCGCGGCGGCGACAGTGTCCGGCGGGAGGTGTATCGGGTCGGCGAGGGCGGCGCTGGCGGTGGTCATTGTGGGGGTTGGAGTGCCGTCGGAGAGGTCGATGAGAGAGTCTGATATTGGCGGGGAGGAGGAGGAGGATATCTTTGAGACGGTGGGTTGGAGGAGGGAGGACTGGGTGGAGTTTGATGCGGCGAGGACGGGATGGCTGTTCAGAGATGAGACCTCGTCGGAATGGATAGGGGCATCTGCGTATAAATATCTTGTCAATACGATGTCACCGTTGAAGTTGGAGATATAGAATATCAGACGGGAGAGTACGAGGAGGGAGGAGGTTTATATGCGGACTGGGCGGAGGGAGCAGCAAAACAAGGATGGCGAGGCAGATGGCGGAGGGGATGACATAGCCGGCGCACAACAAGTTTCAAGCCGGCGACAAACACCCTGCCCACCCAACGGACCAATAACAGCAGACATCGATTACCTGAGGATCTTGACGTTCAATACAGCATCGAGGATGCATAGGCTGAGGAGGAGGAGGAGGAGGACGAGGATAGCAGACGCAGGAGGAGAGCGTCCTGCGTGATATATAAAAAGGGGAGGCCATCATGGGATATATCATACGGCCGCCGGAAGGAACGAGAGCTCGACCGGGTGACCAGCTGATGCCTTCCCCGACAGACACCGTCTCCTCAAAGAATGTCCCGCCGCCAAACAGGGAAACAGACCGCCTACACGCACGTAGCCTCGGACCCCTCAGGCAGCTAGCTGGGGGGTAAGGAGGAGTAGCTCAGGAACCCTTTTTTTTGGCCCTTCCCCTCCTCTTGGCCGTGCTTCCCTGCTCCCTCATCGTCGCTGGCTCGCTCGCACAATGGAAGAAGATGCTCCCCATCGGCTGGTTTGACATGCATTCTTCTGCCCGCTTTCTCCCTTAGCGGCATGGATCTCATCTCTCGCCACCTGAAAGAGACGGAAGAAGAAAGACAGGAAGAAGGCACCGTAGAATGTTCCTCGCAGCAAGCCGAAACATAAAACGGAACCAAAGAAAGAAAAGAAAAACCGGCCCTTCCGAACAGATAAAAAACTAGAGATCGCGATAACAAATGTCATACATATGCATCCCATATCTTCTTGCCCCGAGGTATCGGAGAGCCCCCCAAATATCCCAGATGTATCGATACACATAATCGCGATTGAAGACACCTAAGAGAGAGAGGGATAACGGGGAGAGTGGGGCCATCGAAGCCCCTCATCCTTCTCATCCAGGCAGAGTTCCACCCGGAACGAGAATTATCCTTCCCCGGCGAAGAACTCATCTAAAAAGGATTCCTATTCTCACTCTCCGAGATACACAGCTGCCGTAGACATCGAAAGCGCTCTTTCTTCACTCTTTCTAGTGGATAATTCCCTATTTCCCTCAAACCAGGAAGAAGAAACCAAAGATAAAAAAAGAGGTCATGCGTAAGAGCAGAGTTTTCTCTCTCTTCGACGCTTGCTGCTCTCCGGCGTGCGTGGAAGAGACAAGCTTCACCGCCCATGTCTTACTCTTCAGGGCACACCGAATCACCGCTACTACCATCCACACACCAAAGCAAAAATGGGGATAAGGGAAAAAAAGTTGAGATAAAAGAGGCTCGACAGAAAACGTGTCGATAGGGTGTGGACCCTGGCTCAGGCGGTACGAGGGGTAGAAACCCAATGCAACCTGATAACGAACGAGCGATGCAAGAAACAGGAGATAGATAGAAACAAAAAGAGCGCAAGTTGAGAAAAATCCGGCTTACCTAGAATCGGGACCGTCGAATCTGTCGAAGGAGCGACCGACTTGCGTTTCCAGAAGAGCGACATGTATCAATCGTTTTATGGGGATTCCCCTCGTGTTTATTTCCCCCGCCTCGTTGATTGTTTATTCTCTTTCGTTTGCGGATGGCTGTTATCTCGTTGCAGTGCCGTGGACGTACGGGTTCGTCGAAAAGGACTTATGCCGTCGCGAAAGAAAAAAAAAAAAAGAGTGAGCCTTTAGACGGGAGGTTGAACGACTCGTTTCGTTTTAATGGGAAGTATTTTTGGGGGGTTTGGTAAGCGTTCTGTGATCTATCGCATAGCCGATGGGATTGGGAGGGATTTGGAATAGTGAGGAGTTGTGTATAAATAAATCCCAACGTCTTGTGCTCGCGAACCGAAGAGGCTGGCTCTCGCCGGGCTGGGTTGAGCTGGTAAAAGTTGCTTTAAATTGAGAATTATAATCCCCCTCCTCAATTCTGTTTCTTACGTGTGAAATGTGTGGGGAAGGACCAATTCGTGCGACCACCGAAAAATAAAAAATTTACTGCTGGTGGAGAAGACGAACAATAACACCGTCGGTGGAAGGAGTCTGGAATAACGATAGAAGGAAGGTGGGTGTAGCAGAAAAAGGAGAGAAGAGAGGAAGTTATTCCCAAATCCGGGGTTTTTTCGACGATAGTCTTCAATTCCTCCTTTTAGTGAACAATAATATAAGGTGACGAGACCAAATGCATATGCCAGGAGAAGCCACAATCACGCACTCTCTCACACTTGCTCAATCACGCTATGACCTGCATGAAGGAGAAAAAAATATTAAAAATTCTCGAAACGGCGAGACCGCGAGCTTGACACTCGTCCGCTGGCTTTGTTCTGCTGCCTAGCGAGCTGTATACCTACGTAATAGATGGACGGAGGCAAAAAGCAGAAGAGAGACAGCTACTAAATCCCAGGTGCAGGTCATATGCAGGGCAGAGATCGGTCGGGTCAGCGTTGTCTTCCTTTTCCTTGTTTCACGTAGCCGCTTTGGTACCTTCGATGACGCCGTGCCGCTTGGCATCCGGTTTTCTTTATTGTTTCCCCTTTCGCACAGCCTCGGGCGCACCAGCCACTAAATATAACGTCCGTGGCTCAGCAAGGCAATAACTGTTGTATTTTGGAGGGGTGTCCTGCGTTGGTCCTTCGGCATGCCTTCTGCGCTTCGGCTAGCCGATTGATCTGGTGCTTGCCGTAGTCGAGGTTTCTTGCATTTCGGAAAACAACTTGGTATTCATGCCTGCCGAGGACACGCTATTGTGCATTAAGTTAGTCTTTCTGTCATGTATTTTTTAATTTCTATTCCTATTTCGGGTTTAATTTCGAGTGTTGAATCGTCGCTTGGTTGAGCTTAACTCTTACTCGTCCAAGCCTTAATGGTAAATAGACCTTGCCTTTGAGGCACGATCGAGTAAACGAAGATGCATTATGCCCAAATGCTTACTCAGTTATACACAGCGAGTACTATTATATCAAAGCCTCATCTGGACTAAATAATCAATTATTTTTGGGGTTTAAAGTACGCGGGAAACGAACCCCAGCCTCGCATAACCGTCGCTGCCACCCGCGCCGCCAACTTAAAAAAGTCCCCATTGGTTCTCCTTTGTGCTCTCGCGATGTACGAGCTCCACAGCTTTTATAACTTCGCTTCGTAGAGGCATAATTGCGCATCGTGCATCCGAATAGCCGTGTAAAATGTATCAAGCAAGATGACGGTTCGCGCTCCGCCCCCGAACGGGGAATTACCGACTCCACGTGCGCGAACACTAAAATACTGAAAATGCTCTCTGAAGTTCCAAGAATGCAACATCGAAGCATCCGAAGCCGCGAATAGGCCAAGGTCCAAGAATTATATATCCTTGGCCGTCCTCTTGGTCGTTGTAGTCCGCCCGCCGCGGTTGCACCGTCTGTCGCTTCGTGTTGTGTGCAGACGGCTGGGCCTGAGAAATGCGGTAGTTGCAGGCTAAGCACCCAAAAGATGTACCCACGACTCGACCCCCCCCCAAAGAAACCACACGAGATGCAACGCTTCGCAGCAGGAACGGGCGGTCTACGCGGCCTTCATGTAACTCTGCCGGAGGCTAGATGTTAAAGGGGCAGCGGTGCCTCGCAAAACGACGATTTTACCTTCTCTTAAGGGTTCTCGTTGACATTTACATCCTACGGCCTACTTAATTATATTTGGACATGCTCCGCCAGAGTGCGTTCTTGCCGGGACTTCAGACAAGAGCGAGACGAGCGAACGCAAAGGAACTCGAGAGTTCTCCGGCGTAACAGGGACACTTCCATGGATTCCGAATCTCAAGACACCAGTAATAATAATCCCGTCGACGAATCCTCTGCCAACAGTCCCACCGACGACTCTGCGGCCAGTAGCTCCACCGACTCCGCAGCCAGCAGCTCAACCGACAGCTCTGCTGCGAGTTCTTCAGTCGTCGACAACAGCTCTGCTGCCACTGGTAGTCCCGTCGCTGTCGAAAACGTCGCCAGTGCTGCGGTTGTACCCAACATTGCCAGTCTCACCACTGCCATGTCACATTCTGCAGCCGCCCAACTCTGTCCTGATAATTCCAATGACTGTCTCCTCAGAGCACTCTTGGATCTCCAGGTCGCGCGGGACGTTGCGAAGACCCAGGAGGTAAACTGGGACCCTATCAATGTTGCCCTCACCGCTGTCATCGGTGCGTTAGCACTCATTATTGCCATCTTGGCGATATTCCAGGGTCTTCTAGCTGCGGGACCCGGGAGACTAAAGGCGAGTCAGACGGCCATTGGCAGATATAGTCGGTTCTCGAGAACGCATTTCTCATGGTTCGAGATGCGCGTTCGGTCGACCGCGTACACTCCCATGATTGACTCGTATGCTTTGTTCCGCCTGAAATCCAAGCCGGTGAGAGAATCACCCACAAGTGACGCTTCCTTTGCAGACTACTCTGAAAAAGACGTGAGCGTCTCCAATGAGAAACGCCGCCTTCAGTTGCGAGAGCCGCAGCCCCCCGCGGGATGGTTGATTTTACTGGAATACATCCACCTCGCAGATTACGAAGGTTTCTCTAAAGTGGCATGTCACACGGACTACCTCCCGCAGGATCTTTACGCACCACCTGCGTACGCCGACGTCTTTGCCATCACCGTTCTCGCCTTGGTATCTGGCTGTAACAGCTTGCAGATGGATGGTAACTACCCACGCGTTCAAGGTTCAAGGTCTCAGCTCTACTTCAGAGATCACCCGCAGCTGGGCGATGTTGCCGTTTACGAGCACTTCCCCGGCCGGATGGACGGGACAGAGTCGTGGCACGAATGTGACACTTATGCTGCCTTGCGGTATGCAAGCGGTGAACTCCTCTGGGACGACGATCTACTCGTCACTGACAGGTTCTTCCGCCTAAACGGAAACTACAGCGGCATGCATGATATCCACTTGCTGCCAATCTTCAAGAAAATGAGACGCATGTTACCGGGCATCATGGAGCTCGAGGACTCAGTCTACTCCACAGCTCTCGGCGTCCTTCCTTGCCTTAGCGGTCTTCTGCTCTGCTCCGTCCACGTCCGTGATGCTGTCGCCTTTGGCGTAGGTATCCAAGAACCCAAAAAGGTGCTCCGCCAGCTCGGCGAAGCAATGGGTATCCTCCCCCGTGAACGCGGCTGCGACGCCTTCATCTGCGAAATCGAAGAAGAATTCAAATTCCATGGCTTCGACCCTATCGACGACCCCTACTACGCCCTCGTCCCCGCCGACAAAGGACCCTGGTTAACTCAAGCGAACGCAGCCCTCTCCTTCGACTACGAGGGTTGCTACGACACAATCTACCAGTTGGACTCCCACGGCCGCAAATTGAAAACCCCTGTTGTTTTCCGCCACAACCTGATTAAATCACTCCTAGACTGGCTGGACAGCCCGGATCCGTGGGTCGATCCCGCAGTCTACAGCCAACACAGTGGCGGGCTCATGATCGATGCTCTCAACAAGATCTTAGGTTTCTACGGTACCCCCTACGCCGTCGCTGGCTTCTGGGATCTCCTGAGCGAGCCGTCGCTTCGGGACAATAACACCCGGACGCAGCACCACACGATCAAGGAAGTCAAGTCGATGGATCAGTTGAAGGGACCGAGACCGGAGACCGTGTCGATGAAGTTTATCAAACATGTTTTATGGTTGCGGGCTGTTTGTTTAGTGGCGTTTTTGGCCTCGCTGCCGGATACCTCCCCGTTGGTTGATACGGAACTTGGGCAGCGAATTTTGCCGGTGCTGTAGACATTTTTATAAGGGATTTTATTTTCTTCTTTTATTTTCTCTACAACAAACTTGCTGTCTGGTATGGTATGGTATGGCGAACTGTATGCATTTACTGGTTCGGAAATAGATAAAATCAGGAAAAACTTTGTAGTAACTAAAATAGATAAATATACCATTCCGTATTCTTGGGTTAAACTAGATCTATTTTCGGTTTTAGACACCGAACTCTACATTGATTTCTGTGACTTGATTCATTCCTGATTCTGAGAATTCATGATTCATGAATCTTTGGTTGATATGATCTATCAATACTAGGGCGTGCAGTTCTACAACACAAAAAAGTGTAGCAAAGGGGAGTAAGTATCCATCGTGGCATCGGAACCGAGATCAGATGGCCATCGATGGAACCGAGGGTGGGCGGATGCGAGGGACTCGGGTTTTCTATCCCGTGTTAGATACCAAAACTACACTTCAATGGCAGATCTGCATACATTTAAAACGTTAGTTTCCTTGGTTTCGGCTATTCTCTCGTCTTATAAGGTTAATAAAACCTCTATATACGCGCTGATTGGTGCTAGAGTAAATTTACAAGAGAGAAGTTTTATAAAAGTCCCTTAAGCCTGTCCGCGAAAGTTGAGATTATTTCTGAGGGGGTTAGGGAAGGGGGTGAATAATAAACTGTTATTGAGGCGTACGCGTCAGTAGCGGACTAATGCATCTATAGTATGTTGGGAAGGAGAATTGGTATGCAAGATTGCAGCAGGTATGCCGGTATTCCGAACAAAAGAAATCTACGTTGCTAGAACCCGGTTTCATACTCAGGTTATGGATGATTATTGGCTAAAGGAAGTAAGTATTAACTAACTTGGATAATTCGCTAGGGCCGAGGATGTTTGAGGATCAAATGAGTTTTCGTGGCTATATTAGTGCCATAATTAATTATAAGAGTCCTGGACTGTTTGTAGAATAAATATGACCTAGATTGAAGAACTTCTACAATTTATCATTCAGCCTGCTGGATGCTGGGAATGTAGCGCATAAGGCCACAACTGGCTAGTGAGCGAAGGTTTAAAATAATTTATAGATGCTGATTCCAAAGTGGGTATTATTCGATATCACTATGCATGTGGATTCGATCTCGGGTTTTATAGTTAACCAAAATATATCAAGCTAAGCAAGGAGCTTAGGCACTTTTAATTAGCTAACGAGTTATAGTTTCGCGTCGTCGACTTGTTTTCAGGATATTAGTATACCGTACTCGGAGCGTGTCTGATTGGGAAACAGTGCAGCTTATAAAGAGTATCATCATCACGCCACTGAAATATTTAAAGTACTTTCGAAACATAAAGTTTAACCTGGAATAGTCTATGCTATAGGGCTTGGTTTTATAGTTACTTCTGGGTGCTTAGTATTCCTTGTTTCCGAATGCTTATTCAGTGCATACACTTCCTGCCGATAGAAGTACGCATAAAAAGTCTTAGCAGATCGACTCTCGTTAGCGCGCTAAGCATGAAGTTTTATGCTCTTGCAATATATATGATCCGAACTCCGTAGATAGCTCGGGAAGTCACAGGCACGGCACCCTTCATTTGATACCTTTTACGGGATTCGCATTGATTTTTCCAGGCTGAAATGATGTTTGCGTTGTAGTTGTTCGGGAGCGCTGGCGCCTTTCGCGAATCACCCCCCGACAGTAGCAGTCGCTCCCGCGACAGTCGAGCCCAGATCTAGCTAGCAGATTTAACGTCATTCGCGAGTTACCTCGTCCGTGCTGTTTTTCTATGAAAGGTTAGAAACTGAATGTATTTACCCGATCGAGTAATTCCGGGCTTTCCGTCTGAACAACATGCCCTGGAGAAATTCACGATACCAGATAGTATGTGTGACTAGGTGTGCAACTGAGTTCAAATAAATAGCCCTGAAGGTCTCGTAATAGTGATTTTTATTTTTTTGGTTTACATCTTCTATCTAGCTAGCTATCGTCAGCTGTTATAAATACCGGATTATCTAGCCAATTATTCGCTAAAGATATTGATAAACTTAGCGATATCGACAACTAGATTCTGCGATATGGCATCGTCAAAGAAGCTATATCTTCTGAGCGCGTAAGATATCGATTTATCAATAATATCTAACTATTATCTAGCTGACTCGTATCCGTGTTAGATTCTTTGCCCTAGGAGCTATTGCATCCCCTTCACCTGTTGCCGATGCCGACACATCGGGCTGCACTGAGTTCCCGCTCCATCTCGAATTAAATTTCCAATCCTGCCCATCAACCTGGGATAAATGTTGCCCATACATTTGCGTTGAAGTTGAGGGGCCAAAATGCTTCCTCAAACCGATCAAGAAAGCGAAGAATGGGAGTGAGGCAGCTTGTTGGCCGTGCGCCCAAAGCAGTGGCGGTAGCGGAATGATGGGGGCACCAGGTCCTCCGGGCCCTCCTGGTATTGCATCTGGACCCCCATCTGCGGATATCGTAAACAATGGTATTTAAATATGAGCTTTCTGGTACTTGATTCTCGTCGGAAGCTAATATCTTGGTTATAATAGAAGCCGCAGCTTCAAATGCGGGAGCGAGACCCACGGATCTTGTTGAGGTGGCAGCCGCAGAGGCTACTTCGTCATCATCATCGTCTTCGTCACCCTCATCTACGAAAACACAAAAGACAGCATCCACGACTAAATCGCCAGAATCATCGTCCTCACCCCAGTCTGCAGTTGGCGCTGCAGCTACAACATCACCCGCAGCGAACATCGCCTCCAAGACTTCGATAATCTACATGAGCAACGCAGCGCTTCTCGGCATTCTCAGTATTATGCTGATGCTCTAGATGCTCTTTTTTGTAATATAGTTCATGTCCATAATACCACTTTTATCGAATGCCTATTTGAGCCCCAACTGTCCAAATATGATCTTAAACTCCAGTATATGTGTTGTTCGGGTCTACCTTCTGTATCGACGAATAGCATATCCGGGGACAGGGATCTTTCATCCCGCTAACCAGGTTTGTGTCTTCCAACAATCTGGCTGAGACAACACGGCCGTG
Source organism: Dactylellina haptotyla (assembly GCA_031310005.1). NCBI lineage: Eukaryota > Fungi > Ascomycota > Orbiliomycetes > Orbiliales > Orbiliaceae > Dactylellina > Dactylellina haptotyla. Next base: position 761,903 of record CM062380.1, on the reverse strand, counting down.
CACGGGATTCTCTATTACGATAAGGGAAAATATAACAATATCGCCAGCGCAATCATATCGTTCAGAAGTGTCACTTTTTACTTTGTCTAGAAACGGAGATGTAGCTTGGATATATATTTTGCACTTGTGTTCTATACGGCAAAATACTCTTTACATGTACAATGGAAACCTATTTGATCAACAATCTAAACCTAAACTCCGCCGACCCGAGGCAAGCAAGCAACAGTAGTAATAAACAGGATAAACGACTAGTTAATATGCGAGTTTCTTAAGCTACGGGTTTCTTAGCAACGACTCCTTTCGCCGCAGGCTTCTCAGCAGGTTTCTCAGCGGATTTCTCAGCGGGCTTCCCAGCGGGCTTTTCGGCTGGCTTCTCAGCCGTTTTTCCAGTAGGCTTTTCGGCTGGCTTCTCAGTCGTTTTTCCCGCAGGCTTTCCGGCTGCTTTTCCAGCCGGCTTCTCAGCTGGTGCCCCAGTTGGTTTCGCAGCTGATGTCCCTGCTGGTTTCTCAGCCGATGCCCCAGTTGGTTTCGCAGCTGATGCCGCAGCCGATGCCGCAGCCGATGTTCCAGCTGGTGTCGCAGCCGATGTTCCAGCTGGTTTTTCAGCCGATGTTCCAGTTGGTTTCGCAGCTGATGCTCCAGATGATGTTCCAGCTGGTTTCGCAGCTGATGTTCCAGTTGGTTTCTCAGCTGATGCCCCAGATGAAGCCCCAGCTGGTTTCTTTGCATCCTTTAGATCCGTGGGAGTCTTATCTGCTCCTGGATTCTCTCCTGCTTTCTTTGCATCTTTCAATTCTGGGTTGATTTTCTTAGTAATATCGGGTTTTGATGCCTCGATCTTTGCAGCATTCTTATTCGTCGGAAGGTCCTGAGCATTCTTGCCCCAGAAGCTGTTCTTTCCGAATTTTCCGAATTTTCCTTCTTTCTTCAATTTATTCGTGTCTGCTGGCGCTGGAGGGGCGACAGCAGTGGCGACTTCTTCACGGACAACAAGGGCTGGCGAGTCGCTATCTGCAATTGGGATGGCGAGAGCCACCGCGGCACTTAAGTTCTCCTGTTAGTTTGGCAAAAAATGAGGACTGGTATAGTAGGAGGTAAATTCATACCCTGTGAAGGTCAGAACGACCGCAACAGCTTTGGTCAAATGCATCTTGTATATATATTGTGTGAACAGACGGGTAAAGAACGTGATAAATTTGGTAAAGCAGACTTAAAGAGAGGACAGATAAAAAGAGTGAATTTTCTGCTTAGCCAAGAGACAAAGGATCCGTCTCTTGCTAGCAACCTACCGGGAGGTTGATCTCTTTTATATACAGATTAAAATATTACTCTGGCTTCGAGCGCTTGTTCAGTGAAACCGCGTCTAGATATCGCGAGCAATGGATTCCGATATGTCGAAGGTGTAAGCGAGGTGTTGTCTCGTAGCTCAAGGACCTGGCTTTAAAATCAGAGCTTTCGCTTGCAACCCGCACTTTGTGCCTTTTCTATACCTGTTCTGGATCAAATATACACTTCGGCTCGGCTATCGTAACCCAATTTATTAGCGTGCATGAAAAACCGACATCAATTCCCTGGATTTCGATATTCTTGAATGCTTCTAAGCGAGACCCGGATGCCAGCTTGATAAGATTAAGGTATTATGATACTATCTGGGATTCTGGTGCGGTTAAAGGTCGCGAAGGAACGTGCAACAGCGTCTATGGGAGCAATATTTTGCGATGCCATTTTCATATGCCAGGGTGTCTAACGACATATCTGGCCAGATAATGCTTCTTAAATCTTACAAAATGAGGAAATTTGTATTTCTATCGCAAAAGCTATTTTCGCGATTTCCAGTGCTACGCGTTTACTCTATAAAATTCTGTAAATTTTTGCAAATTTGATGGACTAGCAACAGAAATGTCAAAAATCAAATATTTCTAAGTAGGCGGATATCTAGGATAATTCCTGGTGCATTGCCGCGCCGCATTTAGGTCGTAATCCAGATACATGCACACTACTATTCTCGCTTGTTTAGAGTACGGGAGCTAAGCATGGTACTGCCTTCTTCGTCCCTGCACTATCCCTTAATTATGAACAAGGTATTCTCTTCTCCCCAGCCCTCCTAAAATCTTAAGAACATGTTGTCACTTCTTTGGAACCCTGGATTGGATCTAAGACAAGGATAAATCTCAATCACAGGGTTTAGATCAGATAATCGCTTTTTCCATTGAACACAGTTTTTTACATGTGTATGTAGAAGTAAAAGAAAATCCCAATTCCGTGTGAACGTAATAACAACCAATATAGCAAAAAAAGATGCAATTTCAAGCTGTGCTGTGTATGTGCGTATTGCAAAAACCAAATTTTAACCCATAAACGCCAAATCTCCTGTAAGCCGTCCGCTCTATACATACAAGGAACGAAAATAACAGATGAAATCCCATGAAAACCCCCCTATAAACTCCAAAGATACGATTCCTATACTCTACAACCAGAGGCACCAACTCTTTGCTCTGGATTGCTGGCTTACTATTGCCTTTAATAGTAGCCATCATCGCCGTAGCCATCATCCTCTGGCTCGTCCTTCTTAGGACCGTTGGGACACTGCGCCATCGCATCCTTGAGCGGATTATTATCCTTCTTGGTATTGGTGTTGGCGAGCTTGCAGGCAGCGTACTGCTTATCGCACTCAGCCTTAAGGTCTTTCGAGGAGTAGCAGGTCTTCTTTCTGCCACTTCCAGAGCAGACCTTCTGCTTGGTATACTCGGCGTAACATTTCTTCTGCTGTTCCATACAACCGTTCCAGCAGGCGGACTGGAAGTCCTCAATGGTATACTTGTAGCTGGTTCTGCAGTTGGTATTGATGCCTGCGAGTCTGATGAGAGTATAGCTAGATTTGGCATCTGGAGTCCAAACAATAGAAGGCTTGAAGCCACCCAATGGGTATGTGAAACCCTTCTTCTTTTCGCTGTCGGAGGCCATTGGCATGATGCAACAGCTGTCTGCTGGTGGCTGGGTCTTGATTGGGTTGGCTGGCGTGGTCTTGGTGGTGATGACAACAGTATCCGTCTTAGCACCGGTCTTAGTGGTGGTTCCTGGGTTTTCTCCGGGAACAGTAGTAGTAACGGTGATTTTGCCAGTTGGGGCTGGAGGAGAAGAGGCAGGCGTGGTGATAATAACTGTGTCGGTCTTATCACCGACGACGGTGGTTGTGCCCGGTGTTGGACCTGGCGTTGTTTGGGTGACTGTCGTTTTGCCTCCATCTGGTTTTTCAGTTGGCTTCTCGTCTCCCGGAACGGTAATAATGACAGTATCAGTCTTATCGCCAGTCTTAGTAGTTGTTCCTGGCTCTTCGGCGGTGACTGTAGTCGTTACAGTGACCTTTCCTGTTGGCTTCTCTTCGCCTGGAGTGGTGATAACGACGGTATCGGTCTTGACACCAGTCTTAGTGGTCGTTCCTGGTTTTTCTCCAGAAACCGTCGTTGTGATGGTTACCTTTTCGTCCTCTGGTTTATCAGTTGGCTTTTCGTCGCCTGGAACAGTAATGATAACGGTATCAGTCTTGTCACCGGTCTTGGTGGTAGTTCCCGGCTCTTCAGCAGTAACCGTCGTTGTAACGGTAACCTTGCCCGTTGGTTTATCGTCACCTGGAATGGTAATGACAACAGTATCGGTCTTGACACCAGTCTTAGTGGTTGTTCCTGGATATCCGGTAACTGTTGTTGTGACGGTCACCTTATCGTCTTCTGGTGTATCGGTAGGCTTTCCTGGAGCAGGTGTGACGGTGATTATGACAGTATCGGTCTTAACACCGGTCTTGGTGGTAGTTCCTGGTTCCTCATCAGTCACTGTTGTCGTGACTGTTTCTTTAACATCCTTCGGCCCCGGCTCAGTTGGCTTTGGGGTAGTCGTGATGACAACGGTGTCAGTCTTATCACCCTCTTCGGTAGTAGTTCCTGGCTCATCGCCGGTGACAGTGGTCGTGACTGTCTTCTTAGGCGGCTCAGTGATAACAACAGTATCAGTCTTGGGACCGGTCTTCGTAGTTGTTCCAGGCTTTGTGCCAGGAGTGGTAATGGTTGTGACGGGTTTGGGACCATCTGGTGTAATAGTGATGACAACAGTGTCAGTCTTATCACCCTCCTCCGTGGTGGTTCCGGGTTCCTCGCCGGTAACGGTGGTTGTGACGGTTGTCTTGGGTGGTTCAGTAACAACGACGGTATCAGTCTTGGGACCTGTCTTGGTGGTTGTTCCTGGTTTGGTACCAGGAGTGGTAATAGTTGTAACCGGCTTGGGGCCAGTGGGGGTGACGGTGATGATGACGGTGTCAGTTTTATCACCCTCTTCGGTAGTAGTTCCTGGTTCCTCGTCGGTAACAGTAGTGGTCACCGTCTTCTTAGGTGGTTCAGTGATAACAACAGTATCGGTCTTAGGGCCAGTCTTGGTGGTTGTTCCTGGTTTGGTACCAGGAGTGGTAATAGTTGTAACTGGCTTTGGACCCTCTGGGGTGACAGTGATGATAACAGTATCAGTCTTGTCGCCTTCGACGGTAGTAGTTCCCGGCTCCTCATCCGTCAATGTTGTTGTAACGGTCGTCTTGTCTATAGATGTAGTGATAATAACGGTATCAGTCTTCTCGCCGGTCTGAGTTGTAGTTCCCGGCTCCTTTCCACCCGTAGTGATCGTGGTAGTAACTTTAGGAGGTTCGGCGTTGCACGTATCAGACTCAGCCAGGTTGGGATTGAAGTATATACTCATATACCACGGAGCACCGCAATACTGGTAATCTTCTTTGGCAATTGAATGCTGGACTTTTGCGGATGCGGAACAGAGGTATGTGCAACCATTGTTATCTGCTGGATAGTCTTTGTGTCTTTGGATCCAGTAGTTGGCAATTTTACCACCGCACCAACATTGGTCGCCGGTCCACTGGCCACCAGAGGCTGTCATACCAGAGTATGCGAAACCCTTGCTTGCACAATGCTCGAGACATGAGTCTACTGACAAGTTATCGGACACGGATCCGATCCAGTAGGCCAGGGTTGTGGCTTCAGTGAAATAAAAGCAGCCAACATAGTCATAGCCAGCGGCAGCTTCACCTGGATCGTAATCCTTGTAACAAGGATCCTGATAGATTGTGAAGGTAGTTTTGCCGCCGCACTTGTTGATGTCGTAGTTCGTGCCGCCTTCGCCTTCACCGCATGGAACATCACATTTCGACTCATTGGATAGTCTATCATCATCGGTAACACCATTACCGCACAAGCACTATCACCGATATTGATTAGTATAAATTAATTTTTGAGTTGATGCAAGATACAACTTACCGATTTAACACCGCTATCACCCTTGATACCGGCGAAACGGAAACCAGCACCCTTGCAGTATGCGAAGCACAGTCCCATGCTGAAAGGCATAGCTGCACCAGACTCCTTCTTCCAAGCCGCATTGTTGCAAGAACACATGCCGGTGTTGTACCATAGAGCGGTATCACCGGAATAACAACTAAACACAAAGTTAGTATTCGGTGGGTAGCTAAAACTTGAATGAGAGTTTGTAACTCACCCGATTTTTTTCCATGGCGTGAAAGTTTCATTGGCAGCCGGGAAATACCAAGTCACAGGCCAGCCTCTCTTATCAAGGCCGTTGGATCTTGGTAATATATCAGCTACAATAGCCGGAGCGGCCAATGCTGAAGCAGCAAAGGCAATCACCGTAGAGGTGATAAGATCGAGGGCGCGCATATCTTAGACTTTGCTTGTATGTCTTCTACTCTTTGTTATATATAAAAGAATGAATATATCTATAGAGAAAGAATAAAGAAAGAATATGTAATGATTGTGATATTTGTCAAAGGAGTGTGACAAACTAAACGAGAGGGAAATGAAGAAGCAAATGAATGAAAGGGTAGCACCTATAGATGCCGAGCCCAAAGGAATGGATGGTGAGAAGAGAAGATGGTATACTGGGTGGCGCTTTCGCCCATTTTATAGATATGAAGCTGCAATGGTATCGTCCTTTGTGATTGAACTTGTAGGGACCAAGCTGGCTTGTGCTTTTCGTTGTTGAGGGAGGATCCTGGTATAATCTCGAATAAACTTTTTGTTTCCCCTCGGATGAATTCGATAGGGGAGGGCTATCCAGGTCTCAGTTTAATTTGGGATGCTGTAAGAAAATCGAGTTATTCGAAAAGTGAAGATCCTCCACAAGATTATTGGACCGGGATAATTGAGGCGAGAATAAACAAAAAGTTAAGCTGTTTAGGTAGTCGGGCAAGTCGCCTAACTCTAGGTTAACCTAATCGCGGGGTGGGGATATCTTTGTTATCGAGGCCAGTGTGTTCCGTATTAATCGATATGGGAGCTTAACTCCCGCGTTCTCCTTAGTGAAACAAGAAGGAACGATATTTTATCTTGCAACCCGGCACAGAATACTTAGTTGTGTGCACCGGGGACGTTGAGGCGTGCATATGCATTGATGTGTTCTCTGTGTAGTCCTACCGCATTGACGAAGAGAGGGGGGCATTTTCGGTTCTTCACTTGTCGGGGAGCGGTAGGCGGCGCCAAGGACTAAATCTTCGTAGAATCCGGGGCGTTCAATATGGGTGGTCGGTTGGGTGGCCAGCTTTGACATTTCTCCGAGTTGGTGTGTGTTACCCAAAGTAGCCGCCAAGCCATTCGGGAAGACATTGGAATATGTGTGCATTCCTTCATGCATGTGGTGGGAGTCAAACATGGTTTCAATGTGCTTTGTAGGTGTATACCAGTATATGTTCCTTTCCAGGTTAACAAAGTCGGAATAGGGGAGGAGTGGGGGACGTACTTCCGGGCTCGAAAGTTTTGAAAGCTTAAAGTAATATCATGAGATATATCACAGGTATATCATATTTCGTATCATATGAATATGTATATGTACGTATGTATGTATATATAGACATATCATTATGCGCAACGATGCATAAACTTGGTGAGGACTGTTACACAGACATCGATAAGTCATTTATAGGAGCTCAAGAGAAAGGTGGGATGGTTTAATAACGAAGGACTAGTAGAGGCGAGTTTACAGCCGGCCAGGAAGAGGGCAAGGTAAGACTGCGGATGCAAGGAAGGGCTGGAGGGACAGGGAGATGATCGATCATGAGGCGTTGAGGGGCTTAAGGGGGGCCACCTTGGTGGCGTACGGAAGCTAGCTTTGAAGACGTTTAGTTGTCTATATCAAGGTATTTCATCACGCCCAAGACCTGGCGAGCCCTTGAAGACTGGTATGTTAGGGTATGCTAGATACAGATATGGATAGCTATCGATAGATAGTTAGGAGCAAAGGGAGAACGTGCCAAGAGACGCTGAGAGAGGCCTTCGGAGAGAGCACCATGCAGTCTCGTAACAGACTTAGCACCACGGTAGCATATTCCAACGAGAAGAACTGCGAAGTCCGAACGCCAGCAGCCAGCAGCCAGCAGCCCGCACGTGGATCGGCGGGCGGATCAAACAACGTGGACGTATCGATAGAGCAACCTCCGCCGCAACGCGCTTCCGAAACAGGCTGCCGATCCTAACAGATCGCTGCTGTCGCCACAACACCCCAACCCGGAATTCTCAACAAGGGAATCCGCCCATTTTGTGTTGGCCCCGGATTCGCCTTTGCAGCTTCGGCCTCCAAGCGGGAAGTCGAGCACGAAACTGGTCAGCGGAGGAGGACGTCGCGTTTAAAGAGCCATTCGATCCGCAGGAGCAGGCGAATCAGAGCATAACGCTCCTACACAGCCTCTGCAAAAACCGGGTCCAGCTAACTCCTACCGCTTGGCACTGCTGCTCAATACGGTCGAATCGAACCTCTGGTGCACTTTTGTGTTGAAGCTGCCCATTTCAACCACCGAACTCTCAGCACACCACAACTTTGTCCGGGTACAAGACCGCGCTAAACTATAGCGCGAGCTGCTTCGTGATCAAGTAAGATCCTGATTGAGAGCCTTCAATCACAATCAGCTAGCATCACTAGACAGCATCCAGTATGGTCAGTAGAGCGTTGGTTAATGCGTCCGCCAACTTGCACAACTGTCCTTCGGCAGTCACAGGGTCTCGCCACTTAGATGTTGGCGTTCCCACTTACCTATCGTCCCTTCTATCTGTAATCTAAGCATAGCTACGCACAATTTCTTCGACCAACCACGCCGCTAGGCAGAATATCGGAACGTCACTGTTTTCTGGGCATCCGCTTGCGATGCTGACGTACAAGGAATATCAAACTGGTATCTATAGACGCTGTTATATGGAGTATCACATAACTCTGCAGAAGATAGAGGAGCTATAAATATGCTCTTGACCACCAGGCTTCCTCAAAACCTCTTTTTACTTCAGCATCAAGCGGCAAGCAAGTCACTGACTGCATTCCCTCCTTCATCACTCTCCAGATCTTCACTCTTTTAGATCTAGTCCTTCCTTGGAATATACATTCTTTTGTGTCAAAGCTCATTTTCTCACCCTTTGAAGAAATCATTTCCCTGATATCCAATCTATAAAAAAGGACATTTCAAAATGCATTTCTCTACTTTGGCTGCTTGCAGCGTGTCCCTTTTGGCCGCCTCCGTCGCTGGTCACGCCAACATTCTTTCCGCCCAGGGTCTCAAGGCTGGTGTTCAAGCCGGCCCAGTCGGTCTCGTCCTCGGTCTCGACCCCTCCACTCCACGTAACGGTGCTGCCATCGACCCAAATCAGCGTGATGTCACCATCTTCCTTCAGAGGACCATGTCCATCTGGGCTGGTTGCGGTCAATCTATCCTTTCTGGTGTCCACAAGCCAGACGTTATGATCCCCAAGTTGGTCGCCAAGGGCCAAATCGCTCAGGCTCTCGCTGGTGGACAGCTTTTCATGGTTCTCCATCAAGTTAACGGTGATGGTAACGGTCCATTCACCTGTGGTATCGACACCCTCGCCACCGCTGGAAAGGGCTCCTTCAAGAAGATCGATATCGCCAAGCAAGTTCCAGGACAGAACCCAACTCTTAATGCCGTCGTCACCACCCAGTTCCCATTGATCGTCAACATTCCAGAAGATATTCAGTGCCAGGGTACCTTCGGTACCAAGAAGAACATCTGCCTTATCAGATGTCAGAACTTTGCCATCAACGGACCTTTCGGTGGTTGCATTCCCTTCGAGTTGGTCACCTCCCTCAGAGCCTCCTTCAAGGAGAAGCGTTCTGAAGATGACGTTGAGAAGAGATCCGAGGACGACGTTGAGAAGAGATCTGAGGATGATGTTGAGAAGCGCTCTGAAGATGATGTCGAGAAGCGCTCCAGCGACATGACTAGACGCGAGGCACCATCTCCAGATGTCGAGCCAGCTGCTGATGATGACCAAATCGCTAAGATGATGGCCAAGGCTACCTCCGGCATCGTCCAGAAGCGTGACGATGAGGATACCGCCACTGAGGCTACCGCTGAGGCCCCCGCCGAAGCCTCCGAGGCCGCTAAGCCAGCTACCTCTGATGTCATTGCTGCCTTGACTGAGGGTGATGATGTCCCAGCTGCCGAGTTGGAAAAGCTCAAGGCCACCGTTAATAAGCAGGCCGACCAGGGCAAACTCCCAGAGAAGCTCAAGACTGAGGCCAAGAAGCACAAGGGCAACAAGTTCGGCTGGAAGAACAAGGCCAAGGGTAAGCGTCCACCAGCTGCCCCAACCAAGGGTGCTTAAGCGTGTGAAGTAATAGGGCGGTTTAGTCACGATAGGGCGCAGAATAGTATCCCGGATATGAACAGTGCGTCTTTTAGTGTATTTTAGTGATGGTCACAAAGGTGTTTAGGTTAAAAGTGATATCACATAACGAATTTGTAACGATTTATTTTCTTTTGTCACCAATAGTTCCCTGTTACTTTCTTTTTTGGTCGGGATTACGATTAACGAAATGAAAATTACGATTGTGCATAGAGAGGTAGTTCTGTTTAAATAAAAAATATTTGAAAACATATAACAATCCCAATCTTTCCTATCACAAAGAATGAACTTTGAAACTAGTACTGCAAAGAGTCTCTGATTTTAGGCCCAATAATTAGAAATTATTCCCATATGAAATCAAATACAGTTAACCCATCTTCTTTGAAAATTGGGAACGATCTACATCCCGACTTTGAAATCGGCCTATGAGCTCTGCGCCTCTTCAACGGCTTCAACTTGTAGTATGATCATAGTGACCGACAACGCCAAGCTGACGTCGAGTTGTTAAAGACAGCGCGGCTTCGGAATACTAATAAAATCGAACTTTTGCTGATCACTGTGGAAAATTTCACGCCCAATCCGGTGTTATAGCGACCGGCCTCTATATCTCGGATGCTTCTACTTTTTAGAAGTCACAATGCTAAGTAAAGCTTAAGGTATCTTAAAAAAGTGATAACCGAAGCGATGCCTCGATATCACTCATGAAACATTAATACGTAGCAAGACTCGGATGCTAACTTTAGCTTAAATTTTGTTTCAACGGGTGGGGAAGCCTGGATAGCTTAAAGTTATGCATATAAGGACATCGCTTAGTCTCCATAGGATCGATTGCGAACCTTAATTCAAATTTGGGATTAAAATTGTCTAGAAAATCCTCGTTTGATAGCTGTTGCCGAACCGAGTCTTATCAACACAACAACGAGAGAGGTCCAGATTTCTGTGGCTTGCGATGAGCGGTTGGGTTGTCCCGAAATGGCTCGACTTCGTCTGGGTTTTCCTGCCATTTGCCATCAACATTTCCAGGTTGGTATGAAATAATTGTTCTTTCCTACGCTTATTACGCTGCAATAAAGCTATTACTCAATTATTCAAATCCGGGGTGAGATTCGATACGAGGTGCATTAGATGCGGAATACTGCATGCGTTAATACGCCGTATATTGAAGACACCTTTGAATTCCTAATTTCCCCGGGTGGTCTGTGCCCATTCTCACAAACCAGCACTTTCTGACTGGAGAAGATCGCAGGTTGGGGATCTAAGTTGAGTATTCAGACCGGTTCTAAAACCTCAGTTGCTACAAAACACAAATGTCATCTCATTATTGTACAAGAATACGTACTCTCAAACAACACAATTGTGTGACCTTATTGGTGATATTTAACGCACGATCCAGTGGCTGCATCTAGTGAAAGGCAGAGCCTTAAATGGAAATTCATATCTGTACGTCGCTAAAGTATTCTCAACCTACCGCTTAAATCCAGAGGTGGCTTTGAATGGAGCTTCCACGAAAGGCAACTTCATACTAACTCGGCTATGGGGGTCGGTGAAAAGTACTCAAGTTAAAAATGTGCCTAGATCCGAATTAAATAAACCAGATCCGACAATTCATGGCTGTGTCTTGCCGCGTCTAAGCCCGTGTAACAATAGGGGGGTTTTATGGTAAACTGGTTGCAGGATACGGGTAACTGGTCTTTTCTGGCGTGCAGAAGATAACAAAATTACGCGAGCAACCAATTCAGACTGCGACAATCTGATTAAAGAAGGCGTATCTAGCCTCCTGTCCCACTATTCGATAACGCCTGAATGCCTCATCAATTCTTTTAGACTAGAATATTCTGATACCAAGAGTTTAAGCTTATAATGTTACCTATCCGGATATGCCGACGACACCTATATCAATATCAACGTGTTGATGGCCTCGCAAGCAACCCTGGCAAGATTCGTCCATCCGAAAGAATTTGTATATAAGGAATGGGTTTTCTTCGCATCATCTAACTTTCTTCTACCATGCTCTTAGCATCAGCAAAAGCCATTCGCTCATTTATTCTACAGTCGCTCTCTTACATTGCCAGTCCTTCATTATAGAATTTTTAGCTTTAGTTTATCAGCTACTTTTCATTGGAACCGATCTAAAGAGCGATAAATACTAGAAACCATGCGTTTCTCCAATTTGATTGCTTCGGCAATCCTTTTGGCAACTGCGGTCCATGCTATCCCTGACGTATCCGTAGGTTCGGGTCTCGTAGCAAGAGATCCTATGCCAGGCAAAAAGCCAGTCGCGAAATCACCAGCAGCGGCCGCTAAAGCAGCCCCTGCGGCAAAAGCACCAGTAGTCGTTGCCGTAGTGGCAAAAATGCCAACTACCCCACAGCTGGCTTTCCCTGCTGACAATGGCGATATAAAGCCATGGAAATACGTTGGGTAAGTCGGTTTAAATCAAATCAGAACAACGCGCAAAGGCTAATGCTTTTTATTTTAGGTGTTATGCCGGAGAGGTTCAATTGACTTTCAACACTGGCATGTGTTCTTGCCAGAATCATGCTTGGAAGGGAACTGGTATGCCACCTTTTACTATGGAGAAGTGTATAGCGACCTGCAAAGGTGCTGGTTTCCGGTACGCTGGTATTAGGGGTGAGAACGGCAAAAAATCGGTAAGATACATTCAGATCTCTTTCTTTGATCGTGATAATTAATCTGTGGTTTTTACTGCTTAGTGTTGGTGCGGTTCTGGTGTCAGCGATGCTGATAAGCTCTCTTCCGACACTAAATGCGATGTTCCGTGCGAGGACAACCAAACTAACTCCGTCAAGGGATACAAGATGAACCAATGTGGTGGCAAGACCAATTGGAGTATTTACAAGGCTCCTTGCTTTAAAGATGTTGACCAAGAAACCGCCGCTGGTGGTTACCAATATGCTGGTTGTTTCTATTACCAAGGATGTACGTGAAACTACCCAAATATGGCGTTTATACGAGCACTGCTAACAATAACATCTTAATATAGGTGGCTGCACCGTTCTTCCAGAAAAGCAAGCTGCTGTCTCTGGAGATAATTTGAGCGTTGACAGTTGTCTCGAAGCTTGTGCCATGAAAGGTTACGCCTATGCTGGTATGACCGCTACTCAACAAGGCACTGGTAAATATGCTTGGTGGCGTGGAGATCAATGTTGGTGCGGTGGCAGAATCTCATCGTGGTGGATCAAGAGGCATCAAAACAACCCTGGCGACAACAGCAAGTGCCAAACTCTATGTTCCGCAACGGCTAAGATCAAGAAATCGCTCAGCAAAGACGACTATCAGTTCTGCGGTCACGGCTGGCATATGAGCATCTACTTCAATCCTGATCTTGCCGAATCTGATACTTGTCTCCCAGAGCCTGTCAAGCCGGAGCCTGAAAAGCCACAACCTGAAAAGCCAGAACCTGAAAAACCAGAGCCTGAGAAGCCAGAGCCAGAAAATCCAGATGAAGCATATTATGATGAGAAATAAAAATCGGAAGTGAAGAGTGTCATGAATTCAGTGTTGATTTTTTGAGGTTGGGTTGGTTTATCTCGTTGTTGGCGTATGGTGGGAACTTTGGCGTTTCGTTGGATAGTGCTTTTGAAAATATTCTGTTTATAGATTCATTGTAGGGATTGTCTAGAAATTTACAATACAATCTTAACCTGAACACGAAAACATCTTTATCAATTCTTCATTTCGTATGCGGAAATTGGCCCGGTTAATCCGATAGAAGTTCGGCCCACACAATACAGCCTATGATTTGTTTTACTAGCTAAAAAAGACAAAACTAGGCCAATTCGATGGTATACGGTATTGATGTTTGTAGGGACTGTTTTGGTGCTATCCTAAGTCTGGAGATGTATTTTGCCATTGTATTGCATTGGGAAGGTGAGTTGCTTAACTAACCGTTTGAGGAACTAAATTAAGGTTCATGATATCTACGACCACAGAACGAGGAAAACAGGGTATCCCGTCCGCTCTGCCTTACTCAAGCCTCGTATCGATCAAGTAGTAGTATCGTGGGTGACCAGATGCGAATTCTGATTGTTGTAGTTCTCTTTCATTTTGTGGGCAAGAGATATCACTCTTTTTTTTTGGTGTTTGTGTGTGAACTGGTCTCGCGGTGTGAACAGACTTTGCCGTTCGGCTGTGTTATCACTATACCCGATGAACACTACCGTTGCTCTTTAGGACGGTATTGTTTAGATGAAGAGCTATAACTGCAAAATTATAGATGTGAACTTTGGAAGCTATCAATACTATGATGGTATCGGGAGCAATGATAATTTCAAGAGTGAGTCTGGTATTTTTGAAAATGTATGAGATACACATTATGAGATTAATAAAGTACAATCCTACAACGAGCACATGTTGATAGGAAATTGCGAACACGAGAGACGACTTCCAATAAAGGCAATATTAAGTCGATGCTTTAAACAAGAAAAGCCGCTGCTCCGACAATGCCAAAGGCCGCCTTAATAAGGTCTCCGCCGAAAGAGACAGCACTATTCCCTGTAGGGGAGGTTGCTGGTCCGCTGGTGGTTGTTGGGGCACCAGAATTGGATCCCGAGCGAGTAGCGGCACCTGGGGCTGTCGAGACGGCTCCTCCTTGGACTGAGATGATACCTCCAAAAGCGTTAGAGGGGGTTGTATTTGTTTTCGCAGAAGAAGCGGCCTTCTTGAACGCATCGAGCGTATTTCCGGACCTATAACCTTCTCAGCATATATTTCATGTATTTATTTCAGTAGGGAGGGCGAACGTACGAGGGTGGATTGATTACACCAACCATGCCAAGTTGACAATGGCCAAGCTGAGCACAGTAAAAGTATTGGGGATCACCGGTCGTCACAATAATTGAAAAAGTCTCTGACTGAACTCTGGATTAGCGCTATGCCCGAAATTTGATGAAGATTGAACCTTACCGATGAGCCAGTGAAGCCGCTAAAAAAGCCGTTGGTGCTTGGGTTGCAGGGATTGCTGAACCCGGCCTGCGTGACCGTGTGGTTCCCGCCGTTGAAGACAAAATTAATGGTATCCCCCATATCAGCGGTGATCGTATCCGGAGAGAATACGAGTCCACCAGCACCAACGCTCACGGTGTGAGTGGCCTGGCTCATTGGCGAAGATGTCGTTGCTGCTGGTGCGACAGTAGCCTGCGCGCTCGAACTGGAACCACCACCTCCATAATCGTATTGGGCAAAAGCCAATGGGGCAAGATTTGCAGTTACGAAGAGAAATCTCATATTGTAGAAATTTGAAAGCCAAGCGAGTGTGTTTCTTGGATGATATCTTGGTAAATAAGGCTTGGTATTGCGGCTACAGGGCTGTTTATAAAAGCTACCGGCTCCAATCTCCTGGGACTAGAGCCTCCAGCCCTATAAAGTTACAGCCCCCAAACTTGCGTAGGTTTGTGCCTAAACCGACATCTGCGCATAGCTTTCGATTACCAAGATGAAATAAGTGCTTACAAATGTTGGTTGTTAATGTGCTGGGCCAATCGTGGAGCCTGCGCACTGCGAGTGGCTGACCGGAGTTGGTGCCGTTGTGCAACAGGAGTGGACAAAACCACGAAAACGCGGGAAGTCTGGGGATCTTTAGCTGCTTTTATGGAGGTGGCAGTGCTCGGCCGGCTGCGAGTTGCTTACCGATTTCCAACATACTGGACCCATTTCAAGTTGCAGTTGGTGTTACACCGGAACTAACCTTGTTTGCGGATTTGGAGATGACCGACACGATACCGCATTTGGAAACCCAACAATTCAACGAAAGTGACATGGGTAGGGAAAATTTTTTTGTGTTGCCATCTACTGACTACCAACTTGAGGTGAAAGATCCATTCTCTATATATTAAAGGAGTCGACCCACCCAGCAAAGTTGGTTGGGCAACCGTAATCTCTCATAATATAATAAGAATAAAATCGTTACGATGGCTAGGACAGGTTGCGAAATCAATGGCACAACAACCGCAGGCACAAGCTATGGCGAGCAGCAAAAAGAGAAACTACAACAATCAGAATTCGCATCTGGTCACCCACGATACTACTACTTGATCGATACGAGGCTTGAGTAAGGCAGAGCGGACGGGATACCCTGTTTTCCTCGTTCTGTGGTCGTAGATAGGAAAATTGTTCAGAAATAAGGCTAAATCAACGCTAAAATACGACCAGCCTGATTAGGAATGCTATATCGTGGCGATAAGTCTCAAATATACTTTAGGTAAGAAACCACAAGGAACAAAATGAGAATAAAACATGTCAGTCTGTTAGGGACTTCTGTGACAGTTCAAAACGTGTCTTCTTTCTCAGTTTATGAGTTATTCATTTATGGTGAGAACTTGATCATTATGATGTAGGTTAGAAACCAAACAACAATACATTCGATCATATGATAGACACAAGGCTATATTGCCAATGACTGGTGTGGATTGCAAAGACAGAAATCTGAGAATCAAGTGGGTGATCATAATTATATAAATGGCAGGCCACAGATGGTGACTGTTATGACTTTTGTTTGAACAGGTCTATAGATTTTATAATAGTATTTACCCGTCGCATCTAATGAGAGCAGGAGAACTACAATATGCGTTTATTAGAGAAGGGTGTTAGGCAATACCCAAAACAACAATATATCAATCGTTTAGCGCTTCAAAATTGAGGCTCAAAAGTAATGGATTCTGTTAATAAAATTATAAATTATTTAGGAAACGTGAAAAAGGAGACACCACCAGAGGCATGACCCAAGCATATCGTATTTTTAGCAACGGCAAAGCAATGCGGTCTGAAATTAGACGGCAACCACACTAGCTTTTGGGCGCCTTTTACCAGCCATTCATCTTGAACAAAGATATCTTGCCGCTGATCTTGGTACTCAAAGACATCGTCAAGTGCCGCACTTGTGATGTGGGTGATTGGAAACGATTGAGTGGAGGTATAAACAAAGCGACCGTCGGGTGAGAAACGAAGATCCCCAGGGTTGTTATCTGTATGATGAGTATCGAGGGCGGCGCCAGTAGCAACGTCCCACAGCTTGACCGTCTTGTCGTACGATGCCGATGCCACGGTCTTGCCATCGGGCGAGAACACCACGTTTCTAACCCAGCCTGTATGGCCATGTAGGGAGTTAGATGTTTGCCTAGCGATATCCCACAACCTGACTGTCGTGTCGTCGGATGCAGACGCCACGGTCTTACTGTCAGGCGAGAATGCTACGCTTCTTACCCAGCCTGTATGACCATCCAGGGTGTTAAATGTTTTTCCAGCGATATCCCACAACCTGATCGTCTTGTCATCCGATGCCGCCACGGTCTTACCATCAGGCGAGAATGCTACAGTTCTGACCGAGTCTGTATGACCATCCAGGGAGCTGAATGTCTGCCCAGTGGCGACATCCCACAATCTAACCGTCCTATCGTCTGATCCCGACGCCACAGTCTTGCAATTAGGCGAGAATACCACGCTTCTAACACACTGTGTATGGCCGTCTAGAGAGTTAAATGTCTGTCTAGCGATATCCCACAACCTGATCGTCTTATCTAACGATGCCGACGCCACAGTCTTACCATCAAGCGAGAACGCCACGCTTCTAATGCAGTCTGTATGGCCGTCCAGGGAGCCAGATATCTGCCCAGTGGCGAGATCCCACAACCTAACCGTCTTATCATTTGATGCCGACGCCACTGTCTTACCGTCAGGTGAGAAGGCTACACTATTAGTACAGCTTATATGACCAGATAGGGAGCTCAATATTTGTCCAGTGGCGACATCCCACAACCTGACTGTCTCATCGTTTGATGCCGACGCCACGATCTTGCTGTCAGGCGAGAACGCCACGCTTCTAACCCAGTTTATATGCAGCAAAGAGTTAAATGTTTTCCCAGTAGTGATATCCCACAACCGGACCGTCTTGTCGTTGGATGCCGATGCTATGGTCTTACCGTCGGGCGAGAACGCCACACTATTGATACAGTCTGTATGATCATGCAGACAGTTTAATATTTGCCCAGTAGCAATATCCCACAATCTAATCGCTTTATCGTCTGATGCCGACGCCACAGTTTTACCATCAGGTGAGAACGCCACACTATTAACACGAGCTGTATGGCCCTCTAGGGAGTTGAAAACTTGCCCAGTAGCGATATCCCACAATCTAATCTTCGTGTCGTATGATCCCGATGCTATCGTCGTACCGTCAGGCGAGAACGCTACGCTGTAGACATAGTCTGTATGGAGCAGGGAGTTAAATGTCTGCCCAGTGGCGGTATCCCATAACCTAACCGTATTGTCTTCTGATGCTGACGCTACGGTCTTACCATTAGGCGAGAATGCCACGCTTCTGACCCAGTCTTTATGGCCGTGCAGCAGTTGAAGCAGCCCGTCCCACTCATCTTGAACTCGTGGCAGCTGCTTCGCCCACTCAATTTGTCCCCGCGCCTCAAACAGGCCTCGCACAATACTACTCTTTGGCGCAAACACAACTGCGGAGTAGTATGTTTGCAGCGGCGCCTTGCTGATGATCTGCTGGTTTCGGACCACGAACCGTCTCGCATCCCGCACTAGCGCTGACAATGCCTCGCCGTTTTCTGTCTATATATTTTGTAAGCATTCTCGTTCTGCTTCGTGCAAAAGTCATTTAATTTCGATACCTACGCTTATTGCTTCCGTTAAAACGGCAACTGCCTTCAATATTTCCGACATGATGTTGATCAAGCTGGCTGCCTCAAGCCAGTGAAGTAAGTGTTCTTGCAGAAACCTATGAATTAGCCCGTTGTCGATGAGAGTCTGTCCGCTTTGCTCCATATGGTATACCCAGAACCTACAAGCATACTGGAGCTCTGTTGGTAGATGTTTTTGAATCGTACTATCGTCAATTTCCGATCTGAGCTTCCCGGGCTGGAGTAGATTGCATACGTCCCTCTTTAACCCGTCGGGTCCGGACATTCGCTTGATGCATTGTTCGCTGATTATTCGATGCGATTCCTTTTCGTCCACCCAGAACGGGCTCTCCCCACGAAGCGAACGATCTATGAGAAAATCGCGAAACGACAGATGAAGTGTGCGAATCGGGGCGCGGGTATTCTCGGGCACAACGATAACGGAATGTAACGGCCGCAGCCTGCTATTGACCACGTTTGGTGGAATGCACAATAGAGCTGCTAGACCTGGCGCGGAGAGCGGACTGGCGAGATTTACAATGGTGCCTACGATTTTCTTGAATTCGTCGATCAGTCGCGTCTTTTCTGTCTCGTTTCGACCGGCGAGCAGCTTATTTAAAACCGGGAGATACGTCTTTTGCAGCTGTGACAGGTGGCGATTGCTTTTATAGCCGATGATTTCTCGAAGTTGCTCTTCGGGGTCTTCGTAATCGTCACCGATGAATCGACAAAGGGTTGCGGCGTAGATGAACAGAGGCCTGGCCATTTCGGCTAGTTTCTGAAGCCTCTCGTCGCCAGGCCATTTTTGTGGGGGGGAATATTCGTCCATGTCGGAGAGCTCATGCTCATCTCCTATCTTGTACAGCTCATGCTGAAGAAACAGCGATATGTCGTGCTCGATCTTCGGCACTTCCTGTAGTATGATGTCTTTATACACACCCGTTGGGAGTCTCTTGAATGCAGGCCGGATTGGTAGGTCCGGCCGGCTTGTCAGAAAGACCCGCAAGTCCACCGGTTTCAGATCCTTGAGCCGAGCGAGTAGATGGATGACAATTTTTACATCTTCTGATCCGTCACACTCATCCAGCGCATCGATTAGTACGACGATCACTGGCCTTGTTAACGTCGTACAAGGAACAGGTTTGATCGCGGGAAGAATACCGAGCGTGGGGGGTTCAGCTGCGGAATAATAACTTGCTGTAGAGAGATGCCTAGCTACAGAATGAATGTTGATGTCAGAGAGCGGCTTGAAGACTAGCTTGTCAAATTGCTCGCTGAGCGCTCTTTCGTAAATGTCTGGGTCTGTTTGTATTGCTTTTTGAATTCTTGATGCGACACCATCGTAACGATTAGCGAGCTGCTTTGCGATGGTAGTGAACAGCCGTCTACTGCCGCTGCGATCGACTTCGCCTCTCTTGAAGAAAAAGCTCGCCGCGAGCTGTCGTTTCCGAGTGAGGGTCTTGGCCACCGTCCGCGCGATGGTGGACTTGCCCGTACCTGCCATACCGGCCAGGAAGAATATGCTTTTCTCCTGGGGGCTTTCTGACCACTGACTTATATCTTTCAGAAGGTCCACCCTGGTTCCGTCTAAACACTCTGGCTCGGTTTGGTCGCTGTAGCTCCCAAAGATGGCGTCTTCAGCAACGGGCAGATTGAAAGGAACCCTTGGCAGTCGGCTGCCCTCCTGACGCACTGTTTCTCGATATTGAATTAGCAATGGCCGACCTTGAGATGATTGTTTAGGGTTTGTTCTAACCTTTTGCCGGCAACCGAAGCACGAGCGCCCTCGCAAAGGCTGCTGCGGATAAGGCCGCGTACGGCTGCCACTCCTTGTTCTTGTGGCTGTCGGCGTAGTCACAAACGCCTCGAACAACCACGGACGGCAGTTCATCCACGATGCCCGCGGCCTCCATCTCGAAGCACAGCACGTCCTTCTCCCCGGCCAACAGGTCCCTCGTCACCCCATTCTTCATGACCTGGTTGCCAGACGCGACCAGTCCGTAGTGAATATGCGGTTGATCGCCTAGTCGGGGTGCCCTCACCACCACCCGGTCCGCCGCGCATTGATCGCAGGTTCCATTTTCAGCATCGTGGTCATAGTCTGATTCGAACAGACGGTCGCTCTCGCCCGGCGGCCGCGAGAATACCTCGGGGACAACATTATTGTCCAACAAGTGTGTTACGATATCGTGAACCTCATTGCGCTGCTGCAATTGATACTCGGATTTGAGCTTAGCCAGCGCCGTAAGAAATAGTTTTGGCGGTTTGTTGACAACCCCTGTTTGAACAAATCTCCCAGCTTGAACAGTCTTCCCAAAATCGTACTGCAAAACCCCCCCGCACCCTGGCACGGGCTCGCCCACGACAACATCGCCCAGTCTGATATCCTTCCGCGGTGCCGGCGCTCCACCCGCGATGCCCACCATCAACGCGGCCGTTATCGACGGGAAGCTCCGGCGCAAGTGGCAAGCAACATTCGCGGCTGAAGTCAGACCATAGACGCCGACTGGCAGACAGGCAATGATGATGTTGTGCGAGCCTATGCGGCCAAACTCGTACGTGTTGTGGTCGAGCTCATCCTGGGGCAAGCGGGGGTTAATTTCGTCCAGGACGGCGATTGCAGCGGTGAGCTCGACGGGCAAGGCGCATATCCATGCTAGAGCGTAGTCTTCAGCTTCGAGCTGGCTATCCATGAGGAGTTATCTGCCAACCGTGATCCGAAGCCGACTGCGAAATACGAGATGAAGAGGTGATTACGGAACGGCGATATAAGCTCCCATCTGTAACAATGTGAATTCCTCGCAGTGGGGAATCTAGAAAAAATCACTAAAAGTTAGGGCTGCAGAGAGTATGGCAAGACAGCAGTTCTTAATAATGGGTAGAATTTTGAGGAATGGTACAGCTTACGATAGATTCCGCTATATATATATATATATATGCCCGGTAGGTTCGATTTTTCTTAAGAAGCATAAACCTTTGGCGGAATGGTACCCCGCAGCCCTGTGTGGCACAGCTTCATGCAGTCTCACCAGCATTCAGCGGGGTTTGCGGAATCAATGCCAAGGTCTACGCCAATCTATGCTTGGACCATCTGAAGCAAGGCGGGCAGCACAGCACAAAAGAGCGGGGGAATACAACATCTATATGTACGGGATACACGTAAGCGTATATATCCAAGAGTATAATATATGTTTGTTTGTTTAATGTTTGATAAGTAGGCTAGTAGTTAGATGGTTGGAGGATATTTAAGATGTTAGCGTAAATCAAGCAAACGATCCAAAATGGCACCAAGAAATGAAATTAAGCGAAAAAACTTAAAATGGTATTATCCAAGAATGGACATTTAAAATACAAAAAAAAAATCATATGAAATAACGTCTACAAAATATCTGGGATGCCCTGTTTTCATTGTTCTGTGGTCGCAGTTGATAACTATTTTCAAAAGTCAGACTATACCGATACTAGGAACGACCAACCGTGCTAGGAATATAAACGTATTGAAACTGCAACGAAGCCTCAAAGATGCTCGGTGAAGGTCATTCCTCAGGCCGTGCCTTGTTTACCATCTATATCCTACTAGTCAAGATCGTGTATGATAATTGGTTATAATATATCAAAAACCTTAAGGATATAAATATATTTGAGACTTGAATTTAAATGGGGTGTTTCGTAATTTTCTACCTCTAACAGAACAGCTTTTTCTTTCGTGTGTCTTATTGCTTTGATTTTAGGTCACGGACCCATTATTTTTCAGTATAAACTATCAAAGCTTTCAATCATTGACAACTACCAAAACCAGCGTGAATTACAAGATTGCTTCTGTTATTTTCCAGGGCGACTAGCAGCTATGAGATCCGAGCAAGTCTCCAACGGTGGCCAAGCTACTCCATAATTACACTGTCATTAAGACAACCTATTTGAGTCGGTCAAGCGGTAGAATTCGGATATTGAAAACATTGTGAGGAACAGTGCTTTGAAATAAATCAAATATAGATAGTAAAATGAAGCAACAGACCAATATAATGAGCTTCACATGGCCACATAATAATATTTGCCTTCGAAGGTATATTCATGGAGGCAGCTAATATTATAAGGAAGAAACCCCCAAGATATCCTTCTTATTAACGAGCTCCCGAAGTCGATAGCTCCCCATGAGACAAATAGATTCCGCATCAATTTCGGCATATCTGAAGTTCTCAAAGCAAGACTTGAGAGAAATCCATAATAGCTTTGTTCGGGACTCGCCAAAGGGCGACAAATTCGTCGTCCACCCAACTTTCTTCGACCCTGCGCGGAAGGAACTCGGGATATTCCTCAATGATATCGCCCACACTAAAAAGAGGAAGGCTTCTACCAAAGCGGTTCGTGATATTACTGGGATCGATTTCAACTATGAAAGCCTTTTCACCAGGATTTTTACGAAGGTGATCTCGAGCCCAGTTGACCGCATGCGATTCCGTACCAAACATGGAAATAAAATGAGTTCGGGTTTTAGAAAACCAATTGAGATGGTGTCGGAAGGAGTAGTACATATCGTCATAGTTTCGGATATTGATGTCAGGATCATAGTCATTAGTAGCGGTGCACCTAAACCCATCTCCATTCTTATATGATGTCGCTGAGCGACTCGGGAGGCGAATGCGATAGAGACGACAGGGGTACTGGGACTGGTGGATCCGGAAATCTGGGAAATAGTCTGGACCCATCGCTGTGGTGTATGAGTCGGGTGTCAAGGAAGTAAAATGTGCTATTCCTAAAGGTATTTGGTCAGCTTTGATTCATGAACCTTGTCGAAAAGGGAGGTTAAGATTATAGAGATTGATAGGTAGATATCGACGGTGTTGCCCTGGTAGACGATTTCTCCGACTGCGACCGTCTTCTTGTTATGATGACGCGGACGGTCGATATATATACCTAAGTATATATAATCCACATTCACTACTTGAGGATACAAATCCGTGCATATTACTGAGGTCTTATAGATATGCAATAGCGCTCGATTTGAGTTCGTATGTTATAGTTAAATATGTACACGCATATACTGCGGAGGCTTTTCATATACACAAGAGTGTTGGGCTTGCTAGTCTACTTGTCGATTGCTGTAATGCCACACCATATAGGTATTTCGTGCCTCTAAATTGGTTCGTAGGAGTGTATACGGCACGTTGACTTTTATATATAGAGAGTCTTTCGAAGCCGACCGTGCATGATATGTGGCTTGTAGTAACTAGCATCTCTTGCGGCCATTCTTTCTCGGTCGCATTGGCATATTTCGCGGGAATAATATTGCGCACTATTGTATCGTACAAGCCGCAGTCCAAGTATTCGCCAGGGTGTCTATCGACATCTACCAGTGAGGGTAAATGAAAAAAAAGCACCTACTCTTTCAGTGGGAAGGTAACTCCAGTCTGAAGGTGTGGAGAGTGTGTGATATGCAGAGGAAAAGGAGAAACTGAACACTCTCTACACGGAAGCAGCCTTTTTATACCTGATCCGATCGTATTATATATTACCCAGAGGCATAAAAGTATTACTCACTCGACGCGTCCTGTCGCCGGGCCAATATACGCGCTGAACTTCAGGCAACTTTTGTGTTTTGTTTATCATAATCCTGTAAACATTCTGGTCGCTTCCTTCTGGTCGCTTCCTTCCTGCGAGCGCTGTAAATGTTTTCTTTTTTCCCTTGTTGGAGACAGTGATATCCGCATCACAACACACAAGAGGGCCATGTGCTCTGCCTTTGCATTGTCTATAGAGCCACCGCGGATCACAGGGTCACGCAAATCCACCGTTTGCATGAAGTTATCTTATATGTGTAAAAGTATCGTTAAGATCGATGAAGACCCTCATTAATCAATCAGATAAAATCCAAGACTATCAGTTATTCTACTCTGTTATTATTATTATCATTATACACTCCATCCCGTTTTTCGATATTTAGACGGCCATATACTTCCAATTAGCCTGCTGATTAACTTAAAACCTGAATTGTATACCGAAATGATTAATATCGATCCGCTAGGAACAAATTATAGGTTCTTTCGTCGTTCTATAGGTATCATAGTGGTCACGAGACTGAGAATCGGACCTCTGATTGTTGAAACTGTCACTCTACAAATACACATATTCATTGGAAACCCTCTCAACAAAACGTGAATTCTAAAGGTCTCTAATACGCTTGCCAAGCGATATTAGCCTTATTCTAACGGGCACAAAGCTCTTGAAATTTTGAAACCCCAAGTTAAAGTACACCGCGGCGTCCTTCCTTACGAAGTTTTGGCGCACTCAATAAATTGACTTCCTACAAAACTGCGTTTATATTCCAGAGGAGAAGTTAATATAGAATTAGTTCCCAATACAAAATTAGATTACAATTAATACCTAGACTACCCTACCAATGTAACTGCAGCCCATCTGAAAGCTTCTCCAAACGCGATAATTGCGTAGCTCAATCCATCGTTCCACAGCTCTCTTACTGACCAGCCAATTGAGGTGGTGTCTCAGTAGTTGGGTCTACTTTCTCCACAACCACCGCAGTACCGTATGCGCAGCACTGCGCAAACCCGCCCATATCACCAGTGTCGAATCGAAGACAAATGATCGCGTTTCCACCCCTAGAAGTGGTCTCCTGGACCACACGACTGATTGCATCATTACGAGCCTCGTAGAGCTATCAACAACACAAATTAATTAGCTATCCAAGAATGCATCAAGTTTGACTTTTCAACGTACCACACTGGTAAACCATTTGAGTTCTCCACCGATCACACTCTTAGCCACCATACCAAAGCTAGCAGCCCAATTACGGGACCGGACGGTGAGACCGTAGACGGCGCCGAGAACTCGGACGACCTTATACCCCGGGATGTCGAACATGGTCGTAGTGATCACGCCATTCGTTTCAGTGAAGCAGTGGAGGTCAGATAGCTCAGGTGGCACATGGGCGACCTCGGTCTTGTTTCCTTTGGTGGCGCTAGAAGACATTGTAATGTTGATATTTATTTCCCGAAACAAATATTAAGAGATCGCCGAAATATAGACTTTGGAACAATGTTGAAATGTTGCTGGTTATCCTTATACTGGATTTTGTAGCTCTGTAGATGGTATATAGAATAAATATACTCGAATAAAATATACTTCAAAGAAAACTGTTCATCTAAAGGTTTCAAGCTGCTCCTTAAATAGTCGCGGTTTCTTCTACGTCGATAATTATGAATCACGAGAGCGTCTAGCACGACCAGCGTTAACTTCTGGTCTGCCGCTACATTACGTATTCCACTCTTCACGCGATGCTTTGACTCGGCCAAAGACGGGCAGTGAAATCGGCGACCGCAACACACTTCAGAAAGATCGCCACCTCATTCCCAAATTGACCGGAAAACTAACTTCCGAATAACGTTATCGGTCGAGAATTAAAGGCTCAGACAACAGTCTTTGAGGTCGAGAAAGCCGCCCAGTCAGACTGAGCTCTTTACATCGAGAGACATTTTCCAGGATCAGGTGGGCTTGGGACTTGACATCGAAGATTGGCCCGCCTCGTTGCACGGTTGTCGGCAGACTGCGCCGACTTTAGCGACCTACTTGTCCGCAGCGGGGGGGGCTAAGAGCCATTGCACCTGCCAAACAAGACCCCAGCCTCGCGCCAACTCAGAAAATACCACATGCGCCTTGCGATAACATTATCATCTCAACTACTTCATTTGATTGATTGATAGATAATGTCGTTAAACGGCGAGTTCGGTGGCTACTCTCGCTCGAGTACCAATATGTTTGTGATGGAGGTCTTGATAAGTTGATTTGTTCTTCTCTAAATATATTTTTTGCCACAGTAGCACTATCCTAGAAGATAGTTTCATCCTGGGTTGTGTTCAATGGAAGGAACTCGCGATATATTTAGACAATTCATTTCAACGACTTTCCTCTATTAGTTCTAGTTTTCCAGCGCGCGTTTCATTGTATTAAATCAAAAGATTTGAATTGAAGCACTCGAGTAATCTTGATAGTGTGAAATGCTGGTCGGTATAGCTTTTTCTTAAATGTATCCCTGTATATATTGGTTGCATATCTGGATCCCAAATATCTGGCTTTAAACCACCCTTCGTGTTGAGCTGTCCAAATTGCGCCATAAGCAACTATTAACGCAGTCTCGAACCCAAACCAAAACACAACAGCAATTAACAAACGGTGTCGCAATCGGCAAAAGTGCTCGCTGTATCGGTACCAGACGATATTTCGAGTCGTCCCGGTTGCGACTCAGCTCGTTACACAGAATTATATACACCTTCTCAGCCGCAGCGGGTCGTAGGGTTAAATGAGGGATAAATAATATAAGAAACGTATATGAGGCTTGTTGTAACTGCAAGACTTTCGCATTCGCGGAATTAAGAGAATAAAAAAGAGGGGTAAACCATGCAAAGAACAAATTCGAACATAAGGCTTGCTATAACAGTAGAAACTTCGCACTCGGGGAATTAAGAGAAATATATCTGTTTCTGTAGCTTTTATATGTGGCTCTTGTGTATATAACACGCCGAATCTGGCGCTGAAAATCTGTATTTCTGAATTTATTAAATTTCAACGAACGGAAAAATCCAAACAGAGAACAATTGCGGCTAGCTATCATTTTAAAAATACTCGAGATGTCTTTGAAAGGAGTTTCGGATAATGGTGTGGACTCCAGTTTGGGGGCCGAGCTCGACGACTCGGATAAGGTTGAGGTGGTGGCTGGCGTTCTTGAACCCGATAGCAGCGAAGCTATCACGCAAAAGACAACACCACATCTTGAAGACGGTTTCTACGTAATCGGACCTGCGGGGAATGGCAAATGTCTTTGCCGGTCTCCAATAGGGGCTGCTGATCGCTCCCTCATCTCAAAACAAGTCGTCGCAATACTCGGAACACCAACAGATATCTACATAGAAGCGGAAGTAAAGGAATTTAAGGATGAAAAATCGGATGAATCATCACCTTTGAACCACAAGTCAAACACCCAAGCGCAAAAGAGAAACAAAGGACCTCTCGCAAATTCACTACCGTCATTGCGGAATAGAGGCATTTATTCGTTCGACCAGGAAAGTTCTGGTGGCGTTCAAAATAGATCATTAACCAATCCGAAGAACGAGCCAAGTGGCGAAATATCGGAGACACCACTCGACTTGGAGAAGCAAGGGTTCCGACCAATGTCCTCACAGTTAGTTGATAATCGCATATGGTTCAGACCACGTATATGGTTCAGACCAAGGTCGCTGGGCGGCGGAATAGCAAACAGCAATACTACCGCATTCAACTGCCAACCTCCACCGCTCTGGAAGTTAACTAGAGCTGAAGGAGACCAAGAGGAGAACATATTCCGGTTTATCATGATCGAACCTTCGAAAGAGTCCTCCCAAGAATATGGTGCGGAACAAACCCGTAATGGGAGGGTTGTTGCAAGAGCTGGGGATGAGTCAGATAAGGACGACGAATTTCACGGCTGGATGGTGATACCGCAACCGCAGCACGGCGAGAACATCTATACGTAGGCTTAATTCTATCGCCCTTATGAGGCTGTAGAGCTTTCTGGGGCTCCTTGATAGAAGATTGCAAGACCGACAAAGCTGATAATACATTCATAGGGTTGTGACTAAGGACCGTTCCGTCGCTTGGACAGTCGTCCCCGCAGAGGCGGGTAAAACAGAAGATAAGGTAAGCGGCTGCCCATCCTTGCACCCCTTCGTTCCAGTATTAAATATTTAGGATTAAGTTAATGTAAATTATCGCTCTAGCTGATGCTCCAGCCACTAGGAGGGATCGGCGAGTCAGCTCGAGCCGATCAATTGTTCGAATTTTCACGCCCCAAAATTAACAGAAAATACGTACCAAGCGCCTGAATGAGATATTCTTGTATTGGCGCTTTGGGAGCATAACTGGAGTCTGTTAATTGGCTCATGAAGTGTATTTGAAACCGTTGACGGAAGGATGACGATCCCGTTTGCCATGTCTATTCGAAAGCTGCATGAGTCTGACGATATGAGAGATAACTGCCTTTATACATCGAAATGAAATTAGGTGACTTTATATTTTATGATTATTTTAGCTATATATATAATGAAACTGTCAGTCTACCTTATATAATCCAAAAAGAAAAAGCTCAATTGCAATATTAGCGGCGCTAAGTAATGTGATGTGTCTATTATAATTGAATCTATTAAACAACGTCTACAACGTATTATATATCTAATCCTCCCAAAACGCATGCCATCCAGGGCATTAACATAAAAGCATATCTCATTGATCGGTAATAGGCCTAGCACCTCTGTTCTCCTTGACTCTCTTGTATTCCACCGATACCCCCTGGATAATCAATAATTCCGGGCACTAGGCTCGCAACGCTGTTTTTTCCATCTTTCCACTCCGGTTCAGCCGCCAACGTTTTCTTCATTTTTCGCTTCGCTACATAATAAATTAGAAATATAGCAAGCGCGATTACGGAAACGCCAACGCCAGCGCCGATACCGATGGCTGCTGGAGTTGGCAACCGAAGGCCACTGGGCTGTTCCGTATCCGTAGGAACATCAGAAGTCGTTCGAGGTGCTTCGGCAACCGTTGACCCGGGTTGCGCGGTAGGAGCAGACGGAGAACCACCAGTCGTCGTCGTCGTCGCTTCAGATGCCTCTTCGAAGAAGAATAGCGGTTCTCCGTAAACGAGATCAGCAACGGTGAAGACGTTTTGATTTCTGGTTGCGGTCCTATTGATGTTATTGCTCAAGCCGTACTCGCATCGCGCTGTACGTCGAGTATGGCCTGAAAAGCCGCTGTCCAAGCTGATCATATCTGCAAAAATGGTACCTGATGTTGACCATTCCGGAAACGAGAGTGTAATGCTGTGGATATAGTAATGAACTGCTTAGCTCGACTACTCTGCGAATGCTTCTTACATATATCGAAATGCCCCCCCCAAAAAAAGAAAGAAAAAAAAACCTACATCGGACAGCACGGGGTTGCAGTTCGTGTCCCGGAAGTCAGGTTGAAGAATAGACCAGATGCACCCATCCTCGCGTATCCACGCGGGCACGCTGTTCCAGTGCTAACGTAGTATCCCGAGCCCACCCAGAAGGGGGGGCAGCAGGATTCAGGTATCTTTTTCCAGCATCCTCCCCAGTGGGTGGAATAATAAACTTTAGAAGTCCCATCATCACTGATGGTGCCCATATCATCTTCCTCGGTACGAATTGTCTGACAGTTTAAGGGTGGATCGAAAGACGACAGTGGTCCGCGGAACTCGTAGGGGGCGACGCTGAATATATCGGGGCCGAGAGTCGCAAGCTGGGATGCGGTTTTGGGTATGAGATAGGCGAAAGCTAATAGTACCGCAGTACTATTTAGTATATTTTTTAACATTTATTTTATTTTTCGTTCCGTCGAACTAGGACGATAGTTTAAGATTCGAAGATAGTGTGCCACTATATATTCGTACGCAGAGATTGACCTGCGACACTTTACGAACAGAGAAGATTTTTAGAGAAGTGTCCATTCTGATAGCAAACCGGGGATTCTTCTCTTTTTCAATTATTTTTCATTAGTTGTAAGTACTAATATTTCGAAAGGAGGATAGACTGAGCGCGTACTTTTCCTTACGGCTTTGTGGCTATATAAGGGTCGTATGCGGCACAGATGTGCTGCCCCAATAGGAAATAGTGGGTAGGTGGGCGCTTAGGAAATCATCCCCAGTCCCATCATGCAGGGGCCGATACACAAACACCACACATTATTGATTCCGCTATGCTAGAAAACCCTCAAGGTATCTGTAATTCGAAAATTCAGGCATCATTATATATTTAATGATATATTTTCCGTGGCACAGCAACAAGCCATGGGGCCAAAGATTCTTCGAAAAAATATGCAGGCTGCATTACCACGTGAAATACATGGGCGGGAAAAACATGGCAGTCAGGACAAAATCGCTTGCGAATAACAGTACCCATCAACACCAGAAGATCCAGAATAGATCAAATCCAATCTGAAAACCCAAAGAATAGTAGAAAACATGCCGTAAAAGTCCCAGTGAACAAAATCCATACAAATATTATGAATCACACACTCACCGTCCTAGCTTCTCTCGATATCTTCGTGAATTGCTCAATACCAAACCTTGGATATTGACACGACTTGGCTTCATTCCAACACAGAGGTGTCGCTAATCGTGATCCTCCTCCTTCAACCCAGGACAATCCCTCTCCATCTCCTCATCAGTCGCATAGCGGAATTTACACCAAAAGCAATAACGCCACTGACTCCTCAAATACCTTACAATCTCATCCAACCGATCCTTCACCTCCCGTTTCTCAAACTGCTCCAGCTCTTCATCTTCCCATTCCTCATCAGGCACATCTTCCTCTTCCGTATCTTTACCCAACGCAATTCTATCGTCCACCGAAAACTCGCCGGCAGAATTATACGCCGGTAACGACCCGACACCGGCATATTTAGACGACGCCAGGTTTTCTGTTTCCCGCTTGCGTAGTTTCTTGGTTAAGTCCGACAATGCACGACGGTACAACAGGCCGCGGTAGATCAGATTGATCTGCTTGATCTGAGTGAACGTCGGGTTTCCCGTGAAGAAGTCCTCCTTTGCACTGGAATGATGGTGATGGTGGTGGTCATCGTGCTGTTCTGAACTCGTCTTCCCGTCCCCGTCCTGTTCAGCATCCCCATTTCCATCCTTCTTTCTCCTCTTCCCGTCATACCCTGCTGGTGGATCCTCCGTCACCAACTTCTCACAGATAGACTGCGCTGCGAATAGTTGTGCTTCGTGTCTACGTTGCTGAGCTTCGAGCGTGAGTCTGTTCCGGTAACTCTCAGGCGATACATCCTGCCGTTTCGCCGCAGCACTGGCGACTTCTTCCGTGTTGAACTCGCTGAATTTACGCTTGAGGTCGGATTCGTGGCCAATACCCATACGGGATTCTCTTATAACCGGTCTGATCGGTTCGGTTGGTTTGGTGTCTTTCTGTGTGGTGGTAGAGGAGGAGGAAGTTTCTCCCGCGGTGGTAGCGGTAGGTGTAGGCGCCGCCTTGCCTAACGATGACCCGGTAGTGAAACCCATTGCTTTCATCATTTTGAGACCTTTGGAGTTTGTGTTTGTTAATATCGAGGTTGCGAGGCCGATGTCTCGTTTGTATCGTTCTTGTTCGGCCAGCTCGGCTTTGGACATTGGCTGGCCGCGGACCGAGGCTTCGAGTTTACGCCGTTTGAGGCGTTGCAAAGAGGTTTCATTGGCGGTAGGGTCCGCGACGGTCATTGACATATAATCGTCTTCTTCTTCGTCTTGCTTGTCTTGTGTGGCGGGGGCTGGGAGTGGAACGGGAACTGTCGTTCTGGGGACCACGGTGGGCGGCCGGGCGAGTGATTTCGGCTCGACAGGTGGCAGCTTGGAAGCCGGCTTTGGACGTGAAGCGAGTCTGGAGAAGGCATCTTCGTCGTCGTCGGCGGCAGCATCTGCGAAGGCGCGCGAGGGCTTTATACGAGCGGCGGGGGCTGTAGACGGCATTGTCATGTCAGAGCGATGTGTGAAGGAAGGTTGAAGTCGGTCGAGATGGGACGATGAGGTTGCCCGAGCGCCAAGACCCGGGTCGGGCCAGTATAGATATATTACATTATTACACCCGGCAGCCCCGAGACGGGGACCCGCCCTTCCAACGTCGCCCCACCTGCGCCCTCGATTGGCTCTGCATTAAATTGTACTTGCTGCATGCATGTTCGATATCGTATCAGGCGACCGAAGGACTCGATATAATTGGTGAACCGCTGGCCGTCGTTTGTGGCCAGATTGCAGAGGACCCTGATCGCTGTTCCTCGTTTCCTGAACCTGACATGCTTGAGATCGAGAGAGTATGTACATGCACCCCACAGTCTTCAAACGCCAGCTCTCTCATAGACACCGTCCATGATATAACTCAGCATACACGCCGATGATACCGGTATACCAGCACGAGCCTTCTTTGGATATATCCGGCACTGCATTGGGCGGGGCCTGTCACAACTAGTGCTCAAGTCTCGGCCTGTGTCCGTCCCGCCGTTTCTCACCGGCCACCGCAAACCACCAAGGTTGATACCTCCCACCGGGCCTACATGCCTACGCAGCACTCTCCGGAGTGCCGTCATGCTCGCCAAATGCTCGCGCTGGTCGGCATTGGCTAGCATCTCGTCGCCGTCGTTTTGGCGGGTGGGCGCAAATGCAACATTTTCAACGCATTCTCCAGGCCGACAACTTGCTTTCACCAGCACATCTCCAATATCGCGGGATACAACTCCACGGACTAAACATGTCTTCATTGATAAATCATCTGTATCCCCTTCCTCGGGCTCCTCTGCACCTCAAGAGACTCTATCGTCCTTTCAAACCGGCTTCTCCCTATACGCCAAACGCCCTCCCCGTCCCTTCCCAAAACCATGGATCAACCCGCCAACGTCCTCATTCTCCGAACCGCTAAGCGTGCACAGCACCTCCCTCTCCCGCCGTCCATTGCACCCCCACCAGCACCAACTGTACACCCCTGCAACCGCCTCTCTAGACCCCACGGTCACATCCGGCGGTGCAGCCCGTTTCCTGCGCGGCTACACCAACGGCGACGACGCCCTGCTAATGCACAGCCGCTACCTCGCCGTAGCAGACGGCGTCGGCAGCTGGAACATGCGCGATAAAGGCTACCCGGCCCTCTGGAGCCGCTTGCTAGTACACTACTTTTCCATCGGGTGCGAACGGTTCTTCAACCGCGGACGCCGGCGGAAAAAGCCCGACTCCACGACCCCCTCTTCATCGATCGATAATAATACCAAAGATGAAGACGTAGTAGTAGACGTCCAAGGGATCCTAAACGAGGCGTTCAACGCCGTAATAAAAGCCACAGGTGCCATGTCTCCCTCTGCAGTTGACGCCGCACGTGCGAAGGGAATAAATCCAATCGGTCTCCCGACGTCGAATACCCAGCGATACCACGGCACCACGACCTTCACGGGCTGCGTGCTGCATAAGGATATTCTTCACGTGGTCAACGTGGGTGATAGTCATTGTCTGGTACTCCGGCCTTCGTCTCTACCCGCCCCGGATACTAAAAATACCGCCGAAGAAAACACGGACCCTGGATTCCTGTTACGCACGAAAGAGGGCTGGCATTATTTCGATTGTCCGAGGCAGTTGGGCACGGATAGTCCGGACACGCCGTTGGAGAACGCTACTGTGTCGTCCGTGTGGGTTCAGAACGGGGATATCGTTATCCTCGCTACTGACGGGCTGCTGGATAATCTGTGGGAGGAGGAGGTTATTTCGATCATCCTCAAGACGTTGGCGGTGTCCGCTGGCGGGGACGATCAGGCGTGGGAGATGGAGCTGGGTCAGATGATGCGGAAGAAAGGGAAGAAGAGGGTCGAGGAGGGGGTTAATGTTGCTTTTAGGGAGATCTTAGCCAAGACTGATAATGCGGATTTGGGGGATGAAGATGACGGCGGGGAGTTGATGACAAAGATCGCGGCGGAGCTGGTCAAGGCGGCGAAAGTGGTGGCGACGGATCCGTACGCTGAGAGTCCGTGGATGGAGAGGGCGCTGGAGGAGGGGATTGGCGCTGAGGGTGGGAAGTTGGATGATATCAGTGTCGTTGTCGGGAGGGTCGTTGGTGTTTAATCTGGTGTCTGTAATGTATGATGTCTCTCGTCCGCACATATTTATTGTTATGCCCGATTCAGATGAATTTTTATATAGGTGAATGATGGATTTTGCGAACAGTTGCTTGGTAATATAACCTATAAAAAGATCTTGTATTTTCATTTCCGTGATTGTGTTTCTAGCTTTCTTAGTGATTGCAATGCGACTAAATAAAATTCTCTATCGATCTAATATAGACAACTGAAGAAAAAAAAGGCAAAAGTTACAGGAAACCAAGACTCTCATCTAGAACTATCGAATGCGCTCCGAGAATACAAGTTCCAGCACTTCCATACAACCCTGATCGCTAGAAAAGAAATTCTCGCCGCCCCCAAAACGCCGCTAGTATATAATGATCCCATTGTAAAGA
The DNA here is from genome assembly GCA_031310005.1 of Dactylellina haptotyla. Classification (NCBI taxonomy): domain Eukaryota; kingdom Fungi; phylum Ascomycota; class Orbiliomycetes; order Orbiliales; family Orbiliaceae; genus Dactylellina; species Dactylellina haptotyla. The sequence goes on along the minus strand of CM062380.1, from coordinate 727,508 downwards.
AGCGGTGTTACACACTCCAGAATTATCGCCCGAAGTAAGGTTTACTAAAGAATGTTAACCAGATTCAACCTTCACTGGCCGCTCGTAGTCTCCTTCACAGCTGCCAGACGGGCGATCGTTGATTCTTTCGGCATGGCGTGAAAGCGCTCGATCGTCCGCAACACCCTCAAGTGCTCGTGCTTGAGTTTCTCAAAATCGTCGTCGAGTTGCTTGTGCCACGGGTATAGCACGAAGACCTGGAACCCAAGCGCCGACGAGGCGACGAGGAAGTTTGTGAGAGAGATTCCGCGGGTGATTATCATGGTTCGAGATTTTAAGGGGTGTGTGTATGAGATATTTTTTGGTGTTCAACCTGTCATGTGAAAACCGTTAGAATGGTGACTGTAGTAACATAGATGATCAGTAGACGCACGAACGTTAGGACTAAAGATTGTGTGGTATTGATTTATCTGACTGATTAATCGTAAGCAGGAAAGAAATCGTCGAAGCTACCTCGGAGATTTTTCTGTGTGTATTTTTAAACCGCTGGTGTACTTTTGCACTCGTGAGCGTTAGCTAGTTGCGGATTGTGCTTCTTTTGTTAGAAAAGTACGCAATGCGGGTTTTAAAATCGCCCTGCGGGGTTTTTTTTAAAAGATTTATTGACCTTTCCATACGGCAGGGTATGGCCTGATTATATAATTATCGGGCTTTCACCGTTCCGGGAGTGCTACCTGTCCGATTCACAGGAGCCGTCAGACAGACCAGTTTTACAAAATGGGCTGCTGGCTGGACCGATGGGTCTAGATTGGGGGTATCACGTTACAACAACGTAGCCGAAATTTGAGTCAACTTTTTGCTTTCCGAAATAGTCAACAATCATAAAACGGTCAGATATAGGAGCGCAAACTAGTTGTAATTCGGTGAACAAAAAAGCCAGTGCAGCCAGCCAGCGTACTAACCGGCAATTATATTCCATCCAATATGCACAGAGAAGTGAAGTGCTCGAAGAAAATGAAAACTAACAAAAAAAATAATAAATGTAGGATAAGGGATATGTGGAAAAATAGAAACGCCGAACGACATGCCAAGAGAAGTCAATCCGAAGCCCGGCAAAACGAGCTCGATTGCTGAAAAAATCTAGAGAGAAAAAATATATAATCTACTTTACCATCCTTCTCGCCACACCACCTCTCCTTTCACCTAGTTTCCAAGCTACCTGATACCTATCCAAAGCTTTCTTATCTCAATTTTCAAAAGTTTACTTCCTGCCCTTCTTCTTCCTGACGCTGCCGGCAGGTGTGCTTGAAGGCGTCGATACGGGCGTGCTCTTGGAGCTCTTGGGTTCTTTCGGGGTCAACGGCGAGGAAGCTTCAGCTTCAACCAAGACACCGTCCTCATCGCTCACATGACCAGCTTTGGCGGGGACCGTTGAAGTTAGAACGATGGCAGGATTAACCGATGTTCCCTGAACGAGATCCTCAACGCCCTCGCTGGCCAAAAACTCGCTCCTGACCTTCTCGGTCTTCTTGCTCCACCATTCGGACCACTCCTGGCTCTTTAGTTTCTGCTCCTCGAGTTTCTGTCGTAAGCGGTCGTTGGTGATCATTTCGGCGGCGGTCTGGAAGATGAACTGGGCCCACTGGGCGTTCTGGGTGGAGAGGGCCATGGCGTCCTCGGCGACTTCTTTGATCTCGGCGTCGATTTCCTGCTCGGCCTGGAGGAATTGGGTCCAGGTGTCGTCGCCGACGGAGCCACGCTGGAGGAGGGTTTGGAGTGGGGCTTTGGATTGGCGGATGGTGATGGCCTTCTGGATGACGTCGGTGGCGCGGCGGAGGAGGGCGGTGCGGATGACGGAGTCCGGGATCTTGGGCGGGTTGGGGGTGTCCGGGAGGTGGAGGAGGGTGAGGTAGACGTCGCGGGAGAGGGAAGGGGGGAACCAGGGCTCCATCGAGGCGGCGGCTTCTACAGTATTTTACATAGTAATTAGCATTTGCGCACACTATATCAAACGATAGATACAATATAGGTGATGAAGAAAGTACGTACGAGCCTTCCGTTTACGGTAGATGGAGGAGAAGGTGGCCATCGAGCCCACGATGACGACGAGGTAGAGGATCGGAGGGATGAAGGTTGCGAGATTGAGGCCCATCTTGACGGCGGTGTGAACGAAGCAGAGCCGCTATTCAGAAGGATGGCAGACTATATCGACAGCGAGGTATCTCACAGAGGCACCGGATATGTATCAAATCGCAAGTGAGCGTGGGAGGGCGGTGAGGGTGAGGTTGATGTTGAGATGCTCAGGAAGAGGTGGGAGAGGGTGGCCTCTTCTTTGTTCCGAAGACTGTGTTGTGGGAATTGTGTCCTTTCCAAAAACTGCTCCCGCCAAAATCACGTGTGTTGACTAATCGGCAGGGATCGCTTCGAGACGAGACAAACAACAATTTGGTATCAAAATACTCCATAAATACAATTAATACACCATATTTATATACACCGTCGATAAAATATAAGATGCCCCGGCACCCGGTCCAGGCGCTCGCCGTAGCACCCGCGCCCGCCCCGCGCATCTACGCCGCCCTCGCCGAGACGGTCTACTGCCTGTCCCCGTCCACATTCGAGCTCGTCTCCCAATGGACGGCCCCCGCAGCGCCCCTCCAGGGAAAGCCCCAGCCGCTCAAGCAGGACGTCAAAGAAAATGAAGAGGAGGGGGAAGATGAGGAGGTCGCTGAAGAAGCAGCTACTGCAGAGACACCCGACGTTGTCATGACCGAGGCTTCAGCGCCAGTCGTTGGCAAGCGGAAACGCAGCCCGTCCGCCTCGAACGATGCAGCTCCCGTCAACCCGGGTTCTGCGCCGACAGCAGAAAAGAGCAAGAAGACCAAACGGGGGGGCAAGAAGAAGAAGAATACCGGCGCTGCACCCCCGAAGGCGTACCCGAACTACATTGGACACATGCTCCTCGTCCCCGGCCGGGGTGTCCTCGCTGTCACCACGCTGGAAGACAAGACCTTGCGGCTCTTAAGCCAGGACACACTCCAAGTAGTCAAGGAATGGTGCGTTAACACCAGCTTACCTCTATTATGGTAGTAGACAATACTAAGCACCGAGACCGTAGGACCCTGCACAAGCGCCCGTCGAGCATCGTCCTAATCGACAACGACACCACCATCGTCGTCGGCGACAAGTTCGGCGACGTCTACTCGTTCTCCATCCCCCCGCCCTCCGGCGCCCTCCCCGAAGACTCCGCCAACAACAAGCTCCTCCTCGGCCACGTCTCCATGCTCACAACCCTCACCACCGCATCTACCCCCTCATCATCCTCCTCTGACGGTTCCAACGGCCACGGCACCGCCAAGCACAGGAAATACATCATAACGGCAGATAGAGACGAACACGTCCGCGTGACAAACTACCCGCTCACCCACGTCATCCACGGCTTCTGCCTCGGCCACACCCAGTTCGTCAGCCGACTACTCGTCACCTCGAGTAACCGATTGATCTCCGGCGGTGGTGACGATTGGTTGGGTGTGTGGGACTGGCAGAATACCAACCTCCTACAAACGGTTGAAGTAAGGAGTATTCTCGAGGGATTGTTCTCCGAGAGTGAGCTCAAACACCTGGTGGAGAGGATGAAGACCTACAACAGACGTAGAAGGAGGAGGGAAGATGAAGATGAGGAGAATAGTCTCAGTGTCGGGGTTAATAATATACTCGAAGTTGAAGCTGGAGGGCGCGGGAAAGAAGTCGTGGTTATTTTTGAAGGGTCAGCTTTACCTTATTTCTTCATAATATTATCTCGGAGAATTAATACTAATATAATTAATTATAGTATACCGGCAATTTTACGATTCAAGTATAACTCCGACGGCGGATTGGAGTACATTAACAGTATACCGACCCCCGGACCTGTCCTTTCATCGACATCCGACGGCGCAAAAGTTTATATCGGCTGTGACGGTGACTCTGAAAGTCTTATTTGCTGCATCGACTTCACAAACGACCAGCCGAGTGTTGAAAAGATCTTTAACGGTCGTGGTATTGAAGGTGTCGAAGTCGAAGAAAGCGAAGTCGATGCTGTCAACGAACGACTGTACACCGTGGAAGTCTTGCGTAAGGGTTTTGGCGGTATGCTGGAGGATGATTGATTTATTGTAAAATTGTGAAATTGATCGAATGTACGATAGTTATGATGCGGTAGACGGGGGGTTCGGAACCATCAAAAGGATACCACTAAAAGTTATGCATTCATAGTCTATATGATTCTAAACAATGATACCGATCCTAACCAGAATAAACCTCCACGTGTGAATGCTGATAGTACCATTAAAGAAAAGAAGAGAAAATAATGAAATAAGACATGATCTAGACGAATCTGCATATTCGTTCTTCGCTAATCGAAGATTTAACATGAAAATAAAGAATTTGATAATAAAGAATGCAATATGAGTATAAAGGCCAATGTTCCACCGGGGTATCTCTACTAAGACTGGGCCTTGACATTCCCGCAATTCCCACAGCTCCACCACTCCTGTCCGACAAACCACCCACAAGAACGACACTGCCAAGTAGGTTGTCCGTTGATCGTGATATCTTTGTGGATTTTCGTAGGGGTATCTCTTCCTCCTCCTTCTCCGCGCTCTACTGGAATCGGAGCCGGTTGGTACGTAGACCTATCTATCCCTTTGCCCTTCCCGAACTCCCCGCTGTTCGTTCTCTGCACCTGTTTTCGCTCGAAGTCCTTGTAGGCTACCAACTGCGCTCTAGTTTCGCTATCGTCTTGTAGTTTCGTATTTCTCTCAACCCTGCAGACTGAGCATTGGAGATGGCTTTGCTCGTTCAAGAAGGTACACACAGGACAAGACCATCCAGTTCCCATTATCGGTACGGTGAAACCCGGGTGCTCAGGGTTGGCCGGCGCGGACTGCGTCCTGTTGATATTTCTGGGAATCGGCTGTCCAGTGAAATCGATCGGGTTTCCGGCCGAACCAGCAGGTTGCTGCCACTGCTGCTCCCGGTCCTTCGCTTTCAATCGTTCCTCCTCTCTGTCCGCCTCCTCAAGCAGCTCTATCGCCGCGGCCATAATAGCCTGTTCGTTGGCATTCTCCATAGCCGCCACGCTCTCGAATCCGTGCATCTGGGCGATCTCCCGTTCGAAGATTTCGGCAGTCGAGTGGCGAACACCAGAACACACCCCGTTAGTCCCTCTTCGCGTGGGAGCAGGCTCCTGAATCGGTACCGAGACTTTCCCTTTTCCCTTCACTTTATCCTTCTCCCACTGTCGCTTCAACGCTGCCTCCGCGGCTGTCTGTCGAGGGTCCGCATACGGCGACAGTCCAGACATCATAGGAGGCGCTGATACCCTACCACTCCCGCCCCCGCTTCCACTCCCATTTCTCCCCGCACCATCTCTAGGTTTCAAAGTCGAGGGACTCCCCGGAACATCCTCGATAGTCCACCTGATAGGACCCAAGGACCCAGTACCTAGAATCCACGATCCGCCCTGGTTATTCCTCCTCCGTCGTTTCTCAGCAGCAGCCGCCCGAGCTCGCTTCTTAGCTTCGTGGTCGCTCAACCACGCTTGTGGGCTCGCACCGAGTGATTCGCCTTTTCCTAAGAATCCTTCACCAGTATACCCCGTATACCGCAACGTATCCAGCTCGCCCTCCAACGAGCGGAACATCGCCCAGAATTTATCATCGTGCGGGCCGTGAACGCAGTGCGTCAGTTCGTGCAGCATGGTCTTCACCACGGACTCGTACGGCATGAATACCCGTGAATCGTAGGGCTGCCGTAATCGGAGCTGTATGATCGGCAAGTTGGAGCTGCCCGGGAACGAGGTGTTGAGGCCCAGCAGGTTCGGTTCCATCTCCGGGTAGAATTCTGCGAGTTTTGCGATGCGGAAGTGGTGTTTCCGCATGATCGGTTTCACGAGCGAGGCTATCCGTTTGAGTGTGTCCAGGGCCTGGGCAGACTGTGGATAGTTTGCCAGGTGGAAGAAGGTCCCGATGAGGGAGTCCGGGTCGTTTATGATGTGAGTGGTGACCATTTTGGCGGCGGCGGTGACGAGCTTGTATTCTTCAATAGCCCGGCCAGATCGAAGGTTGTTTCGTCGACTTTAAGTCTAGTATAAGGGATTCTTTCGGATCGTAAGAAATGTTGCCTGAAATTGCAGTTTTATAGCTAGCTAGCTAGTGGGGTGCTTAAGGATTCGAGATATATCAGATCTTAGATCCTGTATTCTAAGCTAGCTCGGATGGTTAGAGGACTCGGGCCGTTGACGTCTGCCAGGGATTGATATCAATATCGTCTGCATGGTATTCGAGGGAATGTTAACGAGCGGGGCGAGGAGCGAGCGAGGCTGATTTATAATTTGGAGAGCGACGTGGAAGGTTCGATTTGGCGATGGGGTGCAGACGAGGCTGTCTTACGCGGCCGAGGCTGGCCTCAACTCGACGGTTTTGCAGCTTGCGGAAGGTGTTTTGTCAGCCAACGCAACAGCTCGACCGCACTTTGTGGCTGCATAGCACCGGCTATTCGTTTCAGCGTGCTATAGTGCGCTATTTGCCCCAGTTTATGTACAAGCGACCTGGGATATTGCATTTCTGTAGATATATATATTTCGATATATTATCAGTAGCTTAAATTCCGAGCCGCATCAGTCATCAAGATCGAGAACGGGAATCCCACCTCGGTGGCCCACAACAGGATACCGGCCGGCGTCATCTGCGTCTGGCGTTTCAGAGTGGCTTCCTGATGAGGAATCCTCCTCAATCGGGCTAGTGCCGTGCGACGAGTCCACCGCGATAGTCAAGTCCTCGAACAATTTCCCGCGGGCGTCGTACTCCTAATACACGTAACCGTCCTGTCAGCCTGCTTATTTTCCACCGACCGTTTCTTCTTAATATCCGATGTTCAACAACAAAACGGACGGAGGGATATACCTTCCAGATGAGATCGAATTCTCCGTCCGACTCTGGGTCTCGGAACACCTCTGACACGAGCATTCTCTCCCCTAAATACCTATTGACCTCGTTTATCTTCCCCAGCAGAGACCGTTCGTTATACAGAATATCGAACGCGAAGCCTTCCGCGCGGGGTATCTCGTTTTCTCCGTCAGTTACCTCATGCATCGTTTCTATGATAAAATGGACCACGTCGTCCACCGTCTCATCTTCGAGACACTCGACTTGTAAAGCAAGTTCATAACTCCCTTTAATCTCTACCAGGATGGCAACGTAGACCTCTTTACCCCGACGTCGAACTAGTTTAGCTCGATCATCCGCGCCGAGTTCCCAGTGATCGATCAGAGATATGTGATCGATATAATATGCCGTTTCGGTGTCGTTTGGGTATCGGTTGTATTTAACGGGGGTGAAGATATCCGGGGCACCGTAGCAGTGCTCTCGAACCAGGTGACCTGCTCCGTACGGTTTCTTGTACGGCTTGTGACGCTGGCCTTTCTTGATTTCTGTTGCCACGCACGGCATCCTTTTTGATAACGGTTATATAGCTTAATTGGTAGCGACCGCGATATCGCTTGAATCTAGGCAGTAAAATCTTTGCGATATCTGGCATTATTTTATTACATTACAGTAACATGCAAGGTTTCTAGATACATCTCTCAAAGTAATTTTTGGTTTATACGTGTCGTTGGTTTGAAACGTATTTTTTGGAGATTTGTCGGTTTTCTTTGTTCTTTACAACGATCACAAGCGGGACGGGACGAGAAAGCACTAACTAGATTGCGCATCCAAACCCATTTTTGCTTTCATAATAATCTTCGCAAATAGCATGACCATGTTGGAACACTCAAACCCGTTCGATTTCTTAGACTCTCGAATTTGGGATTTTATTGTTGCACAGCATTAGATTGCGAGACAAATTATTTGCAGACCAAGTAGCAGATATCGCAATCCCGATGGTACGAATATATTTATGGATCATCTTATAGGATCCGCTTCCGGAGCTCAGAGTCATTTCCACAGCGATCGAAGCATACCATGTCGGTGCAGTTTGCAAATTATGCCGTGCCGTGTTAGTTTGTAATTTTAGTTCTCGGCATATCTGGGCCAAAGCAAATTTCGACACAAATTTATTGAACTCTTCACAATTTCGAAACTTTCCGTGCGAGAAGTATACCGTGAATCTGTACCCGATGACTACCCTACCAATCGGCGTAATGTTCGGAAATATCCAACAAAAAAACTACTCTAACCCTTATCGAACCTTCTAGATTAATTGGAGTAAAAAATTATATTAACTCCTGCATTAGTCACAAAATACGGGGTAGCACCTAAATATATACTCGCCTCCATTCCGTACTATCGTGATTCATTCCGGGAAGACATGTCCACCAAGATTAAAATGCAATTTAACCTGCGTGACCACTCTATGTCCCGGAGCCGTGGTGTTGTTAAAGTTGGAACACACAAACGTGGTTAGAAGTTCTAATTTTAGCACCTTGCAGCCCTGAAAAAGAAACACTCAACCGACGCGGGCTCCCCCATAATGGTTTCCAAACGGCGGGACAGGTACACTACAGAGCACACCAAAAGACATTCTTTACCGGTCAGCACGATGTTCGCGAAGGGATGAAGGAATCTTAGATGTGCCATGCATGCTGCGAAATTACCCCTGCGGTTCCCGGTTTTTTCATGCAGTACAAGCGAGTTAAATTAGGCTCTCCCGTCATCAACATCAAGGATCGATCGCGGTCTCAATATAGGCACACGATATGTCTCCATCTCGTCCAAGATCTTTCGCGTTGTCTAAATTCTTACACTAAGTCGGATCCTTAAGCCTTAGCCTAACGACATCTATTCATAAGTTCCGAACAGCTGGCTTGCGCTGTTCCCTATCTTAGCGTATCAACGACGAGATTGGAAATATTTATATCCGACGGGTTTTCACGTCGTTTATACCCATCCAACAACTAAACTTTCCTCTTGATCAGAGCTGTTGAGACGATATCTATACTCTCACATACACTATGACCACACCTTATCTCCCTTTAGAATTGCAGGACATGATCCTCGAAGCGGCCGATTGGTCGCAACATCCACGGCTCAAGCGAGTGTGTAGATACTGGAGAACAAGAATAATGACCAGGATGATAAAGAGATACCAGCCCCTGGGTCTATCAGACCAAGAAACCATCACAAGGTGCTTCGGAACCGGCTACACCACCGTGACAAAGGACGCGGCACCGTTCTTAGTCCACAAAGCAATCTGCGAATTCACAGGGAACCTCGGTGAACGAGTCCAAGATTTCGGCTCCTGGCAGAGATTCGAGCGCAACATCGGCTACAGAAAGAGCCTAAGGGCATCCGGGTACGGTTGGACGGAATTCAGAGATGACTTCCCGCTCGTCGCGCCGGAAGCCAAAAGTCTCATGGAGTACCAAGATGATCCTGTTTTCCTCTCCGACGATACATACGACCTACCCGACCCGCTACCCTATCCGATACGGCTCGGGTGGGGTTTTCCAAAACCAGCAGTCATGAATCAGGGACGAACGAGGGCTTGTTCCTTTGCGGCTTCGTGCGGGAGACAGCCGTTGGGGACGCATAATACGATGAAGGTGAAGGAGTTCATCGGCTTGTTTTTCGAGCATTACGGGTTTCCTATGCGGACGCTTGGGATGGCTGCAGGGCCTCACTCTAGAGTCCAACTTAGGAGTTTTATTCAGCACGTCGGGCTGTGGAGTCCTGAGTTGGCAGATAATCTACCGCCGGGGCAAAGAGAAGAAGTCAAGTTCTTGGATGTTAGATTCGTTCATAAAGATCTAGAGATAAGGGATTGAGATGAATCATGAAAATCTGATATCCAAGAAATGATCGCTTCGAATGGAGAGGATCATGAAACCCCCCATTAGATCACCGTAAGCTTTTAGTCAACGCTTTTCAATATCAACCAGGAGGCGTTTAAAAGAATACTACGACCTTCCAAGTTTCTCCCGAAGCTCAAGCCTTTCTCAACAAAATTTCCCGGAAGATCTATTCTGGAATTCAGAGTACCTCTGTGTCAGCTCCGAGGTTCCATCGATCTTGATAACCCAAAATCGAGGGCAAAAATATTCTGAATAGGAACTCACAGGGTGAACTCATCACCTAGCATACTCGAGTAGCTGTCAGACCTCCGGATCCAATAGCGGCCGAAATATACCGCAAGATAAAATCTACTCTCCTTCATGGATATTTCTTGGCAACTGGGATAGAATGGAACAAGGGCTACAGTTGTACAGGATCAATGTCTCAATTTTAATGAGTCGTTTGATCGGATAGTCTCGGTACGCGTGTAGAGCGTGCAAACTTGATTGTAAAATTTCATCGGTCAGGGTTGATGAATATTGGCAGCTCACACCACCACCATCATGTAACTAAGACCTTTTGATAGAACTTTCCATTCGATCCGGGCTAAGAATCAATTGTCCCAGGACGCATGGTATATGCCCAGTTGTAGGAACGTATCTTACTTCATATTTTGTGTTGGGGTTCACGAGACTTTCGCATCCTGGTGAGGAGCCAGAACGGATCACCGACGCGAACACGAGAAGCCCACTAAAAACTACCAGCAATAGTTTTAGACGGCGATGTATAAGCTGAAGGGCCGTTCAATATTTCTATGTGGCAAAAATATACAGCAGCCAATTCCGGTAATGATAGGACTCGGTAACATTGAATCGTAGTACGGATGTCGGGCGGTCTCGAGAAGGTTAGCTCTATCAGGCTACCCCAATGTGCCAGGGGAGCCTCTAGTTTCTGGATACCGCTCGGCCCCGATCCCGTCCTGAAAATTCTTTTCATTGGATTAGTCTACATTTTCTCAGCAAGATGAGGCTATTAGAACCGATAGTATCCAATCGATAACTTCAGCCGCTACACTAACATGAGCTCAATAGCGCTGAGCCGTCCCATGGAGTTGCCATATATCCCTTGCCCGAATTGAAATTTTCTTAAACAGCTTCCCAAATCTAAGCTCTAATGCCGCATTACTGAGATATTATTAGAGCGCATTGAATACCTGCTAACCCAACTTCTTGAAAAATTTTCTGGAGAAGGCTGGTTCATGCGACAGGGCAGAGCTACCCGACAAGGCAACTTGTCCTGGCACCTGGCACCCTTGTTGTTGAGAAAAACAGAATACCATGCAGGTGCAGGTGCAAAAAACGCTTTGCAAATGCTTGTCTTCGTGCGAGGACGGGAAGCGACGTCTGGGCAAGACATTTGGCATTGCTTAACTGCCATTGATTGTCAAAATCACACAACTTTGATTAACAATAATTCTTGAGGATCGATAAACCGAGGTTTGATAACATCTGGATATTCGGTGTCATTTTTGTATCATCTTGACGGTTTGTTTGCCTGCACTCGCAAGGGTTCAAAAGGGAACACCACCGATTCACAACACAACGAGCGATATCGATGCCTCTTTCCCTTGCCCTGTCGACGTCAAAATTTTCAGGGAAAAATGGAATAGAAGAAAGGATTTTCAACAAGGTTCAACCTGGTGCGGCTTTACTGATGATCGAACTCGCCTCAAGGAACAATTTCCAGCCGATTGGGTTGTATACCTAGGCCAATCGGTGAAAAGTCTGTAGTGCGGCTTCTAGAATTCTGCAAGAAACATGGGATACTATCGCTTACCCTAGCATCGATTGGACTGGAATGTGGCGTGAAGGGCACAGCGACTCCCGAATCCCGGGTAGGGATAACGATAAAGGAAGTTGGTATCACTAGCTTAGCTCACTACCTCATCATTTTGGTGTCATTGCCGACAGGATCCCAATATCCGGAGGTAGCCGCAGCACATCTGCGCAGAAGTTCTAGAGCGGCGCGGTGTTATGTTTGGTGATTATACCGTGATCCTTTAAGATATTTACCAGAATAGCTTCGAAGAATTTATCTATATAAGAGTGTCATGAAGCCTCCATTGTTGACAAAATTCATTCAGCATCACATTCACATCTCAGTCAATCATCTACTCATTCAAACAATCTTTGTTGCATTTCGCACAATCCACATCGTTCTACTTCTTAATATACTTTCGAGCTCGTCTCTCGTTATAAATATTCTCTCCACTCTCTATTAACTGTTCAGTTTACAGTACTTTCAATCAAATCAGCAAAAATGTTCTTCCCAGTCGTCGCCGTTCTCTCCTTGGCCGGTTCCGCCCTCGCTCTCCCAGCTGTGGTTCCTCAGTGCACTACCACTCTCCGCATGTTCCCAAAGATGGATCTTTCTCCAACCAAGACCGTCTATGCCACCACTGTTACCAACTTTGCCCGTGTTGAGTGCGATGGCTGCGTTCTCAAGACCGAGTTCTTGCCATTCGGCCACGGCCCAGTCATCCCAGGCGGCAAGACTGCTACCGTCACCGTCGATGCCACCACTGAGCTCGCCTACCAGTGCAAGCCTACCAAGGGCCCAGAGTGCACCACTACCATCCGCATCGCTCCTCACATGGATCTCTCTCCAACTGAGACTGTCTACGAGACCACCGTCACTGCCTTCAGCCGTGTTGCCTGCAACGGCTGCGCAGTCAAGACCGAGACTTTGAACTTCGGTCCTGGTCCAGTTATCCCAGGTGGCAAGACTGCCACCGTCACTGTTGCACACAAGACCGAATGGGCTTACCAGTGCGAGCCAACCTCCAACTAAATATCTCACATTGAGATAATTATAGTACGGAGTTGCCTAAGAAGATTTGTGAGGCACGAGCGAAAGAATTAAAGGCAACAATAACAACAAAAGTGTATAAATATAGCGATAAAAAGTTCTTGTTTCTTCATAAAGGAAAAGTTTTTGGTTTAAAGATGGATACAAAAAAAGTTTTGACTAATTGGAAATGGGATTGGCGGGAAAAGTTTTTGGATATGAAAATCAAAAGTCTGAGTTAGAAAATGGGAAATAACTCCTTTTCTTTACAATTAAATGTATATATTAATATATTCTATCGGTCTTTAAAAGGTTCATGAGGTTCCAGTATAAAATGAGAATAAAATTGCATCTCCTGAAAGCAAATTTGGCTATAACATATTATGAGAGTGTTATTCATCGATAATTATATAAGTCTATATATAATTCATTCATACTCAGCCACTGCAGGAACTTCAGCTTTATCGAATAGCCCCGCATTTGGCCGTATTCGACTATACCGCCGTATATCAGATAACACTGCTTCTACACTGTGCACTCGTATGTGTTGATTTAGCTAGTGGTATCATTCATACCATCTATTAGACACTGGAAACCTTGGATTTCAATTTAAGAGTTCTTTCCCGGGTTTTCTAGACTTTTTTTAGACGGCCGTCTCGATGGAGATGCTATTCAGCCAATTCATTGTCTTTGTTCCATTCTTCTCTCTACTGCACCTTCAAGCTACACAATCAAGATCTTAGAACGAGGATGCCGGATGAGATCCAAAAAGACTCAAATTTAGAATATTTAAGGGGTAAAGCTCCTTATACCTTTAGTAAGAAGATTGGACGCGCGGACACAACAATAAACCTAGCGCGCAAAACCTGTCTCAAACATCACGCCCTTAGCTCGCAGGTGTTGTGTCGATGCCGAATCCTGTCAACTGCCGCTTTGGGTTAACGTAGAAGCGTGTTGAGTCTGTGATAATTGGCAGTGTCGCGCCCACCAATCAGACCGTATAAACGAAGAATCCCGGGACAAATGACCCATGCGAACAAAACCGCAGGAAAACAGCCTTCGAAGGTGCCTCCCAGCCATAACGAGCCTGTTCGCTGTTTAGCTTGACATCTCCAAAACCTCCATAAGGAGCTATCAAAACCCGCTTGGTATCCACGAAGACGAAAAAAAAGGCTGATGAAAAGCTCATGCTCTTTCTGCATACCACCCGAGCCCCATTAACCGCGGCTCCATACGCGCAGCATATCTGGGTCAGCTCAGCATAAACGAAGCCCGTACATATGCCGGCCCCTCCAGCATGACCGACGCGGATATCCATGGCGATATCTGCGCGTTTGAGAATGGCAGCGTAGAGTCTCTGACCTTGAATTTTGCGGCACCGGAGCTGCGTTCCACGTCGGTCATCAGCTTACCCGAAACGCAGTCATCCGAGGACCCGTTGTATCGGGATTACTATGATTACGTCTGTCAGATCGTTCACCGGCATCCGGACATAGACGCCTTGAAGTGTTATCTGGAACGGCAAGATGGATCTGATGAGGGGAAGACGACGGTGTATTTCATCGACTTCATCGGGTCGAATCCGAACCCCATGCAGCCGATAATACATGGCATATGTAACAACGCGGAGGAAGTGCAGACCATGCTGGACGAGTTGGACGAGGTCGTCGAACTCCGGCTGATTGTTGTGTCGCATGAGAAGGAAATAGACCGGCATATCTTGAAGACGATTGGGTATGATCTAGATATCGACCCGAGGGTATTCATCGAGCATATGGGGACCTTGTTTCCAAAGCCGTCGACTTACTTTGCCACCCCTTACTTGCCGTCGGAAGCTGCAAGATCACCAATTGAGATACATTTTGGGGGCGGAAAGAGCACGTGTGTTTTACTTCAACCTGGTGATGCCAGGGTTAAAACGAATACGGGTTTGTACTACCAATCGGACAGCAAATATGGAAAAAAGCTTACGTATGCTAACCGTCGTACAGTTCTTGTGCTCATGGATTCACCAACTGAGAACTTGGAAGCTGCGTTGAGAGATTTTGATAGACCTACTATTCGTAAACGGCAGATGTCCTCCGTATCTTTAGCGGTACCTTCACGGATGAATCTCACGTACCGATATCTACGAAGATTATCCGAATTCCAGCCTCACGAAGTAGACTTGTCGTGCGAACACCCCATATACCTTATACTTCCACTATTGCACCTTTGCGCTTTGGAAACTTCAATGTTGCTCACTTGGGCGGAAGAGAAGTTATATGAGCGGAGACTGCCGCACAACCTTTTGGAGAGAGATCCGTACAATGCCTACATTACTAGTGAAGGGTTCCAACAAGAGATATTTACAACAACGACGTCTCTCAAAACCCACATGAGGCTACCTTGGTTGAATTGTTCGACTGAGACATCGGTCTTTTTACAAGAGAAGCTAGACTGCGCATTTCAGGACTTGGATTTCCTCAGGGATAAGGCAGCATTGGTGCAGCAGTCTGTGACTGATGCTCTCAATAGGGAGGCTGCCACAGAGTCTATCAACGAAGCGAAACAATCTATCATTCAGAGTGAAAGCGTGAATAAACTAACTAGGCTGGCATTCGTCTTCGTACCGCTGACATTCGCAACTTCCGTATTCGGTATGAACATCAGGGAGTGGCAAGCGGACGATAAAGTACCCCGCTTGACATCGTTTATCATCGTTTCCGTTGTTATTGCGGTCGGCACAATAATCGTTGCCGTCGTATCTGGGATGATATCCCATGCTATTCGCAAGAGGTGGAAGGGATCAGAAACATTAAGAACGGCGTTTGGTTGTTCATGGCTGCTGGGTGTATTTTATGCTTTATTTTCATTCACGCACAGGAAGGATATCAATCGGCGGCTATCGACCTCGCTTTTCACCGTAGGAGAGGCACACGACGAGCTCGGTGATTTCGAGTGGCTCGTTGACGATGGGTTCCTGTTTGGAAAACAATGGTCTAAATTTGCACGAATTGTATATCGGCGGGCGATTGTAAAACACGAAGCTAAGGATTTGAAAATGGCGGAAAAGATGGTGTAATAATTGTTGTATTAGTAATCTTGTACTTTAAATAATTTGACGATACGATAGTTGGATGAGGTCATCAGCACTGTCTTGAAATCTCCTCACGAATTTATACGAAATTTAAAACAAACAAAATCTCAGTCTTCGGAACTATTTGATGATAGTAATTATTATTATTAATATTATTATTAAATTTTTTTAATCAACATCAGCGCTGGTATCTAATATTTCATAAAGTCGTTAAAGTATTAAGTCTATATTTTTATTCTGCCGCCGCCACGGAACGTATGCTCTCCCACGGCCTCTCGTTTTCGTTATAATGATTCTTCAACGCTAAAAGACCAGGAAATCCACAGTACCCGCCTGGGGTTACTGTTCTTTCTTCCTTTTGCCACGACCCGAATTTCGGTATATCTTCGAGAGTATAATCCTGGTTGTCTATATCGCGACCCTCTTGATTTGTCGGCTCTGTATAAACCCATTCCTGGCGGATTACTTTCTCCCCAGTTACCTCGCCGATACGCGCTGAGATTCGGGGCATCCCTGAAAGCCAACTGATTCCCATCTGTAAGAGCAGTCCTAATCGCTCGAATCTTCGTGTGAACTCGAGCCATTTGAATGTTTTCTCGTTGTAGGCCACCCGTATGTACGGGTTGACAAAAGTCTCGACCGGTGTACCGTCCACTTTTTGGACAAGATACTCGAGATCTGCGTTGACCAGGCAGCATTCTGATGCGTCCCAGAAAGTGTCAGGTTCGGACCGGAATTGCAGTGGCGTCAGATCTTTCCCGAGACTCTCGGTGAACCAACGGGCCTCAAAGGCAATCATACCACCCCAACAGCTCTTAACTCGCACTGCATCCTTTTGGTTGATCACATCGTGCCAGCTCTCGGCTCGTTGTCCAGTCCGAACGAACCAAGGGTATATCGGTAGTCCGCTCTCGAAGTATTCGTTATCGCGCAGGGCGAGGCGGTCGTAGAATTTGATGGGGTCGATGAAGTCCATGGCACAGGCTGCATTGTACCTTGTCCTTCCATCGGCTTGCATGTTTGTGGAGAAGAGTAGATCGGCAGCATCTCGAGGCGAGAAAACGATATCGTTGAGGAATAGGAGTTTATCGAACTTTGTGAGGGGTGTAGAGAACGGGGCAGTCGTAGAATGAAGGAGTTCGAAGTTTGTGATGGGTTTGATGGCATTGTTTCGGACATCGGCGAGATATCTGATACGTTTGACCCGAGCGTCGTGGGGGAGGATTTGGACGGTAGGGAGTTTGGATTTGTCGATATGGCCGGAGACGACTGCGGACCGGCAATTGATATCTGCGGCGAACTCCTTCAGAGCCGATTTGACGCCAGGCCCGCTGTCGTTTTCGTAGATGCTCAGAAAGACGTTCTCAGGGCCTATCAGTTCCACCAGGCCGCGGACAGACCTCCCCCACGCCCCTCTTATCAACCCTTCGTCGATGATGTTTGCGGCGATGAATACCGTTTCGTTACGGACGTTTCTACCGGAGAAATGTGCCGGCCTTTTCGAATATGATGGGTTAAAGATTGGTGTTAACAGTAATAATACGAAATTTGCACCTATTGTGATTAACAGGCCCCGGAGTAGTAACTTCCTCCATTTCGCCCTGCCTGTGCTACAGCCTCTGTATCTATTGTAGCAATTGCTGGGCACATGATGCCTCCGAGATGCTGAAGTATTCTCTACCTCGTACGCCGAATTCGGGATTGGCTGGTAGTCTTGTTGGAAAAGTCGAGCCAACATGGCGGACGCCATATTCAAGGCCCCCTGGGGGTCGAGGTGGCGATAGTTGGTTGTAAGGAGATGCGGATTAGGGGCTCGAGGTGTTGTTTGTTGCGTTGAGCGTGATTTTTTGTCGGGGGGCAACACAGACCGGATCGGGACGTCGATGTTGTTTGTGTCGGATCTCCTGTACGGCGAAGGAAAAGGGTTGTTGGAATTGGTAGACTGAAGGATTGGACGATGAAGATATTTTTGTGCCGCTCATAACGGCACTCTATTCCTAGGCTGAGTATATATATTTTGTGTGTGCCAGTAAATTGAGACACATCTCGGCTTCACCACCTTCATTTGGCCCACGGCTGAGGGGGGGCGCTGACGCGCACCTGTCAGAATAGGCAAATCCTGTTTTGGAAAAGAAAATTTCCGCAGGGGACTTTCCCCTTGTCTGGGTGGCACAGGAATATCAGAAATACATGTCTATCGAATACGAAGTCGATATGAGTGTAAAAAGGGCAAGCGGGAAAAAAGAAACACAGCCAGAGGCCAAGCGAGGGATCAGTACGAAGAACGGCAGGCCAGGTGCAAGTATGGGAGGTGCATTGATAGATGGTCAGCTGTTGCAGGCGGTGGTAGTGTACAAATGTGAAGCACCTCGCAAAGCCTACTGTATTCGGTCAAAATCTCTCGACAGGTCAAGTTTTATGCATATTTCCACGGGTCTGATTTGGGAAAGGGGATCCCAAGCTATACGTGTATATCGTATGTTCCGTCGAAACATGGCCTGGTTTAGCGAAATTAATCGAGATAGTCCGCTTTTTTGCCTCAAAGTACCCACAAGGCTTCGAACCAAAGGCTGGGTCTTGGGGAAAAAACGCCCCCCCACCCCAGCCTGGACCACGTTCTGTACACCAGGACGCTTCAGCCGCTAAAGATTACGAAAAACGGTCAAGTATTTATAACAGTTGTGTCGACTGATAGGGATATCAGTAGCGACTGAAATCCGATGTGCGTAACTCTATTCGACCTCAGGGTGCTCAATCAAGGTTTGAGTTGGGAGCCGTCTTGGCATGCGAGCTGCGCCCAGCCGCGTAACTGGGATGAAACTCGAATTTGAAAAAAGAGACCCAATAATCTTTGCACATGGGTGAGTAGTCTTGTACCAAAACGCTTCCGCAGCGGAGGTACGTATACCCACCGCTGCGTTGAGAGTGTTGGAGTCTCACATAATCCTGCCGCAGGGCTGAGACGACCTTCGATTCGGTACCAATTGACGGCACTCTGTGAGAGATACGAGTGCCTACGAGAGTGTGACGGCAGAAGAGTGAGAATGAGTGGATGGGGAAATGTGAGAGACTGCCGGGGTCTATCAAGGTGGCGGGGGTGTCTGGCTTCCGGGGCAGGATCCTTGTGATCACGTTGGGGCTGTGGGGACGATGGGTTGCTGCAAGGCATTGGTCTTTTGACACCACCATATCAGAAAGACGGCGATAGTCTTCCAGCCTCAAAACGATGTCCTCACAATTGATTCTGGAAAACGACACTATCGCTTGTTCATGACTCCTTCAAGATGAATCCGTAAGTCTTGTCCATCTAGGAGCGGAAAGTCCATGAGCTCAACAAGCTAAATCTCTCGGCTCGCCCCGTTCTAGTACTTTTCGGGACCCTTGGCAAGTCGCCAAAGATCGATTTACGGAGGGTTTGACGGACGCTGAGAAGGCGAGTTTTGCCAATGTCAAGGTCGAAGATGTTCTGTACGCTGCTAGCGCGGCACAGAAAAAAGTGCAGGGAGACAGCAAAGCTTGGTATATGGCCTCCAAATTGATGCCAATTGTCGACGCTATTGGGCAATATGGTACGGCATTGGATGTGATCTCAAATGCTCAATCCGGCATTCTGTGTCCACTGTGGGGAGGTTTGAGGGTGGTACTCACGGTAAGTAGCACCACGCACAAACATGGCCATGGCATGGCCCGAATCTCATGAAAAAGAGACGGGTTGGATCATATCGATCACACGACCCTAACGTTCTGCCTGATGGGCACGTATAGTTAGCCGAGTCGTTCGGCAAATACCACGAAAAGCTTATGGACATGTTTGAGCGGATAGGCGACGTTCTGCCGCGATTCAGCTCCTACGCAAAACTGTTTCCTAATGAGGCGTACCTGTTGCATGCGTTGTCGCTCGTATATATCGACATTTTAGAATTTTGCACAGCTGCGAAACGGGTGTTTCTCAAAGGAAGAGATGCGAAGAATAAGTCGGGAGTGTTCTCTCCCAGTGCTAAAATGGCAATTAAATTGATATGGAAGCCGTTTGAAAAACAATTTGGAGACGTGATGGATCGTTTCCGTAGACACAAAGCCAATGTCGAGAAGGAGGCAGGGTTGTCTCATATGATAGAGGCATCTCGGGAACGCCAGGCGCAAGAAGATGAACGCAGGCTTCAGCAATCAGAACGAAGTATTATGCTACGCCAAAGAATTGAAGAGGAATCTAGAAGAAAGAGTAAGCCCGGTCCGAATGTGTGCATTTTGGTATACAAGTATTGATGCTTTTCATTGAGTGAGTGTTTAGAAAAAAGGTGGGACCTTATCATGACAAGGCTGTGCACCTACAATTATGCCAAAAAATTGCAGCAATCGCAAACCTCTCGTCATGACGGAACATGTCAATGGATTGTTGGTTGCAAGGCGTACAGAACTTGGTGTGACCCTTCGAGTGCGACGAACCTTTGGGTCCGTGGGAAGGGTACGTTCACTGCAATCACTAGAAAATAAGGAATAAAATATACACAAGTTACCGAACTGACAAAAACATATAGCCGGCTCTGGCAAAACGATTCTCAGGTACCAAATCCAAGTCTACCCGGGAATCGGGTGACGTTCTCACTCACAGCTGACAATCTGCAATAGCGGATGGGTATACGAGAACCAACTCGAGATCGTGAAAAATTTAGATCAAGCGATTGCTCTTTCTTACTTGTGCGACTTCAAGGAAGAAGATTCATTGTCCCCAGCGACTATCCTCCAAAGTTTTATCAAACAGATGCTTCTCAAATCTGGACAAACAGGCACACCTGAGAGTATCTTAGAAGATCTAGAATATGCCGTGCAGAGCAGCCGGTCACTAGAGTTTGAGGACGCAATGGAACTATTCTTCAAATTCGCACGACTATACAAGCATATCCGAATAGTTCTCGACGGAATTGACGAATGCGATAACCACTCAAAAGGAGAGCTGTGGAGGTGGATAGACCGTGCGTCTACATCTCCTGATAGTCCTATCGCAATATATATCTCGAGTCGGAATGATATCGAGATCCGGGACAGCCTTCAGCATTATCCAACTATCTCTTTAGCAAATTCACAACCCGCTACCGAGTTGACCGGTTATATTGTCGAGCAAGTAAGCTTGCTCAAGGCCAAAGGGTTCTTGAAATTCCACAACGAAAAACTCTACGATAAGGTCGTTGAGAAGCTCACTATCAAATCTGATGGCATGTACGTTTGATAGCTGTTAACCTCACAAAATGACAAATGTACAGGAGGATTTACTCACGCGGAAACCATGGTATTTAGGTTCCTTTGGGTCTCCCTGCAATTAAAGGTACACTTTGCCCCCAAGTAATTCCCTCAATATCAGACTAGGTGAAGTTAAGAATAGTATGTAGGACCTTTGCGACTGCGCTACGGATGGGGAGGTCGAGGATACACTAGATCAACTACCAATCGGGCTTTACGAAACTTACGAACGAGGTCTCAAACGGATTTTCGTTGGCTCTGATAACCCTAGAGCCCGGGTTACATGCAAAAGAGTTTATAATTGGGTGTATCATGCCAAACGGCCTTTGACTATAGACGAACTTATTGAAGCTATCGCTGTTGACACCGACGATCGACAGCTTGACCCGAGCAAAATCGCAACTGAAGATGACCGCTGGAAGATCATCAAACGGTGTGGGAATCTCCTCGAGTATAACGAGAGCGATAGCACAGTTACTTTCTTTCACTACACGTTGAAACAATATATTACGGAATTAGCAAAATTCGAGGAAAAGATATCATCAAATGAGAGAGTAGTTAAAGTTGCGAAATCAATCGCCGCGGCAGAGAAATTCATCGCTTACATATGCGTTGCCTATC
The DNA here is from genome assembly GCA_031310005.1 of Dactylellina haptotyla. Classification (NCBI taxonomy): domain Eukaryota; kingdom Fungi; phylum Ascomycota; class Orbiliomycetes; order Orbiliales; family Orbiliaceae; genus Dactylellina; species Dactylellina haptotyla. Next base: position 705,932 of record CM062380.1, on the reverse strand, counting down.
TATCCTTTTCGGACTTTGAAACGGCGGTCATCCCGTTCCAAGAAGCAGCTGTCAAAAATGTCAATACCAACATGGGATATATGCAAAAGTACACCTCAAATATGGGAGTAGGAAGCTTAGCAAGTGGCTCCATGGGAAAGGGATTTCAGTCAGTTCTAAGGGGGTTTAAACTGACTGGCGGATTTTTCGATGACGGAACCTCCACGCCAGTAGCTCGCCAAGAATTTAACTTTGCTCGATATATCTACCGCCCTAAACCCCCTCCTGAATCGGTTCTTCATCAGTACAAGCTCTTACGTTATGTCAGAACTTTCTGGTTACAACATTTTCGCACGCTAGACTTTGAGAGAGTCAGGCGTGATCTTCACATATATCAAAATTTCCTTAAGCTCCTATTTGAGAAAGAACTTCTATTCGATATCCGTCCGTGGGGGAAAAAATATTCCCAAACACTTTATCCTTATACGGATTCCTTCGTATGGGCGGTCGAAAATGACCACCCACTCCTCATAACGTGTATATACGACAAATTAGACTCAGAAGCACGGGTTTACTATCGCAATCTCAAAATCTCAGATGGCACTACTCTGGCCTGCATTGCTGCCACGTATCAAACCGATAAATGCTTAAGCTTATTACACACCGCGCAAGTCCCTGGAGCCGATACTTTTCCTAGACCAGAGCTTTCCGACAATTATCTCCGCCAAAGAGATAGTCATGGCCGAACGCTAGTTCATATAGCATGCTATAACGCAAGTTTTGCCGTATTCTGGTATATTTTATCAAAAGAGTCAACTATATTACAAGGACTTCTACCTCGTGATAAATATGGAAATACAACTTTTGATTGTGCAGTTGAAAGTGGGAATGTCAATATTCTGGACCATTTCTTAGATCCCACAACATCTTGCACTCTCATTGACCATAGGAAAGGCTGGCACCACGGATGGTCTGTTGATGAGAACTCGACTCACAAGCTTGAGAAGCTATTTACCTTGATTTGTACCTATGGCAGGTTTGGTTGGTTCGCTAGCGTGCACAGCATGCTGCTCAGGGGATGGATCCACGGAACCGCGGTAGATAACGAAGCTTTTTTGAAAGGGCTTAAAATAGCAATAGAGGGTCGACATACCATCCTTCTCCACAGTATATTTGAAGATATCCCGAAGCTACCACAATGGAACCCAGAGATCCAGATTATAGCCGCTCAAGTGTTGCAACTTTCAATAGAGTCCGAGCATCTATCACTCGCTCAGGAAATCATGGAAATCTTCGATCAAGTCGTTTCGTTTCCAGAAATCTTCCGAAACGCCTGTATAAAACATCCGATAAACTACAAAGACCTGAAATTCATTGTCCGTTTGGGACCTTATCCGATGGCTATCCCTCGGCTTCTAGCGGAGTTCTATGAAGTGCCGGGTTTCAGGGACATCGAATTTGTCCTCCCAAGCTTTTCGGCAATCGATACGGCATTTGTTCGGTTTATATGCACCGCTTTCGTAGGGTATGAGCCTGAAGCTTTCAAAAAGTTTTTGATTGAGTACATTAATAGAGCAGATCATCTTATAAGGTCTGGTGATATTTCAGTAGCAGAGGATATGCCAATTGAATCCTGCCAGTTGTTCTGGCAAAACTTTTCAATTGGACTTCTGATATGCACTCGTATATCACCTTCTCCGATGCACCCTCCGAGTGGTTTAGTTCCCGAAAGAGAATCTCTGAGTGTAAACCCAAAGGCATTACTGAATCTGCTCGAAATCGCCAAGACCATGATATCCAAGTCGCAGCGAAATCCCTTTCTTGGTACTGTTTCCCAATTGGATAAAATGCCCAGGTACCTTCAAGTCAGAACCCATTCCCGCGATGTACAAAACAACCGACCATCATCTGAGCCGAAAACACTACTTGATACACAATGGCTTTTTCGGGATGTTCTAAAGGTAATATCCGACTTTGAAGAAAAAGTGTTATTGACTGGAGTTACTTGGGGACAATCTTCTTTCAACCCCGGGAATATCCAGATATTCTGTTCACTCACCTCTTTCTTCGAGTCTTTGTGTGATGCGCTAGCACCAGAAGAACAAGGAAGGATGTTAGTTTCACAGCCCATCAGCAACACGATGCTCACCGGCACTTGCATAGAAGACCTACTACATGTTGCCTCAAGAATAATTCTTGCTACGATCAAGCTCGATGGTTTCAAGGACTCATCTCCTGAAATCGTTCGAGACAGCGACTTTTTCCGGCTGGGTGTGATCGATCTTATCGATCGCACAATTTCTAGAATCATTAAGCTTGCGACGATAGATACCAATGCTTGGCCAGCTGGAGCTTTGATTCCCAAACTTAGACGGTTTATAGATACTCTCTCTTTTTGGACACCGAATATACTAGATGCTATGTTCGAGAAAGGTCTCTTCAACGTAGAGACCTTAAGCCTTGAAAAGCTCCCATATACAGATGCTCTTTTGCCGGCTCTACACAACTTATGTTATACTTTAGTAATACCTGACCTGCCTGAAGAGCTCAGTTTTAAAGGTCTCCGGTGCCTGGAAATGCTTTTAGCTGCTGGAGCGAATCCTTATAATTACGAAGGAATATCTGGTCAAATGCCAATCACTTCCTATCAAATAATCAAAGACTCCCACCCTCCCGGCGAAAGGAAACTTGAAATACTCAGAATATTGGAGAATTATAATCCATTGTCAGTCGATTTACTAGTAACCACTAGCAACAATGGCTGGCGCAAACGAATGGAACAGTTCGAAGTGATAAAAAAGGATTTTTTTAATGATGAGTCATCCAGCCTCTCATCAAATACTTCTCAAGAGTCCGATGGTAGAGTTTCGCCACCTCTGAGAAATAACTTAAGAAAGGCTACACATCATCTTCCCCTACCAGACTCCATATCTTGATGAAATTCAGAGTGAGACATCATTCAATAATTTTATCCAAAGTCAGCACTATTAATGCTGAACATGCGCATGGCCTCTAACCATAAGAATAAATACCACTAAAGATAAAAATTAAGCGATTTCATATCAAGAGATAGTTTTTCAAAATGATATTCTTTTTTTTTTTAGCGATATGCTATAGTAAAACAATCGGTTAGATGTGAATAATAAAAAGATAAATAATGTCACATACAGGAGCTCGACTCAGAGAACACGATCTCTTACGATATATCATTTCCAAGCAGAAACTCATCAGTTGAGTCTTGCGCTGTGTTTGGCCGAAGGCTTTAAATAGTTTCGGCTTGGGTGTTTCCAGCAGTTCGAACACTATTCAAAAAAATTTCATCGAAGAACCTTTGGTTCCATCGATTTAGCCCCTCTCGAATTTCCATCAAATCACTTGGTAACTCTTCGATGGAGCTATAAGCCTCAGCTATTTCATCCCGTCTGACCCGCCATACTATGAGCATATATGCCTGCTCTTCTAGCTCTCTTTTAATATCTGCATCGTTCGGGCCCAAGCATCTACGCCAATTTGTCGTGAGGATGGAATTCAACATTGCAAAGTAACCAGGCACATGTAAGGCTGTGGTACTCTCTCCCAGCATAAATGTGGACGGTGGCCGTGCAAGGTCTCCTGAGAGGTGTCCCTCACAGCTAAAGTTGAAAATATGATCCGGAATCAATACAATCTGCCAGGGTTGGAATCTGACTAGAACTCGAGTAGCCTGGAGATATTCGCATTCTTTTAGATTCTCTCTGACCAAAGTGCTAATTTTGTTCGGAAAAGTATAGTCAGCATTGTTGTCGAAAGGGGCAATGCGGTGATAAAACGAAAAACAGTCATTTGCTATAGCGATAGCTGCCCTAGCAAGATACTGTTTGGGCACTAGTATTTCCAATGGGTCTCTCGGGTAGGTAGGAACTGAGTGGCATGCTAGGGCTTCCAGTCCCCAAATCACATAAGGAATCCCCGCATTGATGAGGGCGCGCAAGACATGGAAGCGGCCCAGTGCTTGAGTGCGAGTCATTGTGGGAGACTGGGACTTTAGATCCCAAATTAATGATGTACTCGTAACTTCTGGCGTAATAGCTACCGGTTTAGCTCCACTTTTTGGGTTCAAGTGGTTGTCACAACCTTTTTTGTAAATTCGCATGGCCTTGGAAACCACTTTTGTCAACCTGTTCTGCGCTTTAGTAAATATTCGAGCAACAAGTTTAGGTAGCGCATATTTAAAAATTGAAGTTGTGCGGAAAGCCATTTTACGGATTTCCGGCTTTAAATTTAATCGGCCATGCCTCCGCAAGTCCAAGCAAGACATTATTGTATGGTGAATTCTTGAAGTCAAAAGGGAGCTTAGTTCGTGCAGGTTAATTATATTTATCACCTTCACGATATATAAATTTCAGTCTAAGTTTTCTTGATCAAACAAGTTTCAACATCAGTTGGTCAAAATGATGAGGTAGCTAGAACATTTAAACTACACCCCTATTGAAACAAGATTCATGCTGTGCGCCGATTGGTTTGCAACCTTTGTGTTCGACCCCTTACACACAACTCAACGTATATCGTTTCCAAATCAGCTTGACAGCTCCTACTAGTATCGAGGCTGTTTTCAAGCCAAAGCAGCTGCGGACCTGTTGCACACGAACACAAATTTGAGATCGCAAGCTCGAAAGGCACAACGCAGAAGGTCGACGTTAATACGCAAACAGATTAACAAGGAAATCAAAACCAAGCGGCAAAACCCGCCAAGTATTTAGCGCTCATAGTATCTTGTTGCCTACAAAATCCTGCTTTGCATATATCAATCTTGGTTAGATTTCAGTTTCCCGTCTATCAAATCACAGGTGTCAGGAGCCAGCAAACCCTATTCCTTTCCACAAGTGCAAGGCACCCTGGAGAGATGTTTGGAATGCAGCAAACTAGCCTCCTAAGTCAGGTAACTTTAGCCGAATCTTTACTCATGCAAAGACTAGAGACTTGTGCCCCGCTCAGGCCGCGCAGGATTCAAAAATGCGCTGTCCGTAACTGAATACTTGACTCCAAACCCGCGTCAGTATTCACAGCCTGATTCAGCATTACTTGCATCCAAGCCACGATTCCATCAATAGCGTCCGGTACTCAGTTGGAGGCCGAATCTCAGTCAATATGTCTGGCCTCGAGCTTGCCGCGAGCATCGCGGGGTTCATATCCTTGGGTATCGAGTGTTGCAAGGGTATAACCGATTACTGCAACAGTTACCAGGGCGCACAGAGAGATGTCGAATTATTGCAGGAAGACACAAGTAACTTGATGCATACTCTGCAGGTAGGTGTCAAGCTCACTGAACACCTTACGCATAGAGTCCCAACACGCAACACCTTGCGGCTTGGTATTAGAAGATAGTAACTAACTAGTTCAAAGAGTCTCGAGGGGGCTATGGATGATGTCAGTTTAAAGATGGAGATTGAGCAGTCGATAGCTGGGATATTTGAAACTGCAAAAGGTATATTTAATTCTTCACTAAATATATTTTTGAAGTTTTGCCAATCCAAGGCTGGGTGTCAAAAGTTAATATCTTCAAATGTCTCAATACAGCAAGGGTTCTTGAATTGAGCGAAGAGCTCAAAAAGTTCATCGAACCTGACAAAAAGCAATCCAAGCGCAAAACCATATCAATGAAAGTCAGGATATTATATCCTTTTCAAGAGAAAAGTCTACAAAAAATGCGTAGTGATATTTCTAAGATCAATGAGATCCTGCAGCAAGCAACCAGCTCGGTTCTTCTGTAAGTAGAGTCGTTCCCTAATTCTCATTATAGTTTGAAATGCTCATTGAAAGCTAGACGCCAGCAGAACAAGATAAATGATACAATTGATCGAGTCCATGAATCGGTAGAATTAGACAAAATCAAAGATTGGCTCAAACCGCCAGACTTCTCTCCAAGCCATAGTATTGCGTCAGATAAAAAGAGCGAAAACACTGGTGCTTGGTTTTTTAACAATCCGGAATTTAGGCAATGGAAGAACTCGCCTTGTTCTGTCTTATGGGTCTCCGGAGGTGGTATGTACCCTAAAGTTGGCTACCAATATTCTTGACCGTCTGTGGTGCAGAGACTAATTAGCATTTTGCAGCGGGTCGGGGCAAGACTGTCCTATGGTGAGGAGCCTAACATATAGGTGATTTGATACCCTTTATTAATAAATTTACTAGTTCAACGGCTATAAACTATCTTACAACCGGATCGAAGCGAGACTATACTTCTGGAATTGCATACCTGTACTTTGACCAGACTAACCACTCTGTTTCACAGGAGCATAATATGCTACTAAGATCACTGATCCACCAGCTCTCGTCTCAAAACATAGCCTCACACTCGAATACCGATGGCTCTGTCCCAGAGCCTCTGAAAAATTTATACGCACGTAACCAAAATGGCACGAAACCGCCCCTGACTCAGGATCTTATGTCCACACTGCGATCTCTCATTGGACTTTTCTCACCTTGCTATTTAGTTGCCGACGCATTAGACGAATGTAAAGACCGTAATGAATTTTTGAGATTTATCAACACAATTGTAGGCCAATGGAAGTTTCCTCATGTGCGCTTCCTCATCACAAGCCGAAGCGAGCTGGATACTGAATTGCCCGGTCGAAGTTGGAGAGGTTTCACTGTTTCAATGGAAGAAAATATCAATGGAGATGTTCGAACATACGTAGAGACAACACTGAATAGAGCAGACGAACCGCTCAACCAGTGGAATGCAGAAGAACGTAAGACAATAGCAAAATCGCTTATCGCCCGTGCGAATGGGAAGTACGTATTCGCACTGGTCTCCTCATCTTTTTTTGCCACTAAACCAAAACTTTGCTAGTTTTCGATGGGTGGCATGCCAACTCGAGGTTCTCAGAGGTTGTTTTACGAAAAAGGAACTCGAGCGAGCTCTGGAATCGTTACCGGCAACACTTGAGGATACATACGAGAGAACTTTAGCGGCCGTCGACGAATCGCGAAGAGAATCACTGTGTCAAATTTTAAGATGGCTTTGCTTCTCATCGCGGCCAATGCGTCTCGACGAAATGTGCGAGGTACTCGCTATAGACTTTGAATCTAAGCCTCGTGCACGTTACGACCCAGAAAAATGCCTACAGGTTAACGCAGCAAGATACTTCCATCAATTTAGTAATTTAATGTCTGTTACGACAGTAAGGGTGGCCAGTGAAGAGTACAGGGAATTGAGGCTGGCACATCTCTCTGTTCGCGACTACCTACTTTCGAAGAAGATTCTCAATTCGTCAGCTTCGTTCTTCTATATAACAGAGCCGATGGCTCAACGCAGTATAGCAGAAGCCTGCATCATATATTTGCAGCAATTTGAAACCAAAGAGGAACTTCCTACCTATTCTGAAGCCATCAAAGATACTCCTCTAGCGAGATATGCGGCGAGGTATTGGTCTCAGCATGTCCAAGCTGCTATAAAGGCTGCGGCTACACAACCTTCATCAGAGATTGCCTTGCCCAATGGCATTGATGCCCAGCAAGCAACGGTTATTATTTTGATTATTCAATTTCTTACCCAGATGCTGCGTCTTTTGGGTGTTTCTTCTCCAGTTTTCCTTCAAATTTCAAATAATCAAGATCCATTGGCAGACTTGAATGAGTTGTGTGTGGAGTTTCTTGTATCTCAAGGCCAAAGTCAAATCCGATTTTTCGATCCAGATACACCATGGTTGACTAAGCCTGATGTTTCCCGGCCTCTAAGTTCGGTACCGTCAGCATTATATACAGCAGCTCAAGCTGGCTTTCTGCAGCCAGTCAGACAGCTTCTGCGCCAGGGAATGGATCCAAATGCTGTCGGGGGAAGATTTGGAACTCCGCTTCAGGCTGCTGCTTGCAAAGGATTTCCAGATATCGTCGCTTTGTTATTGGAAAATGGCGCAGATCCAAACTTCAAGGCTGGCGACTACGTTTATGCGCTCCAAGGCGCAAGTAGTTACGGACATGAGGCTTGCGTCAAGGTCCTCTTAGACGCTGGTGCTGAAATCAACGGAACTGGTGGGGATTACCATACTGCCATCCATGCAGCAGCGTATAACGGGCACGTACGCGTAATTGAGCTTCTCGCGGAGTATGGAGCGGATATCGATTCCCCTGAGCCGGTAGAGAGCAGAACTCCTCTCACTATTGCAGCAAGTCAAGGACATACAGCTGCAGCGAAGTTCTTACTTGACCAAGGGGCCGATATTTTCTGGAAAGATTCGGGTGGTTGGACGGCATTAGACGAGTCCGCGCCCGCTGGCTTTGAAGCTTTATCGGAGTTACTCATCAAGCACAACCCGGATATCCTAAAATCCAGAGACAAACAGAATTCAACAGCCCTGCATCATACAGCATCACAAAATCATCCTGCAATTGTTGAGCTTATGCTTCGAAGTGGGATTGATCCTCATGTAGGAAATAGCCGCGATAACCGCACTGCGCTTTTCAAAGCTGTCAAATCGGGAAATATCGAAGTTGTCCAAATATTTCTTAAATATGGAGCGATGGTACAGGCCGTCGATCATGAAGGGTGGACCCCCTTGCATATAGCCGCCTATTGCGGATTCGTGGAAATAGGCGAACTTCTTCTCGAGAATGGAGCCGACATCGACACCGGACCGGACGGTTGGACGCCCTTACATATTGCAGTACTACGAGAGCAACTAGAATTTATAGAGTTTCTATTGGATAACGACGCCGATGTTACAATTCAAAACGAAATGGGTCGAACCGCCTTCGACTGTATCCAGTTTTTCGAAGATTATCAAAACGAGGTCATTATCCGGCGGCTACATATTGAAGACAATTATTTCACGTTATGCGGCTTACGATCTGCGGCGTCTCGTGCTCAAAACGTACATGTAAGAGATCTTCTCGAGCGAGGAGCGGATATCAATGCGAGAGATGAGGGTGGGTTTACTGCGATTTACTGGGCCGCATGTAAAAGTCACAACTCCACGGTCCGATTATTGATCGAAAGTGGCGCAGACGTCAATGTAAGAACTGACTCAGGGGACTCTATCATGGATTGTTGGCTAGATCAAGAGACAATTGACCTCGCTATCGAGCATGGCTTCAAGGAGACAGAAGAAGAAGATGTTTCATCGGCTGCCGAATGGTCCCGTCGGCATTTGATAGGGAAAGAAATGCACGACCTGATAAAAGAAAGAATGCCACGTGATGTACTAACTGAAAAAAAGGACTTTTTATGATTTTATATTTAACAACGCGATAGCTGGCCGTCTCTCCTGGTATTCATTATTGCACACATGTACTTGTACTCAAAACGCTATGTATAATTTGAAAATATCAAAAATTTAAGGGAAAAGTAAGTTCGAGAGTTTGGAGAGAATTCTCCAAGAATTAGATTTCAAATCTCAGGGCCTAAGTCTATTCAGGAGAACGCCACTTCATAAAGGGAGAACTTGGATACATAGGACCAACTTAGATGTTTCAATTGCACTCACTCGAGCGCTAACACTTCTTTTTGGTTGACAATAATGTGTTGACAAATCCAGCATTTCACACGTACGTTGGTGATCATCCCAAGGGCCTGAGCATACTCAAGTAAATGCTCCCGAGTCATATTCTACCGCTTGGCTCGCGATATTCAATATATGACCTCTCTTATCTTTATTCGACATATATACTGAGCCTTATAACCCGTTATTTCACTTGAATATCTTATCTGGACCAAGCGCGGGTCCTGTGTACTGGATACTCAATCACAGGATAATGAACAGATGTTAACATGCAACAATATCCATAAATTTACAACGCATTAATTGACGTTGATATTAGAAATTAAGTTCTGACAACTGCAGTTAGTTGACTGATACGGTTGACCTCGCCATCATGGAGCTTCTCAGTCAACAGGGCGGGTTTGTTTTGAACCCTTACGCCTCTGCCGATCTACTCATTGATCTTCGGAGGCCACCTGAATACATAATCCGGAATGGGTATCGCGGAGTCGAAGACGGAAGATTCTTTAGCTGTCGAAGATTTGCTCCAGCGTGACATCAAGTTTGTTGTAAACGTCGTCAATTCCACGGCTCGGGAACAGTACCTTGTAGAACTGTACTTTGGAGCTCCCCACACTGACATTCTCTTAACAACCACCCACTTTAATCGAAGCTACAATGACCCAAATAATGGCATGCAAATCACACGAGATATCAGGCAAAATGCGTTGTTACAGTCTGGTTGCCCATATAAGGGCAGAAAATATGAAAACGTCGATTGCATCGATTGATCAAACGAGTACTGGGTGACACTCGTCTTTGCAGACTCCATCGGGTATCAATAGCTTAGAACCGACTTTTAGTTCTTGGTAGTTTTAGCACAGTAAATTGAGTTTTCTACGGCAATAGATGATTGTGGTTGGCTCGTCGCGACGTCGGCCCCAAAGGTTCTAGTTACACCCCGCATCCGTTTCCGTAAGGGCAACGCTAACCGGTGCGAAACATATTTCCCATGATCCTTCCCAGTTTGCGACATGGAAACCGTCCTCTCAAATGGGTTACCGACAGTTGGCAAAGCCACTTGTGGAACAGTTAGATCCTCGGAAACTCGGAACATCCCATTTTCGAATTTCGCTATTGAAGAAGCTTTAAGTGATCTCGATCGACTTTATTAAAATGCGGGGACATCTGATAGGAATTCGTCATAGACATGCGTGGAGATACCTTGTCTGCTGCCGAAAATGTAAGCTAGTCTATTAATACCTCTATTTCGTCTTTCAAATTACTATAAGTACGGTTTCGCATGCTAGTCAGCTTCCGGTCTTCTTGTTTACCTCGAGCCTGCTCTTCGAGATATTCTTTTAATATTACTCCAGGTTTTCTTTTCATAATTTCAGTTCTCAGTTTTCGGCAAAATTTAAAATGCATATAGCCAGCGCATATACGGTAGTCGTCCTGGCTGCCATGGTTCCTGAGATCACTGCCCATGGTCTCCTCTTGATGTCATATGGAGACGCTGACCCTAATACCGGAAGCGGTCAACTCGGTTTAATCAAAGGTCAAGACCGAAAAAACATCGGAGGAGTTCCCGGACGACCTGGATATCAAAAGGATATCACAGTCTTTAGTCTTCCCATAATCCCCACCAGAGACGCGAACAACAAGAAGCAAAGCAACCCTCCCCAGCGAACCCGGTATAACACAGGTTGCGGCTACAGCATCGCCTATCCCAAGGGAGTCCCTATCGACACACTAGTCGAGTCTAAAGTCAAGTTCAAGAATGTTCCAAAGGTCACGCCGGGAGGGTTCCTCAAAATCGATATTCTCCAGGTTAACGGCGACGGCGCGGGGCCCTGGGTGTGTTATCTAGATAACGCAGGGAAGGCAGAGAAGCCATGGACGAGACTGGAGATGGACACCAAAGCGCCGTATGGGCAGGTTCCTGGTGTCCAGGGCCTCAAGTTCCTACCAAAGTCAAACCTCACACCGATCAAACATCCCTTCCGGGTTTTCATGCCAGCAAATTTAAGATGCAGCGGATCGTACGGTGGCATGTCGAATATATGTATGGTGAGATGTCAGAATAATGCTCCAAACGGGTTTTTCGGGGGCTGTATCGCGATTCAGGTGGTGAATAAGGGAAAGAAGCGATCCGCCAGGCTGGCATTGAGAGACAACAGTCTAAATGCAGATGATGAGGATCTCTCCGATGATTCCTCTCCAAACAACAAATCGACAGATGCCCAGATTGCTGATTTGGACGCAGAGATGAACGCTTGATTGGATTTTAGAATATTTGACAAACCAAATGAGCGGCTTAAAACTAAATCACAGCATTTGATCTAAGCAAATACTAGAATACTGGGCTCTAAGAAATGAACATTCGGATACTATGATATGATGCACCCCCAGTGCTAAATTTTCAGTGACCAATGCTAATTTACCATACTATCATGAAAAAAGTAATCAAAATTGCGTCCCAATATACGCAATCCATATATATATGTCCCCGTAAATATTCATAAAAGATTTCGCTGAGATTTTGATTAAAAAGCCGCTCCTCAAAGTAATATAGCGCCAAAAGAAAAAGAAAAGAAAGCAAAACAGCCTATACCACCCCTTATAAAATCGTAGTTCAACTCTTCACTGTCTAATCCGAACCAGACTTCGACTTATCCAGATCCTTGTTTGACATTTCCAGTTCCCCGGCAATATCAAAGGTTCGAGAAAAGTCCGGCAAGGATTCATTAGTATTTCTCTGCATCAGAAATGAGTGATTCGAAATCGAACTGTGTCTTCTGCGCTCTTCTATTGTCGTCACAGGCGCCTTTGCTTGACTCTCGGAGTTTACAGAACCCAGCTCCACGTAGGCCGCATCGTTCGTATTCGCGCTTTCAGTTAACGTTACAGTATCGGTAATCGAGGTGCCCGTTTTGTTGGGTCGTCGGAAAATACGCCGTCGTTCAAAGATACTGATAGCATGTGCGGTGATTGTTCCGCGGGTGTTCCCTTCTGAAGGGCCGTTGACTATTCGTCGGAACCATTTGAGCAGGGTTTGGTTGAGGGCAGGTAGAGAGACAATAATTAATGCCACGCTGCTTTCGACGATGCCCCAGAAAGCAACACCGGTCGCATTCCAGGTGATGTCATAGGAGTCGACCATGATTCGAAAAAACACGTAGAGGCGGATCGAACTAGCTACCTAACATATTGTTAGTCCTTACGGCCAGTAAAAATGATGAACACGCCTCAAGATACTTACCATCGTAAAAACTCCCAGGATAAGAAGAAAGATGAGATTAAACTTCTTTCCCGGAGCCAGGGGCAGTCGACCGAGAACATACATAGGCGGGAAAATAGTTAGAGCATCCAGAATAATATGCCCTCCAATGAATAGCCCGTATGCCGTTAAATTCTTGGCCCCGATGCAGCTCCCATCAAAATAGGCCTGGAGACTAAAACTCTTGCCAACGGGCAAACCGCATTGAAAGATTTCAAACAATACGGATGCGATTCCATAGATGTAAGACAGCCCGTTCACGAACCACAGATATCTTTGTTGTTTCGGAGACTGTAAGTGTGAAAGACGAAGGAACAGATGAAGAATGGAACATCTGGCGAGATTAAGCGTCATGAAATAAAATATTACATGGAGAAACTGACACTGTTGGTTTTATTAGCCTATCAGCGAGATTTCCTTTCTGTCAAGAAAACCAGTCGCGGTCTGGCGAGCCAGGATGAATGAGACTTACAACTAGAAAGGCATAGATATCTATTATCGAATTATCATATAAGTGATATCCAATGCCGCTATCAAACACAACTATTATTGAAGGTGGCTAATTAGATATCAAGCACAGAGCTGATATAAGGCAGTGTGACAGAGGAGAACTACTTACCGACTATGTTCACGACATTGAAGCAGCAATATGAAAACTACAGAATAACTATATGAGACGACGAATGGGTTTTCGATAGGCACAAAAATCGAACGTACGAACGCGGCAAGCATGACCCAGTCATCTACGCCGAAAGCCCCCCGTGCTCGAATCCAAAACCTCAAAAGCGATACACAGCATGTTGCACTGACAAATATGAGGCCTGTCACGAAACAGTAAAATGTGTTGATCGGTGGTACATAGTTCGGGTCGACGACTTGAGGAAATTCGAAATCTTTAGGGAACTGCTTGGCTTCGAAGAGTGGGAATAGAGCTCGAAGATAATCTCTGTCATAGTCGGTCTGCGGATTTGGTGGCTTCCACATTTTATCTTATTCGGAGGGCGTAGTGAAATGTGTCCAATATTCCGAGGTAATAAGCGTCCCCCCTCCCCCTTCCTAATAGATGCCTCTTCAATTTATCATATATATCGAAGTCCAACCGCTGTTTGGCACGTAAAAGTCTCGGGTATTTTCGAAAGTCGCGAACCAGTGGTAAGTGGGTAAATAACACTACAATGATTTTTTTAAGAAAAAAAAGAGTATCAAAGTGGATTTTGCAGAAGGGAGAGAATGTCCAGTACCACCAAAGCCGGTTCCAAGTCGCCCAATATATTCACGAGAAGACACTTTAAAGGACCATAATTTTACTCCTGAAGAGGCAGCCTGACATGGGCGGGGGAAGTTCCTGGGGTGGATCCTCCGTGCGCTGGTGGAGACATGCAAAGCAAACCTTATCAGCTAAGACTGCACAATATAAAGGTTCGGATTTTACCGTGCGTATCAAAAAATCCGCCTTAAATTCCATCAGCAGTTCGACTTGAGAGTTCGACTCCGAAGAAAGGGAATAGACCAGAGATAAGCAATAAAAAAAAAACAAAGCGCGAGCAGGAAGAGGGGCCGGGGAATGGAGAGCAAGTCCCTGTGACTATAGCTATCATTGTGCCGCCCAATTCAGCCGTGAGATACCTCGAAAACTGTATGACGAGTCAATGAAACCCTGGTGCGCGGGCGTCCGGAAATTTTTTTTCGACATGGACAAAACAAATACGCATGTTAAATTCCCCAGGCCTTAAAGGTTCAAAATATCCATCTTTTTTTTGAGGAAGATCTGCGATTTATGGAGCTACCCGGGCAAGTGGCAAGAGGCCCAAGCGAGTCCACCCAAAATCTCAAACAGATCGGGACAAGCGTTAACATCGATACCTTAAACTTTGCACTAGCGCCTTTCCGACATTTTCGCAGCCCTGTGCATTACTCAGCTTGCGGACAACCAAAGAATTTCTTTGCGCGTTCGCTGAAATCTTTCTTGACGGTTTTTGAAAGTCTGCTGGCCATCTGCAGCTAAAGGATTTAAGAGGCTGATAGGTATAGTTTGTTGCATTTTCTGCGTTGCGTCGAATAAGCTCATGTGACTCGTCACTTCCGATGATTGAAGAATGAAAGGCAATCAAAAGTCCAAAGCTAATAAATAATAAGCGCCGGAATGCTCAGAAGAACTATAGCGGCTGTAAAACTTCGATCGCAAACCCCTTAAACCGGTTATCCTTCCAGAAGCATCGATACCGACGTATTTAGGTACCTCGCCGCAAAATAGAGTAGAACCATACCGATTCGGACGGTAAACAGTGTTTGCTGCTGTGTGGCACAGAGCATTGTTGCATTTTTGCGCGGACAACACAACGGCGGCCGTAGAACCTTCCATGTGAGTCAGTTTCTGCAGGTATTTCCGTGCCGGCTGCATGCATTGCGTGTGTGACAACAGATCCTTCATCGTCCGAGTCTGCGGCTCAAACGGGCCTATAAATAATATACCAAAACAGAGGAATTAACACCAATAAGAAGTAGTATATATAGTACCCACGCGGTCGAGCTCGAGTTTTCGAATCTTGTACACGTTAGCCCATTTTCCAATCCACCGAGGCCGAGGCGTAGATTTCAATTATATCTACCTCAGTAAACAAACGCTCTTACCATATCCGCTCTCTCTCTCTCTCTCTTCCTATCAGTTTATCTGGCAAGTTTGCAAGTCTAAATCGATATCAAGATCATGGCTTTCGTACCTATTCCGCCAGACCCGGCTCGACCGGGATCCAGCCATATACCTAATCCCTTGGCGGCCCCGTTTATTCCAGCCAACCAAGGAACTTCACCAGTCTTGAACAT
Organism: Dactylellina haptotyla; assembly: GCA_031310005.1. Classification (NCBI taxonomy): domain Eukaryota; kingdom Fungi; phylum Ascomycota; class Orbiliomycetes; order Orbiliales; family Orbiliaceae; genus Dactylellina; species Dactylellina haptotyla. The sequence continues at coordinate 690,392 of CM062380.1, read as the reverse complement.
AGCTCCTCCAGTGGTTATCTCGTCCAACATGTTCAATAATACCCCAGTTTCCCCCACGACCTTTGAAAACCCATACACTTTGATATCCACAACCTCGGAACTTTCCACCGTCGTAGACCTCCTGAGCCCGTTACCAACCTACCCGCCATCCCTCTACATTGACCTGGAGGGAATCAACCTTTCCAGGTACGGCTCAATCTCCATCCTGACAATCTACGCCTCCCCGCTCCGCACAACATACCTAATCGACGTGCACACCCTGCAACAAGCCGCCTTCACCACCCCAGGTCGCGTAAACCCAACCAACACGCTCAAATCCCTCCTCGAAGACCCAACCGTCCCCGTCGTCCTCTTCGACGCCCGCAATGACAACGACGCCCTCGTGAACAACTATAAAGTGCGCATGGCCGGCGTCGTCGACGTGCAACTGATGGAACTCGCCTCCCGCCCCGGGAAAAAACACTACCTCAACGGCCTCGCCAAAGTCCTGCAATCGTACCCGATCATGTCCCCGCAGCAATTAATCTCCTGGAAGGCAACCAAAGACGAAGGCGTGAACCTCTTCGCGCCAGAAAAGGGCGGCAGCTACGAAGTCTTCAACGAACGTCCCCTGAGGCCCGAGGTGGGACGGTACTGCGTGCAGGATGTCAGTTTCTTACGGGATCTCTGGGGGTTGTTCGAAGCCGATTTGGGACATCCTACTAAAAGCTGGAGGAAGATACAGATCTCGCAGGAAGTGCAGAAACGACTAGCGATGGCAGATGATCCGAATTACGATCCGAAGGGAAGAGAACGGGCCAGAGGGCCAGCTGGATGGCGTTGAAGGAGATTTGTTCCTCCTTTTTTTTGTCTCTCACGTTTGCATGCTATCGATCAGATACCCTTAATTTGTATTCTTTTTTTCTCTCTAGTTGTTAAGTTTTGCTGCTGTTCTGTTGGGGAGAGGGATTTTAAGAAAACTATTCGGGAGCCTGCGGCAGTTCAATACTGTGGCGTGCTGGATTATATCTATGAGCTCATGACTGGGAGGAGTTTGGAGCTGCTGGAACATTCCTTTTTGTCATCGAATCGTGTTTATTACCATGTTACCATTCAAATGGAGTAAACAGACTATCAAGAGTTGGCTCACCAAGTTCAAACACCCTTAAGGCTGAGTAGTAATAGAAGAGTTAAATTCACATTCATCCCACCCAAAATAGTAGTAATACAAGCTCAGTTCTTTTCTTCTTCTCCGTCTTTAGATACTTCCAGAATAAAATGCATAGTGATGATGGTGATGATGACGATAAACATAAAAGCAAACCTAAGTAAATGGAAAACCGTGTAAACCGAAAAAGTCAAAATACTAAATCAATCTTTTTTTGCCTCAGCCGTTAACCGCAGAGTATTTGTCGGTACAATAGGCCGCATTACAAACTGTTTAGAACATAAGAAACACTAAAAGGTATACAGCAGAAGCTATAAAAGAGGGTAATATGAAACCCGAAGCGAAAAGAGAAGAAAATATATAGAAAGATAAACACATCTCGATAACCTCCTCACACCAAGATATACAGCTCTTTCCTCAGTAGCTTGTCTTCATCGAGATTCGGGTAGAAAGGAACCATGCTATCCGCCGATTGAACGTAAGCGTTATTGTAGAGTCGCCCTAAAATATCATATTAGCATTCGGTTATTCAAGTAGTATAGAGTATATTAGAAAACTTACAGTACGGTGTCCTAACCTTCCTCGCCGGATGGAACAACCCAGCCCACACATAATTCATCACCAAACCCGGTCCAATCGCCATACGAATGGCATCGATAGCCTCAATGATTCGATCGATAACGTGCGGCGAAGTTTCAAACAAATTCGGATAGAGCAGATTCAACAAATGCATCATGGCGTCCTCACATCCCAACCCGACCACACCGAGCGCAACATGTTTAACCACACTGGCCGCGGTCTGTCGATGCACCTGATCTCGATCGATCAAAGCATCCTCCAGTAGCGGGGTAACAGCATAAACGTAATCCTTCGCCATTTCGCCGATATACTCAAACAAGAAACTCAAACTCTTCAGAACACCATTCTGCACGTTCAGCTCTGGCACTCGGTATTCGTTCATCAAAGCCGGTAAAACAGTGAAAGGTGCGCAAGTTTCGGCTACAATACCGATCGCGACGGCAGTACACACACGGGACTGACGTTCTTGTACTCTTAAGTTGTTGAGGAGAGTGGCGAGGACATCCTGCGGACCGATAGCCTTGGCGATGAAACCGAAAGTGTTGTTCGCAGCTCGACGGATACCCTTCTTGTGGGCTTTCAGCATGTCAAGAAGTTCGAAACAGATACGCATCCATTCTCGAGCGGAGACGAATTCGGGTCCTCTATCTGCGATACGGCCGACAAGATCGATGGTGTTTTCCTGGACCTTTTCGTGACGATTTCGAAGAATAGGCGTGAGACGGGGTAGAAGGTCCTTGATGGGCGGTTGCATAGAATTGATACCGACAACGGTGACAATGGATCTCAGAGCGCCGAGAATAGAACCCAAGACTTCAGGGTACTCTTCACCAAGGTATTCGTAGAGCACAATACCCAGCTTGCCCATCAACGCATCCTCCCCACATTGCTTCATAACCATCGCGATACGACTGATCAAATCGGCGGACTGCTGTCGCACAGTTGAGGACTTGTTGTTCAGCCTCCACAAAATCGTACTCACAATCTGCGGAAGATAAGGCTTGCAGCGTGTTCCCAGTGCGTTGACCACCGTTCCGAAGCCGTTGAGCATGACGACATCCTCCACAGTCTGTTCCTGAAAGGCATAAAGAACACCGTCGATAAGTCTCTCCTCCAATCTCTCCGCAATATCTGCCGCACCCAACGCCGCAATGACCTTTTCGATTGTTTCCAGCGTCATCTTTCTGTAAGCCTCGCTCTCATCCTTCAGATGGTCCACCACACGCTCAATAATCTCAGACACTCCGACCTTCTGCGAGACATCGACGGTAGTCTCTACCACCTGCCTGTAATTCCTCTTATCCAACGCCATCCTCCTAATCCAGAAGCACTTGAAGAACTCCGGAAGCACCTCCTCCTTCAAGTATGCAGCAGTAACACCATCGGTGGAAGCGCACTGCGACACAACTTTCAATACGACCTTCTTCATCTCTTCGTCCGGAGAATTGAATTCTCGCAATAAGATCTCCATAACCTGTGCCGTATAGTAATTGGCGTATTCCTCGTCCATGAGAGGGATAATGTATCCAACAGCTTTCAAGAAACCAGCCAGGCCTTTACCTCTCTGCTTCCTGGCACCAGTCCACAGCGGGTTCAAAATGGTATCGAAACTCTCAATACCATAGGGGTGCGCTGCTTCCGCCAGAGCGGCGATGGCCAAGGATGTGACGGTTCGGACTTTGGCTTGCTCGTCCTCCAAGTTGGGACCAATACAGTCCACAAGACCTTTCAGATGAGGCAAGATGGCACAGCCCATGAGGATGGGGATTTGCTGTACAATCTTCACACCCGTGTGTCGTGCTTGCCAAGATTTCTTGCTCCTGCACACAGCTCTCAAGAAGGGTAGGAGCGCCGGTATTCCTAACGCCGATGCAACCACAGCGAACGCTCTAGCGGTGGTGTTTCGCACATACTCGTCGACATGATCGATATCCGGTCTCATTGTCGAAATCATATGTGCCAGACCAGCCGCCTTGGACAGATTGCTGATAATTTCTCGACCCTCAACACGAGCATAATAATCTTGGTCGATAAGAAGAGGTTCGATAACGACCAAGATCTTGTGTACGTACGGCCGAACCAAGTCGTCCAGTTTGTAAAGAATACGGTCGATGACTTTGACGAGCAAATGACGTTCCTGGTCCTCCAGTGTGCGTTCCATGAGAAGTGGGAGGATCTGGTTGAAGAGGGGACCGGCACCGAATGCTCGGGCATTGTCTGTCAATTGACGCAGAGCTGTCTTCCTCATGGGTGGTGTACCGTTCTTGACTTTGAGCAGCAATCTCATGATTTTCCTTTCCTTCAACTCATCGACAGACATAGCGTTTTCGTCACCACCTTCGACGAGTTTACCGAAATAGGCCATATCCTCAGGTTTGAAGAACTGCAAGTCTCCGACTCCGGGAATATCTGTTGGGAGTTGTTTGCCCAAGAGCTTAGCGTTTTCCGGTTCCTGCATCATGAAGCCGCCGACACCCGATGCGGAGGCAATAGGCGCCGGTGTGGCCATGAGCTTTCGTGCTGGTGTGCGAATAGGCATGTATCCCGCTGGTGGCTCGAGGATCTTGTAGCCTTCCTTGGGAAGCATGGCGTCGAGTTCTTCGTCGGAGAGCGCGGTGTTTCGACCGTATTCAACGCCGAAGGGAACAGCCGGTACCGCTGGGGCAGATGATGTGTGCATCGGCGTCACTAAGCCTTGGTTTCCAACTGGAGTAGCTTGAACAAGGGCAGGGGCTTGATCCCACCTAGACCGTCTGGGAGTTTCTCCAGGAGCAACGGGTGCTGGAGTTTCATCCCACCTCGACCGCTTCTTCGGCTCTTCGGCTTTGGTCTCTGTAGCTGCGCTGGCAGAGTCTGTTGTTGAGACATCCCACCTTCTCTTCCTCCGTCTGCCTTCCGGGGCGTTTTCCTTATCCGCGCTCGCGTCGGCAGAGTCTGTGATAGAGAGCGTGGCCTGGTGATCGTCGGCGTCAGCTTCCCCCAGCCGGGACTTCTCTTCAATAGCCTTCAAGACTCGCGCTTTCTCACGTTCGTATTCGTTTTCCGCCATGATTTCGCGGTAGCTCCGGCCGCCTTCTTCGCCATCAACACCAGCACCATCCTGTCGATTGTTCGCAAATGCGTCGGCACGGGTTGGGGTGAGGGGTCCACGGTTGAAGCGGCGTTTCTGGTAGTCGGTTTCGCGGTCTGCAATTCTGCTGCCTTCGGTGCGTCCGGACAACGGGTCCTCGTCATCGCGAATGAACTCGTTCATCATCTCCTTGGTGGCGGTGTACTGTCCCACAAGCCGCCGTTCACCGTTGGCGTCCTCCATCTCCTCGTCCTCATCGACGATTTCCCGGCTGTAGCCATCGTATCTGTCGCCGTTGCTGTCGCCGTAGAGGTCCTTGTCGAAGTTGGAGGTCAGGGAGGCCTTGGTGGAGAAGTCTTTCCGCTGGGTGGATGTATCGAGGGCGCGTTTGGAGCCGATTTTGGAGGCATTCCGTTCCTGCTGGAGACGCTTGACTTGGTCAAAGTCACCTGCGGACGGGTGGTTAGCACGGTGAAGAGCAGCAGGGGGCAAAGGGGCGAACGTACTGTCCGACATGATGGGAGTTTTTTGACGTCGACACGCGCGACCGACTGGCACCACGACCCTGGTCTAGTATCAGTACCGTGTAATTTAAAAGTGGAAGATAATCAGTTAGTGTATGAGAGGGTGCGGTGGAGCCTGTACCGGTGACGAAGAGAGTCTCGGGGCCCGGCGGTGATGGATGACGATGGTTCCGTCGCGGTGGATGTGATGGTTTGGGAGTGTTTTCTTTCGTGGCTGGCTCATTTCGTTTCGTTTCGAGATTTCCCAATTACTAAGGCGCTCACGTGATCTGGTTCGACAACACCGCAACACATTTCCTGCCCATCTCTTGCCCATCAATCAGCAACACAACAACCGCATTTGGCACCAAAATCCAAGCCAGATCCAGTTCAACAGGGGGGGTTCTAGTTTACGAGACCAGGCCTGTGGTATCGAGGTTGTATTCCGCTGCTACTAATAGATATTCGTGATAAGATCATTTTTGTAAACTTAAGTTTTATTCGTTTAAGTGGCAGGACAAGGTAATAACATTAACATCCATATTGCTAATAGTCATTACCGCAGTTAAATCAAGATATAAAGAATACTACGCAAAAGATTGAGAGTCTAGACTAGATATTCAGGTATACAGAGGAACCGAATGAGATCATTTCGTATCTTCAACCCGGTACACAAACTTGACCGCACTCGACTTGCCATCCTTCAACCTCTTCAACGCCTCGCTAACCCCGTTCAACCCCCCCTCGACAATCTCGTACGGATGTCCCTTGAACCACCCCTCATCCAACCCCCTGACCATCCAGCGCATGTACAAGAACCCCATTTCCCTTCCCGCCACGATAGCCCCCTGCTTCCTCTCCTCGCTCCCTTCCTTCCACTCCGTCTCGTACGTCCAAGAAACAAGCGTCCACTCCCAGTTCAAATCCTTCGGCAAGACCTTCGTTTTCTCATCCATATCCAGGCCCAACACACCCGCGATCTTCCCGGTCTCGCTCAACACAGCTGCAGCGTCCACTGCGCTTCCGTGCTCGCTGACAGCGTCGAATACGTGGTCTGCCTTCTCAAAGCCGTTCTTCTTGAGGGCGGCGTGGATACCATTCACCACGGCCTCATTGCCGTCTCTGTAGTCTACCAGTTCGTCGCCTTTGCTCCTATCGATCAGAGTCTCGGCGAAGTCTTTACCACGGCCGACAACGCCGATAATAGGATGAATGTTGGATAGCTTGGCCAATTTGATTGCAAATGCTCCAACTGCGGTGGCAGCACCGTAGACCACCAACGGGGTTGGCTTGGTTGCTGGAATCCAGGGTTGTGGGAGACGGAGAGTCTCATAGAGTCCAACCACGGCAGTTAAAGCTGCTAGAGGAATTGTTGCTGCTTCTATAGCTCGGTATATACTATTTAGTTCCTGTCCCAATTATATCTTGCTATTTTAAGGGTGAAAGCTTACCTTCAAAAGACACCTTCTCGGGAATCTTAACAGTCATAAAGTCGTAGGCGATAGCGTACTCGGCATAGGTACCGTATGGGTTCAGCCAGTACCGATAGGCCATGACCCTATCCCCTTTCTTGAACTCGTAGACTTCTGACCCTACGGCCTCAACAATACCGGCCATATCGTCGCCCGTGTTGGCGGGCTTGTTGGTCCATTGTGGTATTTTCCAGTCTTTGGGGTTAGAACCCGCGACAACCACTTTGACCAGAACTTCATGGGGTCCCGGAGTAGGAATTGGTATCTCGGTGAGGGTGGAACTGGCATCCGGGTTAATGGTGAGAGTTTTCATGGTTGCCATTGCGAAAGACTTGATAGGTTATTGGTTGAAAGTGGGAATATGTAGAAATTTGCTGATTAGATATATGAGTTTGGATATTAATTGAATTGAATCGAATAATGTTGATGATGATGTTGTTCAAAAGCTAAATGAGGGAGAATCACCGTTCATTTTATAGCTTTCCGGCCTACTAGTACTCGGTAGCTTAAGCTTCCGCAATCCGAAACCATACAATTAAACCAGCGAAAAATGCTCCGCGATATCTTGACAACATTTCAGATTACACAATCAACAATTTCCTACGCAAATGGTGCAATGCCCTAAGCATCGCAGGATTGACATTGAATCGCATCCGAAAGGCGTTCGGCATTTTCTGGTCTCTTCTAAATCCAAATAAGCCGACAGCCAAGATTCCGAACTGCGAAGTGAAAACTGCCGCGAGTAATGTCCACCCCATCCAAATTGGGCGAAACCCGGTTGAAAAGTCCCACCGAATGATACAAAGTAGGGAATTCTTGACGGCCTCAGAGACGCTAATTACCAAATCGAGAAGAGGTTTATGTCCGGCCTCGCGGCCGAAAATGTCGTGGGTCACGTGGTGTAGTTTGGTCGATTGGTAATCCATATTTTCGGTTTGATGGTGTGGTTGCGTGCGTGGTTTCAAACGCAATTTCTGAGGCTCAGTGAACCAAACTTAGCTAACACAACACATTCACGCAAGCCGATTTTCTCGACGATAAGACAGAAAATTTGACGTCACATTGGGTTGATATTATTTCGGAGGGATCATTAATCTCTCGGTTTCGTATAGAGATAAAGAGAAATACTTCTTTAGGGGTTTGATACCGGCTTCGTTATCTGTAGATATCGATCTGTGTCGAGGTTTAGTCAGCTACAACATTAGCGCCGTTTAACCGAATGAAAATACGACATCTCCAACAAATGTATATTGATAACCGTCAGCTAAGACACACTAGGCATGAATTTCTTTGAGATATATATATCGAGTTATGTCGTCAAGGTGGATATATGACCCCAATACGAATATTTGGAACTTACTCTTTGTACAAGCATGATATATATATACCGAATACGACCAGATTTAGTCGGGATCAATCCTCCCTCTCCCCGTACTCGTTCACAACGGCCACCAGCAACCCCTCCAGCGAATTTGCGATGACTTCCAACTCTTTATAATACGCTTTCACCATACGGAATACCTCCTCGAACTCCCCAACGAAATTCTCGCTCAATTCCCCCACGCCAATTTCTAGCTCTCTATGTGCAACAACTTCATCCAACGTCCTGGTCTCCTGAAACGGAACACTGATCATATTCTCAAGCGTATCCATAACACTCCTTAGAATGCTAATCCTGGCCTCCGGTTTCTCTGTGGCAATAGTATACTCTCCCGTCTTGGGACTCTTTAGCGTACCGAGGAGGTACATCACCGTCCAGGGCGTATTAGGATACAACGTCAACGGACTCGCTATCTTGCGAACGAACATCCATATATTTGTATTCTCGAATTCGAAAGTGTGAGCGAGCGACCAGAACCAGGCATCCGTGTCGACCTTTTGGGTTAACATTGAGGACAAAGAAGAGCGTATGGTGTCTAATATGGCTGTTATGTCTGTGCATGCTTCCCTCCAGTCAGATGAGATGTGGCATTGGAGCTTTAGTGCACTTTTCGCTAGCTCGACGCCATTTACCGCTGCTATTATGCGGTCGTAGACCGTGGGGGTTTGATCTGCATCCGACTTGACGATGAGTGGCTGGCCAGGGTACCAGGCCAGCGGATAGACAGACTGGCCGAGGTCGTAGAGGGATTTACGAGCGTTGATTATGGGCTCAATGTAGGTGGTATTGTAGCGGGTAAAAATAGAGGCGTATTCAGCGGGCGAGAGGAGGATCTCCTCCCCGTTCACGCATCTGGAGTGGAGTAGGTATAGACATACCATACTGGTAAGAGGGTGCCCGCCTCTCCGTGATGGGAGTCTCATGATGCATCACGGTATCTTCTTTGCTATTTTGCTACCTATGCACTTCCCGAGGAGGTAATCGCGGGCCCTTCGATTCCAGCCATCTGATTCTATGCGAACGTTTGCTTTGGATGGCAGAGACATGAAATCTGAGTTTAGCAGCTCAAAATATCGCATGGCACATTGCATTTTGCTTCCGGCGCCACATTCGCATGAACTATCGAATTGTTATATCTGGACGTGCGGCTGTTCGAGGTGCTTCCTGCCGCAAAATAAAGGAAGGCTGTAAGTGTCATGAAGTTAAAGATAAGTCTATCTACCGTAGGGTGGTAGTTGTATACATGTTCTGGTCTGATGCACCTGTGAGAGTGCTAATTTTGCATTGCGGGCAGTGCTTTTTCTGACTCTACGGCGACATATCGGAGTGAAACTGGCGTTTTGGCCCTCAGATGCAAATCGCCAAGGTGAAGTCAAGTGGTATTATCTTTTATTTTTGTATTTGGAGGAGGCGTTGTCAACCCGAAATAAACGCAAGTTGCGATTTGGAGCTATCTCGATATCTCGCCTAGATGTAGGACAGAGTAAATATATCACTAATCTGATCCTATCCACGGTCAGAGGCGGCTCTACTTTCCAAGAAGATATTTTGACAGCAGCAGGAGACCCGGTTGTCCAAAAAGTCCGCGGCGGGCGTGGGCTGGGCGGTGGCGCTCGATTGAGGCGAAGTTTAAATTTAGACACAGCTCTGGATGGATCCGTCGCAGCCGATGCTACCTCTTCCACCAGCCTTTCCAACCTCATCCATTCTTTCCAGAACTTCACACCCCCCAGCCCAGTCCAGCCCGGCAACCCTTAGCTAGGCGAGCTGTATAGCTGTAGCTGTCATTCTTCGAGCTGTGCTCATGGGTCCAGCTGGAGCTCCTTTTCCGCCGCGCGCGTTGTGGGCAAAAAAACTTCGAAAAAAGTTTTTCTGTTCGTTTGCAAAAAATGAATGAATGAATGGCACAGTAACGGCGGCGCGCGTTGACCAGGCCAAACAGAAGGTTAAAAACCTTGTTTCTATTTTTACGCCTCTGCGAAACGGCAAACGTGCAAAACGGGGTCTTCCCGAGGCTCCCTTTTCTATAACGCCAATATAATGCGATCTGGAACAGGCGGGCGGCGAACGTGGGGCCAAGCACAGAAATGGAGGATGGCATGTCTAAATCCTAGCCAAATGCGCATGGGCATGCGACATTGACAGTTTTTGGAATTATCGATCTTCGAGAAAAGTACCCGTCAAGCAAGCGCAAGCCCAGCGATTCACCTTGGCTCGGAGGTCTTGTATGAAGGAATATTATTGGGGCTATATTGAGTAATCAAGAGAGAGTATCTTTCAGGTACGGCTAGCGGGGACGTAAACTAGCACAACTAGTCCGGATGCTACTGCATCTCGGGATCCATGTGGCGCACGAGCGTAGTGCAACAGCAGTTCGTTTTGACGATTCGCATCTGATAGAATATAATTATAATTAAAACCCTGCACCGTCTGAACGCCGCTGGTATTCGTTACCTGTTTCCTGCCTTTTCTCCTCCTGCTGACCGTTGATTCATTTAACCTGATGCTCCAAGTGAGACCTTGTTTCCTGTCTTCCCGCCAAGGACGCTGTTCGGTGGCCCGTATGAGATTAGCAGCAAGGGGTTCATTTTAGAACCGGTGAGCTAACCGTCTTCTCTTTCGCTTTTCAGGGTTGCTCCTCCTTCTCCAAATAACTCTCGAGAGCGGTTTTCTTTATTTTTTATTTTTCCTTTAAATTCTGGTTTACTCAAAAAGGGAAAGGAAGCAGAGTAGGAAGCATATTCCGGGGTAATTCTTCATTTCGTTCTCCTCTCGCTGGCAAGGGGCTCGCTGGCTAACGTCGTGTCGCATATATTATTTTTTCCCCAGCGGCAGACCGACTCCTTTTCTTCCAATACACATTCGACGACATACATATACGGGATACACTCGCCAATCCGGCCAGACGAGAGCTATCTATCTACCCAGCTACCTACCCGACTGTCGCAACTGCCTACCTACCGTCGCTACATGGGCCTCTCTGCCATCGCAAAAACCACCCGCCAATTGACGTCCAACTTGCTGTCGCCGCTCCTTTCGCCCATCACCACCACCTCCAACGTCAACGACAACACCGACAACACCTCGCCCAACACATCGCCCGCCGCCGTACACTCTCTCGCCATCTGAAGCATAAACTTGCGTGCATCTACGAGGCTCTTCAAGATACTTCTCTCGATCCGCCAGCCATTGCCTGTTGGCAAGATATGCGCCATGGCCGACGAACCGCAAGAACTCCACCCTCCTCCCCTCCCTCCAAACGCTACCCGCCGGCCAACCGACCATGAACTCTCCTTCCGTCCCACCCTCACTCGTAAACCCTCCGACCTCCTACCCCCTCCCGCCAAGGGTCAATTCACACCTGAGCTCTCCCCACTCGACGCCTTCGTCAACCGCGGCCGCCAGCTCTACCGCCAACTAGAGCTTGAGGAAGCTCGCAAGCGCGGCACCAGCAAAAGCCCCGATGCCTCTAATAACTCTCAGACCTCGCTCTCCTCTCAGCCATCTACGTCACAGTCACAGCAGGGACAGCAGCCACTGCACCCGCAGTTCCTCCAACAACCGCCCAAGTTCATCCGCTCCCACAGCGCCGGCGCAGAGCAGCAGCTGGGCGTCGGCACTTTGAATGCTGCCGTCGAGCAATGGGCTATCGGTAACTCCAAGTCTGTCACCGGCGGTGACAGAGCCACCCGTTTCTTTTCTGGCCGCGGTGGTCCTAGCCCTTTTGCCAATGGCGGCAAGATGCCACAGGTATCCGTCGCTCCTGGAGCCCCAAGTCCCGGCTACCCGAGCCCTAGAACCGCCCCTCTGCCCGGCCAACCTCAGCAGACATCGTTAGCTATCAAAGAACCTGGGTTTCGTCCTGTATCTCAGCATCCGCGAATTAGTGGTATCGGATTCGAAGAGGACCTTGCGACACCGCCTAGGGGTATGCAGCACATCATGGTCGATAAGAGAGGCAGCTCGGTGAACAGGAGTACAGCCTCCTCGCCGAGATCGCCGAGGATGCCGTTTACCAGCGACGACGATTCGAGCGATGAAGAGGAAGATAGACGGCGGCGGAGGGAAAGCGCTAGAAGAAGAGATCTGGAAAGACGGAGACCGGTATCTACTGGGAGACGGATAGACCCATCGCCCGTACGAGAAGAAGGGGAACAAATACTCGCAGCGTTTGGTGGTGCGGTGAGAAACAGCCTGGTTGGTGGCATGCCACAGCGCAGTTTCTCGGGAGCGTCGCCGAGTCCGAAACCTATGGACGCAGTAGAACAGGCGCGCAAGGGAAGCTTGGATTCGAATTCCGCACGGCAGAGCATGACCAATACACCGACGTTCCAGACACGGATACCTACCCCGCCGCTGAGTACGAGCCCCGCGCGGACGATCCACCGTTCTCCTGAGCATAAACGACAGGTATCGGGGCTTGCAGCGCCGTCGTTACCTGTTGCGTCGACTTCTACGCCTAATCTACTGTTGAGAAGTCATACTGCTGACGGGATGATGACCGGAGCTTCTACGCCGCGGACGCCGCGAGATGGAGCAGCGCCGACGATAACTAGTCTCATGAATGAGGACGATTCGCTGTTTCTGCCGCCGCAGCCTGCGTTTGCAAAGTCTGCGCCAAACACACCGCGGCCGTCGAGCGCAATGAGCGATACCGCGTCCATATACTCTGTCGGTGGGACGAAACGAGCTTTCAATTTCTCGAGACCTATGAGTAAAACTTCCTTTTACGAGCCCGGAGAAGGATTTGGGGGACCCATGGGCCGTTCACCGAGTATGGATCTTGCACGCCCACCGCGGCGAACTGATAGTCTGGATTATCGATCTTTCGTAGAAGAGGCGGAACGGAACGACCAAGCTGATGAGGAGAATTTCGGCGATGTGAACAGCGAGATGAGAGGACCCCGTAGCTTTACCCCCCGGCATCGAACCACTGGTTCCGGAATGTCAGGGCGGGTTGGGGCTTCGGAGTCATACACATACTCGGCGTACACGCTACCGAGAGGCAGACAGGTGGATCGCTCGAGTATCGTCTTCTTCGACGGTGAGAGACACCGGTTCGATGTCGACGAGGAGGGAATCCCGATCGTGAAGCGGACGAATAGCAACGGTACGGAGAATAGTATGAGCCCCAGTTCGACGGCGATGCCGGCGTCGCCGTTCGCTGCAATGCGCGCGAGTCAAGAGAGCCAGAGGAGTATGATCCCGCCGCCGACGCCGAGTCAAGTACCACTACCGCCACCGACGTTGGGTAGGTCTCCGTCGTCGGAGTCGAACTCATCGGTTCTGCGGCCGAGGACGTCTGGGGTGCAGAAGCTGTCGCCAGAAGAGCATTTGAATATCGGAATCCCGCTGCACGAGAAAGGCAGCTACGCGGAATCGACGTATCACTTCCGATTGTCGGCTCTGGGTGGGAACACCACGGGCATGCTGATGTACGCTCTCGCGCTGCGGCACGGATGGGGTATGCGCGCGAATCAAGCGGAGGCGTTCAACTGGCTGCGGAAGGCGGCGTTGCTAGCGCAGGACGAGATGGCGTCGGCGGAGAAGGATCCGTCGAAGCCCAAGCCGACGTGGTGGGAGAGTAAGAGCATGCGGAGTAAGTTTGCGCTGACGACGTACGAGCTGGGGATGAGTTACACGAACGGTTGGGGGTGCACGGAGGACAAGACGGTGGGGTTGAAGTACTTTGAGATCGCGGCGAGTTGGGGGGATGTGGACGCGCTGAGCGAAGCTGGGTACGCTTATGCGAACGGGCAGGGGTGTAAGAAGGATTTGAAGAAGAGCGCGAAGTATTACAGGCAGGCGGCGGATAATGGGGTCAGCATGGTGGGGAATAGTTGGTATGTATTCATTCATTTTTTAACTACAAAGTTTTTTTCTGTTGTTTCTATTTTATGGGCGCTGGCTAATACATGGATGTGCAGGATATGGAAGGAGAAGTACGATGATGAGGACGACAAGGGGAGGAAGGGCAAGGGGGTAGGGAAGGACAAGGAGAAAGAGAAGGACAAGGACGGCAAGGATAAATCGGGGCTGCTGAGCTTCTCGAGGAAGAAGTCGGTGGCATGAAATGAATCGATATAAGAAAATCAGTTACGGCACGACAAGGAAGCAAGATAAAAAATCTATCATGACGAAGTTACGACCAAAAGAGACCCACCACCATCCATTTTTCTGATCTAGCGGCAAGCATTCCTCTTTTTTCACTTTTTTCGAGCTTTGATTACCTTTGAGACGAAGGTGACGGGCAAGACGAGTAAACCATCTTTACAGCTCGTTGTTTGTCTATAATTATTTTTCTTCTACTTCTACCTTCTTCTTCCTGTCCCTACCTGTTCAGCTAGCAAAAGCTGTGGGCAGGGTGGGCCTTTTGTCGATTGTTTTGTTTTATCCGTTCTTATACTAATACCACTGCATGACGAGTATGGAGTTGAGAGAATACCTTATATTATTTTACTATTATATCTTATCATCCGTTTTCCCGGTATCTATGTAGACACGACCGCCGATGCGAGACCGTCGACGTAAATAGACAGCCCCATGCGGGATGGTCGGTCGATATAAAAATGGGGAGGCTGTTGTATTTTTGTCGTTGCTATGCGTCGTCTTGGCGGTGTTTACCACAACAAAGACCAACCCGGCAGCACGCAGCGCAGCACAGGCCACCAGAAGAGCAGAGACGACAGATAGCAGCTGTATCCCGAACGCCTCACCGAGCTACGGCTGGTAGATAGTTACGTAGATAGTTCAGCGTGGCAGTTGCCGGGCGCGGGTTTGAAGTGCTGCAGGTGAAATTACCACCGTGCTTTTCCATTTTAATATAATTAAACCGCATCGACGTCGCTCGACCTCCTCCTCCTCCTTCTTCCTTCTTCCTTTCCCCAATCACACAACCTCGTCCTTCCGTCCTGTCCTCCCACCGCCCCTTTTACAGCAACCACACCCCTTTTGCTGCTGCTGCCCTCCGACGGGCCGCCCTTCTTCACGACGTTTCATGCTCACGAACCAGCTTCACGATCTCTCTCTCGTCTTTTAGTTCCCTCGTCCCCAGTGTTGCAGTCAATCAATTGGCTCTGGACGAACCGCGGCTTTTAATTGGATCTTCAGGAGTCCCAGCTCGGGTTTGTCTCTCCCTTCTCGAACCTTCCCCCCAGCAGACCAACCAGGCAGCATTCCTGACCGGTTTTGCGTTCACGGCCTCGGGAGAGCGAGGAGCCCCTGTTACTCGGATCGCAAGACCTGATCGCTAATCTTTGCTCTCGATCTCTTCTTCTTCTTCCTCCCTCCAGCATTCCTTCTCCTTCTCCTATTGCCGGATAACCTGCCGCACTTCGTTTATCGCTGTTTTGACACCGGAGAAAATAAGAAAGCAAGCCCTCCCATCTCGCTTGTCGCCTGCACCTATCTACTTCGGATACATACATACCAGCCTTTCAAGACATACATCATACATACGCAGAAACGGACACGCCGCCTCCACATTTCTCCGTTTCTCCCATTTCACATTTCTATCGCTCTATCGCCCGCATCTGTCTTTCCTACTCCGTATTCCTTGTCATAACAGCTGGCTTACCTTCCTTCGGACACGATAGCCTCCACGAGGATTAGTTAGATTACCTCCCAGACACGCACGGGGCTTTTTTTCAATATTCTTTCCTTTTTCTCTCTAGAACAGACAGAAGGACCCTCTTTATATCTGAACATATAAGCTATAAGCTCAGGGTCGCAGATGACGACACCCACAACCCCCACTCCGCGCCGCTCGCTCGCCCGGCTTCGGGCTACTCCCAATGTGCCCCCTGTCCCACCGCCGATGCTCTCACCAGAGACCCTCCTCAACCGCAAAGCCTCCTTCAACCAGCTCAACATGAACTCCTCTTCCTCCAAGGATAGCGGCTACGGAGGCGACAGCGACGGCGGTCTCGAGATCGGTGATAAGGTCAACGTCCCCGGAGGCATGTACGGCGTTGTCAAGTTTGTAGGAACCGTCAAGGGGAAGCCTGGCGTCTTTGTCGGCGTCGAGCTCGAAGGACCTCACGCCGTCAATGGCAAGAATGACGGTACCGTTGAAGGGTATGTGCAATTCCATTCTTACTCGATATGCAATGGCCCTCTCGCTGACATGAAAATGCTCAATATAGAACACGATACTTCACCACCTCGATCCCGCATTCGGGTATCTTCCTCCCTCTATCCCGCGCTACTCTCAGACACTCGGGCTCGTCTGTCAAATCCGGCTCTGATACTCCATCCGTCATCACCTCGCCCGCCGAGCCAACACCCGCATCCCCCTTACAGCCTCCCAAGAAGCCCTTCGGCCGCCCATCTCTCCCTCGGCCCCAATCGCCCGCTCAGCGCAACATGACACCGAGACCGGGTCTTCTCCCCACAACTCCAGGCATGCAACCTCGTTCGGGTAGCTCCCTTTCGAACCGCATGTTCAGTCCTTCCCCGACACCAGGAATGGGCCGAAACCGCGGAGCGAGCATATCCTCCAATGGCGGAGACCCTCCCGGCGGCCGACGACCGCTAGCGCAAACACCTCGAGGTCTTCGACCGGGCTTCAACCCGAACAAACCTCTCCCTCAGCCAGCACGTACCGGCTCGTCCCTCTCGTTCACAGAGACCTCGCCGGTCGATGAGCACGCGACCCCTAAGGCCAACGGCCACGCGCACAATGGAAGCAACGGCAGCTCATCGAATTTCATAAACAAGCTGACGCGAATGAGCCGTGAAGACAGCATGACCAAAGAAGAGGAAGATAAGGGTATGATTGCGATTCTTCAAGCGCAGCTGAGCGCCAAGGACCACCAGTTGAAAGAGCAGGCGAATAACCTGCTCGAGATGGAGAGTAGTCTTAACGAGCTGCAGTCCCTGTTTTCGGAAGGTGTGGCGGCGTCGCAAGCCCTGCAGCAGAGCGCGCCCGGCCCCGCGATGGGTGCTGGTGTGATCAAGCTCGGGAGGAAAGGGAGCGCGACTATGAGTCTTAATTCTGGTGATGGGGAGGAGGAGCTGGAGTTGGCGCAGTTGAAGCATCTGTTGCGGGAGCGGAATGAGAGGATTTCGCAGCTGCAGCTTGATTTTGATGCGCATCGGGCGGATTTCAGGAGTACCATTGATACGTTGGAGATGGCGGCGACGGAGACCGAGAGGGTGTATGAGAAGAAGGTTGAGGATTTGTTGGCCGAGTTGGGGGAGCTTGAGAGGCATAGGGTCGAGTTGGTGGAGGATAAGGTTCGGCGGGAGGAGATGGGTGAGACCGGCGAGGTTGGCGTCGAAAATGTTGCCAGGCAGTTGAAGAGCTTGGAAGGGTTGGTGGCGGAGCTTGAGGAAGGCCTTGAGGATGCCCGGCGCGGCGAGGCGGAAGCTAGGGCGGAAGCTGAGCACTGTCGTGGGGAGTCTGAGAGGTTGAAGGAGGAGCTCAGGCGGGAGAAAGAGAAGGTCGGTGCCTTTGAGCGCCGGGTGGACGATCTGAAGGACCAAGTTAAGACCGGCGAAGGCGAAGTCGAGAAGAAGAACGATGAGATTAGAGGGTTGAAGGCCATCATGACCTCGCTCAGCCGTGGTAAGCCCGCGACTAACGGTGCTGGAAATGCGGAGGAGGAGAAGGCAGCAAAGAAGAAGCTGGAGGAGCGAGTTAAGGACTTGGAAGCATTGTTGGATAGGAAGAATGCGAGAGAGGAAGAGTTGGAGAAGGAGATTGACAGCTTGAAGAGCGCCAGCTCTGGGTTAAAGATCACAATGCCCGCGAAGACTGACGAGCAGAAGAGTCTTCAGGTTACTAAGGATACGACACGGCCCATCAGGACGTCTTCGCTTCGTGGGCGACTTGGAGATTCTCCGGCGCTCACCGATATCGATGATGACGAGGAGCTCGTTCTGAATGGAGGACACGCTGCTCTGCCACCACCTCCACCAAAGAAGGATCTTCCAATCGCGCCACCAAAGGATAACAAGCCAGTTGAATCTGCTGCCTATTGCGATCTGTGCGAGAAGCACGGACATGACATCTTGAGCTGCACTGAAATGTTCTCTGGCAAGGGCAACAAGAAGGACAGTGTCGCGACATTCTCCACGCTCGAGAAGGCCGGTATGACCCCATTACCGTTGAACACTAGCGGTGTCGTCGGCAGGAGTTCGTTGGAGGCGGAGGATGAAGGACGCGGTGGTGTCAGTCTCGGACGAGCGACCACCCCCAACCCTGGATTCCCTGCACCAACACCTGGCGCGGCAGCCAAGGATGAGGATGAGAATGGATTACCTGCTGTAGCGGGGAAGAGCAGCGGTGTCGTCGACCGAAGCAAGTGGTGTGCGCTGTGTGAGAGGGACGGACACGACAGTGTGGATTGTCCTTTGGATGATTTCTAAGCATCCGAATGTTGTTGGCTCGGACCTACTTGAATATTTGACGGCCGTCTATCCTTTTATGCTGTGAAGACGATTTCCTATGGCGGGTTTATATTTCTTTCCTCCTCTCGGCTTTTCTTATTCGGCTTTTTCTTGCTTGGCTGTGTTTCTTTGCAAAAGATTCCCCTATCCGCGATTGCTTTCTTTTCATATATAATTGTTTCTATCGTTTTTATATTTTCTACGTCTAGTCATGACCACCAAAAGTTTGACGTGACTCTTTTTTATACTGTGTTTTTCTACAGTATCTTCTGCGTTTTGCACAAAATATTCCATTTGTCAATGCTTCCTTTTATTTTATTTTATTAATGCTTTACCAAAAAGCTCTATAATGGAAACTATATAATTCTGATCCACTTACTGTGTGCCCTTTTGCCGTTTGCGGGGGAGTTTGTGCGCTAGAGCCGTGGATGCGGGTGCAGGTCTTGTTGGGTTGGTATGTTTGGGCGGTGAAAGTTTGGTTTATAGACAATTTGGTACCTTTAATCCGATTTAGTTGCTATACATTTCACAACTTGTGAGGAATGTGCACGTGCCCGTTAGATCTGATTTTGATGATATTGTTTGTTGGGACGGCATTGGAGGTTGTAGCATTGCTGTGTTGAAACTGGATGTATAACTGATTAGATGTGCCGAAGTGGTTTCTGTAGAGGTTGAGGAGATAAATAAATCTGAGCAATTCTGCCGGATTCTTGAAAGTTCTACGGCTTTTGCATACAATTTATGAGACACATATCTTGATACTGTGTGTATCAAAGTATCGATATATTAAAACTTGCAATCTGGTTGGCAAAATTAGTGACTAAAGGGAGGGATTAGAATCATGGTAAAAAGTATATACAGTAATAAGAGTTAGACATCATTAGTAATTTATTCGCGGAAACAGGCGCCCGTTTTTGCGAACTTTATAATGCAGAAAGCTTGCAACAGGTCTCAAACCAACCAAAGCACTTGCAACACCAACCGCAATATCTCTCACAACAATCACAACACTGATCTCCGCTGTGGAGACACTCTTCGCATGCCGTCCGTCTTTTCGTCTGATCGTTGTACTTGCTTTTCTCTTGGTTTTTATACTTCAGGGACTTGTATTCGTGAAGTGAGTTTGTTGGTGATTTCTCGATCAGGGGCTGGGTTACGGGAGACGGTTCGGTGCTGATATGGCCGTACGTTGTTGGCGGAAACCTTATAGTCGATTCGTGGCTTGCATAGGAAAACTCGTCGTCGTCAGGCTTCAAGTCGGAGTTTGGTTCAGGGTAATCTTGTCCGTCGTGGACTTGGGGCGCGACTCCGCTTGCGACAGGAAAGTAGGAATAGCTCTGGGTTTCTTTTGAAGAATTGAGGTCTGCCATTATTTGTATGAGAAGTCTGGTATCTAGTAGAACTACTTAGAGAAATGAATTCGAATCGAAGATCGACTTATGGAGGTAAGGTAGTTTATATGGTAGATAGGTCTAACTACAAGCTGACGCTTGACATCATGAACATCCTGGATCCATTATCTTTATATATGTGAACCCCAAAAGTCAAGGCACGTTCAGTTGACCTCCCTAGATTCCAACTTCTCTTAATTCGCGAATATCAGCCCTGTGTTATTTTGTCAGATCTAGGATACATGCGCACCCTAATTCTAAGCGACAACAAAAAATAGCAAAAGCCATTCTGACCAACTTCTAGTTTACTCAATCGCCGAAAGGGACTTAAAAGTGAGAAGGGAAGTTTTGTCCGTATTAAATCACCAGTACCAAATTTGCGTCTTTGCTGCTCTTGCGCCGCCCTTGGCGGCCAAAGGAAAGGTTGGCACCAGTCAGCCGCATCAGCCGTAATTGTATCGTTGCAGATACAATGTCCCAGCATTACAACAAACTCTTCTAGGTAGAATGCTTAGTTTCAAACTGAGCGCTTATCGCAATCTGCAATCATCATATCTTAATTGAAAAAAATATAGTCAAGATATATGATTCCAACGGGTCCCGTTCTCACCACAGCAGCGTTTTGGTACAAGACTACAAGTACCCCGACATGTAGGCTACAAATGGAGAAACCTAATTCGAGCAACACATTTTGGACGTGTCATTTTGGTCAATCGAGTGCTGTAACCTAGAGACTCAAAAACCGTTGTGAGGGGGATAGAGCTCGAAATAATGTAAACGGAAGCATGTGAGCCAATTCATCCAGAGTAAAGGCCTCGTGGCGGGGGTGTGCTCCATAGCCTCGAAGGGAATTATTGTATATCGCCGGGCCTTGCAGGGTGGATATTAGTAGAATCGACTTCCAACCACGATTCGATTTACAAGCAGCAAAAAATGGCGGGCATAGTTAGCTGTGGCCGTCATTGTTACATCCGAGTGACTCTCCTTTTATATCTACTATTCCTCCATCGAACGACAGCATGGCTTCAATTAAATCTCTACCAAGACAGAGCGAACTGGTGGACACGGCAGAGCGCCAGTTCCCCGGGTGTCAAATCTGTCCGTGACATTAGAAATCCTCGAGAATGTATTCCAAACACTCGCACCGTGGACAGCAAAGCGATAATGGCTGCCGTGACGATATGGAACAGGCCAGAGCTCAAGACTCCGGTGACTCGTGGGGTAGCATTTTACAGTAATTCTGTGTGCGGGCAGACTGGGCAAGAGGGAGTACCGGATATCCCGCCGATGTTTATTATCGTGCTGCCTCAGAACAAACTACCCGGTGTCCATATCGCGGATTTAGAAAGAGTCGGGGCTATTTTCAAGTGGTTGAGTTATAAGACGTTCGATGTAGAAGCCGCTCAAGCTCCCGGTGGTCTCCTGGAGGCTTATCAAGGTGATATCTCAAGCTCTATGTTTGGCAAACGAAAGACAGAGGTTGTACAGTATGCGCGGTTTCCGGGAGGTATCACCAGTTTCGATCCTGAGAAATGGAAAGGACTTGTGACTGCAAATGCGTACAGTGTCTTCATGCGAGAGGTGACCGAGGTGGTTTTGTTACGGCAGAAAAAGACGCCAATGCAGCAGAAGCAGTCTGATGCACTGCTCACAGAACTATCCAAGAGCATCTCGCCGCTCTATGTAACGCCTCAACAGCCGGTGACAGTCGAAGGCGGGACTGCAGGACCGGCACTACAGCCTTCACTCCAAACTGGAGGGAATATCGAGCGACCTAGTGACAATCAAGTTCCGAAGCCTAATAACCAAGGACAAAATCTTGGGAACTCATTACAAAATCCAACCTTGCGTCCGAATTCTAACACCAATCCTAGCTCAATGAATACGCCGCCGCCAGGCCAGAATCTGGGGCCTACCCAAAATACTAATACATACTCGTACCCCTTCGGCATTAGGCCCGGGCAAGCTTCCAATATGGGGACTACGGAGTCTTTGGAACGTCCGCAGCAGCCGCCACCAGGGTTTCCGAATACGATAGATCGATCTGGGCCGACTATAAATCCAGGAGGGCCTCCAACGAACCCGAGTAAAATCCCTATACTTCCTCTGCCTCTACACGTACCGCCAAGTCTAGCGCAAGACTTGCAGCGGCAAACAGATCCGAGATCCATCGCTAGAAGACCTACTGTTCCAAGAGAACTACTTCAAAGTTTCCATCGGGCGCCAAACAAAGATGTCTGGCTGGGCGCCCTCGAAGCACATCTGCTCAACGTACAAAAGGTTCTCAACATCGGAAGGAACATTTGGAAAGCGAATCAAAATGGTCGCTTGCCAACGATAGGAGCCAACGGACGACTTGTTTGGCCGATGACACGAAGGCCCGCGTCTCCGTCGGATAATCAGTCTGTTGAATCGGAATCCGAGGTGGAAATTGAGGATCAAACTGCCACCGATAACATTCAAGTTGGTTCTATGATCCCAGAAGAAGTAATCGAACAACAGCAATTGAACCAACCGTCTTTGGGCCTTAATATCCGGCCCGGTCCTATGCAGATTGAGATTTCGGGTGACACACAGGGCAATAACCTTGGTGGAATGCAAACTGAAGAACCTACAGAGATCCCGCGTCAGGCTACCGGGATGGAAGAGGAGGAAGCCCCAGAACCGAATCCACCTACAGCTAGACGCGAAAGTGTGCAGACGTTCCCGATCGCAGGCCAGCCTGGTGGGCGTATGAAGTTAGATTTCACACCGACGAACGCCGCCCAGGAACAGAGGCCAGTTCAGCAGCTGAGCGGTCAACAACCATCGGGGTCATACGGATACGGGTTATCTGGTCTGAACAACCTCCCGAACTCATTGGCAACACGCCACGCATTCTTACAGCGGATAGAAGCGGATAATCGAAGGCTTCGACAGGAACTTGAAGATCAGAACCGGCAGCGGGCAAGATGGGAAGGACAGAATGCAGAACGACAGGCTGCTCAGGGACAGGTCCCGCAACAACGGGCTGGGGTTCGGGATATACTGCAGAATGAAAATCCTCCAAACCGAGTGCCATTGGAACTGGGAACTCAGATACACCCAGGTGTGTTCAGAATCGGGCAGAATGTACCTCGCCCAGAGCCCCTCCAAGAATCGACGGATCTAAATCCAACGGAAGAAGCGAACATTCCAGCTACAAACCAGATGGAAACTCAAAATGTACCGAATGCTGCGGCAATTCCTAGCCCTGAGTCCTTACCCAACCCTGAGCCAACAGTTGTCGAGCCTATCGCGGTGGTCGAACCTATAGCTAATGAGCCTGTAGCTGTCAAGGGTGTAGGTGTTCAGGGTCCTGAGGGTCGGCCGATAGCTCCTGAGCCTGTAGCTGGACAACCAGTAGTTATTGAACAAACAGCTCCAGAGCCAGGAGTTATTGAGCCAGCGAACCAAGTAACCTCGGAGAATCAAGTTGGGGGAGAGCCTAAAACCGAGCCAAAACCAGATATCAAAACAGAGCAAGTTGTAACAGAAACGATACAGCCAAAGACGGAAGCCAAGATAGAACCAAAGATAGAGGCTCAATCAGTCACATCCAGACCGGGCCAACCTACGGGACCCCAAGTTGCTGGTGGACAGCCTATGCAAATGGGATCATATAATACATTCGGCGGACCGTTTGCCTGGAAACAGCCACCAGTTGCCTCTTCCATGCGGATACCTTATGGAAATACGGGTATACCGCTACAATATCTGCGGAATATACAAACACCGCCACAGTACCCACAGAATATGCGAATACCACCACAGTACCAACAGGATGCGCCAACATACAATCCCCAAGATATGTATGCGAAACCACAGCCACAATCCGGGCAGGACCTGCGAGCACACCGACGACCAAGACCACAAGAGGGTGGGCCAAGGTGGGTGGATATTGAGAACGAGTGGCTTGATAGCACACTCAAGGAAGAAACGCCATTCACAACACCCGAAGAGGGAGTGACGCGAGCATCAGAGCAAGAAGGACAACAGACTCGCCCAAACCAGACCCGGCGCAAGATTGGTCGGCAAAGGGGAAAGAACCAATTCCCGACTGGAACGGTGCTAGACCAATTGACGCGAGCTGCAGAAGAGTTCAAATTTGCGGAAACCCAAAGACAGAATAACAGGGCCGCCATGCCCGCAGGTCAGCCTGGCTCGCCAGACTCGTTAGACGAACCATTATCTGGGGAGGAATCTAGCTCAGATGATGGCGTGTCAACTCCGGAACTACCAATCATTACCTTCCGAACGGCACCAGACGGGACTAGATACCCAGTACCTCGACCACCTCGACAGACTCCTGAGGATGAGGCGTTCGATAATTGGGACCTATCGGGTCGAAATAGTTACATTCAGCCGTTCAGAATGGAAAAATACGGCCGAACTTATGCTGTTGACCCAGCTGATATTTCGGACCAGGAGGAATTGGCCCCCGGCGAGATAGTTCCCATCTCGCTCCGAGGGTTCTACGATGAGGTACCACAGAACCCATTAGATAACTCGGCGGACGGGCCCCCTTCATGGTTAGATTTACAAATGCTCAAATGGGATACCCCGGATACAGACTGGGATGAATTCTACGCAAGACAAAGAGGATGGGAGCCAGCGCCGGGGATGAACCCGTACGATGCCGCATTTTTTGGGTATGACACTCTTGATGCGTTCTGGGGTCCAGATAGAGCAACGAGGGCGGTGGTTAAAGAGGAAGAAATGAATGAGACGCTGCGAAACGGAAAGTGGGGTTGGGCTTATATGGCTGAAGCAATCAAGAGGTTCCTGGGCCGACCACCTTTGTTCCCTGCTGACGCTGATCAACTGGGAGAAGAGGTTAAAGATATGGATTTCGGGCCCGACTCACCACCGGTGGAGATCAGCGATTTTGGATACGTGACGGAATCGGATTCGGATCACTACGATCTCGACTGGGACGAGGTGGAGGAGAGGTTGGTACAGAAGAAGAGGAAGATGAATCCTGAAGTTGTTCAAGGGGCTTGAGCAGAATCTGAATGAGCTGTATTCTGTAGGCGAATGTACATTGTGATCGATATCGTTAAACCATTTGATTGTCTATCTATCTGTCTATTTATCTATCTATTTATTCTATCAATCCATCATATCACTCCCGAACAAGACGAATGGGATGTGTTGAAATTTGCGTTGGAGGAGGTTGCCTGTTGCGGATCTGTTTTGGGTTAGCGAGGCCGATTTGGTGGGTGGAGCGGCATCGGCGGGCGGGTCAACGCAGGCTTTTTCTTCTATCTTGTATCAGACCAAAAGCAGCAGCATTCTGCAATGCAATGCCATGTCGTTTGGCAGTAGATGCGGAGAAGGAGAATGCGCTCTCATAAACTTAAGCATGAGACCTTCTGGAAATGATCTCGTCACCGCAATTGACTGCCCGTCATCGAATAGGCGGCTGCCGTTGCGGACCCGTGGCAGTCGATTTTGTCATGTTGAATCGGCGAGGGAAAATGCCGCCAAATCGGAGCTCGAAGAGGCAAAACCAGTTGGGATCTGAAGAAAATTCTGATCATTCCGGAGCAGGGAGCTCCCTTGGAGGGTTTTGGGTAAGGCCCGCCGGCTGGCTGGCTGTCGCTGGCCGTGACAGAGCGAGAAAACGGTACCTTGCTGTATCTGAGCTAGTGTGAGTGGATAAACCCGTCCAAGTTGGAACTTCCCCGCCCGAATCGAGGATATCTTCGTGTGACCTGCATGCCCCCCAAATTGCTGCAATTCGGAGGCAGAAATTGCAATAATCGAAGGGGAGGGGGCCAATTGCCCGCCGCCGAATTGTGAGTAATTGGGAGGGCCTGTGGGCCCGTCTCTTTCTTTGTCCGCGCGCCGCTTCCGTCTCGCTGCAAACCGGTTCCAACAGGCGCAAAAAATTTGCATCATATTAAACAACCCACCCCGTCCCGGTATTGACTTACTATTCTGCTCTCCATATCTTCTCACGCTTCAGCATCCACCTCCTTCCTGTCCGGTATCAATTGGCCCAGCCATAGATAGCATCGTATCATAGCATATCGTTACATAGCATAGCTATAACGAGCAACACCCAATCGTAGCTCTTTATATTCGATCTCGTGATCATCAGAATACAGACCAAGCTGGAGACTCGGTAACACCTACTCTCCCAACCCGACAAAATGTCCCAAAGACTCATAACAAAGAACATGCCCATTTCGAAGCTTAACACCTTCGCCGCTTACACCCGAGCCTTCAACTCCTTAACGGCCATACCAAAGCTCGTGCCCCCCATAGCACCTTCCGCGGCCACCAATGTCGCCGGAAAACGCCAGTTCCACTACGCGAGCCGAAGCAAGAGGATCAATTCCATCTTACAGGCCCGCACGTTTTCCTCGACGGTCGCGAGAAAGGTGCCCGACACGACTCAGACTGCACCTTCTGCGAAGGCCTATCTTGAGTCGGGCGTGATTGCCGGGAGTGGCAATCTGGTGGACGTCAACAAGGTGTTGGTTATCGGTAGCGGTGGCTTGAGTATCGGGCAAGCTGGAGAGTTCGATTACTCTGGTAAGAACTCGCTTTATTTCTGAATATATATGATAGTAAAATGTAAAAATTCAAATTGTGCTAATCTTGCATTTCCTCGGTATAGGGTCCCAAGCCATCAAGGCGTTGAAAGAGGCTGGAAAGCAGTCTATCCTTATTAATCCTAATATTGCAAACATTCAAACTTCTCACTTCCTCGCTGACGAGGTCTACTTCTTACCCGTCACTCCTGAATACATCTCCCACGTCATTGAGCGAGAACGCCCAGATGGTATTCTCCTCACCTTTGGAGGCCAGACCGGTCTCAACGTCGGCGTCAAGCTCGACAAGATGGGTGTTTTCGAAAGAATGGGCGTCAAGGTCCTTGGAACTCCAATCAAAACGTTGGAGACTTCTGAAGATCGTGACTTGTTCGCCAAGGCGCTCAAAGAAATCGACATTCCAATTGCTGAGTCCATTGCCGTCAACACTGTCGAAGAGGCGTTGGCTGCCGCCGAAGAGGTCGGGTACCCAATCATCGTTCGTTCTGCGTACGCCCTCGGTGGTCTAGGTTCCGGCTTCGCTAAGGACCGTGATGAGCTCGAAGCGCTCTCTTCTCAATCTCTCTCCCTCGCCCCTCAGATTCTCGTAGAGAAGTCCTTGAAGGGATGGAAGGAAGTAGAGTACGAAGTCGTCCGTGACGCTTCTAACAACTGTATCACGGTCTGCAACATGGAGAACTTTGATCCTCTTGGTATCCATACTGGTGACAGTATTGTCGTTGCTCCATCCCAGACACTCAGTGACGAGGAATACCACATGCTCCGATCTGCTGCTATCAAGATTGTCCGACATCTTGGCGTTGTCGGCGAATGTAACGTGCAGTACGCTCTTCAGCCAGACGGCTTGGACTACAGGGTCATTGAAGTCAATGCTCGTCTTTCTCGATCTTCTGCTTTGGCTAGCAAAGCTACCGGTTACCCATTGGCTTACACCGCTGCCAAAATTGCATTGGGCCATACCCTTCCAGAGCTTCCAAACGCTGTCACCAAGACGACCACCGCAAACTTTGAGCCATCTCTCGACTATATCGTCTCGAAGATTCCGCGATGGGATTTGAGCAAATTCGGCCATGTCAAGCGAGATATTGGATCTGCCATGAAGTCTGTTGGTGAAGTTATGGCTATTGGTCGTACATTCGAAGAGTCTATCCAAAAGGCCATCCGACAAGTCGACCCCAGGTTCGTGGGCTTCCAAGGTGACAAGTTTGACGACTTGGACTTTGAACTTGCGAACCCAACCGACAGACGATGGCTCGCTGTCGGCCAGGCCATGTTGCACGAGAACTATAGCGTCGAGCGCGTTCACGAACTCACCAAGATCGACAAGTGGTTCCTCTACAAGCTCCAAAATATTGTTGACTGCCACCACGAGCTCCGTGATATCGGCTCTTTGTTCGGCCTGAACCAAGACCTATTGCTTAAGGCCAAAAAGCTCGGATTCGGTGACAAACAGATCTCCCTCCTCGTGAACTGTACCGAAGATGAAGTCCGTGCCCGCCGAAAGCACTTTGGCATCCGCCCATGGGTCAAGAAGATCGATACCCTAGCCGCAGAATTCCCTGCTTCTACCAACTATCTCTACACCACATACAACGCCTCCTCTCACGATGTCACATTCGACGACCATGGTATTGTCATTCTCGGCTCTGGTGTTTACCGTATTGGAAGTTCCGTTGAATTCGATTGGTGTGCTGTTTCTTGTACCTTGGCTCTGAGAGAACTTGGCAAGAAGACCGTCATGATCAACTACAACCCAGAAACCTACTCCACCGACTTCGACACTGCAGACAAACTCTACTTTGAAGAACTCAGCTACGAGAGAGTTATGGATATCTACGAACTTGAAGCTGCTTCTGGTGTTGTCGTCTCGGTTGGTGGACAGCTGCCACAGAACATCGCTCTCAAGCTCTCTGAGACCGGAGCTAAGGTTCTTGGAACTGATCCAAAGGATATCGACAAGGCTGAGGATCGTCACAAGTTCTCCCAGATTCTGGACAGCATTGGCGTTGATCAGCCAGCCTGGAAGGAACTTACCAGCGTCGAAGATGCACTCAAGTTCTCCCAAGAAGTCGGCTTCCCTGTCCTCGTCCGTCCATCTTACGTCCTCTCCGGTGCCGCCATGAGCGTCATCAGAGATGAGAGCGAGCTCGAGCAGAAGCTCAAGAATGCTGCAGCCGTTACCCCAGATCATCCAGTCGTTATCACCAAGTTCATCGAAGGCGCTATGGAAATCGACGTTGACGCCGTCGCTCATGAGGGCAAACTCCTCATCCACGCCGTCTCCGAGCACGTCGAACATGCTGGTGTGCACTCTGGAGATGCCACTCTCGTCCTCCCACCAGTTAGCCTCGACGACCCCACCATGGCCCGCCTCAAGGAGATTGCGGTCAAAGTTGCCAAGGCGTGGTCTATCACCGGCCCGTTCAACATGCAAATCATCAAGGCCGACAACCCAGAAGGTGGAGAGCCGCAACTCAAGGTTATCGAGTGCAACATCCGTGCCTCTCGGTCCTTCCCCTTCGTCAGCAAGGTCCTTGGTGTCAACTTTGTCGATGTTGCTACCAAAGCACTCTCGAACACTGAAGTTCCTGAGCCCGTTGACGTTATGGCTAAGAAGGTTGACAGGGTTGCTACCAAGGTCCCACAATTCTCGTGGACTCGATTGGCCGGCGCCGACCCCTTCTTGGGAGTCGAGATGGCTAGTACCGGTGAGATCGCCTGTTTCGGAAAAGACCTTGTCGAGGCGTACTGGGCTTCTATCCAGTCCGTCATGAACTTCCAGGTCCCAGAACCCGGATGCGGTATCTTGCTTGGCGGTGATGTCTCCGCTCCATACCTCAAAGAAATTGTTGAGTACATCGCACCAATGGGTTACAAGCTTCTCGCTGCCAACCCTACCGTCAAGGAGGCTCTTGAGAAAGCTGTTCCAGGAGCGAGCATCGAGGTTGTCGAGCTCCCCAAGGCGGACAAGAGGAAGTTGAGGGAGCTCTTCAAGGTGAAGGATGTGAAGGGTGTGTTCAACCTGGCGAAGGCTAAGGGATCGAGCTTGTTGGATGAGGACTACGTTATGAGACGTAACGCCGTTGACTTCAATGTGCCATTGTTCATGGAACCTAAGGTTTGTTCTACCTAACTAACAAAAATATCATTATTTACCTTATACTAACGGGTTCTTTAAATAGACGGCTGTGCTGTTTGCTAGGTGCTTGAGCGAGAAATTGCCTAGGAAGGAGGGTATTCCTAGTGAAGTCAAGCGATGGAGTGAGTTCATCGGTGGAAAGCCATTGTAAACTCTCTTAGCTGTGTGATCGTATATCACGAATTGAAAAATTCAGGCTGCAAGAAGGGCACTGTATATTTATTTGTTAATGCTGGACCTAAGAAGGTTTGTATAAAATAAAAAAAACCACTTAACAAAAGCGTTTTGAAACTTTTGATCAAAAGAAAAAGTTTTGAACTTGACATTTTTTTGGCAAAAATACTATTCGAATTACTTGTATCTAATAGGGCGGGGATTGTGATACCTGTATCAATTTTTTATGATGACGGAGCACATGTATATATATACAAAGAAATATCAAGTGAAAGAGAGGCACAGAAAAAGTATTCAACATTTCTGATTGCAAACTTAAAATTAAGGAAATTTCATTTATTTACTTGAGAAAATGTGAAGAATTTTAATATAGCTAAGAATAACCTACTGGCCAAATTTGCAAAGTTGTCAGTTGGGAGTCAAACATGAGCAAAATCAACCTACTGGGCTCGGGATGCATCGATGTCATATACTATTCTCTGATCTGCTTTCGTTCCAACTGCAAATAATATATACTAGGCATCGCGCTGCATCAAAAATAAGCAAAAGAGATCAACTATTAC
The DNA here is from genome assembly GCA_031310005.1 of Dactylellina haptotyla. NCBI lineage: Eukaryota > Fungi > Ascomycota > Orbiliomycetes > Orbiliales > Orbiliaceae > Dactylellina > Dactylellina haptotyla. Next base: position 660,000 of record CM062380.1, on the reverse strand, counting down.
GTCAGCCTTGTGAAAAGAGCTAGAGAAGCATTGATATATAGTGCCTTAATGATTTTGCTGTAGTATGTATCATAGTATAGTTCGGTTAGTGAGCTTCATTACCGGCGGGACTACTCTACGTAGTCTGAAGTCCTTCTTATAAGTGGTTGGTCTCGCGGGGTCAGACTTTGACGTGTTGCGTTGTAAGTTTTGTGTTGAACTGGGAACGAGACCATAAGTGGTGGGAGTGTAAATGGATCTACAGGTGGTGGCCTTTCACGTGTTGACGTATTGTTGCCTGTTCCCGGAAACCATCCGTTCTGCACTAACATCTCGTGTCTACCAAGCGTAAATGAAATCTCGATCGAATAACCGGATTGATGTGTAAATAAAACGCAATTACTCTTAGATGGCGAGACGATCGTAGCGTGATAACTTGGCGGAATCCAAAGCAGCGGTTCATTGCCACGAACCACCCACCGGTCCTCCACTTTTAGATCTAAAATCAATTCGTGACATTTTAGGCCATAATCGCTCGAGACTGTGATCAAGAAATCACCAGATGGGAAAAATGCAGCTGCGAAAATTTTTCCATAGTTATCGTAGCTGTTTTTTGTAGGTCTGAGGCACTGCACCTGCTCCCCTTTAGGTATGTTTCCAATTATAATAGAATCCCTGCTCACTATTGCGAATCGCCGTTGGCTCCGGGAAACGGCTAAAGAAGCCTGAAATTGTATATCTTTAAAACTGAAGACCGGTTTTCCGTCCGTGGTAACTCCCCGTGCAACCGTATCCCAGCAATGCCAAGCTAAAACAGTCTCGTTTGGAAAGCACTGAACGAGAGATAACTTATGCCTTCCTGAATCGCTATACTCATCTGTCTGTGGAAATCTGATGATTTCGCTCATGCGAGAGGTGGATGAAATCTTGTGTAAGGCGCTTCTGTTGTCTAAAGCCACTGCATATTCACTGTTGCAGGAAAATGCGAAAGCAAGGAAGATATAATCCATCTTCACCGAGTAATGTATAGAGCCCGTATGTGCGTCTAAAACGAAGGCCCTTGAATTTGCTAGAACGCCCAGACACTTATTATTAGGAGAAAATTCTATCACGTTGCTTGACCATACGTATTCGCCGAACATCATATCCAGACCAGTGCTTCGTATCCGTTTATTTTTTGTCAAGTCCCATAGCAGGGTTGACACGGGGGTAGCAAGAGCTAGGGTATTACTGAGAGGCCCGTGCTCGTGTGAGAAACAAATGCCCCAAATGGATTTCTCACCCGTGATCAGCATCGTGCTCGAGTCTTTAATGGCTAAATCCTTAACAATAACCACTTCGGCGTTGGGTTTGTTATATGCAAGCCGTTGACAATCAGGAGAGAAAATGAGAATTGGGCTTTCGCCTCGAGTTTCCAGTCCTCCGGATTTTGGGAAGTGTCCTATTTTGCGAAATTCCTGGAATTCTGATTCCAAACGTTTTGCAACCGAAACCTGGTCTTCTAGATCATGGATCTTCACGTCTACATTCAGATTACCCCAGACTGGGGGAAGGTGTTGTTCGAACCTGAGGAATAGATTGAGGTAATGAATTTGCAGGGGCGTCTCGTCAATAATGGGATTGTATTGCTCTAGGAGCTTGCAAATGTATTTGATTTGGCCGATAATAATCTCCGAATCCGCATGAACAACTTTTGGCTGCACCCATGTGTCAGTCTATCTCAATGTTATCATGAGTTTGGGTCCGAGCCTACATTTTTATTATCGTAAATTCTCTCGAGTTCTCGAATCATAAACAGTGCCAAGCTGGAAGACTGCATAACCCCCATCGCTTCGATCCAACGAAGGCTATCGATCACTAAGAAATCTTGAGCTTTTTGAGAGACCGCAGGGGAGATCCCGCCCTCCTGGAGATGATATAACCAATTTTTGCAAGCATATTGTAATGAAGTAGGAATACAATTATGTACTATCTGCGCGTCAATGGGCTGCCGCGTCCCATACGCCCTTAGATTGCAGATGTCATCTTTAAGTGACTGGTCCATTCTCTCGAAAAGCCTGACCGAGAGCCTTCGGTGTATTTCCGCAGAATCCTCCAAGAAATAACTATTTTCAACTTGAGAAGGTTCAGTAAATATTTTTCTGAAATATGGGTTTCCTAAGGAAACAGCAATTTCCGCAAATTGATTTTCTCCTGTATTAACTTGATTTCGGCTCCGTGCCACACTGTCCCGTTCAATTTTCAAAATTTGCTCGCATAAATCCAATATTTCGACTATTTTCTCCGCCGGGATATCGCAAAATTGTTCTATAGTCTCAACAGAAATAGGTCCTTGAGCGATAGATAGAAGTGCAAAAATCAAGTTGCATTGATGTCGAGTAACAGCGCTCTCTCGATAGCGTTTTGATTTAGACAACCCAATTAATGCCTTAAAGCATCGCTCTGACATAACTGATTCTGCTACATTCGTCGCCGTGAGATGCTGCAGTTCCAAGAGGAATAATGGTGTTGGTTGATAGTTTTTAGGCAAGAGAGCTGTATACACTTCCACTTCTTCGGATGGGCCGCCAGATATCTCATATGTCGTGAGAAGAATTTTAATGAAATCACTCGCTTGTCCGGGTACTGCAGCCTGGCGAGCTAATTTGTATCCCCTTTTGAAAGATTTTATGGCTTTCGTATAATTTTGCACCTTTAGAAATATCACTCCTTCAATGAAGAGTGCCTCAATTTGAAGGTTTGGCGAAACGGTACGGCCCTGATATACACCACCTTTGCCAATAGTCGATAAGTATGTAATAATATCTGGTCTTGGAAGGCAGTTCGCGCTGAGAGCCAGCTTCGCCAGGTCTATGTTCCATAGCTCTGGCATTTTTTCATGATTTCCTTCTAATAATGACGCCAATTTATCAGCTAGTTTATTGGCGAGAACCTTGTCAGTTGCTTCCAATGCTTTTGCCAAGGCTAGTTTACATTCCTCTTGCGGCGGAGTTATTTTCTGCTGTCGAATTGATTCCCTTTGCCGGAGTATAGTTGAATCATCGGATGCGTCTGAATCGTCAGATTGGGCGGATGCATACGACTCATCGGAATCGGAATGATTAAGAGTTACAGAGGTAGATAGTTGGTCTTTAATAGTTGATGTTGTTTCTGACGAGGTTCCCAAAGGTGCTGTCAACTGCCGGAGCCGACTAACTTCAGTGCTCTCTGTAGTGGAGCCAGTGTGGCGATACTCAGCTAGGCTGTCTATTCGAGGTGCTGGGGCGGAAGATTCAATCTTTAGAGTTAAGTGCGATATGTGATTCTCTAGCTGAGATGTCAACGTCGTTTGCGAGGGGGCACTTGATTCCGGATAGTTCTGAGCGCTAGATGATTTCGATCTCGGACTCTCGTGTTCTTGGCGTAAAGGGAAGACCTCCTGTTTGGAACTCTCCGCATTCGAGATGCTAGGCGTATCTGGAACACTATTTTCGAAATAGGTCCGTTTTGGAGTCTGTTTTGACTGTAAAACCGACTCCTTATGCGAAGCTGTTGATTCCGAAGCAGCGGCGTTTTCAAAGCGCGATTTCCGCCCCAACATTCGCTTCCACCCGGAGAATGCCATTGGATCGAAGGCGCGCACGATATTGGGGGAAGATATAACAATAAGATATATTTTTTAGGGTCACACTGTAGTATTCTTAGGGTCGGAATGGGTGAATAGAAGGGTTTTGGCCTCTAACTCTAGCGCCCAGGTTTATAAAGTTTAGGCGTTATCTATATTTATTCAGCTCGATCTTTGATTTCGGCTTTTCCCCTCCCCGCGCGACAAGCAGGCTGAAAATAATGGGACCAGAATGAGGGCAAACCGTGTTGCCGGCGTACATCTTGTTGCATCCAAACGTCTTTGGTTGTTGTGGCGTAATTCTGTGGCGCGTAGCTCTGGCTATTGGCGTGAGCATATGAGCAGCATTTTGAGAGAACTAGATATCAACGTCTTTCACACCGTTGAAAGTACGTCGCCTTAAGCTTATCCCATGCCCCCACGATTGACCATAATTTGCCAAGGAAGGCGAATTTAGGGTGTTATTTACAAGTTTCAAGTTGTTTTTTTAGTATCATGGCTATTGCTTTGGAAACTTGAGGCTCGAAGATATTGAAATTTTGTAGCTTTTTGTTGATTTAAAATTTTAAATAGGCCATAGTGTTGAATTTAATAATGACGAACTAGTACTACACAGTATATATGACTGAAAGGTATTCGTACCAGCGCAGCTAATTGCGCCAGGAATACTTATCCTATAATTTTTAAATTGAACCTTACTACGTTCTTAAAAATTGAAATCAAGTCTTAATAAAAAAGAAATATTCGCACAGCGGCAAGATGGATGTAATGCATTCATGTAGCACAGAAAGCACTCAATGCACACCATATGCACGCCAGATGCGTCTCTACAAACCATGCAGATACTAAACGGAGATGTCTGTCAATTGGTTACCCCTCGTCAGCCAGCGCAAACTGCAACACGGCTGGATGTAGCCTTGCCCCGCCAGCGCCAAAAAATCCGACAGGATCTCGAGGTTATCCGGAAAGCTATATATATAGACAGCTATTAGAAGCAAGAGTAAAATAAACAACTATCGTATATACAGTACCGTATCGATTGTCTTAATTTTACGAAAATCAACTCTATTTCACCTTCATATATTACTTATCTACTCTATATTGAAAAAATGGTCATCAAGAAGGCCCCGCTGCCGCAAAAGCAGCACGCAGATTATACAATCGGCTGGGTCTGCGCTCTCCCCAAAGAGCAAACCGCCGCGACGGCAATGCTCGACGAGACCCACGCCGATTTGACAAAACCAAGTACAGACCAAAACACCTACACGCTCGGGTCGATCCTAAACCACAATGTGGTCATCACCTGCCTGCCCAAGGGCAAATACGGGAATAACTCCGCCAGCGCAGTTGCAACCCATCTGGCGAATACTTTCCCCGCCGTTAAATTCGTGTTAATGGTGGGGATCGGTGGCGGGGTGCCGCCCAAAGTACGACTTGGGGACGTGGTGGTGGGTACTCCAGTCGGCGCGTTCCCGGGTGTAGTGCAATGGGACATGGGCAAGACGAAGAACGGGGAGTTCGAGCGCACGGGGGCGTTAAATAATCCCCCCACGTTGCTGCTTACAGCGGTGGGAAAATTGGAGACCGATCATGAAACGCACGGCACGAAGATTCCAGAGTACCTTGAGGAGATGGGGGAGAAGTTCCCCAGATTGAAGACTAAGTATCTATGTAGGGATAAACTGCAGGATGTGCTCTTCAAGGCGACGTATGAGCATGTTAACGAGAAGCCGAAGGGTGAAGACGATGAAGAGGAGCAGGATGAAGAGGATGAAGAAGAAGAAGAGGAAGAAGAATATGAGGGCTGTCAATGGTGTGATGCGAAGTATATTGTGAAGCGGAAGGAGAAAGAAATGCGAGTTCATTACGGTTTGATCGCATCAGGTAATCAGGTACGTGTTCATATAATTGCTTATATTGTGGAGATTTTCAAGTCGTCTAACGATATACACGGTATACCGGCAGGTCATCAAAGATGCCAGCATGCGGAAGGATCTCGATGCCAAACTTGGCGGCGAGGTTCTCTGCATCGAGATGGAGGCGGCTGGTGTTCTCAGTGCACTTCCTTGTCTCGTCATTCGAGGCATCTGCGATTATGCAGACTCTCATAAGAACAAAGCCTGGCAAGAACATGCTGCTGCCGTGGCCGCGGCATTTGCGAAAGAACTGCTTGGCTATTTGCCGCCGGATGCTGTTGCTGGAGAACGTTCGGTTAAGGATGTAGTTAGCGAGCAAGCCTAACTAGATGAGTATATTTTATTCTCAGGATTTTGTAATAAAATCAGATTATATACTAGAGCTGTGTCAGGTTACATGTTTTATTAACTTCCCGTGTTACCTTGCACTTTTAAGGAGCTCGTAATTTGCTTACATTTCTGTTAGACATTTATTATCTCATAATCAAGGCATCGATTTCAGGTACCTATTATACTCACACTTAAGTACCTGCGCACGGGAGCATTCATCATTCTAACGTAAATTCATTCTTTTGTGGCAATTAAAAGCTAAACAAGAACTGCCTAACTAAGTAGAGGGCAAAAACAAGAACACTATATATATACACCATGGAAAGAGGAGGAACGAAGACGATGACCGTTGAGACTGCTTGCCGAGAACAGAGACGTTAAGTTAAGTAGGTTAGTACAGAAATCATGAGAGATGATGTTGAGATATTGGAGAAGAAAAAAGAGACCAAAGACGCAGAGAAGGTTCTAGTCTATGCACGACTAGGTAATAACAACGGAAAGCTTTCAACGCAAAGTGAGAAAAGAGCTATGTGCTGAACAAGAGAAACACGCAGCAAAGGGAAACGACCAAAAGACCACCTAGAGTTTCTTGCTTTCTCAAGGGACTGGAGTTTAAACCTATTGTTATTTTATTGTCGGAAGGGCTACTTTCCGACTTTCTTGTCGTATATCAGCCAGGTTGTATCAACCAAAAAAGGTTTGAAAGACAAGCTGCCTGGATCATGTTAGATAAGAGGTGGGGACATAGAAGGCGAAAAAGCGGAGGGCAAATCATTATCAAAAAATTTAGAAAAGGGTAGGAAATATAGAATAGCCCAGCTCAAAAAGCACACTCAATATCGTAGCCAGGAAAAGTATTGGAAGAGAGATCGTATCGAAAGTTGCAGTTGAACGCTCATCTAAGCTTCGGTTGCGACTTCCTTTCCAGCTTCGGCGGTTGGAGCAACGGCGTCCTCCTTCGCTTCCTCGGTCGGCGCAGTGGCTGCTTCAGCAATCGAGGGAGCTGGGGCGTCCGCTTTCTCTTCACCATGTTCTTCCTCCTTCTTGTCGGTAGTTTCACTAGTTTCTTTTTCATCTGCACCAGAGATCTCAACTTGCTCCTTAGGCTCCTCAGATTTCTGCTCTTCCCCTCCCTCCGGGGTCTTGCTCTTAGACTCTTTGTCCTTTCCACTGCTGCTGCCGTTCTTCTTGACCCCGTTTGGCTCAGCGCCGGAAACTTCTGGGTCATTAGCAAGAAGTTGATTCCACTCATCAAGCATCTCGATGGTTCGATTCTTGAACTTGTACTTGTCGTCAAATGGAATGCTAGAGAGACGAAGGAGGGCTTTGAGGACCTTGTTGATCTTGGTCTTCTTGATAATTGCTACCTCTAGTTTAGGGTAGGACTCAAGCTTTTGAAAGTAATGATCGATGTTAACAACCTCCTACACATTCAAAATGTGTTAGCATGTTCGTTTCATTCGTGAAATAATGGCCGAAAGTTTACCTGTTCAGTAGGAACCTTGTCCGTGGTGAGTAGCGCTTTTTGAATCTTATGGCGCAGATACATGACTTCTTTCTCCTTCTGGTCTTTTTCAACGGTCATGTTCTTAGCCTTAGCGCTCGTGGTGGCAGGCTCATCGGGACTGTCATCCTTCTCCTGCTTTTTCTCGGCACCCTTAGCCTTCTTCTTAGAGCTCTTCTCAACGATGTCGTCCTCTTCCTCAGAGGCAACGGCTGCAGAACGCTTCTTAGAAGACTTGGATGCAGGGACTGGAGTCTCCTCGGCTGATTTCTTCTTCGAGGCCCCGTTGGCTGGAGTCTTGGTTTTGGAAGAAGTAGGCGTTTTAACATTCTTGCCAGTATTGACCTTCTTGGGGGTCTTAGAAGTCTAGGGGGTTTACATTTAGTACATTGCCAAATAGGAACAGCTGGATAAGATCAACTTACGTCTTCGACCTCCTCCTCTGCCTTGCGCTTCTTGGAAGGCTCCTTTGCAGCAGCCTTCTTCTTACCCTTAGCAGGTTTGGCCTCAACTTCAACCTCTTCCTCTTCTTCGGGTTCATCGACTTCCATAGCATCTACCTCTTCGGCTTCTTCCTCAGGATCAGCATAGGCCTCCGCCTTGATGTCACGAATTTCATCAAGGGTCAACCCTTTCTTAGCATTCTCGTAGGCTCGGACGATATCTTTGGCCTTTCCGCGAGGGGAGAACGCGTCAATGGCAGTTTCGTCAAGTGGCATGATCTCGGTGAACATTGTCCAGGAGCTAGATCGGGGGTCAGAGATGTCAGCCCACGGTTCGAGAGTCAGGAAACCACATACAATGAGTGGAGGGTAACTCACAAGCTGTCAAAATTATCGAGGAACATGATAGGCCAGTGCCCAGCGCTGCTCCCTTTGGCGGCAAGTGGTACTTCATCGTCAGGAATACCAGCCATGCTAAATTTTCCCTTTCTCTTGCTGGTGCTATCCTTTGGCCTGGCCTTAAGAACAGCCGGTGGCAACATATCGTCTTCGACAATGATTGCTGGCCAAGGAGAGTAGCCTTTCAATCTTGCCAAGACGATCATACCAGCCCTAAGCTCCATGTCGGGACCGGTCTTGCCGCCGAAAGATTTGCGCTTGCTGGCGGAACCGGTAGCAGGGGTACCGGCGAGGTTAGCAGAAGACTTCTTCTTGACGGGGGTGCGTGGCTTGGAGGCTTCCTGAGCCTTTACGGCAGCGGCCCTCGAGGGTCTGGCGAGGTCGGTGGCGGCCGGGGCGGCTGCGGTTGGTTCCTCGTTGTCCGCATTGATTGGCTCTGTGGTTTGCGTCGTCTCCTGGTCGTCCGAAGCGTGTGGAGCAGGTTCTTCTGCGGGGTTTCCCTCAGGGGCGGCGGTATCCGCGTCGTCGGTAGATTTGGTGGCAACGGCTTCGGGGGCCGGTTCGGTCGGTTTGGCGGGTTCATCCGACTTGGAGTCGGTGACAGGTGCCGGCACCTTGTCCTCCTCGACCGGTGCAACGGTGGATGGAACCTCCGAGGTGGTTTCCTTCGCTACCGATGACGATTCGGGGGCTGTTGGTGGAGCGGGCGACTTGGCCTTTTGGAGGTCAGCCATGATGAGATTGGTCTAGATTTATCGAACCGAGGGTTCCCGGTGGTGCGGAGAAGCGTCTAGGACGGGTAGAACGCCGTGCGAGCGAAATAACGGGGTTCTATCGGGTGGTTGTGGGAGTCGGACGCGTATTTCAGCGTGAAGCTCTGCCTGAGGAGGCCAGCGGCAACGGGCGAACGAGACCTGATTGGACGGAAATGCGATGGTGCGACTCGAATCGCGCAAGCGGGAGAGTACCGAGTCGAGGGAGCGGTGATTGGGGCGCTTGTGGTGGTGAGCTTGTCGGATGGCGGGGGCGATGAATTGGGCCGGTGGAGGTTGAGGAGGGAAGAAGGAAGAGGAGGAAGGGAAGAAGGAAGCGGGAGGGAAGAAAGGAAGAGGAAAAGTGGGAAGGCAGGCGCTGCACCAAAACGGACATCGGCAACGGCAACAATGCGCAACAACACCAACCCAACCACACTTCGCCCGCCGTCGAATATTCTGATTACTGTGCTCGCTCACGCCGGATTGTGTATTATTATATGATACGATACGATACGGCTCTGTTGGATACCTGTAAAAGAGCACAAAGAACGCTTTATCAGACACTCGCAGCAGGCCCGTTGGTCGCGCAGAGGCACGTGGTTCCACCGTCGCAGATATACATCTCTCCTTTGTTCTCTCCGCGCGCGCCCTCTCTCCTCCCCCTTCGCCTCATAAAGAATACGTATAAAATTGTCTGATAATGCTCTCCTGGTCCAATATCACGCATCTCCACAAAACTGTTGGATCCTCTAACTCCAGGATAAAGGTTTGTACGAACACCCGGCAGCGGAAAAATGGCCCACCCCGGTCGCCCAATTGCATGATGTCATGTCCCGAGCAAACTCGCCATTGGCTCGCTTTTTTAGCGGGCGGCATCGATCTCATTGACATTTCTCTCCAAACCGAACTAGCTCCATCTGGAGCTGCTGCTCGCTGTTCACTTGAGCAAGCAGAATCCGGGGTTCCTCGTACCGATTTATGTTAAAGGGAAGCGAGCTATCACTGTCAATTCAGTAGCAATATTTGGGGCCGCTGAAATGCGATTTAATATCTTAAATGTTTTAGCAAAAGCGGCAGTTGGTCCATATCACGCTGCTAGAAGATTTTTTCTTCTCTTTCTTACCGATAAAAGGTGGGATTCGCGTATCTGTCCAAAAATGCAACAGAGAATATATACCAGTTTTGCGTTGTTAGTTCCATAGATCTACTTGATATCATTGTCCAGAAAAGTCTGATCGGACAAATGGGATCCGATTGCTAGAGTTTAAATAGGCTCATGCCATTAGCAAAGCATCAAGAGTTTGTTTGTAATTTCTCTAAATGCCGTGTCGACGGGTTCTGCCCTACGAGGCAATTGAAGCCATTCGCGTTTCAGACAGCTTCTCGAACATGTTTCCGAACCATGGAACCCAGGCTCTCCATCCCAGACGTCTCAGAGGACAATTCGTCAACAGATCCCTTTCTCATGCCTATGCTTAAGGCCTATTCTCTCCCGTCAAACCAACCTGGTGAATAGAACATACCCAAGATCTCGGCGTAGCATCAGAATCCTAATCGTATGCTAAAGGACAAATACTTCATGAATACCAATACTCGAATTGAGGAATCGGTAGAGGACCAGTTGTCTCAGATATATGAACTCCAAGTATAGCTATGATTCTTGAGCCTCATGGCCAATAATCTATTCCTTCCGAACATCCTTTTATATAGGGATTTTTTCTATATAAATTCGGTCCTATATTCCTAACTGCTACACTACCTTCAAGCATACCAACCGGTCAAAAAACCAAATAAATCACATAATAGCTCCACGCTGGACGTGTTTTCGCTTCTTTCTCTCTTTTATCTGCTTTTCGATTGAGTTGGTTAACTAGTCGCTGTGCGATTTAATTCTCTTAAATATTCTGTCTTTCCTTAATCTATATTTTTATACTATACCACCTACATAATTTTGGCCAATCATTTATTTAATTGTTAAAATGAGATCGATAGCTCTCGTCTCTACCTCTCTTTTATTTGCATCTATCTCCAACGCTATCGCGATACCATCCGGTAACATCAACTCACGATGGCTTAAAAAGGATACCAAATCGGACCCGTCGGCGTCTGTCGCAGATCACGGAGGAGACTATGAGGACTACATCGTCGTCCTGGCCGATAATGAAACCCGTCCCTGGAACAAAATATTTGCAGATATGGGCTGGAATACCACAGAGTCTGTATCAACTCTGAGTGGCGACAACGGGACAGTAGGCTATCGCAGTTTCAAGACCGAAAGCGGATCTAATATTAAAACTTTCGGGTCCAACATGCGAGCATTCACTGTCACCATGAAGAAGTCACAGGGCGTAAGTATGCAGTCACTACCAAACGTGGCCATCATGGAGAAAAACTATAAAAGAAAGTGGGCTGTGATGCCGCGCAGATCAAGTCGCCCTGTCCGGAATTTCCGTGGCGGATCTCCTCTGAACAAGCGCCAGAACTTAGGGAATCAAACCTCTACGTTCATCGAGCAGAGTACAGCGCCCTGGAATCTGCAGCGAGTTTCGAGCAAGAACGCTGCAGCGGTGAGTCAAAAACAAGTTGTAGACTTGACTTATAAATATAGATTCGACTCGGTGGCCGGGATGGGGGTAGACGTGTATTTAGTTGATTCCGGCTTCAACACCGAACACACGGACTTTGGAGGCAGAGCCAAAGTGATATTTAGCCCTTCTGAGGACGGTGGAAGGGATAACAATGGACACGGGTGAGGACTACTCCTTACTATTCTATAATAATCACATGTACACTGAATACTGACATATAAAATCATTTTCAGTACCCATACCTCAGGAACTGTCGGATCTCTCACGTACGGCGTCGCAAAGAAGGTCAATATATTTGGTGCCAAAGCTGGCGACGAGGCCCCTACCGACAGCGCGATCGTCGCCGGCTTGGATCGCGCTCTGAGCTTCCACCTCGAACGGATGAATCAAACAGGCTTCATGGGCTCCGTAATCAGCATGTCGCTTGGTGGGCCGGATCTAGGCCAGGCACTCTTCTCAGTCCTCCAACGTGCAATGCAAGCGGGTATGCACGTATCTATCGCCGCTGGGAACGACAATAAAGATGCTTGTACCGATTTCCCTGGTGCGTTCTCGCGGCAGATGCCCCTCATAAATGTAGGAGCGACCGATATCAACGATGCCCGGGCGACATTTTCAAACTTTGGCCCTTGCGTAGATATTCACGCTCCAGGAGTGGGAATCGTCAGCACCTGGAAGGATGGGCCAACCTCGATCGAAGCTATCGACGGCACTTCTATGGCCTGTCCTGCTGTAACGGGGATGATTGCATACGAACTGGCTCTTAATCCTCAATTCAAACTAGACCCGCAGGGAATGAAGCAACATATTCTATCAAAAGCTCTACCCAACTCTATCCGTGGTGCCGAAAATGTTCCTGATGGTGGAAAGATTCTCTTGAACAATGGGTTTCCTGGTGATCCCTTGAAATAATTGGAGTATAATTCCCTGTTTAAGACCCAATGGAATAGATCTATAAATGTATCAATTATGCAGACAAAAGTACATGCATAGAACGCCGCAAAATAAGTAGTTAGAATAAATGCAGGATAAGTGTGCATGTGGAGAAACCAGTGCCAGTTCAGTATATATGACTGAATATCCAAAAATGACTCCCTGTGCTATGGCCTCCAAGCTTCCAAGAGCCCCATCTCACTTCACATTGGCGGTTTTAGACATCCCCAATGTAACCTATAGCTGTAATATAGGTATAATATATGCAATAATACTGCAGAAAGCTGCATACACATGCCAGAATAAAGATTCGGTAGCAAATCGAGGTTTCAAACTGCTTAGCGACCATAAGTTCGACGAATAGAGTTACACAACCAAAGAAACCAACTGGACACCTTGCTTAAACAGGAATAGTGGTGGTTGGTACGGTTGAAGTTTATCGCATCCGATATCTATTCGGGGTGGTCGGTGCGTCTTTGGGGATTGATATGAAGCCTTGTTTTCGGACTATGGCTCCAACGAAAATTAAAATATAACTGGGTAAATAATCGCTTTAGTCTGGAATCAACCTAGCATGGCATGACACCCGGCGTCGACTTGACGTTTGTGATGCGTTGGGGGGCTAACATCAAAACAGGTATATCCAACAGCAAGAGCCGAACTCCCAGAATACAGACTTCGTCGAATCGCGATCGCACCCCCATATATGCATCTACGCTACCTAGACGACCTGTTAGAATTTCCTCATTGGGATCAGCAACCCTGGTATTTTTGACCTTAAACCTTCACATTTCTTCAAGGAATGGCGTCGGTTTCCCCAAATCATCAACGGACGTGTGGGTGCATCTGCAGCCTATTTTATCGGGTGGCGTCTAGACATGCCTTTGGCGGCGAAGATTCGAAGGGTTGGCAGAGAAACCTCTCAATAAGATTATAAAACAGAACCGAAGGCAATCTTAAATGTTTCTTTCCATTCCCCTCACCTCACCGTTGTCCCGCGTCCCACACCGCCCCCTCGCTCTTTCTTCCCGTTCAGTCAACGATTTTCACTCCTTTGAAGATAGTTTTGTGCTTTCATTACCTTCATTCACCGAGTAGTACTATTGCGTAAAAGCAAACACACGTTCTTTACATACATTTACAATCGAATACTGAACAAGATGCAAGTTCTCGCCACAATTGCTATTGCCCTTAGCTTAGCTGGCCATGGGTAAGTTTTATCTACACCTCAAGGCGCTCAACTAGTCATTTAAAACTCGCTAATATTATTTTCCTGAATAGAGCTGCTCTCGCACTCCCAGCTGACGAGGAGGTTAAGGTTATGCTTGGCCCTGCTGCCTGCAAGACCATGTACACCATCACATCTACCTATGCTGCGACTATGACAACTTATGCTCAAATGGCCGCGATGCCCCTGGAGATTGACTGTAAAGGTTGCGATCTCGTCCTTACCACCGTTTGGGAGGGCAATTCCGCGGACGTTAAAGCGACTATAACTAAGGACGCGACTTTCACGCGCATCCCACTGTGCACAAAATTAAAATCTGGCGCAGCTGACGCAGAGCCAACTGCTGCCTCCTCCTCCTCTTCAGAGGATGATGCTGCACCTCCTGCTGAGACCGCTCCTGCTGAGACCGCTCCAGCTGATGCTGAGGAAGCTTAAGCGATGGCTGAAGAAACGTTTCTTCTATTTTCTCGCTTTGATCCTCGGGAACGAGGCTACAAAGAAGAGGAAAGAGACTGGATTCGAAGGAAGAGGAGGGAAAAGGTAGAGGAAGAATCGGACTGGGAATTTGACTTAAGTCCCAACCGCTCGCCTTCCAATTTGAATTTGCAATCTGTATTGTAAGGAAAAGCAAATTCATAAAACTTGAAAAAAACAATATATCTCACACTCAAATTTACTTCACCGAGTCGAAAATTTGGGAATCTCATGTCATTATGATACGTTACCTTCCAGCCCATTGCCAGGTTTTCTTAGATGTATACGTACGCTCGTATTATATATTCACTTAAATATATCAAATCATACGGATATGCTATCTTCTAGAAACTCGACTTACCGCAGACGGTATGTCCAACTTGTCCGCGATTCGTGCTAAAATCTACGTTCCTGGAACTAGGAAACTCTATGCAGCCGGCGTTAGGCTAGTCCAACAGAAGCGAAGTCACACCAGACAAAATACAACATCAAACTTGTGTTGTTAATACTCGTTGAAGCTCCTTCTGTATTGTTTCATGAACCATACTCTCATCGCGAAAGTTCTCCAACGAAGTCTGCGTAGCTCAGTGGTATGAGCAGAGGATTGCAGCGAGTAGCTAATATTATCCTAAGGTCACCTGTTCGATCCAGGTCGTAGACTTTATCTGCTTTCTTTTTTTGACACGCGTGGTGTTGTAGTAACCCGATAGCCACAGGCTGAATTGGCTAACGTAATTGACTACCAAGTAATTATTTTATTGGGATTTTTTGGCTGAAGTAGTCCCCGGTCGTTTTTTAATCGAAAACACAGGGTTCTGCCAAAGTAGCCTAAGATTATCGCTAGCTGTGAAAGAGTTACGCGTATCCGGTGATATATCATTAACTCAGATTTCTTGAACTACTACCCTTTGGGTACAGAACTATACATTAACCCCCATCTGAATTTAAGTTTACTTCCGTTAATACAGTTTATTCCACGTCCATGCCAACCCTGGCCTAGTGTAGAGGGTATATACATAATCGTCGATACCCACCGCTATAAACCTATACCCCAACAGCAAATCCACCGCCTCATTCGATTGCTGCGCACTGATCCTTTTCGCCCATTTGCCCCTAGGGAAAATCGGCGCCCCTTCTTCATTCTTCGGCGCAGCTAGAGGTTTCCACGCTGAGTCTGTCCCGTTCCAATTCGCCAGATTCTGGACATCTGTGAATATCCAGGTATCACCATTCGCATCCAACGCAACAATCTGTGTGGATTGATTCAGCCAGACAGAGGGTATAGCTAGCTGCTTAAATTTGCCAAATGGGATTTTGGTTAGGTAAGGAGGATCCGCCCAGGCCTTTTTGCACACATACATCCTGATCTGAGTAGCATCCTCGTCGAAGAGGAATACTTGGGCGCCGTTTGGGTTAGCGCAGGTGTAGACGCCTTCAATTGGTTTCGACCATATTTCTTGCCATTTGCTCCATTCCCGTATTTCATAGTCATAAATATTCCGCCAAGCAATACCGTTGACGTCGAGCACGAAGATATCAAGAGTCTGCCTAAAAGACAAATCGGTGTCCCGCTTGTTGAATACAACCGACATTTGCACGGCGTTGCTGATATTTGGCATTCGAGTCCACTTGGACCATTCGGCGTTCTTCGAGCCAAGGGTAAGCTCCCAGACGTATCCGTCAGTGCTTATTACGAAGACATGCATATCGACACCATACATTCCGCCGACAGCAACTGAAGTTGCTAAGGGGGCGTCGCGGTATTTAGCGGACCAATACGTCAAGAAGTTGTGGCCATAGTCTCTATATGCCGTACACAGCTGTTTTTTCTCATCAATGGACCAAAGGAAAACCACATTCCTCACACCGAAGACCACAAAATGATATCCGACAACTGGGTGCACAAGTGTTGCACCTGTGTTCGGTGGGGCTGGAATTCTACCCCATCCCGCGCTGCTGCTCGTCGATGGTTTAACCAGACCATCCCTGTGGGTCCTTTCATACACAACTCTGGTGTAGTCCTCCCTCGGATCAATATTAGTGCTTGAATCTCTTGCTGTCTGAAAGATCGTCAGAAGAGTTTCTGTTTCGTTATTGAACACAGTGATGGCAGCCATTTTGACTTTGAGGGCATACATCTCGGACATGTGATCTTCATCCAGTTTACTCAACTGCCAGTTCATTTTATCGTAATACCACCCGTCTGTAGTAAGCCCCTTTGGTATCGTGTAGAGCATGATGGAATCTGTGTCCATATCAGTCCAGGAAAAATTGTCCGGGTCGTTGTAGAGAGTAAAGATCTGCAAATCAACCTCCTCTCTATTCCATCCCTCGGTTTTCAAGTAGTACGCGTATACTTTTTCTTTGTCCCAGTGGATGATTTGCCCCACGTTTGGATTCCCTAGCTCATGCTCTAACCCGATTGCGTGGCCGAACTCGTGGAGGATAACTCGAATTTCCTTCTCCGTAGCTACAGGAGTCGAGTGGATCCATCCATAGTTCATCGTTTGCTCGCCTTGGTCTGGAAACCCGAGTGCGTTGATACCGACCTGCGACCAGCTGCCGTCTTTCGTGTCGAACTTGATACGGATCTGGTGCGTAGACTCCTTCGTATCGTCCCAAGTGAAATATAACGCTGGGGCCCATTTAAGCCATGGCACCGCATAGGTCTGGACTTTCTTTTTTTGAACGTCAGTTCCTTCGAGGAACTTGATGTCGATCTTGAAGGGGAATTTTGCAGTGCCATTGGTATCTAGCCCATTAGGCCATTTCAAACTCTTTGCGAAGACAGCTCCGAGGCCGCCAGGGAGTGGCTTCGATCTTCGCTCTGGTTGCATAGGTGGCATGGAGCAAGTGAGCCCGTCATCATGTAGAGATGGTGCAGCTTTAAGGGGGGGCGGGTGCTTCATGGGGAACCATGGTAGTCCAGTTTCTGGATCGGTAGTTCTGAGAGCAGAATGAGAACCAGTGGCCTTGATCTCTTCACCTTCGTGATGCGATTTTATTTGAGAATGGTCATGGTCATCTACAGTGGCCTGAGTAGGGACTTCTGGAGGACAGTGGCTTGCCATGTTTTGAAACTATAGTACTAGCAAAATATTTTTCTAGATGTGTCTGGTTTTTCGATTGATTTGATCATGAAATCGATCCATGACTGAAACATAGCGAATATATAGCCATTCCAATTCCAATTGGTATTGATATCACCGAGACCCATCGATGTAAATCTAGCCTAGAAAAGCGGTTCCCAACGTTCAAAAACAACTTCGACATTTCCGTCCCCGCTTCAGCTGAGATCAAGCATTCAGCCGTGCAACCTAAGTTCCAGAAAATATGCACATGTACATGTACGTGTGGGTCCTGCATATAGAGCTTCAATTTGCTAATGCCATATAGGCTAGTAAATCGAGAAATTTTGTAAAGCATCTTTTATATTACTGAAATCGATTGAATCTATATGTAGTGGTTGTGTTAAAAAAGCAACCAACATCTTTCCCCAGATGCATATGTAGGGTTCAACTTTTCATCAAATCTACAGCATGCATGTGCAACTTGAACAAAGCTTAAATCTTACCACACAAGTAGTATTGCGGGGTCTGATTGAAGGAACTAACTGCGGCTGATCTTTGAATTGAGGGTTATTGCGTATGTGGATGCTCCCCACTTGCGAATATCTGTATTTTCGAGCTCGAATCATGTCATGGGGCTGAAGTTGGACGGCTCGGTTACGGGTGCAGACGTTTCAGATGTGTTCAGCCCACGCCGTCGGCAGCGCGCGACGCGCCTACTGGCCAACGCCCACAGCCTTAAAATTGAGGTTTCGCACGAAGTTAACAGAATGCCGTTCAGAATGCCGTTGAGCCTAAATCCACAATCAGTTGGGAACTTCCCTGACGTATGAGAAACTGTCGCCATTTTGGTATACGTAAACAGGGGCTTGCTTGTTTGTTTGTTTGTTTCTTTAATTCATCCCTATTTAGTTATGGAAATACGTTTTCTGCTATTAATATATTTTAGAAGGGGAATCTCTGGGTCTGTGTAACACAAAAGGGAGCTTAGTTCAATTACAATAGCAATTCTTTTTGAGGATTCTTTTCATCATTATGACAGAAAAGACAATAGAAAACTATAATACATTTTATTGCTCCTTCTCCATTATCTCAACCAGGGATTATATATTTAAATCGATCTATTTTTGAACCAGACAACTATTCTTCATCCTCTTCCTCCTCCTCCTCGTCATCCTCATCCATGCCCTCCGCTACAGTAACCTCAAAATTCAGCTCCTGGTCCACATCGACATAACTATCACTCATCAAGAACACACTGAGCTTATGTGTTCCAGGACTGGGTACCACATATTCCAACCTGACCTTATGTTTCCGGCCGAACGTCAAGCGCTTAATAGCCAGTAAGCTATTCGTCGTATCATCCGTAACAACAACCCACCAGCCCTCCATCTTTGAATTGGGATAGAAGGGCGCATGAACGGTGAGATCGGGCTCTTCGTCGTCTTCTTCTTCGTCTTCGTCGCGGCTGAGGGTAACGTTAACGTAGGACGGTGCTCCAGCGACAACGTTATCCTCGTCTTCCAGTTCCGCGTTAAACTCGACGTCGGGATATTTCTCATTGGTGAAGGTAGCGATTGCTTGTAGCTGATTTCGGTCGAACGCAAGCGCTTTGAGCAACTTGTCGCGATTTTCGCCATCCGGGCCCATCTCGTCAATAAAGTCAAAGACTCTCTTGATACTATATGGAGAATACAAATATTAGTCTCTTGATTCATGTAGTAAAAAGTAAAAGCGGAATTAGTATGAGGTTGAAAATACGTACCCAAAGCCAGCAGCAGTCTTAACAGACTCCGCATTGAAATATGGAATCTGCTTCAAAGGACTATCCCTCGACACATCCCACATCGCCTGAACAACCATCTGGCTCATCTCCATGGCTCTCATGGCGTTCACACAACCCTCACTGCTCAACACGTCGACACTGGCGTTCAAAAGGTTCAAAACCTTGCTGAGCAAGATGCTCTGATCACTCTTCAAATCAGCAGGCAACTGAAGTCTTGAAAAATGTGCTTGCATCAACACAAAGGCCTTGAAATGTGCGCTCTCGTAGTTGATCGGCTCAGACATCCTGACAGGTAGACTTTCGTGAATTCTTCGGAGTAGAACCTCCTCTCGCTTCCTGATTTGAATGGCTTCGAATTCAGTTGCAGAGGTCACGATCTCTAGCAAACCTTTCAGCTTCGTCTTGGCGTTCAAACTCAACAAGAATGTCTGCATTGTGATAAACGAAACGTTGTAGTACGCTGCAATCATTGCCGGGTTCAGTGGCGCAATAGTATCGTCCTCTTCGTCGAGATCGATAGTCTTTGCCTCCGAGAGTTCCTTGAGCGTATTTTCCACCATCTCAGATAGGAATGCCGACAAGCCTTCGTGGCTAACATCAGTCAGGCCGTAAAAGCTGGGATTCGCAAGCAATCTGCGGTAGAAGTAGGTGTATGTGGTCCAATCCACGGCATCCTGAGTAGACGTGATCATCTTGGTGCTGATCTCCGCTACGAAAGCGTCCGGCAAATATGACTGCAGAAGACTCTCGATGGGTAGCGCCTCGTTAACAAACTTCCTGTAGTAATCTTTCTTGGCGGCAGGTGTCATAAGTACCGCCTTATTTGTCGACTTGCCAAACATCTGGAGGACTTCGTTGAGAGGATAGTCAACATATCTGTGCTCTCGGCCCTCAAAGTACTGTGTACCCATGACCACGATGAGTGGCGCAGTAGCTTCCAACTCCCAGCAAACATCTCGCGTAGCAAAAAGAACTTGAATCGCTCCCGCTTCGAAGAGGTATGACACGATCTGTTTGTCAGAGTTGCTCAGGGCTTCATGGAAATAACCAATTCCGTGTCTCAAACTTGCGGCTAGCGTCTTCTCCTGGACCTTTTCCAACATTTTCAGGAATCCCTCATCTTCGGGATCAGCGTGGAGGAACATGTCTTCATCGTCACCAGCAATGCACTGGGTCAACAGATCCATAGAAGAACCTCGGCACTCCTTCCTACTAGAGACGTACACAATCGCCCGTTCACCGCCTGAATGCTGTACAATCGCCTGGTAAACAGGCTTGATCATTGCCAGCATCAAACTTGGGTGGTGGGGAATCGTGAAACTCTGCATATGGATCTCGAGCGGGTTGGGTCGATCGAACGGAGAGAAGTTGTAAATCGTGTGCGAGGTGGCGCCAATCCACTCGCCGAGATCTCTAGCGTTCGACAAAGACACGCTGAGGGCGATAATCCTGGTATCTGTCTTCTCAAGCTGGATGGCAATATACTGCATACGCGATACCACAATCTCGTATAGATAACCGTGAGTGCCGCCAAGCATGTGGATGTCGTCTGCGATAAAAAGATTGACAGTTTGTACGTTTTTCCTTCGTTGCCATTGCCTCGAGAGAACATCCCATTGTCCGGGTGTAGCGAGTACCAGATCACACTTCTCAAGCAACTTGAGATCGGCAGTAGCTTCCCCAGTCAACTTGACAATAGTCTTTCCAAGATGCGCCAGTCGTTTAGTCCAATCCTTATATCTCTGGTCGACAAGCTCTTGGAATGGTGCGATGTAGACCGCTCTTCCTGGCTCTTTCTTCGACCAGTGCCTCAGCAATGCAAACTCTGCGCATACGGTCTTGCCACTGCCTGTTGGCGCTCCCACAAAGACATTATCGTCCGTCGAGAAAAGTGAATTGAAGACTTGGGTCTGAATCTTATTAAAATGTTTCCACTCCGGGTATAACGCGACAAACTCCTTCCTCTTCAGCGCGTTCACAGGTAGAGGCTGAAGATCAAGAAGCTGTGTATGTGGAGGGAATTTCTCTGGCAGGATCAACTTTCTGAAGCTCACAGCAAGCTTTGTTTCAGATTGCAGCCACCTGTCACTGACAACTGTGAAGAAATAGTTTGGCGGCAGCGGCTCTGAAATCGGCACAATAAACTCCACTAAATGTTGACTTTCTTCCGCGGTGGTATACTGTCTCTTCAGAATGAACTGGTCAGAAAAGAGGACAGTCTCTCCATCGCAATCCTCGGCGATGATCCAGAAACCCTCGGCATTTCCGTGCACTGTATCGTCCCACTCAAACTCCGGCGTGATGGTCATCTCGACCCTCAGCATACTCCTAGTAACGGGCTGAACCTGCGCCTGCACATCCACTCTCGGGAACTTCCTCAGCAACTCGTGAATGATCCGGCCATTCACACTGCTCCCCACCAATTCTCCCAACTCTGGCACCTCCATATCGAACATGCGATTCCACGGGATATCCATTTTTTCCAACTTCCTGATAACGTCGGGTGGGCAATCCGGAAATTGTCTAAGAGGCGTCATGGTCGGCCACATCCGCTTCTCCACAGTTTTGCACAACTCTAGGGCCACCTTGGAAACACTCGACCACCCTTTCTTCAAACACATTTCAAACACAGCTCTTAGGATTCGCCCTGCGCTTTGCGTGACGTAGACCATATCTGCCATGAGCGCCAATCCGTCGAGTTTTAATCTCGAGATGTACGCTTGAAGCAAAACGTTAATCTTAGCCTGCGGATCTTCCGCTCCTTCTTTCACTGGAATAGGAACCTTGCCCAACAACTTTTGCAGCTCGGGTGTTTCGTCTCTTCTGACAGGGATGTATTTGAACTCCTCGCTCAAAGAAAACAATCTGAACAACTCGATAGGCGAAATGTTGGGCTGCAAGTGCTGGTTGTAGGTCAACATGCTCTTGTGAGTGATGTAGTAGTGACTTGCGATTCTACCGAGTTCCGTCGATTGAAGTCGTCCGCTCTTGACGTCGTATTTTATCAGGTTGCACTTTTCGAGTGCGACGGCGGCAGAATGCACCAAATCCACACGCTTTTGTAAGAGGGCATCATCGTCCGCGTAATCGGCGCCGACATTATAGATGTTGGGTGACCGGAGCATTCTCACATAGAGATATGTGTACCCCAGCCACTCGACGGCATCATCACGGGTCTTCACCGTACCCAGGACGATCTCCGCATTCAGATTGTCAATCAGTTTACTGACAAACTGGCTCTCGATGGGGAGCTGCTGGTTTAATAGTCCGAGATAGTACTGTAACTCCGTGCTCTTGGTGATAATAATACCTTCACCATAAACATCGAACTGCGGACGACCCGCACGACCCAACATCTGTAGCACATCCTGTGGCGAAAGCTCAACCCAGTCACCCTTCTCAGGAGAGTAAACAGTAGTGCCCTTGATGATGACAGTGTGCGCTGGCAAGTTGACACCCCAAGCCAAAGTAGCAGTACATACAAGCACTCTAATCGCGCCATCATTGAACAAGTCCTCTACGGACCCTCTGTCGGCTCGCGTCATACCAGCATGATGGATACCGATACCATAGGGCATGAGATCCTTCAAGTCCGCGTTTTGAACGGCTTCCGCCTCCTCTCGCAAGATTTCTCGCGAGGCTTCATCACTGCGGATGATATCACCAATTGTACCCATTTCAATAGCCTTGTCGCGGATATATTTTCCAGTCTTGGCGGTATCAGCTCTCGAATGGACGAAAATGAGCATCTGGTTCTGCGTAACCTGCTCCATAACCTTGCTGTAGGTGACTTCGTTCATGACCTGCAGCTGCTTGTGCGGTTTCTTCTCTGTGACACCAACAAACTCCTGCTTCAACGGGCAAGGTCGATAGCTACCATCGAAGTGGAAGAGTCCGGAGACGGTATCGACTCGGAGGAAGGCGGCAACGTCGAGATAGTTGGGCAGGGTGGCGGAGAGACCAATGATGCGGACGGGTTCGAGGGTTTGTTCTTGCTTCCTGATTGTCCTAGAGACAATACTCTCCAAAACAGGCCCACGCTCGTCGTGAAGCAGATGGATTTCATCGATAATGATCAGGCGGACTAGGTTTGTGTAGCTTGTATCTGTAGCTTTACGAGTGATGACATCCCACTTTTCAGGTGTTGTTACAATGATTTGAGTATCCGCAATCTGTGCTTTTGTCAACTGACGGTCACCAGTCAACTCGGCGACTTTGATGCCGTAGTGCTCCAGACGCTTTCCAAAGTTGCCGACTTGTTCTTGGACCAAGGCCTTAAGTGGGGCGATATAGATGATCTTAAAATCATCCAGCCGCACCTGTCCGGTCTTAGGATCGATGTTTTTCCCAATCTCATGCAGCATCGTCAACATGGCTACGTTTGTCTTTCCGGAACCTGTAGGCGCGCAGATAAGCATATTTTCATCGCTGCCGAACGCGGTAGGGTAGCATTTTGTCTGTATGCGATTGAGTTTCGTTGACTTAGAAGAGATGAAAGGGTGCTGTGCCCACTCTGGCATCGAGGAGACATTGACGAGCTCTTCGCCGGCTACATCTCCCTTCTTCTTTGGCACGGGTATGTGATATTCTTCATAACCTTTGAAGAGCCGCTTGGTCGAACCCTGTGGCAAACGGACATTCGGGTTGGTCATAAGATGGTTTCCTTGCTCGAAAATGAGGTTTTCAAGGTCGAAGGTCTTTTTAGGCTGCAGGCCAGTGACAAACTGTCCACCTTTCTTCTCAGGCTGGGTCGCAGAAGTGGGAACGTCCACATCCATCAGGTCAGCCTTGATCTTAGCTTGGCCGCCAGAGGGCTTCCCATCTCTAGCTTCGACTTCATCCAAAATCGATCTGAGCCCGTTCTGTAACATCTCCGCTTTGACAGCCTTGATCCCGTCTTCGTCACCAGCTTTCGCAAGCCTCGTGCACCAGACAATCTTTTCCCGGTTCCTCGTTAGGATTCTGACAACTTCGAAATGCTCCCAGTCAAACAACTCCATGAGGTCGTTTTCTAACTGTCTCAGTGGGACTTCGCTCTCCAACAGTCCCATAGCAGTAGTAGTCTTAGTAGCAGCTTCGTGGACATCCGGGTATACTGTTCCGATCGTTCTCTGCAGCCAGAAGGCGTCTATACTGTGCGCGGGTACGAACTCCTTATCGTCTCCTTCTTTCCCCTTTTTACCCTTATCTCCGTTGATAGCGGCCTTGATGACAAGTTCATCACCGCTCTCCTCCGCTTCCTCTTCATCATCTTTCTCCTTCTCCGCTTCCTTTGGCGCATCATCTTCGTCTTCGCTGCCCTCGTCGCCAACTTCATAGGCGACCCCACCGCCTTCCTCCTCATCCTCCTCTTCATCATCAAAGACGACGGCAACACCATGTCGGTCATCCAGGTCGGCTTCCTGGCCGTCTTCACCGGTACCACCCATCTCTTCATCCCCTTCATCTTCGTAATCTGTAACCTTCTTCCCCAGATTAACCAACTTGTTGAACCTCTCGCCGCCCATAACGTTGCCAAAGATATCTTCAATCTCCTTCTTTCTATCAAAGTCCTTCATCCCCTCGGTCTTCAATATCTCGAGGACGGCATCCGCTGCGGCACGAAGCACACTCTCCGGCGCATCACCAATTTCCTTGGACACAAACGCTAACAGCAGATCAAATACCTCCCTGGTCTCTTGCGTCCTAGGTCGGTATTTAACGTCCGCATATGCGAAATCTGTAGCTGAAGAAAGTCCCGCAGCCCTGTAACCAACACCACCACCACGATCAGTATAACCATCATAACCGTTACTTTGAGTCACAAAAGGATAAACATACTTCTTCCCTCTATCGCCTCTCATCGGCACCCTGACATCCTCCACGCCGCCATCACCCCCCGCACCACCGAGATCCCCCTTCCTGACGGCCGAGGACTTCTTCTTCTTCTTCTCCATCGGAGCGTTATCGCGACTTGCACGTGTGCCCATATCCTTTATGCTGACCCTGCCCGCCAAACTCTCCGCCTCGCCTGAGGCCTCGTCGCCGCGTCGGGGACCGGAACCGAACCGACGATCCGCCTGGAGGACGAGATTGGACATGTTGGCATAGTTATATTGGGACTGGTTCGACGGCTGGCCGGAGCCGCCGCCGCCGGTGGGGCCTGGACCGGACATCTCTCTTCGATTCCGAAGCCGGTACGCTAGAAGTCTAGTTTAAAAAGCTAGATTTAATGATGGATTTTCCGTGGCCGTAGTAGATATCGTATTTTTCGTATATTTTCGTGTGAGTCGTGAAGCTTCGATGGGGAGCTAAAAAGTGTCGTCTTTTCCCCCACGCGTCGACGGGAGAAGGAATCCTCCCTGCCGGTATCGCCCCTGGGCTAAGAAAAGGTCCTGTATCGTGTATCCGCCGAGACTCGGCGATGAAGGATGACGATGTGCGGCCGCGTACTCAATTGGAAAGAGAGAAAGTCGACACGCGGGTTGATGAGGTTGTGCGGCGACAAAGCTTTTTTTTTTTCTTGCTGTGGCGAGTCACCTTCAAACTCGCGACCTTTTCGATGCCAAGAAACCCGCCAGGCCAGCTGGGAGAGCTAAGACCACAGGACAACACATTGCAGCTGGTGGCGGGCGCTACAACCTCAATTTCCACACGCACGCGAACTGGCGGACCTCATTTAGCCCCCATCTGGCTATTTTGGCCGATTTACTTATTTATTAGAACTATAACGTGAGAGCTGGGGGGATTCTCTAATATCTAATCTGTGAATACCCTCCGCTGTACCGCTTGGTTTAGCAGTTAGGCATATCGAATTTAAACATCCAGGGCGCCGATTGCCAAACCAGTCCGCTCTGTAAACTTGTCTAACCTGGTTCCTGTCAAACTTGCTACAGTAGCCTTAAGAAAAGAAATAAAACGAGACAATCGAAACAAAACTGCCTTTTCGTTTCTTATTAGATTCGCGATCGGAATCCTCGCGCGGAGCCAAGGGGATCTGCCAATTGGTTTTCAATTGTAAATTTATACACATGTTTCGCCTATCATGTTCTCCACATGATAGGCTAGCTGGCGTAGAAAACAGATAGAAAACCAGATATATACCGTAAAAACACATTCTAGATCCTTCCCGAACCCTCTACTCGTAAAGTACCGGCTAGGAAAGGCAAAAGGCGAACTAGCTAGTGCCAGCGAGAATATTGATCCTAACACGGGCTCAATGTTACCTTCATGAGCTCATCAAGGGCAAGTTAACAGTGCGGTGCCATACTCACGGCGCGGCGTGGACTCGGGACCCAGTAAACGGAGATACCGACATATGCCAGGATACTGATGCCAAAAGTGGCTCTTATAGTAGAATCATGTTAACTCAATTTCCGCTTCTGGAAGTACGAGCATACTACTCCGTATATGCATAGCAATACGATCGCTATAAACGTCAATCTTTGACAGGTGTATATTTAGTAACGGGACCACACAGGATCAACTACGGATTCGGGGCATGACAAGACGTCCAAAATGTCGATTTATATTATTTTTCGATCAAATAGTATATTTCTTTTCCAGTTGCCCTAGCTAAGGGCCATCATAGTGTAGCGCTATTTGTATATTCCCGCCAATACAGAGAGTTTAAAAAAAAAAAAAAAAAAGAGATCTGAATATTCGCTAAAGAAGATAAGTACCCATGACGTTGGGAACGTGATGGGTTCAAATATATTGATAAAGCCAAAATCCCAATTTAAAATAACGATGAGGATAGACCAGAGGAAAATTATAGATACCACTAGCATCTTGACAAAGGAAATAATCGGGAAGGGGTTGTTGTAAAATGTGGCCCAACGCACCTCCCAAAACAGAAATGCAACATTCCATGATCGCCATGAACGCCATCCGTGACTGTAAAGATAAAATTGAAAAATTTCGACCGATGCTGTTGTAAGGAGAAAGTGCTAGCAAAAAAAGGAAAAAGAAAACAAAGGAAATAATAATATTTCAAGTCTCTAAAAGTTTCTTCCCACCTTGAAAAGCTATAATTTGTGGGCAGTGGGGGCAAAAAAATGAATAGGTGGACGTGGAGGAATTCGCCCATAAAGAGAAAATTAAGAACCGATAATAAAAAGTAATAAAAAGGGTTTTGTTAATCAATATTTGGAAAGGAGAAAGAGAAGGGGAAAGATGGCACCCATTGACCATTGCAACCGAAGCTAGAAGAGACAGAAAAAAGCAATCGATGTCATATCATTAACGCAATGTGGAAAGAAAATTCATGACATGGCTGAGAACCCAAAAATAGGGGTGGCGGTGGTTGGTATGATGCGCGAAGATAGGAGGAGATGAGAGAGGCGGAAGATGATGAATGTTTATCGATCACTACTTCTTGTTAAACAAACCCATGAGTCCCTTCCTCTTCTTGTCTCCGCCGGTTGACCTAACGCTGCTAAACGCGCTCGCCTTAGGCGGGTTGCCATGACCGGTTGTCGGTCGCTCTTGGGTGGTTTTCGTAGACTTGGTCGACTTTGTGGTCTTCGTGGTCTTGGTCGTAGCCCCCGTGTTGCTTCGGTATAGTGAGGTTCCGTTTGGGGGCGGCGGCGGCGGCGGCGGCACTGGGGGCAACGGCGGCATCCCTGCAGGATAATTATTGTACGCGAGCGCACGGCGAGTTGGGTCTGTGTTGAGAATATTCGCGGTGTCAACGGGATGATACGGTCGCGGTTGAACTAATTCTGGGTTCGAGTCCGAAAGAATCTGAGGCGACGTCGAATAGCCGTATCCCGGCGCTTCGAATGGTTGCTTTCCATTCGTCATAGCCAAGGGAAGTCGGTGTTCGCTGCCGGAGCCTCCAAAAGCTGGAGGGGTAACGGGTGAAGGCGGGGACAAAGTCGACGGTCCGGATTCGAGCTCGAGACTACTGTCAAAGTTGAACGACGCGTGTTCTGTGGGATCCGGTGTTTTCGGGATAGGATCGAACGAAAACGGAACGCTTGTCGCTGCTGGAGCAGTCTTGGGTCTGTACGGAACACCCAGCAAACCACAGACTCTCTCGGTGTTAGTCTTCGTGGGCCAGACGAGCTGACCGACAGCGTTCTTAGCTGGTATCGGCGGCGAACGTTCCCCCCATCCGGCAACCATCCTCGCGTATGGTCTGAGGGAGGCACTAAACTCCTCGACCGCGGAGGTGACGCCTCCCCATCCTTTGGTGATATCTCCATCCCAATCCTTCCTGAGTCGAGCTGCGCATTCCTTGCATATCCGCATGGCGCAGAAGGTGCAATATAGCATACCATCGGTAGGCACTTTCCTACATGTCAAACAAGGAAGGGCGTGGTGATAGTTCTTAGTGTGAAGGAGAACCTGATGTCGATTGTTGCATTCGATATGGTTGGATGTAAAAGTGAGAGCGAGTGCTTTTGGGCCAGGAGTTGGAGGAATGTTTGGAGGAGGTGGGGGACGATTGCGAATAGAGCCCGACCTCGAAGGGAGGCTGAAGGCCCGACGATTCTCAGGCAAGACGGGAAGCATGTTTTGGGAATTGCGATAGCTGCCA
The DNA here is from genome assembly GCA_031310005.1 of Dactylellina haptotyla. NCBI lineage: Eukaryota > Fungi > Ascomycota > Orbiliomycetes > Orbiliales > Orbiliaceae > Dactylellina > Dactylellina haptotyla. The sequence goes on along the minus strand of CM062380.1, from coordinate 631,470 downwards.
CTCCTTGGCGTGGTAGGTGGTGGGAAGGATCGAGGAGGGAGACGCTGACTAGCGCTATTTGGGCGATACTGATGACCAGGAAGAGGAGGACGATGAAGGCGGGGGGCATTAGGGTTATGTAGGTGTGAAGGAGGAGGGGGATTTTGAGAGTGAGGGTGATGTGGTCGGAATTTAAGATGTGGTGGTAGTGGAGCAGAGCCAGGAGGTGGGCCCTGTCCAGCGTGGTGTCTTCGTTCAGGCTGTGGCTGTTGGGGATACACGACAGAACTCTGCATGGAAGCAGATTCGGAAGGTGTGGGAGAATGGGTGAATCTGGTATTGATGCTGGGATCTCTGTCCGTCCACTCCTGGGGTAATGTGGACGTGCTTGGATTATCCCGCAACGGTGGGGGCGGCGCTTTCCGGTTACCTGTTCCCATCCCTGTGACAGTCATCATGCTGGAGGGCCTCGAATCGAACGATTCGGTTCCGACAACGGATGAGGCCCCAGAAAGTCTTCTGTTTCGAGATGTATTGGCAATATAAAAACCGTCATCCGGCACAGTAGACGTTGACAGACGCTGCCCGTTCAATTGGACTTGGGGCCCTGTTCCCATCATCTGGCCATTCTTTCTGAAAGAGCTGACAGCAGACATTGCATCGACTGATGAGGGTGCCGTTGACCGTGCAGGAGCGGCATCAGAGGGGTGCGTCAGGCCGGATACCTGCGAGACAGGTGTGGAAATTCCATCCTCATTTCCCGATGCTCCACCAGGGGGAAATGGTGCTCCGTTGAAATGCGGAGCTGCATTGTGGAAGGCCTGTTGAGACTGTCGCTGGGCGAGATTAGTTGGCCCGCCAAACGATGACGACGTCTGCTGCGCCTGCAGCGGTAAGGAGGGAGCATTTATATTCCGAGCGACGGGCGCGGGAGGGATCGTGGGGATTTCTGGCCGCAGCGTTCCAGATCGTGGAGGCCTCTTCAGCTTTGTCGACGTGGCGCTGCTGGTCGACCTCTTCCTGAACAACCCCATCTTCTAGTTTTATACCTTCTTCTTCTTCTTCTCCCTCTGCAATGTCGGATATAAGCAGACAAGCTTTCCTATGCTATCGTTACAAGCTCGACGATTAAAAAAAGAAAAGGCGGATGGCAGGTGCGATGTACAAAACGAGGGCGGTCGACATGTACGTATATGGGACGATATGCACAATGCAGCCACGCATACAATCGGCAGACGGTCAATTGGACTGAACCGGGTCCAGACAGCAGCAGATATGCGAGAAATCCGTTTTCTGTTGTCTGTATTTTCTTTCTTTACTGGAGTGAGAGTGCGAACGTTAGATTCGGGTTTTTGGCGTCATTCATTTACCACGAGGCAGGATGGACAAACACTTACCAGCACAAACACCAAACAAAAAGAAATCCTCAAAGGAAAAAACCCTCGTAGGCTGGGTTGTTCCTACTGCCTCAATAGATACGGGCTAGAGAGGACAAACAAGAGGAGGGTACGGAGAGATTGGAATGCGAGACAGGGACCGGCCAGAGGAGCGAGTCGGGTCCAGGCTGCGGCTACAATGTCGGGAGTTGGGTGATGGTCTCTCGGCCTTGTCGATGAGGTTGAGGAGATGGTTGATTGATGCTTACAGCCGCGGGATACCTGGCCAGCTATCAATATGAATTATTATTGAGCTGTTGAGTTATAACGTTAATCAGGCGCCCAGCGACCGGGTGATTGGCTCTGACCAGCGTCTGCCTGTAGCGATTGAATTGGGAGCGAACGTGTAGGAATTAACGAGTGAATACGGCCAGCCTCGCAGACGGACAGACGGACAGACAGAAAGATGAACAGACGAACAGCAAGCGATTGTACGAGGAACGATAGAGAAAAACACCAAGGGAAAAAAAAACCTAGAGACAGAACGAGAGAGAGGAAGGGTGAGTAACAATAGTAACAGGGTGAGCGTAACTGCAGGAAGTAACGTCGGCCGGGACAGTATCAAGCATCAAATCCGGGTGGTGGAGACCCGCTGCCTGTAAATCGCTGGCCTAGCCCGCGTTGGGCGACTGCCAGCGCTGGAACCAGCTGGTTCGAGCTAGCTCGCCCAAAAAAGGTACCGAGAGGAACAACTGGGACAGCTGCGCGATCGTTCGATTGACCTTCTTTCCAGCCACGCCCTTCGATTCTGTTGCATACGAGGTGGTGGTGATGTTGATGATGATGTATGACGGTGGGAGGCGAGGTTACGCGGTGGGACACTTGTTGCATGCAGTAATTGAGCCAGCGCCATGTGCTTGACTGACACCGCTCGAATTGCCTTTTAGTTATCGCCCCCTTTGCACATTGCTACATGGGAGAAACACGACAGGATGCGCGCAGAAATGAAGGAATGCTTCAAGAGAGGAAAAAAAATGGGGGCAACAATAAGAGCGAGAAGGCATCATCGCTCGGAATGAACGGGCCAAGACTCATCCGGACAGGGGATCCGAGTTACATTTCCGAACATCGTTTCTTGTCCCAATCCCTGCTGCTACCCACATACCCAGCGACGCTAAAATTGGTTCTCCTCTCCCACAGCGCCGCGCATTCGTAAGCTTGGAAGAGGGGAACAGGCAAGAGCCGTCTTATCACCTACGTCAAGTATTGCTACAAGCCTCCTTCAAGCCACTTCCGGTTTGAAAAAAAAAAAAAAAGAGCCAAGATCGATATCAATTTCTACATATTCTGAGCACAAAACGCCGCGATAACGATATCGCCAGCCGTTAATCGTCCCGTTACTGTGTGTTATAACATTTAATCTGGTAAAATACGTCTTCGTCTCGAAATCTGCTGTTGGGTGCCCCCATCCGCCATGGATGAGAGCGTGCTCACTTCTTGCGTAACATCTCCCAGTTCAACGTTTCGTTCCTGAACACAGATCACATCCCCTCTACCACAGCATCCGGCTTCCGTTATGCTGCTGGCAATCAACTGGGGCGTTAAAAATTACTCCCGTGCGGTATGCTGGTAAATGTGCTGCCACGGAAAACAAAAGAAGAAAAAACTCGTAATCTTAAGCCTCCGTACAGAGTAATTCATGCTCCCACAAAAACTGTTAGATATGTTGGATGCCAAATTTTTCTCTCCGTAGCAAACAATTGGAGTGAGCAAGCAGCTGCCGGGATAGATGTAAGATCGATCGATCAAGGTACAACGGGCCTTTCAAGCGTCCTTCCTTTCCCTAACAAAAACCTCATCTCGGTCCTTCAACCAATCCGATACCTTCACCCCAACCTCCTTCCTTCTCGCATCGAATGAGAAACACACAAAAAAAAAAAAAAATCAGAGGTTGATAAGCAAAAGTAAATTCTTTTCGAATCCCAGGTTTACCCTAGCTCACTATCCTTCCCAATCAAAGACAAACGGTCTCTCGGCACACATCATTCCCCGCCACAAACACAAGGAAATGTACCAGGATTGCCTTTCAATACACGGGTTTTTGACCGTTTTCACAAGTATTATCAAACAAACCAACAGGGTGAAAGAGTGTGAGCACAGACACAACAACAATTAAAATCCACAAACTCTCCTCCTATTTGCCTGGGGCTTTCGATTTGCCCATGTTGGACGGGATCGTATTCTGCTTTCTCCCTGAGGTATTAATATGAATTAGCTCTAGGCAGAATCCAAGTTCAATATCAAAAGTCGGTTTCATATAGCGGGTCCGGGTCGCGGAACTGGGCCTGTGGGAACGGAATTTCGCGAAAGACGCGTATCTTAGTTTCATAAATTTGGACTGGTCGCCCTTTTTCACTTGAAATTTGAACCGAGGAGTATTATTATAGTAGCTCATTCTTATGATAGTGGATATCGAGGCACGTCAAATCTGCATGCCCGAAAATTAGATTCATCCACCCCCACTTCCGTGCATTTTCCCATTAATATTCCCGCTCCAACTTGGTCTCACAGGGCCAGACTTTAACGTATTGCTCCAACTGAGGTTCTCGAAAACACAACGGAGCCAACACAAAAATCGATACATGTCCAATTTTTCCGAATCTTCAAGTCCAGTAGCTCTCAGAGTCATAGTCTATCTCAACTCTCCCACTGTAGCCGTTCCAACATCCCCATACAAAAACATTACCCAAAATATTCGAAGAAGTTGGTCGATAGGTCTCCGGAAACCATAAGAGCTTGCTTCCCTCCCATACCAGCCATCGATGGTGCTGATGAGATCTTTTAAATTCAACGTCGGGGTTTGCAGATGATATTGGGGCGAAGAGTGGTAATATGCCCCTTGTGTGCAATAAAGCTGTGCTATCAGCTGAGAATTCCAGTATATACAAGTTGCCGTCGTCGAAACTACGCAAGCATGTTCCAGTAGTAACATCCCATACAGTAGTTGCCACCCTGCTGCTTGAAGCTAAGTATTTACCATTTGGGGATAGTGCAATCGCCCATACGTTCGAGCGTTCATCTGTATTTTCACAATCCCCGAGAGTTTTGATTAATGTTCCAGTGCTGGCGTCCCATAACTTGATAGTACTTTCATCTGCTGCTATTGAGGCTATCCAACTTTCACAGTATGAAAATCGAACCCTTGTAACACGACTGGTGTGGCTAGTAAGCCGAAATTCTTTGGGCGGCTCCGAGGCCAAATCCCAGAGTATTACCGTTTGATTTTCTGCGTATGCGAGCCTTTTCCCGTCTCGGGATATTTGCGATCTTGCTACCTGATAGCTTGTAAAGTTCCCATAAATATCTCGGAACACCGGCGGTCGCTGCACTTCTCTCGAAAAAATCCGAGCCGATAATTCTCCATCCCATAATTCAACTGTCGTGTCATAAATTAAGGTTTCGTCTGGTCCACCAAAATGTGGTCTAATTGTCATAAAAGTTATGCGAGTCCCATCTGCTGAAATTGCAATATAATCGATATTTGCTCCGTTATCAGAGCACATGTCAACAACTTTTTGCAAACCTAAAGTTTCTGTATCCCAGACTTGAAGTATCCCAGGAGACTGACAGGTTAAAAATCGCTTGCCATCTGGATAGTGCACTATGTGATATATTGGGTTTTTATAGTGTTTTGAACCTTGACCCTCTTCGGAACTTGCGATGTCCCAGAATTTGACGGCACTTTGGTAAGATCCCGAAACCAGTTGTTTACCATCAGGAGAGACTGCGAGAGATTGAACATCCTCCCAATCGTCTCCAGATATTCGGACGACGGATTCTGATGTCATATCCCAAACAGCGATTGCTTCTCTGGTCCCGAAGTATATTTGCTTGCCGTCTAGGGAGAATGATAGTGCCCCAACTGCGGAGCGATTGAGCAATTCAGGCCTAATTGTCTGCACAAGGGTGCCGGAAGACAATTCCCATATGTTCAGACGTGACTCGTGGCCTCCGACGCTGGTTGCCAAGTTTCGACCATTAGGCGAAAATGCCACCGCAGATATCCACCGATAATGGTCCTCTTCGCTGGTGAGCTGTGTGATCTGTCGAAGTAGCGAACCTGATGCAGCATCCCATATTATGACCGCATTTTCCGCTGCCAACAGGTGTCTGCTATCTGGAGAGAACTTTAAGATTCTATCGGAGATGCGGTTATTCGGGAGACTATCATTGTACCCTCGATAGTCCAGTTCTCTGATTAAGGCCCCTGTTTGTGCGTTCCACTGTTTTAGAGATCCCGTATAATCATTGGTTGCGACTTGCCTACCGTCTGGGGAAAGTGCCATAAAATGCAACTTTTCCCCACATTCGATGCTTCTCAGAAACTTTCCGGAGATCGCGTCCCAGACGTCAATCGTTTCGTATTCAGTCTCGCAACCGTATAAAAGTTTACCATCTGGTGAGAATGCGATTGACCAGGTCGGTGAGCGCCTTGACAGCCTTGAACGCCCCCGTTCCAAAGGTTGAGGGTGTTTAAGTGTTTGTAAAAGTACTCCGGATATTGGGTTCCATAATCTCACTCTAGAACCATAATCCGATGCCAAAATATTGCCGTCAGGTGAGAACACAGCTACAGTTGATCCTTGCCACTGGTTATCGATGTGCTCTAGTATTCCGAGCAATGAGCCCCAAGAGTTAACCGTTATCGGGAGCTTCCTTGCCCAGGTTAAATGCTTATCCGCGAATTTCTTTCGTATGAGACTCTCTTGGGGAGCAAAGCAAAGTCCTGAAAAGTATATTTGCAAGGGCGCTTCGGCCATAATAAATTGATTTGATCTTATAAATCGTTTTGTGTCGCGAACGAACTCTGATAATTTGGAGGATTTGCCGTTATCCTAGAATGCAACATTCAGTTTTTCTATCCAATGTTTTGATGCGAGCATCTCGTTTGAACCTACAGCGACCAGTGCTTCCAGATCATCTACCGCATATATATTTTTGGTGGATACCCCGATAATACCTGTGACTTCAAGCCAATACAAAACATATTCTTGAAGGAACACGTGAACTGGCCCATCGTCTTCGATTTTATCCTGTGCTTGCTTCAAGTGGAACAACCAGTTTTCGCAGGCATATTTAAGAGAATCCGAAATCCTTTCCTTGACAATTTTAGGATCCATATCGGCATGTAAAATCCCGGGATGTTTGAAGCCACAAATATCCTTTCTAAGCCCTTTTGACATAATTTTGATGCACGCTTGAGCTATCCGCCGATGAGTCTCTCGCACATCTACAAAGAAAGGATTTTTTATCTGATGATGCTCGTCGACAAGATAATCGCGGAATGAGAGATGGAAGGTCTTGATAGGTATATTTGCTTCTGATGGAATCATGAGGATGGAGTGGAATGGTTTGAGTCTGGTCAAGATTCTGGATTTGTCTATCCCGGTTAGTTCTGAGATCGATTCCCTCGAGGCAGGGGATGCAACCATGACTACAGTGCTAATTATTCTCTGGATTTCGTCACGGGCAGTAACATTATCATGATGATTGGCTTTGTCCAGATGAGATAGAAAACTTTCAAAGACGCTCAGATAAAGTGAGTAGACATTTTCCATACCACAGCGGTGAGCGGAATTTGAAGCTAGGATCTGGTCGAGTCGTATTTCTGGAGATGAGTATTTATCCTCCACAAAGCGACAGATAGTCGCAGCCGAGATAAACCAGGGTGTAGCAATGTGAACTAATTGTTGGATTTTTTCTTCTCCCGGCCAAAGATCCGGGAGCTCGTCGTAGAAGTCGTTTTGTATCCTCGCAAACTCGTGTTGGAGGTAGAGGTGAATATCACGGCTCACAATACTGCGCTCGATTTCGTGAAGTGCGAGATCATGATAGTGAATCTCGGCGCTGTTTAAAAGGCGAAATCCCTTGATCGGAGCATATTCCGGTCGGCTGGTAACAAATATACGCAAGTCGACATTTTGTAACTTGGTAAGATCTCCTAGGAATGTGAGGATGATTGGAACATCGGTATCGCCTTCGCATTCATCCAGAGCATCGATGACGAGAACTATAATGGAGGGTAGTTCAACCAAGGATAGGGGTTTGTTTACCAACTTGTCAAACTGTTCTTTATATGCTTTCTTGCAGATATCGGGATCAGTTTCAATCGCTTTGGTAATATGCGGTAGCAGCACTGGTATCTTTTTTGCGAGTCCATATGCCAGTGTTGGGAAGAAATGTGAAGCGCTATTCCGCCCGGCTTGAGACTTCTTGAAGAAGAAACTCCCACCTAGTTGGCCTTTCTTTTCGAAATCGTAGGCGACTGTACGCGCAATCGTGGATTTACCCGTTCCGGCCATTCCGCGTAACCAGAAGAGGCAGTTATCTTTTGAACTGGCTACCCATTTTTCAATATCACTTCGGATTTCCATTCGGGTGCCTTCGAGACACTTCGGCTCGTGCTGGTCGGCATCAGATCCAAATATCGCATCTCTCGTCACCGAAAGCTTTTCTAATATATCTCTTTGGTCTCTGAGGGCGACAATTTCGATGTTATCGATTTGGAGGGCTAGGTTGATATTCGTTTTAACGTCTCGGATCTGACCCAGATATTTTTCAACATCCTTCTTCTTGAACGGCCATGTTAAAGCTTCTTTCTTTAAATTCTTAGTAACCTTTCGTAGAAAAGCTGGTTTCTTCCCTGGCGATTTTATTGCACTGTCTTTGAAACCTTCTTTTAACTCCCTCTCTATACCTAGAAGCAACTTTTGACTTTCCACGATAGCTCTAGATAATTTTTGTGAAGCCATTAATTTTTCACCGAAGGGCCCTTGTAGCATCTTGTCGACATCTTTGAGCAACCCGCTCAGAACCTCCACCTCCTTTGAGAATCTCTCTGCTTCAATTTGCGCATCTCGAACCTGGCTGATGTATTTCCCGCAGAGCAACCCAATCTTTCCGGCGACCTCTACCAGCGCAACAATACTTGCGGTGCCACCAATTATTTCTAAAGCCATAATCGTCGTTGATTAATATATATTGTAAATTATAAAAAAAAGCTATCGCTGTACTTGAATGCTATAAACCGAATCGAAGGTAATTAAAATGCCGAGTAATAATTTGAAATTTGCCGTGACATTTGCGCGGATTATTGAATATAGATTCTCTATAAACCTGAAATTTCAGGATCTGGCTCTAACGCCTGCAACAACAACTATTATACCTGAGGTGAGGGGTAAGCAAGCTCTCAGCTTGGCCAAGGGTGGAGCTGGGGTTACGCGCCGTGCGCCTTTTGGTTGTTTTGGCATCTGCAAAGGCCCTGCAGCGTGCGTTGCTTATTTTTGGACACACCAGTCAGGCACCATTCCAGTGATACTGTGCCGCCGACTCGCAACCACATGTCCGCTTGAAAAGCTTCCAAAAGCATTCTTATTGGAGAAAAACTCTTGGTACCTAGATTTTAATTAATTGGTGGCCTCTAATATAGCTAATTATGGTTTATACGTTTTTCAAAACAGTGGCTACGGGGTCTATAATTCATCTTAGCTTCGCGCTTCTAGCTTCTTGACGTATAGTACTGCAGGATTATTCTCTGCAGGCCCTACCCTAGCGGTTGTGTCGTTATTTTTATGCTGCTTGAGGGAGATCTCTGAAGGTGGAGTGATACGAGTGGCTCGAACTGATTGTGAATTAGATTTAGTCCGCTTCATGCTCAGAATCGATTCTCTAATAGCAGCATACCGTTGTAACTTGCTATAACTAGGATCGGTACGCATTCTAGACTAACCACATGCTCTTTTGCTTGGATAAAATTCTTAAATTTTGGTATCAGAAGGATGTGGTTATGATAGATCAGCAACTAATTAACGGTTTTAACCGTGGCTAAATATCGAACTCGTACAAATATTTTCTGGAGCAGCTATTTTAAAACTAATATATTGTGGTTTGAGCCTTGAAGATGAGCATCAATATATCAGAACCTAGAAGGTTCAGCAGAGAAGATTTTAATCTAATTTTCTGATTGTTAGATTCTTCTTAGATCAACCGTATACCACTTGGATATCTGTGGAAACCCAAAATATACATAGATATCTGATACGGCCAAAGTGAGAGTAGTAATGTCGGAACCCGTGATTCCCACCGTACTAGATCACATCTTCACCCACCTTCTGCCCCAGATCTCCGCACTACATTCGACCCTCGCCCCTGCCTCAAACGACCATAAACGCCTAGTATCTCTCTATAAATCCTACTCGCCAGCCCCAACTCCTTACCTAGAATCTCTAATTTCATCTCTAGAAACCCTCCGCCATGAAATCCCAGATACCATAGAGTCCACAACCTTTACACCGATGCTCTCTTCCGCTGCCATAGTATACCCACTCCCGCTTCCAGGTCACACAGAACTCAATGCTATCCATCAATACGAGTCATGTAAAGCCGAGATCTCACATCCTTGGGCTATGACGTTGAAATCTAGTTCAAATATCGGAAGACACGAACGCTTCCGTCTTACCATGTCGTATAAGGATACACCGAAAAAGGCAGTGGTAGAGTATACCATCCACCGAGGGAAGCCATCCATGTTTCGTGAGAGACTGTCGTGGAATGTTACTCAGCTATTCCATAGACGCCATGATGTGATTGTCGACCTTGAGATCCACGTCCCAGATGGGAACGGAAATAGAGAGAACGGTAGGTATGTCGGTGTGGTGGTGTATACTGGCGAGGAAGAGGATGGGAAGCAAGACATTGAGACGAAGGAAAAATTAACAGCGATGACGAGGAATACTAGGAGCGAAGGGAAGTTAGCGGGGTTGGTTGGGCCGTTCGAAGATCGCGGGGTGGAGAAGGATGCGCCGAGTGAAAACACAGGTGGTGTTAGCATGCTGTTTGATATCGTTTATAAAGAGTAGATTGGACTTCTATCAAGGTTAATAACCGGGTATTATAGTTCGCTTCCTTTAGAAAAACCTATACTTGTACAGAATACAACAAAGAGAAGAGTCCGTATCCGAGAAATATACAAAAATGGTGGATCCTGTGAGCTACATCTAGAATTATATATTATAGTACCCGCCCCCTAGGCGGCCAACTCTAAAGTCTTTACCAGTCTGGTAGTCCTCTGGATCGCTTCTATCTCCTTGGCCATCCACACTCCATTTGTCCGAGTCGTCAATATCAAAAAAGTCTTCGCTTGATGCAACATTCCTGGAAGCACTTGAGCGGGAGGATGCAGTAGCACTAGAGCTTGTGGCACCAGCTGCCTTTAGAACGCTTGCGATTTTGAGCCGATTGTGGATGTAGGCATTATCGAGCGGTAGGCAATTGAATATATCTTTTCTGTTCAGCGGTTTCTTCTTTCTAATGTGCTCCTTCACAAATTCTATATCATTGTAAATAATAGCAGCGGATAGTTCAAATTCTTCTAGACGCTTTAGGTCATTGTGGTCCGCACCCTTTACTTTCAGAACTTCAATTATTTCTGGAAACCCCGATGCTGCTGTAAATAAAGTAGCGGTGAGGGTTCCGGTTGACCGCGATATAACCTCTCCTCCCGCATCCAGGAGTAAGAAGAGAATTCCGTACATGGGTTCCACTGCTGCGCTTTTCTTTCGACATATTGCCGCCAAGTCTCGTCTGTTCTTCGTTACCGTGTTATTTACCTTTGCTCCGGCATTCAACAGATCCCTTACGGCGGAGACGTTATGTGCTGCAACAGCATGATGGAGAGGTGGAACACTGTCTCTCAGCGTACGCCCGTTGACATCCAAACCCCGAGATATGAGATATTGCAATACCCCACTCTCCTCGTCCGAATACCATATTGCGTTTCTTAAGAGCGTCGTTGATTTTGGGTGCGTAGCGGAGAGGTCTGCATCACCGTACTCGACTAGCTCTTTGATTAAGTCGAGTTTGGAGAGACGAATGCACATGTGCATAAAGCTAAACCCTTGGGTCATCTCAGCGAGACCGCGACCATGGGGTTTGTTGAAATTGTCCATCATCTCCTTGAGATGGGCATCAGTTACCGAGTAGCGTGTTGGAACAAGGGTCCAAAAATTCATGACATATTCAAGACCAAGTTTCGTAGCAGGTCGGGATCCAAGCCCGGAGGCAGCCATTTGTAGCATGATTCTCCGGAGCTCTAGACGCTCTTGGGGTACACTACTCTGGCCTGTAGTGGGTGGTATGGGTGCATGTGCTAGAGGGGCTGTTGAGTCAGAACCAGAGGAGTTGGGGTATGGTGGTAGGTTGTTCGGCTGTATGCCAAGATGATTTAACCCGCTGAAGTCTGTTTTAGGGAGTTCAGGACCATTTTTGAATTTAGAACCTTCTATACCCCACTGAGAGAGAGGCTGTGTATTAAGAAAAGAGTTTGTAGATCCCAATCCTATGGTCTTCAGAAAGTCTAGGTAGGAGTTTTGCGTGGCACCGGGAGCAGGGTATCCGCTTGTTGCACCAATACTAGCCATATATCGCTTAAGATAATCATCTTGTATCGCTTTGATATCTCCAACGAAGTTTGATACGGTAACCCCATTATTGAGGGATGTCGGTGCTCCAAAGCCTGATATTCCGAGGCTATTGTTGTAAGAAGTTAGGAAGTGTGTGTACATTTTCATATATTGGTCCAGATCTATTCCTAAACTAGAGGCAGCTTGCGCGTGCTCGAGCGGGGTCTGTGGGATGGAATAAGGGTTCATCTTCACATGATCAAGATCGCTATTTGTGAACCCCGTGGGTTGGGGTAGCTTGGGATTGTTTTCTGGAGGCGACCTGTTCCGTAATGCGCTCTGCTCAGCTTCATATTTACTTGCTTCAATGGCCAGACGGTATTCTGGGTCTTCCATGTCAGCTGCAGCCGTCCTCTCAGCTCTTTGCTTCGCTGCTGCTTCAGCAGCAGCTTGCTTTTGCGATAGTTCGAGACTAGCTTGAATGGCTAGTCGAAATTCTAGGTCATCATTGTCGGCATCATGACTGGGTGGCTGTGTTCCTGTGGTACTATGGGTGGAGTTTTGAGTATATGAACCCGCCGACGGGACTCCGTCGGTAGCAGAATTGCCCTTGGGGAAACCTCGGAAGGCACCATAGCGCGGCGGAGAGGGCGCATCGGATTTGTGGGCCCACTGTACGACTGGAGGCTCTATCGGCGTAAGCTTCGATGGTATTACAGGCGGTGACAGCGGTGCGTTTAAAGATACCGCAGAGGGTATCGAATGCCCGGCTAAGCCGCTAGCTCCAACTTGTACTGTCGGGTTAACAATGCCGGTTCGTGATCTTGGAGGCGGAGGCGGAGGTGGAGGTTTCTTTTTTGTCACCATAGCGGTTTCTGCTCTTGATATAATTGTAGAAGCAATAGACGTTGATTCGATTGCATGGTTCCCTTTCCCTTGATCCTTCAGCACTGATTCAAGTTTCCGAGCCATTTCACTAACTTCCACGGCAACACCGGGTTTGGGTTCTACTGAGGTATTTTCGGTCGTACCGAGACCCGAGGGTTGTAAGAGTTCTGTTTCTCGTTTCCCGTAGCTGGCCATAAACTTGTAGAAGTCGTCCGCTTCGACATGTTCTTGCCGACTTCTCCAGTACACTGCCGCGGCGACCATATCTTCGGTTTCCACGAAGACACCGCTAAACCGGACCGCGGTCTCCAACCGCAATGATGCCGCTCCATCGGAGGGATGTTCCGCTCGCTCATGAGAATTCGAGGCTCCAGCAAGAGAGTTCTCTGCTAGAGATCCAGTGTTTCGTCTTGCGACACTGCTGAGCTCGGGAGGTATCGAGGAACCCGGACGTGCGGGGACAGGCGGGGCAGCACTAGCTGCCGACATGGTGGTGCCTGCCAAATGATAGAAATATGTTAGGAATACAACGTTGTTATACTCATGTTACCGCGAACTTGAGGCACCGTAGTCGCGACACCTGAAAGAAGCGCATGTCGGATTAGGCGACGATATTGAAGATGAAGAGGCACTGGATTCTTGGTAACTAAATCCTTTGATCCCAGCCTTGTTCCTGACTAGCACCACCGCAGCGTTATGCATCGGTGTCGTGGTCGGCATTCCCTCTTTAGGAAAGTTGAACAGCCGCAAACACGAAGGGGATGCGGCTCTAACGTCTAACCACAACTTCAACACCCAAACCTCAACAAACTCGAATCCGCATGGAGATTTTACTCAATTGAATCTCGCCGAATAGTTATTGTTTTGGTTCTGTGGCTACGCTTAACTTTTATATCTGGGGAAATTTGTCTTGCCAACCGACGATAGCAAACCGAACAAAATTACTTGAAGTTATCAGTGTGACATCGAATGTGACGACCGGCTCGGGCTTGAAGTGTCCGGCAGATTCGATTTGAGACTCAAAAGCAACATGATAGCAGAGCTTCGAATTATTTCAATATTCCTGGTGGAACGACGTGGATCGAAGCGCATAGTGGGGGTCGAATACGGTAGTATACACGAAGCAAGCTTATCAATTGACTAGTGGAGTTCTAGCCCTTCTCCCCCCTGTATATGTGCGATTATCAACAGATCAAGCTGCTTGAAAGACACCAAGGAACATGGCTTGTTGCTGAATTAAGCAACTTTCGTTTGTGTGTTGGTGTGACTGGTTGGGCCTCTCAGCCGTTCCATGCGCCAAGTGTGCTATTGTTGCATCGGAATACACGAGCCTTGCTAGCTAGCTATGGAGCATATCGGGCGCATCGGAATAATTCAAAAAGAGGCGATATGAATGCCCATTTTCCATTTCCCATCCCAATTACTTTTACAATTTCTGCTGCCCTGTTATTCATAGGATCGCTGTTTACAACTCTTTTCTTTGTATCGTGGCAACGACCTACCTTTCTCACAGCAAGAACTCGAATCTTTAATTGCATTGCAAAACTCGCCAAATTTGAGAAAATGTCTACAAGATGGGAGGCGTTAACGATAACTGTAACCCCGCCGCTCCGCTGTGGCGTAGCACAATGTGACCTTTACTGGGAAAAATGCGGTGAGGAGGGGTACTGTATCAACTCAGTCCTGGGCCCGAATGGCGGCGCTTGTGGAAGATGGCTAGGGCAGGACAACATGTGCTGCCAGGTCGGGGCGGTCTCAGAATCCTCAGAGATCGCGAGCGTCCCATGCAAATCGGTACCTAACATTCGCGACACCCCTCTCGAGAAGTTTGGCAACGGCGCGTATAATCTACCCATCAAGGGCGACAATGACAGGTGCCCCAATGGTGAATTCGTGCTGGGCTACTCGATATCCGGGGGCGGTGGTTATCTCTGCTGCGATTCGGGAATGGACACACGGATAGATGTGTTGACACGCGCAGAGGTCGAGAGCGACTGGAATATCATTATTCCCGATGACAATTACAGATGCGGCTTGTTTGACGTGTTCCCGACGGCAGAAGATCTCGCGAACTGGCAAAAAATTCTCAATGGGAGTTCCTCGGTTTCTCAGGGTACCGAAACCATGTCGGAGACTAGCATGGCGGCGGAGACGACCTCTGGGACAACCTTGGAGACGAGGAGCGTTGGTACCACCTCGACAACGGAAGCGGCTGATAGCAGTACCACAAGCGAAGATGATAGCATGTCGACGACCGCAACCGCTTCTCCAAGAACCTCGGTGCCTTTGGGCAGCTCGTCTACATCTACACCTACATCTAGCGGAGGCCCGTCTTCATCTGCACCGACATCTAACGGAGTCGCCGCCTCAACGTCCACCACGGGCGGGCCGTCGACAACGTCGACAACACCGAACTCGGCTCCTGCAATAAGATGTTCCAAGCTTTCTTCTCTTGTCCTCGGCTCAGCGTTTTTGGCAATGTTTCTGGGAGCGCAGTTTTGAGAAATCGGTATCGGAGTTATCCATGGGCCATATTCTTTCTAGACTTGTATTAGAAACAAACACATCTCCCTCAGTTGGTATTTCGAAGTATCTTGCAGCACGGGCCATGTCAGCCGAACTCGTGTTAGATATTGTACAATTATACCGTAATCTGAAGATATATATATATAACTATATATGTTGTGCATATAGCACCCAATCTCAATTAGCCCTGGTATTTTTACTATCAAACCGTGGTTATCGATAGGAAAGCCGGGTATTCCAGATTCCCACATGCCACCTGGTGGCTATTTAAGCCCCCAGAGAGAGGGAAGCTTAGCAGCCTCCGTCGGGTTCGGCAAACCAGGACGAACGCAGCCAGTCAGCAGGCCGGCCAATCGGCATTCAGCGCGGGGAGTCGTGTGCTACGTTCAAAAGGTGTTGCGTGTTTGTTGCCGCAGAACAGCCTCGGTTCAAATCTGGCCGTCCGATGGAATGCTCCCAAACAACCTCTCCCCAGATTTAAGTCGCTGTGGCCTGCATCTCCGAGCTTCGGGGTCGCCGGTGGTACTTCTCTTGCCTCGCTTCTCTGGCCGATACACCGCGAGACTTAATAAAAGGCCAGGAACTTCCTCTTTCTGCCGCTGAATGCTGCCCGTAACTCGTAGGACGCCCCTTTACGAATAATACGCATACATATACCCCGTAGTCGTACACATACATACCCGACGTCTGTAGATTCCAGTCGCAGCCATGTCTGCCGTAGGCCCCGTCCGCCAGCCCATCGACGTCCCAGCCCTCGAGCGCTATCTGACATACCACGTCCCGCGATGCTTTAGAGCCCCAATCAGCCTCAAACAGGTACAGCGTCGATATCCACAAGCCTAGAGAATACAGAGTTCTCGGTACGCATGCGTTACCTGATGCTGACAGTCATGACGATAGTTCGGCTACGGTCAATCGAACCCCACATACCTAGTCATCAACGGTGACGGACGTAAATATGTCATGCGCAAGAAGCCGCCAGGCAGCCTGCTCTCCAAGACTGCCCATGCCGTCGAGAGAGAATACAGGGTCCTACACGCGTTGCAAAACACGCCGGTGCCGACACCAAGGGTGCACGTGCTCTGTGAAGACTCGAGCGTGATCGGAACCCCGTTTTATGTAAGCTCTCTTATTTAGATATTTTGAAGAATACGAGTGCAATTAAGATGTTAATGCTAGCATTCTTAGATTATGGAGTTTGTCAAAGGCCGGATATTTGAGAATTATGCCATTCCGGATGTTAGCCCTACCGATAGGAAGCTAATGTATGCTCCCCTCTATCTAAATTATTTCTCAAAATAATAGGAATTTCTAACGAAATGAGCAGCTGGAAATCGGCAATCCAAACTCTGGCTCTCCTCCACTCCATCCCACCGGCCTCCGTAAACCTCGAAGGCTACGGCGCCTCGTCCAACTTTTACTCCCGCCAGATCTCGACGTGGACCAAAATCCACGCCTCACAATCCAAAGCCGTGGATGTGGAATCCAAGAAACCCATCGGAGACCTCCCCCACTTCCACAAGATGCTGGAATACTTTGGCAAAAACCTACCCCAAGACAGAAACACCATCGTCCACGGCGACTTCAAAATCGACAACTTGATCTATCACCCGACGGAACCCCGTGTCATCGGAATCGTCGACTGGGAACTCTCAACCCTCGGCCATCCGTTATCCGACCTCGCCAACCTGCTCACCCCGTTCTCCTACATCGACCCCACAGTACCCGTACCCGATGAGTTCGGAGCACACCCTTACAACCAGGATTTACGATCTTTACCGGGAGTCCCCTCGCCGGCCGAACTACTAGGATGGTATAAGGATATCGCCGGGTGGGATCCGGCGCCTGATATGAACTTCGCGTTCGCTTTTACTCTCATGAGAGGTAGCGCTATCTTCCACGGGATTGCCGCCAGATACGCGATGCGGGTGGCGAGCAGCGCCAAGGCGTACGAGAACGGAGAGAAGCGATGGGGTTATAGCGAGCTAGCGTGGGAGTACACAAAGAAACACGAGGAGGACGTGAAAGCGAGGAAGAAGGTCGAGCCAAAGTTATAGAGCGATGGATTGCCAGAAGTATATTATCTGTATTATAGCTACAACTAGTGTTAGTACTTTTTAGCTACGAGGTTCGAGTTTTGTGAAGATATGCATATTTCTACATACGTAGAATATTTTTTTCTTCTCGGTATAAGGTCTGAAATTTGTAAATGTGATTGCATTAGTATTACCTACTTAGAGTATCTCTGCTATGTACGTTTTGTGTGCATCTGGTGAAAGAAACCCCAAGGGAATCATATACATGAAATATTTGAACGTCCCACAAGAAAAAACGATTGGTAGTAAACGAGTAAACTCCGAAAGGAATGGTTATATGTACTGCAGAAAAGAACCCCAAACGTACTTAATAATAGAAAAGAAAAACACCAGCACCTTCCCCATTAATGCATTATCATTAGAATATAGAATCACATGACCACCATCCAAGCTCCCCAGAACAACCCACCAACTGCCGCCATCAATCTCCAACTTCCTCTCAAGCTCTCCATCCCAACTCCCGCGCTACATCGGTACCCCAACGCCTCCCAATACGCACAGCCCCTCGGTGCGTAAGTCTCCTGCGCTACAATCGGCACCACCTGCGGCTGTTGGTATATAACTGTTGTAGCTGGTGGCTGCGCATATACCACATAGGTAGTATACACAACGGGTGCCTGCACGGTGACTATCTGTGTCACGGGTGCGACTTGCACCACCACGGTCGACGGGGCGGGGTATACGTATGCTGCTGATTGCGAGATCACCACGTTTCCACATTGGCCCGAGCCGCCGTTGCCGGACTGGCCGTTGTTGTTGTTATAGTTGCCGGAATTACCGTTTCCGCAGTTATAGTTTCCGGAATTGCCGTTGCCGGTATTCCCGTTACCGGAGTTATAGCATCCGTTGTTGTCCAGCCCAGAGTTATAGCATTGACGCTTCTTGAGGGTTTCCTCGTCGTCGTCTTCTTCTTCCGGGTAGTTGACGGTCCATGCGGGTGGGAGGGGCAGTGGCGTGTGTGTTGTGGCATAGATCGTGGTCGTCTGAGCGGGTAGGTGGGTGGTTACCAGAGTTCCGGGTTGAGGAGAGAGATCCGACGGCGGGAGCGGGGATTGAGGAGAGGATAACCAGGAAGGGGAGATGCGCTCAAAAGTGGTAAGTATACGGTCCCAGATGGGGGCTGGAGACGCATTGGCGGATGAGGCTGCTAGGAATAGCAGGAGGGCGGATCTCGACGTTCGCATTCTGACTGAATATAGATACAATCTCGGTTTTATATACTAAACGGCCCGTCGAAGCACAGACTTTCTCTACCGGAATCTGATGAGTATGGCGATGAGGTAATCGGGATTGCGCCGGTATACGGAAATATTGGAGCCCTTGGAAGCTGAGGGCGGATGTGCGTTGTGGTGTTGCAGTTTCCCGGGTTTGTCGCCGCAAAGGGAAGTGGAAGGGCAGCTATTATGCCGTCGGCGAATGGAAATTCGTCCTGTGGAATTCCTCAATTCTAAAATCGGGAACCTCCTGCGTCCAATATGCAAATTTCTTTGCGAATACGGTGGTCTCTTTGAAGCCTGTGCGCTGGACGTCGTTCCTTTGTGAAGAAGGTACTTGCGTGTAATCGGATTGTCGAATTATCGAATTAAATATTATTTTAATTATTTTTATGTGATTTTGAAAGGCTGTTTGTCAGAATCAGAAGATTCGCTGTGCACAACCTCAAACCGAGAAATTTGAACAAAGATTCCGCAGAAACATCCACAACTGAGGATTCCAAAGAAAGAAAAATTTAGAGAAAAAAGTGCGGGGGAAACGAGCGATCGTAGGAGATATGAGTCGTTATGTACGTGATCCGTCCTGTTCTTCCCTCGTGAAAGTCGACTTGTAGACGTGATGCTTCGAATTTTTCGAGTGTGTTTGTCGCTCGTTGAGAAGGAGCCGGAGAATCGTGATGAGGTCACCAGGCCATATGCGATGGGTCACGCCCCTGTCAATCTAACAGATCAGATAGCTTAAAAAGAGACAGTGCGAAAGGAACTAAGGTTAGAAGGACACAAGCGAGCGTTTGGAGAATATAAACGAAGAGAGGGCCGAAAATATGGAGAAAATCTGAAGAGGAAATGAACCCAAATAAACCATCGAGCGACGGAGATGCCTAAAAACCTAAATCCAGTCTTTGCTTTCCCCTTCGAGTCGAGTCGTCCTGCTGGTGACAGGTGATGGCATGTAGCTCTACTTATGAGCTAGTCGTCATGGCACATCTTTGTTGGCGTGCCCCCGCCGGGTTTATTCATCAGCCCAGCACTTTGCATGTCTTGATACGTCTTGAGACTTCGTGCCAGCCAGGTCGTAGAGTATCTCCCTCATGCCTTTTCCTACTTTTTCTTTTTTTTCTTTTCCAATTTCTCTGATGGAAATTTGCGTTCAAGCCACTTAAGTGGGCTTTGCAATGCACCCAACCTTGCGTATGCAGCAGACAAGAGCCGAGTCCTGGTCCGTTCTGCAGGGAGTTAGGTATAATTTAGTTCTGTTTGGATCGATCGAAGAAAAAACCGAGATTCGAGCAGCCGGAATCTGGAGTTAACGAACAAGTCGGGCCCAAAAGTCAAACTTGGTTGTTGAGAGATTGGTGCACACATGGGTGTTGCCTGTTCCCTTACATCCCGTCGGTGTCCATTCGGAAGCTTCGCAAGCAAGCTTTGGTGGTTTCCAATTTTGGAGCCCACTCTCAGCTCATTCCTTCTGTTGCAACGCTGGCAGGGTTCAACCGCTATCATTCTTTTGTTTCTTAAACTCACACTGTCGTCATATTTGCAAACGTGCCCCGTTGGCGCCAGTGACTGCCAGCAGGGCGTGGGTCTTGTCTAACATGGTTATTCGCTGTTGGGCGCATAAAATCAGAGGCAGAGTGTCTCGCTGCGTTGGGAAATGTGAACTCGTTTCGTTTGATACGAAACTAGCCCACAAAAAATTCGGGTGGCTGGGTAAACGGCAAGAACTGGACAAACCACAGCCGACATGCTTAAACAACTGAGCATAAATTGGAGAAGCAATCGATTCGTAAAACCTTAGGACCAAGAAGGTCAAGGTAGCCGAGGTCCCAGTAAATTCGGTCGAAGGAATGAATGTTTCACGTTGGTGCTGTTCCGCTTGTTTCTTTTTCGGCAGCAGCCGGAATTTAATGCGATGGGCGGCTCGGCACCGCAGCAAAGACGTCATCCAAGCTCCATGGAGCACAGAGAGCTCTATCTTCGGCTTTGCGTCGGCCGTCAGTGACAGCTGTCTCTCGGAATAGGGCGACACCAGTGCTATAGTACACACTGCGTAATTTTATCTCTAACATTTCTCAGTTGCGCAATATTGATGAAATTGTTGTTCAAATGATATATTGCCAAACCCTAAAGCCCCTTTCAAGGGCTAGTCTAGGGTCGGTTCTAATCAAAATCGAGTTTATAAATTTCCTCTCTAGATCTGTCGAGAGAGGTTTAATAGTGTTTTCTTACCCTAATCCCCCCTTTGTTTTTATTTTTATCTAAGTTTGCGAACCATCTGAGCCGCAGGCAAGAATTGGAGATCCTCTTTCAGCCTCACTAATAACTTCATATGAACTGATGGGAATACCAAATTGACGAGGCTAGCTAAGTCGTTGGTAGCACAGTACTCTCAGTTACACAAAAAATACTAATCATCTAGGTCTAGCCTTAGATCTTTACTAGTCACGAGTTTGAATTCCTACATCTCTGTTAAAATTTTCTCCCTCAAAAGTAGGGTAAGGTTTCATTATGTTTTGAAATAAGATATATAATTATTCAAATTACAAAGATACTGGCAAGAAAAAAAAGAGTTCTCCTATATTTGGAAAAGTATCATATATGCGAAAGCTCGGACATATCAAGCTCATACAATGGTTTCTGCAAACACGATATTGGTGAAATTCTAGCCAACAACCTCGGTGCGACCTTTCATGTATACCATTACCGCCAGCTAAATTGGACTTTCTACTAGCTATGGCCCCAAATTATGTCGTCTCAATTGCCACCGAAAAGCTTTCGAAGGAATTCTATCAGAGCGGTCACCACATCGGTTGGGGGTTGTATTGGAGGTGTGGACGATGTCGTGGTCGCAGGAGCTTCGGTCGTTGTGGTCGCAGGTGCTTCAGTAGTTGTGGTAGTCGGCGGCGCAGTTGTGGTGCTTGTTGGCTCCATGATGGTGGTGGTGGTCGTCTCAACCGTAGTAGTACTCGTGACAGGTTTGTCTTTGCAGACGTAAAGGACAAGAAATGGATCTAATTTGCAGTCGTATTCTGGGCAACATCTGGGAGTGCCGTCGGGGTTACAGCCCTCTAAATAAATTCATAGAATCGTTAAACTTTTTGTCTTTTATATGAATATCTAGCCCAAGAGTGCTCGGGTGGTTATTTACATACCTCCTTTTTGTGAGCAAGTGCTTTGTCGGATCTTAAGACTGGAACCACCAATATCTACAGGGAGAGAGTATATAAGCTGCTATTGTATTTTACTATTTGGATTGTACCAAATGCATACCTGACATCCCCCGCGGGATATTGGCTGGGATAGCCATCGCGACAGCAGCGAAGAGGGTGATAACGTTGAAAAAGAGCATTTTGGTGGCTATGATTCTCTTTTGTGAAGCAGAATAAACAACGTCTCCGGGAGATGTATCTGCACCTAGATATAATGGTAAAATATTATGATTATAAGTTATAAATCTCACGCCCTAAATCCTATTGCGTATCGAGGGAAGATAGCGAGAAAAGGGCACTGGGATTGAGGGTCTTTCCTCGGTTTATATAGTCCATTTCCTAGCCCCCTTCAGACCGCGGTCATGCTGTCTAAGAGACAATGATTTTCTATGCTTGTGGTGGAACCGGAATATTTGAGGCTTCTAGATTCAATCGAGCTATAGTGGGTTCTAATATGGATATAAGATCTGCATTGGAAGCTGCTGGTCCCTGGAGTGACGGCACCATATGATTAGCACAAGGTTTTGTACACACCGATCGACTTTCTCAAATACCTATTTTAGCTGAGAGTATATCTAGATCTCGATAAGAGACTTAAAAAGGCAAAAAATATGGGTCTGTGTTCACGCCATGGTGCATCATCTTTATCGATTGGGACATCTGCTATGGTATCGGTAGTGAGGCACCGTGTTGTTTTCGGCCTGAACAAGGGATAAGGAGCCGGCCCGAGCTGGATCAAATGTGAACTTCTGTACGATTGACCGCCAATCCTACCTAATATGGATCCATTAGCTACCAGATATTCTTTATTCATTACACAGTAACAGGGAAATGTCGGTGCCTTCATTTGTAATTACAAGTTCAGCCTCGGAGGATTATTCTGAGATTATTTTATCGTCCGATCCAATCAACCTACCCCGCGACGCTGTGTGATCTTGTGCTGCATCAAAACCGGCGTGATACACGTACAAAAATCAGGGATTCCAGGTCAACCAACACAATCGTCAGGGGCATTGCCCAGAATCAAGCTTTCTCGCATAACCTAGCCAATCAAACGAACATGGGCATTTCCAACATTTAAGACCAAACTAGCTTCCGTCGAGGAGAACTAGCTAGTATAGGGCCGCAAGACCAGACCGGCCACAAAATAAAAGGATTCGACGGGTATGGCCATGTATGGTATACATTTGAAGGGGTTTTGTGGAACCTGTCTAGATAGGGTCATGGATTGCCACCTCGAGGCCTCCAACTCGAGGATGATGTTATACGAGGTTGCGAGAGGCGTATATGCTTGCGGTTTGAGGTAAGAAACAAAGAAACTCAAACTTAAACAATACTCGGCGAAGAGAGGGAACTAGATCTAGCCCTATAAGTATTAAAGGATCTCTTAAACAGATCCTATTATTGTTACCAAGACGGCTTGATCGGGCTTCAGTAGACGGTAACAGGCGATGCACTTTTCATGTGCACATGGGTGCCAAATATATCGCAGTGTCTGGTTTCAGCGGTCCTATGAGCCTTCAAAGTTACGCCTAGCTAAATATAATATAGCAAGTGTACCGGAATCAACAGGCGGAATTTGAAAGGGCTTGTAAGAATACGGTCATGTTTTTGATAGGGGCGCGCGAGGTCGAGGACAAGCACGGATAGGCCAGCACGGATGTAGCACAATTGAGGCTCAACACAAAACCTGCACAACCATGTTGGATCTGATGCGAAGCTGTCTGGCACAGCATCTTTGGCACAGCAGTTACATGGGGAATTGAATCTGCCTTGGTATTAGATCCACACAGCCTGTAGAGCACCAGATGCCGAAAAGGGCCAATAGGAAACCCAAAATTCAAATTTGTTTAGCACTATACGAGGCAGCAAGGTCTCTGAGCCCAGAGGCAGCCAACCACGAGCAAAACGATCACAACGAGAAGTCTAGATCCTAGCTTGACGGTGAAATTAGAGTTTGGGGAGATAGACTTTGAGATTTGCTAGAATAACTAATGCTAATGCTTACATGCTAAGTAATAAACAAATTCTATGAGTTGGTACAAGTAAAAGAACAAAACACCTTGCAATATAACCATAAAATCAACGAGAAAATTGTCAATCTGAAGAACGAAATAGAGATAAAACAAAACATATGAATAAAAGGGTTACATGAAATAATTTAATTGATTAAATGGGTTTAAGAGCGCAAGGGAAACCATTCTCAAGGACGGTTTCTCAGAAAGTTCAAAGCGACTTTACTGGCCTGAGCTCTTGCCTCCTTTTTAGTATTACCCCAGTCGGTTGATTCACCTACGAAACTTCCGTCAATGTAAACTTTGCTCCACCATCTAATGAAATCGCCGTTTTGGCCATTGTCTTCATCGTGATACACTAGGTTTTTGTAACGACGTTTCTCGCAGTATTCTTTTAGGTCTTTGATGTAATCTCCTCTCGCTCTTGATCCGCGTGCGTCTAGAGCGGACGCCGTGGCGTACATCCCGAGGCCAGGAGCTGCAGTTCCTGGTCGCGCGATCATCCTAGGGTCCTCGAGAGCGTAGTCAGGGTTCCCGCTCGCATAACCCCGTCCATGACGCGAGCTGGAGGAAGGGCTGTACCCTGGGTCGCGTGCCGATCGATGAGAGTCAACGTAGGTATCATAGTTGTTCTTGCACATCATTGCGTATGGTCTGATCAGGAAATGGAACCACTCCCTTAGGTCTTGATAACAACTGGGGCCGCGATCGTGGTAAACACCGCCGATGTAAGCCTCAAATAGCATCGCGAGAGTATGGTCATCAGGGCGGCGGTCTGAAGGGGAACCCGGAAGATATGATTGAAGACCGACTCTTTGGCAAAGATTCGAGATGGCTACGGGATCTAGTAGTGCTTGTCGCATTGCCTATTAGGGGTTGGTCGCACAAGTTAGACGGGTTCACAAAGAGCAACGCAAATCCCTCAGGGCTTCTGCGGTTGTTGCGCTGGGAAGAAATAGGAGACGACTGTGTAGGGAGGAGCGTATTAAGATAAAGAGTTCGGCGGAAGAACTTACCATAAGATCGTCATCACTGTACTCGACAAATTCAGTGTACAAGAAATCACTGACGAGCGCGGTAAGAAGCCCTTCTCCCAGGTATCCAGCTCTGCCATTGTGTTTAACGTCTGTAGACTCCAAAGGACTTCGAGTATTTCTGGGCAAGAACGCGATCCTTTGAAGTTCAGGGTCGACAATTTCAAGTATCGCTGGTGGCCAATTTCGTGATAGATACTCAACTGGGTCCAAGTCTGGGAATCTACTGTACCATGGAGAAGTAGATCGAGATTGAGGAGGCGACCTGCTACTGCTTGTATACATGTTGTCAAGATACAACCGTATTGTCTAAACTGGAAAGGTGTGAGTGAAATAGTCGAGTGCTAAAGAATTTGCACCTGCGTTTGAGAGGCAAAGTTAATAATCCGTGGCAGGCATGAGTTGGCATTGCCTAAAGAAACAAAGACTCATTGTACGTTGGTACCGTGGATAGAGGGTACATACTGTGCTTAAATTTGTGTAGCCTAGGCGAGGTATTGTTTGCAGTGGTACTATACTGTTGTAGAAACTGCGATACCGGGCTTGGACTATATAGAATTTGATTACTGAGACTTATATATTTCAAAAATGGATATAACAACAGATTTGCTAGATGCTGAAGAATTGTAGGATAGGATGGAAAGTGATATGAATCGTACTTGAGTAGGTCATGGATCGAGCAGAATTTATATCCATTGTTCAAGAACAATAGACGCTTTCGTGCCACATTTTATGTAAATACATATTCTACATGTGGAGTCACTTTGCCTCTGAGTAGTGACATCGGGCAGTGGAAGGCTTCGACAGAATTCTGGTCGTAACGGCGGGCACCGAATTTGGAAAAGGGATGGAAAAGCTCGCAAGTCCGTGGTGAAAGCCGCGCAGAAGAGGCAGGCCAGACGGGGCAGGGTACGTACGAGTAGTCAGGCACACTGAGGTGCCAAGTGTTCGGAATTCTGGTAAATAGTATAGATACCAGTCGCATGGCAAGCGAACGAATAAAGAGTTTTCGCGTCCGCGCCGCCTAACAGGAGCCGTTACGCTAGCAAGATGACAAGGAATATACCATTTTAGAGTAATCTGCTATTTGGCGATGATGTAAAACGTGTCTCCTTGCTTCAGGAGTGGCGGATATTTCTCGGAATGTACACCCGTAGTCGTGAATCATCGGTCACGCAGAGCCTTGAAAGTCAACTGTGCCGTAAGGGCGGAGGTAGCGTGAGAAAATCTTGGAGTACCACTTTTGGCACCTGTGTCTCCTCTGCCTATCATTGGCTGTGTTCCAATAATCTGAGCAGCGCCGACATGTGGAGTATCGATACTTATAAGGTAAATCAGTGACAATCGTACGGTCAGGATAAATCTTTTGGTCGGTGCCGTAAAAGCATGGGCTATATGAACAATCAAAACCAAACTATCGGGTCTTGGAAGGCTCATCACCCTGGAAAGCATTACTAGATCAGGCGATGCGGGACTGGAATCGTAAAGTCTCACGACCTCGGGAAGATTTAAGAGGCAGGTCTGATACTATGATTTGGCAATGTGTGCCAGGATTAAGAGCGAGTGAGAGCCGCAAAGCCTCACGCGCAGTGGAAAAGTTTCATTCGCCATGGCACCAAGCCAGGCGTTTGGGGCGACTGGCAACGGATGAAATTTCGGAAGCACACAGCCATATAGTAAGCTAAATGCTAAGGTGGAGCTTTTAGACCGAATTCAACTTCTGTGCCATCTAAAGTCTTAGGTTCGATCGAGAAATGATGTGTCAGAAATATGTTGGGTCCAAAAGTTTGGGACCTTCTGATATTTCGCAGATCGAGAACAACAGAGATAGATAATATCAATAAAGGGGGATTTCGAACGGATCAAGTTAGTCAGAAACGATATGGCACGGGACTCAAAATCTTTTTACACGGGATGAGCTAAGATGCCTGTATATGCCTCTCTAAACGAAGCTGAGACTAAGCGGTGGCACGTCCCGTCTCGGGATATGGAGACCGCAATGCCAAACTTATTTCAAGGATGGATGTCAAGTCCAGGTGGCTAGAAGCGTTCTTGGTGCAGCCTAGAGGAGAGATGAACGCATCGGTTGCATCGGCGCATCATGCACCAACCGCTCGACTATAGCTGCGAGATGTCCATATTAGCAAACAATACTATTGTTTGCCGCGCCCATACAGGAGCTCCCAGGACCGCACAGACGCTGGCAGGCGGAGTTTTGCTGTGGACAGTGCAAGGCGAACAATAGCCTTTGTTCCCACTTTTCCCCTTTGCTCCGGCTCCAACACAAGAGCTGCCAGTGCCTTGTTGCAAGCGCCGCATTTCTCGCTACCGTCACGTGATACAGGCACAACGCTGCCGGGGTTTGCTGGGGACTGCAGCAATGTTTCCTAATATGGAACGTAGGTGGGAGAGCTGTCCAATGAGCATCACGGTTCCAAAATATCTGAAGCACGTCTGGCGGTTAGGTGCTATATGAAATGCAAAGCCGATGCAATAGCTCTCGTTCAACTTGCTCGCGTTTATAGACTTTCGCTATTCTTTGCAAGTATTATACTCTCCTGGGACTGAATTAATTTCGACGCTGCGTTTGAACGTTCGGATCTTAAGAGTGAGAGCCATTCCACCAATATTGGCTAATCGATTTCAATCGGCCATGTCAACAAACTTAAGTGAAATGGCTGATCCTTAGTTCGGTTCAGCTCATGAGCTCATCTCGACGGCACAGAAGCAGCTAAATCCAAAAGCATGCAAATTCAAAATTTAGAGCTGCCGCTAAATCAAATGAAACCACCAATAGCCTCTTTACAAAAGCCTGCGCCCATTTTGTGGAGGATCCTGGTATATGTATGTTTTCTGCGAGGTTGTGGCACAGACACATGCCAGGCCTACAATTGCCCGGGACATCAGCTTTACCATCCCTTACCGAAGGTCCAATTTCTCAATTCATAGACCCCTATCTTATAACAAGTCAAACCGGGTTGCCGAAGTGAAATCATTGATCTAAGGACATACATCTACACTTCTGCTATCCCATCTAGTATATCCCCACTTTTTAATTCTGCGTTTTAGATTGGACGGTCTCGAGCCAACGCATTATTCAAATGCGTTATCCCACTTATCCATCTTCACGGAATTGCGAGAAAAAACTAATGAAGTGCGTCTGCATGCCAATGTACGCCTACCTAGACTTACGGCCATAGATTGGCCTGCGGGTAGCGTTATCGATCCCTTTTCAACCGATGCCTTGCGTCGATGCACACTGACACGGATATACGCCTCTTTGGTGTTTTGATCCCGCTGAGCTCCTTGTGTCTAATATTTAGTCAGTATGCGCTATCGCATGCGCCTTTGGCGTCAGAAAGCCACAAGCATTATTCAGAGCTGCTTTATTAACTCTGATGTATAGAATATTCCGTCTCGTATCTGGATTTTGCTATGACGTGGCTTGTAGATGTAGACGCTGTCCGATAGTCAAGAGAAACGGGATGAGATGGACCCACAAAGAGGCATTGCAATGTGATACACGTATAGATCCTACCATACCTAGCGTGGTCATATCAATTACCTGATTGTATTCTCAATACTACTTGGCTATAGAATACACGTGTAATGGCATTCAGCAGAGGTCAAGAAGGAATTTATTTTGAAGAATTTTGAAAGAAGACTCATATTTCGGTAATGACAGCATAAGATAAGAAAAGCAAAAAACTTCACTTGATAAAACCCACCGATGACTTCACCACATGGTGACCTCATAATATGGTCGAGCCTTAAGAAATCTATCGAGTCGATCTTAGAAGTTGTCTCAGAAAAGTTAAAATAAATTGTGCTCTACCCAATCAGCGATATTCTACTTCTTTGTTCGTAAAAATTGAAAACTTCAGAGGCTATAACCAAGATATTTTCGGTGAACTAAATTGTCATCATTACGAGTGACCAAAGGTGCAAATTGAATGTTAACGAAGGAGCCATTTTGACCTTCTAGGGGGCCTAGAACTCCAATCTACATAGATAGGTGGCCTCAACGAGGTTAAATTATAAATGTGGGCGTAGATATTGGCGAGGTCTTGGTATTGACATTTAGGTGCATTATCTACGCGCCATTACCGTTCAATGCGAGTGTTCGGCATCGCCTCTTCGATCGCTTGTTGATAGTAGCCTAGATTGATACCAGCTGAAAGGTTGAGGCAGTGCGGCGGCGGCATACCCCTCTTTGTTAGGCTACTTCTTACTGTGCCGCTATATCATGAGCCTCCTCATTGGCACAAAGGGGGGTTCCTGTAAGGCAGTAGGGGTTCGGTTTTTAACCCGATCCTTAGATGTGCATGCATATGCCACACATATATCCCGGGATGAGATAGAGCATCGGATAAAGTTTAGTCCTTTACCATCTGTCGGATCTACACTGGCCATTGGGTTCTGTGCTTTCGTATTATTCTCGAAGCCGGGGCTGGCTAGCTTACACTACAAATTCCAGAAAAGCTACAATTTTAAGCCTCCGCTTGACAAGGACAACAAATTTGGCTAAATATCCGAACGAAACTTTGCAATATAGGGATGGACTTTGTCATCTTCATCGTCATAGTATGATAGTATGATCTGAAGGTGGGGCGAAAGGCTTTGATATACGAAGCGGGGTGTGCTGCGTGTTGCATTTACGTTTCTGGACACCGCGTTCTGTGTTGAGGAGGCACGGGCGAACAAACCAGATTACCAGCTACATGGCACCAGTTGCCAGGACTGACTCGGAAGAAGTCTGGTGAGCTTACGGTAGAGGCCAGGCCAAACTCGTAACCAGGTCATTGTTGGGCCAGACTAGGCTAAAATCACATGTTTATATCTGCATATCTTGATCCCTGTACAGCTGAAGTGTGTATAAAACTGATATCATAGTCTTTCCACAAGCAATAGCACTAGCATTTTGTGATCGTGCTCACAACTTTGAGATTCGATACAAATTTGGGTTCTGGATGTTTCCATTGGCTTTTGATTGATAGTAACAAAATTTATAAAGTGATATCATTTTCGTAAATGTAAAAAATAAATAATACATTGAGTCATCATTCTTCCCGAAGAACGATAAGCAAAACGAATGCTATGAGGAAGACTACGATATTTGAGTTGTACAGGTACAAGTTCATAAAGAGCTAAGAAAAGAAAATTTGTCTCAAAGATGTAAGTTACCTCTTCCCAAGTATTCCAGCCTTGCCAGTGGGTACGTGGACTAATTTTCTAACGCTCTCACTTTCACTGCCACTATCCCTACCTTCTCGCGTGATAATGACATTTTGCTCGATGACAGTGGTCTGTTTGATCCCACCCATAGTCGTGCCAGAAGCTACATGTACCAATGTGGGTTTGCCGTGTAGCGAATTATTGTAATATGCGGATGTTTCTTCGCCTTGATTGACGCTATACCTTTGCACCCTGCCTCCCGATATCTCGATATCCTGGAAGCCCATCTCCAGCTCCTCGTCAGTAGTGGTAACTCCGTGGCTGTTTCTACTTCTCCTGATTTTATCCGAGAAGTTCCGACCGTGTCCACCACCACTGCTAATTTTCTTGCTGCCGTGTCTGTAATCCCCGTAGCTAGGTGGCTGAGACCCTGTAGCAGTCGTACCGAAGATCGATGGGGCGACGAGTGAGATAAGAGGTTTGAGGGCCGGAAGACAGGCGCAAACAATGGAGATGTTCATTTCAATTGCGGACCAATACGCGGTTGCTGGTTGATCCCATGTCGGATCCATCGATTTCGATAGGATGATGAGGAACCGAAGTCGCAAGATAGAAACGATGCAAATGCTACCCGATATGATGTTAGAAAATTATTCTGCAAAGCGACCTAGGTTTGAAATTAGACAGATCAAGACTCACAAAAAACCGAGTGCGAAAATCATCATCAATGGGATCTTTTGCCGTCTTGGCATGTTAAGTTTGATCACGACAGGCAATGGCAGCAACGCGATGCTGAAATCTGTGAAGATATTCAAGCCAGCATTGGCAAACCATAAAGCTTCTCTAGGAATGCATTTGGCAGTCTTTGAAACATATCAGATATACAATCTTTTAGTTAGATGCTGGGATATTGCTCACGGGATCACCCGTCCAGAATGCCTGGACTGGAACACAATTGAAAATAGCCGTCAATATGGCTTCTGTGGCGTATCCGAACACAATGAACATCATTACGTATGCAGCGACCCTGAAAATCTTGCTTGTAAAGATTCGTAGATATTGCAGTAAGATGGCAGTCTTCGTAAGAGTCAAACTGAAATTGTAGGCGACGATACTAGCGAAGAGATACTATGGACGACAATAGTTAATAACAAGTTAGACTTAGGAGCTGAGATCTCCAGAGATACGAACTTTGAGAGAAGTACTCCAATCGGCCAAATCAACTTCTGCAAAATGCCTGCCTGTACCATATTGTACCTCTAAATCACCCGAAATTGTTAGAATTCATGATGAGTATTGAATCTATCGCTCGCCGATGTTTCTTTAGAACTCACGAAAGACTTGGCAGACGCCAGTAACTATCGATGCAGCCTATATTTGGATTCGTTAGTTTTATTTAACTAAGATTTGGTCATTAAAAATCTGGACACCTACCATTGCAATTACCAAGAAATAATCTTCCAAGCCTGGTCGACGAATAATGATGAATCGAGTAACCGCCCTCAGAGTCACAATGACCAGTGCGAAAGCTGTGAAGGTTATGACGATAGCAGCCGTCATAGGACCCTTCGTTTCTCCCGAAGGAGTAACTGGAGGCTGTGGAGCGCTCATAGCTTGCGATGTCGGTCACAGTTATTTGGCCCTTGTTGGCTGTATATTTATTAATATAGGCGTCTAAGTTGCGACCAACTAACTATATCGTAGATAGATAGAAAATCGACGACTTTGTCGAAGGTTTAGATACCAGGTACCCACTTTAAACTCCAGAAGGAACGCCCACGCTAAAACTGCATAACCGAGAATGAAAAGAGACGAAGAGAAGAGGGAAGCTTAAGTTCTTGGAGGCCCGACTAGGTGGATCCCACCCAGTTTATCTTTAAAGACCAGTCGCCCTCCCTTCTTCTCTTCTGAGAAATTGTACTACATCAAGTAGAACGGAGGCGGGCTTAGTATGTCTTTCCTCTTGGCCGAGCCCGTCGGTCAGGCCTTTTCGATATGTTGGATATATGCAGCCACACTAATCCGGTATAGCGATGCCGCGAGGGTGCATTCCTCTTGCTGCCCTGGCTTCCCGACAGGCTGAGGTTGGTCCGGGGACCTCCTTGATTCTGAATCGCCTGTGACGATTTTCTTCCCGTTCTAGCTCTAGCATGTGCGCAATACACCCATTTCACCCATATTACTCTCGTTGAAAGAGAGAAACGGCCCAGGGTGTCTGTTCAGCTAGGGAAATTCGACGAGACATCCCGTCTAAGCGAATCATAGTTTGTGATTCTATAACCGCGAACGGGGAGTGGAGGGGTAACACGCCGCCTCCTCCTCCCTGGCTTGCAAAGAGGATGTTCTTCTTCCACAAACCAGAAAATTTTATCTTGCAAGATCTAGATTTACACCGAACACCTCGTGCAAGTGGGAAAATGCGTTGCGCCCTTGGATATTTCATGAATCTAGTTTCGCGAACCTCGTTTTTGTCGTATTCTCATGCCTACCCAATATGGTTGATACGCCCTTCATCATTTAGCCGGCTTAGCATGCCTCGGCTCTCAGAGGCAAGTTGAATTCAAGAATACCGGGCGAAACGTGGTTACGTTTTAGTATACGCACCGATCGCTTTTTGAAGGGAGTGGCGTTTCTCTTGTGCATTGGCATTCAAGCTGCTGCAAGTTCACTTTGATATTTGGTAGACAAGAAAAAGGGTTTTATGTAACTCAGCATCAAGATGTCGCATGGATAAAATGGAATAACACAGACAACAATACCGCTAGCCGCGATCACATATAGCCGGTAGATTACTGGATAAATGCATTAGAATGTTTCTCGGCGAAATTCGAAAGAACCAAAGGACGTGTGTATGTGGGCGCTGTAAATTTCCGTGGGAGGGTATCAACATTAGACGGAAACAGCCCTGGCAGCAAGACGAGGGCGTGCGGAAGAGCGGGACATACTACTCCACTTTACAATTGGGTGTGTGGCTTTTAAAACAAGGTCGTACCAGATCTACGTTATAGTTGTAGTTCCTATACCTAAAATATATAGCTGCTAGTATGCTGGCCATTTGCCCGATGGATCACGGTTTTGGCGATATAGCATGAACCCCTCTCTTCGCTAAGATCTGAGATCGTGTGTGTAGAGGCGTTGGTTGGCCGCCCATGATTTCGACAGTCAGGGCGAAGAGAATCCAAGAGAGCCCGAAATTAAAGAGGCGTTAAAAATACGAATCTCGATAATATAGTGGTATCGTAAAACCAAGAAAGGAATATTTTCGGAGTGGTATTACTGGGCAGAAAAAGAACCAAATTTTTGAAGCTACGGCACAAAATATCGCTCATGCCCAACGAAGCAAGGGACATTTTATGCAGGTGGGTGTGAAGCACCCCTCGTGGTTGCGCTGCCTTCACTGGCCAGTACTGGACAACAACACTGCAGGGGAACAGTTTAGAAATACGGTCCAAGAATCTTGTCTTATCTCGGGATCTTCCAGGATCAAGATTCAGACCATTCTTCCACATCGGAATTTATTCGTGCTATCAGCCTGTCGTAGAAATAGCCACGATACAATAAATTACGATGCTTTCAGCCGGATCAAAAGAAAAACACTTGGCACTGGTGTTGTCAGAAACCTGTTCCAGGTGCGCCTTGAGCTTCGTTGAATTCGCGGATCGTGCGGTTTTGATACTTTGAGAACTTCAGAAAATTTTCCCATTCAGCTCGCATCTACGGTCTTTGCGCACGTGCATCAATGCTGGGAGGCGGAGATCTCAGAGTGCACAGACTTTAGATTGCGAAATCGAGAGAGACATTTTAAAATTTAGACGGCCCATGCGGTAGTGCGTTGTAGACGTTTCAATATGCGGGACCCGCGGTTCGTCTTGCATCGGGTAAATTCAAGTGGTAAAGTAAAGTGCGTCTGTGGGTACTGCAATCCAAATAACCGCACCCCATGCAGAAACATTTCCATTTATTATCAATCCGTACATGCAGATCTCTTATAAAACATGTGTCAATATAGTACTGTTCGAAAGCTATAAAATAATTACAAAGTTGTGGTTCTTCTTAGGATCCAATTCCACGGAACAAAGACGTGAGCGAAATGAGGGTATAGAAATACAACGGATTGATACAAGATCTCATTTCCTGCCTTAATAACGGCGCCCAGTATCTGAATAAAGTTGAAAAGAAGAGAAAAAACGAAGAATTTATTACAAGCGTAGTTTAATTCAAACTGTGTCCGTTAAGCTTTCCTTGATTTTGACCCAGGTTGATGGTAGCAGACAAGCTGATAGCCAGTAATGTCCTTGTTGCTCTTTGCCAAGGACCACCACGACATTCATGTTCGATTGGTTACGCTGGAGAGACAGTGCGTGATGATGCACCATCTTGCCAGGAGCGTTGGTTCTGAATTCGCTCTTCTCACCGGCCGCCTTCACAGCAGGACCAAAGTCAATCACGTTGAAGAAGTCTGCTCTCTCCCAGTTGGTGAACGGCAGAAGTAATCCATCTGAAGGGCCACACAGAACATGAGCGGGGTCTACAGCTGCTCCAGATGATCTGAGATGGCGGAGGAAAGCTAGCATTTGACCCTTTGTCGCTTGCTCCATCAGATGCGTCCGATTCTCCAGCGCGACCTGGCCAAGTCGTTTCTGAGCCGTTTCAGGAGACAGAAAAGTGAATGCTCCTAGCGCCATATTCTGAACATATAAGCCAGCGGCCTGCTTGAGTGCGGGAAACCGAAGTCGTGTGTTTACAGCATGGAGCACCGTTATCGGTCGTGGAGCTAGAAGGGATGATGAAATCAAACGACTCATCCAAGCAGTGATCACATCTCCTTCACTGACAAATATCGGTGTTTCCTTATCGCCTTCCTTCGAGGCTCTCTTAAGATCATTTTGAGCCTCTGTTTGCAACTTATCCATGAACTGCTTCGGTACGAAGAGAATATGAGTCTCCAGAGGTGGGTTCCAGAATTTATCCCACATCAAATGAAACACAAAGTTCCCAAAAGCGAAGCCCTGGAGGAGGCTATTTTTCAAAGCGAACTCTTCAGGCGGCTCGGATGGATCATCTGCTAGGGCAACCATAGTGTCTTGTCGGGCACCAAGTAGCGGTGGGAGCTGACTTTCCTGGCCAGCTAAAACCAAACACCAGGCTGTTAGGAGAGCCTGTTGACCGAGCACGTCCATGATGCAATGTGGCCACGTGAGGGCCACGAGAGTTGCATCGTTGAATGATGTGATATGGAGAGATAGTATTGGCGTGTCGTGACAGAGATAATCCTCGAATGTCTCTGGGTGATGGTCCCGAGCCACAAAAGGCCGAAAGCTCATGGGATCATCGTATATGGAAACGGCTGCCTTGTCGGTAGGGTTTGGCAATTTGCTTCCCAGTGGGTGATCCCTCAGGTTTACCAGGGAAGTTTTGTGAGAATATGTCAAGGCTGGGCGACTCTCAGTATAGCGCTGGGGAACATGTATTTCCAGTTTCCCGTTTTTCTAAAACAGTATTAGATTTTCGGATAAATAGCAGAATGCCAAAGAGGGATAAATACCAGCCGAAGGCGTCCTCCAAGTTTTCGCCAGTCTCCAATATCGAGTAGGGTCGACAAGGAGGCATGCAGCTTGTCGGCATCCAGCACATCATTAAAATGCAATGTCCACCCGACAATTATTTGTCGCAAAGTTTGGGTGTCGTCCAACATGTGAAGGGGAAAGACATCATCCGTCTCGTTTATCGGCTGTGGCGGGGACGTCCCCAAAAGATACCGTACAAATTCCATCCCTGATAGTATGCTATCCTAACCTGATAGGGCTCTCTGGTCTGAGTTTTACTTGATAAATCGTTGCAGTAGGTAGACCGTATATAGACAGGTTCAATCGAACTCAAGCAGAAGATAAAGATGCAAAACGCCAATCAATTCAGTCTCCAGCCAACCCGAGGCTCCCGCAAATATCAACTCATTTCCTGCCCCTGAATGATAAGGCAAAAACATCGCAGCTCATATTGGTGAAGCGGAACGGGGCACGATTGGCTACCGAACCGGCCGCTCTGACGAAGAGTTGCCCAGATTATTGCCCGAACGAGCGCGCTCAAGCCCTGTCTTGGCGGGATTTCACCACATGGTTAAGATTCCGAGAAGAACATAAGCAAGTAAGTGGCGTTGGGCCGATAAGGATGCGGATGGTTTGAGACGCTTCTTTAAATTTGAGCTTTGGGATAAATGTAAGATAGGGGCAACGCATACGGAGTACTAGCACCCACCATTCAAAGAAAACCGAAATACAGTTACAAGACTAGACTGGATACATGTACAATCCCAAACTCTATGAGCTCTACGATGATGTCTACGTTCGCCTAAATGCAGCTTGAACTGTGCCTCAGAAGCACAGACACATTTCGTTTCCAACCCATGTTTCCAACCCTAGACACCCTGCCCTGCTCGGCCCAAGCGAACCATATAATTCGGAACGCAAGGACCACCCAATGGCGTAGATGGCTTCTCAATCACACAAAATATCAAATTTGTTTGATACCATGCTCAAGGTCAAAATTCTTAGTGAGAAAAGACCGCGGCTGAATTCGTGAGCCCATTCACCTCCATGATTTCAACTATCAGGCTGTTTACATAATCCCAAACGGATCGTATTCTGGAACCCTGCTCCTTTTGTATAGGCATCTGCGCCGGATAGACATCAATCCGAACGACGAGATCCCTCCTTTGGATTGAGCCTAAACTCCTAACTGTTTAAATCTAAGATCTGTTATATAAGATCTCACTACGAAAAGTAACTACGAAATTGGCTGAAAGTTTGTTCAGTAAAAACATGGATACATGTTGATCCATTATATATTATTATTGTGGCTTTTTGTGTTCCCACCGCTCAAATGATAGAGATAAAATGATCCAGGCTCGTTGGCCGGAGTAATCCTACGCTTGCAAAACATGAACCAAGGGCATGAAATGATATATTAAAAATAAAAAGACGAACGCCCATATGTATAAGCCCCATCCCTGAACGAAATCATTGAATCAAATTCCCAAAATCACAAATTTTCTTGCGCGGCCAAAAGGCGGCTTTGACATCAACGTGGAACAACGGTCGCGCGATGCTGTGCACTAACACCCTCTTCTTTTGTATTTGCGATGGGATACCAACTTCGAGATCAGTCTTCTTGATGCTGCTGCCACTGCCATTGTCGTCGACGTCCTCGATACCAGCTACGCGAGCACTGACCTCGGCAACAGAGTACAATGGCTTCCACGGACCACGGCCGTTTTTCGCGTTGGTCTCGACATCCTCAGTGCGGTAACCAAAGCCAGCGGAAGTGAGAGCGCGCGGTCCACCTGTTCTTAACAGCTGCGAAGTGCCAGTCGACATTGTCGGGCGAAGCATACTTGTCCAAGGTGTTGCGAGCGTCAATGAGGGTCTGAACGGATGTGATGTCAACATTGTTGACAGCCGAGAAGTCGAGAATGACAGCTTTGAGTGTGGGGCGGTGGTCTTCCTCGACGCTCAAGTGACGAGGTCCCTTATCGTTCCATGGGCGGTCTCCAAGGCGCGCAAAGCTGTCAAGGAAGTGCGACGACATTTAAGCTCGATGTAATTTATGAGTTGATCACAATAATGAGCTGCATTTGGATAAATATAGCCCTCAGAGAATCGGTAGACGAAAACTCCTGGGAAGGGAGACTCGATATTGATGGCTGGGTTGCTGCCGTCCTTGTGGTCGATTGGGAGGAAGACGTCGTGGTAGTTGGCTTCGGTGAGCTCCTCGTTAGTTGATTCACCTGTGCCCTTGATTTCTGGATCGGCCTTGGTCCTGTTGGTAGCACCATAACCAGTGGGAACAGTTTCGGTGGAGAAATTCTCTGGTGGAACGATTTGGACGCGGATGCGGCCGAGGAAATGGCCCTTGGCTTTTGCAAGACGGAACAGGAGGAGAGCAAGGGAGGTCGTGATTGTGGTGTAGATACCATTCTCAATAGAGCTGAAGACAGCAACGAAAACACCAGCGAAGAAGATAACGACCTCTAGTGGAGAGACACGCCAGAATCTATAGACAACATTGGGGGGCGTGATCAAGTCTCCCACGGCGTGAATGATGACGGCAGCTAGCGACGCATTGGGGATGTAGAAGAAAACCGCTGTGAGGAGGTAGATTGCCAGCAAAACGATGATACCAGTGATGACACCAGCAATTGGAGTTCGGACACCTGCTTTTGCCTTGATAGCAGTTCTGGAGAAAGATCCGGTAGCTGGATAAGCGCCAAAGAATGGACCAAAGATGTTGGTAATGCCGATAGCAATAAGTTCTTGTGAAGGGTTGATCTGATAACCATTGACACGGCCGAACGATTTGGAGATAGCCTATATAAATCCATTAATTTCGATCCCTTTAAATGATGTGCGTGGACAAAGGCTTACAATGTGCTCGATGAGTAGAACAATAACGGCAGCGGGGAGCTCGCCAATGAAAGAATCAACGATATCGGCGTTCAAGGTTGGGGCGCCCATATGCTGGAAGCCCTTTGGAACGTTGGACAAGATCCTGAAAGCTGGCTTTGAACGCCTGTGGCGGTTGACCAACCATGAGATCATGGTGTATAGAAGGATAACGAATGCAGTTCTGAGTGTGGATACGAAGAACCATGTTCTCTTGTATGCAGGGAACCTCTTGGCCATGCGATTGGCCAAGATACGGATTGCATAGAGCAAGAACAGGGCAGTCAAGCCCATAGCGGCATCAAGTTTGGCCGAACCAATGTGTTTCCAAAAGTTGATAAACACTTTATATGTCTCGGCACGGTTGTTGACCACGCTGCTAGGTATACCGAAGAGACCGGGGATCTGGCCCATCGCGATATTGAGCGCGGAACCAGTCATAAAGGCTGCAATAGCTGGCAACGGAATGTAGTCGACCATGAAACCAAGCCTGAGTAAACCGACGGCGAACACTATACAACCGCAAATGACGGCTAGGGCACTGGCGACCTGTGGCCTGCTGAATTCCGGGTGTGATTTTTCAGCCTTCAGGACGATGGTGCCGACAAGGGTAGACATGACAGCGACAGGGCCGATTGTGATATCCTTGGAGGTGGCGAAAACCAGTAGATCATGACACCAGGAGTAAAGACCATATTCAGCTGGGAGCTGGGCGAGTATAGCGTAGGCCACTAGATAATTCGGAGTATAGAATCAGCAAATGCATCCTTGGCGCCAAAATATCTAGTATCATTGGGGAGATCTTGTATCTCTAGATTATTTCTTGCGTCATTGGAACAGGGTCTTTGCTTACTTCCTTGTGGAACGACAACGAAACCAACGGTGATACCGGCGATAAGATCACCGGTGAGCCAAAGCAAGTTGTAGTTTCCAATCCATTGAAGAAAAGGGAAGAGCGAGGTGAAAAACTCAACCCACTCCTTTCCAGTTGGGATATGATCGTGCACCCATTCTTGAACCGTCGGTTCCTCTTCGATGTAGGTATCAGTTGACTGGATAGATTCGCCTCTGGTGACAGCATCTTGGTTCACGTCGGAATCGAGCTTGATACCAAGCCCTTTGGCGGCCACTCTCTGCCACGAAGCCATGTTGACGGCTTTTTCGAGGGGGTTGGTAATGCAACGGAGGGCTGGCTCTGTTAGTCGAGGTTATATATATGTATCAAAAAAATGATATATATAAAATCCTCTCCTGTTATGTAGGCAGGCAGAGTTGGAAGAAAGTCGCGTGCTGGAATGGGTGAGAGAGCTGGGCAGATGCACATGAGGTTCTTGGGAAGACATCCTGTTTATATATATTTGCGATCCGGAGCTTCCTAAGCTGGTGTGTGATGCACGGTATGATGGGATGGGACAAGGTCCCGACCCGCTTGCTAATCAGTTCAGCAAAATTTTTTATCTAATCGGCGGAAGTTTTTTAGTTTGCTTTTCCTTCGTCCGTCCTTCTGGTGGAGAAACAATTGCATGCGCGCTAGGTAGCTGCTAAGCTTGAATCTGTGAACTAGCGTGCACCCGGAGTTCTGGATCCACGGATCCCACATGCTCCATTGTGGTGGTGAGCGAGAAGGAGCGAGCGAGAACTCGGGGGAACCCTTTCGCTCCTGAGCAGATCCGAAATACTCGCTTGACCAGGTGCATATTGCAAAGCATCAATCAGCCTATCGTTAGCGACCTGCGAGCTCTTCCTGCGGGCCTCTGGAAGCGGAAAGGTGCCATCTGGAAGGCAACTTGACATCAGCGATTGAGATAGATATCTGCTGGGACACACGCATTCCCCACAGGGTCCCATCGGACCCGGCGCCTTGAGTGCGGCTTGGCGGGGGCACTTTCGGTGGTGGACGAGGTGCGGTCGAGCAGAGTCGAGGTGCGGTTAAGGCGAGTCGTCGGTGTGGGTGGAGGTATCCCTGCGCCGGGCATCCAATCAGTTTGCCGCGTGATTGTGTCAGTCGAGCACGCAATAACCGGCCAGGACAACGACATTCCTCACAAACACCCACGCGGAGAGATGCGCGGAGGAGCGAGCCAACAGGATATCGTCCCCTGCTTACCGCGGCCTGCTATTAGCTATTTTATCACCACCACCCGGTTGGATAATGACGATGCACGTCCCTCCTGCTCGCCGAACTCGCGGGATGCCAGTTTGCGAGGCTTCTTTTTTTCCCATTCCGCATTGCGAGTGTCGAGAGGCACCAAAATGTGGACGGATATAAACACCACAACACGGTATCACCACTAGTCAAACGCTAAGGCCGGAGCAGGACAGCTTGCTTCAACCGAACTATCATCGGTCTTGGCTTCCCCGCATCTAGACCTCTAGCAAGTCATATGATCACAGTGCCGGCATTAGAGACGTGGAAACTATTGTAAGTAATCTCACAATACCTGCGAGCTCTCGCGTTCCATCTCACCCTGCAAGAAAATACGCCAAAATGCACACAAGAAATATGAGTATCAGGGTAATAAAAGCCATGGTGGGATGGAATAAAGAGAAAACAATTGAATAGTCAACGCCTTCTTCCCTTCAAGGGTAGTGATCCTCCACGCATTGCATTAGCTCCTGAGACAGCCAGGGTTCAAATATCATATAAACCGTCTCTTATGTATTTCTGTGTGCCTGGGTCGCATTCGGCCCAAGATGAGAGTTACTTTCGCTAAAATAAAAATTCAGGGCCTGTTTGGATAACCCAAACTCACATTCCGTGGTCGCAAAACTCGACTCCATTTCTGCAGGACGTGTCTCCATGCACCAAAAAACAAAATCTTAGAAATGGAACTTCCCATGACCATCTTTTAGCTGATTAAGGCGTCTTTCTCGTGGGGGATCCACCTTCCACTGCCGCAATGTTTCCTTCTCGTGTAAAATCGATATATCCTTCATCCTCCTATGATACCTCCAAAAGTCATACCAAATCTCGAGTTTATATGCAATGACGTTGAATCCGTCCCAGGTCTCGCACCGTAAATCTCTTGTCCATGTCTTGTCCCGTCGTCAAGCATCTTCAAGCAATATCAAGCATTTGCCAATGCATTCTCCAAATTGCTTGAACAAAGCCCATCCCATGAAATCACGACAGACAAGAAAGAGTCAAGACGGGAGCACGCATTTGCCAACATGTCTTGTGGCCCTTTCCCCTCCAACGCGTAGGTGTTGGCAACGATCACATCATTTGGGGGCTGAAAGGTGTGCGATTTCTTCGAGAACGCGGTCTTGGCCAGTGATTTTTTATACACACGTCGCATAAATCCTCTTTCTCTACACCAATATGCATACATGGGGGTTGCATGTAGGCTGCAGGTTGGAAACTCAGAACGAAAAAGAAAACGAAAGACTGGCCCACGCGCCTGCCTTTTCTTTCTTTCTTTTTTCTTCAACCTATCGCTCCTGCTCCGCTTGTATAATTGTACCTTTGTTATTATCTTTCCTTTCGCTTACATCTGCCGTTTTCCACTCCAGTCATTAAGGTTGAGACATTGCCATCAGGGTTTTAATTTCATCCCGCTATGCAAAATCTATCTGTCAAGGCTTACCTAAATCTCTTAGGTAGGTATTAGTGTACCAATACCGTCTGTGCTGTGATTGCTCACAAGAGAACAGCCTCGTAAAGGAAAATGGAAGATCACCAAGGGGACTTGCGGTTCTCGGTATTTTTTTCCCTGTAAAGACGGTAGCCTTTGCCTCCAGGGTATATGCAAACTCGGTATTCCACGTGGTGGTCGTCCGATTTCTAGATACATACGTACAAGCGTTTCATTCGCAGATATACCTTGCAGACGACGCGACAATTAATTCGCCCTGGGAGCACACTAGCACCATAGTGGAGAGGTGCAAGATATCCGAACCGGAACTGGGCCAGATCTCCTGTGGATATCGGTTTTAATAACATGCAGGCCTTTCTTAGCCTCATGATCCGCCAGGGATCTCTCTTGTTGGGCGTCGATCGAAGAAACCGCGAAAGTGGGGTTTTCTTCCTCGGTGTCTATGCTTTGCTTACTGTACTGTTGTCGATCTGAAAACCCACAAATTTCTTGACGAAAGGACAGATCCAGACCCGGCCGTCTGCTGGCGAAAACCTGTCTACTCTTCATACGACGCGGATTGTTTATGAGACAATATCCACCGGTGAGTTTAATTATCTTCTGCAAATAGCCTCCATCGTTTGGGTCCATT
The DNA here is from genome assembly GCA_031310005.1 of Dactylellina haptotyla. Taxonomy (NCBI): domain Eukaryota; kingdom Fungi; phylum Ascomycota; class Orbiliomycetes; order Orbiliales; family Orbiliaceae; genus Dactylellina; species Dactylellina haptotyla. The sequence goes on along the minus strand of CM062380.1, from coordinate 588,833 downwards.
TTTTCCTCCTGGCAAGTGGAGAAAATGCCACCGTGGTAGCCAATAGTTTCTTGAGCTTGACGAGATTCTAGTCTCAGATACGAGGGTCGACCAAAAGGCCGGATCTGGGGGTTTTGGCTCTCGAGACCCGGTGTCATTACATAAGACGTCCCAATGTTGAGTTTCTCTCTCCTAAAGTTCAAAGAAGTTGCCCGAAAAAAAGCACGGGGGCAGCATATCACGCGAGGCCTAAATCTCCATATTACCAAAAAAGATCGTACTTATCCCATTTTATTTTGGGAATACCCGATTTCAACAATTTCCACGTATGAATAATACACTCAGCAAAAAGATCTTTTACTAGACTTCGAAATAAAGGCGGTGGCGAAAATGAAACTTGTGTGCTGTAAAATGCCTTCATAATTTTTGATCATTCGAGTCTTGTGGTCTTGCGACATTGACGACAAAATTATACCATATTTTATCAGTATTTTCGCGCATATGCAAATATGGCGATTTTGACGATCTGACTTTGCCTATCAAGTTTCCTGGGACTTTTTTCTCAAGGTATGCATATGCATATGCCGCTCAGTCTAACCCCTGCTCTAAGATTCCCCTAGTTAGGCATTACGGCTATAAGAAAAGAAGATCGGTTTTCGGCTCGCGACCCTGGAGCCTAACCAATCCCAGCTTTGCACTCCCTCGATGCATCTAATATGACAATTTGAGAAAGCATCTTCACTATTTGCTCTTTCTCCACATTTAATAAACATAAAATATTCACCGTCATCATTTATTCCGGCTGCAGGTCACCATGGATACTAAAGATCGGACTCTGACCCTGTCCGATATACGGGGGCCCCTCCTATAGCAAAGCTTGCAAAAGTCTGCCGCTACAATTTGGGCGAGTAATAAGACCCTCGGAAAATTTCGTATTTCATTACGGTGCTAAAGTTGGGAAAGAAACAAAGACCCAACCCGCAAATCGAGGCACGCCGGCGGAAACGGAGAACCGCCGGACGTGATGTAAACACTCCGTGTTGAAAGTGTTGTACTTCCCTATTCGGGAAAAAGTCGAAGCTTCGAAGCTATGCATATGTGCCAGATCCCGAAACTTCTTTGACAGCTATCCAAACCTGCAATACCAAGTAGACCAGGCGCCGCTGTCCTTCTTAATTAAGATGTCAGCCTTTCAAATAAAGAGGCCGAACCCGACCGTCCCTGAGCGGTCTTCCGGCCGCTAACTTCGCGTACCATTCTCACAATGTGACACTATTGTTAGCTAGATAGGTAAAGCTTCAGAGTTATCCGGTTTACCGAAGTCACATCTACGTGCCATGAAAGGCAGGCTCAATCATCAATAAGGTTATCAAACCGATAGCCAGGAAGCTTGGGGCAGCGCGCACGGAGCCTCTCTTCCAAAGCCCCCAAAATCTCATCGTCCGAGCTATCTGGGCTATTCGAGCCACATATTTTGTTGTGTTGTTCCAACCGTATGGGGGCTACAGCTAACCAACTTGGGCATTTCGAGGCTTGACTAGTCGGATTCAAGCTAACGTCTCGACAACTATCCCCAGACTTTAAGCAAACGACCAGCTCAGAGGCCAGAATGCGTGATTGATTGTCCCAACTAGTGACCAACCTTGTATTTAATCTCAATTGTATAGAGTTTTATAAGAAGAAGGGGAGGTACGATTCGTTTCACGAAAGAGAAACTTTCATAAATTTTGTTCTCTCGACCAGCGCCATTCGCATTCGTTCCATCCAACGGTGCGCCGCACCTTCGTCACTCCCTTGAAAACACCAGATATATGTTCATTCGACTGCGTATGAAACAAAAATGATCGTCAAAGCTGCGGCTTTTCTCTCTTTGATCGTGGCCGTCACCGCCGCTCCGCAAGGACCAGCTGCGGCAATAGGTCAGGCACCAGCCGCGACACCAGTTATCGACTTTGGTGTCCCTGAGCAGCAGCCTGGCCCCCTCACCGCCACAAGCCAAGACCCTCAAGGAATCCCTTTTCAAAACAAATTGTTAAACGCATCAAATGGCACATTCTGGATCGGAAAGCCGACATCTTGCGATCTTCCAGATAAGAAAGCGTGTCCGAAGAAGAAAGAGACCATGGTGCAACTTTGGTCCACCGGAGTCCTCACATTGACAGAACCCGCTCCTGGTGGTCAGCAGGTGTTCATTGATCGGAATGGAGTTTTATCGTACACCTCAGCACATATTACTGCTAATAATATACCTCAAAACTCCACGACTAGAGGTTTCTATGCGGCTAAGGCACCATCAGAAGGGAGTCCGCAGCTGTACAATCGGTTGTCCGAGGGAGGCTACTGGCTGGGATGTCCGATCAACAAAGAAAGTACCAGAAGTGGGCCGTGGAAAGTCTTCAAAGATAGGATCATAATGGCGAAAGGAGGATCTACGCATAATTTAGTTCAGGACGCCAGTGTACCAACGAAGAGGAAAGCCGATTGCTTCGTATTCCGTCTTGTGTATTACGCCGGACGTAGCTACGATATAGCCGCTGCCTGGCAGTAAACGAAAATTTTGCTTTTATCAGTTAGCCATTGATGATTTTGGGAGCGATATGGTTTAGTTTAAAGCCGGATTACCGAAAGTATGGAAATTTAATATTCAATGTAGTTTATGGTACACTGGTCGCACATCAAGTTGGGTATACGTGAAAATCGGCGAGCGGCTTGAATATCATATGATACTCCGAAATGAGACACAATAATATGTGCGTGAATACTTTCAAAATCTTAACAATGAGCGGAAGCTGGTTGAAATGAATGTACTTGATATTTGGCCGAATATCAGGGTAAGTAGTTAGATACAGATGTGAAAGGATAAATATTTCTAAAAAAAGTTTCTGGAGTTAAAATAGATAAGAAAGAAGTGAATATTGGTTCAGTCTAGTGTCAGGCCCCGAAGATTGGGGATCAAATTGAGAGGAAAGCTATTGTTATAGACCTTTGGGGTTCCTCAATTTAGTTGGTGAAAGTGATGGATGCATCCCAGCCAGATCCATATCCCCAAATTTTTCCACCAGCAGTATCTGGGTTCTTTCCTTTACAAGCCCAGATAAGCTCAAAGTAGGTGTTGAAACAAGCGTTCCAATCCCAGGCGGCACCTCGAGGAGCCTTCAAATACCACCAACCCTTCTTGAGACCTCCATTGATATCCCTGACCTGTTCCCAGCTTCCCGAAGCGCTGCTATAGTGATCCCATTGGAAGGCCTTGCTACCACCGTACTGCGGTGGACCGTTTCCATTCATGAAGTTACATACAGAATCCTTCATTCGCTGAACGGGATCCTGGAAAACCCAGAATGGCCCCTTGTCGCAGTCCTTAGAGTACCTCTTTGCAAGGGTGCTGGTAGAGCTGGATTCGGTTTCAGTTTCGTTGAGGTTATAAACTCGGCCGACAATCAAGTCGCCCTGAGGGGAGTTTGGATCGATATCCTTGACTCTGATCACGGCCTCTGGGGTGGCATCCTTGAGTGATTCAATCCATGCAGGAACATCTGAGCTGATGGACGCTGGGTTGGCAGCTGGATGAGATGCTACAAGAGCAGTGGTGGCAAGAGTGGTGACAATAGTAGAGAAACGCATTGTGTAATGCCCGTTATTGGTACTGTAGGACTAATAGATGGAAAACTAGAACGAGGATTCTGTGAGGAGAGACTGAAGTCTGTAGACCTTTGAGGATTATCCTGATAGTGGTAGCTATGAAGGCGATGAGGATGATGAGGATGGGAGTTTGATGAAGAGCAGCAGTATCTCTCCTTATATAGTCATTTTGCAAATGCTGAAGTTTATACAGCTCTCATTTCAGGTCTCCACTAGGCGCGAAGGCGTGAGTTGATACCGATGAAGATTATTTGATTACTCAAGATAAGGTCTTCGAAACATATCTTGCAACCTGCTATTTTCGTACGTAATATCCAAGGTAGTCGCTCGAAATCCTTCAATCAGGAATTCCCTTGCGGCTCGGCAGCGCGACAAAGACATTCAGTGATTGGAACACAATGATACTCGGCTTGAGCTTGGGATTCCGTACTCGCAGATTTTGTGTATGCTAGCCGGGATTCTCCTTATACAAAGGAGTTGTCGTCCAGGGTTTCCTATTTTCCCCATCAGTGAGATGTCGTATTGCGAAATTCGCATAAGGGTAGACAAGAACTTGGCACCAAATTTTTGATTCCCAAAACGGACGCAGGGGCTGAATAAGTGTTGTAGTCGTTGCACTTTGGTGCCTGAACTGATTGTTTAGGAAGTACGTAAGGTTGGGCCTTCCAGCGCAGCGCTTGTGCAACCAAACCTGTGGCACCCAAGAAGCTTGGGGAGATATCCAAGAGTCAGCAGAAGCATAGTCCCTGGCCAAATCAAAGTCCCTAGTTGGCCGTCAAGATCCGTTTCAATTGTTCTTAAGGCTCTCTACTGACCGGGATAATCTCAACAATTCAAGTCTTCAGATTGTGTTAAGCGGTCCGTTAAAAAGATGGTACAAACTTTTAGTTTGTAGGGGTTGATAGAGCAAAATGTAATTAAAAATCAGTATTAATACTATAAGGAGGATTTATATGCTGGGGACTTGTAATTTATTTTAAAGTTTAAGTTCTCGCTTGCGCCGCAGGGACAATAAGAACGGGGTGGCCCGGTTGCACCATCGGAATATTCCCTAGTTCTTCGATAAACCCGCCAAGGAAGTTTTCCGCCAGCGTTATAGGCAGTTCGCATATCAGATTAACAAGTTTTCTCTCCGTATCTATAATATAGCTGAGCTGCCTACAAATACAATGCATAGTAATCAGAATGTAATCCTTGTAGTGCCGAGTCCCTTCTGGTGTCAGCTTGCCGAGACAAGCCTCCGACCTCGTATTTAGACGAAAATGGTAAAAAAACAAAGCCCTGGATCATAATGCGAATCGATTTTAGGAACGTTTTACTGATTACGATCATATCCTCGGCTCAACGGTTTTTATCTGTACAGAACCATCGACCACAGGGCAGCTCTTAGATACGCAACTACCAAATCCGGACTACATATTTAGGTATAACCTAAATTAAATGTTTTTAAACTGGTGAGCAACAAACCGTCGAATATCCGATAGAAACTTCGTTTATTGTAATCTATATACTCTGTAGAACAATGAAGCTTCAGGTTTTGTATGCTATTTTACTTTTCATAATTTTAGCGGTTATGTAGACTTTCGGACTGGAATATGCAAAATATATCTTTCAAGAATTTGTATTTACGAGACTAGCGCAAGTGGCTAATAATGCAAATGCCATGACTACACACGCAGACGTAAAATTCAAAATTGGATGCATGCCTAGACCTTTCGCAAATATCCATGTACATGAGCCTTGGGAAGAGAAGCTAACTTGCATGTAGAATTTATCGTGGACTTTGGCACATATTTTATGTCTTAGCCCAGAGCACCAGAGTCCTTGGCCGTTTTGATACTTCGACCTTCACCTAAAGGCACCGTAAACGAATTTCAGGAATTTCCAGCCCATTAATGTCTAACCAGCATCAATTATCCGAGAGTGCTTTTTAAATATGACTCCTCATTGCCCACCTTAAATCATCAAACTCCGAAGAAGAGAACTAACATGCATCCATCAAATATCTTAAGCTCACAAGTAAGTAGTATCAAGGCTAATTTATCCACAGGACGACCCTTCCTAAGTAACGCGCTGAAAGCTGAACAGAAAAGCTGAAGATTATCACAGACCCAGAATCTGTCTCACCCTTGCTAATATAAACTCTTCTTGTAAATCCCCAGATTCCGCTCCATCCGAGTCTCCTACCTCTGATTGCCAAAATCCTCTACTCTTCATAATCTCAATGATGTCTTCCGACTTAATACCCACTAGTCGGACAAGTTCCCATAATTGAACAGGCTTCAATCCTAGCAGAAAGTTGCTATATTCTTCTTGGCTGATCAAGACATCACCACCTTCTGCACCGTCAATGCAATCGTTGATTGCATAATAGACTGCCCTATCCTTCCCTAAATACCACAGAATCAACTCTATCATCCATTTTAAAGCCATTTGAGCTTCCTTGTTGTCCAAGACCGTCCCCCTCTCTAGCATGGTTAGACCTCGGAGATATCTTGGGAGATTTTCCTTGCTCCTTCTCGCACCACCAAAGTTCTTTTCCAAGAGATATTCCAGAAGCCGTGAGAATGGATATGTTGCCCCCTTTAACACCTTTGGCTGCGGAGATTCGTTGGGTAGAGCCTTTATTTCTCCTGCTTTATATAATTCACGACGGAGGCCCTGTTGCAAAACCTCGGACCTATATTTCTCATCTATCTCTCGAAAGGATGATAGAAGGTTTTGAACAGTCCAGGATATGCAATAGCAATGTTGGCGCATTTTTATCTCCGAGTTTTCCTCAACCGACCCCGCTGGGAGTAAATAGCCAGGTATGTACGATAGTTGCCGGGTTCTAGGTAGTATTCTGTCGCAAATATCCTCCCAGTTCTTCTCGTAGACTCTATTGAGCTTTTTCGATGCAAGCCTCATGCTCTGTGTGGAAGGAAAATCCAGTTGCATCATAATTACAACAAGGATATTTTCGTTCAGTTCCCCGATAGATGGTTTGTACAATGGGAACGAAAAGGTGGCATCCCTTTGGGCTTTTCCCGGCATGACCTCCCTTCTCTGGAACTGAACAGTCTCCGGAAGAGGGCATATCCAAGCTTCGAATTTGATAGGGACTGCCCATGAAAAACTCAAAGAGATGTATTTGGCCATCTTTTGAGCTGCGATTCTCGTATAATGCTGTTTCCGCAATTCTCGTGCATTCTGAAGAAATATAGCTTTCTGGCGTTCGTAGAGCTCTTTCTCGCTCAATCGTATATATTCTACACTTTCCTCAGAATAAACGGCAGAATTTGTTAGATCTTGGCCACCGTTTGCGACTAATGTAGGAGCACTATCGCCCTTAGAGTGAGGTGAGGGCGGAGGGGTCGGTAAATTATTTTGAACGGCCGGAAAAGCTTGTAACGTTTGTGGAATCTGTAACTTTTCTTTCTTGGGAGTTGTCGGCGGCGTTAACGGTCCCGCAGCGTACTGCATGATATTCTTTGTATTGTGTCGGATCGTATGGGCAGGTTCCATGGTATTCGACATTTTCTCGAGGTCGCCCAAATGACGCCCGATCGGTATAGAGCCAGTTAATGATTTGGCTAGGATTTTTTGTGTCAAATTTGACATCGGGAGGCTTCTCAAAGACTTCGCCGGATACTTGCTCAAGGAGGATTTGGCGAAAGTCTTGCTCGGTAGTGTGATGCGTAGTGCATTAAACGTAATAAGCCCTCTTTCAAATTCTCTTACTGGAGAATCTGAAGTACTATGGTCGCTTCAGGGACTATTCATGCAGCCTGAGAGCTTTCAAAAATTTGTTCAAGATGTAGATACCTTATTCCTACGAAGGGAAGATATCGCTAGGAGATGAAAAGATATTGTTTTCAATGGGGAAAAGATGGCTTATGAGTCCAAGCGATGAATATTTTCTAGCATACATAACAATTCTAGGCCTAGGGTCTTGCGCAAATTAAATTTGAACATCGATGGGTCTTGAAAGGAGCTACATATAGCTGTCGTGATCGCCTATTTTTTCGGGGAGATCCACTGTCAAACAAGCGGACGTACGGCAATGAGCAAGCCATTAGCACATTAGGTTCCGCTATCGCTCGAAGAAACAACCAGCTACGAGAAGAAATCCGAAATATCCAAGAGTTCGCCGTATTACCAGGGCATAATCATGGAAACGAGGGAATTTTTTTTACCAAAGCCTTATTCCTAGTGCCGTGCGAGCATGCAGGCCATATTCAAAATCTCAGTTTTAGTTACACAAACAAATTGAGACATACATGTGCTGGCGCCTTCACATTTGTCAATATCACGCTGAATTGCACCAACAGCCCTACAAATATCTTGTGATTGGCGGATTAGATTTAACGCGGTTAGACCTCACCCTGGCCAAGCTTAAATCAACCTCCTTATAGGGTTGAGAAAACCAGCTCTATTATCACGTCTTTGCAACGACAGGTTCTCATTTCGATGTATGTTTGTACAACATGGTGTTGAGATAAGCGAAGCTCCGATATTCGATAACAAAATTATGGTTATATTTAGGAGATCCACAGGCTCGCCGAGCAGATTTTCCTAGCTGAGTCGGAAACTCCCATATAACACAGATATTCACGCTTACCATTTGTCCTGTGCGTATTTGCCCGAACGCGCCAGTTGTTGAAGGCGGAGGAAATGTTGCGGATTAAGTTCGTAAATATGGTCCTCGGCGCCGCGCAAAACTCCAACCCAAGGGCGAGGTTTTATGGCATGACTAGAATATATGACCCTTAATTTCCGGAAATAATAAGAAACCCGTTCTACCACTATTGATTAGCATCGCCTTCTAGCTTTCGTTAGTGGTGACTTCATGCTTCACATCGCCGGTTTCTTCGAGTACACTTCAGATGTGTTGTTTGCACCTAATGCAACATCTACAAAATGCCCGCGATAATTAATCGATAATGTTGGAGATGGCAGGTGAATATTCGGATGATTTTTGTATAACTACGCAGATACCAAAGTCTCAGCTGAAATATCGGCCTTTCAGATCTGAGGAGTGACTATTTAAATGTAAATATTGAATCTTCAGTCATTTATTTGGCTTAATCTTCCAGGTCGTCATAATACGAGGCGAATGTCGCCAAGCCAACTATACCCCAGCAATCTATCATACACAGGCAGGTTCGAAGACTTTCTTACTCCCGCTGGCTTAATCGGGATGGTGGTTTCTATCATACCAGAGCTTGCAAGAGAGCAATCGCGCAAACTGATAAACAATATTCGATCACTTGGTCGAAATACGAGCCGCCGCTCCAAACCTAAACAAATCAGGCAAGTCAGTATTGTTGTAACACCATGAATTCTGCAGGCCAAGAATACCAACCCGCCTCGTAGTATATCAAAATACTGTAGAAGGGAGTACCAGACCAGGTGTCGGTGATGGGAAGCTAGCTTTCGGTTACAATAATCAAGAGATCGAGGCTCTTCCCAATGAAGAATCTACCAAATCCCTCAAACTAGAATGTTTAAAAGATGGCAGTTCGGCTTTCGCTTCTTCGATAGAACCAATCTTCAACTTCAGATCCGACACCATAGTTGGCTTGAAAACAAGCTGATTGTGAAGACATTGTTGTCTATTTTTTGTGCAGCCCAAAAATGCGGAAAGCCACCTACCCACCATGAAGCCGAAAACATTTCGCTGCTCGAACTTCATCTTATATATATTTACATCGTTGGCACTGTGGCCTCAACTTGGCGCTCCTAACCCGTTACCTTCAGTCATTCTTGACTACCATCCAGATGGCAATGGCTTGCGAAAGACAAACAGCAAAACTAGTATTATGGATCTTATCTGGGTATTTATTATTCCACTTGTGTTGAGTTTTCCTCTACCTAATTGCTTATACAGTATTCCTCCTCGTTGATAGAATCCTGAAACTAGGGTTTTCTATGTTGAGGTCAATATCGGTGAGTTATTGCACCATTCTTTTTGCTGTTTAGGACTTGTAAACCGATTTATCTACATCAATTTACCGTTAAATATATTTAAATCGGAATCATATTGACAATTATTTGACTATCACTGAAGGTTCGGCTAGACAGCCTTTCAAATTAGCGATTTCAGAAACTCCATGGACATGGGTACCTCAACATTTTAATTCTTCAGGCTGCAGCTTATTCGATAGATGTGACGCAAGCGATTACTCTGGTTACTGTAAGATTTTCCAGAAACCTCTAGTTAAACGGTATTTTACCAGCTCCTGGAATGCTTATAACCTTACAATCAAACTAGTCAATGAAACCCTCAGTAAATCTGGAGTCAATACTTTTCGGAATGTGAGTAATAACTTTGCCATTAGTCAAAACTTCAGTAATCTCGTAAGTTAAAAACCGTCCGTCCCATGTTCCTACAAAGGAGTTCCTTATAACTAAAGGTATTCTAAATTCACATATTAGACTTATGGCATATGGGCATCGGACACCTTCCATCTTGGCAAATTATCAGTTGACGAAATTTACTTTGGTATCGCGACAGTGCACCAAGCGGTGCCAACTCTTGGTTTGGGCGCCGGCAACAGCCAGGACTCAATTACCCTATTATTTTCACCATTCTTAGAGTTACTTCAGAAAGCCGACGTCATAAATATTCCCGCATATGGACTTTATGTGGGAGACAATCGATATCTAGATGGCCAGGGCGCCAGCCTTACATTAGGGGGAATAGATGTTGCCAAATTTAGTCTACCACTTAAAACATTTGACCTGAAGAGCCCCGGTATGAATATCATCACCATTGATGAAGTAAAGGTGATATCTGGGAATGCTAGCAGAGATCCCCCCGAAAGCCCAATCCGTCTTCATAACGTGCGCGCCAATCTAGATTTTAGCTATCCGTAAGGCTCCTTAGCGAATAAAACATTTTACAGACGGGGACTGTCATTACTAATGTAACAATCTCCACCTTAGAGGTCTTTATTTTCCCGATAAATTTTACGATTTCATCATGGAACAGCTTGGAGCATCTCCAAACGGAGAAACTTGGCACCTTGGTTATATTCTTCAAGATGTCCCCCCAGAAACCGAAGGATTGGAGTTCACCTTGAGAGATAACTTGACGATATTCCTACCCTTCAGTCAAATCCTCGCACCGTACCCGGCGAAACCGGGCTGGTATTCTGTTTTGGTTGAGAGGATAGAACCTCAACAAACTAGTACGGTTCTAGGTGTGCCTTTCTTTCGGTATGCCAACCAGTAACTTCCGAATACTATAATGCTACCCTTCTATAGCTAACGAATGACTAACTAGGAGAGCATACGTTTTCTACGATCACCAAAACGCTGAAATAAGTATCGCAGCCGCTATAAGTAATGTCGCGGATGTTAGTATGGTAGAAGTAGGTGCCAACAATACATCTATCAGAGACTTAGGTTTCGACGACATTGAAAAGGCTGGAAAACCGGAAGGGCCCCCTCGGAGTACGGATCAAATTTCTGAGAGATTATTATACCGATCGATGGTGGGAATCCTAGCTGGTGGGATGGGAGGGATGCTAGGAATCATAATTATGGTCTATAGTTTACGACTATTTTACCAACACTTCGTAGTGCGAAGACCTCCTTCCGTCCCAGAACCAGGAGATCAATCTGGAGTTTATAACGGGTACCGACACGAATTATTCGCTGATAATGCTCCTCCGCCCGCCCCGAACGTAGCAACACCACTGATTCGGCCGGAGCTTGACAATTCAAAACCACTTCATGAGCTTGATGGGGCTGGACCGCTATCAGAACTTGCTTTAACGATACCCCGGTTAGAACTTGCGTGAAATTTAGGAATTTATTAGTATTAATTTTATTTTTTAACGGGCGTTGCGGCTTTTCCTCTTGCATATACAACTACGCACTGTACACCCTACTTCGTATCAGCCAAGTATATGGGTATATTCCGATCCAGATAAATCAATCGGGAATTACTATAGACAAGAAACCCTTCCGATCCAACGTGCATAGCGAAGTTCATGCATATGGTTTGTTTGGTTGAAATATCTCGTTACGAGTCGCCTGCATGCGCATGCGTGCAAGCTCGGAAAGTGGTAAGAATGGCCGGTTTCTTCACAGGATTCCCACAAAGGCGATTCGAAGTAACAGTAGCCGCTCTCCACACTCTCCCTACTTATTGGATTCACACCCATCTTGCTAACATTATAACAGAAAATTCTATCTTGATTACGTATAACCAGGATTTTTATTTGCTTTTCATTTTAGCCGCATTCGTAAAATATTCTTTTGGCTGTTGACCCGATGAATCGAAATTGTGATATTATATAACTAAACATTAATATATGAAAAAAAGCCGTTGGAATTCTCGAAGCCGATGTATCCGGGATCCTAGCCATCTAATATATTTATGCATCATTTGACTATACAGTATCAGATGACACCACTCGAGCATATGCACGGCAAGAGTTAGTAATGATATTCAGCCAGGAATTCAGCCCTAGTCAAATGAGGCATATCCCGCGCGAAATGGTGATAACGGCGAGGTATTCGCGAAGTCGAATGTTAGGTTCGCTTTGCCAGTTAGAACCGTAACTCCCAACAACTGAGGCAAAGATTTCCCAATATATTAAGTGAAAATTATACGTATACCACTAAATTATACATTAAGATCTGTAGATTCGATCATGAATCCTGAAGCCCAAGAGATCTTCGTCAACGATTCTAGTTGAGACAACACATGTTGACAGCACAACCCTTGTCACTTCAGAGTCTAGATTGAATCCTATTGGCCCGTTTGCAGACCCGAACACCACCATCACGGCGCCTACCCACACACACCAAAAATAGAGGAACAATTTTCAGCCAATCCCTTCTCGCTATTTTGACAGCTTTCTTCTTCCAAAATGAACCACCAAGGGTGGTAGGCGGCTACGCGGGGTCTAATTCTGCAGCCCAACCTTATCTTGCCTCCACTCTCGAGATCGTACGAGAAGCTGAATGGTTGTCGAGATTAAATCCAATTGTTCCCAAGATGCCCATCCTTTCTCGGTATTCTTTGTTTGCAGGCATGAGTCCGCATCTAGGGATCTATTTGTTTCCCCCGTCCGGGGGCTCAAATAAACTGTGGGGACCCAGCTTTAGCACTTGGAGCTAATGGAGGGTTCTATTTTGAGGATCTGCGGGTGTCTGGCCCCACAAGCCTGTTCAGAATCTTCTCTTGACGGATTTTGGTACGCCTGCTGATTGGATACTGTTCAACGTCATCTGTCGAGATTACAAGTTTCTCGATTGTTGATCTTAGAGGTTGTTAACTAAGGATTCGTTATCGAGTTTTCGAGGACCATGCTTCTCTTGTAAATCACACCGCTCACCATGATCGATCGGTTTAACAAAATATCAATTAAGCGATCGCGACACGTAACCTGCATGCATCTGCACGAAGGTAGTGTTTTTCTGGTCGGCAAGGTTGAATGAGGTACGGGACCCAGGTTGCACATGCATGGATATTTCTCCCAAATTTTGCGACCGAGACCTTTTGTTGTCCGTTGGCGGGTGCACATTTTGAGACCTTTCAGCTTGAATCCTTTGTGTGTTCGGATTAAACATGCCGGAGGCGCCTTTTGACCTGGCAAAAATCCAAGGATTTAAGAAAAAAGAGTAGTTAATATAATATTATAACTTTTCTTGCCACCGCGCGGCGTCTTGAATTTGTTTTTTCGCTACTGCGGTGAAAAGAGACCTTGTCTGTCATTCGGTCACAACTGTAGGTGAATAACCGAAATTTGACAAAATTGGGTGAGTTTATGCGGGAGAACTCGCTCACACTAGGACACGGAAGGTGAGCCGTTTCGAAGTTCCACAACTGCGCTACGTGCTAAGTGCTCCGGGTCCTCCAAAATGGCAGGTAGACGAGAATTTTTCTAACAGAGCTCACAATGTAACGTAGATTTGATGCAAAAATTGATAGTATCTTGTTATTATATTTGACTAGTACTATGCCTTGGGTCTCAAGACATCGAAGTTCTAAACGACAGTAGGGTATATCCATATCTTTTGGTAGGAAGCAAATGAAATGCAAGTTGAAACAAATGGAGAAAAATTCAAATTCAGTAACGCGCGACATTAAGGTATCTACAGGGGAGCTGCCGTGGACGAAATGCTCTGAATAAAGGGAACTATGTATTACTAAAGATGGTTATGTCATGCCGATAGTAAACAGCCATCGCATGGATTCGCGATTCTGGTGGGAATATCCATCCGCCAAAACCGTATAAATAAGAAAACAAGCATGCATGAAAAACGAGAAACAGAGGTATTCGCGTTTAGGCCTTGTAGAACCAGTATTGGGCAGAGTATGGGAATTGCTTGATTCCTGGTCCGTCGCACTTGGCTGGGCCGACACCACCGGCAGTGTGTAGTCTGTAAACTGTGGTGTAGGTCGATCCCATACCGGTCTTTGGTGTCAACTTCAAGGATGGAACGGCGCCCAAGCCGTTTTGTCCAGCGTAGGATCCAGCTGGAGCGGGGACCTTTCCGGCAACGCCACCGTAGAACTTTCCGGTGTCGATGAATTCGAAGGCAGGAGTGAGAAAATCGCCTTTGAAGAAGTGCTTTCCGATTGGGTATTGGACGTTCAACATGTTCTGGGTCATCTTCACGAGGACGTCCAAAGCGCCTGGCTGCATCTGAGCTGCAAGGTCTCCCAAGCTTTTGGCGGCATCCTCATTTGTTGAGACGATGCAGGAGAAGTCGTAAAGAATAGCAAAGGCACCATTGGAGACTGGGGTAGCACCTGCTGCATCACAGCTGAAGTTTTGGGAGCCGACGCCAAGGGCAATCTTGACAAGCTTGCCTTCAGCAGCAGTTGGTAGAGGAAGAGCGTTTGTAGCTATAAGAAAACAACAAGGATTAGTTTTTGTTCAATGAGATGAGTTTACAGCTTCTCAGTGGACTAAGGAATATCATACAGTTATTAGGATCAGTGACCAAAACTTTACGATCAGCAAGTTGGATACGGCTGACATCGCATCCTGTCATCTTGGAGAAGGCTGTGGGAGCTGCTAGGACAGCTGAGGCACCAACGAGGGCAGCAGTGATGATATTGGTGAAATGCATTTTGAATTGTTGAAAATGAAATTAATTGTTTGTAGATGCTGGATTATTGCTTCGATTGATGGATGTCGATATTAAGGAAGAATTAACTGTCGTTTAAATAAACTTCGGAGTCGAAAGACGAAGCTAGTTGAAATAGCAAGAAAAACGTGGAATGGGAATATAAAAGAGGTTAAAAATCTCCAATCGTTACTGGGCCACCAAAAAATAATTATCACTCCGGGTGAGGAACTGAAAAGCTAAAATAGGATCCAACAGGATAGAAAGGAAGTTATAAAAGAAAAAGTACTTTCTACCCGAGAAGCACTCGTGGATTTAATTTTTAGTTATGTTATATGGAATGGGCTGCGGAGGGAAGGAGAAGTTAGCTCGGAGGTGGGTGCTGTGCCAACTTTAAGTACACGAATCGAGAAATACGGCGCTCGCGTGCATCTCCAATTTCGATAGCGCGACGGTTGGTTTCCTGTGCGTTAGTCCTGGTCCCAAAAAAAGTAATCTCTCGTCGACCAGACCTGTAAGCCAGGGCGTCCGGCTGTTGCTCTTAGTGGGTTCGCACTAAGACAGCAATGACATGGGGTAAGCCTGTGCCCCCTGCTCGCAGCCGGGAGCCCTGTTGCCCAAAAAAGAAGCAACACTCGCGCGGGACGGCCATCTCAATTGTTTCCACCAAGCCCTCAACCATAATGACAACGCTCGCGGCCAGATAGAGGAACTGGGCAGAAAAATAGAGAGGGCTAGCCTTTTTTCCACTCTTTATCTGATATTAATAGACGGCCTGCGCTTACGGATATTGCAGAGCGAGAGGGACCAATTCAATCGCCCCCAAGATCTTGGTAGAGAGGTACTTCGGACGGCGTTCCCTCCAATCATCGGCTCTGCGTACTTTTGGGAAATTGCTACTGTCGCGATACCCACAACCTCAGTTATGCCCCGCGAGAGGGAAAGCATCCGCAGAGGACCAAGTCCCATTCACGCCCATTTTGCGAGGGTGTGGGCGCGTACTATTTCTGGACGTGTTGTTGACTCGGTTGTGGAGGTTGTTCTCGCCGTCAGGAAAAGAAAAATGGCCTGATGAAACGAGCCAGTGGGGAGGCCGGACCCTTGCCAACTCGAAGGCTGTCCGGACCAGCCCATTGCACGGGAGGGGCGACTAGTCGAAACAGCCATCTGACCAATGGGGCCGCTCCCCTCCGCCATCAACTCTGTCACCATGTCGAACAGGCTCGCGGCGTCTAAAAGCTTGTCGCCATCCACCAAAAAAAGTTTTTTTATGGTGATGTTTGTGAGTAATGTTGCTACTATTCCAGTATTCGAAGTGCCCATGGGACCGGTCTACGTGACACCTGCCAACTTTCAAACCCAATTGGGCAATTGCGTCAACATGCATGCGCATCTTCTGCTGCTGAATTGATGGATTGGTGTGTGGCTGCCCACATGTTCCAGAAGCGCGACGTTTGATCGAGATCTCCGTTGCGGTTGCAAGTTGCGAGTAAGCAGGTTGCAATATTTTTCAGCAGTCATCCAACAAGAGCTCGTTCATGCGAGCCTCACTATTTCGATATATCTGGCGTGTTCAGGAACCGGTTGAAGAATATTTGTCTCGTGGAGATGATATTCCTGGCTTGCATATCTCAAAACATACTGTTCGCTCAACCCGTGTTCTCCCTACAATCCCTTGTGAAGGCTTCCAGAGGGGGTTCCCTGATAGTTCTCTCGAAACAATGGAACCACCCATGCTAAAAGCTGAGCGAAGCCCGGCTGTCAAACGTTTAGCTCTTCCGCGTACGGTTGCTAAAGTGAGGATTCCTGCCGTGCTCATGTGCCCAAAGCCATGAATTCGGGTACGACAAGACAAGATCGACAGGCATGTAGGCCTCCTGGGGATAGTATCTCTCGTTTCCAACGTTTCGCGGATCCAGGCGAACCGAGCAGGAGTATCTCCAGCCGTGCTGACGAATGAACTTCATGCCAGGATTAGGATAGCCTTTCTCGTATAATAAACCTTCAATACTATTGTTCAACGCAGAGCCCGCGGAAGTGGATCAGGTGAAATTTCGAAATGTTCACGGAAATTTTCCTCCAAATTGCATTAATATGTAGGCAACGCACCTGCGCTTGTTTCAACGTTGGTGTTTCAACGGCCTGAGCTTTTTTCGCGGAACATTCCGTGGACTCAAAAGACGGCTAAAGCTTCCAACTGCCGAGTGTGAGTTCGGATGTGATATGTTGATTGTTATTATTGCAAAAGTTCGTTTTCCATTTGAATGCTATCAGGAGAAAGGGGTGGATTTTCAATACCTTTGTTTGATATCCTTCGGCTAATTCCTTGAAACTGGTGTCGCTTCATATGCGTGGGGTTCGGAAGCGAACAGTGCCCAGGCAGGAAACGAAACTTAAATGCATTAAATGTCAAAATCGCACTACCAGACTTGCGGTTTGGAAGAGCCTCTTTCTCCTTTTTCCCCTCTCCACATTTTCAGATATATTAATTTAATCATCCGAAGTCCTCCGCCAGGCACAGTGGCGTGAGCTTCGTTTTGATTTTCTCACTGTTTTGCAACTCTAGGCTCAACTTTGCTTCAGGAGAGTTCGCAGATGCCGCGTTTCAACACAAAAAAAGTTGACAGACGGGCCCGGAATATTTAAATTCTGACACTTGAAACTTGTTTCAAGGTGATAGCGATTGCGAATCATTATATCACCGAAGATTTTAAGTCAGACGGAGATATCTCGATGCTAGTTATCGATTGCATGTGCTACAAAAGCACGGGAGATAGTTATTACGAAGTTTATGTTGCATGTTGCTGTGCCGCTTAAGTGCACATCTATTTCGAAATTTCCACTTGGACACTAGCTAGAGGCTATACTACATACTCTAGCTAAGAAGATAATTAAACTTATTCAATGAGTTGCCAGCTTGTCTCGCAAACCGGCCGCTGGGTACCAATCGCCAGCTGTAAAATATTTACCTTCTAGTTAGACTCATTCAATTTTACCTGGTTTTCAAACCGGCTTAGCCTTCATAGCGTATTTGATACGGTCTCTCATAGTATCCCAATCGTATCTGATCCGATCCATTTCTTCCAACGCCTTAGGGCTGTCCTCAAAGCATTTCCTATAATACAGAATCCGATCTTCTTGCTTCCAGCTCCACCCTGGCACTTTGATCAAGATCAACTCTATTATTTGTATCGGGTGTAGCCGTTCCAATTTGAAAGTAGGAAAGCTGTATGCTATATCCTCAAGAACCGTCGGATGGAGAGCATACCTGATCGCCTGGTATAAAATATTCCTCTCAAGCGGGATAGGTTTCGCCTGTGCAGCAGTACCATCCATGAATAACTCTTCGCTGTCGTTATCGTCTCCGAGGGAAGGTGATCGGGAATCTTGATGACCATACGCCGGGTCTTTCCCTTTCCCTTTGATATTGTATTTTGCATTATCCCGGCCATTGAGACCGATGTGTTCGTAACCTGGAGGGATGAGTTTCTCTGTATACTCTATAGCATTTTCTTCTTTCAATCCACGTCTCCAGGCTTCGCGCACCAACTCTGCCAAGAGCTCGTCTCTTAGATCTTCCGGCTGGACGCCACCAATCCATTCGTCGCGCATCGCTTTATACCGCGGGACTCGTGCCGCTAGGCTTTCCCAGAAATCCAGAAATTCTTCTGCGAGGATGACTGCAGCCACTTGGAAGCAGTCTTCATATAATGCTACTCTGTTAAGTGTGATATAAAAATATGCGCACTCATGATCCACCCACCAGAATGGGAATCTGAGTTTTAGAGGACACCATTCATATCGAGAGGTGATGACGTTAGGGTATGAAAGAATTGAAGGGTAGTTGTCAAGAATTATTTTTCTTGTTCGATGGTTGACAGCGAGAAGCGTTGGGAGGCTCTCGTAAGGTACCCATTGAAATATTTTTATGAGCACAGCACTATGGAGGTTCTCAAATTTTGGTTTTCTGAAACGTCGCTTCGTGGCGCCGTTACAAGTCGGGAGGAGGACTGGAAGACTGCTGAGGATGGGTGATTTTGGTGGTCGGTCCGGTTTGATGGTAACCTTGAAGTTACGAATTACCGATTTGAAGATTTCGACTTGCTTCTTAATTGAAGATATTTTAGGAGTCTTTTTAGAAAATGTAGGGGTGGTCAAGTGGAGATGAAGACCACTAGGCAGTTTATATGTATTAGCTTTGGTATTGTGATACTGCACCAAACTAGACCGGGATCCTTACATGTCAAATTTCCCTCGCTTGGGATAGCCTCCATCACTTCCCTCATTCTTCTTCTTTTTGGTGAATTTTGATAGGTAAGCTTTAAACGGAGCTTTAATTCGATCCATGTTGATTGGAAGGGCATCTGTAGCCCGGCGATGTTTACTGTACGATGGAGGTGTGATGAAGCAGTCGAGGGTCGAGAATAAGATAAAAGCAGCTTCCCAGCCGTATTTATGGATTAAATAAATATTTACAAAAACATATTGTTTGAATAGACACGTAATCTTATGAATTATAAGGGTCGTGTCGGACTTGCGGACGATCGTCCCAAAGTTGGTGTCGTCGGCAAACTATCTTATTCTGATATATCAAAGACCGTACTGTACTGCTTGGTATCTTTATCCGCATGCCGGCTCTACGCTCTTCTCTCCCTCGGTCGAACCGCCCCCCAGCCTACCTCCATCTAATATCAGATTCTCATTGTCCGTCATGTCGTCTTGTACTCTTCTCCAACCACTCCTCAACACCTTGCCCCATTGTCCAAATTCTGCGTCTTCGGCACCATTGCGCCTGACATCTTCAATATCACCCTCTGGCTGCCACCTCGGCTTGATCAACCCTTTAGCTAACAGCGGGTTCTTCGAAAATAGCCCCCCACTACTCGGATTACCTTTAGTGAACTCCACCACTGGTTCTTCCTCCTCCTCTTCCTCCTCCGGCTCAATTTCGAACTTTGGTTTCTCTATAGCCCCCATCCGTTTCTCTACCCTCTTGCCCTTTAAATCGATAGAAACAACCACGGACCTCTTCTCCCATTCTTCTTTGTTATCCCACTCCAGCTCTCTCATCTTCCTCTGCTGTTCCCTGAGCTGCAATGCCCTCTCCTGCGGTGTGGCCCACATGTTTACACCGACATCCGGGGTCTCCCAATCGGCTGCCTGATCGATAATCCTCGTTCTTTTCGCCGATGTACTCTGATAACCCAACAATTTATCCCTCTGCTCCATCGCGCTGCTCAATGCGGTATTTGCCGAACCACCAGGGGTAGGACCTGATAAATGAGTAGACCCACCGGCGGACGGGTTTACTTTTGACGCGTATACCGCATTCGTCTTTGTGGTCTCGGTTTTGCGCTGGCCGGCGTTATGAACATTCATCTTTTCCTTGCTCTGTTCGTCTCGTAGTACCCTCCGCATCGCCTCCATATCGTCTGTCGATATCAGATCCTTTCCACAAAAAGTACAAGGTGCGAGGCCTTCTTTGATGCATATTATCTTGCCGCAGTGGAGGCAGTTCGGCGCTGCGAGGAGAAGATCGTGCTTTCTGCCAGAGCAATTGCAGCGTCGTTTCGAAGCAGGGAGGTTATGTGAAGCTGTTAGAGTCGGGTTCGTGTGTAGTTCAAGTGATCGCAGAGCGGAGGATATATCTGAGAGTGTAGAAGATGGTGCGCGCATTGTAGTATTCGCGGGGACAGCAATGGTGTTGGATTTGGTCTTTGGGGGCTTCTTTTTAGTATTAAGAAGGTCCGAAGTAAGTGTTCCTTGCTGATTGGGTTGTTTCTGGGGAGTGCTAGACCTCGGAGGAGTGGCTGTAGTTGGAGGATTCGGAGTAGTTGATCGCGAAGGCACTTGAGATGTCGGTTTTGACGACGACGTAGGTTTTAATTTGGACGTCGACATGTAGTCCTCCAGGTCGTCCTTCCGGTACACCTTCCCCGACCCCGGCAAGTCCTCGGAGCTAGCTGCAAAACTGTTTTCAATTTTCCGGACCGGTGGGAGCTTGTTCAGCGGCTCCTTCTTCTTGGGGGTTTTCCGATTCGACCGCGGAGGGGCATCAGAGTCGTCTCTACCTTGCGACTGCCGCGGCTTAGACGCCGATGCTGCCGCGGGGAACCGACGGCGGTTGAACTCCTCTATGAAAGATAAACATTCTGTAGAGGACCCAAGAAGGTCTGTGAAGTGATTCGCTACAGCGGACGGGCTTGAGAGCGAGGTTGCGGCGTATGAGACAACCTGCCGAAGTTCGTCTTCAGGGAGAGGCAGCAGACTGGAAAGGCGCGGGACGGCCCAATTGGTGAGTTCTTGTAGCTGGGCCATTATTGGGAGTCTCCTGGTCGTTTCACTACAGAAACTCGAAGCTTCGTGAGGATGTTGTAACTGAAAGGTGAGCACGACGTTGAAGCTGCCGGAATGAGTAATATCTGTTGGAACTGGAACCGACAACGCAAGGCACTAGGCCAACACGAATAACATAACGGGGAGTATGAACTTCGCTTACGATGCAAATATGTTACGTCCTTTCGGTGATCTTCTAACCAAATATTGAAGTTGGAGTTATGTTACCTATTGCTAAGTTTGTGAGCTATCGTACAGGTAGTAGTTAACGTTAACTGGATTCTTGAAGCATAGTTGCGAACTGGTCATGCAACTGTACCGGTGCGACTTTGGAACCCATTCGTCATCAAAACCCCTGGCAGTGCTATAACATAAGAGTTAAATAGATTGCGTAGTTTTGCAACAATGATAGGACAGTACCTTTCCAGTTTCTTAATTATGTAGTCTCTAGTTTGGTTATTATGATCGCCCCTCTAGTTCAGATCATAGCAGTTAGTAGGTGTACCCTTGGATTCTAAGGTCGTACGGGTGTAGATCTACAAAAATAATATGGAACGACCGGTGGTATTTACGGAGATAAATATGAAAGAAATATCAAGTGTTTCTGATGCTGCTACCTAAATATCACGCGCCATAACGCCAGCCACTGCCGAGGCTGAAACTTAAACTAAACAACAAGCCGTAAGGAAAACAAAGGAAGAAGAAATCTACTTGGTCTAAGCAGAGACATTAAAACACATATAACACCAGAGCACGGATTGTAGTATGCAAATGAAAAGTATAAAACCAGCTAATGAACCATACCGGCCTCAACTAAGCTATCCACTTGTGCGAGAAATCGTGCAAACTCATCCGCTGATTCATCCGGTAGCGAGTGCGATAAATTGTAAGCCGAGTTGTGTGTGAGAGTCTGTGCGAGGCTATGTGTAGAATCATTGGTAGCCGTCAATGAAAGTGTATGCTCTGAATCGTTGGTAGGCGTCATTGAGAGCGTATGCATGGAAGAGTTTGCGGACTCTGCGAGGGTGTACAAGGAAGAATTTGTAGAAGTCTGAGCTAGGCTATAGGTCGAAGAGTTGAGGGGATGGCTGCGCTTGAACCGGCGCTTCGAGTGGGCACGGTGTAGACGGGGCAAGTTGACGACCTGGGATCTCTTGGTTGGGGTTGCTGGTACCGGTTCAGCATGCGATACGAATGGGAGGCTGCCGAGTATATGGTTCGCTTTATACCGCAAACCTCTCCTGCCGATGGGGACTATATTCGATATATCGGGTTAGCATTAGTTCAATACACTGAGGAGAACAAAAGTTCCCTCTGTTAAAGGATTAAAGAAGGGTGAGGGTCAGTATACCTCCATATGGCGACCATAGATACGAAACGACGTCGAAATCATCCCGGTAGTAGGACGGTAGAGTGTGATCGGGCTCCCATGAACTGTTGTAGTATTCAAGAGCGACCTTATCCAAGACAAAGTCTTCTTCGAAGGAATAAAACACTCGAATAATATTCACTAACGAGAACACCACCTCCTCCAACTTGATACCATCCGTATTTGAGATATAGTAGTAATAAGCGATATTAGCCCCGTCGGATCTGTTGATATCATGGGGTCGGTTCTCCGTGAACACTCTCAAATCACTCATCCAATCCGTGCTCGCCTTACCCTCGAAGAACAGATACAGCCTTTGAACGGATGGTTCGGCTATATCAATATTCGAAGCTGCAGACCGTCTTGCAATAACGTGAGCACAGTGGTTGAGCTCCCTGAGTCCTATGTGTCTGGATTTCTCGCCCTTGAGGTAATGAACCGTCTTCATGGCATTTGCAATCTCATCGAGATAGTCATGACAGACGCCAAAGGAGTCACCTCCGGATTGAAATTTCGGGGGCGAATAGGCTAGGCGCCGTAGCTTGGCCGAACTGTCGACAACAGAGAGCCAGGCTTTTGAGACTAGCCGGAGCTTATGGAGCTTCTGTGAGACTCCATGGCTATCGTCATTCGCATGAGCTAGGTATATAATCGTTTCGACGAACCCCGGTGTCTTCAGAACTTTTTGTGCAGCTGTGTCTTCTTTCTCCGGGACAGGTTGTTTTTTATGAAGCTTGTGGTTTGGTTGGCTGTGGTGGTGATGGTGGAGGTGGAGGTGATGACCCCTCGTCAGCGGAAACGACACCATTGAAGCAGATGTTTATACGGTAAAAATATCTGGAAGCAACTATATTCGAAGCTCGTGCTTTGATGTCTAGCGCTCTTTCACTCGCATAATAAATGCAAGGTACCGGCCGGTATGTAACAGTAGCAAATATTTGTTCGTGGTCGAGTGTCGAAGTGTATTAATGGGGAAGGAATATTGGAGATATCGAGAATTGATTTTCAAGGCACATATTCTAGCTCCAGTGAATAGCATCTCGAGGAGGTTGTAGTGCTACCAGAACCGGAATTCTGCTAGGATGCGCTTTCTGCTTTGGTATATTCCCACATGGTGTCGCCGTATACAGGCGGAGTGATGACCCTTTTGAACCCTTTCGTTCCTTAGCTCTGGATAGGTTGACCCGAGCGAGTTTATGGAACCCAGTCTCCAGATGTGTACCTGATTCTAGCAGCACATTAACGGTCAAAGAGTTCAGATTAGCATTAATCACAGTACTAGCTGTCGTTTTCATTTATCGCCAGCATTTTTTAGGAAGTTTTAGGTAGGTTTTACGACACAAGGAGTTAACGAGTTGTCAAACCTATATTCAAGAGAACAACCACCTGCAACTGCAGATATTAGCCAATTGCTGGTTTTTCAACTGCAATTATCAATGAGGCTGGTTTACTAAAGGTCAAATAGTCGAATTCGTGGAGCTATTGCTGGAAATAGCGTAGTCGAAAGGTTTAAGCACCGCTCCAGCAAGAACCTGGGCGACTCGACCATCAATGGAACCCAAAGATTTCATCTGATCTCGGCTGGGTCTTCAAGCTGCAAGATCTCATATAGTAATACTTGAGGGGCCAACGAACAATACGGATTGCAATGCTATAGCATTAGAGTAAGGCAGCTATAAGTGCATCGTTAAACCCAGTTCTCGAGTCCTCTCGGATTTCGTGCTCCGTCTTTTGTCGGAGATGTCAAGGTTAGAAGACGGGGAGAGGTAAATCGGTCCCTGCAGATATGCGCAAACCAAATCACTAGATGCTGAATTCGAACCCTCTAAGAAACACCCCCCGCATTTTCTATTGGTATAGCTAATATACAAATTAAACAACTAGATATCTAAAATTACAGTTTATAAAGAACCCAGAAGCATCTAATTCCCAGCGCCTGTAGCTTATCAGTGTATTACCGCCATTTCCCAGAAGGCACCACGAGTTTCAATTAAAAAAAGTTGTAGGACGAAGCAGACTTGATAGCCCCTTTCACTTCCCGATTACGCTCTCCACGACTTTCCTCACGCTGCCGGCCCATCCGGCAACCCCGCTTTCCCTTCTCATGAAAGCTACAATCTCCTCCCTGCAGGTCTTCGTATCAACAGTCTCCTCGACAATAAACCCGTGTAATAGCTCTTGAACCCACGCCCTCTGTGCTTCCGTGACTCCCCCATTACCCGTAGCCGGTAGTAACGATTTATTTATCCTTGTCTGAAGCATGTTTCGTTCAGTCTGCGGGAGGGAGGTTGGGAGGTTGTAGAGTGCAGGTAGGAGGGTGGAGAGTGGCTTGATGGTAGGTGTAGTCTGAGCATCTGCTTCTTCGGTTTGATTTGAAGTGTCGACTGGCTTCAACGGTGATGCCGTACGGGGTATGCTTGTGCTGCTACCATTTACACCTGGAGAGAGAACATTTGAGTTCCTGGACGCCGAGCGGGAGGTAGAGTTTGTAGGGGATGGGATGTAGCCAGCCGGGAGATCGTTCCAGTGGTTGGCAATGGTGCCCGACTGGTGAGATTGGGCGCGGGCTAGGGGCGGCGGCGGGTTCGAGGACATTCTTTAGGCCGGGTTTTCGAGAGTATTATAGCTCGGTAGCTTGGTATTGGTGCTGAGGTTGTAAGGGACGAGTATGTCGAGGATGAGGAAGGTGGAAGGGTGAAACGGAGTTGGTCAAGAGACCAGCTTGCCCAAAGTGTAGGGTGCCAAGGCCGTTGACGCCGGATTTCCCAATCGGGTAATTTGGAAACCTCAACACCACGGCCTTCCAACCGTCTACGGCCGGATACTTTTGATTCCAGGGACGTGTTATCACCAGCCTACTACGTAGTATCTTTCTAGGTCGGGTTTAAATCGTTCATATACCAGTTGTAGTAGGTTGGATATGGTATTATCCAGATATTATCTCATTAAATACATAAATATAGCAACTATCGCCAGTCCGAAAGCTCAAAATGTTCATAATGCGCACCATTTACCTACGGCTATCGTTATAACTAGACCAAATCCCTCCAGTTTCCCCATTCTCGGCGGCCTTCGGGTCATTATAGATTGGTACCGTCGGTATTTCCTGCTTCCTCCTTCCAATCTTATAGGCGATAAAGATTGCTATTCCAATGATCGGTATCGATACTCCGATCACGATCCCAGCTATCGCGCCCCCGCCGAGCGACTTTTTACCGCCGTTGGCGTTCGGTTCTGCGGTTTTATTAGGGTTGCCGCTTGTCGTGGTTGAGGAGGTAGTCGAACCTGATTCGGTTTGCCGTGCTCCGGAGCTAGTTGTAGAACCGGGAGATGGCGAAGTATTTTTATTATTTGAAGTCGACGACTGAGAGCTTTGCTCCGAAGTACTTTTGACCAATGTTTCTGGTGTAGATGTCGGGGTTGACTCTGGGGGAGCAGTGGATGGTGCGCCAGTAAACTGTATAGGACAGCACAAGTATGTCAAGATCATATGATAAATTTAGATAAGTTCGAAGAGAATACGGCCTACCTGCGCAAAATCGAATGTGACGCTAGTGAGCTGCGTTCCGAATACAATGATCGCTCTCGCATTCCAGTTGGCTTCGAAAACCGTTCCAGAGCTGGTCACAAAGTCATCCCATCTGAAGCACGATATGCTGATTGGAGATCTATCTATGGGATTGATGTATGAAGTTGCAAACCCTGCGAACTCCCATGTCTTCCCAGATGGCGATATGATTCTACATCCCACCACACGATATGATTACTAACTGCTGGCCTTGGTTTGATTTCGGTCTAAAAGGGAATAGAAAGCTTACGAAGGACAACAGACGGTACCCCTCTGTGTACCGACCCATGGATTCGCCGCGGCAGTCAACAGGGACGTGTACCCACCCGGGCAATCTCCAGGGACATAGAAGCCCCATGTGTTATAGTTTGGCGGACAACATGTGTTATATTCACCTGTATCCTCGTCCACGTTGCAACCGACATACCACCGCGTGAAAAATCTAGTCAGAGGTGTGCTAGATGGTGGTGCGCCGTTCAAATCACGGATCGTCGTCCAGACCGAGCCTGTGAAGCAATCCGACGGCGGAGTAAAAGGCGCCAGCGAACCAAAACTAGTGAGCGTCGGGGTAATTTCAGTAAGGTCTTCAGCAAGGGTAAGCCCAAGCAGGATGAGGGAAAGAAGTGCGGAGATATGCGTTGTCCGTGGCATTTTTCACATTCGGTAAGTCGCACAGGCGCAGACGACACCGTCGAAGGCTAAACTTCACGATTTCTGAGTGGCGTAGCAGGCGAGCCAGACGATTAAAAGTAGACTCAGGCTTAGCTTTGTGCGATCAAAGGAAAGAAGCCTCGGTCGGGGGACCTCGTTTCTTTTAAACGGAGACCCCGCGATGATCGCGCGATACAGACTAGGCGACCGTTTCGAAATTGACTGGGGCCTATTCAGATGATAGCTCAATCGTGTAACGTTATAATAGACCCACCCGTATTCTTTGATTCTGATTCGCCAATTGAGCGATCAAGCTTCTTACTAAACAGTGTTCCATGCAATAATAGTCTTTGTTAGCGGATTATGCTAGGGTATCTGACATTTACCAGAGAATTGAAGCAACTGGGTGCTGGCGAGGCTGGTTGAAGCGGTTCGATTCGGGCCCGGATAACGTTATGACGTGCATATATGTGCACTCCCATCCTCCAATATATCTCAAATACTGTGCCAAAATCGCTAGCTGGTGCGATATTATCATGTATGCGAGGGGTACCGTCGCACTTCGCAATCGTCCAAAATTTATGTTC
The DNA here is from genome assembly GCA_031310005.1 of Dactylellina haptotyla. Classification (NCBI taxonomy): domain Eukaryota; kingdom Fungi; phylum Ascomycota; class Orbiliomycetes; order Orbiliales; family Orbiliaceae; genus Dactylellina; species Dactylellina haptotyla. Next base: position 561,625 of record CM062380.1, on the reverse strand, counting down.
TCCTAGGAACATTGTGCTGCGAAATAAAGTGGATTCACTTTTGGTATACCCAAACGCCTATACTCGCTATATAATTATCGTACATATGCATACACACATCTATCTATTAGCTGTTCCCACAGCGCTCCAAGACGAGACTTCAAGTCTAGGCAACCTTCCTGCCCACATTGCCAACTCCCTTGCCCACCACTCCCAAGCTGATGAGCTTGCCTTCGTCCATGCCTCCCATACCTCCTCCCGCGAGTCCTTCACTCCCACTCCATTCCTTCACCAGTGCTTCGCCACAGCCAAACGCCTTCCAGTCCCTCAGGTGTCCTACAAACCCTTCTTCCACTACTCCCTTACTCAATACCACTCTTCCGACATCTTCACTTCCCATCATCATCAAACTAACCACGGTCTTGACTCCAACCCTCTGCACACACCCACCCCTCTCAATCTCTTCCACCAATCTTAACGCGGCGCCCCTTCCGATTTCCTCAGGTGTTCGTATGACCTCTGTAGAGCTGGCAAAATCCGCACTATACAGACAATCCGTACTGCTCGTCGCGACCAAACTCATCCCAAACCCGGGTGTACCCCTCTTCCCGTCTGCCGCTGCAGGCGCATGCCCCACCGTCTCCGAGTAGATGTAGATGTCATTGATAAACTGATTTAGCACTTCTCTCGCGGCGTGGATCATCCGCTGGTTGTTCGCACTGCTGACACCGATCGTGTAACACACACCCCGGATTCTCTTTATTCTCCCCGGGTTCCGTAGATGTAACGTAGGCGGCAATCTGATCTGATGGCCGAACGTGAGACTGACCTCCCCGCCGCCGCCAGGGGAGCACGAGCGCTTGATAATTCGGCATTCTAGCTTCGCGATGATGTTGAAATGGGAGTATAAGGGTAATATGGCGGTGCGGAACGTATCAACGCTGTAATCTTGCTCCGTTGAGGATGTTACGCATCCTGGACCTGAGAATATAATGTTGAACGGCGACTTGGAGAACGGCGCTAGAATGCAAGTCGGTTCGAGGAAATACGTCACTCCTCGCGAGGACGCCTCCGCAGATATAACATGCTTGATAACCTTAGAGGCAGAGGAGGTCGCGGAGTTTGGAGACGGGGTGTGGCCTATCAGACCAGGTTTGTAGAGGAGGGTTGTTCCCGTTTCCGAGATTTGGAACACACCGCCATTGGTAAGGGCATCGAGAAGACGGAGGAAAGAGACTTCATGCGGTTGAAGACCGGGCGATAGTGATGAAGAACGGATTTTGGTGATTCTTATCGGTTTTCCGGTGAGAGTTGCCTGGACCAGACGATGGCGGAAGGCCGTGCTCGATGTGAAAGCGAGGGTCTGAGGCGCCGTAGACACGGCTTGGTGAGATGACATGACCAGTGTACGATTCTATAGTGGCATGCGACTAAAGATATATATACAAGGGAGAGCCGCTATGGCTGGTTGCTGTTACAATCGAGAGGTCGTCGTTCTTGATGACTTTTTTTGGTCGAAGCTCCAAAGATCGGTTTCAAAAGTTCAAAATTTTGGCAGGGTTTAATTCCCAATGGCGCCGCTGACTAAGCTTGTTGGATTTCTACATTCTCAACACAATTCTGTCCCCACGAAATGCCTCCACCTTCGCTCTCCCTCTCCCCCCGTCCCTCGTTCGCTATACCCCGCTCGACACAGGCTAATAGCTAAAGTAGATTATTCGGCATGCATCCGCGTAGATCAAGAAGGCTGAATACGGGCGGGTGTCAAGGCTTCGCTGACAAATCAAGTATAATGACAGCGTTCATCATAGCACCGTGCGTCAAACCAGCACTCAGCTCCAGGTATTTTCTCAATTTGTACTAACGTAGCCGGCATCTGGGCTGATTTTGTGGCACGCATGAAGTGAGGTCCCTAGCTAGGTATTCCCCTGCAATATATACTGGTATCACGGGGACGGGGCTGTCGGCACACCCACTCGGGGCGGAACAAAGCTAACTCCGAAATCGAACGTGTTTCATGCCACAGGAATACAAGAATATCAAAAGAGGTAATTAAAGTAGAGTACCCGGGTGAAAAGGCTCTTGGCTATGGTTCTCAGGGAGCAATCGAATAATCGTGCGAAAGGATTCCCATGTTCAATAAGCCGACAGGAATTCAATCTGTCGCCATGCATGCAGATCCAGCTAGCTAATCTCTTTTTTGGCAAGTTTCGCCGACACTCCACCCGCTAAGTTTCTTGGGTTAAAAGTGAGGCTAATATACTGGCAATGTGTAGACAATAAATAGAATTTGCCATCAAATTTCTCCTAAATATTATACATGGTATTACAAAATCGCTAAGTAAACAAGATCCGAAAGTCTATATTGTGCCCAATACCGAATAGGCCGTCATCACAACTCCCTTGTAAAAACTAGCGAGAGTAGGTTATTAAAAACAAAAACATTCATAATGTTTGGTAAACGATAAGGTGAAAATTTCGGCAGATGGTCCCTGGTTCACCAAACTAAAGCTGCCGACTGACGTGGTCAGAGGAATAAATTTTTAAAAAAAGAGGGACAAGAAAAAAGTTTGGGAGCGAACAGCTCATGCATATCGCATGTAAGGTGGTGGCGGCTCTACATGTTCATCTTGACGATAAGTAGGGCCATAGTATTCTTGCATTGGATATGGAGAAAATTGCTGCGGTTGAGGTGGTGATCCGTAAGAGGGTTGCTGCGCAGGTGGACCGAACGCTGAATGTGAGAGTTGCGGACCAGGGTGCGATTGGGAGTATGGCTGTGATGCCGGAGCTGGATGAGTCCAACCTAGGCATGGCTCTTGTCGGACGGGATAATGGTATTGTAATGGTACGGCACCGCTCGCGCTGGCATTCGCTATAGCGATTCCGCTGTATACTGCACCGGTGGAACTGCGCCGAATTTCTGTGTCCGACAAGGGGAAGGTGGTTCTAGCGGGCGATCTTCTTTCTACGCCCTGCTCAACTTCTTCTCGCGTGCGTCGTTGTGGGCTTCGCGATGTATCTCCTCCGCTACCGAATGAAGTGAACAGACTGCCAATTCCTCTAGGGCTCCTACTCCTGCTCCTATTAATTCCCTCCACGGGCTGTTCTGGCTCGTCGGAGAAATTGGTAATGCGTATTGCAGGCGACTCGTACGTAACGGACCTCGGTCGAGTCTGATTCTGTGGTTGGGATAGACGGCTACCGGAGTTTACGATGCGCTTCAGGTGGTCAAGTCTCGTGGTAAAAGCATGAAGAGAATCTCTCCATCGAGGGTGAACCGCGACAACGCTTGTGACCCAGTCTAACAATTCTGGACAGTTGTTGACGAATGCCCTGTTAAAGCTTGAATCGAAGACCTGAGCGGCTTCCACCCATGTAACAGCATTTGTTGAAAGGAAAAAGGTGATAAGTGACGAGACTAGATCAGAACCATCCTCTGTCGTAACATCACTAACTTTAAGCAAATGATCAACTAAATGCTTGGAACTATACTCAAGACAACGATACTTCGAGCGCAAATAGGTCTTTGCGCCTCCCTGCGAGTTGTGAAGGCTGGTGTGCTGGTAGTTTTCCGAAGTCAGAGACTCTTGGAAAGAAGATGAGGACATGTAGCGAACGCAGCTCAGCGCTAAGCGGGTAGGGCCATCGGTAAGCTGAAATTGGGGATTCTCTTCGATGCTTGTAAGAAGTATGTAATCTGCTAGGCGATGGTGGAAGAGCTCGAACTTTCCATTGAGTGTCGGAAACATGAGAAACTCGGTGCCAAATCGTAGCAAGAATCGCGATCTATCGACACGGCGGTGTTCGTAGTCAAGGAAAGAACCGTCGGAACCGAATAATCTGCCAAAGGGGAATGATCCAACCATCAGGGGTTCCATGCAAAAGATTGTCCATTCGAGAACTTCCAAAGTTAACCGGCGTTTAGATTCCGGCTTTTGCCAGATCTTCCAAAGTTCCTGCTTTACTAGAATTCTGATTTCCATCGGAATGGTTGTAATTGTTTCCCAAAATCTGCCTTGGGCTTGTGCGAGTTTTAAATCAGTTAGGAGAGCAGAGGCCCACAGAAAGTTGCCATCCGAAGCAGCGATGACCTTGGATATGGCTTCGCCAAATCTCTCTGACCGTCTATGAAAACCTTCAATCTTCGACATCTCATCTTCCACAAATATTCTCAAATCAGCGGAATAAACACCCTGCTGTGGCGTGAGTCGAATAACGGGGAATAGACCATCAGGGTCGAAGGCGTCCGGTCGCATCCGAGATGAGATTAGGATTCGAGTGGTCCCATCCGCGACGGTCGGAAGCCCTAGTATCGCCTCGAGAACTTCAGAGGGCTGTAGACATTCGTCGATACCATCTACTACGAGATAAGTCCGTCGGTTTTTCAACAGGTCCCCAAGAAACTCGACAGCTTGATCCATAGTCGGGATTTGGGCGGCATATTTAAGGTAGGTATTCCAGCCTTGGGGGGTTTCCCCGTTACGGACAGGGTATGATCGGAAGATCTGGAATGCGAGACTTTTGATGAAATCGATAGCCTGGGGAGCCGGGTTAAGTTTGTTGGCTCTTTTACCGAAGATATACGCAAATGAGAGCCTTTCGGTAAAGGCATGGGCCTCGACGGCTTGGAGAATTAGGGATGTCGCGACGCTTTTCCCGACTCCAGGTCTATCGCATAGCCATAAAACTGCAGAGTTCGATTCAATGGACCTAAGCCATCGTGTGAATTGGCCGTCAGTTGTAACTAGCCAGTCAAAAGTCCCTTCTGTTCTCGCCTTCTGTAGCTGAAGTCGTTCTAACTGAAAGTCTATCGGGTTTAACCATTGTTTCATGAGATCTACTAGAGTCAGTTTACCTAGCTCGAGATCTTTGCGGAAGATACATAGGGATGAGAAACTGACTTGGAAAATCAACTCCGCTAGGCACAAACAGATTCATAGTTGTTTCCGTTGGCATGGAAGTCTGACGGTGTATTGGAGAAAACCCTGCGAACGAACCACCTTGAGGAGGCGATATGGTAGGAGTCGGTGGATAAAATCCATTCGAGCTCCTTGGTCGCTCACCCCAAGACGCCTCCCATGTAGTGTCAATAGAGGCACTTCTTTCATGCCCGATACGATTTATATCTGAACTTGAGAATGAGTGTCGTCGCTCTGAGCCGAATGGTAGATATCCATGGGGCAAAATTATTGGCGTACCAGATTGAGGAGAAAGAGTGTCAGAGAAACTCATTCCGCGACTCCCTATTTTTGTTCACCATTAGTATTTTAATAGTTTTGTTTAAAAGTGCCGAAAAGCTCAAAGCCAACTCAAGCGGAATTTTTATTAATTTACAACGTTAGTTCGGGGAGGCATCAGCGTTTTAATATCCTTACCATGAGAAGAATGATGAGAAAGAAATGGTCTAGAACTTGGGCTTCTTGACGCTAACGGTGAAATCGGTGATATATTGTGATCCCGAAGATGCTGATAGGGATCCGTGGCTGAGGAGGGACTCGGCCCCCAAGTTGGTTGTCGAACAGCCATTTCTGTAGCAATGATATCCAGCACCGCCGACGACTGAATTGGGCAAAACTGGTCAAAATTTAAGAAAGCGGCAGTTCCCCTGATATATTTTTATAAATTTATGTACGGCGAGATAGTAAGACCCCAAAATTGGACTTTCATTAAATCTCGTATTACGAGACAGTCTTACTAAGGGTTGGTTATTGCGTCTGTAAACACCGTCGTCGATTTTCGATCCCAGGAAGCGGATGCAGCTTTGTGCCAAAGTGGAATCGAAAGGGAAATTTTGGCGCGAAGGTGTTTCATCTACTGTCTATTGTTCCTTTAGGGCCACATGCGGGGAAGTTGCTGGGTGTCGGATGTTTTGGGAATATTCGTTTGAATTTCCTGCCGGGCCACCGAAGGAAGAACAGTGGGAAGCTAGGAACACACTGGGCCAACAAGGCGAGATTCTAAAGATATAAATCAATATCTAAACACCAGGAGTGCCAGCCCAGAACCAGGGAGAGGTATGGGAGCCGACCAGAATCACGAGGGCGGTTCCGAGAATACAACATACCTGTCCAGTCCACAGAACCCCCTCTTCCAATACTTTAGTGGTTTAGTAGCGATCCCCGGCCGCGATAGATCGGCCGACAGCTTGTCCGTTTTTTCTGCGTTTCATCGAACGGCACTAAAACGAATAGGAGGCGAGCCCTAGCCTATGCCAAGCCAAAAGTTCTCGAGTCTAAACTCTTCCCTTTCGGTTGAAGTTGTCTAAAGAGAACTATCCCTCTCCCAGTATCCAGAAGGGTGCAATGCAGGATGGGATGTTCATGGAGGGTGCAATGCATGCAATTCACGCGCATTGGCACTGCATGGTTTGCTCGATTGGAAGAATCGTGGCTGATGTAGTTCCGCTTCGAATTTGGAATTCCATGCCGTTGGCGAGCATCGTGCTGCACTTTGCGCTGCGCCCTCGGAAAGAGGCCCTGGTCTCGTGCGCTCCCGCCAAACTTGCATGCTGCAAAACTGGGTCGCGGTTCGTGAGCCGACATATGCACCGAATTGCCTTTCTTCCCCTTCAGTTCATGCATTTCCGGGCACGGAATTCGACAAGTCGACACGTCCGTTACACCCAAGCTCGCCACACAGGCGAAACCCACGATGTCTTTGCCCGCGCTTCGGTGGTGGGAATGTCAAGGCTGAGCGATGGCTTGGCCCGCAAACACTTATCCACACCAAAGCCAAGAAGTCACGATGTGAGGGTTTGGTTCAGTGTCTACAGGGCTGAGCTTACCGGGCTGTTCACTCAACCTCGCGGACCAAAAATATATTTTAAATATTGCGGTCGGCGCTCAGGATAATAATATCCAAATTATACCTCTTCAGGAGGATCTTTCCAAACCTCGTCTCTGAAACATCTCATTTCACTAGCCTTCCTGATCCATCATATATGGACGTTTTTGTCGGCTCTCTCGAGATCCCGTTTCAATGTTCTCCGGTCAGCCCTAACGGCGGGCTGAGAGAACGCGGGTTCGAGAATATGACAGGTATGGCGGGATTACATCCGAACCCTGGCTAGAGACAGAGCACTCCGCCTCAGAATATGCTTGTCTGTGCAAAGTCAAGTTCAACTTGACGGCAATCATCACGTATATTCGCTATCTAATAGCCGCAAATACCCCCCCCGAAGAACATTCTATTTCAAGATGAGGCGGTATAATTATATAGGGCTAACGTTTACGTGCCAGCGTTTGCGACGTCTAGCATGCTGAGGCTTTTTCCCTTGATACAGCCACTGGGTAGGCCGGGGAACAGACTGGCCAACACATACCTGGACCCCAAAATTCTTTTTCCATCTTATGCATAGTTCATGAACCTAGGCAATATCGACGAGAAGGAGGGCTGATTAGAGAACGGGATCTTAGAGATTTGTCATCCAATGGCGTTCTAGTGATTTCTCAATTCGGTAAACTAGTATTTCTTTCGAACAAAGAGGCAATCAAGCAATCTAAGGTATGGCATCTCGAATTGGGGGGACGGATCCGTTACCCTAATGGATTTAAGGCCGCCCTAGATCTATAGAATGCAAATGCGTTCTCCTAGGCCCACCAGCAGAATATTCCCATCAGAGGTTAGTAAAGTCAGTATCGGTCGCCGGTCAAAGAAGAAAATAGAAATAAAGAAGATATTTTCTGAACGGATTCCTTACCCTAAAATACGTGTTAGAACGATCCGTATTAAAATATATCGAATGTTCTATTTTTCGATTGCCGTCATTGAGAAAGTAGAATGTCAATTGGTAACTAAGATAAGAAAATGTACGTTTAGAAACAACAAAACGCATAGAACCAAACTCCTCTAGAGTCAAACCTGCCCAGACCTTTTGGATTACGAGATAGAATTCATGGTGTTCTACTCGTTGCATGGTTGAGCCAGAATCTAGAACTCACCTGGATGGTGTAAGCGGTGGAACCCAGACCAAGGCAACCAACCCTAACGGCACGGGTGCGCCGGTCTCATGCAGCATTTGATGTCTCTGATTAGATTTCTAGTTCAGACAATTGCATTTATGACAAGAAATCAGTCCCTATTATTTCCGCTCGCTTCTGATGTCCTGGCCTATTCAAGCAATAAGTTACACCGAGATAGTATCAAGCTTCCGGACACATGCCAGACCAACACAAGCCTAGGGTCACAATTGCGATTGCGCCAAACGCAATATTCACTGCAGCTGGGAACTGGTGCTATTCCAGGGACGGAAATCCTCACCCTAAACGCCAGATTTTGGGGTTTTGCTCAAGCTGCATAAGTGCACCTGAATGATCGCGATATAGCCATAATTCGGTTTTTATATCCTAAGGCTTTCAATTGCCTTCATGGACTAGAAATATGTTTCAGATGGACTGCAGAAAAACCTTCATTGACATATTCTTAGATAAGATTGATTATGCCTAATGAACCGAAACCTGTGACCTATTGGCGGCGGGTTAGCGGATACCTTCAGGCCTGTTATCTGCCGCACCTTCCCAACACAACGATGCAGTTTTTCATGCGGGGTCTTAAATCCGCCAACATCGGATGAACTCGAGTGCGCAGGTGCAGGAGAGATTATCTCGTTCCTATCCGGGTCCGTTTACCCATTGGGCGAAAGTGCGAATGCCTTGGTTTTCGAGACCCAGCAAAGGCCACGCAAGAGGAACTTGGCTGACTGAGCATTGGCTTTCCATCTATCAAGCACCCATGCGCATGGCCATGACAAGAGGACAAGGGGTATGAGCTTCCAATATGAAAGTCACCGGCGGGTTGAGAGGTACTAGCTACTCACTTTAGAGAGTAGGTAGAATTCATTAAATACATGTAAGCCAATCGGCCGCACCCATGACGCATGCCACCCCACAATTTTCTCGCATAAGAACTCGGTAAAGGTGCATTGGACTTGACTACTCAAGAAGAATTCGAGAGCGAGGATGTCCGGCATGAAACGGTCGGCCCAACCAAGTACCAGTTCTGGGCTCTGGAGTCGACATCCGGCTTGAGACAAGCCGCGAAGGCTCCTCTTCTTCTTCCGTCTCTGCCACCGGAGCTCTGAGGAGGTTATCGCGGTACGAACCATTTGCCCTGGTAGCTTCGGACATAGCTTGCACGGCGAAGACCGTCGGTGGGACTTGGAAGCCTTCACTAGCTGCCGCTCGATCCTAAACCCGCCCGCAGAATTCAGCGTACAGTATCCTTCGGGGGTTACGACGCTGCTAGACTCGCCCTTGGGTTACGGTCAGGCATTGCTGGTGAGGTCGCAGGGGAAGAATCGTATGCAACTTACCTTTGCGGATAAGATGGGGTTTTCGACGTGGGGGAGGGCAGCAGGAGCGTGTACCACCGCAGCTATATAAATGAACCTCCTCCATCCGCCCCGCCTCAACCTTCTTTCAACCTCATCCCTCAGACAAACAACCTGAACTCCATCCCGATATCACTATATATCCAGCTTCACACTTTTATATCAGCTATAAATACCCTTTCTTGCAAAATGGTTACTGCTACTGGAAAGTGCCACTGCGGCGAGACTGAATGGGAAGTCACCCATAATGAACTTGTAAGCCCCACCCTTTGCCGTTTCAGCAGCCCTCAATTTCTCTGGCTAATATAGTACCGTTAGGTTCACATTCTCTGCCACTGCAATGCATGTAAGATTATCGGAGGCGGCGGATACTCCCTCAACATCATTGTTCCAATCGTACGTCCAGTAAACCACTCAGCAGTCGATAGGCTGCACTAGGACTTCTCGCTCTTTTAGCTAACATAGACCCACTGTATCCTACAGGCCGATTGTAAACTCACCAAGGGAACCCTAAAGAGTTACACTTACAAGGGTGACTCTGGCAACGACACCATTTGCTACTATTGCCCAAATTGCACCTCGCACCCATGGCACCACCAGGTTCGTCAATCACGTTATTCGTGCACTACTCCCGCCTATGCTAACCGGTCCTTTCGGGTAAATAGAAAGTCCACGGTGAAAATTACGTCGTTCGTACTGCCCTCCTCGACGGTTCAAAGGACTTCAAGGTCGCCGCTGAGGTCTACGCGAAGGATCGATATACTTGGCAACCACAGGTTGCCGCTGCTTCTTTCGAAACCGGCCCTCCCTCCTAAATACATTTCTCATCTCACTTCTGAGCTCGGGATTCAGTGCTGCATGCCGAATCTCCTCTCATATATCTAATAACTACCCTTCTCCGGATGGATTTGAAAGCTCAAAAGTTGAGCAAGAGGACTAACGGGTTCTTTCTATAATGTTAATACGATGGGATATTTGCACGAAACTATAGCTATAACTATCGGACTCGTGCCAATTGCCACCCAAAAAGAAAACTAGATTTGCACAACAGTGCATATACTTCAATAAAAGCCAATTCCATCTCTTCTGGGCCCTGGAAGATATTTTCTCTTACATAAATCTCCTTGTTGACAAGCTATCACTAATATCTCTCATACACGTGCATATTATAAAGAATGGATGTCACCGATGAAATGACATCAACGGAAATGTGAGATGAATAAGTATACAATATAAATATTTACAATTATTAACGTCGACTTCGCTTCCATGACGGTAAGTATCGACGACCAGGGTATACACACAGACTAAAATACACCATCAAGCCCAATAACAAATATATCACAAAAACGCCGCAATAGCTTAAGAATGAGCACTACATTCTCGGCTTATTACCGGGCCGAGCCGGTCCCAACCTATCTCTTTGGGTCAACCTCCTCACCGGCGTCACTATAGCCGCAGGGTTCTCAACCGGAGTAGCCGACTTCTTCTCCTTCCGATGTTTTGAGGAAACACATTGAGAATACCACAAGTTTTGCGATTGGCAAACCCCAGCGCCAGCACATGTAGTTGGACCCGTCCAGTCAAGCCCACCGCACTGGCCCCACATAGTCTGCGGACCAGTATACTCAGGGCTATTAGCTACGACCGTCAACGGCCGCGCGTTATTTCCACTGCAGGTGGGCGCATCACCAGGTGTGTACACGTATGGCGCTGGATAGCATAGGCTCTCAGGTGTTTCCTGATAATGTGGGTCCGGTCTTGAGGGTGCGCACATGGCGTACTGGCCTGGAGCCTCGTAACCATCTAATGTCTTGGTCCAGCAGGAGTAACCCGCATTGCATGCCTTGGGACTATTGAGAAGATCCCAGCAGATACCGCCACACTGGTGATAGTTCCCCGTGTTCTGGGTCAGTGTGGTCGCGCACCCCCAGTAGCGAGTTGCTGGAGGGCACTCAGTTGAGTAAGATGCAGTGGGAAGACATTGGCTGTACCAGAAGTTACGGCAAGCGCAACCGAATCCCTGAGGGCACATTGTTGCCGTTGTCCAAGCTGCAAACAGAATAGAATTAGCAAATCAAGTTTCTGGTTTGTATCGAGTTTGGCTGGGTTTAATCTTACCGCTTCCTGCGATAACTGAAGATTCTGTAAATCCACCGCACTGTCCGTATGCAGATGCGACATCTGTAATTGTTGTCGTCCATCTTACGGTACAGGTATCATATGAAGTTCCAGGATCAAACTGGTCGCACGCCGCAGGAGCCGTCGTGGTAACGCATTTGCTCCCACCAGGCTGGCATTGGCACCTGAATCCCACAGGGCAGATTGCGGTAGTCACCGCGCCGTTACTCGTGTACGAAAAGCCGCACGACGAGCCCGGTAGCGCGGCCCAAGTGGGAAGAGTGGCATAGAGGTAAGTGGTAGCAGTGGGATCGCTCCCACCGACAGGACCATCACGCTTTACCAGCTCATTGTTGAGAAGCTCCCAGTCTGGAGATCTCTTGAAGACGTCGAAGCCGTCTCGCTTCCTTCTACCGCATATTTGGCCAGCCCAGACTGGACATGCGAGCAGCCGGGCTTCTACAGCTACCACACTGATGAGGATGGTCAAGTATACGAGGATGCTCTTCATCTTTAATATGTTATAAAAAGGAATAGATTTGGCTCATCCGGTTAAGTAGGGAAAAGATAAGGAGGATATCTCAGATATCTAGAGAATGTGGGAGAGCTAGAGGCGGGCGACGAGCTTCAAGAGAATCCAAGAACGACTAATATGATGTGCTAGTAAGCTTCTTTATAAATCTGGGCAGTAGGACAAGAAAGCCTGGTACGGATCGTCTCGCGGCATTGTCCGAAAAAAGGATGATACGCAAGGAGTAGACATCTTCCGGGCTTAGCGATCTGCTCGGTACTTCTTACCTCCAACATGCGAACCCAGGTAGGGGTCCCAGACATGCCTAGCTTAGCGGGCTAGCCGGTGTGCACGAGAACCATGTTTATGTCATGATGCCTACTCTCGCAAAGAAGCTTTCACACTCGAGCCGTCTCATCGGCCAACAGACAAGAAACGTGGGCTGGCAGGCATTCCATGTTTGCGTAACGCCACGTCGCAAATTACCGACTGATTGCGACGTACATTTGACAGTGGCCAGAAGGGGAGTCTGGGGCAGTACTTATCAGATTTAATTACGCTTGAGTTTCGTTAGAGATAGACCCTTTTTCTCGCCTTGATTTATTATTAGACTTGAGAAAAGAGGAGGGGCTAGATTGCTAGTCTGCATATTTCAGGTTCGCAAGGTGGCTGGGAGCAACCATGGAATTTTGGTAGATATTAATTGCAGATGCCGCAACCTATGCAACTGTGGGGTGCAACTGTGGGGTAAATGCATACCTGCAAATCTTCCCCTGCGTCGCATCGTATCTCGGAAGAGGTATCAGAGGCCACCGATAGGTACTGTCGACTACATTCAATTCCCGGTTTTTCACCTAGCTTAAGGGTCGATCGTATGAGTAATGTTAAGAGGGGGAAATCTTGGAACGGGGAGGTGGGGGCTATAGTTGCCTTGTGGTATTTTGCATGACGGTGCGTTGAGGGGACGATATGGAAGCGCTGGTAATGGCAAACTAAATCTAATAGTAAACTAATGCCTTTCTACAGGGTGATTGATAGGGATATCAGGAGTTCGATATCTTGGTGATCATTGCCGGATTCTGGTCAAAACCAAGAGAAACATATGTCTAGCGTGGTTGTGAAAAGGTAAAGCGACGGGCTGAAACTAAAACCTGCAGAAGCTCATTTCGATAGAGAATCGAGGGTACCTCGTGTTACAGAGACATCTTTCGTTTCGCTTCGATTCTGGCATTTTGACGGCGAGGAAAACATGGCACTGAGGCTTTCGCTTCGTGCCGGTGGAGCCCTGGCCATCAGAGACATTTACATGTCAAGAACCCAGAACCAGGGCAGATGGCTTAGCGTCATGCAGATATGGCGATCTCAGGGCCAAGGCGCTCGCATTTTTAGAACACGAGGCCTCTTCTCGTGTGATTTGAGGAGAAGCAAATCTTGATGCCTTCGCGAAAATGAGACGCACCGGGGTGGAGTGCTTGTCCAAAGGAGGCACCGACAGACGTCAAGCCGTGCCTGCCAACATGTGTTGCAGAACGAGGTGCACATCGAACTTCCCGAATTGGGCATTCCCGCGAGAGCTTGCTACCGGATCTCCCTATCGATAGTTCATTGTCAACCGTGCGACGACAAGCTGCAGGTTTTAAAAGGCGACCAAAGGGATTGGAGCCCCATGGAGCCGTTTTAAGTTAGATCCATGCCTTTCGGACCTGACATTTCTCAATTGATAGGTTCGCAAATTGCGACTAGTTGTGGGAATGTATCGCGATATCAAGGCCAGGTGCCGACACACATCCCGTGTGTGCGTCGGTGCATCGGCGGACTAACGAGGTACGAGGGATTGCCTGGGACCATGGGCGCTTAATCGTTTCATATCGTCATTTCTTCAGATCTCCCAACCTTTCCAGTATATTCCACAAGTGGAGCGTAGAGTGAGATGAAGTCGACTAGTCTGTCTGCACACATGTACGTCTAGCCCTACGATTAATTAATTGAAGGTGAAAAAAAAATATCTTCACCTGCGCAATCATGCAGAATCAAGCTTTGATCAATCACACCTGGCTCCACCGTCAAGTGATTAATTTCTTGTCTCATATCAATCGATATCAAATTTTATATCATAAATTTGCAGACTGCGGTTCCACCCGGTATCTATACCATGTCAACCTATTTAGTTATCTTGATAGTGATGCATGGCGGCGCGGCGGCGCAACTTGCGATGCTCCACCAATTAAAATTTCCTTGATTCTCTAACAGATAGAGCTACATGGTGCCCCGCCGTTGATGATCGAACCCCCTCCCCACCCTGTTCCTTGCCCAATTAGGGGACCCGAAGGACCATCAATCCGACGCCTTGGAGGTATGCGCATGAACGGTATATATCCTCGCCTTTTCCAATCCTTCCGGCTAGGAGAACCGGGTCGCATGATTTTTAACCGCTCGATATCATCTTCTCCTCCACTTTCTAATATCCCACTATTGTGGTATCTTTTGCATTTTGTCAAGATTAAGCCCATAGCTGCATTAGCTCACTGCTCAAGATGGCAACCAATCTCACAGAAGATGACATCTACTTCATCACGCTGAGTTGCTATTACTGGGGCTCCTCTTCAAAATTCTTTCGGAACCAAGTCAGCAGTGAAGCTATCAAGGCCTGGGCGCAGGTATACGTCGACTACCCATGGATTGACGACGACCAGCTAGCCCAGTACTTCGGCTGGGACAACAAGACGTATGAGTTGATGGCTTCGCAGTTTACGCCGTTCAATGAAACAGCCGAGTATGCAGTTGAGCTGCTACCGTTGGCACCGCATCCAAGAGCTACCGGGTCGATATTGCCGCTCTTTGTGGTTTTCACGATCCTGAGCACTGTGGTAATCGCTTTGAGGTTGTGGTCGAGATTCTCATTGCTCGGAAGGATACAGGCATTCGATTGGGTGGCCTTATTGTCATATGTAAGTTGTTCGAGGAGGTATTCGATAGCGCAATCGACATCTAGCTGACTAGATCTCGCGTTTGTAGTTCCTGATAGTTGCATGGGGTGCGTACGGTGTACACGCCAGTATGGTCGGGGGCGATATGGCGAGTTGGTGTGACCGTTCATACAACCAAATTAAACAGCAGTCTATCGTAGGTGTTCAATTCTACGCAAATTCCATAAAAAAACAAAGTGGCCGCTAACCTTCTGCGTTTTCAATGCCCTTAGGCCTACAATATTGGTATGACAACATACCCAATTGTGGTGCTCTCCATAAAGATTGCCCTCCTCATATTCTACTATCAACTCTCCACCTGGCGCTCTCTTCGTGCCGCTGTTGCGATAACTGCTTTCATTTCCATCGGGAATGCAATTGGTGGTTTCTTCGCCTTCCTGTTCCAATGTAATAGAGTGAACTTCTGGGACTACGAATTCGACATGACTCTCGAATGCAAAGTGAACACTTTGAACGCCATCCTTGGTACCGGTGTCGTAAACATCATTACAGATGCTTTGGTCTGGGTGCTTCCGATGCCACTGGTTTGGAAATTGCAACTATACCCTCGAGAGAGGATTATTGCCATCTTCACATTCGGGCTTGGTGGAATGTAAGCTCCTTGGCCTCACCATCTCCACCTCGTAGTGTGGGGGCGCTGACATATTGGTAATCCGTAACAGAGCTTGTATCGCTGCCGCTATCCGCTTGAAGGCAGTGCAGGACTCCATTAGATTTGGTATCAATGGCAAGGATTCCGTCCTCCCAATCATTGCCTGGGGCATGTAAGTTTTTCCAAGACCCCGCACTCTATCTCCATGCAAATGGCTGACAAATTTCGTGCTTATAGTATCGAATTAAACCTCGCTTTGATCTGCAGCAGCGCCCCCGCTCTTCGAGCTCTGATTATGAAGCATGTGCCCAAACTTCTATCATACGGAAGCAGCACGGGTGATATCAGATCTATCTTCAAGAGGACGGGTGGCAATAGCGGGGCATCGGCTGCGAGTAGAGTACACATTAAGAACAATGGTGCCAAAGCTGGTAGGCCACAGGTGGTACCAGGTTACAGCAACGACATGTCGACAGCGTCGATACGTATTGGGTATATAGAGGACGAGAAGGAGGGCTCTCCTACTTCCATGACCACTGAGGTTGAGTTGCCGATCCAAAGGCCGCAAAGTCCAAAGGTGGTGGCATTCGTTTAGGGATTTACCTTCGAAAAGTGAGGTCCTAGGTTGGCACTCGTCGCTTCACCGAGTATTTTCCTTCTGATGATTCGTAATGCATAATATTTTTTTTACTGTGGGGTCTTTGGTCTGTTTTTCTTGGGATACGGAGTTTTCGGTGCTTGGATTCGGGTTTGCCGTTTTTTCACATAGGTAATCTGATATCAACTTTTGGTAGCCGTTTTTGATATTGTTTTCGGGTGTTTCAATTTATCCTTCTTCAACATCTATATTATGTTAGTCGGTTGATATTTCTTCTGTGAGATGCGATATTCGTATCCTTGTCGCCCTGTTGTAGTTTCTGAACGCTAGCTCTGGGAAGTGGCGAAAGGCCACTGGGTACTACACATCCGCATCTTCGGGTTACGATTGGAAGTTGTAAAACGCGTAGGTAATTTGTAATCTGCCTCTGAGCGGAATACTCTCCGTAAGAAAATATCAGAGGATGAACCGAGTTCGAAGGTGAATTTCGTGAATTCATAGCTGTCTCCAGGTTTTGTTGTTTGGAGTTCAACTTCCTCGCATCGGCTGTGCCGGCCGCGGCCGATTCATAAAGTCTTGGCCATAGATCTTACCTAAGTCGGAGCTAGACCTCTAAACCCGCATCAGTCAGCGAATGCCGAAAAGCGCGACCGAGACCACCCTCCTTCGGGTGAAGCCGCGTGAAACCAGGTCCCACAAGGGAACCAATTAACCAATTTATCCTACGCGTTCGAGTACCTGAAGCTTGCAGCCTCATACTTCCAACACTTCGATATCGTCACTTCGTATTCGATCGCATCCGGGTCTTTTCACTCATGCATGCACGTAGTAAATACCGAAGAATACAGGGAAACCTTGGCAGGTTTTTTAGTTCCCCTTCCAATCGGCCGAATACTATCAATTAGTATTCAGCTCAGAGGAGCTCTAATAATCCTCCTGCTTTCGAAGCCACTGGGTTGAATTTTGGGTGCCCCGCAATTAAAATCTCACCTTCGCTCGAGATAGGAAACCTAGGAGGACTATTTTCAGTTTTACGCGTAGACATGCCTCCCTTGACACAAGAAAAAGGGCACACAGATCGAAAAGTATCGTTATTTACAGTGTGAAATCGTGAAAAATTGATTTGGAGCTAGACGGATTCATGCATGGTGGGGTTCGAACATGCACCTGAACTAGGACCGATGAGTCCCGAGAGCTAATGCAGAGGGTGTTCTAAGCCGCTTTTAAAACAGAGGTTTAAGCGATATCGATAAAATCGAGGTATTAGAGGCTACGTTGCACAGGAAGAGTTCCTTGAACGGGAGATACTTAAGTAAGCGGGGCATGGGCGGTGTCAGAGAGTTCCGTGTTTATGAGTAATCTGGAGAACAAAACTTGCTGTGATAACTACAAGAAAACCGAACTTGTTGGATCGTAGATGCAGAGTTGGAATCGCATGCGTACACTAGGCGGCAATAGCAGCTGTTCAATCAGTGCCCCACACGGAGAGTTTGGAATCATTCTCGGTCGTAAATCTCCTGATTCCCATTGTAACCTCGCCGGTCACGACTTAGAGATATGGAACTGAGCCCATATGAAGATCCCAAAATATCAAGTATAAACACTGAATCGCTCGATCACCTTTCGTATTTTGACATCATCAGGAGCCATGTCGATTGCATGGCTCGTTTTTTTCATGTGCCGGAGAGCCCGGAGATCCTGATTCTCTCTTGCAGTGTTCCACCTGGTCCAAGTATATTCCAACAACGGTACAAATCCAAAGCGTCTACATCCCAAGCCAGGGACGTCGGGACACCAATCAGATCCCATTAGTAATTCCGAGCCTCTAGAGATCGAGACGCAGAGTTTTGGCGAGCCGTTATTCTGCCCCATTCGGCCTAGTCCAGGCAAATGTTAAAGAAAAAGGACGATACTAGGTTAAAACTTTTCTGCTCTTCCCTGCACATACAGACTGGCAGCGCGGTGTTGAAGGATGCGGCCCAAGGAGTTTAGTTCTGGTTGGTCGGTTGGTCAGGACAGGCGGCCGACCCGCGCCGGAAATAAGATAAGCCCATGCAACTTCAAAGCATGCATGCCAGCAAAGGCCAGGGCCATGTCCGATCTCTTATGACATCAACGGAAGTTGACTACGTTAGCGTCTGTTTGCGGCGGGGCAGGTTCAAAATTCTACTCGGAAAAAAGAAACCGAGAGAGTGAGAGGGAGAAAAAATTAAGCTCATGCCTCGAAAATGCTAGCTGGGTACGGACGGCGGTACACCTGGAAAGCTTAGGAATGAAGGATAAGAGGCCTGGAGGGGAGCTGCGGGGTTCTCGTTCTCGTCGACGCGTGTGTATAAATAAGCCATTGAACCGCCCGTGAGATTGAATCTTCTTTCTCCCTCTTATCATAATTATTATCATCATCATCGGCTTCGTCTCCTAATCAAAAGTTGCTGTAGATATCTTGCCCAGAGATCCAGTTAGCTATCTATCCCAATCTGGAAATACAACCTCGCCCAACACATCCAACCAGACTCTGCCAAAATGTCCGGACTTCCAAGCACATACAAGGCCGCCGTCGTCGAGAAGGTCGGTGTTAGCGAGGCCTACGGTGCCAAACCTGAGGATAAAGTTCCGGTCAAATTCACCCTCACAGATTTGCCGCTCCAGCTGCCGAAGCACGGCCAGGTCCTCGTCAAGGTCATTGCCTCTGGTATCTGTGGTTCTGATGTTCACGTCTTAAACGGACAAGTCGGAAGCAAATTGTAATTCCAATTTCCTTGCCAGAAAGACAAAAGTATGTAATTATTCGGGAAAATACTAACGTGTCTACCCGGAATGTAGTCCACACGTTGCCGGTCACGAAATCATCGGTGAAATTGCCGCCATCCCAGAAACCGAAGACCACTGGAAGGTCGGTACCAGAGTAGGTGGCGGCTGGCACGGTGGCCACTGCTTTTTCTGCAAGTACTGCAAGCGCGGTACATTCCAGCTCTGTGAGAGCCAAGCGGTCAATGGTGTTACCATGTGGGGTGGTCGTAAGTGATCTCCTCCAATTGGCGATGTTAGAGACTCCACAAAAGTATTTGAGTGCTGATTGAATTTCTCAAAAAAAATTAGTCGCTCAATACGTCCTCCTCAGACGTGAAGCCGTCGTCCTAGTCCCCGAAGATGTCGACCCAGCCTCATACGCTCCAATGCTCTGCGCCGGTGTCACAGTCTTCAACTCGCTTCGCAACATGAAGATCCCTCACGGCGCTGTCGTCGCCGTTGCAGGTGTCGGTGGTCTCGGCCATCTCGCTGTTCAGTACGCCAGGAATATGGGCTACAGAGTCGTCGCCATTGGCCGTGATCCCGCCAAGAGAGAAGAGGCACTATCCTTCGGTGCCATGTCATACATCGACAGAAGCCAAGATGCAGTCGCGGAGTTGAACAAGCTCGGCGGCGCGGACTGTATCCTCGTCACTGCCAACAGCGCAGCGTTGATGACCCAGCTGCAGAAGGCCTTGGTTCGCGGCGGTACCTTCTTGACTATCGCCAGTAAGCAAAATGACTCCGTAACTGAAATTTGACAATGTTTAAATACTAACTCAATGACCCTCTCTCCTAGTTGTCGGCCCAGCTCAATTCGACACAACCCCCATGGTCGTCCAGCAGCAAAACATCAGAGGCTGGCCCTGCGGCACAGCCATCGACTCGGAAGAAGCCATCGACTTTGCCAAGAACTTTGGCGTCAAATGCGTCGTCCAGAAGTTCCCGTTGGAGAAGATCCAGGAAGCCTACGATATCGTCGACGCCGGAAAGGTCAGATACAGAAGCGTCATTACCTTCTAATCTAATCACAAAAAAGCGGTGAGAGTGAGAGAGGGATAGGAAAGGCAAGGAAGGCGGGGGTGGGACTTCATTCACAGGGTGGAGGAATAGTTCTTTTCTAATGACGATGATGACTATATATTTTAACAAGCGTGTAACCGGTCCCGGGGTGCGGATGGCTTCGGATATACTCTGCTGTACCTAAAAATTACTAATCACTTGATCTGGAAAGATCAGACTTTTCTCATATACAATCTTACTACAATGATCGTTTTGCCGTGCATCTACGAATATCTACTAGTACTACGTCATGTACTCCTGCTTTGTGGAAGGATAATGTGGCGGTCAAAAAAAACGGACTATTTCCGCGATGTATTACACCGTCTGAAGTAAAATTTATATACAGAAGAATGTTAAAGAAAGCAGACAAAAAAGGTCGAGGAAGGAAAGTCGATAACCTTTCAATTCAGAACGCCCCTCACACTCCATATTTCCATAGTAAACTGTGATCAGGTCAATGTGACAGAAAAGCAAAAAGTAGTAGTAGTAGTAGTAGTAGTAGTAAAAGAAAAGAAAGAAGAGTAAGGAGGGAGGAAAGATATTTTTTCAACCGTTAGATGTTTTGCAAGATATTGCGTTCGTGTGGTAAAAAACAGACAAAAAAGGCCCAGTAAAAAAACGGTGCAGGAAAATAAAATGATAAAAAATGGATAAATAAAACAGAGCGGAAAGGCAGTAAAGAGTAAGCAGAAAATTCATAGATGGCCGTTAATAGTGGAGTTTATTTTTGTCATGTTGGGTATGTTGAGATGGGTAATAGCAGCATCAGTGCAATCCCGCCCAGAAAAGAAAAGAAAGGAAAAAGAATTATGTCGAACTCTCGTCCGAAATCAGAAAAGGTCATTGCAGATCAGGCAGAAAAAAACGATGAAAAACAGCAGCCGATGCAAAGCAAAACCAAACGGTAAAAGGAGGAAAGAAATAATCCAGATGTTAAGACAAGAACACGAATTAAGAGTCGCACCAGAAAAAAAATTATGAGATTTCCAAAATCCAATTGAAGCAACTTTTGGGCCAATCTGATGCCCTATATATTACAGTAGGTCGGTGGGTTCGTAAGTCGATGAAAATGTACGGTAGATGATCGGAGTATCAGGAATCATAATGAACCGAAAAAAGATCCGATATTTCGAAAAGGGAAAAAGTCGTTGCGGACGGGACGTTGTTGCTGTTGTCCCAAGTAGATAGAGCAGATATGTTTTTTTTTTGTTGGTTTTTTGGTACTCTCGTTTTTTCGTATAAAATTGCAGATTCGTCGCGACATATTTACCGGATCCTCATGCGAACGGCCTTGAATTTCGCATCCAAACCACCACAGCTTGGGCAGGTACCATGGGCTTCGTCGCCATCAGCGTACCCATCGCTCCCCTTCCTCACACAGCTTCGACACAATCCCGCAATGCACTCGGAACAGGCCATGGCTTCACCCATGGCAGTCAACAAGCCGCATCCACTGCACTCCACTTTCGGAGTATATGTAATGGTAATCTGAGGGCTATAGGGACCACCCGCCTTATTCAGGTTATTCAAACTACCCAAATGTGCGCCATTGGTGAAATCCAAGTCCATTTTGTTCGGGTTGAGCATACCCGTGGACGCCCTGGGGGACACTGACCTGCTAAAGTTCGGGATTTGCATTTTCTCAAATGTTCCCGAGTCCGGTGGCGTATCCCTGCGATCAGACATTGGCGGTGTGATGTTGGTCGTCCGCACCCGGTGTTCGAGGTCAGCCATTGAGCGTGACTTGGTCAAGGTGTTTCCACCGAAACCGTAGGCCGCTGGAGGAGGCTGATTCAAGAACTCGGGAGCTTGCGAGGCCACAAAGACGAGCTCGTCCCAACGGGTTCGAGCCTCATCGTCACCGCTGACGGTGGAAGACGAGGGTCGGGCCAAGTCGTCATGCTCGAGTGTGCGGTCCGGGTCGGATTCGTTCCCGGTAGCGCTGCTCGGTTCGTAAGACATGGGAGTATGTTGTCGGGAGAGGTGGGGGGAGGTCATCATTTGCGGAAGGCGCTTGCGTTGGCGGGAGGGTGGATGCGGGATATGCAACGGTTCGAGACCTTGCATGGTAGAAACCGAGGAAGGGTGGAAGGTATGGTGTCGACGGGTATTATCGATTGAGGAGTTGTTCTTACGCTTCCTGGGCATCGATTGCATGGGCTTGGGGAGAGAGGGCTGGTGCAGAATGAATGAAGGGTTAGATTTAGGTATGCTGTTGGTGGATGAGTAGAGAGTCTGTGAGCTTGCCTGTGAAACATCGCTTCCAAAACTCGAGTACGCCGTGGCACTTCTGCTCATGCTCATCGAGTTTAAGGAAGTGTTCGTGCTCGAATGGTCGGCATCCGAATTAGTGGATGGTGGAGTGAGGTCTTCGACTCGAGTTTCATAGCTGTCTTCATATCCTGCAAAAATTAAAATTTGGCACGGGTTAGCATGTTAAACTCAGATAAAGCAAAATATAAGCTTTTCTTTTATAGATCTCTTAAGCAAAAAATCAAAGGAATTGAATATGTGCTTACTCCAGCCGGTGCTCTTGGCCCGTTCTTCTCCGCCTCCAACCTGGAGGCCTCTGCCTCTCATGCTAGGGCTGGGTGGGCCTCCCAATGCTGCACTAGTTAAGGACGGTAGACCGTTCGGTGTGCTAGTGTTCGCAGCAGCGTTCCTGATCATTCTCTCAAAACTGTCCTTGGTAGCGGATAGCCGGGGAACATAGTCGTCGGGATGTGCACGACGAATGTGCTCTTGCATCGATCTATATCTTCGTTCCTAAAAAAACAACCGCAGAAACGATTAGTCATCTGGACGAGGGGAGACGAGTTTTCATTCAAAAAAAAAAAAAAAGGAAAGGAAAGCGGGTTCGCTTACTCCAGTGCACTTTTTGAGACACCTGCGACCGTCGGGTCGAATGAGCGGACAAATAACCTCGCCGTCCGGGTCTACGGGACCGCCTGCGACATGGGGTTCCGCGGAAGTCGTCCTGGACATCATCTTGGCGGTTTCGATATTCATTCACAGAGGTAGCTTTCTGAGATATCCCGAGCTACTGTCGAAGGTCCGAAGGAGAGAGAGAAGGAGCTTCTCTGGGTTCGGAATCGATGGGGGTGGTTGGAGCGGGAGCGGCTGAGCTAAGCTCGAGAAGCGGCAGGGGCAGGATGTGTTGTCGGTGACGGGAACATGGAATGCTGGGCTGCTTGTTCACTTGCTGCTGCTGCTTCGTGGAGCTGGTTGGGCGCTGCAGGCGGAGGATACAATTCGACTCCGATTAGGTCTCCCTTTCGGGTATATATTCGACCCCGACGATAGCGAAGATGGCTCGATGTGTATCTGTCGGCGAGGAGGCAACGGTTGACCGGGCAGGTTGTGTTGCGGACGTCGTCGGCCGGCGTTGTCGGCGTTGTCGTCGTCGTTGGCGCTGTTGTTGCGGAGGGAGGAGAGGGCGAAGGGGAGGTGAAGGTGGGAAGAGATGGGCAGCAGGCAGGACGGGCGGCGGGTTGGGTTGGGTTGAGGGATGGGCGGATTGGCCCTGGCTGTGTTGCGGAGTGCGGTCTGTTGCTATGCTGGTCTGAGACCCGAGCAATGTGCACAAACAATGCAGCTTCTCCTTCCCCTCCTCGCTGCAAAAGACCACAAATGCCAGAAAGAAGCAGGTACGAAGCCGCCGGCCAGACAATTAATAACGGCGGGTAATAATACGATAGATAGAGCTGGCGGGTGAGCTGGCTCGGGGGTCGCGGAGCTGGAGTGAGGGCACCGCAGTCCAGGACAAGCAAAGGATATCTTGCAGGTCCAACAAAAAAGGAAAGCAAAGAGGCACCGATACCAGATACTAGATACCAGACGGGTGCGGACAAGCAAGCAGGCAAGCAAGCAAGATACGAGATTAAAGGCAGAAGAAGCTTCAAGGAAATATAGTTAGAAAGGACACCAAGGCCAGATGCGCAAGGGCTGAACAGCTATCCTGGATCCCACTTTTCTTCGGAGAAATAACAGCCACACCGTATATCTTCCAAAATGCTTTGCAGAGATTGAGAGGGAGCAGCAGAAAACGAGAGAGGGAGCAGGGTGAGGAAAAGAAATAAGAAAAAAGGAGGACGCCCTAAATTGCTGCTACCGTTGCTGATGCTGCTAAAGCTGCTGCTGCTGGGGACTAAAATATCGGGCCCGGTTCCAAAGCTGCTTGCCGTCGCGACAGCTCCTAGTTATTTACCGCTACTGCTGCTGCTGCTGACTAGCTGTCGAGGCGGATGAATGGGAAGCTCACTTTGCTGGGGCCTCGGAAAGTCGGTAGCGCAAACAAGAAGAAAAAAAACAGCTGCTGTTGCTGCGGGAATTGAATTCGAGCAAAAAACGAACGAAATATGGCCTTTGCCTCCAAATAATGCCGCCTATGTATTTGATCGGTTTCTCTGAACAACTGTCTTCTCCTGTGGAAAACCCTTTGGAATTTTCAAAGGTCCAAAGTTAAGTTGTGCGTTTGAGCTGAGGGGGAGAAACGAGGTGAGGAAAGAATTCGAGAGAGGAAAAAGAGAGAGATCAAGGGACCCGCGGAATGAGGTTAAAGTTGGGCTCAAGCAAAGCTTCGAGCTATTCTGCACGTAATCACAGAGAGGGGTGACTGACAGAAGGTCGATGCGTGTGAATTGCTTAGAAGGAAAAGAATAAGAAAAAGATACAATTTCTATCCACAGAAAAACTTCGCCAATCTTTTTTTTTCTACTGGAGAGAAAAAAATTTGGAGGTACACTGTACAAGGGTCGAAGGTTGTGAGGGCCTGCAAAAGTCCGGTACCTGTAACTTAACCCGGAAAACCTAAAAGGGAGCAGAACATTTTCAACTAAACAGAATAGCTCGAATTCGTCCTGTAACCGAACCTTACCTCAAACAGGCAGAAAGCGATCAAGGTCTCAGCTTGTTTGCGAGGACGCTACCCCAAAGACGGGAAAGGCCCACCACCACCGAAGCTTCGAATTATTCAGAATTTCGCAAAGATTAGGAGCTGGCTCCGGAGAGCTACATTTAGCTGCACCTGTAATGTCTTCTGCTGCTTCATGTGGCGGAATGGGGCGATCCAGGAGCAGACAGGCAGCAAGAAATATTTGGGTAGCAATCATGCACATGCAAGAAGTGCAACAGAAGCAGCTCTCCTTTCTGGTCTGGGTTTTCGCTCGACCGTCTCTCCCTTCGCTCTTATTGGTATTATTATTAGCAGCTAAGTAGTTAAGTACTTAATAACGTGCTGCAACAGCGGTGGGTTCTTCTGTTTTTTTTTTTTCTTTTCATGGTTTGTATCATGCGCTGCACCATCCATTTTAGCTCTTGCTCCAACAGAAGTCAGGGAGAAGAAAAAAATCCATTCGATGTTGCGACCGGGCGGACCATGCAATGGAAATGGAGGCGGGCGATCGAATAGAATAAAAACGCTTGAAGCATTGAGCGGAGCGGAATATTACTTGAGGAACTAAGCCCAGGCGCATTATTAGAGAGACCATCGCCCTCGCTGATTTTCGACGCTCCGAACCAACCTCCCCATATTTTTTCGGACGAGGAAGCTTTAATCGCGATCGAAGCTTTGAAGTGAACTGCTCGATCGGGTAGTGGGTAGCTCATCAGTCGAGGTACAAGTGCCTGTCGCTCCTCAACCGTACTCCTCTTCCTCCCTCTTTTTTTTTTTTTTTTTTTTAACGTGAGGTAATTGTTTCTCCCTTCAATTTCTCGTT
This sequence comes from Dactylellina haptotyla, assembly GCA_031310005.1. Classification (NCBI taxonomy): domain Eukaryota; kingdom Fungi; phylum Ascomycota; class Orbiliomycetes; order Orbiliales; family Orbiliaceae; genus Dactylellina; species Dactylellina haptotyla. The sequence continues at coordinate 535,937 of CM062380.1, read as the reverse complement.
CGCAAAGGCGCCGTTCCCTTAGAAATTAGAAACTGTATTCTGCCTTCTAATATCATGAGACGCCGGTTAGCTAGCTACCGCGTCTTTTGAGCAGGAAAATGGAGAAAAGAAAATGAGCGCCGAAGAAGAAGAAAACGCCAGAGATGCTCATGACAAGGTCCTTCCATGCACTGTCACTAGGCAAGACGGCAGGGGTAAGTGGCAACCAAAGGGCTCTCCTTTGTGTCAGATTTCTCGAGCCCTGGGAAAGGGATCCATAATAGACATGTAGCTTCCTTCAAGCAGCGGGAAAATCCTTGCAGGGAGCGACACTAGCTCGCAAAAACCCTCTGCTTCGTCTGGTTCTTTTTCGAACCGATGGTAATTTCGTCGATTTCTTCGGCATCAAATTTTTATGGGGATCTGTTGTTTTTTTTTAGGTACCATTTTATCCGGCCCGGAAAGGTTTACCCGACGATCTTCTCTTCCCTTATTTTTCTGTCCTTCTATGTTTCTCGCTCGCTCACTGGGAAACCCGTCGGTCGACCATGGGAGTGCCTCGCATCTGCATATCTGCAGATAATCATTTGATTCTCTGCATTGAACCGGGACCGCAACGTCCCCAACCGTGGCACCCATTCCACGTCCGAAGCTCCATCGCAAACAGGCGTATACTACGTCTGTAGCGTGTGTGTGTGTGTGTGCATCTCCCGTTGAGCCAGGCGGCGGGTTGCTCTGGCTTCTTCGCCTTTTGTCCGTCCCATCGCGCGGGATGGCGGCTGGGGCATGAAAGGGCCCTTCTCATGGGAGAAGCTTGAATCGGTGGCTGGTGAGCTGCCTGTTAGTGAATACCGCCTGAGCAACAAGGTCATTTTGGCGTCATTTAGTGCGCGAATAGTGCGCACAGCATCGGTCAGCTGGTGGGGCGCGTCCAGACAGGCAGGAAGCTTGCCAACAGCTGCTGGGGAGCTGCTGGGGACGAAGGAGAAGAGTGCTGCAGGAACAGCCGAGCAACCACGAAAACATGCAGCTTGATGCGGCATAGCGCTCCCCAGCGACTATCCTATCGAACTGCTGGATCCCATTCCCGTCACCGTTCATTACGTCTAGCATTTTATAACATCTGTAGCGTGATAATAGTAGCTGGGGAATGCTCTTCTCGAGTATTACTCGATTAGATACCACCTACGGGAAGAATACTTCCAGGAACCCCCTCTGGAAGAGGAGGTATACTCCTGCCGTTGACCCTCTTTGGGCCGTTCAGCTCTCCTCAGCTCCTCTCGTGATGCCCGTTTACCTCGGGTCCGCATTCCTGCTCGAACCAATTTCCACCCCCTTTTAATCAGATGCAGCCCTAGATTATACCTTTCCCTTTGCATTTTTGTTGACGCATTGATCGCAATTAATATAAATTAATTGCTGCCCAAATGCCCTTGCCACCCTTCGCCACTCGAAGCTAATCCCATCACAGCAACACATCCTGCGCCGCATCTCGCAACGCACGAACTCCAACGCTAATCATGATAGTCTCGAGACAGATTTGTCTAGCCAGCGAGATTACTCAAGGCCGACTCTATTATATCTGACCTTGCCTTCAAATTCTAACTACTAGAAGATTTCTTTGTGCCAGAAACAGCCACTGTGACTATCTGGCTAACTATCTACCCATTTATGTTATCAATTGTCTTCTAGTCAAAACTCTTTCCGGCCTCTCGTGACCTTCAGGAGTATTGAAGGCACAATACAGACTTGTTTTGCTATTAAATATCGATATCCTATCTCTGTAACCTTATATTAATACCATTATTGGTAAAGAATGTGTTGATATTTTCCTATCGTCTCTATATTAACAAAACATCTCGGGCATTGTTGCCACCGAAGCCGACGAAGTAGGAGTACGAGAGGGGGAATTTGAAGCATCTCTCCTTTCAAACAGGCATATGCCTCTCACGCGCGGTTAGGTAACAGTCTACCCTGCATTTAGGTATTTCAGAATGACTCTATTACCATTATACCCCAGTATATATATACGATTTGCCTTCAAACAGAACTCATAAACCTTCTATTAATATCTACATGACACTCCTAGCTCTATTCTCATTAAAAACTAGAATTCAGATTTTATTAAAAATATAGAGAAACAGGTTGACACTAGATCTAAAAGATTAAACATACCTTAGGTGGCTTGTGGGTAGGACATCGGATGTCTTTATGCGTACTGGCGCATCATCTTTCTTTCATCTTATGAACGGCTATAAATCCCGACTCAAACCTGAGATACCGACCTTGCAGCATCCCTATATTTCTTGGGCGGCTTTCTTTACATAGCTCTAGGGATCTCTTTACATAAATACCCAATAAGGTCAAGAAATGAATATTTCATAAGAAACTTCATAAAAACACTCCAACAATCTCCAGAATTGTTCGAACATCTTGAAAGTTGTCAATTTCATTTCTATACGCCCCTCTGACACGGGCCACTTCTTGATTCTGCGTATATACCATGATCCATACTTATTCAGTAGACTGCGTAACTAAAATTGCGATATATAAACATCCAAGTTTACACGATATATGTTGAGCCTCGCAAGATCTAGACCCCACCCACCCGGCTACTAAACAGAGTTCTTGCAACCTTTTCCCCAGAACAAAGAGCAGGCAAAAGAATATATTATCGATATTGGCATATTTTGTAGAGAGTTGCAACGGGACTAGTATACCGCTGTTAAGTTTGACAATAAAAGACTAACAAACCGACAAGATTAAAACCCTCTTGAAAGACTGGGACAAGTTCAGGTGGTCTGAACCAATACAAATATTTCCCAGAATTGGTAGCACTCTTCTCATAATTGACTTCTCTGTATCTTAGCCTTAGCAGAATGTGTCATCTAGCCCCTTATAGCTGTTAGATCCAGTAGGTGATACTCAGATAACAGACTGGAACAATAAAAGGCTACTCTAGTTAGCCCAGAAGCTTCCTAAATATCGCAGAAATTCTCAGAATTTTCAGCTATCAGCGCGTCTGTCCCTGAATCTCAACTTCGAAATAATCTAACTCATTCGCGAGTATTTTGCCCCGTTCTCATTCTCTATAGAGAAGAGTGAGAGGCAAAGTTGAATATAAAAGATGGGTGAATATACTGCTGGTATTCTGTTTACGATCGCTCACTATTTAAAGCTGTATTCATATATAGAGACGATAGACTTGTAGATGGCAACAGTTAGAAGATCACAATACGGCAGCAGCAGCTAGCTTCAAGCATGATTATAAAATAACAGCAGTGTTTCATTCTCTTATTCTCGAAGGATATGTTGACAAAATCAGAAGCTACATCATAGATAGAAGGAAATTGATGAAAGCTAAAGGGCAATGAAAATAAAGTCGGCCCCATGATTAATTACAATCATAGATTAAAATAGATAGAGAGTAGAGTATCTCAAACTAGCAGAAAAGAATAAACGGATGATGTAGGAATGACCAAGAAACAGATAACCAAAAACGCGATGGAATAAGGGTTCCATTAATGAAATAAGTAAAAAATTCCTCAAACTCCCTCGTCATGCGTCGTTGGTATTGTTCGAGAAATCAATATCGTGAAGCGTAAGAAAAGACGCCAAAAAACAGGTTGAAGTCCAATGCCATAAAACACCAAACTTAACAAGCAGGACCCAGGAAGAATCAGAAGACGATTGCTAGTCGACACCGATGGGCCCTTCAGATCGGGGCGCCAGGCAAAAACAGCCGTGGAGAGCAACGAGAAGAACGAAGAAAACAATCAGTAAAAAAGTTGACGCCATGAAATGCAACATCCCAGACCCACGAATCATGAAAGAATCCACCGGGGTGTCTGCAGACCAGGAAAAAAAAAAGATGACTACAAATTGGTATGCTGAAGTGAGAAACATGAAATCATGTGAGTCGTTTCCCTTTGTAAACGCCAGATGCTCGATATCAATAGGGAAAGCGACTAGATGCCGTGGAAAGAAGCGCGGATGAATCGTTAAAATATGAAACCAAGGGACCAGAAAGGCATACCAGTCCCGACCGCGGTAAATTGGATAAAAGGAAAGATCAGCCGACTAAATATATGGCCGTATTGTGAAGTGAGGATGCGTTGCATCGAAACGAGTCCATTCGGCACAAACTGCTTTAGGCGGTTAGTTCGAACCGCTCAATAAGTTCGTCCTTTTCGAGTCCCCTCATCCAACCATTGATCTTGTTGTCGAGGCAGCTAAAATCAACCTGGGCACGCTTACGGGTGCATTCTTCGCATGCGTGTCGGACATACTTGCGGTCGATAACGCACATTCTCCCACAGCTACCAGGCGAGGAAGAAAGAGCATACTGGCAAGTGTCCGTGAGTTTCAAGGACTTGTGTTGGCAGGAATGGGAGTTTTTGACGTATTTGCACATCGTGGCGAGTTCCAAATCGGTGGGTTGACAGGAGAAGGAGGTAGGGTCTTAAGATGGTATTCGCTTGTTTGGGAAATGAGGTTCTGCTGTGTATAAATGCAGTGCACTATAATATATATTGGTATAGATGACTATAAACGTATATGTATATGTCCGTCTGTATTATATGTATTATAGCAGCTAAAACCGATCGTGCGATCGTGTTGACGGCGCTAGGTAGGCGAGATGCAGATGTGTTGCGAGGATGTCTTTCCAAGGCTGGTCCACAACACTAAATTTGCGCCCGTCGGGACAAGACTTTGGTGTTGCTATATATATACGGCGGCGTATGCGAGAGGCAAAATGGACAGGTGACTATAAATGGCTGGTTAGTAAATGTGACGATAGTCTTCCTTGCTCTGAGAGTTGATCGTGACGTCGAGGGAAAGCAAAATCAAAGAACAAAAACATCAGAGATCAATCGCAGATGCTCGACTTCTCATCGCGGACACGCAATCACTCTGAGGCTGGGCAGTGCAAAAGGTCAGGAAACCCGGATGCCGACGGCTTTCCGGAATTCCCAGAGGGAACATAAACATCAACTCACGTTCTGTTTGTTTTTTGAACTGGTTAGGAGACGGAAATGGGAAATGAATTAATATGCTTTGGGCAGAAGCACACTTTAAGTTCACTTCCAAATATGAAATCACTGAACAGTTTCAATCTTCTCACTCTAATAGTAAATGCAATGTTTCACATTCGATAGCGATGAGAAGGTCAGCTTTCAGGAATTCGGAGAATAGGAAAGGAGAAGACTAAGTCAAAGACGTGGGGGAGGAGCCCTTCTTATATAATGGGTAAGCTGCCCTTTTCGCAGGGTGAGCGGCCACGTTTTGGGGGGGCAGGGTGGAACTCTGCTTGGAATTGATTGACGAACCAAGCCGAATCTGTTGAGTTCCAGCGCTGTCCCGTCACGACGGAAATGGCTGAACTTAATGTGGCAGCGATTCCCAAAGATTCCATCTACGACATGGGTACAAGCGGCATGCCAGCAACCAGCCCGCCCGTATCTTGCCTGCTAAACATGCTGGAAACTCCCCGTCGAGTGTAGGCGACCGTCACACCGCAAGAAGTCCGAAAACAAAGGATTGTCACACCTGGCTTATCTCTAGAATATCCGACTTTACCAGCTCAACCGGATTTATGCATGTGCACACGATGTATATCCTGAAAGGTTATATGCTGTGGGACTCTTTTGCACCCTATATTTACAGGCATTTCACTCCAGCCGAAAAGCATATTTACCACAGGGTCGCCCAATGGAAGCTCTAGAAGCTCAGGAGTCAGTCACAAGACACTTTCTGTGCATCTTACCCAGAGGCTGACCGAAAGGTCTTTCCTCCAAAAAACGAACGGTTTTGCCCTTACACAAAAGTACCTGCTCGTTTCCATTGGAATGCTAGCATGCTTCACATGCATATGCAAAAGAGCATATCCCAAACCTCGCTGGCACGATGGCGCGCGCTCATACTTGCTCTTTCGCTTTCGTTTACATCACGGAAACTTCAGATTCGTTGGATAGATGTCTGTGATTGGATCGCTTCGGCCTCTCATGAGACCAGGCCTGCTTTCGGATAAGGGCACCCGTACAAGTCTGCAACCATTAATATTACACACGCACACACGCACACACCCTCATGCTCAGCCGTCCTCATCCAAGACAGCTATTCTGTTTCCCACATGCCACGATAATCCCGTCGATACTTGGTCCTACACAGCCTAGAGAGGGCCGCTAGACCTTGCAATAAAGCGCTTTGCAAATCAAGATCGATGATCAATGATCTAAAATCGCCGGGTTCAGCTTCGCACCACGATCCCAACTACCAACGGACCAAACTTCACGTCACGGTGCATGTTTTTCAAACAGGAAGCCCATTGGGGCAGGAGACAGGGTTAGCCCATCATGGCAAGATTGGCACTCTCAGCTCATGGCCCCACTTTCCGCGGCCCTTCCAGACCAATTGCAAAGCCAAGACCAAGCTCACCTGGCTCTTGGACCTAAGATACCAACACCCCAACAACCTTTTTTCCATCTAGCAGACGAGGGGCAATCGGAGATTATCTTTGATACCGCCGATAGGACCCTCGAAATATTAGGAGTGCTCAAAACTCCCTTCAATCTTCACATATTACAGCTAGTATCATTCAACCTGGCAGTTGGGATAACAAATTCTCTAGCTCGAATGAACTTAAAACACACACGCATTTCCGCCTCATGGTTATTTGATGCTTCAATTTGTACTACTTAGTTCGAATAACCATGCATATCAACCCGCACGTGCATGCACACATAAGGTATCGTCGTATTCCATTCGTCTGTGTCGCGACAACACACATCAGAACCTTATCGAATTAGAATGGAAAGCAGCTAGGCTACGACGTATCATTTCTGCTTTCTTCTTATGAGTTGCGCGTAATTGCGCACTGTCGCTACCAGAACGCTAAACCTGGGACAACATTGCATACCAGATGAGTTGGTAAATTGGCGACTAGCGAAGTACACTTGCGAATAAGAAGCCAGGATTCAACATCGTGCAACATCCAAATCCTATATCCCGCCATTAGCTTGCCAATGGGTTGAAAAACATCCCGCCTGCCCACATTCATTTTAGTATTGTTCGCTCATTCCTCGATATCGAGTGACATGTGCATATGAAACATAGAATAGATTAAATAAAAGCTCGGACACGTAGCATTTCATGAGCTAGCTTTTATCTAGATCTCTGTCGTAAGCCAAATGTATTTGCTAACCTACGTTCAGAGACTAGTGGATTTGTATTGTTCAGAGAGTCGTTTGAGAATAATGATAATTAGCTGGCATCACTTAATTTAACGCTCCTTTTGAAGCTCTGCCTGTTCAATTGTGTACATGTGTATGAGATAGATTTCTCGTCTTTATAATAGGACATCAAGTGAGAATCTGTTATCGGTGTCTCCGTTGTGTTCCCCCACAACAGTCTATTAAGTACATACTTTATTGCAATATTGTGATAACTATGCGGGCCTCCTTGCAAGTCAAGTGACCGACGGCAGCACACCCTTAACCCTGTAACTTGGCTTTTTCGATCATCTAGCAAAAGAACATACTTTCATCCCATATCGTGTTTGACGTAAAACCATGACTGAGAACCGAGAAATTATGTACAACGGTGCCAGGATTACCCCACGCATTCTCCCCACGTGCGCTTCGAAAAAGTGCGACGGGATATGACGTCCATGTGGGAGTGCATTGGTCAAGAATAATAGTCGCAGGACCTATGCGTGCGGGTTCCGTATGCAGACTCATGCCGTTACGTTAAATCTGCCGCCTACTTGGCATCTTTGTTCGGAGTAAGGGCGTGATATACAGCACACCGTTACACAACGACGAGGCAATTTGCACAGCCTTGATATACTGCCTTAAAAACGATAGAAAAATAAAATAAAAGTTTGGGTGAATCATCTAGCATTATTTTCTACAAATTACGAGAAAGTTCCATCCCGCACTATGCTTGATATATAATAATACGTACACGTGTGGTCACTATCATTGACATTCGCCACTCCACCTCTAACCTCAATGCACAATCCCGCGACTTTAAGTGTCAGTTACGTACTTTGTACGCATGAGTCTTTGATCGGTTTTGAACAGAAACGCACTCGAGGGTTCGATTAATCTTCTATAATTGTTCAATTTCGATTCCAACCCTAATAACGAGTAGTCAAAGGTTTGGATGTGAGACTCTCCACTCTTGATGAAGAAAACTCCGCTATTACACTAGTATTTGAGAGATGCAACCTCCCCAGTATTCGCTTATTAGTCAATTCAAATTGTATCCCTTTAACTGAAGTCTTGTGTTTCGAAAGAGTCGGCAATATTCCGGTCTATATTTCGGAATGTAGTTTAAGGAACGGAGGGTACCAGGTAGCAGTTAGTTGAAAAGTATCTGAAAGTTATATTTCACTCTTGTGGTTTAAATGTGCATTGATTGTCTCCATCGTTTCAAGAACGGGTCGCTATCCCTAGATGTTGATGATAACGGAGACACTGGTGGGCTCAGTCAACTAGTCAATCCAGTCCTCCTATCTTTTGAAAACGTCACTGGTCTCTAAAAAGATGAGAAATTTATTTCTAGGAGTTACTAGGATTCCAGCATGATATTTTTATGACAATAGCATTAGAATTCGCAATGTAGGAACTATCGTGAAGTGCAAGAAGATGACTATATTGGAAGGTTCAAGGGACTTGCCGGATTTGGATATCCAAATCGGGACCCGAGTTGGGTAGCTTTTCCATGGTAATTTAAAGCATACAGACCTTCCTTTTGGCCCTTTCTGGTCTCGGGGACGCAACACTCCGGGTTGTCGTCTTTTTCGGGCCCAAATCGCAACCTGAGCGCCCTGATGTGTATAACAATGGGGAAACTGGATAGGTGACCTAACAACAGGCACAGTTCTTCGACCCTCATAGCCACGTATCTATAATATCTTATTTTACACCAGCTATCTGGATCATACCACCCCTTTACCTGAGAGAGAATTCTTTTAGACAGTCGAATTTAACTTTGAGCTTAACAACTTCAAATTCTTAGTTGCGTTCGGTGAGAGGATCTATACATCTTCATCGCAGTTATGACAAAATGACCTTGATATAGAACTATATGTTATTAAAACAGATACGGCTTGAGAAGAAAAGACACAGATGAATATTCACCGAGCTTAGTCAAATAAAACTCCGTCGAGCTATGCGAAAAGGGAGTTTTGTGTAAATACAATCTTATAGAAAAGAACTGATCTGACTACCTCGTGCAACGCAAGTTCTCCTGCTGCCTTTCGCTGTGATGTGTGTCGTTTCTTCGTAGCTTGGTATTCTGTCTGTTTGGTTTTTTCGATAGATCCATATAATGGTTTATACCGATCAAGAAAATCTCCAGAACATAAACCCATAAGATAGAACCAAGCTGAGTGATCATTTAGCTATGTTTCAAACCGAGTGGCGAGTTCCCTCTATTCCTCTGGGTGTTGCAGGTGGTAGATTAGCAGCTAAATTACGACTTGATGCAAAGAGGATATGTCAATAAGCGTACCCTTCAACAAGTTTCCCGTACTAAGAGCCCAAAACATCGCATTATACTTGCTTACATATCCAACAAGGCTATTATGAAGCCCAAATTAAATGCCTAAAAGTATATATTTCCTCGCCTCCCATTAGTTGGTTTTAAATCTCTATAGATGATGCCAGGGTCGTAACAGGCTTTCACCACTTTAGTAATATCTATCAACTTGTATAAATTTGCTTTAAAGAGTGGTAGCATTTTCTCATACCTGTACTTATTAAAAATTTTTGACAAATCTCTACCTTCATAAAACTTTATATATAACGTTACAATTAATGCTCTTCTAGCCAGATTATATTATGCCTGAAATTTGAAATATATTTTCAGAATGAACTGAATTCTGAAGGGAGCCCACGTTTCAATTCCTCAACTGGTAGGTCTCACAAGCCATGGATGGATAGAATAATCTATCGCGTTGAAATTTTATACAGCTGAGTGAAATGATGAAATAAGTGCCACAAGCTTGTCTCGGCCACAAGCCTACGTTCTGACAATAATATAGGATTATATGGGAATACCTTTTGCCGCTGACCTGGCACACTTTTGCGATCGATCCGCACTCAACTGTCAAGCCACTTTCCTGCAATGTCAGTGTGGCGCAACTCGCCAGTCGGAGTTAGCAGGTATATACACCGAGACATCCGAAATCATTCATTCAGTTTTATCATGGGTCGGAGATAGCATTGCGAGGTGCTATTTAGCCCAAGTTAAGAACCCAAAACCTCACTATGCGAAAACTCATATATGTTACATCTTGGGGATCGAGCACTTATTTTAGAATCATAGTCCTTTTATCAATGGTATGGTAAGGTTGACAACTTTTCAATTCGTTAAAAACAACATCCACTCTCTATGCTACTCTCCGTTGAACGCCGTACTGGATTGCTAAACATGTGAATCGATAACAAACATGAAAACCCACAAAAGAATGTACCCCAATGCTCATGCGGTCTGCTGGTAAGAATGAAACCAGAGCATACATCTAATGAACTGTTTAGAAAAAATACTAAACTTCCTTTTCGGAGATATAAGACCAACAAGAAACTTCCCAAATGATATATCGCCAAAGGTCCCAAAAATAAAAAGGAAATAAATACTAAATCAGAGATATTGCAAATCGATTCAACAGCTCTAAATACTGTTGAAATTAAGAGACACTATCATGTCTTTATAATAAATTTAGTTGGTGAATCGCTTCAACGCAGCAGCTCTCCTCTCCTTCTTAGATTGCGTACGTCCTTGGACGGACGGAAGGAACTGAGCGGCGAACTCGACAACGTTTTGCTTGCCAGGGTCGGCCTGGAGGGTACGCGAGTTGTATCCAAGAACTCTCTTGAAGACCTTGTAGTCTTTGACAGACACGTCGAGGACAGTATTGCTGACATACCACGTGACGCCCTCTGTGCATGGAGGTGTGGTAAGGGAACCGGGGTAGGTGAACTTCTTCGCGTTGGTAATACCAGTTCGAACACCACTATAAAGGTACAACGGTTAGTTTTGAATATTGATAATTATGTCAGGATCTTTTGTAAACGTACTCAAGGGGAACATGGGTTGCAACCACGGTTTCACCGGGTTTATCAATAGATTGAAGGTAGGTAGCGAGTCTCGCCATCATAGGATCGGATACGTCTTTTTCGTTAGTATCGATGAAAAGTCCGACGACAGCCAGTTTGGTTGGGTCTAAATTAAATGTTAGCTTTTGTGAATTCAACATGAGAAGTAGAGGAACTTACCAGAGACACCCTGGTGGACAAAGTGAACCTCCATTGGGAACCACTCGTTATCTAATCTGTGCTCCGAAGGAGTATGGAAGTGGAATCTAATTTCGATATCGCTTAGCCAAACTGTAAACCGAATATGGCTCTAGGACTGAAATAATACCTTTGAAGTTCATAATCGACACCACCCAAGGTCGCACGTTGTCCCTTGTAAAAGACTTCAACAGTATGTCCGGTGTTTGTGAAGTTGAATCCAGTGGCGCCAATATCAGCGTATTCACCAGAATCTCCAATAGCGCTGATTTTCATAGTGGATACAACATTGATAGGCGATTGTGTCTTTCCGTTACCACAGGCTGCGGCACCATCAAATTGATTCCAGTCGACGGGTCCAGTAAGTCCCAGGTAAGAAAATCCTGGTCCTTCACCCCCTTCTTCTTCACGCTTATGGAGTCTGCTAGCAGCACCACCACATGATGAGCATGCAAGCGCATAAGAGGTGAGGGCAGCGAAGGATAGTAATGTTGAGAAATGCATTTTAATTATTTGAATAAAGGTGATAGGGAAGAACTCAAATCGCTCGCGATGAATGAGGACTATTTGGAGAGGGTAGAGATTTTTAGAGATAATGTAAGAAACTAAGATATCGTGAGAGGGAGAATGGATTGTATTTATGTACCGAGTGCAGAAATCCCAGCTCTTTCTTCCTTCAGCCCAGCCTGAAAAGAATCGAGCCGTAAATGGGGACCCAGTACCAGAGAAACATTGGGACTGCTTTCCGGGGGCGGATCTCGTATTCTCAGAATCTTGCCCGGGGTACACATTGGGGCTCACTGCGCTTACAGAATCCCATTTTCAATATATCAGAGACAGTGGAAGAGAGAGATAGAAAAGGTTCTTCTCCTGCAAAACTCAGCCCTACGCTGGTCTTCAAAGGTGCAGGTGTGGTCAGGGAGCTTCCCTGCCCGAGCACTGTTATCATCTTATGCTGCTAAGCACATCCTCTTTCGAGTATCTTAGAGCAAAAAAGGCCCCTGCACCTCAGACACAACACTGTGAGCATTTCTAATTGCCTACCACACCTATAGTAATAATAGAACACCGCACCTATAACAGAAGCAAAAATAGATGGCAGTTGGCCTACTCGAAATCTGACCACCGGGGACATTGCACCTAGTAAGCTAAAAACAGCACTTTTTAAGCTTAAATCTTCGCCAGGTGAAGTATTCTTTTAAAGCTATCCTCGCCTCGTCTATCGCGGCTCTTACACCTTGCAGCTGTCAAAATCCTAGAATTGACGCTTATTAGACGTTGCAGAGACAACAAATACAAACTTTTTTCGCTACGTCCGGGACAAGGCTTCCAAGATACTGAAAATCAAAAAGCTTGACGGGTCTCAAGACACTACCAAGCTGTGCCAACTAGCTTGGGCAGAAACGTTCATGCGACCCTAACTTCTCCTGGGAGAAATTAGAATTGTCCCCGGTCTCCACAGATGTCTGGGGAATGGTAGGATCTTCTCTTGCCAATTTCTCAGCCGTAGGCAGCCAGGCGAAATATTTGAATACCAAGAACTTGGCCAGACTGACTATGCCTCGAAACAGAGAGATTGGGGTTGCCAAAACGCGAGGGATTGCTTGTCAGAAAAGAGTTGACACTGTTTGTCTGCCAGTGGGGAACGAGCTGGTCGGGTTTTGTGCTTAGCCTCACGTTTGAGCTGACTTCCAAGATTGTGCCCAGAACTTGGCCGCATCAACAACAGCATAATATTACAGGGACCGTGTCAGCCGTACAAGTTGAGCAGCGTTGCCCGAGCCCGAACTGCCAGATCCTCTCGTCGCAATTTTCTGAGCTAAAATTTAGAGTACTGTCTCGCCCCATGAGACTGGATTGGACATGTGCAGCGGTTCCACATTGATCCGACACGTGAATGATCAATCGAGGAGCTGCTTTCCGATGGTTGCACAGCTGCAATAAAAGCTGGGCAAACGGCTCGCCGCAGCAATCGTAAGCTTAAAATATATATGTGGTTTTTTCGAGATGTTGGATACTTCATCATTGCATTCCTCGGTCCGCCACTCTCGGCTTCTTTGAACTTGCGGGTTGCGGCTTATCAATTTGACGGTCGCTTCCATGCAATGGCCTCGGAACTTTCCAGTTGTTCGAGATTACAGGATGTATATCCTTGAGATAGGCAGTGATTGCCAGGTCCCGAAGAAAGAATGTTTGCGACTAGGCGAAGTTGGGAGTTTTGATCCTTTGGATACATCCGACGCGGAATGGATATATGAGACCTATAGAGCCCGGACCACTTGATAAAACACCAAAACATGTATCCACAGCCCGACCAAGATTGACCAAGATACCTCGGGGCATTAAAATGGTAAAAAGACCCTTAATTGAAAGATATACCGGTTGTTCCTGTCATGCGAGATATCGAATCTACGTAATCGAGGATAACTAAAGATCTTGGGTCGTTTTGAAAGCGAACAGAAGCGCAGCCAAGTTTAACAACTAAACAATGTTATCACAGCAGGATATCTAAAACTCTTTCCCATTGAAACCTAAAATATCTCAGCTGTGGGTCGACATATTTGTTCTGGACACCCGACCATCATCAAGGTATCCTTCTCCTAGCACTATTCACCGCAATGGCATCCTCCACATTATCTTCTGCTTGCCCGATATATCCCGAACGATATCTCAAATTCCGATCCTTTATAGATGGTTATAATTGTAAATAGCAATATCAATTGCGGATATATCTGGCTATTCGGATAGTTGCGTTGAGCGTTTCTTCCCGTTTCCTGCCTCGGTTAAACCGTATCGTCCCTGAAGGTTGAAACTAAAGTTGGCGATAAATGTTACCTGCGACTTCACGCCCGAGTTCAGACGATAAAATAAGAAAACCTCCCCGGTGTATCGCATTGACCTTATGTGACGACTCAGTCTGCTCCGGATAGCTCCCGAAGATGTCGCCAAATATTTCCAAAATCTTCGGATGCCCCTGCCAAGTTCGAGAGCGTTAGAATTGGACGCGCATTCTCGCCTCCTGCCAAGTTAGTTGCGGGTTTGAGAATAACCACAGAATCATTTACAAACGGTCTTCATCCCGGCACACCAAGCGATTGCAAGTCACCATCCCTGATTGCGGGAGATTTGCCCGTTCGGTGGTTTTTGTTTTAAAATGCAAGTGGCCGAAATTAGGTTCTCAAAACTTCAACCGTTTTGACAACACCAGGGTCCCTTCGCCAAAATGATCTTCTATAAACAAAGTCACGCCACGGCTGGTTCCGAGGAGAATATTCAAAAATTTGAAACCGAGGTTTCGATATTTCATGTTGGTGGGGCCGTTTTGGAACACTGAGAACTATCACTGAGCGCTTATCAAGGGTTTTGCGATACACGCCAAGCGCTTGGTTTTTGAGAAATAGAGTCAACAAATGTTTACCAAGAGGTATCTGGGACGAGGGCTTGTAGGCTTTCCACTTTCGAGCCCCTTGACCTAAGTAACAACGGCGATACAAATGAATATATTTCGATTACGGCTTCTCTAGTTGCCCTGATTGTGTCAAAGCTATCAACTGCGGATCCACACGTTCCTCGACCGCGGTCTAGTACAGCTCCTGCTCTTCTTTTTTCTCGTGAGCTGCTCCACCGATTGCTCGATATGTCTTCTTGGATACCCTCAACTCCTTACACGCCATGTCTCCCCTTTTTTGTATACTCCCTCATCTGGTTTACCGTCAGAACTAACATTAAGCCCCCTAACGTTCGCGCTGCTAAGCCTCATCGAAAGCGTCGCAGCAGTCATTACATAAGAAACCACAAATAGCAGTCGATAGTAATGTTCCCAAGTAATGTTCCCAATAGTTAGTTCTTCGTATTGCACTAGCATATCATGTAAAGGGCATCTCAATTTGCCCAGAAATTCGAAACATCGCTCGTGCAAACCAATATACATGAAGAACAACTAGCAAATTCGGTTCCTCAGAAACGAGGTTGCTTCGCGGTGTCATGAAGAGCCAGAGAGCGGTAAGACTGAGTGATCTTATATTCCTTTCAAAGTCTGCAAAACAGTACCGCGAGATGGAGACTAGCCTATTGAGCCGGTCATTTCGGCTTCTGATTCGAGATACTGGAGAGTTTTCCCAACATTCACTACAGATAATGGAGCAGGCCGCCTCCCATTGAAAACAGTATTGAATACGACACCACGGGTCAAGGACCCTAGGTCAATTGCATCGAGTTCAACCCCCGACTGCCCTTTTTCGCAGTAAAAAGTAGGTAAAATACCACGATATGTTGTATGATGTATATCCCTAGGCTTCCCGCCAACAAATATGTTCTTCGTGTCGTGAAACTTAGGAAATTTGTCTAAATCTTAAGACTACAGAGTGGGTATGCAACGTATATCATCGGCCTTGACAAACCGCGTCCTTCCCTTTAGCAGCAGCAGCGGGAGCGTCAAACACGGGGCTTTCTTGATTTCACTTTCGCTTCCCACGGTATGAATACCTCGCCCTTCGAAAGTTAAACTAGACTCAAGTTCCATTTCAGTAAAATGGACGTGTTTTGGTCGAATAACCCATATGAATGATTCTGAAAGCAAATTCGTAGTCGCTATCGTCTAGACCGTGATCCCAAAGTTATCCAAATTAACGCGTCCATAGGATGGTGTCTAACCTCGGGGTTCGCGCTATAGCACTACTCATGCACAAAATTACAGCATGATGAAGAAGATTAAAGGGGGTTATCGTAATTTTTGAAATTAGAAGGATTGAGAGGTTGAATCCCCGATCAAGTCATGCCTCAAGAACAAATACGGTGTTGGTGGTGACAGCTTTGGTCATATCTTCAAGAGTATCGTGCCAATATTCAGCATATGTTTTCGATAAAAGCTCGAATATTGAGTTAACCAAGGATCTATTCACTTCAGCACCCAGAACCAGACGGTTAAGAGCACCTTCAATAATACTAGTAGAATTTCTATGACTCGTGTTCGAAGACATGTTGTTCGGGTGAGCAGTCTGAAATACTCGAGCACCTCGTTTGTGAGCAGAAGTAGCTCTCTCGAGTCCTGGCTCTTTATCATCCTTATTTTGGATGTTTCCGACGAACGCATGGCATGATATGACAGGTCCAACTGGCTAGCTAGTAAAGTGTTAATATCAGCTTGAAAGTAATAGAAACCGTTTTGAGGAGCTTAGGAAGCATACTGAGGACCAGTTATGGACTCTGGGATAGAATATGGGCGAAATTGATGAAATAGAATGGATTGACTGGCGCTACATGATACCAGAGAGCGTTAGATAGCGGCATGTTTAAGCTGAAATTTCTTATAGTACAAACGAGTTGTAATTTGAGGTCCTCTGCAAGTCGCTGATGCAGGAATCCTGCGTGACTGACGACGTCTCCTGTGGATTGAGCGGGACTCTTGCGTAAGTCCAGTCGACAGTCAAACAACGCTTAACTAGTTAAGCGTTGTTGCATTTTTGAGATCGAAGGTACACATAGCTCAAGAATTATCAGGGTGATAGCACACTAGAGCATCTAGCCTTTGAGCTTCTCAAGGCTTCTCTATTCAAACCGGTATATTGTTTGAGGCCATTAGCCCCTTGATATTATTAATGTTTCATATATCGCGAGAAAGGTCCTAGAATAGCACACTACAATAGTTCGCGTTTATACCGTTTAGATTCATCAGATATAAATTTCACATTTCGTCCTAGCTATCTAGTGCTAGTCTACTTAAGTCCGACTCATGAATCCTCAAAGAGCAGATAATCGATGCGAAATCAGAGCCAAAGACTTGAACTTTGTCAAAATGGCGCAAAGTCGATATTTGCACCGAGTGGTATCCAGGTGTTCAATGCCTCTACAAGAAGGCCAAAAGGATATCCGTTATAACCCTACAGCATCTTGTAATATTTTCAAATCTTCACAAACCCCGTTCCTTAGAAAACAAGCGGTCAAAATGCCAACAAGCACGCAAGCCATTGATATCGTTCCAATACCACACATCCGCTTGTACGCCTTTCGATTTTTTACTAGCAGCTTATCCCTAACATCATCAGGGAACATTCGGAACCAAATGTGACGGACTAAGAGTTCTGTCAAAAAGATGGTCCAACCGATGGGAAAGATCGCTGTAAAAACCAAGACAAGAGCCCAAGTTGACTCGGAACAAACAATTGAGGTGGCAGTATTGATTCTGTGGCCGCTGAGTGGTATAGGTGAAGGGTTAAGCCCTGGAGAGGGCCATGGGGCGGTAAACGGTCTGCTTTCAGGCACTTCCTCGATAGGTTGTATGATCTGTCGCGATTCGAAAGAGTTGAGATTTTTAGAAATCCAAGTTGGCTCGGCGAAGTCGAACGGATCAGGGCCGCCGTCTCTAACTAGTATTGTTTTTTCACCGAAACTGCGTCCGCACAACGTTAGGGTCTCGTGGCCGCCATCCCAAAGTGGGCGTGTGACAGTTTGTAGAGGACGATTTCCTTGCTCAAAAGCGTTGAACGAAGTATCTGCCCTTGGCATCACAGTGATCAGTGATGCTGATGAACCAGAATTGAGCTCCTCAATGGTTTTCCCAGTTAGATCAGGCTTTATTGTCGCTGCGGGCTCCATTGCACGATTTAATCTAGGGCGAGAAAGACTAAGGGGCACCTCTGGGGTAGATTCGACCAAGACCTCGTCGGCTATGGTGTGGGAGGTCTCTCCGTAATTAGTATCAGCTCCAACCGTCAACAAGACCGTAAATAGCAAAGCCGCCTCCTCAACCTCATTCTCGTTGTGAGCTGGGACAGGACTAGCAACAGTGAGTGTCAAAATTTGTCCAACCCCCTCTTGTAGATACGACGTCTCATCTGAGAATGCAGTAAGGGTCAAAGTATGTTTGACTGTTTGAGAGCTCTCGGTTGCGAATATTACAACAGCGAGGGTCTGAGTAATCATATCATTGGGTGGCATGTTCATGTTGACCGAATATGCGGGAGCATAGAGTGTTAGTACTTGAGCTGGCCTACTCTCTTCGATATAAATTAACGTGATGCTAGAAACGGAAGAAGTTCGTTCCATAGACTGGGTAGAAAATGGCGTATGGCCGTTAATATATTGAGAATCATCAGTATTTAGAGTGTGAACCCAGGTGCCCGTTTGGTTCTGTACGGGTGCAGCTGTCAAGGTGAGAGTCGCGTCAGCGGCATTCCGACAATTTATTTCAGGAGAATCTGTAGATATGGACTTCGAGGTCTTCGAAATGACACGCGTGGGGAAGATATTAGTCAAGGGAGCTTGAAGATGACGAGGAATATTTTCATCAGCCGAAGGCAGATCCAACCCTGTCATGGCTTCCTTTAGCGTAAACAAAGCATGATTCCGGGGGAGGCCCTGTGAAAGAGGGATCGAATTAAGGAGAATGAGGAGCTTTAGCCATTCCATGTTGAGGGATTGCTTCAACCTGGTCGTATTGGTATCACCGAGCAGAGATACAGTCTGGCCGCTGAGGGGGAAATGTATTTGGTATGACTATCCTGGATAAGCCAGGTAGGTTTATTCCTACGATCTAGATCCGCCCATACTGCATTGTAGCTTTACCAAATGCATTATGAACAATTTTGTAGATTCCGGGCGAGCGTCAATCAGATCGTTTGTTGGATTTTCTCATTAGAAAATATGAGTTGTTCTGTCAACATAGTAATCAACCCTACTCTTTAAAGAATTACTATGGCAAACTGATGGTTAACTCTTACCCTCTTCATACTTTATCAAGAGAAGCTGAGAAGACCCGGCTTGAAGCCACTAATGCATCGATACTTTCGCATCGTAAGCCAGTAATTGAGCTCGCGAAGCGCTAGAGCGAAACGACAGTCTTAAGCTTCTTCCCTTGCCTGCAATACGGAACAGTCCCGAGATTAGTCTACAAAGCGGACTCGAGCTGAAATATCGAATGCTTCTTTTCGCGGAGTGCTTGGGAGGGTTCATGAATCTGCCAATCTGAACGGATAGATTGATCTGTGACAAGCACACCATGGAACAACATTGCTCGATCTGAAACTGTACTACACAAGGTATCACAACCCGTGGCCCGGTGGTAGTTATACATGACTACATGGGACTGTGATCTTAAACTCTAACATCTTTAGATTGTGTTTCAATCTAAGAGGTAGTTCACTTGATTACATCATACGCCAACTCAGTCAAATGCAACGTACTAAAGTAATTAGACCCTAGACTAGTAACGAGACCGCTCTTACTAAGAGACAACCGGCATCACAGTTTTAGGAACCTAATTACCGCATTGAATTCTAAGGATCTAGGATCCAACGAATGAGTCGACTCCAACATGTTCCCCTAGCCCAACAGTTTCCCGTCGGACACACTTCTCATCATAGCCAGGTCCTGTACAAATACAACAACACTAGAGCCAAAACATGGTTGTGTATCTGCCCCTCTGTCAAATGCAGGCTATGATTAGCAGCTAACATTCGGAAGTGTCCTTCCAGTATCAGCAAATTGTTAGATGTCAACATAGATGGATATGCTATGGTTTGACGTGCACATGTTGGATACCCTAATTTTTCCCTGGTGGGAATGATTCGTGCCACGTCGTTATCATATCATATCTCGCAGGCTTGGAAGTCCCGCGAATGCTCAAAGCACAGAACTCACGGGTCGGTTTGTTTTGCTGAGGACATACGAGAAAGCCCAAGAAAAACCAGCACCCGGCCGAGATAACTCGAAAGAGAATAGGAATTTCGTGTCTATCGATCGGTGGATCAGATCTAGACGGCGTTCTGGTACCTGCGTAGCCGACCCACGTGCCGGGATTGTGTTGTGGCAGGTTCTGGCCTGTTCAGAACTGAGCTCCTTGCCTTTCAAGACGTGGCAATAAGCTACTAGTCCGAGGGACGGGATGCCCCGGTTCTTCAGGAAAGTTTACTTGATGCTTGGATTCTCCTGAATGTAGGTTAAATCGCTCAGCGGTCTTTTTTTACTCTGTTTCTGCTCAATTGTATACATGTAGCATGGTGGTTATCAAGTATCTATAGAGTAGCTGGTACTTGCAATATCGCGACAATTATCATTCGATACCGCTGAAAGCTTCCGTAGAAAAAGGTCTCACAGGAAGGCGACAAGGGGAACACTCAATTGATTCCTATTTGTCAAGTATAAGATTTTTTAGGTGGTGCAAGCAAGTACACATGTTGAGGGGTATCTCTGTTTGTGAGATCTGAAACCCCGCTAGCGATTGCCCTGACTGAGATCACGATGAACAAGGTGGTTAACAGAATTTCCGATGGGTATCGTAAGTTCCCGAGTTGGCAATTGGACTTCTATCGGATTGTCGTGGTTTTCGAAAGGTAAGTGGGGGATTACTCGGTAGTTGATAGTCTCGCAAGCCTGGCGCTTAGCTATACTCTTCTAATTTCTCTCCATTTCTCACGCGTTTTTAAGGTTTCAACAAACATGTTTCCACGGCTTTGAACATGTTGGGTGGTTAAAACAATCAATTGAGGTGTCAGCTGGCGTTCAGACACATATAGACGTCTCATTGGAGCTCTATCCGCTCGCCATAGTTGGTTGGTCATCGTCTCCTTTTGATATGAAAAGAGATCCGTTGCCGGCGGAGGGTTAGGACTATCGTGGTCTGTATTGGAATGTGTAACGGTCTTGCACAAAGCTTGTGGAATAGGCTGCACGGAGCCCGTATTCACCAATTCTCCTCGAGGAGTCTCGGAGGGACCTACGGAGTGGCGTCGATCGTGCTTGAGAACCGTGACTTTCTAATACATACGCCAAGGATCAAGATACTTGGATACCTTGGAACTCGAGATTTATGTGGTAAAAAGGAAAAAATATTTTCCTTGTTGCTGTAGGTGCTGCGCGTCTCTGGGTGGATGTACCTGATACTTTGTACCTTTGGGTTGTGTGGTACTTTTGCAAGCGCAGGTGAAGCCCCTATTGCCGGCTTAAGGCATTACGGAGATCCCAAAGTTGACGTTTCAGACTTGGCAGCCGTTTTTCCGAATTCCTAAAATTGGATGAAAATTCGAAGATGGCAAAGGGTATCTACGTCTTCTTTGGGTTTCTATAATTGTCAATCATCGGTCTTTGTGGATCCATCGATCGAGGAGATGAAAGTCTTGATACATCTGGCCGGGCCTTGGATGGGTGTGTTGTTGGTGGTCGGGATGTCCCGAAAAGGAAATGATACTATTCTAGTCTGGATTTTCCGTCCAGCTATCGAATTCAAGTTTCGCCGATATTTTTGAAAATCTAGACCAAATGAAGGCTGTTGGAGGAGGTCTGTTGTATCATGAAGCTACAGACCTTGATAGGTCAATTGGTAAGATATAGCTCGGATGCTGTGAGTCGGTTTTGGAGCTGTGGAAGGTTACTCGCACTTCAATTCTTAGGAGGGGTACGAGCGCTTGAATATATCTCTTTGGGGGCATTAAGATCGGGCGTTTCTCGGAACAACTTGTCCAGATCGGAAGGCCAACGGGAGAGATCGACAGGCACGGAGGAAAAACATGGAAGGGGCTGCTGAAACGTTGTCTCTCGGGCTGCTGAATATTTTTTCCCTCGCTGGACCAAGGACTCTCTCCTGTTTCTCCTTTGCAGCTCTGCTGTCAGCGGAATGTACAGGTGCATGCTGCCGACCGTGATAGCACGGAACATGTTTTCTGGTATCGCGACTCATTTGTTCCGCAGAGGGCTGAATGATGGGCCCGATTTTCCCCCGTCTGCACGTGTGCGCTTTTAGTTCCAATGGGATCGGGCAGCTAAAAGGCAGGCGTTTCAAGATATGCGAGATCCAAGGTGGTAGTCTCCAGTGGCGGAGGAACGCATTGTCAACAGTCGCTTACGTCAGTTGCAAGCAAAGAAATCAGCATCAATGCCAGCTTCGCCTGATGCTAAAAAACGTGGATCGGCTTAGAAGTCACGGGCCTTGGGTTCTCGATATATAAAATCTTTTTAAAATGATATATGGTTCCTTAGTTGTGCCCAATAAGTTTTTATTTGCGTTTCTGCCCGCCGATGGGCTTGAGTTCAGCCTGGATGACCGTCCTCCCGTTTCGTTTCATCCAAGCCCCACCAGAGCTTGCGTTTTTCTAAAAGGGAGGTTTGCTTCGTGAGAGCTCGCGTAATGTTGAAGAGAGTTTTTTCTTTGGGGACTCAAAGACCTGGAATCGAAGGCTTCCAAAGCGCGCCAAGGTTCGTGTTCGGCCGGCCAAACTTCCCTTTCAGTCGGCACAATAGGGCGGAATAGCGAGTAAAATCGCTTCCCCACCCTCCAGTACCAAAGCCGCTTGGGGAAATTTGCAAGGTGCCGGGGACCTAGTCAGGCATTGTTTCCAGGCCCTGTTTGACAAAGTCTTGCAAGGTAGGACATGTCGAAAGAGCCCGGCGTGGATGGCCCGCTTAGTCCCCTGAGCCCCTGCGTTTTGTAGGCCGCGCGGGACAATGGAGGTCATTGTGAGGTTTGCCCATTCGTCACTTTTTTCCTTTTCATCCAAAATATTCTGCAGCATCAAGATCCCAAGGTTGCACAAGGCCTGCGTGCGAGCGATGGATTGACTGGATCCGGAGCCCTTAAGCAAAGATCCCTTATGTTTGTTTGGCGCGCGATACCTGTTGAAGGTGTTCGTCTTGAGATTTATCATGCGTATGCATTTTAATTCTTGTGAGTAATGATATTAATATATTTATATTGAATATATTGAGATTAATGTTGGGGACCATGGGCGAAAGACGAAGTATGGGGAAAACGAGAGTGTACCCACAACGCTGTGACACTCCCCGAAGGCAGCTTTTCGCTGTTGGTAGTCGGTCCTGTGCTCATATGCTTCCATCCGCTGTTGTATGCTCGTATATGCTACCGTCGCTTGCTTTTTCACAGCCCGCCAACCACACCCTTGATGGCGGGGGGTGGTGGCCGGCCGGCTTCCATTCCTCGAATTCCTTTGAGAGGAAGAGAGAGAGAGAGAAAGAGAGTAAGGTGACAGTGACACAGTGGGTACCGTCCCGATGTCTCTGGTACAAGCCAGTGCCTAACCCTGCCACCGCCTCCTTTTGGCGTGCACCAGGAAGCCAACACCATGCGAATGCAGGAACATTTGCCTGGGTGGCGATGAGTGTGTGTGTGTTCGTTTGAGTTAGCTGTTAGGTTAGCCTCACGAACGGCACCCCTTTGCAAGGGTCCCACGAGTGTTAATGCAGCGAGTGCTAAGATCGAAAATGTTGGAAGTCTTGCTCGCGGTGAGCACGACGGAGGCCTTTGCAATTTAGCAGCTTGGCCCGGTGTTTCTCCTCATGCGGATATATAAGATCTCGCCCGGCCCCCCCACTGTAGATGGTTCCCTTCCCTCCTCACCCACAGTCAGGTCTTTGCGTCCGTTTTTTCGAGTGTAATTGATTACACCACATTCCTTTGATTCTTTTCGTTGCATTTTTCTTCTTGATCCGGTCCTTCCTTAAGCCGTTGACATATATTTATCTTCTGCAGCGCAGGTAACCAGTTTCCCAGCCACAGAAGCATTGACTATTGTCGCCACACATTCCTTTGACAGGACAACACGCCGCCACACTCGCAGAAACAACAACGATATAAATTCGATCCCGAATTTATTCTTATATTGTTATTTATTCGTTCGTTCGATTGAATAATACATCTGTCTCTCGGACTAGCTCCTGATCGAGACCAACAAAGAGCCAGTTCTCTCCAAAACCGCATACTCGAATTCGGTTTCGACGTCCTGTTCTCGTCCCTGCAGTGCATCACGACATTTTACAACGGCATCAACGCAACATAGCCCATTCCAGCGGTTATTTCACACAGTCGAGCAAGCCCTCGTCATTCGTTCCTTATTGCTATTCCAATCGCTCCAACTCTCAATCGATCGACTCGAACAAAGACTACCTCTCCTGACTTTACTTTTCCCTCCCTCGTACGAATCATCAGATATCAAAAATGAAGGTCTCAACATTCGTTGCCGCGCTTGCCTCGGCAGGTGCCTTCTCTCTCACCGAAGCCGCGAAATCAAGAAAGCCCGGTCGTACCTTTGGAACCCTCAGCTTCGGAGGCGGCAAGGAGCTCACCCGATGCCGTCTTGATCCTATCGTTAACCCCGGTGGCGTCGCCGGACACATGCATTCCATCTTTGGCGGAAACGCCTTCAGTGCATCCATGCCTGGAGACGCTGCTACCAAAGCTACCTGCACTACTGCCAATGTTAAAAACGACCACTCCAACTACTGGGTCCCTTCCTTGTACTTCAAGAGCCCAGAGAACGGCACTCTGTACCCCGTAGAGTTATTCTACGCAAAGGTGTACTACTTTTTCGAAGCTACTAACGACTACATCAAGCCATTCCCCAAGGGCTTCCGCATGTTGGCTGGCGACCCGTCCCTCCGACACCCACCAAGCCCGGTCCACGGTAACCTCGACTCCTCCAAGGGAGCGATCACTCCAGTCCAGTGGACCTGCCCTAGAGATAGCGCCGACGATAACGTTCCACTCTACCCCCCAACTTCTGACGGTACCAAGGGTGTCGGTGTCCAAGATCCAAACAACGGCGGCCAAGGTTGGGGTTTCCCCGACAAGGAGTGCAATGGATACGCCTCTCCAATGCGTGCCGACATTCACTTCCCATCCTGCGTCAACCCAAATGTCAGCCCTGAGGACTACAAGCAGAACACTGCCTACCCATCCAGCAATGGTATGGGCGGTGAGGACTGCCCACCAGGTTGGCTCCACGTCCCCCACGTCTTCATGGAAGTTTACTGGAACACCTTGAAGTTTGAGAACATGTGGGAGAAGGGAACCGGAAAGCAACCATGGGTTCTCTCCAACGGTGACACCACTGGTTATTCGCTCCACGCAGATTTCATCAACGGATGGGATGATGCCACCCTCGCCTACCTCATCGACAACTGCGATCCTGCCCACGCTGGTCTCGCTAGCTGCCCTGGCCTCCCAGGCGGTGAGACTTCCGACGACGAAATGAAGGCTTGCAAGCTCACCTGCCCATTGCCAGAAGGTTCTTCCGACGGCTGGTGGCAACCAATGCCAAACAATAAGCTCTTCGGTAACAACCCTCTCTCCGGTTACCAAGCAGCCGCCTATGCCGCTCCAGGTGGCAGTGGAAGCACTCCTCCTGCCGCTTCTTCCGCCAAGGTTGAAACTGCCCCAACCACCTCTGCGGCCCCGGTTGTTGTCAAACCTCCTACCAACAAGCCATCCACTACCATGTATGTGATCACCACCAAGCCAGCCGTCGAGCCAAAGCCAGCTACCACCAACCCGGCCCCTTATGTCCCACCGGTCGAGAACAACAACAACCCCGGCGGTAAGACCACTTATGTCAAGACCACTCGCATCCATACCACCACGAAGACAATCAAAGTCAATGGTTCCACTCCTCCAAAGACTGCATCAGCCAAGCCAAAGAAGGATTGCAACCGAAACCGCAAGCACACTCGTCACGGCCGGAAGCACAACCACAACAGGGCTATCGCCATGGGCAGCTACTAACTGTCATGTCGTTTCGGTTCCTTTTTGTGAATTATTGTCATTATTCTTGTACAATATATTTATCCCTTTTCCTTCTTGACAGATTGTTGCACTTTGCCAGCAATTGTGTCTGGCGGCTTGTTGCTTTCTCTTTAGATAAACCAAACCTTCTAGCTTCTCTACAGAAAACTATGTATTCCAGACTGGGTATGGAAGACTTTTTAACCTTGACATTCGTTAGCCCGGGGAGGTCGTCGACATGTCGGCGGCTTTGCTTGGTTCCTCCTTAAAGTTCATTTGATATGATCCGATATGACCAAATTATTCTTTTGTTTTTCAAGCGCTTTGACTGCATTGAATTTCACTTCTTGTTCTGTAAATATTCTTTCTGTTCAAAGCAATAACATTATGACCTGTTTATGACTATCCATTTGTCCCTCGTAAAAGAAGCCGCGATAACCCCACCTGATCTTCTGTGACTTGCGACATATAAGATATATTCTATAAACCAGACATAAATATGTATCCATAGTCTATATGACACTACTTTGTGAAGCCTTCTGCTTCTACAATTGGGAATCTGAGATATCCAAAGGACATCGCCCTTAGCTATAGCCCGGTTTTCTCTCGCAAGTTCGCCAGGCTCTTTTCTCGCCCACAATGAGGACCTCAAAGCTCGCTCTATTCTCTATATCCTTCTTGGCTTCGCCCCACCTCATCTCCACTTCACCAACCTCTATTCAACTACGAGCTAATTCTCTTGAATTCGGGGTTCACCCAACTACTATTTCGGCCGCTTTATCCTTCCCCGGACCTAACAAACCACTCTCGCGCTCTTATTTCTCGTCCTCTACCAAAAATGGACCCTCGAAGCCCGCAGACATACCACCTTCGGAAAGGAAACCGGAAGATGCAGTAGCACCAACCTCGATATCACGCATCACAGACCCGATCATAACCCACGCCCCGACCACCCAAGAGCCCCTCACAACCTTTATCCAAGACGACTCCGACCTGCAACCCTCGGGCTCCTGGCCACCAGGCTCAAATTACACCAAAATCACCTGCCGCAATTTCCCCACGGAATCGGTCTTCAAAATATGCAATACGAAGTTGCTAGTCTTTATCTTCCTGCTGCTGTACATCATCGTTCTTCGCACAATCATGTACCTCCAAGAGTTATCCGCCATTCAAGTTCTCGATCTCGGGGAGCGACTCGCGAGGTGTAGGGATTCATACGACGGATGGGCATGGGAGACCAGAGGCAGCTGGAAGATCAAACAACAGCCCGATCTGCCTGGAATCGCAATGTTAGGGGTTAACTACGGAGCGACGAATACGGGAGACGCAGAAGAAGAAGGAGGTAGAGAAGACGGAGCGATTAGATTACGCGAGCTGGATCTGGATTACAGACGAAGGGGCGTAAGGAAGGGGAATACGACACCTGAGGAAGAGCAGCGGGCAAATGCTGAAATGGGGCTCGACGGGCAAATCGATGAGAGGCACGGACAGTCTGAGGAACTCACGAAAGAGGAACTAGAAGAGCGGAGGATCAAGATGGTTAGGATGGCGCATGAGCGTATACTGAATGATACGAAGAGCAAGCGGATTGTGTATGGCGTGGGTATATCGTTCGCATCGCTAGGGATTGCTTTTGCGATTCTCGCTGCGCTGGTAGCGATACTCTGTGGTCAAATTTGGAGGGTCGGGAGGTGTCCTTATCCTGGAATTGAGCTGTGATGGCGATAATTGATTCATAAGTCTGGTTTGAATGATCTCCTGTTGGAGGACACTGTTTAAATTCTTGTGTATGTTGGTATTGCTGAAGGGATAGCTCTCAAATAGCTAGTTTTATTATCACCTAGAGTGGATTCTATAGTACTGTACAATATTGCCTTGTCCCCTTATATAAGGCGCAGTATGAAGCCTACTAGCCGAATCTCCGTAACCAATGGTCGAGAAAAGACTATTTCTTGCTTTTTCAAATCTATTCACCCTTTCCCCATGCAATCCTCCGAATTTGTCTTCATTTGAATTCACACTCGCTCTTAACACAATTGCACAAGCCACCCAAAAAGGCACCAAGAATAATCAAACCAGCACCATAACTAAGTAGGGTAGTAAGAAAATAACAAGCTGTGGCATTGATACGTTCCGCTCTCGTCGCAGTAGCAGCAGCATCACTATCTGGATGATCACAACGAAAGCAAGATATCAGCCCCATCCAATTTCTTTGAAACGGCGTGGCTACCAGACTTCCTCCTCCCGGGGAAGGCTGAATGGGAGGAGCCGGTGGGTGATGGTAGATATAAGTACCTTGGGGTGTGGCTATAGTTGTGGGCCGTCGGTGGTACTGCTGTTGCTGCGAGTGTAAAAATGAGTTTGCGATACAATGTGGCGCCCCACCATAGTAGAGACAGGTAGCGAGGATGTAGGTGCAGATTACCACGCAGGGGATGACGATTGGATGACAGATTCCTTCGTATGTTTTGGGGATCCGGCATGATTTCGGGAAGCTTCCTGGGACCAGGCCTGGGTGATAAGGATCAATTAATTCGGGTGGAATGACTGGTCTTGGTTCAGGGGTAGCCGGTTGTGCGGTTGGACTGTATTGTGGATATTGATATTGGCCCTGTGGGTAGCCGACTGGTGCGTTTGGTATAACAGTTGTGTATATCGTAATTGTGGACGGGATGGGAAATTCTGTTTGTTCTGAGGATAAATCTGTGCTATCTCGCCTTCGGAGAGTTGGGGGTGGAGTTGGTTGAATAGAGCTTTTCGAGACGTAGCCGCCATCTTCCCGAACAGATTTCTTGGATAGTAGCGGGAGCCCATCATCATTGAATTTAACGTCAAGGAAGTGAGGAAGACGGGCTAGTGGATAGCAGACCATGTCGGCATGAACGAGATGCGGTTCCTGTTCAAAGTACATTATATGCTCTCCGTCTTCTTCGAAATATAGTCGACCGGGGGGCACATAGGCCGGAATATTCCCCAAGACAGTTTTAGTAAGAGATGAGGTTGTAGCTTGGAGAACTTCGGTCATGCTTAAAGTAGATCTTGGCGAGAGAGAGCCGCTGGCAGCAGATTCGCTATTCCTCTCTCTGATTGATGGGTATATATTGGTGGGTAAAGAACATATCTGAGTACTGTAAATTGCCATCGCTACCAATAGAGAGCTCCAAGGAGACCCTGAGTTACTCGTTAGCATCTTTCCGCGTTATCTAGGCAGCTGTCAGCACTGCTATCTGTAGTGACACTAGATCCTGATCGTTCTTTGGTGCTGTTACTCTCAGTAGAATATTGATCGATCAGGAGAGAGAAAGCGAAGTTGAAATAAGGGCCGAAGGACTGTCCTAGACTGAAATATACTCCTTGTAAATTGGATATATAACGGCTACCTTGGTATATTCACAAGCGAATCGACGACTTGTAGGTATCGGTATGAAGAAACAGAATG
The DNA here is from genome assembly GCA_031310005.1 of Dactylellina haptotyla. NCBI lineage: Eukaryota > Fungi > Ascomycota > Orbiliomycetes > Orbiliales > Orbiliaceae > Dactylellina > Dactylellina haptotyla. Next base: position 506,710 of record CM062380.1, on the reverse strand, counting down.
TGAAGATGCTGCGAACTGCTGGCGAATTATCATGTTGTATTCTGGAATTGAATTTACGAATAAATACATTAATACGAGAGTACCCAGATATTTGGATCGGTAGATAAGAGTGAAAATATGTCATTTGGAACAGGAGAATAATACGTCAATTCTTGTCAGACGATCGATCCTGCCCTGATAGGTCTGTCTCTATGTGCGTACATGGTGTTGTGAAATGTTGTATACATATAAATGTGATAAGGACTGACTGCGCGCGCGGCGAAGCGTTAGATTAACGAGTTCGAACCACCCAGCTGACTCAATTTACCATCATGCCGACAGATACCAATGGAAATCCGACTGCGAGGCGGTTGTAGATCTAGTACCTGGCGAGAGAAGTCAACCTGGGTTCTTGAGATGAGTGTTGCTCGTTATCCACGAACTCAACGCGCCATACTGGGCATCTTGATTGCCTTTCGAAATGCAACGCTCAACACTAAATGCCCTCCCTCTCGAAATTTAGGCTGAGAAACAACATAAAAATCCCAAATGACAATTCCTAGTTATTTAGTTGTCTAATAAGTATATAGAGTTCAACATTTGCTATACCAGTGCGTCTCCTCTCTGTCTGCGTTTCAGCCGCGTCTCTGGGTTTTGTTGCCAATCTTCAGAAGCTCTGCTGCTATCCTGGCCAAAGGTCTGGGGAATGTTAGCTATGATGGTGAGCTACATCAGATTGCTCTCCGGGGGAGCGCAGAAAAGGGCTTTGAACAAAGAAGATCGCGGAATCTTATAGACACAGCAACGTTCCTCCCATCAACTTTACATCCTCCACTCGTCCTTCTCGTACGCTACTTTAAGCTCAGCAAGCAAACACCCAGAACTGCTTTCAATAATGCAACATTGGTTCTCTGCCTAGAGCCTCGTCTCGATAGCTCACCATCAACAGAAGACTCGTCCTTGTGCAGCTTTCTGTAGGGCACAGCAAAGCTCATCCGCATCATGTCTGACAATATCGATCGTTACTATGTTGGCGTTCTGCCACCTTTCCCACGCGTTGTGACACGATACCCACCACCGGGATACCATCTCTATCCTTTTTGTTTCGGTGACTACTCGAAGTATTGTCCTGATCCATTTTTGTGTCCAAAAAGGGCGGTTTGGATGAAAGAAGAAATATTTGGAAGACTACATCTATCTTCATCGAGCGAATTTACCGAGGATGATATCGTAGACCGCCATTTGCTGGCTTTTTTGAACAATATGGAGCTGGCTAGGGAGTCGAGGAACGAAGGGTGCACGCACAATCCTTTCGCGGCTACACCTAAAATTAGACCACCACAAGTCGATCAGATGGTTTCAACAGCTCGGCTCTCAACCCCATGTCCAAACGGTCAAATGCTCGACTGCCAAGTTAGCAAAGCTCTTCCATTCAATGCGCCCAGTCAATTGCAAACTCCAATACGAAGAAATGAAGAGATAACTATGCAACAGCATAGTCAAGCTTTCACTTTTCAGATCGACAAGCCGCAGCTGAGATTAAATCCACACCAGGGTTACGATAGTACTATATCTCCACCTACTTCGCCTGAGAACGATCAAATCTCGCTCACTCCGCCAACCACCCCGGATACGCCTTCTCCAACTTTAATACGCTGCAAATGGTCAACATGCACTCTGAATTTCTACTCCCAGGAGGAAACACTGGAGCACATCAAATCAGACCACATCGGCTCTCGGAAAATGGCACACTACGACTTCACGTGTCGAATCAGGGATTGCCCGTGTGCTGGGAAGGTATTCGAAAAGAGAGACAATATCGTTTCTCACGTCACAAATGTTGGTTTTGACATACGATACGCGATCTGTCCGTTCAAAAAATTCGGGTGTGGCGTCGCTCTGAAGAGAGAGTGGGATCTACCCCGCCATATCAAAATCTGCAAATTTAGTCCCGTCAAAGTCAAAGAGGAGGAAGAGTAAAATTATGGAGTCTCCTGTCAGTTCGGCTGGCCGAGAATATGGGAATACGCTATTTTCATAGGGTGACCGTTCACTTATCAACATTCATTTTCCTCTTGGCGGCTTTTCCTGTCCTTAGTCTCTTCGTTTTTTTTGCGGGGAGGAACTTCTCAGGTTCTGTGGTTCCTACAACAACCATTTTGTAATGACTAAACGTGAATAATCACGGGTTTGGGTTTTCATCACATGTCTTAGCACGATTTTCTGAACTTTCACAATACAAATATTAATTAAATTCGTTGCTTATGAGGCCCGAAATTCAATTCGATTTTCACAACCTGCGACACACCTAGTCTCGACACGCTTATAAATATATATTGTAAGCTTGGTTACTCTAAGTACCAGCATAGGTCGCAGAGTTCGGTCTCGGAATGCACGACTATGAAACATTTAGAGCGAGCGGGTGGGCTCGTGAGGTCTCCACTAGGTTATATCATAATTTTCTATGCCTATCCGTGTTTGAATTTGCGTTACACTCTAGCTAATTAGTTAGAGCCTGGCGAAATCGATGTCTTGACGTCCCGTTCTATAAACCTTATATGACGTGATGATATTGAAACCGTCAAGTTTATTAACTTTCATAAGGTTGAGAGCATTTTTGGAATGGATACTCCTGAAAAGATAACCATGCTTGACCAAAGTAATCTAGCATAAAACACACGAACGATAAGAACCACCGTCTCAAAAGGATCCCTAAAGTCAACATCCTTCGATAACGGAGTAATTTAACTCCTGCATGGATGATGGAACAATACTATGATGCACTACCTGTTGAAGAATTCCTCGAAGGTCAGACGTTCGCGCATACCCTCAAACACCGAGATGCGGAGAGTCTTCTCCCTCTTCTCGCAAGGGTCCTTGTTCTTCGCTCGGTAGATACCAGACACCCGAGTGAGGAAATGATCCTCCGAGACATGAAACGATTTTTCAAATTTGCTAGATCCTGTAGGAACTCTACAAGACCGTTCCAAATTCTAAACGAGCAAACACAGATGACGGCATGGAATTATTATGTCCTCATAGAAAACTATCTCAAGATCATCGCGAATGGTAGACAGCAACCGCTCGGTGTGCTTAAATTCATATTTCACAGAGAACTCAAGATCCTCGAGTTCGCGCCTGCGACCCAGCAGTTAATTCTTACCGTGATTGGAGACTTGCCCTTCAGATGTTACAATTGGGTCAACTTGTGGATTGGACTTATCGAAGCGGATTGGGCTAGTATTTGGCGTCTCACGATCTATATCCGAGCTCTGGAAGATCAGAGTATTCTTGGGAGAGATCCTAAATGGCAGTCGGCAGATAAGAGATGGGCCTGCATATTTCTAAGAGAGTTGGCAGGAGTCTCGTCTGGTCTTTTGCTTCAAAATGGGACTGAAAGTCAAAATAATTTCGTGAAAAGTAGTGTTCTTCCTCCGATACCTCCTATCCCACAGGCAGGCGAACGCGAGGCTCTGAAAGATGTTCAGCCACGGCAAGTAGCCCGTTCTCCTACGAACGATTCTACTATCTCGCAGATCTCGTCACACGAAGCCATTAAAACCATTGTCGCGAAATATGCGCAACTGCCACGGTTGAAATCTACTGCAGATCAAGAACTTCAAGAACGGCTGCTGCAGTACGAAAAATCTGAGGAAGAATTTAACAGAAAGCTGAAGCAGGATTATAGAAAGTTCCAATTGAGGAAGACATTGCAGGGACTAGAGTCTAATGGTCGGTTAGGTAAGAGGGTAGAAGGAATCGGAAAGGTGTCGGCGAAGAAGAATATGGCGGCTGACGGGCTGGAAGAGTTGCATATGAGGATAATCCAACAGGAGAAAGAAGTTGAAGATAATGAATTTGAGAGATGGGCGAGATGCTTGTTGGAGGAGGGGGAAGATGAGGATGGGGACGAAGAATGAGTGATTTTCCTATCATGATTGTCATGATGCCGTTCTCGGACCTTGCTAAGAGTTATCCTTAGTCTCGTGCTCGGACTCTTGGAAGTGATGGGGCAAATATTTTCCGGCGAAATCTCGGAAAACCAACAAGAAGCTATCAGGATGTCGGATTTCCATAGATTAGGGTTGACAGGACAGTCTCAGAGGCTACAAACATCTTAGATCCCCATTTGGAGCAATTATGCGACATGATCACTTTGGATATTTCGCGGCTTAGCTAATTAGCTGGTGGCTTGGTGAATTCTGAGAGCCTAGATACCCCAAGCTAATTAAATATATCGTTTGTGCTACATATATTACACATACCTAGTCCATATATCGGACGGTATTTTCCGTTTGCAAGTGTTCGATGTTCGAAATAAAGCGGCACGGCCTCATTTTTCAGGTTGCAGTCGCCGAATTTAAGGGTACCTTCTGTTACTTGTATAAAGGTTCTTCTCAAACTGGAGCGCGTCAATGATGCTTGAAGATGGAAGGCAAATGCCCTAAATATATGTTAAAAGCAAAAAGTGGGCGAAGAGGAGCCTAGAAGGCACAGTTTGAGATTCTAGAAGTGGATAATTCAAATGAGCGGTTCGGAGTGTCCGATGTTTCAAAAAGCCTCTGTATTAAAAGGCGCCTCTGCTGCCTTTTAGTCAGCAATAGCGAAATTTTGACAACCAGGTATGGCTAGGAATGTCTCAGTGTTCCAAAGGAACCTGAATTTCTCTCGTAAAGCAAGTGTAAGGGTGCCGGCAAGCGAAATTGGGCTCCTGGTTGTATTGAGCATTCGAATTCTCAACGGGGCGGAAACAGACAATAGTGATCGCTTCTGTTTTTGCCCAGTACGGCCGTGTTGCATAATGCAGTGCGCATGGTTGGACAGCTTGTGAAAACACCCAAAGTTCAGCTCGGAAGGCGATGCCTTTCTAGATCCTCTTCAACCCTTATTCATATGCAGCCGTATACACCTCCGATTAAATAAAAACTGTATCCTGATACTAGATTTCAGCTGAAGACTTGTGTACCAAGTAAGAAGAAAATGTCGTACGAGAAGAAATATTTCCAGGTATTTTTGCTCGTGATTGTGCTGTGTTGCGTCTTAAATCATCTGCCGTCACAAATCCCCCACAGTTACGTACGTGCGCGCGTAGATGATGGGAAATCCGGTTCGTAGGCTCGCTAGCCCGCTCTATATATTCATGTTCATATACATATCACGTCTACACATGTATCATGTGTCGCACAAGTGTCGACGTCGCATCGGGAGCACACTAGCTACCAGTTGGAAACTGCTAACGTAAGGGGAAACATGCGGTGCTCTAACTTCGAGGAAACCGGAGGGCGCTTTCCAAACGGTGCAAATCACGGAGCCATTGCCCTTTATGTCTATGGCTTGCATATGGCTAGTGGCCTGACTGCCACATTCCTCTCGACTTTTGGCGGTTGGCTTGTGGTACTTGCCGTGTTGCGTTTATTTTTTTGGGCGATTTTGCCCAACATGTGAAGAGACGGCAGCGGTACCCCTGTTTCACCTGCAATCTATACTCGATTAGAGTATCCTTTTCTGTAGCAGGTGATACCTATTACTGATTATTTGTATCAATTGCAATCGATATCGGGTATATCGATAAAGTGAGGGGAAACGGCCAAAGAACATGAAGTTTTCGCGCAGCATCTTTTCCTGCGAGTTGGTTGTTCTGATGTTCGACGTTTTTGAATCCAGCGTCGAGCGAACGAGCGAGTCATGCACAGCGGAGCAGGTCAAAGCGACGATGCCATGTGAAGTTAATTAAGACAACACCTCTAGCTCGCAGCGAATAAGCAGCGATGTCGCGGCCTTTGTTGGTCTGGTCGTCCATGGCCAATGCTGACGGCGTAATTTTTCCGAATGACGCCAATGCTACAGCACAATTAGCTTTCGTAGTCCGGCGTATCTCTGAACCCAAACGTTAGTGGCGAAAATCCGCGATCAAAGCGCAAGGTGGTGGTGATTCATGAGACGAACATCAACCAATTTGGCCCAAGGGAGCTGAATTTGAACAGGATTGCTGGGAACTTGGACTTGCCACGAAGATATAGTACAAGCGAAGATCTTGGCTCTCCGTACCCCCCTTTTCCAACGTGACCTGCACGATTGTTCGAAATGCAGGAGAACCGAATGCCCGTTTTCCAATTATCCTCGGATGAACCAACCCTCAGGGCACAGACAACACAGTTTTGCCGTCCTCGGCGTCACCTTGTCGCAAATAGTTCAAGACTTCTTTACGCGACCCACTCACCTGGAGCTTGGACCGTTTTCTGCAGATGCAGTTGAGACTTTCGGCGTACGGAAGATGGCTTTTGAAAAGTTAACCGCTCGAAAGCCCTGGCCCTCCAGCTATCAGAAAAGAAAAGAAAAGAAAAAGCATGACAGACACGTTGACCAAGGGTCAGGGACACGAGGCATCAAGCATCCGACTGGGCCGTCTACTTTCCTGGAACCACGCCTTCCAATTTCCAAAAATTTGGCATGCAGTCAAATATCTGCAAAAAACAGGGGTTCTATATCACATCCCCGCACTCCATATTATCGTGCGACGAGGATCTTGACATTCTTCTTTGATTCCTGGTCCATATAAGCCTGCTGTCCCCGCTACCCCAGGCCTTGGAAGTTTTGGAATTTTGCTAAAACTTTTCCATATAATCTGGGGAAAGAAAGACCGACTTTCACGCATTTCACCTGACCAACTCGCGGCGCCTCACCTCGACAGGCCTTGAGTCTGCAGCTTTTCTGCAGCCAGGCAAATAGGTGTTTCAAGATGTCCGACAGAGGAACTCTGCCTCCTCCAGAGGTTCTTGCATCATGGCCCAAGCCAAACTACATCAACCCGGAGAACCAAACAGCACAGCTTATGGCCGTCGAGATCACACTGTGCTCATTCACAACGATCGTTATGGCACTACGGCTTTACAGCCGAGGTGTTTTGACGAAGAGCATTGGTACTGACGACTGGTTGATGACAGGAGCCTTGGTAAGTAAACCCACTTTGTTGTATTTTTTGCCGTTGTTCATTTCCTGAAATATAAAATATTGCGCTATTTTGTCTTGGCGAAATGGGTGGCGATCAGAAGTAGCCGGCAATATTACTCAGAGAAATCTATAAAATGAAGGAAAGAAAAAGTATATCGGCTAACTGATATGACAAACAGATCTTTGCTATTGGGCTTACTATTGTGAACTGTTTGGCACCTCAGTGGGGCTGGGGAGTGCATTTGTACGACTTCAAGCCCGAGTGGATCGTGCCTGCGCGAAAGGTTAGTTTACCTCGGTTATAGGTCACCTCAACCTATAACGACAGCAAATATATCCCCACATCCTGCCGCTTCCCCGCGAATCCCGTATTTTTCGCACATCACCTGCATTCAGGCAAGATGTTAGGCTGGACTAACCGAGGGTGCTCATCTCCAGCTTGCCGTCGCCACTGAAATTCTATTTACACCTTGTGTCGCTTTGACAAAGCTTTCCATTCTCTTGTTCTATCACAGGGTTTTCTCTTCGAGGAGGTTTCGGTATTTCATTTATGCAGGTGCTGCATACATAATTGGCTACACGATATCAGCAATAATCGTGGTTTTCCTGCAAGCTATTCCTCTACGCGCTTACTGGGATAAATCAATCCCCGGAAGGTTTATCGATGGCCAGTTAGCCTTTGTCATTTATGGTGCATTAAATTGCCTAAGTGATCTCTGTAAGCTTTATCCGTCCCGCGTAATTGTTATCACTTAAATGAATGTCTAATAAAAATTTGTCTCGCTCGGAAGATGTGTTTTTCCTTCCTATCAGAGAGGTCTGGACCATTCAGCTACCCAAGAAGCAGAGAATAAGTCTTATCCTCGTCTTCGCATTGGGTTCGATGTAAGTACTCTATAATACCTCCGTGTTCGTTAAAACGTCCTGAGTTTTGCTAACAATTGCGCTATAACTATAGTGTTTGTATTGCTGGAATCATAAGAATATACTACCTATGGATTGTATTCTCGCCCACGAACTGGGATTTTACCTGTAAGAGTTTTCTAACTGGTTGAGTTATAGTATGCGCACATCTTTACTAACCAAATACCTGAATTTTAGATCAAGGAGGTCCTCTGTACATCGTCACTGCCATTGAAGGCGATCTAGGCATTCTCTGCGCATCACTTCCCGCCCTCAAGCCATTTATCCACCGCTATGCTCCAGGTCTTCTAGGCTCTTCTAGCGGGCGCTCAAGACCTACTGGTGCCTCTCCTAGCTACCGTCTCGAATCCTATGATGTCGATCGACGTCGAGATACGAGGAGAATAACTGGAACCGGCGCTCATAGTTACAAGATGACTAGCATAGTGACGGGCCCCACTATTCTTGACAATGAGAGCGAGGAGAATATTTTGCCAATGCAAGGAGTTGGTAACAATGGGTGGGATCGTACAGGTGGCTCTAGCGATGGTCATGGTAATGGTGGGAGTGAAGGACGGAATGGGATTGGCAAAAAAGTCGAAATAGAAGTGACGGTGGAGAATATTTCAAACGGCACAGTCGAAGATCTGGAGAAGCAAGGGCCCCTCAGTCCGAGGAGTCCACGCAGGATCTGATGATTTGATTTGCTTTTGATTACTTCTATGATACGATGTAACGAACTGTTTGAATCCATAGGGCATTTGGGTATTAGGGTCTTTCTGTTTGTATTATTGTATATTCTACTGGTAGTAGGTTTGGGATTTCTATAATAGAACATAATTTATAATATAGGTACATATATCATGAAACGTAGTCTTTAGGTGTCGTCAATAGAAACACGGGCGTGGAATAATACCTATGTCAAATGCCACTAAAATCGGGTCGCATGTTTGTCATTTCGCCATTGAATTGTGATTGTGGCGAGTGGCAAGCCTCAACGATGCAGAATTAATAAAAGCGCCTTTCTAAAATTTTCTATCTCCTGTGAGCTGGCCTTCAAACCGGCCCGATTTCCCAAACCCGAAAACTGTCAAAGTAAAACACTTCAGTAGCCTCCGGTGGAGATCTCGCTAGAAAACAGGTGACTTCGATTTCTGGTGTATCGAATTCTCCAACCCGTGCGTCCCACGATTCTGCCCATTGCCATTGATTTGTAGCGCCCAGTACTGCCTTCGGTGTTCCAGCGATTGTCAGGGTTATAAACGCTTCGTCCCTTGAAGGCGAGTCTACCTTATACTGGAACTTGAAACGGTACGTTTTCCCAACTTCAAGTGGAATGGTCTGTCGGATCCAGAAAACCCCGGATGCACCAATCCAATTGATTTTGAGGGAATTTGGTGATGTCACGCTGCCTTCGTTAGGAGAAGCTTCGTAGGTACAAGCGTCACAGCCGGTAGTGTTTCCAAAGATAGTCCAGTCGCGGAATGGTTCGACAGGATCATCGAATCCCGGATTTTTTATGAGGGGTAGAAAGGTAACCTGAGCCTCAACGAACGTAGTTGTTGATATTGTCAACGTTTCGGTCTTTGGAGATTATATTGGGTGTCAGTAAATTTAATAATTCCAAAAAATAGATTAGTTTGAAAATTAAGGTAAGTTGAGGCCGCATACCACCGTAGGAACTGTTGTTGTCACATCAATATATTCCGTATAAACAATGGTGCTGGTTGGTCTCCCCGATAGGAAGCAACTACATGCACTGGTAATTCTTTCACTATTCGAGCATTTCTGGCGAATATTCGAAATCGCCTTTTCAGGAATTTCTTCGCGTCGTTCCCGAGAAGGTGTACCACGGCGCTCCTTGTTTGGAGGCTGTGTGATTGATGTCTCTGCTGTTCCGGTCGTAATCGTTTGGGTTTCAGTTGTTGTATCTGGATAGACTGTGGTTTCACCAGCAGTTATGGTATAAAATGGCTCGGAAGAAGTAGAGATAATAGGTCGAATGTCGAATTCGCCGGAGCAAAATGCAAGGCCGATTGATTCAGTTCCTCGGATAGCACGGAGACAGTTGTTTGCATGGCAGGCTGGATGGATTGAATATAATATTATTAGCTACCTGGATCACGACGTCAATCACTGGGGAAGTCGACTCTAACTTGCTTTGACTTACAATCTCTTTGCAAGACTTCCACCGGGGTAGCGCACACAATACCCATGAAAGAAACCAGTGATACTATTTTCAACTTCATTCTGAAAAAAAATCTGAACCGACCTCTCGCTCAGCTCTAAGTTATTCGACACGCCTTTCCGGTACCGTGGTGTGACAATACCAACAGGCACGTTGATGTCGCGTTCCTCACCTATTATAGAAAAAAAATCGGTGCAATCACCAAGGTTCATCGGAGCAGGGAGAACGAGCAAGTTATCCTACTTCCTAGTCCACGAAGAATTCATTTCAGGGTCTGTTGGTGCCCGCGGAAAGGCTGAACTCCCCTGCTCCGAGAATGGAAATGGAATCGCAGATCTTTAGCAATTTCACCAAACGCAGGTTGCCATTTTTGAAGCACTCCCAAGATATCTAGATGCATGATACCACCCTTTCAACCAATATATTGATTCCGAAAGGGATGAATTGACGTCTGCGGCTGAAGTTGTGGTCGAATTCGCTGGTGAACAACAAATATTAGCTGCTTGGCGAAGTCTTGGTAGGGCGCTGGATGGCTAGAACTCCGTGCACGCGTCCTGGTGAGGAAGCATTCAGAGGAAGAAGCCACGACATTTGAGAAAATATTTAAATTATGCATCGATAATATCTAGATGCGCTATAGATCGGGATCTATAGCTGAGTTCCGCAGATCCCTAGATCTATCGATCTCAGCACATAGATTCTACCTCCTACGGAAACCAACGCTCCACATTGAAAAATCCGTGGAACTGCATTTGTTGTAGTTCAAAGTTCTGGTCGAGTAGCCGCATCTTTTCCTGCTAACCCCAATGCACGAGTACTCCAGCGCACCCCAACGGGGTGATACAAAGATGCCAAGGGCTTGTTCTTAATTATACAATCTCACACACTGCTGCATATAAGTGGCACTGCGCATATGTGGAGGCATACGCAAATGAATTACTGTAGGGCTGGCTGTCGCATTCGGACCTGTAGTCCGAATAAGTATATAATAGCAAATTGTCTGGCACCCTACAGATCTCGTCTGGTTTCGTGTAATTATCGTGTACACCGACATAGCGACGATTTTCCAATCTGAAGCCGTCAACGCGACGACCTGACGACCTTACGACATTTCACGATGAAACCTCAAAATTTACTTGCAATTCTACCCCTGGCTTCTGCGGCAATTGTTGCTAGGTATCCTCCTGATTATTGTCATGCTGACAACTGCCTACGAGCAATCAGAGGCACAGAATCCATCGGCCGGTACTTCTGTTCAAGCACCCTCCAACTCGAGCCAGTAACTGTGACCGTTAGCTCTACAGAAATATACCCGACTTATGGCTTAACTACTGTTTATACCGGCACAGAGACCGAAACTATTACAGTTGTGACCGGCACATCTGCTACAACCCTCCCCCCAATTCTCGACCGAAGACGCGATGTCGAAGCTCGTGAAGTTGATCCGGATGACGCGGTTATCACCAAGAAAATCTCCAACATTCTCAAGATGTGCGTTACGAACGAAGCTCGGATGACTAGCGCATGCAGCTGCCTTTTGAAGACCGGTCAAAACGTTACAGTCACTACTACGGAATACGATTTTGTCCCGACAACAGTTCCAACTTTGGTATAATAATTCTGCTTTTATATCATCTCATGATATCAAAATCGCTGACCATCTTTATCCGTGAGCTAGAGCGATTATGAAGTTGTAACCCAAACCGTTGGCATCGAAGCGAAAGTGACCTATCTCCCGCTGATTAAGAATTCCGGTTTCGATCACCCTGTTGAGCCTCTCCGCCATTGGGTTTTCCCAGAACATTGGTGCGATCCGTGCACTCACGAAGTTGTCCCGAACGACGGAAGCTCTGGTTCGCCCAACGCGCTAAAAATCGTCTACAACGAAGGACCGAATGCAAAATTCTATCAGGACGTCACCGTTGAGATTGGAAAATACTATAAATTCAAGTTCCAATTCAAGATTGGGTCGGCCACGCCGAAGAGCTATCCGGAGTTTTACATGGACTATGGGTTTTCAAACGATCTTCCGGTGATGTTTCGTGGTGTCGCTTCGAACCAATGGCAGACCATTGAAGTTGGTCCAACTTTGATGGAATGGAGAACCGATGTTGCGATAGAGGTGAGGATGTTTGTGCCTAGAGCTGCGGCAGAGCCTACAGAATCGTTTTACTTTGATAGCTTCGAGATTTGGGAAGTTCAGGTTAATTGAAATATTTGAAAATCTCTCGTCTATAATTCTATAGGTACTTGATGCACTTGGCTCAAACTTTCTTCCCTTCTCATCTTTTTTGTTCCTCGATGGCTAGATTTTAAACCAATTAGATGAATCGATGTTTTCGTTTTCCCTACGGATAGATTAGATAAGCTTAAAGTGTCTTCAGTGACAGGGATTTCTATACATTCTACTAACGGCTCCGTCGCAATGACATTGTTGACTAAGCAATGCAGTATTTCAATTTTGACGAACTATCGACTACAGTTTATTTAATCCGGTTGATCATGTTTACTCTCCTCAAATCGCATGTTTTTCATTATGGTGGTAAGAATATCTAAATATGAACAGTATTGTAAATGTTGAAACTTTGCAACTTTTAGAATTTGCAGGAAATTGAAACACCAAAACACCTCCCATATCAACAGCAGTGCTTTTAAAGCTTTTCTAAAACAAAAAATTAAGTATGAAATCAAAACAGCAAATTAAAAACAAACAAATCTTGAACACAACCCTGGCGATTTATTGCCAAACTTATTCATTATCCTTCGCTGTAAACACAAGTGAACTAATATGCCTTTTTCTCATTAACTGGGCTGATTTCGTTTGTCTGCTCAGCCGTGGCAGTATTGTGTCTCGCCGACGTTCTTGTGAAATAGTCATCAACATGCTGGCTCCAAATTGTTTCGCAGCCATCATCGTGGGAGACTTCCTTGCTCTTTCCTTGTTCCCACTCAGTTCTCATCTCCTCGATCTTCATCTTATAGTCCTTGGCGGGATTGTATTGCTTGCTAATTCCCATCCATCTCTCCCAAACACTCAAGTGCTTAGAATGAACAGCGACACCGCAGTATTCTTCGCCACGGCCCTCACGGATATATCTCCACCTTCGCTCTTGCTCGGCAAGATCAAGACCGGTGGTATCAGGGAGCCAGAGCCAGGTCATCAGAGCACCTCCAAGACCGAACCATGGAACAACATAGAACTTTGTCTGTGTGTCGATGTAACTGTAGAGAATAGCAGCGGCAACGGCACCGAGCTTACCGATGGCGGCGCCTAGACCGTGGGCAGACGCACGAACGGAAGCCGGGTAAACCTCAGCAGCAACGAGGAAAGTGACGGAGTTAGGACCGAATTGGTTGAAGAAAGACGAGAGGAAGTACATGGCTTGGAAAGCGTGGATACCCTCTCTGGAAGTGAAGTAGTCGAATGCAAAGGCTGGAATGATAAAGAGAATGAAATCAAACATGAATCCAACGATTTGCATCCATTTTCTGCCGTAGAGCTTGTTGTCGATGAGCATAGAAGCAAGATAATAACCGACCAATGAAACGCTGACGTTCACAAGATTCCATTTCCAACCTTCCATGACAGAGTGGTTGTTTGGGGTGATAACTTTGATAAACTCGGACTGGAAGAGTTTGTTACCGTAGAAGAAAACGTCGTTGGCGAACCAAGCACCGGATGTGGCGAGCATTCTGCCGCCGAAGTGGGTGAAAGTAAGCTTGAGCGATTCGAGATCATAGCCGGTAACGTTGGACTTCTTCTTCTGGACCTCCAATTCTTTGTTCGGGTTCTTGATGTTGAACATTCTGTGCCAGACAAGAACCGCGGTACCAAGAGCAGGAATCGCGAAACTAACTCTGAAGGCGATCTGAACAGCCTTTTCGGAGTATGGTGGGTTACCAGTGCCGTTGGCGATGAAGAGGACAAGCATGAGGATGACAACATTCCAGAATTGACCCCATCCCTGCATCAAGAAGGCAGAGGTCACGGAACGGCCACGGTGGAGACGATCATCCTTGCTGGAAATGACGCCGGTACCGGTACCATTCTCCATACTCGAAGTAGCGGTCATAGGATACTCTCCACCTACACCAATGCCGTAGATGAAAAGACACCATGCGTAACATATGACCCAGCCGTTTAACGATGTTCCCCAAGAAGCGGTAAGCAGAACCAACCCCCAGAACATGATAAGAGCATCCTGCACGAGACCCCATTTACGTCCAACCCTGGATTGAAGTTAGCCTTTGCTCTATCTCTGCTTTTCTTATAGTGGACTATGAGTAGAAATAACTTACCAGTCACCTTGGATACCAACGAGAATCTGTCCAACCATGATACCCGCAACCTCGAGGTATTCAATCGAAGATACCCATCTCGCGTTGCAGACTTGGTGAGTGGACCAACACTCTTTCCAGACAGCTTGGAAAAGAGGCTTGATGTTACCGATGGAAAACAAAACGTAACTATTAACAAGGGTGGATTAGCTTTAGTATTTTAGAGCTTTTAGAGAACTCAAAACTCACCCTTCAAGTCCCAAACCTGCACCGGGAAGAACAGCACTCTTAAAGTACCGAATCAAAGGGGACAGCGGATTTCGCTTTGCGCCCTCCCAGATTTCGGCCCACTCCTGCTTGCCTTCTACGAACAAATCGTAGTTCAGGACAAAGGGAATCCTCTTGGAGAGGGGCATATCCGCCCAATATGTCCCATTGACATCATAACTGTCGGCTGGGAGAAGGATAGGGTCGAAAATGGCTCTCTCCGGAAGACTATCGGTGCTGGTGCTGTCGACGGAGTAGGAGACGCCTTCGTTGGCGGCCTTTAACGGCGGCGAGTCGGAGGGAGAGTTTTCCATCTTTGTAGGTTGAAAGATGGGATTGATGCCAGAAGTCTGGGATATCGATCAACTCCGATCTTCGGAAAGTGGAACGTAGATCTGTTTGGGAGGACCGCGACGGTAGCTTTGAATCAGACGGACAAGAGAGAAAGTATATGGATATATATATCCGACTGATACAGGAGACCGCCAATTGAAAGCAGGGTGGTCCGAGAGAACAGGAGGTCCTGAATGTCTAGACCCTGAGGAGACAGACCGAGGGAGATGGCTGGTTAAGCTGTAGGGGAGAAGTTTGGAAAAGAGTCCGCTAGCCCTGTTATATAAATGAATCTATCACCAAAATACCAAACGGTCACCATGGTGTGCCGGATTTTCCATTCCTACGGACTGCGAAAAAATTCCCGGCAGTCGGATCTGGTGTCGCGTGAGCTCTATGAAGAGCACCCCGGGAAAAACAATTAAGATGGACCGAAATATCGCTTGACATATGCACAATTACGGCAGCCGAAGCACGTTATTTGGGGTGGAGATGTGATAAATATGCAGGTCAAAAATCGATAAAAGAACCAATATCTCAAACGCTATCAAGCACGTTGCGATTTGCTTTGATCTCATTGGCTGGTAGACCCGCTTTTCAACCGGCTCTGGCGCTCATCTTCTGCCAGAAATGTGGAGAGGATTAAGCTTCTCTACGTTTTTTTTTTTCTTCCTTTCGTCTCGAACATTGCACTTTTTTTGCCTGATTCGTTGTTGCTACTTGCCTAGGCGAGAATAGTTGTTGATGGTGACAGGGATTGCATGGCCAAGTAACCCAAGCAGTCTTAAGTGAGCACAGAAGCTTTGCCCAAGATGCCCTGTTTTCCTGGTCACCCATTAGGGTTGACCCCCGACCACAACAGGGCTAGCATGTCAAGCGACGTAGAGGTCGACTGCTTAAAGCAACATCCGTAATTCTATCCGCGTAGGTTCCGCCTTCTGGACCGGTTTTGATCGCTTCCAGCTACCATTCGAGATACTGTGAGCCTGGAATCTAGAAATCTAAAGGGAAGCTGGCATCGGTAGATCCTGATCTGCTATCCGGCAGACTCCCCTGATCGATCACCGGCATAGTATCGAAAGTATTGGACATGCCCTCTAATATGAGCTCACAAACATGTCACAACTGGTGAACTGCTGCATTCTCTGAGCCGACACCAATTCGGTACGCATGACGGCGCATGGGTAACAGTTAACTATATATATCAATGTCCACGTCCCTGGAGAATATCCAATCACAATGCTATCGGTTGATCTGAATCTTCCCGCCGCATATACATGCAGCAAAATACACAGCCAAGATCCTTAGCTATTTTGATAACGATAAAGGGATCCGGCGTTGCGCGAACGGAGGAAAAAAATTGCCCGGCGAGTCAGTTCGCATTCGCTCTCCTCCGATAAAGGAAGGTATCAGTGGCAATGTTTCCAAACCCAGAAACAGCTTGGCGCTGTTAGCCAAGAACAGGAGGACCAAAGAGCTTCTCTTGTTTCGGTTTGCGTAGCAATGAACATCAGAGAGCAACAATCCAATGCTAAACCTGCGACCAAGGAAGCCTAATTGTTTCTTCGGTTTCACGAACCTGTCGACTGGTTGGGCGGTCGACATCATTATAAGCATAAACCGTGCAAAATTTCTGCACAACACAGAGTGTGCCACAGTACCTGCATTAGCGTCTAACATTTAACAAGCCAACTGAAATCGGCCAATCAACGGGTTCTATTCCGCCACGACCGATCTGCTCCAGTTTACGCCTCTTTGGGTCGCTGGATAGGTTCCACAAATCTACTTCTACCATGCGGGAGATTACTTCGCGCTCAGGGCCGATTATCTATTATATGATTTACACCAATCAATACTTGAGCCATACAAATAATATCTATTTATAAAGCGAAAAGCAAATCTAGGTTATACAAGGAGTATATTATAAACGCCACAAGATGTTCAACAGGAAAAATAGGGAGCTGAAAACAGTGCAAAGTGATCCTTAAATGAACGTCGGTGCCGAGATATTACAAGTCAATGGTACCCATAGCTGTTCTGGTAACGCCCCCATCCTTGGTAAGCCTTCTTCTAACTAGAACCTTGATCAGTCTGTTTCGAAGAAGAGCAATTTTTTCATGTCCCTCTTGACTTTCCACAGTTACCAACTGAGGACAGTAGAGAAGCGCTTCTCCAGGACTCAGTTCCATTATTTCTTCAAACATACCCATTTGCTTTCGAGCTTTCGCGGGTTCATCCCATGTACCACCCCACTCCGCTTCTTTCACAGGACTGTTAGGTAACGGATTATCCCTGAATCCGACGTGGCGTTTTAAGACCTCTAACCAACGTGGGCTGTCGAACCGATGCATAATAATAAAGTTGGATAGTTCTAGTAACTCGGGGTGGACATCGGGATCTTGTGTGCTGATGATAGTACGGAGCCCGAGATGGCGTTGAAGCCGGATGTTTTGGATAACTGACTCTGCAAATCTTTGGGATGAAGATCGATTCGACATATACTAAGTTGATTTAGCAAGAGCGAAAGACAAGGGCATATTACGTGAAAATTCATAGCTTTACCTTATGAGCCTCATCAAGGGCGACGATCTTTCCAGAATCACACGAAGCAGCCCCGAACAAGTCAAGGCAAATTGAAAATAGTAGACATGCAGTTTCCGGGTCTACAAACGGGCAAGTCAGATCGATAATCGTAATGCTGCCCGGTACTGCACTAAAGAGATCGGGATTCTGTTCGGGTCCAATGAAGGATTCCAGAAGCTCCAACCTCATATTCAAAGGACGCCTCTGCATGCTAGTAAGCGGCTCTTGAGCCAGTACACTTTTGAACTTCTCATAATCAAACCCGTTCGGGTCTTCCGCTGCCATTTCACGCAAAATGCGGGTAACGACTTGGAGATAGAGTGCATTGTTGTCCTCTTGAACGGACATTAGTTGAAGCATAATTTTTGTCGTCAACTGACTGGCCTTCAGAAGAAGCGGTTTGACAGTCACATTAGGGATCCTCCCGTAAACCTTCTTCATATTTGTCAGATTCGAACGTGAAGCTAGAACTGTGACACTTCGTGCACATGCTGGTCCTTCGTCTTCGGAAACGTGGGAAACTGGGCTAGGAACTGCTAGATAGGCTACCTCGCAGGGCTTGCCAGATGTAAATGGAGTGAATGACGAATAGTAGAATACCATTCCAGCTAAGGGACGAGGTAAAACGCCTACAGCTTTATTTGGGATAATGCAGTTTTCTTAAGCCCAGCCCATTTTAAATTAGTGAGACTTAATAAACAGAATGCAGCTGATATTGCAGTTTCGGTTACGTACCCATTATCACTGACAAAGTGTGAGACTTCCCAGTTCCTTGAAGACCACATATGAATGTAGTCCACGCTGTATGCGTATTAAGGAATAGATGGCTACTCTCAATAGCGGTATCTGGTCCGTCGCTTTCGCCCCATGTGGTTATGCGTTTTGCCATAACCGGTTCACAAATTTGGGCAAAAGTCGAAAATTGTATGCTATCTTGTGGAGCGGCGTCTACTTCAGGGTCCACTCGCATGACATCCGCAGTAAACAGAGGTGCATGCGAGATAACGGTTTCATTCCTCGTTCTATTCGACGCCCCTACATGACCGCTGCCGGAAAATAGACTGTTCCTTTGAACTAGCGGCTCCACTATTCTCCTCCAGCTGCTGATTTGGGTGCTGCTCGTTGGTTGAGATGAGGCGTTTAGGTCCTCCTCTTGGCTAAGGGCGCTATCGGCATCAGCAGCAACCCCGGTTGCCAGAAAGTCTAGAAAATGGTTAACTGTAAGCTCAAAGAGAGCCTGTAGCTGAGAAGAATTGTAAAACATACCAGTTTCTCTAAAAATGTGCGTCTTTTGCCTGTTAGCTGCGGAGGAAAATATTTCATTGTCGGTGTGCTCGATATAGCTCGATAGAGCGCCTGACTTGCTCCTGGTATTTTATTTATGGGTTGGGGGCATTCGATCTAGACATACTGTATTTGGTGCCGCGGATGGCGGTTCGCTTCTTATTACAGGCGATACAGATGGAGCTGTTTCTCCATCGTTATTTCTAGTCTCCCAAAGAGCCCACTGCGGAAAAATGCCTTTCACTTCTTCATTAAGAGGTGTCGGTGGAATGCGCCATATGCCGCGTCTATGTATATAAACTCATTCTCATATTAGAAGGCTTAAGCTTTTCAAATAATTTGACGTAAGATAAAGAGCATAGTCGGGCTCCCAACCTGGAAGTTTTATGAACCACATCTTTGATTTGTTTCAAGTCGAGATCACGTATCTCATCCGGACGGTCAGCGCTGAAAGCTGAAATCGACATCTTAACTTCAGTCTGCACTTTATGACGTCCCTTCGAACTCGGGATGTGTTGATAAAATTGATCATATAACCAACAGCGGACGATGTTTTCTTTGAGAGAGTCCATTTTGAAAGATGATTGCTTCGAAATATAAAATGGAAAATGCCTAAGTGTAGGATATTGTGCAATTGCGTGGGAGAATAGTTTCCATATATATCAAAGGCAAACCAGGTCGATGATGTCGCAATTAGCTTAAAGGTTCGTCTCTAGGTGACTATCATTAATAATAATGCTCGGTGTCCCCGGCCTTTGAATACTTCCAACGTTGCCTGAAAAACCCACGGTCTAGAGAAATTCAAGGTGTTGTTCGGTCTGTTGTCTGTTAACCCGCTACAAAGAATCCCCGAGATGCGAGGCACAGAAGTAGTCCTGATATTAAATATAAAAATAGAGTAAAATATAAAGTATTGGTTTATTGATAGAATTACAAATGGGTATATATACACGAACCGAAAAAATGGCCCCCCAGGTCTTGAAATATCAGGCATCATAAGAACACCGAAACCAAACCAAAAGCGGCACAGACGCAATAGGAATGCTGAACGACACCGATAACAGAACGCTAAAAAAAAAGGCGTGGCAGTGCCCGAGCGCTCGAGCACGTACGCGCGCATGAACACCTCACTTTTTAGATCCTCATACCGGGGAAGGCGTCGTGGATTGCATCTCACTACTCCTGCGTTCCAGCACAGGACTACAATTCACTGCCTGCCGTCGTTCATCATCCAGCTGTAGCTGCCTTTCTAGATCATAAAAATCAACGATAGAAGCAATCGACATGGTGTAACCCGGTGAACTGGGGTTACTCATTTGGTAATCCGTATCGTGGCTCTGTCGGTTGTAGGCCACGATCGGGGTTATTTTGGGCGGGCTGTGGGTTACCCGCGGTGAGTGTATCGGTAACTTTTCCTCGTACGCCATCATCGAGTCTAGTTGTTTTCTGAGGGAGTTCGTGTGGTACTGTGGTTGTTGGTCCTCCTCTTGACCGAGCACGGTCGCATCGGACGGCGGCCGTGAGACATCTTCAGCGGAGCCTGTGGCTGTTCCCGCGTCGCTGTCGCTACTTTTACTCCTGCCTTCGCGGTGCCGGCTGAGGCCGCATCTCCAGTGTTGCAAGTCCCAACTACTTGTAAGGCTTTTCAGGGCGGGAGCGCAGGCAACACAGACACACCACGTTTCTTCGAATACCGCGACTATCCAGTTGGTGGTAGCGGACGAGGAGACGTAGCCGACGACAATAACGGTAACAGCGAAAAATATACAAAGGAAACCAAGGGCAAATGTTATCCCGACACCGATTTTTTGGCTGGTGGGTAGAGGAAGAATGCGTATAACGGGGAATGGAAGGATATAGATCATAATGTCGGTGAGGAGATGGAAGACATATGGCACTACTGAGCCGGCGACGGATGTCCAACCCGATGAGCACCCGCCTTCGGGGTCCCTTTTCAAACAATTAGCAATTGTCGTCTAAGACTAGTTAACATTTTACGGGAGTAAAGGGGGAGACCAACCAGTTTCTTGATATCGGCAGACAGAGGAAGAGATCTAATAGGGTGCTGACGATAAATCCAATGGCGACCATTGATACGGTGATCCAGAGACAGAGTCGGGTTTTGCGCATAGACCGGGGGATGAGTCGGGTGTAGAAGCAGAGCATAGCAGCTTTGACGGCGTACATGGTGAAATAATAGGTTGCATTTTCGACATAGAATATCTAGATTAAGGAGAAAATTAGAAAAGCTTTTCGCTGAGTTATGAGATGCGAAAATATGTCGTGTCCCACCTTCAGCGCTTTTACATCAGCGATTTCGCCGTTTATATCAACAGCTAACGTATCGAAATCTTCGCTGAAAAATCCCATTCGATAAAGCTTGGTATCCATCGATGCCTGGCTGAGGAAGCATATCCAAGCTAATACGACAAACCCGTCTTCAAAAATTGATAGTCGCGCGCGTTGGAATCGGTGATATATGCGTAGGAGAACTAAGCAGAGAGTTGCAGCTATCATCGACCATTCGAATGCCTGCGTTGGGTTGTGACACAACAGTTAGCCCCAAGTCCGGCACGGTTACACAATACTACTTTATCCGAAACAGAGATCCAATGCAATCGTACAAGTAGTTTAGCAAAGTGTTGCATTATTGGATTTAGAAACTCGCGAACAAGCTCTATATGATATAGAGCCTGTTCCGGTATCTACAATTGTAGACTTTTGTGGGAGCCTTCGAGAGAGTCGGGCGCCGCTCGTAAATGTTCGGGATATGAAGGTATTGGATTTTTATCGAACGTCCCCGTTAAAACGTCATCTCGCCCTCCCAACAACACATCTTCCTCCTACTTGATTCGAATTTCCTTGGATAAAGAAAAGAAAGAAGGAATGAGGAATCTGGGAAACCGATCCGATCTTAAGAACACTCGAGAACAACTGGGGTGCAGATAAAAAGAAGGGGAAAGCCAGCCAAGGAGCAAACACGTTTTAATACAACTATTCTGTATACGTGCATATTCTAGCGAGGATAACCCGAAAGGTTCGGCACGTTGGACAGCCCAAAAACGTGAGGGGGAACACTTCTAGAGCAATCAACGTCCCGGCCAGCCAATACCATCACGACGATACTAGGAGAGCAAACACACAACATGACAGCCGTACGTACCATCAGCTGATAGTCCTCCACTTGGAAGGATACCATCCTGCAAGGAACACTCGCCCACCCCTTCCCTTCCAATTCCCCAAAGTCAGCTAGCTTCCCCTGGCCAAGCCGATTCCCGGGTGGTCCGCAGTTGCGAACCAGAATTTCGTAATAAAAGTCTCCTGTGTTGTTTGCGCAAGCCAGGGTCCCAGTACGAATGTGGAGAAATGAGGTCAAATAGAGCTTCGCAAAAGGCGCCACGAAATGCGCAAACCCAGACGGAGCGGCTTCGAAAAAGGAGGTCAGCGGCGATAGAGTTATCTTTCTATTCGTTCTAGATAGCGAGAGGCGTGATTGGTAGAGTGTTTGCCGATTTCCGGTTAATTGGTCGGATTGTCCTGCTGTTCGAGATTTCGTCCGATTTGGGTCGAAGCTTGCACTGGCAAGCTTGATTGCTTCCCCAAGTTTATATCTCAATTATAAGATATCCAATTTCGAGGCCGAAATAGTTGTAGTGCTAATCACCCACTCGAACTCAAATATATTCGAGTTTCGAAAAGTGGCTTGAGATACCAAGTCGGAGGGTTCGGCTCCAGGCTTTATAATTACGCGCTGCTTACGATGTATTTGGTTCGAACCTGTGGTGACAGGATCGTATGCAGGTGCGGGATGTGTTGCTCGTTGTGGAAGGCGAACCGAGATCTGATCGTGGGAAGAAACAAGATCAGGGACGCCGCTGACATAGATGTGATGTGTCCTGCTTGAATGAAAATTGTCTTTGCGTGAAAAGCAACTTGTCGCTGAGCATTTATGAATATCTTTTCTTATAAGATTGGCTGCATATATATAATATTATAATAGTCATGCATGTGTGGTCAATCGAGTCTGATTCGAAGCATCCTATATCTGACGGCAAGATCGATCGAGTCGGCTATCCACGCGGTGTAATAACTATCCGCAGCCTGACATTCGCTTGATATCTCCATTCGATAATAATAATATAGCACGAAATAATAATGCCTAAAGAATACCTATCGGATAGTCTAGAATCTTTCTGAAGCCTAGTTACAGCTGCGTAACAGAATTGTGTGGATTTAATGATCCCGTGTAGATCAACACGCCGGCGAGGTGCTCCATCTGTGCATTAGACGGAGAGGCCTGCCAAGTTTTCGAGGCAGCCTAACCAAAACCATGAAACTAAACCACCCACGGTATATATATTGAGGGTTGGATAGGGTTTCAGAGCTGTACTAATCCAATGGGCGGTGCGAGGGATGTTCCCAGGAACCTGGTATTCATTCGGTCTCCGACCCGGCCTGGTGAGCAGAGATAACCGTGCCAAAATGATTGGGCAATTGGAAGAGCACGCCTTATTGATGAAATAAGCATATGCTTATCTTGATCGTTTGAGAAATTAACAAAATTTACGATATGAAGTTGATATGCGTATGCCTAGAAGGATACAGTGAAGGTCATTTGTATCAGGAATCTTAAAAGTATGTCTACGAATGTTATCTCTCTCGGGATGGCAAGTCCCTGAATCCTCTCGCCATCATTGTAAATGTGTTGCGTAGATATATGTCGATGTTAGTCAGGGGACCACACGGTCTTTGTCGCAGCATAGAATACGGTTGGTGGGCGCATGGTTTGGTTCACGTGCTAGATTCTCTTGGTAAAAACTATTAGGATTATAATTCAGGCACCGGTATAGAGGTGAAGCGCATGGGTGACTGCGTGATTCTTAAGATCTTGAGGAATCTAGATTTAAAGATCGAATATCTGAATCAAACTCGATCTCAGAGATCTTGAGACTAAGATCTAAAAAAGAATGCGGGAAGTTCAAGGCTACAGTTCGATTGTGTCATAGATGCATCGGCTGGGCCGGCTTTAATGAGGAAAATGCATTGCAGCCAGGCGACCAACATACTTTTCAGTTCATATATGCACCGACCAAGTCCGAGACGCCGGAGGCATTTGATGCGCAGACCTAAGATTTTTCTTCATTGGTCATGCTGAATTTTAAGGTTCTCCTGAAAATCCAAGACTTGGCACTTGTTGGGAGGGCGTGTGGGCGGCGTGCTTCGCGTGCCGGCTTGTGTTGCCCGGACCGGGTTGATATACCATTGGTTCTCGCTCTTTGGACGCCATGGAACGATGGTAGGCAAAGAAAGGCGGAGGAAGGAAGAAGCGAGCAAACATGAAACAACCTGACATGCCTGCTGGTTGCAACCTGCAGCCCAACGCAGGAACTAGTTGGTCGCCCTGATCTGGGCTAAGAAGAAGAAGCCGATGGCAGGAACGCTTGTAATTACTCCCAACTTGACAACTATTCGTGGTCGAGATCGCGAGAGGCCTCGTCGAGGTACGCCAGCTCCTAATTCATTGAGTGGAGGCGTCGGTGGGTCGCGGAGGTGTATAATCTTACAGTTAGGATCAGGATTGTTTTTGATGTGAAGTTGAAGTTACATTCAACGGTCTCATCATGAAAGGTTGTAGACAGACAGACATACATATATGCTAAATATAGCAAACAATGAGGTAGTCCGGTGGGTCTTTCGATGAAGGCAAAAGGGACCACGATCGATGGGAGGATACGACGAAGAGGAGGATGACAGATCGCGAGAACCGGGCGATAGGATCGTGGCGCCAGCGACGCATCGCGGGATATGTCCGCACAGACGGAGGCGCTGTCCGCAGTGACATGGTCGAGCTGGGGATTCTGGAAATGAAGCCAAGATCTCTCCGAATATTACTTACTTGTTGCAGCTTACCCGAGTGGGCAATAACGTTGACGTGAACGGGCGTTTTTGCGTTGGCGGTGTGGTTGGACCCACCCCTTTTCTCCCGCATATTATTGCCTCCCTTTGCTCCTGCGTCCGCCTCCTTCTTCCTTTCCTCAACCTCAACCTGCCGACGACATCATCGCCATCGTTCGGATCTTTTCTCTCTTTCACAGTCTCTCATTCTATCTTTTTGTAAATCGGCTTCGACACACTCCTTTGGCTTATTTATTTCTGCCCTTTCCCCCTTCGCAAAAACAAATCGTTCTCTAGCATTGCAGGCAGTCGTTGTACGGAATCACACTGAAGAAAATCAGCTGGTCTACGATTCCGTCAATTGCTTCTTTCTGCTTTGGGACCCTTTGTACTCCGACTCAGTAGTATAATATCCCTTCTTCTACAACTCCCTCAAAAGTAGACACTCCGGTGTAAAAAAATCTCCAAAAATGGTGGGAAAGAGCTTGGTTCTCAGCGTCCTCGCCGCGGTTGCTGCCGTCAACGCGGACGAATATCTCGGTTTCAACTATGGCGCTACAAAGGCCAATGGCCAGATCAAGGTGTACAATGACTTCAAGGAAGAGTTCGAACTCGCCCAGAAGCTCCCTGGTGCTGCCGGCAAATTCACCAGTGCTCGCTTGTACACTATGATTGTAAGATGCGGAACCTGTGCTCTCGCGAATCACACTCGCTAACGTGCCTCTCAAATACAGCAAGGACCCAGCAAGGATGACCCGATCACCGCCTTTCAGGCTGCTATCGACACCAAGACTAGCATCCTTCTCGGTATCTGGTGTTCCGCCGGCCCTGAGATCGTCAACAATGAAATATCCGCCCTCACAAAGGCCATCAAGCAATATGGCACCAAGTTCACCGACCTCGTCGTCGGTCTCTCCGTCGGTTCTGAGGATCTCTACCGAAACTCCGTCATGGGAATTGAGAACGAGTCCGGCATCGGCGCTCAACCGAACGATCTCGTGAAATATATCAACCAGGTCCGAGCAGCCCTCGCTGGTACTCCCTTGTCAAAGGTTCAAATCGGTCACGTTGATACCTGGACAGTCTGGGTCAATGGCACCAACCAGCCCGTCATCGACGCTTTGGACTGGATTGGTTTCGACGCCTATCCTTATTTCCAATCCACCATGGCCAACTCCATCGACGTTGCCGCAGATCTGTTCTGGCAAGCCTATGAGACCACCCAAAAGGCTACTGGAAAAGAAGTCTGGATCACCGAGACTGGCTGGCCCGTCGCCGGAAAGGACATGAACCTCGCCAAGGCCAACGTGCCCGATGCTCAGCAATACTGGAACCAGATCGGTTGCGCCATCTTTGGAAAGTATAAGACTTGGTGGTACATGCTCCGTGATGCCGACCCAGATGCACCGGCGACCGAGTTCGGTGTCCTTGATAAGGACTTGAAGCCATATTATGACCTTAGCTGCAAGAACGCGAAGCCAGTCAACAGCCCATTGGCCGCAACTGCTACAACCGGCACCTCTCCCGCCACCACTAGTGGTTCAAGGGCTACTCAAACATCCGGTATGTCTACTCTAACTACCACCACTTCTAGCGTATCCTCTACCGTACCTACTACGTCTACCCCCCCTCCTCCTCCCGCTTCCTCTACCTCCGATCCCTCATCTGGTACCGCATCAGATTCCACCTCAAATCCCGTCTCATCTCCCACCACAGATACCACCTTAACCCCAACCTCAACCCCTACCTCAGCCCCCTCCTCGAACCCTACATCAAACCCTACGTCAGACCCCACCTCGAGTTCTCCCTCCTCGGCGAATTCCACCGTTCCCCCCATCCGCGTTACCTCCACCGGTTCCTCGCTTGCTTCGCCGGAAACCCGAGTTTCGTCGCCGTCCTCGTCGTCCGCGGTATCGTCGTCGCCCCCATCGGTTTCTCCGGCTCCCTCTGGGAGCGGTGGCTCGACGAATCTAGCATCTGTTTTTGGAGGAGCTGTCGGTGGAATCTTTGCACTTGTCGTATTCGCAATGTTCGGGGTATAGCTTTTGAACGAAGGATAAATCGATGAAATTGGCTACACAAAGCCATCCACCGAAACTACACAAAAGCCCCGAATCGAATTGCTAGCGATCGAGTCAAGCAATATGTTCCATCAACGAAGCTTGAAAAGCAGTTTACGCGGTGTACGGGCGATCTTAGCCCGCCTAGCAAAACTAGGAAGTATCTCGAAACGTCATCGGCCTCCAGACACGGAGACACGCTCTTACCCTCTCACTACCCTTCTACGCTGAGTCACTCACCACCTCTATACCACCTCTATACCACACACTCCTTCATACGTTGTCGATTGCCGATTTACATTTAGTAGCGAATGTCTCGTACTGTTTCGATTGAATTAACTCTTATTGTTTACTTGTTATAGGATCTACTTATGCTGTTGATGCCACTTCCGCACCAACATCCACTGGAACTAGCGGTGCTCAGGCCACCGATGCACCAAACTCTGGATTCGCCGTCAAGGCCACCATGGGTTTCGTGGCCGTTCAGGCCCTCGTTGCTGCTTTCTTCCTTTTGTAAATTCTCTTAAGCAAGAGTGGCGTGGGATCGGAGGCGAAAAAAGAGACTAATTGTCTTGTATAAAATGGCATACATTTTTGGGATCCTGGGATTTAGCATTGCATGTGGTCGCTTCATTGCGTAGTATAAATAGACTGGGCTTGTTTCTTTTTCTTTAATATATATGTATTTTCTTCATAAAACCTATAATCACGGAAAAATTCAAAGAAAATCTCGTTTTTTGGGGTAACTCTATTTATTTCTGCTGTAGTTGCTTGAAGTCCTTGCGCCAGAACCCGTTCGTCATACTCTTCCAGCGATCAGGCGCTAGTTAGAGAGGTGCACTAGGATTGGAGGATACCGCGCGTTAACACACTTCGAGCGCTCACAGGCATTACATTGCGCTTTTGGACTGATCTCGTATTATACCCAGGCCCCGCCATCAGGGCTTAACGTTATAGGTATTGCATATCTTACGACAAGACTAAGTACCGATAGATGCAGAAAGTCCGGGTTCAAGAAAATTCGCTTACACCCGCGCCGCTCCCGTCAACCAGGCAGAAATTGATTGTCTGCGTGCTGAGCGACGACCAAATGGTTCCAGCTAGGATGCCCTTCAAATCGACATGACTAATACTCAACCCCCACGCCTAGTTGCAGTGCTCCAACTTGACCGAAAATTCCAGGTTTTTCAGATTCTCACAAGAGGGGTTAGTTTGAGCGACGAGCTAGAGTTTTTTCCGTCCCGTCATATTTTGTGTGCCGCACAAACAACAATTCGAAATGTTAAAATTTTTTCTACTAGCTACTTGGCCCACTTCCAATGCAATGTTGCGCGCGCACGCACACACACACATGCAACTTTGACCCAAGCAAAGTAGATATCGAGATTCGAATTCTGGACTAGCGCTGGCAGGGTGGTTATTGGCCCTGTGATGGAGCTTGCATAAAAACTCGCCGCTTCCCCTCTTTCTATCCCGGGTTCTTCTATTTCTCAACCCCGAAATTCGTTTCCTTCGCCTCCTTCCTGTTCTTCACAATCGGAAAACACTCCCCCAGTTTCTTGCATCTGAAAGAGAGAGAAAAGACTATCAATTGACCACTGCACAATAAGTCGACGGTGTCTCTGCCGTCGCAAATTATCCTCACCATTCCCAGAATCACCTGATTCACCTTGTTATTGGTCCCAAGGCTAAAAAAACAAATTAAACGTTTTTACCACCAAAAATCGCTAGTATACACTAGATACACAATATTATTCTTCTTTTAATCGACCGCCGACATCTCAAAAGGAGCGATGTCGGCTTCGGACAGCTCGAATCCGACAGGCTTTCCTGGCGGCATCGAAGCTCAGCGCGTGCCTTCGGACTCCAAATCCCCTGTCACCGTCGCTCGTGTCGATGACGGCACTTCGTTGGCAACGACTAAAAAGTCCTTTCTCGGATTTTATACCTCCAAGAGGTTTTGGTTGACATTGGTGATCGGGTACGTTTTGAGACTTAAATGTCGCGTCGTTGAAAATCTGCTCTCTATATCACCAAACTAACTGGTCTTTTTACCGCCCGTATACAGACAATTTTTGGCCCTCTGCATTACGAGTACCAATACCTTCACCACCCTGCTCATCCAACAGGGTACCAGCTTCCCTGCCTTTCAGACCTTCATCAACTATGCCCTGCTCAATATCTGCTACACCAGCTTTACGATCCATAAAGAAGGTTTCAAAGGATGGCTGAATATCGTTTGGAAGGACGGGTGGAAATGTAAGCGTAGCATTCTCTTTTTTTTTTTAACCCTCTTAGCTTTATCTTGGCTACCGGGGGGATTCATAACTAACATCTTTTCGATAGTTTTCATCCTGGCCTTTTTCGACGTTGAAGGCAACTATTTCGTTGTCCTCGCGTACCGATATACCACCATCCTCTCGGCTGAACTCATCAATTTTTGGGCCATCGTGGTCGTGGTTATCCTCTCCTTCGCTCTGCTCAAAGTGCGATACCACTGGTCTCAGGTCGCTGGCATCCTGGTCTGCTGCGCTGGTATGGGCATCCTCATCGGCAGCGACAAGTTGCAGGGCGGGGATTTCAACAGCGCACCAGATGTGCTCAAGGGTGATTTGTTCATGCTGCTCGGCGCCACCTTTTACGGGTTCAGCAATGTTACTGAAGAGTTTTTTGTATCCAAGAAGCCTCTATACGTTGTCATCGGCCAGTTGGGGTTCTGGGGTATGTTGATAAACGGAACGCAGGCCGCGATCTTTGATAGGACGTCCATCGCTACGGCTACGTGGAACGGAAAAGTCGCCGGGTATCTGATCGGGTACAACTTGGTGCTGTTTCTGTTCTATACCGTGACGCCCGTGTTGTTCCGGTTGTCTTCTGCGGCTTTCTTCAATATCTCGCTGCTGACTGCCAACTTTTGGGGATTGATTATTGGTATCCACGTGTTTGGGTACAGAGTTCACTATCTCTACCCTGTCGCTTTCGTTCTTATCCTCATTGGCTTGGTGGTTTACTATGTCATGGATGCCAGTGGGATCGGAGATGACAGTGTGAAGCCGTGGTTGGGGAAGGACCAGACTGGAGGCCACGAGGGCATTGGTACGGCGAAGAGGAGAATGAGGACTAGAGTTGGCAGAGGTGTTGGCGCTGGTATTGAGGATGCCTGATGATATAGAAAATATGTCAATAGGGCTCATGTTTCTCAGCCTAAACGTATCCTATAACAACATATACTTCAGAATTACATTTATATCAATATATTCATTTAATTTCAGTATTCATATGATACGGGCATTTGAAATATATAGACCCGCGAGATAATTCACGAAGAGTGGTAATGGACAAAGTATAGAGATTATTCAGTTCATTGAAACTAGTGAGGGTATATAAAAAGATAAATACATGAAAGAAAACGGGGCGCAGTCATCGAACATCTAGATGAACTATATGGAACAAAGATATGAAAAAATTGAGCTCAAGGAGATATATAGACCGACCCCAACGAGGCGCCGCTCAGTGCCATTCGGATGGACCGAAGAAGCCAACTTCCGGAACAGGCTTCTGGATGGCCTCGCCGTTGACATCCATGGTGTTGAGGCCAACGGTGTTACCCCACCAGACAGGAGGTTCCTTGCCGGTCAAAGACAAGGTCAAGAAGATGAGAATCGTGCAAAGGGCAAGACCGACATCCAAACCAGCGGATGTGAGGTAGTTGTAGTTGGCCCACCAGCCGGAAAATCTCTTGCGGATGTGATGGTTGAAAATAAATCCGACGATACCCCAGGCAAGGTAGTTGAGGGGGGTGGCTGGAGGAATCAAACCGGATCCGGAGAAGATGACTGGCCAGTTGACATATCGGAGGAAGCTGTTGGGGAATCTGCGGGTAAGGAAGAAAAAGATAATTGGAGTAACGGCACCGATGAGGAAAAACCACATGAGACCAGAGTAGATTTGACCCGAAGAGAACATTCTTGCGGGACCGATGACACCCCAGACAATGGAGGCGTTGAAGAAGACAGTGGCGTTCGGGCAAGTGAAGTGGTTAACAGCGGACTTGGTACAGATGCCATCGATGGCACCGAGTGCCCAGTACATGACGGAAACCTGGACAACAGAAGTCCAGAGGGCTGCAGTAACCTGGGCCCAGAACATAGTACGGGGTGGGACCTTCATGTAGTGACCGAGCTTCAAACCTTGAGTGAAGTTAAGGGCCTGGGACATGGTGATGTAACCAAAGGTCTTGAACATCATCATGGCAATAGGACGTCCGGGAGTCATGTAACCGATGATGAACTCGGTGATGACGTTAAGACCAATCTGGATGTTTGTAACGGCCTGAATCATACCGATTGGGACGAGCCAGACGATGGCAATGACGATGGAAATAAGGAACGCCCACCATTCAAGACCAGTGTTGTAAGCAAGAGCAGAGGCGAAACCCATACCCAACATGACGACGAAGAATCCAAGATACCACCAATCTGGAGAATCCTTGTACTTCTTCATGAGCTTCATGTGGATATCATCTTCCTGGTTGCGGGCGGCTTTCATGCGGAACCAGATCTCCTTTCCGTGGTAGAGGTAAGTGTGCACAATGACGGCGGCAATGGCAGCGAAAGAGAGACCGTAAGACATGGCGAAGGTTGTAGAAAGGAACAATGGAGAGTAGCTCTCGTATTTGGCAACATCAAGGCGATGGTTGTCATCCAAGATACGGGAGACATTGTACTGCCTGGCAGTGTTATCGTAAGATCCCGAGTCAGAGATTGGGAGATAGGCAGACCACCAGGCGCCGCTGTAGTGGATAGCAATAGAGCAGATGACATAGAAAAACACCGTGCCGAAGACAGTGTTTCCGATGGCGTGCCATGGTGGAATAAGAGGGGATCCGATATATCCTGCAATCTGAGTCCAATCAAAGGTGATTGGGATAAGCGATACACCAGTCCATCCTCCGAACAACTGGTTGACGATAACATTGTTGGGCGCAATGAAGGTTGGGAAGGCGAAAACACTGAGGGCAGTGAAGAGCCATCCGGGAATCCAGTACCAGACGAAGCTGCCAAGGAGAACGTACATGAAGAACCTGTACCTGGAGATGCTCCAGCCGTTGGCAGAAATCGGGTTGGCCTTGGAGTGATCGTGCAAGGCATAGAAAAGGGAAGTATTGACCAAGTTTGTTGGCCAGATCATAGCAGCTGGCCAGACCAAGAAACGACGGCACAATCCCGCAAGACCGAAGCCAAGACATTGGGTCGAGAATGTCAAGAGAAGAGCGAAACCCCAACCATAGTCGAACTTGTAACGGGCAATTTGGGCCAAGAGAATATCAGTGGAGTACGCAGCACCACCTCCAAAGGAGACGTTGGCCATGACCACAGAGATAACGTGTTCCTTGGTATTGAAAGGCCCTGGGACGAACGACCATTCACGACCGAAAGTCTTGAAAGTTCTCTTGGGCATGACAAGATCCCATCCGCGGCCGATTGGGTAAGCAAGCAACTGAGTGACGATGGACGTGATAAGAATAGATGGCGCACGCATGGAGAACAACATGTTGATAGCGGAGAGCACTGTTGCAAGGAACAGACCGATTGCCCATGCTCGGATGGTGTTACATGGAACATCTTCGTCGTAATTTCTTACGGCAGCTCGGACTTCGAGATAGGGAGAGTCATCTTCAGTGCTCTCCACTATCGCTTGTTCCTTCTCGATGTCGTGGTTGGCGATAGCTGCGCCGAGATCCTCGAGCTTCTCAGATGGGAAGTTAGGATCATACTGGTGAGAGCTATAGACCTGCGAGGCACGTCTCTCAGCGGAGTCGATCGCGTCATTACCGGACGCCGCAGCGTCGGTAGACCGACCCCCGAGCGAATTTCTGAAATTCCGGAGCATCTTGCTTGAGGGTTGTTGCGGTGGACTCTCTCTCAGATCGAC
The DNA here is from genome assembly GCA_031310005.1 of Dactylellina haptotyla. Classification (NCBI taxonomy): domain Eukaryota; kingdom Fungi; phylum Ascomycota; class Orbiliomycetes; order Orbiliales; family Orbiliaceae; genus Dactylellina; species Dactylellina haptotyla. The sequence goes on along the minus strand of CM062380.1, from coordinate 474,055 downwards.
TTATGAGAGATATAAGGTTCTCACCATAGGAAAAAACCAGGAAAGAACTGGGAGGTTAAATGGAATCAAGAGATGCTTGATTCACCTGGAGAGCGAAGACAAGATCTTGGAATTCTTGGGCGGGAATTCCATTGTCTTATATATGCATTCTACGAACCAGTTTGGGAAGGCAAATGCCTACAGTATGTTATCTCTGTTGGGCAAGATAACATCCAAGGTGGTCCAGGGATTTGAAAGTCCTGGGAGAAACATTTGGGAAGTTCCAGATGGATTCTAGTGTGTTAGATTTACTTAGCAGGGTTTGTTCGTTGGTTAGGAGATGTTTATTGAGCACTATCACCCTTCAATTGTACGACACGGTCTGCTGCTGTACCATTGCATTGACTGTCGCAAGAAACACCGGGAAACCTGAGAGGAGGAGCAAATATGCTCTCGGTCGAACGACGATCAGGCAAATATCGCACCCAATGGCAGGTTCCATGCATATCGCCCGCAGGGTTCGACTCCAAAGACAGGCCCCCGTTGGCAAGTGACATGGGGGTGGTATCTAATCGATTTAGGAAAGACCTAAAGGCGACGGAGGGGGCTAGAAGGAAAGAAGAAAAGAAGAAGGAAAAAGAAAGAGCGCCCCCGCAGGAGACAATTTGATGTTGAGATTTAACTTCTGAGAGAGTTCAATGGTCAGCTTTGTGATACCGCAATTGCCCTCTCGTGATACTGTCTCTTGGGGAGGAGAAGGGTTTGTGCGACGCCCGCCGCCTTGCATTTTTTATTGCAAAATTTGCAGTTCAAGAGGAATCGTAGAGGGCAAAAGTCCTTTTGCAGAACCAGTTTCATATGAGCGCCAAAAGAACTGCCCTCTGATAAGATCGAACGGCCCCGCATTGGATGACCCAAATTACGAGACCTTTCAGTCAATTGTAACGGTGAGCATGATGTTTGACCTCGGATGCGCAGCTTAATTTGTTTCGTTTCTCAACACAATCTATCGCCTCCTGTTGTAATTTTAGGAGATAGTGTTAATCGATTCCCAAGGTGGAAGTGCCCAGGCAACAAAGCGTCCTTATTTGATAATATTTGCAGCGATAACGGCAACAGCCAATCACAATGGCGAGGCAATCCGAAGGAGCTTCTCGATTAGTGGCTTCAAATCGGCAAACTAGCACGAGACCCAACGATGCCGGTGCTGGTCGGAGAATCGGCAACATGATGGACTGTGATGTCAGTCACACTTGGCCAGTCTGGGCAAGAGCTTAAGCAGACTTAGCTGTGCTTTCCAAGAGGACTTGCCATCCTTGGGCAGCTGGGCGGTCGGGTGTTCAGTCCTTCGCACTTGGAAGCGAATTCGAATGAAGGCGCTGAGCGACCGATAAAAGCCTGGGAGATAGTTAGGATGGAGAATGGTAACCACCATCTAGGCAGCAGCATGCACTTCGAAGGCGCAACTACCAGTACAAGTGGTTGGAATTGTGCTTTGTGTGGCAACCGATTCCGTGCCCTCCCAATCAATATAAAATCGCATTCTACATGGCTCGCTCGAAGCGGAAGTTGCGCAAGTGTCCAGCCATGCGGGCAAGGATGATCAACTTTTCTAGCCGCTTGTCAGGCAGGGTTCAGGAGGAACCACCACTAGCACATGGAAAATCATAATAGTTTCGAGTGCAGCAGCGGCCGCAGGGGTGCGCGAGGCGGGGGTGCGCGACTCAGGCATCTCGAGGGCATCTTAGGACTCGAAAGGCCTAGGTAATCCGCTAGCATGTTGACACCCGTTGCAGCAGCTCAATCAACGACACCGGCCGGGCCAACCGAGTGGTCTCATACGCGTGTTCGGCCTGTTTCTCTATTAAGACATTGCATCGCTCTGCTCATGGAAATGCAAAAATTGATTACATGATGACCGAGCTGAAACCTCTCATGTTGCAACAACAATGGGAAATATAACACCGGCAACACAATACAAATCAGATCGTATTTGTATAACTAATCAACGAACGGCGAGAACATCGCGGGGTAAGCTGACCATGCTAGCACTGCTGCTTGGTACCCTGGCTTGGTTACCTAGTGCTCGTCTCGTCTATGTACTGGTTTAGAGAGCGGGGGGCTCACCTGCACCGTGGTTTGGTTCAGTTCCGGTATTTGGGCCGAATCCCGGTTGTTGGTCCGGGAGGCAATACAAGCACTGCTGTCCATCCGCCGCTCTCAGCCGAGCATATTCGTGGTCAGTCGAATACGAGAATCGTCTTATCTCCAGTGCATCCACCTGCCTTCTTGATCTTCGATCGAGGCTCCGACTCCATGTGTACCAAACCGATAACTAAACCCATTATTTAACGAATGGACATACAGTGTATTAGAAGCAAGCCACCACGTCCTCAATGCTGTTCTGTTCTCGAGGTTCCCCTGAAAAATCTTAACTTCCAACGGTTCCTGCCAATTCTTTGCCTAGATCCGTAGCGATCTTTTGAAGTATATATCTCGCTGGATATAGCCAACGAATCTATTTCCTATTTCTGAATGGACGGGCTGGACCGTTATTCGGTGAAAATAGAATCTAGTAGCTGATGAGGTTCTTTTTACTTTAGGTAGAGAATTCGAGAAGGAGGGAAACAGGAAATCATCCAAGTACCCCTTAACTACACAAGTATCTCATCCTGTAAGGCACTCTTGCAAAGAATCGTGGGGGTTGGTAATTCTACCACGAGATACTATTGAACTAGATTACTATGCACTTTTCGTACGAGTATTTAATATTAATCGTATCGGAACAGTTTACGATTATTTGAAGGCTACCTCGGTCGATCGCCCCACTCATGTTTAAAAGAGCTGAAATGGATCGGCTCGTAACTATGCGCATATTTCCTTTCGCCATATGCTCTCGAAAATAACGGTCCTAGAATATTTTGTACGGCTACAGCGCTGCCTCACGGCTGAATACGAAAGCGATTATATCGTCATAGCGGCTGCGCACGTTATTCCAACCCGTGGCCTTCTTATCACGCCGAGACAAATGCATCGTATTCGTAACGCAATGTAACCCCAATCGGCTCGTCTAAAAGCTTGAAAATCTTAGATCCAAGAAAACCCCCGGTCGGTCGAAACTAGCGCATTGGGAAATTGTCCCCATCAATGGTAAAGATGTTAGTCTAAATCTTGCCATCGATGGCAAAAAAAAAAAAATGCTGACCCATATTGAGTTGATTACTGTAGGAATATGTGATATTCCGGAATAAATTAGTAATAGCACGGCTGGCGTATGGTAGCAAGACTGATATCTCGGCTTCGTCCGCAGCAGATGGTTTACGAGATGATATTTCGGCATCTAGACTCGGACTAGACATGAATATAGTGGATAGTATATCGGAGGCAATTCAAATTCGATATTCATTGATTACAAGAAATGGGTTGTCGAACCAGCGAACATAACATACCCATAAATATGCCTAGGCGGACTTGTAGCTAACAATTTTCGGAGATGTACTCCTCGGCACTCTTTTTGAAAAAGTCAAACTTGATGCCTCCGGTAGACCTACTTCGCAGGCTAGAGGTGGCGGGCTGGTGTACAAGACAGCCTTAGTTCTCACGTTAATGAAATGAGTGTATAGGGCAAGGCCTTCACAATCTTCCGTCAACCATATAGCTACTCCTCCAATCCCCTGAAGTTATACCTGTAACTACAGAAAAATCATTCTCTTCCCCGCAACGATATTGTCCTAGCACGAACTATCGATTCGAATAGATCTAGCCTACCGGGACCTCCGGTGCCTTCTCGAATGTTCTTTCATCGCCTCTAGTGGATATAGATTTCTCTATATATTTTCGATTTCTCACATGTTATGCCACGGCCCAGTCCGCGATTGTCTGAGCCTTGCTATTTGGGTCCCGTCAGAACCGTCTGAAGAACGCGAAAGATCATTTAATAGGATTTTAACAGTCGTGACCAATATGGTTATGGGATGCAACCATTTATTCAGTTTGAATCCACGTATCATAGAAAATCTAGAATGACTACGGAAGAGATCGATTGTCAGAGATCTCAATTGCAACGTAGAGGGTATACCAGGCCTTCACAAAGTGCTCCTTAAAGTTGTTAGAGGTTACAAGGCGAACACTGAAACCGTCGCCATAGACGCTATGAACTCGAGTTGCTGGTGTGGCCGATAGAGGCTATACGAGAGCGCGCTATAATATAAAAATGCGCGGACGATTTGAAAATTTGTTGATTCAAAGCGTAGGAGCTGGGTATGGCGCAATTATACTCGGAATCCTAGCGGACCGCCACGAGCTCCATGGTTGAGCTGAGATGGTTTTGGGGCGGGCCCTTCCCAGGCGGAGTGCGCGAAAGCCACGGATTCGTACTGGAACAAAGCAATACCAAACAGGGAATCATCTGGAACAGGGCAGGCAATGTCAAACAAGGGTGAGGCTGAGGGCGGCTTGTTGTATTTTTCGCCGGCCAACACAAATTGTCGAGAAGTGTTGTCGTCGATTGTCCCGTGATATCGATATCGATACTCTGCTTATCATCGTACGAGAAGCCAGTAACGCTCGTGAGCTATATAGCTCGCGACTGCTGATATTCACACGACGGCTGTGGGGGTGTCTAGGCATCGGTATTTAAACATCATTGGAAATCCAAGGTGCGCTGCTTATGTGGGTAGCTGCCTTTTTGCCGATTGCTGGCCAACCTTGCGTTGAAATTGCTATGTTTGGGTGCCAAGTCGAGAACTAAATGGTGCGAAATCCCGACGGGGAATTTTGGAACAGCGACCAATAACCTAAACCAGAACCTCATCTGAGAATCCTGAAACCCGGATTATGCGAGCAAAGTCAGGTAGCCACCACCCGAAGTGAACCTCCAATATCGCGCGCGCGGGAAATAACGCTCGTAGAAAAATACCGAAGGGTAGCTGCGCTGCCAGTAGCTTGTTTGCTTTCATATTTTAATATTCCACTCTCTCGGGAATCTCTTATATACGTGGCCATGGTGACGGGTATTGTTCGCACCGTCGATATATCGTAGGGGCCAGTTCAACCCGAGGACAGCAGCTACAGGAACCCCCCCAGCGCGCCGTTTCAGCAGTTCGCCCATCGTGCGATTGCAACCTTATTACGTGCATGAATCCAAAACATGGATGGACATTCCAATCACAGGTCTATCATCCAACCCAAACCTTCCAATTCCCGTCTACCTCACTTTCTCAGACATCGGATGTTCTAGTCGTTCGTTCGTCAATGTGAGCTGCCTCAAACCCTGCCTCAGACCCTGCGTCACGCACGCACTTTGTCGCTCGGTTGTGCAGCCTGGTCCCAGCTCGACCACACTCGCCCCAAGGGTATTCCTTCGTATTTCCACTCCGACAATCCCGGTCCGTGGGCATTGATCACATATATACAGTAATTGGGATCCACATGGGTCTTCCCCTATACCGGAATTTATTTTTGTTAGATCGAATTATTCTTACCAAGTCGAGTTTCCTCTTAAATAGCAAGAAATACAATTTTTAAAATTCTTTTGTCTCAAAAGCAACGGGTTTTTTTTTTCGAAAAAATCTACGATAGGCCTATAGTGTTTCTTTTATTATCATTTATCGTGCTGCAGCTGCATCATTTCGACCGAATGAGGTACGCATGAAGTACTTCCGAATCATCGCAATCACTCTTGTCGATACGACGCCGATACATCGGTGAGAACGATGGCATACAGTAATACCGCCGAGCAGTGGGCGCTATACGGGGTGGGGATCCTGATTTTCATATTGAGAATCATCGCGAGAGTCAAGGTGGTCGGATTCAAGGGATTCTGCGTTGATGATTATCTCGTCCCGTTCGCTATAGTATGTTGGATCCAAATTGGAGGGATGCCAGTCTAGGCGGTTTGACATCGAAGCTGTTCGCTAACAAATTTTCTATCGGTGTAGTTATTTTATACCGTTCAGCTTGTGAGCCATCAGATAATACACGATAAAGGTCTCATTATCGCCATCAAACCTGATACGTATTACCACGACTTTACCGACGCGCAGCGACGGGCGGCACAGATCGGAGGGAAGGCGAATATTGTATCATGGATCTCATACGCCTCGCTCATCTGGACCTTGAAGGGGTGCATGGTATTTTTATACTACAGACTCACGTTAGTCCCACTTTTAGTTCTTGAGGTTATATATCTTTCGATGCTGACTAGATTTCGGATATATAGGGCGGGCTTACCGCAGAGGTTGTTTGTTCATATCACCGGAGGAGTGATTCTCACAACCTACATCGCCATGATATTGATGATTCTGTTGAACTGCCGGCCGTTAAATAAGAACTGGACGTCTCCGTATGGTACCGAATGTAGGTTTTGTCGTGTGGGACGGTACTTTGCACCCATGAAGAAACTCAGCTAACAACTCCGCACAGACTGCGTCAATAATATACCACATTTCACCGTTCTCGGTCCTCTGAATGTCTTGTGAGTTTTTCGTCAAACCATATTTCGATTCTTCGTATCATGCTAATATTGTTTCAGAACCGATATCATGCTCCTCTGTATACCGTTACCCTTGATAATACGAGCAAAGCTACCACTGCGTCGAAAGCTCATCGTCGGCGTGCTGCTGGGTGGAGGTTTCTTCCTCATAATAGCAGTCATCCTCAACAACGTTTTCTCCATGATGTGGAAATACGACGCGCTCTACAACAGCTTCCAAGGCAACTTTGTGAAGTTCGGAACCGAGAATCCAAGCTTCGTTCTGAGCTGGGGCACCCGAGAAACAGTAATATTTTCCCATCCTCAAAATTTATGAATGAAGTAACTAACAGTTCGACTTTCGTACAGTTCGTCGCCGTTCTTGTGGTCAACGCACCCTGCATTAAACCTCTAATCAGCTCCTCGGTCTGGCTGCGAGTCAGAAATCGAACGCTCACGAAAATCTCAAGCTCAAAGCACAGCATTCACTCGTTACGGAACAGATCCGTTGTTGCCCCGCAGAATGCCGACCCGGAACTGGAAGAAATAGATATCGGAAGAGGCGCGGATTCACTCTCGATTATGTCCGGATCCGAGTACCAGAGAGATCCGAGTATAAATAGTAAGAGGGCATTTCTGTCTCCATCGTCAACCAATGACGACAGGCTATCGGTTAGTTTCTCACCAGTGTACGAAAACAACAGAAGAGTCTAGGAGCTTGTAGGCTACTACCGGAGAACAAGGAGTTCAAAGTTTTTGTTTGTTTTAATTAAATCTTTTTGGCGTAAAATGTTCTTTTTGTTATTCTTGCGATATATATAACGACTATCACGTGTTTGGTTTTTGGAGCAGCGCGGGGGATTGAATTTTATGGCCTGACTAGGAAAGGGCAGTGGCACATAATTGGAGGCTATTTAGTTCGATATTTTAAGTTTGAACAAAAATAAGATAATATTAGTTCTTATTGGACTGCATTCTCGTCCGATATTATCACATGTACATGTTGCTTTTGGGTTCGATCGTATGCGTATACGTATGACAGATATTTTCAATCTAAAATGCATAAAAACAATATTTTCAGAGTGTGTGATTGCTCGTACGATCTAAGGCGTCTGTAACGGTTTTGTTTCAGACTTAATTCCGTCGCGGCTCTTAGTGTGGCGCGGTGGTGTTTCTTGGTTATGATGATGGTGATTGCTATAGCTGGTACTTCGCCGGTGGGCGACACTGTTCACTCTTTCGACGAATTCGCTGGTCCTTCTGGAGACTCTTTCTCTGATGGTTGGCCGAAGAGGGCTTGCCGAGCTGGTGGTGGCGGGTGAGGTCGGTGAGGAAACATCTGGAATGTCACCAGGGGTATCCGCAGCCTCATCCGCGTGTTCGTCCTGCATGCCGATGAGTTTAACGGCATCCTCGTGGCCTTTGGTTCGGATGGCAAGGTCCTTCTCGGCTTCGTTTACGTGGTTGAGGCGATCTTCAAGAGTGGTCTGTAGGGATTTGAGATTCTGGGACTCAGTTTCGAGCGATTGTTTCTGGTTGTCGAGAGCTTGTTCCTTTTCCGTGAGCTCGGTCCTTTGAGATTTGAGGGACGCCTCGAGCTCATCCAAGGATTTTGCATGGGCTTCCAGAAGACGTTCTCTGGCGGTAACATCGTTCTTGAGGTCCACCAAGCTCGACTCCTTCGCTTCCAGATCCTCTTTGAGCTTCTTTTCCGAGGCGAGGTCTTTCTCATACTGCGCGCACCGGCTCTTGAGGTCTGAAAGGGAGCGTGAGAGATCGCCAAACATCTTGTTGAAGAGGCCTCTTTCGTCGCTCAGCTTGCCCCTGAGCTCCCCGAGTTCCGATCCGAGGTTGAATTCCCGGTCGGTGCGCTCAGCGAGTTCGTTTGTGAGAAAGGCCAGTCGCTGTTCCAGCTCGGTTCGCATGTCTTCGGTCCGTCTGTGTTGCTCGAGGGATTCGAAGAGACGCGATTGCAGGGAGTCGACGAGGGCGTCGTGCTCCGAGCGATGGTGCTCCATGGACTCGAGCTGGGAGCGGATGAAGCGATCGTGGAGGTCATTGATCTCTGTCTGGCGCTCGTCGAGGCGTTTCTGGCGGGCTTGAAGGTCGTCGTCGTGCTGTTTTTGGGCGACCCGGTCGTCGGATTGCCGCTGCTCGAGGGCGGCACGTTCCTGATCGATCAGCTCACGCATCCGCAGCACCTCGTCCCGCTCCTGCTGGAAGGCGGCGACATCCTGGTCCAGTTTCTGACGCTGGGCGGCCAGGCGGGTGGTTTCCAGCTTGTGGGCGGTGGAGGTCTCGTCGGCGGACTGTTCGCGGTCTTTGAGTGCGGCAGAGCGCTTTTGGAGGGTGTTGTGTTCGGCCTCGAGCTGGTGTTGTCTGATGTCGAGATGATGCAATCTCGACGCCAGTTCCGACTCGCGTCTCTGCAGGGAGCCCTCGAGCATGCGGACCCGGGCGACGTCCTGGTCCGCCTTGGTGGCAGACTGGTAGGACGGCGGCGGGGACCCGAAGAGGACATCGCGGACGAGACGGGCCTTGACGATGATTCCCGCCGCGGTTTTGGAGCGGCGGGCGAGGAGGGACAGGACGGCGTGGGCGACGTAGAGGAAGGGCCACAGGAAGAAGAGCACGACGGAGCGGATGCTAGATTCTGCTGTGGCCACCAGCCAGGACAGCACGGAGCGCACGTACGCGAGCATGTCTTGTCCGTCTCTTCTCAGGGGGGCATTGTCGTTATTCGTGTTCTAGATATATCCCGCATGGCGATTTGAGGGTGCCGCTGGGGGCGAGGACGTTACTTATACACGAGCTATCCCTAGCCTGCATCGTAAGTTCCAATGCGAGCGCGAACGCATGCATGCAGAGTGATTTTTCCAGTGGCCATGCCAGCTGGACGCTGTGCCAGTGACGCATGCGATCAATATGGAATTCGCACCAGTGAAATCGCAGATGCCGGAACAACGGGGACGGCAAGTCGATAAGCGATTCAATCAAGGGCCGGCATTCTTGCAGGGCCCGCCAGCCAGCCAGCGAACAGCTCCACTTTGTTCTTTCGCGCCTTCTTTTGACATGTGATTGTTCCTGTCGTCACTGCTACATTTACACAGACAGCTCGTCTGTTGCTAGTATCTTATTATTGTAGATCTTTTTAGGTATTCTATTGATGCGCTATATGTCTGTATATCTAGGACATTATCGAGACATTCTTAGACCCAATCGAATTGCGACCTGAAAACCATGTCGATATCCCCCTTGCAGTCGACCACGGGGATGTGGCTGCGAGTGTTCCCCTTCCTGCGCTCTTCCACTTCAAAGCACGCCGGGCACACCCCCTTCACCGTGTGTGACACCCCGCTTGTTTTCGTGTCGTCCAGCTCCGAGTACATCTTCGCCGACGAATTGTTCTTGAGGTATTCCGCCAGCTCGGCCTCGTTGATCGGTCTGATGCAGCACTCGTCCGGCCCGGGCCCAGCTGTCACGCAACCCATGTGGCCGCAGGAATAGTAGAAGTAGAGCGAAATCTTGGAAGCCCTCATTTCTTTAAACTTTGCGAAATGGCGAATTATTCTACTATGATGAGCAAAATCAGGAATCGAATGTACCCTTCTGATCGTGGTGGTTTGCTTCTTAAATCTTCTATCTACACGTGCGACAAATATAATCATCTCTCAAGTTACCTTGTCCACCATATGCTGAAACACTCCAATGGAAACAATATACCCACGCACTCTTTGTCATATCCCTTACATGCTAAAATACACGCTCTTTGGAACCCTTTTCGATACTTGTCGCAACCGGGTCAGAGCTATTGAAAACTTCTTCCAATTCTTCTAACGTACGACCTTTGGTTTCCACAAAATACAAGTTGATAATGGCCTTTAAAATTACTGTTAGCAAGATATTACTCCGGTAGATATCGAATAGGCTTCTTACCGCTTCAACAAAGTCCCAGGCGCAGAAGAGGAAAAAGAACATGGGGCCGAGCCGAGCCATAGCCGTAGGAGCGAACAACGTGTTTATCTGTAGAATCATCGTTAAATACCATAATCTTTATCGCCCCAAATATAACGATAAAAACAAAGCAATCTTCTACTAAAAGAAAAGGGTGTCATACGCAACCTGCCGTTCCTCCACACATAGTGGCCACTGCCATCCCGCGGGCCCGCATATCGTTCGTCATAACCTCCGCGGGATAGACGGGCTGCATTCATGTCAGAACCAATTATGTTGACTACTAGAAAAATGGAGGGTTTCCTACCTGCATACTCGTATAACCTGTTGCAAATATAATCCCAAACGTATAAATTGCTAGTAAGGAAAGTAGAGAGTATCTCGACTCCCCCGTGCGGTAGTACATTCCCATCGACAACGCCAGCATGCCCATGCAAACTGCAAGGGCTGATGTACAATTATACAGCCTAGCACCGCTTAGCAAGAACATCCTTCCCCAAAACAAAAGAGGGAGAATAACTCTCGTAGTAAGCAACTTACATTTTTCGCCTTCCAAAGTGGTCGTGTAATCGTGCACCCATTGCTGCCGCTCCCCATCCGACAATCGCGTAGAGTCCGTTCAAATACAACTTTGTACTCATCTCTTTGATACCGACGTCGTTCAACATTGTGGGGAGATAGTACGAGATGATCTAGCATTTTTATAACTTAGCGGACTCCCAAACGCACTGGAGGGAGGCACAGAAACCCACATTATTCCCCGAGAATTGACCAAAAAAACTCATACAAAGGAGGATATAAAGCCTCCTTCTCCTCGACAGCGACGAATATAATACACTCCAGCCTTTAGGCATGCCGTCTCTCTGTCTCACGTCGGCCTCCATCTGCGCGAATTCTTCCGCCACTTTCGTGCTAAGAACACCGTTCGCGTGTAAACTCGCCATGGTATCACGAGCCTCTATCGGCCGCGAATTTGCAACAAGCCTATAAGAAAATTAGTTAGTACGTTCTCTTTGAAGACAAGGCAAACGGACGAAACTACCATCGAGGAGATTCCGGGATATGTCGGACCCCGGAGGCCACAATTGCTGGAAATAGGCATTGCAGGAGAACGGGAATCCTCCATGCTGCATTCCCCTTATACATCGACTCACAAATGAGAACAGAAATCGTTGCGAGTATAGAACCGAGGAAAAACAGCGTGTCTATTCGCCAAAAGTAAGAGTCAGCGCGGTGAATACTTTCGCTATTAAACCCGTCACTCGTTCTTACTATAGAGGCCCGCAATAGTTCCACGACGCTCAGCAGGTGAAATCTCAATCAGATATATCGACGAAGAGCGACACGCAAGAGTAGAGAAGAAACCGAGCGTGAATCTGCCAACCATAAACATCCACACTACGAAAGAAACGTAAGCCGGAAAACATTCACGTGTGACAAATTACGGATTCCAGAGGAGCTTTTTCATACCGGCCCGCGAAAAGCCTTGGATCAATGCGCCACATATCACACCGAGCGAACCCATCTGGATGCAGAACAGCCGGCCCCTCGAATCGGCTAGCCTAAGAGTGAAGGCTCCTAAAATGCCGCCGACCTATTAGCGACAATTTGATCCGTCAACATATAAACGAATCCGATTGAAGCTGCTTTTTCCATCCAGCCGAAATTTAGAAGGCGGTTAGGAACAACCTGCATAGATGCGAATATCAAGCCCGTAGCGGTATTGGACGACTTGGTGCCGAAGAAGGCCTGGAAGGACGGCAAAGTGTTGAGGTTACCGATTAGCGAGGCATCGAGGCCCGCCATGGTGGAGTCTGGACGTAGCAGCGCAATGTCAGTAACGAGCTTCCCGCAGCAGCAGCAGCGAAAGGAGAGTCGGGAAGGCTTGGCTCACTGAGATATATTAGGGCGCATATCGAGTACAGCTTGTTATAGCTGACCCCGTAGCGCGACGGGCGGGTGAGGAAAGACGGCATCTGGGCGGGTTCAGACGCGATTGTGGTATCGGGTCGATATCGAATCGAATTGAATCGAATTGAATCCGGGGTAAGGTTAACGGAGTGGTCGGTATACGTAGCTAGCGTCGTTAGCTCTCGAGCTCCGGACGAGCACATGTCGCATGCCCGCATAGGTATATGCAACAAATACAACGCAATTTACCGGATCACCAACTCGTTGGACACCTGGATTTCGAAAGGCTTTCAATAATATATTCCGGTAGAAGCCTATTCTTGGGTTCATATCCAAACTTTCGGAATTGGTTTTCACTTGAAGTACCTACAAACCGGTCTACCAATAGTGAGAGCGCACCACCTGCCGTGCATACTAGAGAATACCGTATAGCTGTATACATGTATATAATTATTCATATAAATAACCATACACGCAGTCAACTTGCGAGCTTCTCAGACTGAAAGCCTTTAAAGCGATTTAGACGCCAAACAAAAACAAATTAAGTGAAGTCACTTCGTTCGCTAGATTAGATATATCTCGTTTGAAGTGCCATTCTGAAGTAAAGGTTCAGGATAACGCCCTGTTGGCTCTCTAGAATGCAAGGTGCCAACAGATCTTCAGACTTTTGTTGCGTACATCAGCTTTCTTTTGGTTTAAACGTAAACCTTTATATTTATATAATCTGTTCAGAGCAAACCGTAGAATACACAAAGCACCCCCAAAGGAATGTACGACGTGGGTACTTTATAGATAAAACGCTGATGGGAATCGTAAATCTTTTTAGCTTGGGTATTTTGACTTGAAATTACCGGCTAAAACAGGCGGAGCCATGGCTATTCACGTATACGATAATGCGACGTCCGGTCCTTCCTATATCTGGGGGTAGTATTTGTTATATAGTGAGACTAAATACACTCAAGTTCTATTTTTCATCTAATGCATCTTTGATACGTTGCGACCTTGTTTTCTGTGTGACTGCGGCTGTGCTAGCAGCGATTCCTCGTAAAAACCATGGTGCAGTAATTGTAATCGTATCCTTCAATATCGTCAGCATACCACCTCCTTCTTGTTCTTCCTCTGACAGAGCATAAGTGACATTGACAACAATGCCACCTGCTGAGGAGTCGATATCATGAACCATCAACTTCCCCGGCTCAGTTAATGTCGACACGATGGTTAAAGTGATCTTATGCGTGTAGAGGCCTCCCAAAATTGTTGTCGCTTCAACAGCTGTCCACTCCCGTTTCTCAGGCGTTTCCGCGCCCGTGGCTGGCGTTATATTGGCCGGGCCATTTTCTACACAAAGAGGATTGAGTGTGGGGTAGTTCTCTGAGTTGATGAGGAACTCCCAGACCTTAGCGATGGGAGCTCGGATCTTTGTTTCGTAAGGTAGAGAGACCGACATTACTTTGTAACTTGCTTTATCAGCATTCAAGTCAGCCTGTCCGTTCTGCGTTTAGTTGTTTCATGATTGTAATTCTGATCTACGGATTACCGCTCACATTTAGCTTAGAGTTTTGATACCTTTACAGCGGGATTTGCGCTTTGGTGTTTGGTGTCACACACGGAAAAAAGGGGGTAGGAGCGTGTATTACGCACGGGTGATCCTAGATCGCGATCGAAGTGGAGAATGACAAGACCGAGTTGGCGGCAGATGTCAGACGCGCGCTGGGGCTGGTTCGCACCTAGCGATGTGGGTCCGGTCACAAATTGCAAAGCGAAAACTTTAAACCATGGTTGAAAGGTATGAGCAAGCTCAAGCATCACTACAGGGATGCCAGAACTTTACACAGGCACCAACGCAATTTGTGAGCTGGTCGGCCCTCCTGGCAAACGGAAAGTTCCTAGATACATCTAAGGGCGGGGTTTATGAATGCAAGATATGTTTAAATTAAATGTCCCCATTCTTTCCCAAATCTCTTAATAGAAATATACCTTATTCGACTACTCTGTGACTCAAAACATTGAATGTCAGATGAATTGTTTTCGATAGCGAGTTAGACTCGGTTATTTCATACCTAACAGAATCGAACAAGTTCCCAGTCGTGTGTGGCAAAACCCCCAAAATTTCTTTTCTTGTTTATTTGGATGCCTTGCTACAAATGGCACGGCTGGAGTGAGCGCCAGCCTAAGACTATTGGCACTAAAGTCGGGGAAGCGGAAGAGATTGTGATGAAATTGCGAGCCAATTAGATCATGCTTTCCTGCACATATAGACCCAGATCAAATGTCGAGGGATAGCCATGTTGCCTCATAAATATCTTATCGCAATATTAATAACATATGAATTTCTCTCATGAATTCGAGTCAGCTTCGCAGGGGTTTCCGTATGGGGTGTTCCCCTATCCTTCCTTACTTTGGTTCATGATACAAGCGGATTTCTTCCTGATGCCTCGCCGGCCGGCGTAGTCTACTCTCCAGTCTAACCTCTTTTAGAGTTGGACGCAGACTGTCTGAACTCTTGCCCCTGTGTAAAATCCGACCACCGAATTGTCATCCTGTAGTTCAAAAATATATAGCAACAAGTTACGTAAAAAATAGTGATCAATGAGATGCATTATAGAGATCAGTTCTGGGTGAACTGTACTGTCAATCTATACATCCATTCAATACCTTCTAGCCCGTTTTATTTTTCAAAGGGATCAACGGTTCGAACGCAAACATATCCTTAAATGTGGAAAATTCCACAACTTCAAGTTCGAAGTCTTTTGGCATAGTCGCAAAATGATCCATGACAAGGCTCCTTAATTCTTTTTCCTGGACTTCTGTGAGCTTCCTGATTAAATAGCCCATACTGATATGGAGCCCATAAGACTGATGCCAGGGCATCTGATACCCAAGTGCACCGGACAAGCGGTCCCTCAGCGCCTTTATTCTAACGAGCTCACCCTCCGACCGACCGACAATGGTCAACCCAATGCCATACCAAACACCGGCTTTCTGCAGCGGGTCGAACCCGACAACCGATAACCGAAACGGCAGCTCACACTGTAGATCGAAGTTCTCAAGTTTTGATTTGAATATCGCAACAACCTCATCCATGGATTTGGCTTTAAGGTACTTTGGCCAATAGTCGCGCTCCGGATCGGTAAGACCTTCGAAGACGGTCATATGCCAACTTGTTGTAGGAAGGAGAGCGTAGAGGTTTGAAAGATGACTCGCCGCCAGTTTCTCGTAGAGGGATACGAGAGAAACGTGCAACTCTGACGAACTAGGCAAAGGTGAGGTTACGGTGCATCCTGCATATGGCTGGACTTTTCCATCGACATCGAATTTGGACGGGACGCCTATTGGATAGGGCCGGTTTGGATCAAACCTCTCGTCGGAGGCGGGGCCATTGAAGACCTCCGGGCCACTCATTTGGTATGGATAGAATACATAGATGATGAAAGAGGCCACCAGTAGCAAGAAAACAGCGGTTGGTTTCGGGCGGATAGCCATGAGATAATAGGTTAGTTTGGTTGCCTTGAACTTGGCTAGAACTTAACTAGGTAAGCCGATGTGCAGTTGAGAACATCCCCTCTTTAACGCCAAGGCATGGGATATGGAATCATACCAGGATTTTTTTTGCCAATTCAATGTAAACAAACAGGTGCAAGTCGAATCGAGAGACCGTTTATAAATCTGGTGCAAAAACCTGGTGGCAGGTCGAGTTTTGCGTTGTTAAGATATATCAATATTATAAAATCATAATGCCTTTTGTATTTTTGGAAGTTCAAGAATTCCGAATGTATTCGAGTAAATTTAATTAGATATGCAATATATGTACACGTTCATCCAGCCGTGGGCTTTCTTTATCTAAAAGCGCGATGAGAATATATCAATATCTCATTGGCGCGTTTTCCAATGCGCCAAAAAAAACCCCCCCAGGTACCCAACGTCGAAGCATCGATACCGTGCCATCGAAAGGCCATTCGAAATGAATTGAAATATGAAGAGAGTTTTCACGAGCGTTCATTCATAATAAGCTCATATCTGATCACGCAAAGAAAATATTTATAACACTTGGTGATGATAATTTCAGTGAGTGTCGCTTCGACCATTTAGATGAAAGTCCAGAGAGGGATCCTCTTTTTTGATACCATCTTTGGAACCGAACAAAGAGGACAACGGAGTTGAAAGCGGGTTCGGCGCATTGCCATCTGTAGTGCGTTTCCCATTTAGGTGGAAGTCGAGAAAAGGGTCAGGTTGATGAGCACCATTGTCTTTTGGTGGGAATAAGGATGATAATGGGGTCGAAAGAGGGTTGGGAATTTCGGTTTTAGCTGGTGTAGGATGCGAAAACGCAACTGTGCAAAGAAGGGCGCTGAATACAATTAAGGACTTCATACTGGAACAGATCGGGGTTTTCGTTTGAATAGAGAATGAAGTGTTAATATATGATGCTATGTTGCGGAATTCTTGTATTTGTCGCTAACTACAGAGTGGCTTTCATCAGCGACTAGAAGGTCTTATATAAGTTGAGGGTTTGCTTCGGGACCTTCAGTAACCTATCGCTTTCAATGCTACTCAGAAAATTATCTACATGCCACTCCTTCCAAGACACAGCCTCGTGACTATAATGACCGTGAAAACATGAATGGATATGTCAAAATATTGCGACTCGGGCTACATGAACGTCTAGTGCCTTCCCGATTGATAATTTAGCTTGTCTGTTCGGGGCGTGGACCATGTTATGTCGTCGCAGCGGAGAATTTTCGAGACTTGCGCCAACCCGCGTCGAAAGTGACCAACCGAATTCGAAAGTGACCAACCGAATTCGTGAGTAGCATCGCTTTAAGGTGCCACCTTGGGGCCGAAAGTGGCCTGGATAACGGTCCGTTGTGAAACCTCCTGGTATGGAGACATTCTGGTTCTAGGGGTGGAAGCGAGCCAGGGTGGTTCCCCTATTTTCTAGAGGGACTAGCCAAGACCCACAACTTGTGGACTGGAGGCGTTGGAACACCATTTTAAAAGGTCGCGAAAAGGCCGAAGCTCCACAGTCCGGCGAAGGGTCCGCACAACTGACGCGCCACCTCAGAACTACAAAGGCCCCCGAGACTAAGTTCTGCTTACAAGACTAGTTATTTAAGCTAAGCAACGACGATACATTTTAATGTGTTGTGATTTCATCGTGCTGTAATTTGCAGCAAGATTCTTTTCTTTTGCACTTTGGTGGACACTAGACTATATGATTGCAATCGCCAAACTGATCCAATTGGACGTATAAATAAAAATAAATAAAGGATATTTGTGTAGAATATTGTGTCGTTATTCTAATTAATCAGCCTGATGAAGCTCTTAGCTACATGATATCTTACTTATTTTTGACAAATAATACATGAGATACCCTAATTTCAGTTGCTTCCAAAGAATCTTGCCGGGCTCCGAAGGGCAACTGATAAACGCAAAGCCTGAGAGAGAGAGAAAAAATGCAAGAAACTTGGGTTTTAATCTTTGCCACAGAGCTTGGAGCACGGACATAGAACCTCCAAAGACCTAACATATCTGCAGCATGAACTTTAGTTCTGTTCCTACCCTGAGAACCTTATTTTAGATACCAAATATCCTCATACACAGCCGCCAGTTCCACGGACATATCATGCCAAGTGGATCACTCATGGGTCTACTATAGTTACATATATACGTACACCCAACTATAGGACCCTTCGATTTGGTATAGGACAGTGCGTGAAATGTGATTGATAATAGCTTGGAAGATAAGACTTCTGGTGGCGTGCCCTGGGATGGGAAAAAAGGAGCTTCAAAACCGTTTTCAAACCCATTTAGACGACCAAATTGTGCGGTTTTTATACATATGAGCCCCACTAGGGAAATTGCACATTTTATTTCAGACTTGGCTCCCAGTTAATGAAATATTCGGGGGTTGGATTCTCTTTTTCCAGGTTGCATGGCCAGGTGCTCCCACGTGGAAGTAGCATAGAACGGCAAGGCTATAAGATGCGATGGAAGTCACCCTCACTGGGATAGATTTACAGAAGCCGGAACGTTCGAAACCACACATTGGCATTCCCAAAGGAAAGCACGTCTTAGAGTCCTAAGTTCTCGACAATACCTATTATATTCTTGTCCTCCCTTAATAACTTAGACCCTAAAGATGAAGCTCTTCAGTCAAACAGCTACTGCTGCTCTAATTTGCCTGCATTTCTTTGAGGGCACTTCAGCAGCTGTCGTCCCGCGGTGCCCAGCACCAGAAGTCGCTGCCGCTGATACCGTGGCAAAACCCTCTACCGTCGCTCCCCTTTTACCTTGGCCTACTCCCTCAAAATCCTATTGTAACGCGAAATGTACCCCAATCGTTAGGAAACCATGGTAAGCCCGGGAATCTACCACGAATATTTGCGAGTGGCTGCATATTTCCCAGAGATCTGACCTTTTATGCATAGGAGAAAATTAACGAATGGCGAGAAATCTGACTATATCAAAGCAGTTCAATGTTTGAAAAAGAAGAAAAGCATCAGTGGCATCCCTGGGGCCAAGAGTCTTTTCGATGATTTCCAAGGAACGCATTCCGAACAAACCCCAACCATCCATTGGGTCGTAAGTACTTCTATTTACCAGCAACTGATATGTTCCGCCTGCCCGAAATTCCTAACATGAAAAATTTGACCAGGGGCACTTTGTTTTGTGGCACAGATATTTTGTGGCAGCATACGAGGCCTATCTCAGAGGTCAGTGTGGTTATGCTGGGGCCCAGCCGTATTGGGATTGGGAATACGATAATGCCTCTGGGCTGGATATGGCAAAGTGGCCAATCTTTAGCTCGACAACCGGATTTGGAGGAAATGGGCCCTATAAGACTGGGGATAATCCCTTTGGTATTCCAGACCGAAGCGGTGGAGGATGTGTTCCTGATGGCCCATTCACGTACCCAGACTTCAAGGTGAACATGGGACCTGGAAATTCGACAGGCTATAACCCTCATTGCCTGACTCGCGATTTTTCTCGTCCTCTCATGAAATGGGGCGACCAAACTGGCATCAACTGGGTTTGGGATACCGCAAACTATGGCCAATTTACTCGTCGTCTCGAAAACATTCCAGACTTCACGGTTCCCAATATACATGGATCTGGGCATTTCGGAGTTGGGGGTGCCCTTGGTACTATTGGCGATGCCTATAACAGCCCTGGCGGTAAGAAAGCGAACCAATTTATTCCTGATGTCAAGAGTACAAGCGCTGAAACTAACCTTGTGCACAGATCCCCTCTTCTACCTGCATCATGCCAATCTTGACAGGGTATTCTGGCAATGGCAGTGGCAGAAGAAAAATCTTCCGAAATCTTTAACTGAGGTTTCGGGTCCAATCGTACCGTTTGATTATAACAACCTGGCCGGGGGTAATGTCACCACCGACTTTATGATAAACATCGGGAAACTCGCCCCAAGCATCCCCCTGGGAACTCTCCTGAACACGCAGTCCACCTTGTGCTACACCTATGCATCGTAGCGGAAAAGGCCCAGGAATCTCTATTCGTTCTATATCAATCTTAATATATCGTTGTAATCCTATATAATAATCAAACAGAATAATAATAAGAATAATCCCGGGATATCCCGTCTGTTGAATGAATTGAGAGTGCGATTTGTTAGAAGGCTTTGTGTGAATACCGATTATATGAGCGCTTGGTTTGATGCCTAGTTTGACAACGTTACCGCATTCTGCTTGATTTGAGTATGCGTATGTGCAAGCGAATATTGAAAAAGAACGCAGGGCGAGGACTGAGCGCACTTTAATTTGAAACACCAAGCCTCTTGCAGTCCGGGGAGGCGGACGAATTCCATGGATCTACATGATAACGGAAACTACCGAGAATTAGTTCTTCCTTTTCCACCAGTTATTCGCGAGCGCCACCTCGGAAAACAGGTTGTGCAACAAGGAGGTCCTTAGAGAGGCGATATTTCGGTTTACGAGACTGCCCAAGCCTAAGCCGCCTCAGCCGCAGGTTATGATCTCTCCAACAACAACACACAATAAAATCACGGGCCAGTCAAATGAACAGTCTTGTGCAAATGAATGATCCTAAGACCTGGTTGTCAATTTCGGGTTGGATGCGGAGGTACGATGCTAGATAATCCGCCCGACTCTATACCATTATTGGATTAGGGGCACGCCCGAATGGGGTATACGCACGATAAAGGGATTTGGAAAGCTGTCACATTCCAGCTGTCAAGGCGCGGAACGTCCAAAACAGAGAAGGTGCGATTGGGAGAAACCGGACAGGATATCCTAGTCATCCCATTGGAGAGGATCCTTTCTTTCTTGGAAAGCGAGCCAAGACTTCGTGCAGAAGACCGTCTGTCTACGTTTCAGGACTTAGTAAATGAGATATTTTTTGTTAATATTTTATATCCTATAATACAAAAATCATGCCGCTGCATTTCAGGAGAAGTATTCTGTATGAAATATCCAACCATTCGAGTGTGATCCAGATCCAGGGCTATCTCTGAAGAGTAGAAACGATGTGGGGGTCGGAATAAACCACAGAAACATCTTGTGCATCGCTACCTTTGCAGATCAAATGGCATTCATAGGTCTAGGGAAGATATCCAAGTGCGATTCTATTTAAAATCTTTGGATCCACCAAGTTAAAGTGCGGAAAGAGACCCACTCGAAGATATCACCGAACATCAAACTTCCACTCATACAAGATCAGCATATAAACACGATCGGATCTTATACTTTGATGCTAGCTTCATCAAAGTCTGATCTACCATTTCTATACTACAATAATCATTCCTTAAAAAAATCAATTGCAAAATGTCCCTACCCGATCCACCTCCACTGGATCCTGTGTTCGCAGCAGAGACGCGACAGCCGCTATTTTATGGGATTACGTTTGCGCTTCTCATATGTTCCCTCGCCATCGTTTCTTTGAGGTATGCGATACAACTTGAATAATTCTACTAGCTTCTCGATCTCACACTTGGAACTCCATGGAATAGGTTCTACTGTCGGGCGGTCTTGATTCGAAAAATCGGCCTTGATGACTGGCTGATTCTCGTGGGATTGATACTTGCCTGGGTCTTGGGAGTACTTAACTACTTCCATGTTTCCTTCGGGACGGGCAAGCATATCCAGACAATCGTAAGTTTTGTTT
Source organism: Dactylellina haptotyla (assembly GCA_031310005.1). Classification (NCBI taxonomy): domain Eukaryota; kingdom Fungi; phylum Ascomycota; class Orbiliomycetes; order Orbiliales; family Orbiliaceae; genus Dactylellina; species Dactylellina haptotyla. Next base: position 452,598 of record CM062380.1, on the reverse strand, counting down.
CGGTAGATTTGTTGTCGGTAATGTTAGAATTCTTAGAGACTAAAACTGGAGAACATCACAGACTTTCGATGCCTTGATTCCCACATTGAAGCATTGGTATGCGTACCAACTGATTTATCCCCTTGTACTATGTATCATCAAAATGTCCATTTTGTCCTTTTATAAAGGGATTTCACCACAAAAAGGATACCAGATGGCAATATGGGCGACCGTAGGTTTAGTTTTAGCGTATACAATCGCCATTACCTTTGTCTACGTAAGTCAATTCGAACCTCCAACGCTTAACGACAGCGCTCTTCAATTTTCCGATGAAATTTCGTGTGAATACAGTTTACACTGGTATTAACATTTTTTTGCATCTCAGATGTTCGAGTGTCCAAAACCTAGCATGTCTTGGTCCGTAACGTTCCCGACCGGGTGTATGAACCTTTCTGTCCTTTACTATACCAGCGCCTCTGTCAACATTCTTACGGATATTCTGATCCTCTTGTTGCCAATTCCTATTCTTATGACTCTTAAACTACAAAGTCGGAAGAGAAGTATGGAGCGTCGATTTCCCGGTCGCGTTCTGGTAGTTTTGTCCTGCTAACAGATGATTAACAATAACAGTCGCCCTCATTGGTATCTTCTTTATCGGATTCATAGCAGTTGTAGCCAGTATCAGTCGCATTTGGGCTCTCTGGCTCTACCAAAATACCAAAGATGTTTCCTATGACGCCATATTCATTTTGCTATTCTCCAACATCGAAATAAACATGGCGATTATTACCGCATCCGCACCGGCACTCCGACCGCTTTTCAAAGGTGTCTTCAAGTCTTCCTCCTACGGACGATCCTACGGATATGGAAACAGAACAAACGAAAACGCATGGAGCGGGAGGATGAAGACCAACGATAGTATGCAGCTGAGTAATTTGGATGGGCACAGTGACAACAGAGGGAAAACGAAGATCCGAGGTGGCAAAGAAGGCCATATTCGGAACGAGAGCGAGGAAGAAATTGTAGCCAAAAACTCGAATGGAATTGTCCAGACGAGAGAAATAAACATTACGGTCAACCAACAGAGCACCGAGTCTCTGCCGGTATAATGGATCGCTTATGATTACGGATATTCTGCTTAGCTCTGGCTGCTAATGAGAAAAAAAACGAAGGAGGATTTGTATTTACGGATCTAGTTGCCCTTTTACGATATTAATTCTAGCTTTTACCTTCAATTAGCAATTTATCAATCCTATTTTACCCTAATATGTCTTGATCCAAACTTATTTTCGAATAAACAGTTGGTAAAGGTGACACAGCGTCTTCCCGATTTCGCTCCTAGGTATGCGATGCCGCAAAGCGGCAAGGTGTCGCCTTATTGCGGCCATCGAAACTAAAATCCCGAATTTCTCTGGAAACCGTCTAAATAAAACCTACCGCTAATAGTATTTTAAGAAATTAAAGCAAATCCTTCCGCTATGCTGGCGAACTTGCATTTGCGAGTCCCGGTTATCATGCATTTCCAGAGTTCGTGGACTCCGCCAGCCGGTTTTCCCAACTTCAACCCTATAAAACGTGCTGCTATAATACCCACCCGTTTCAGGCGTGCATGCGCACAACCAGGCCATCCACACAGCCAAAACGGCTCTGCCATTTGGAGTACTATTCCCAATTAAGCACCATAATCACACCGTCCAAAGCGCCAACCCAATGAAAGTGCGGCGCACCCGAGAAGAGAATGCCTGCAGCCGCACGCCAGGTGATAAACAGGGACGTTCCACAGGTCAGCGGATTCAGCTAAACCGTCTTGGGACCAACCAGGCTCTATCTTCATAGAATTCTCAGAAGAGTGGCGATTTTCTCGTGCGGCTCACTACGCGCATTCAAAATGTCCCACCATTTTTGTGCGTGTTTATGCAGGATGCGGAGGAGGGACTTCACAAACATATCTTTAGACGGATATATCGGGATCAATTGTGGCCAAAACTGTGCCTTAATAAAATCTGCTTCATATACTATCGTATGCTATAGAGTAGGCTGATATAGTTCTCTTTATTTTGGCCTTCTCAAGTCTAGCTGAGGGGTCAGAATACATGAGATGCTGTTCACGTTTGATTGTTAAAAGGATACTGTTTCCCACATTTTGGAAGATTGTTTTATCGTTAGGCATTTTTGAACCTTGCAAGAGTCCCTTTTTTATATCTTGTTTATATTTTAGTTTCCCTTAAATGGACGACTTCTCCAAAGCAGAAGCCCAAGTATCGGTAGATACGAAGGCAAATGATAGTCAGAGCTACGCGGATGAATCTGGAACGAGGAAAAATACCAAAGGTGATATCGGTCGAATATTCGTAATTTCTCGTATCCTGATTCTTCACCTTGGTTGCTGCATCACTCTAGCCGTATGCGTAGTTCGACTTTTGGACGGCTACCTCTCCGTCTCCGAAACCGCATCGCGAAGGACGGGATGGGGCGAGTACCGACTACGAGTCAGTGATGTTGCAACGATATTGACCGTCGCCTTGATCATTGTCAAGCTTCTCGTAGGCTCGTGGATGGGTATAGTCGTATGGAATTGTATTTTCATCCTGCTTGCGAGCGAGGATCAGGGCCTCACCCTTTCACAGATCAGACGGATGGCGTCCCTTAATATCCCGCCGTTTCCTCGAGGCCCCGCAGCATATCAAGTATATCTACTTCTGCTGCTCATGATCCCTCAGTTGTTCATTTCACCTCTTGTCACCGGCGCTGTTGGCTGGAGCGAAGCCACCGAACCGAATCCTACCCTCGTCAGCGTCAAATCCGGTACTTCTAGCGTCGATTCAGTTGCATGGTATTACTACAAGACCACTGTTGGCAATCGTCGCGCCAGCGTTCAGCGTGCTGCAGCATATGCATCGCTGGCATGGCCTGACTCGAACCTAGACCGTCATCATTGTCGCCATATCGTGAACACGGATTCCATCCCCGTCAACTCGACCCTCCTAAATGCTGTGATTCCTTGCATTCAGATACATAGCATCACGTTTCCGGATAGTCCACCATCGTCCGAAGTCTTTTCTGAAGGTCTAGCTGCCAGAAGCCAAAGTACAGACCCTCTCTCGTGCATAGGTGATGCTCCTTTTGCATACGTTGACGACGGAAACGCCGTAGCTTTCGACCCTGATAACCTCCACCCAAAGTACCCATCGGATAACGGACAAGCTATTCCCATCCCCGACGAATACCTCCATACTACACCATTGACCGCGTTAACGTTGGTCATTGGTCCGAGAATCGACTCCACACGAAGCGATTGCTCAAATATAGACGGAAACATATTCGGTGTATCCCCGTCCGCCAACATTTTCAACTTCCAAAAGTCAGAAGCACCTTATTATCGTTGCTACAGCCATGCCATAGTGAGCTTAACCGCAGGCATCGCTACGAGTCCAGAAAGCAGGTACATCTCAAGCCAAGTCGTTGAAGCCAATGTCCCCGACGCGGAGATGGATATCCGCGCGGGCACGTGGGTGCAGGAAGCTATGTATCTACTCTCAGACACAATGTTGATGGTCCATAGAATGCAAACAGCATCACTCGCTGAACAAAATGATCTTCCTGGCTACCTCGACCGGTTGATTCGGTACTCCTACCTGGCCAATTACGATATGTTATCGCGGAGCTATGATTCTAATGTGGTAGACTTAAACGTTCAGTTATATGAGCCGAGACTGCGCGCGTCGGTTGATAAGGGTAGAATTTTGGCATGGCTAGGAATTAGCTTGCTTTTGACGGTCTCTGGTATCATTATGCTTCTACGAGATGTGTTTGTGAAAGAGGGAAGGAAGACGGTTACGGATGGAGTTTTAGCAGCATTGATGACGGAGCCGAGCGCGATGTTACAAGAACGAAAAAGGGAATTGACTAGTTTGTCATACTTAACAGGCGAATATGAGGGAGTTGGGCCGTTGAATTTACGAAAATCGGGTCCAGACGGGTGGGTGTTAGTTCGGTCGTGATATTATTAATCACGAAGCCGATATCTCATTTAGTTTTATAATGTTAATAATATATTTTTCAAATTATATGTTCAGATTCTGAGACTAAAATATGAATCTCTAAGATATTTAAATTATCAGTGATACTAGCTGCTGTTGTCAACCATGCCAATTCTATCGTAATACGTCCTAGCCCGAACAAATCGATCCAATGCTCGGTTCCTAGTAATGAGTTCCTTTTTCAAGACGTTTCTGCCATTCGAATCTCCACCTTGAGCAGGTGCAGTACTACTCTCCCCTACCCATTTCATAGTAGCCGCCTCATAATTTTTAATGATACTCCACCTGTCCGATTCAAGGGTCTTCTTTTGTTCTCTCTCTTCGTCCGTTGGGTTATCGATTGAACGATTCTCACCTGAAAGTGGCTCCTTGTATTCATAGGACCAATCCTTGCTCCCACCTAGGGATTTAGGTATATTCTCTTTGTCCAGATATTCGGATAGCCCGGATACTCCACTGGTAAATCGGACTTTAGACGCAACAACGGGGTCAAGCCATCCCTTGATTATTTTCTACATTGTACAGAACATTAGTTTCCATTGTCGGGACGAATAATTGTGGGAACCTGAGGGGGATTGTTTACATACCCAGATACTCTGGAAAAACCAAGGTGCGTTGTGGATGAGGCAAAGACCTAGATACTCAGGATAGTGCGCCTCGAAGCACATCGCCATGAATTTAATCGGTGCATAGTCCTTTTTTCCAATTAGCGGAAGACCACATATATTCTCGGGCTATGATTATACTTACCATATTTGCTAGCCCGAACCCCGTCATATCGAACACAATAGTAGACGTATCAACAGGAGCCTGGTGCAACAGCCGCGTAGTCTCCATCAGGTAGACTGTGAATTTCTCCAAACTCTCTTGACTCTGGTCTCCAGCTTTATGGAGCCTGGAAGGAATCATGCATACCGGTCTGCCTTCTTTGTCTTTTCCGTAGATATAACTCTTCCCGCTTCGTAATTGATGCATAAAACCTTCGTCACGAGTTTTCAAAGCATGCAACTCACCTTGCTTGACAATTTCGTCGACATCGACAGTTTTACGCCACTTGAGGGTTTTCAACATCATGGCGAGGGCCTTTTCGACATCCCATTTCCTGGCACGGAGATAGCGGAGGATTAAGCAATCCGGGTTATCATATTTAACGAATGCCCAGAATGCGGTACGGAGTTCATCGCCCGTGAGATCCGAAGAAGGGCCAGCCGTCGACGGTGCAGTGTTGGGGCTTTGTTGGAAGAGTGCTAGAAGCAGACGCCAGAACTCTTTAAGATTTGCAGTTTGTTCAGGTGTTAAAGCGTCCGAACGGTTCTGTATTGTCATCTTATAAGAATCTAAATATATGTATCTCAAGTGCTTTAAAGGGGATTCTTTATGAGTCCAAAGTAGTTATCACGATATTAGTAGAAGTCGGATTGGATTTCGAGAAAGGTGTTTTTGAAGGGTCTTTTTGGGAGTGTGCTATTTATAGTTAGAATAGTTTGAGTGTATAGCGTTTCAACTGGAATTTTGAATTACGATTAAATATGGGAAAGATTTTGAATTTATGAGGGCCATGGAAGCTCGACCTTCGGACAGTATTTATATTCACTCCTTCTTGACAACTATTGATATCACTCTGTGTTGTTTCATCACTGACGTTTCATTCGATTCGAACAAGTTTGACAGATGACCCCATGGTATGACATTGTCTAACACCCCGTTTTCTGTTTGGTACTATACTTTAACGTTGGCTCACGCGGAGAATTTAGTAGAGTTTGGCTCAAATTGGGTGGAAAGGGGCCACTGCCAAAAATAGTATTTGGTTCCATCAGTCCTGTTTCAAACGGAGCTTCTAGATATTCTCTAATCTATTGAAATATGTACTTGGGCATTCAAATTTGAGTTAATCGAGAGGTCGTTCGCTGTCTCCAAAAAACAGAGTACAGTGTTTAGGACTACTCAAGATGAATTATTTGAGATCTAAGAGATCAGTACATCTTGGTTCTCGGACAATCCATCTATTCTAGATAGCACGGGCATCGGCTGCCCGTTCTTCGCTCAAGGATCCTCCTCTGGATATTATAAAACCATTGCTGATGCCAGTATGTTTTTTAAGCTATTTAAATGGGTTTGGTTTCGAAATAGGTGAGCGTGACACCGTGACCCACAGGGCCAGAATTGAACGTAAATATTTGAAGGTGTAGATGGTAGTAGGTTGCCACTACATCGGAGGAGTTCCAAGATTAGGGACGGAAGCTCTAGACTTGCAATGCATGAAAGAACTCTTATCATCGTTGGTGACCTGGTAACGAGCATCTGGGTTTTTTGAAAACAAGGCGTAACCGGTGGTGACGATGATCGTAATGAGGAGAACTAGAGCAAAAATCGCGTTCAAAATAAAGAAAACAACACCCACAACGCCGCGAACGAGACCCTAAGAGTGCCGTTTAGTTAGTTTAAATTTGTCAAGTAGAGGGTATATTTTACTATGGGGAAGGAGTCACATACGGGTGCCTTGAAAATTCCAGAGAAGATCAACAAAAACACAGAATTGAGGAAACTGATAACGGAGATCGAGATATTAATCGTGTTTAATTTGCGATTCATCCACGGTCGAATGTAGCATACGGCGATCAGATACAGAGCTTCGATTATAAGGAGCGCTATAACTTGAACCCGGCCGTTCGATTGTGCGAAGGCGATAAAAATGCCCTTAATCAAAGTATAAACCAGCATCGGGACGACCCAGTAATAAGAATCTTCGTTGAACTGTACGTAGAGAAATCCCCATTTCAAAGACGAGGGGTCGAAAGGATATACTGCCGAGTTCTTTTGTAAGTCGATAGAAGACCGAGCGAGACCGATGACTTGGTATGACGCCCATGATAATAACCCAACAGCGATGAGGAAGAAGAAAATGGAAAGAACTATCACCGCGGGCGAATCGCGGACGGTCAATTCCCAAAGGCAAAGAGCCGATAGCAGAGGAAAACCGATGATGAAAACCCGGTATAGGATACCCTTTAGGACGATATCCCAACCTTTCTTGAACGCCGCGAACTTGTCCCCTCTCGCGACGGTAAATCTGAATATAGCAACAAGCGCAGTGACGATGGCGACAAATGCGACAAAAAACCCAAGACTGGTCATGAATAGATTCGTTCTTTCAATCTTGGCCAGAAAAGCAACGCGAGAGATACCGCTAACTGTAATGAATTCCCGTCCGCTTTTCGTCACAGCTCTGCTCGAGAGTTCTAAACCACGTTTCGCAATCTGAACGTTGACCGTGTTGAGCCTATTAAGGAGGGTATCCGTCTTGCCCCCGGTAGACTGGACATACCAATGGAGAACATCCTGCATGAAGCCGATTCTGATAATTCCCATGCTCCAGACAAAATTTTGGGTCCACGCTCTCACAGCTGGAGGTAATTTGACGGCAACCATAGCGCACAGAGCTTGCGACTGGAAGTAACCAAAGATCGAAATGGCGATAGCTGCGACGTGGGAGCCTGTCTTCGAGTGGCCTAAACAGGAGACGATGGCGGAAGCTACGAGCCCAGAACTGGCGATAATAGCAGTCGTCCAACTGACGCCATTCTGGTGCACTGTTTGTCCGTTCGAGATCTCGGCTTCAAGGCAAGCAAGTGGTCGTTTATCAACAGCGGAGCTGATGGTAATTCTGGCGACACCGTCGATATCCGGTACAGTGAATGCAACACCTAAAGCCATCGAGTTAATCAATTTATCCGTGTTTAAAACTATAATATTGGAAATACTGACTTGGAATCTGCTTGGCATAGGATGCGTCGATTTTCATGGAGTTCAACTTCAAGCTAACCGGTCCCGGGCTCATTGGACAAAGATTCGCAGCTTTTGCATCACAAGGATCAATCTTCCTGCTATCCGCAGGGTAACCGTAGACAATGATATCGAGCGTGATGGTAACGTTGCCTTGGATGGATGATTCACCGTCAAAGCTGTATTGCAGGGTCGAGTTATTCGGCGTGTACATCACGAAGAACTGGTTGAGTGTAAACTGCGAATTATCCATGCACGTAGAAAGAGACTGGGACCCAAGCATCTTCTCCTTGGGAATAGCGCCTGCGCTGCCGGCAATGAAAGAGACGAAAGTCAGCATCCAACATAGCCATGCGAGTGGAAGTGGTCGCCATGAGGGCTGGAAATAAGTCGACATGGCGTAATCGCAGGTTTTGTTGGCAAAAGATGGATAGTGCGGCGGGAGGCTCTGCCGCTTGGTATTTTACAATAGCGAGAGCGGATACTCACGCCGCCACATTCGGGTCCAGCTGTATCGATGTTTTTCGTTGGCCCGGATGGATTTGAATATATTTCAAAGTCAGATACAAATGAAAAGAGAGCAATTTCTATTACTATTAACTAGAGCAGCGACGGAATCTAAAGGAGCGGCAGGTCGATACAGAAGAAAGTCTAGAATGAACGTCTAGAGAGAAAGAAAGAGGAGAAACTGTGATCGACCAAACTCGCGAAAGAATATACTCCTCGTACCCGAAATTTTCGAAACCGGAACAAGGAGTTCGGTAGCTAACATTAAACAGGCAATAACCAGCTCGCTCATTGCGTACGGGTGTATTACTTGGGCTCGCTGCGCCTCGGGACACTGAAAGTGTTGTTTTTATGTCTCAATTGGGCGTTTAAGCGCCTACCGTCTGGACGAACACACGGTGGCAGCATCTCCCCTTAAAGCCTAGAAGAGGAAGCTGGCAGGGACCGCTTCGTAATGTGTCGAATATGTTTAATATACCTTTGTCACTCTTTCGGAAGGTGTGGGGATCGGGACTCAGATCTTGTTGCAGTGAAACCAGGGTGCGACCTGGTACCAGCTCGCAACCTTTCTGCAAAGCTTCCCGCTTCAGCTCCCCAGCGGATTTTCTATACGGTTACTATATTTGTGCGTGGCTATGGCGAGGACGAATGAATATCTCCTGCTGCACGCCTCTAATCGAATAGAGAGGCCCGATCCATCAATCGTTTAAGAGTTGACGGGTTGGTTTGTTACACTGTGGAGATTAGATTGCTGCGCCGAAGGAAACAAAACAGCAATACCAAGACCTCGGCAGCTGAATATCAACACAATGATAAAAAGTCGGTGCCGTCTATGCTCGAGCAGGGTGGAACCTCATAGCTACCGCGTTATTTTTGAAAGGATCTATCTATGTATCTATTGGGACCAGCATGACGGACCGTCAAGAAGTTGATTTCAGTGGTTCGAGGATAGCTCGATGATCAGTCTAATTGGACTCAATGCTGTGCCGCAGCAGAAACATCAACACCCCCGAATGAGCCGACACACAACGCAAGATAATTCGATGATCCAGATACACTCAAATTTGCAAAACATAGGATATTGTAAAGCCATACAATAGAAGCCTCCACGGATGAAGCATATGCGTAGCAAGTCCTCAATAAGAAATATAACCCTGGTTAGACGAGGAATTGCTAAAGCGGAAATTCCTTCAAAATCTTCAAGTTGGAGATGAAATTTTGAACAAGCATTTAAATTTAGGTTTGTTTGCAGGCTTCAAATACCGCATATATATTATATTGATATATTTATATTGATTGTATTTAAAAGGCCTCTTATACTATTGTCATACGTAGTCCCGCGGCCTGCCGCATAACAATATACAAATGACCTCTCCAGGTCAAATATTTTTGTTAATGAAGTATAGAAACGGGATTTTTACCGCTCATGTTTTTAAAAAATAATTAAACTTATATGCGATTTTGCGTAATTCGCGATGAAGCTTTATTTGCAATTGAGATTTTTTTGGAGTTCACATCTGGTGGCACATTTGTATTGCCGAAGTTGTGGTGAATGCTGGCTCAAATGGTACATGAGGCTCGTAGGTACGTGGCTAACGTTACAACAGAACAATCATTTGATTTCGATGGCTCCCAGGCCCTCAAAATATGATTTATACTAATGTCATCTTTCCGAAACCGACCAGACTCAAGACAGCCGCATCGTGACTCGGGATTACCTCATTGCTAAGGGTGGTGCCTCGGCCACCAATTTTGCGAGATCTCTCGAATTCTGAGGTACCATGGCCCCAACTGCGCAGTACTGCAAGCATGAGTTTGTTTTACCAATAAAATCGACACCGATTTAGATAACTCGCATCAAGAGATAATAGATCTCCTAGGCTCAAACGAATGAAAGCTCAATCTGAGGTCTGGGGAACTGGTGCAGTAGGAGCAAGTTGCCCAATGAGGTTGCATTATCACCATTTGCTGGTATGCTCTGAGCCGTCTCACTTCTTGGCAACAGGAAGCTGCATAAAATTTCATCATCGCTACCCGCCCGCCTTCAGGCTGAGAGAATTCGAGAACTCTGGGATAAAACACAGATGCTATGATCGCGATCTTGGAGATCTGTTGCTTTCCCCGTCGTTCAACGCTACCGTTGCGTAGCGACTGGTTTCTCGGGTGCAACGTATACTAGTAGACCCGCAATTAACAGTTCTACAGCGAAAATCGGCCATATAATCAAAATGAGTGGCTTCGAAATCGCAGGGATAGCCCTCGCAGGGCCCGCCGTTGTTCAACTCCTACTTAAATCGGCTTACCAGGGATACGAACTATTTCGTGGAACGACAGTTGCGATGAAAGAGTATCAACGAATCCAACACGACTTGAATACGCAACAGGAGTTCTTTTTGGATTGGCTTAGAGCCTTGTCCGCGTGTGCCGGAGGCGATCTTTCTAAAGTCCTTGATCCAAATTCCAATCGATACGAACTAGTTTTGACAACGCTGCACTATATAGCAGGAGTCTTTGCAGAGGTCGATCAGCTCAAGGAAAAATATGGAATCGTCCCAGTAAAGCCCGAAGAATCGAGAATCACAGATGTATCTGAGGTGCAAACAAAGCAGAAGAGCCGGTGGCTAAAAAGGATATATCGAAAGGTTTCCCATAAAAAACAAGCAAGCAAAGCCGATATCGTAAAAAAACCCGGTTTCCAGTTACCGAATGAATCTCCGCCAGTGTTGGTTCGCCCTGTGCCAGATGAAGAAGATTTACCACCAACATTGGAACGTAATGCGAGTAGCCTTCAAGACCGCATAACATCATTAGGAGAAGAAGGACTCGAGGTTCGGTTTCCAGGGTTAGAACGGCGCGCTACGGTACTAGAGAAAAGTGCAATACAGTACCAGGAAACCCTGCCGGTATACGCAAAGTTTGAATGGCAAATTCAAAGTAAACAACGGCTTGAGTGTCTAGTGGAAGATTTGAGGGGTTATATAGAGTCTTTAGATAGGTTAACCAAGGAGCAGTTTAATCGTAAGTAACAGTGTCATTTTCCGTTTTCAGGACCGTCACTAAAAGGAACGCATGTATAGAGGAAACGGCCATGGTCACTAGCCGCCCCGTAATATTTTACGAATTCAACGTCCCGCACAAATTGCCATTCCCTCGTCTTTCGGAGTTTTGCGGACGCGGCGATATCTTCGATAAGATTGAGAAGGTCCTCGACCCGGTTGGTACTGGTAATGGCCCTTGGAACCGCCAAGTGGTAGTCCTGCATGGTATGGGCGGGCTAGGGAAATCACAGATTGCTCTGGAATATGCCTACCGACCCCTCTACGCTGAGCACTATAGCACCGTTATATGGATCGATGTCACAAACGCGGACACAGTCGAGAAAAGTGGTGGGCAGATTCTAAAGACAATCATTGCACACTATGCCAATAAATACCAGACACAGCAGGATCAAATATTTGCAAAGATTGCAGTGGACCTAGGCATACCTGGGCAAATCAATAACGCGGGCAGATTAGCAGGAGATGCAGAAAAATCGCCCTGGAGCGTTGTACGAAACTGGATGGAGAGAGAGAAAAACAACCAGTGGTGTCTGATTGTGGACGGAATAAACACCGAAGAAGAGAGAGAGAGCCTCCCAAGTATACTTCCGAACTGTTCTCACGGACATATAATAATTACCTCTAGGGTTACTTTCCCGTGTTATACAATGCTTAGGGTCGAGGTAATTGACGATAAATCCGGCCTGGAATTGCTTCTTGGGACCAAGTTTGGTAGCGCAGCTGAAGCAGGTACACGGAGCCCATCCCTGGTGACGATAGTAAAAAGCTGCTAACGGATATGCAGTGAAACAAGCCGCCAGGAAGATTGTCGAGCTTCTTGGAAACTTACCATTGGCAATCGCCCAGGCCGTCGCATATATCAAAATGATGGGACTTGAACTTGCCCAATATTTGCAGCGCTTAGAGGACGATTTATTCCGTCTTATGAACCTCCCAGTGATGTTGGGGTACGGCAAGGGCGTATTCTCCGCTTGGAAACTGTCAGTAGAAGCCCTGCGGAAACGCCACCCCGAGGCGGTTTCTCTGCTCAGGTTATGTTCATTCTTAAGTCCAGGTGGTGTGTCGGAGGAGCTGCTCAAACGAGGGCTCAATACAATGGAATGGATGTCAACTGGTAAATCTGGGTTAAGTCAGTTCCCTAAGGTCGAATATGGGTAGTGTCGAGACTCACAGTGGTGTATTACAGAGCAACGCCGACTGAGCAGCGCTGTCGACAACCTTGTTCAATATGGATTAGTAAAACGCATGCCAGCAGCAAATTCTGGGGAATTTGAATCAATCTGGATCCATCACCTAGTGCAGTATTGGGCTAGGTACGCGATTGACAGTGAAGGCGCTATCCTCTCCGAAAGCGATGAAGAAACCCAGAACGAACTACGCGAACACGGCATCAAGGCAGCCATTCTGCTCGTGAGCGAAGGCGTAATAACGCACTACAATTTTCGAAAACCCGTGGAATGGATATACGAGCGGACAATCTGGGATCACCTCAAACTCTGCTGGGAAGATTATATCCCGAAATACGATCTTGAAGGCTGTCATAATGGCGACGCGGAACTAGGGTGGGCTTTCTACAACCTCGGTTACTGCAAAATCCGCTGGAACGATTATGCGGTTGGAAAAAGCTTTATCCAAAAAGGCGTAAAGTTACTGGAAAAACCAGCGGCGGGGGACCCCGTATGGGAAAAGAAACTCCTTGAGGCAATGCAAATGGAAGCGAGTACATACATTTTATATGAGCCGACTTATAGAAGCACCATCAATATCGGAGACCGTCTCACGGAAATCGGCAGGAAACAACGTGATTTGCTTGGCGAGGACCACGAGGACACACTTTACAGTCAGGCGTTATATGCGCTCTATCTCTCGCATGCCGAAAAACGGAACGCAGAGGCCAGGGATATTCTCTTACCACTACTAAAGAAGATGAAGGTTGCCTTATATCGAGGAAACTCAGTCTACACCGCTAGTCTTTCTTATCTTGGAAATATATGTACGAAACTCGGAGAGCTAAAGGAAGCTCAGACACTGTTAATCGAATCGTTCGAGCTCAGGAAAGAGACCGAAGGCGTGAACACTCAAAACGGCGTGGCTGCTGCTGGTCAAGTAAGCCGGTCTTACCAAAATCTCGGTGATCTCGAAGGGGCTTGCAAATATTCCCAGATCACAGCAGACGCTGCAGAAGCTACATTCGGCTTGACCAGTTTGCCTACTCTCTACTTTCTCGAGCGGCTCCATGGTATATATAAAAAGTTAGGCATAGAAGACGACGCCACCCGTGTCGCCGACAAATTACAACAGGCTCGAGAAATTCTAAATTCAGGCGCAGGTTAGAAGAAAGTGGCAGGTTATATCAAGTTCTATAGCCGCGTTTTCTTCTAGGATTAGCGAATGATTGTTCAAGTTCCCAGAAGCGTTTATAATTAACCATTAAAACGAATTGGAGTCGGCAAATTTCAATTAGATTAAGCTCTGTGATTGGTTTGCTTAGTAACCTAGGTTACAAGATATCATATTACAAAATTGAAAATTGAAATTAGCTAATTTATTTTATTGATAAAAATAGGCTAAATCACACAGAATTATTTCAAGTTAGAATTAGCATATAACGCATCGCGTTAGTATTAATTCCTACCAATATTAAAACAATAATTTTATTTGAGAGATCAAAAATATTTTATCGACGACGAATACCTATTACATTTTTCTAGAATTAACATCTACACTTGGCTTTATTACTAGGCGCAGGATTGGCAAAAATATGCGCATATTGGATGTGGTTACTTTGTGGGACCAGTACAGTATCTAGCCTTGCGAGATATATGTAGCCATCGATCTCCCACATTGGCCTGTCTACAGGGGAATCCATATACTATTTGATATTATATGGTATTATTTTTTCCAATTAATTTTCCATTCGTACGGGTTCTATCGGGCGAAATGTTACTAGTCAGATTTCACAGGGTTTTACGTTCTAGCGGGTCATGGGTGAACTCATAGAGGGGCAATAAAAATAGTAACTATTTGCTATGCAAATCACGAATACTCTATCATATAATACCTTGAGGTTTTAGACTTTCTCCAAAACCGTCTACATATCCGGCAATGATCCACCTGAAGTGAAATACGGCCCTGCATATCGCGGAACGCCCAAAAAGGCCATTCGGTAGCAATGAAGATCAAACATAGAGTGACGTACCGCAAGATTCAAAACGTTCGAGGACCAGGATACAAGTTCGCGGATATCCCAAGAATCAAATGAAACAACAACTGTGTTGGCGTCCCAGGGCTCTGTTGGATGTCCGCATCTGCATGTAAGGGCCACACACTTCCCAGAAGCGAAAGCCCAAGCGAGCAAGGCCTCGTTTTCGACGCGAGGTTCCCTCATGCGGGGTTGGTTCAAGTTGGGCTGGCGTTATACCTACTCGTAACATCTCCGGTAGCTACCTCTATCTCATTTCTCTATCACTAGCTCTAGCTCCCAAAAACCTAGTCTACCAAGCTATCTATCTTACTCCCTCTCAATCCAGCTCACGAATAACACCGAAATTCACGTACGCAATTTACGTTTCCAAGCAAAAGACATCAACTCACAATGTTCAGCGGCGTCAAAGGTCCCGGAGGCTCTCAGAAACTCGATGGTGCGGCACACTTACTCTTTCCTACCCACGAGAATTTTACCCCTCCCCCAAAAAGCCACCCCATCAAAATACTAACGTAATTGGTTGGATTATATAGGCTCCTCCCTCCGCGTAGCCATCGTCCACGCCCGCTGGAACACAACACTGATAGAACCCCTCGTGGCGGGTGCCATCTCCCGCCTGAAAGCCGCAAACGTCCACCCGGAAAACATCATCGTCACATCGGTCCCGGGCTCCTGGGAGCTCCCTGTTGCCGTGCAGCGTCTGTACGCAGGGTCTCAAATCCAGGGATCGACGACGGGCATCGGCGGCGCCAGCGGGGATCTGCTCGGCAGCGCGACGGATCTGCCGAGTCTGGTGGTGCAGGGCGGGGGTACGGGGAGCAGCGGGGACGGGTTGTTGAGCGCGGGTGGGAAGAAGAGTGAGGGTGGGGAGAAGAAGGAAGGGACTTTTGACGCAATTATTGCGATTGGGGTGTTGATTAAAGGCGAGACTGTGCATTTTGAGCATATCGCTGAGAGCGTGAGTAGGGGGTTGATGAGGGTGCAGTTGGACTTTGGGGTGCCCGTTATCTTTGGGCTGTTGGTGAGTTACATTTCTCTCTCTTTGTGATACCGGGTTTATATTTTTTATTTATTTTATAAGTGAGGCTGTGATTGGGTATATTTTGCTAACTGGGGTAGACCGTCTTGAACGAGGAACAGGCGAAGAAGCGGGCCGGGCTTACGGAGGACGGACACAACCACGGCGAGGACTGGGGCGATGCAGCTGTCGAGATGGCTGTGAAGCGGAAGCAGTGGGGCGAGGGCGCAATCGTGACCGAGAGAGCGGCGTAGAATTAAATAGAAATAGAAAAAGCCCAATCATAGAATATGAGATAAAGATTTCTGCCCAATAGATTGCATTGATTTTCCTTTTCTATACTTATTATTTTTTGGAAGAAGAAATGAAATAAATCTATATACAGTAGATATCTCCAACTTTTGTTTATTGTGCTTTGAAAGCCCCCTCCATTGCGAAGATGCCATCGTCGTTCTTCTCTACAACGCCATTCTCCGTCACAATAGCATCGATCAATGCTGCGGGTGTAACATCAAAGCTAGGGTTGAAGACACCGATTCCATTCGCAGCTTGCTTGACGCTACGGATGTCCGTGACATCAACCACTACCTCCCCGGACTCCTTTGCGGGATTGTTCGCCACGGTGGGCCCGGACACGACGAGGACCTCCCAGCCGGGCCGTTGCTCAATCTTGATGCCCTCTCCGTTCTTGGTGTTCAGGTCGACGCTGGTGGTAGGTGCTGCGACGACAAACTTGACACCGAAGAACTTTGCGAGGATGGCGAGTTGGTAGGTACCGATCTTGTTGGCGGTGTCTCCGTTGGCGGCGACCCGGTCAGCACCGACGATGACGGCCGCGAGACCCTGCTGGCTCATGAGTGCGGCGGCCATGTTGTCTGTGATCAAGGTGGCAGGAATCTGCTCGTAGACGAGCTCGTACGCGGTTAGGCGAGAGCCCTGGTTGTAGGGGCGGGTTTCGGTGCAGTAGGCATGGTCGAGGGAGGCGTTTGCGTGCAGGGAGCGGATGATGCCGAGGGCGGTGCCGTAGGAGGCAGTTGCCAGCGAGCTGCACGGACGGACGTTGATCAGTAATGAATTCAATACTGCAAAAAATTATATATATAAATTATTGATTACCCTGTATTGCAGTGGGTGAGGACCCGGATGCCGGAAGTCTTGCCGACGGCGTTAGTGATCCATTCTGCACCGTGTCTGCCGATGGCCTTGTTGTCTTCGACATCTTTGAGGAGCATGAGCTCCGCCGCCTCGATGTAGGCCTTGACGACGAGATCCGGGGTGGCCTCGTTGGCGGCGAGGACGTTTTGGGTAAGGGCTTTCAGCTTGCCGGCTGCGTCCGCGAGATTGACGGCCGTGGGGCGGGAGGTGACGAGGTAGTCCAGTTTCTCGTGGATGAGCTCCACGGCGGACCGCGGGGTGGCAGACGCCGTGTCGAAGGCATTGTTGAGCTCCACGGCGAGCGAGAGAGCGGCGACGATGGCTATGGCGGGGGCGCCGCGGACCTGCATGGACTTGATGGCCTGCCAGCCGGTGCAGGCATCGTTGACGGGGATGTAGACGGACTGGTGGGGCAGGAGGAGCTGGTCGAGGATCTCGAGGCTGCCGCGAGCGTACTTGATGGCGAGCAGAGTAGCCATATCTGCGATCTGTATTACTATCGAGAGAGGTTCCGATCTCGAGTGAATACCCGTCTACATGGCGAGAGGAGGTGGGATGTCTGTGAAAGAATTAATTGGCGGTGGGACCAGCCAATTGCGCGATTTCGCCGCCCGGTGCCCAATCGCTCGCGCACGCCGTTTATTCCCCAGAGCAAAGCCCCTCCGACAGGGCTTGTATCTTACGGGAGATAATGTTATATCGATATATTTATATAAATATTGATTTATATAAAATACTGATTGATATAAAAAGTGTCGGACGTCGGGCCAACACGTCTACCGCATACGCAACACTCGGCCGACAATCACCGACGTCTCCAAGATACGGAATATACAGAATATACATATCAATATTAATCTGATGGTAACAACGAATTAGTGACGCGAGAGTGCCTGGCGGAGTCCGGCTGGTGCCAAGCTAGTGCGAGTGGGGGCGATTGCGGTTCCGCTCACACGGGTCCCGACGTGCTCCATAACAAATGCAGGCATATTCGATAGCTATAGCCTCCGGTCGAGTATGCTGATGCTATCACGCGAAGGGCAGTCCTCCTCGAGTCTTTCATGATCTCATCTCGAAAGGGGAAGGACCCGAGGCCACCGATGGGCACGAATAGGGCTTAGAGGGCGGGGCATCAAGCTTTATAAGCAAGCACATCCCGCAGCAGGGCTCCGCTCGAACAGGGCCTCTTTTCGGGAGCGCGAGTCTCCGAGCTACCGGTGCTCCTTCGCACACCCGCCAACGTTATCAGAAGAAGTCCGAATGTGCAGATGGGAAGAAGGCTAACGTAATCAGGATGCTCACGTCGGCTGGGTGCTTACACAGAAAAGGTGCCCAATCGATGCTCCCGTTTCCGTTCGCTCCCGCCTTCGCACTTTCCGGAGACCGCCTCTCCTCCTCCCACTTTCTTTATAAATTGATACACCCTCAATCTCGCTTGTAAGAAACCTCCAACCCCCCTCCAACTTCAGTTCCCATCTGACAAGAGAGTGTATGTGATAGCTAACGATGACGTCGCGACGGGACGACGGAACGCAGACGACATCTGTCGAGATGGAGAAACAGCCCCGCGACTACGACGACGAGGACGTCGAACGACACTCCCCGCGCCCGCGTGCCCCGGAGCCCTTCCTCCAGCGCTATCTGGGGAACCCCAAATACCTCCTGCCCTTGATCGCGGTCGTCTTCCTCACCGCCGCTCACTTCAATGGCTTCCTCTCCAAGCGGGCCGACGTCGACCTCTCCAACGCCTACGAGGTCTTCAAGCCGCGCAACGTGCCCCTCACCCTCGACGAACGGGTCGACCAGATCCTCTCCTCCTCCCCGTTAATAGGTATATTTTTTCTTTTCATTCGGGTATTTTCTATAACGGAGTTGCTAAATTATCGGTAGACACGCATATCGACCTCCCGCTCTACATCCGTGTCCTCTACCAGAACCACATCTACGGCGACAACTTCACCGATCCCTTCAAAACAGGCGACATGACCGGCCAGATCGACATCCCCCGCCTCAGATCCGGCAAGGTCGGCGGCGTCTTCTGGTCCGTCTTCACAGAATGTCCCGCATCCGCCCTCGACCCCAACGAGGAATTCAAAGACGAAGTCTACTACGAGTCAATCCACGACACCATCCAGCAGATCGATGTCACGAAGCGGATGGTTCGCGCCTTCCCGGACCACTTTGGCTGGGCCACTTCCGCCAGGGACTTCGAGCATATCTTCAAATCGTCCGGCGGCAGAAAAGTCGCCAGCGTCCTCGGCATCGAGGGCCTCCACCAGATTGGAAACTCCCCGGCCGCCATTCGGTTATTTTACGAAGCTGGCGTCCGCTATATCACCCTCACCCACAATTGCAACAATCGCTATGCAGATGGCGCAGTAAGTTCACTCTTCCCAAACGCCCCCCTTAAACTTACCCCCCACCAAAATCACCACTAACAACGGTTGCTTGAACTAGTTGGTGCCAGCCCCCCACTGGAACGGCCTGAACCCCACCCTCGGCCCCAAATTGATCCAGGAATTCAACCGCCTGGGCATGATTGTGGACCTCTCACATGTCAGCCCCGCAACCATGAAGGACGTCCTGGCGATCACTCAGGCCCCCGTCATCTTCTCCCACTCGTCAGCCTTCGCGCTCACAAACCACCCCCGCAACGTCCCCGACGACGTCCTGGAGCTCGTCAAGAAGAACGGCGGCGTCGTCCAGATCAACTTCGCCCCGGACTTTATCACCCAAACCGGCGACGGTAAAGCTACGCTGGAAGACGTGGCCGATCACGTCATCTACATCGGCGAGCGGATCGGGTTCGAGCACGTCGGTTTCGGGAGCGATTTCGACGGCATCCCCACCGTTCCGAAGGGATTAGAGGATGTGAGCAAGTATCCCGTGCTCGTGAAGGAGTTGTTGAACAGGGGCATCAGCGATAGAGATGTCAGCAAGGTCGCGGGGAAGAACGTGCTGAGGGTTTGGAGAGAAGTCGAGAAGACGGCAGAGAGGATGCAGAAGGAAGGCGTGCAGGAGATGGAAGATGATGTTAAAAAGATGCTGCTGGAGAACAGGAGGGTGGAGTTGTAGGAATCCATTTTTGGTAGATACCCATTTCCTTTTTTTGTTTTGTTTTTTACGATATCTTTTCTTTTTCATTATGGTCTTGTTGTGTGGGATTTTTTCTATAGGGATGATATCAGATTGCTTCACGGGACTTTTTCTGCTCTGGATTGATGCGCTTGTACGATAGAGGATATATGACACCCAAACACAAAATTTCACTCTCGATTAAATATTTATGCTTATATATATAGATATATATACTTAGTTGTGAGCTCTTTACAAGCGTGATGTCGATTTCTGTCACTGGATTCCCATTCTCGACATAGTTAAAGTAGAAAACGGATTCCACCAAAACTACCACTGGGTTCCAAAGGGCTTCGTTACATAGATTTGATGAATTAGAACTGATCGAGTTCAAATACCTTACTCAGGTATGGAACTGGCCTATTAAGCCCCCCTTCATCATAGGGATTATACGGCCCAGCTTTGATATTACAGAAATCAACCGCGATGCACTCATCCGGTCGAGCTTTCCCCTCTAAATGCGGTGCACCAGCCGGCACCGAAGACCCCCTTCGCACGAATTTGACAGTTTCAAGAGCTTTCAAATGCCTTGAATAGAAGTTTGCCAGCGTCGCTGTACCTTCTACGCTGCCGGCCTCTGGATCCAGCCAGGTATCTCTATCGAACCATGGAACCCGGATCCTCCTCAGACTCTTCATCTTGATGACCTCATGAAAGTACCCATATTGTCTTTGCTGGAATTCTCTCCTGTCCGCCCAGAATATTGTCAAGTCCTCGACGTTGGGAAACACTTCACCCAAATCGTAAAACTCGTCTACGTCGTGATGGGTCAGAAAGTTGAGAAAGTCAAAGTTGGCGTTTAGCTCTTTCACTAGAGGGAAGACGGTGGGCTCATCCCGCAACCGAGGTCTCGTTGATTTCCTCCCTAGAGCCCACCCCTCGGAGCCATCGTAATCCTCAAACATTTTGCTGAGAAGGAACCACGGCTGTATATTAATCGTAAACTTGGTCAGCGTCCCTGCTGAAAGCTTGAAAATAGACATGGGATTGAACTCCCCATTCCGGCAGTCCCTCGTGAAGGCGATGATGGAACCTTCTTCTAAGCAAGAAAGGTATTTGGATTTCTTTGAGGGTTCACCAAGCGTCTGGTTCACGGCCGTCAAGGACCCGACGGAAGCGAACTTGTCCGGGTCGATGCCCCTGAGAGATCTGATAAGTTCAATGGAATTATAGATTCCGTGGCCACGACCGGGATACGGCTTTACGACCTCTAAAGCTAGCCGTTTCAACGGTTTCCCCGGAGCATTTGATAACGATGTGAAGAAATCTTTGAACATCCGCTCGCAGAAGTTTGGGACGCGATGAATAATCTCCGCATCGTTGGTAGCATATTTAATCTTTAGACCTTCAAGGTTAGGAAAGGTGCCTGCGATAAGCTCGGCCGCGCAATCTTCGAGGTATTTCTCGATTTCGTTCTCCTCATCGGGTGGTGCGGTCGATAATGTGATATGTGTGACTCGCGTGTTGAGTTTATACAGCCTGCTGTTTGCGTTTTGGAACGAAGCCAGCAGAACTTGGTACTCAACCGGACAATCTTGGACCGGCGGGGCTTCCCCCTTCCAGCGACTGGGTGATAGGACAATACGTCGAAACAGCAGCGGTGCCGCTATATGGGCGCATGCCGTCGAAACTTCCGAGAACGATATGAGGTCTGCGTGGTCCAGATGCGATAGTATCTGAAGGTTTAGCTCCGTCGGTAGCAAGTTTCCCCAAGAAAACCTAGCCATTTGGATTGACGATGGTGGAGACTCCATAAGGTCCTGATGCTTCGATATAAATGTTACTAGATGACTGGTTGACTTTCGTGAAATGTTGGATTTAAATAGGCGCAAGTCCAACTATGAATGGTCTGACATAAAAACCTCTCGAACAAACAAGCAATTACGTCCAACGAAAGACAGATAAAAGTTCTACATTCAGACATGTACCGCCGCTGTTAAATTCATATATACAATACATTTTTAAGCATAGATTTCAAGTTAATCTTCGAAGACGTCAACAAAGTGTCACTGTACTAAACTTAACGTGCTGTAAAAATATACTTCATTCACAGCGCGTATTCAAATTACTTCCGCTCTATAATACTAATATTGCAATTAAATTGGTATACAAAAACCCTTACAGCTTATAAACTTCGCCCCATTCACACCACGATCGCCCGTCTTCAGCAACAACTTTACAAACAGCAGCTTCCATCCCTCGTACTTCTATTCCCTCGGCCTCTCGATGCGTATGCACAAACATTACCTGCTCCAGCTTTTTAAGCCCCCCTTTGACCCACTCCTCGATAAATTTTGTATCCTTATACCGCTTCATCTCCTGCGCAAAAGGCCCATAATACACATATATTGTGATCCTCTTCAGTCCCTCCATTTTGTGAAGAAGCGGTATGGCGGTATCCTCGTTTATGAAGAAATGCTGCGCTTCCCGTTGAAGATAGGATATCGATATGGCTTCTACAGCCGGGAAGAGCTTGATAAATTCAATGCGGTGGCTGGCTACCGAGTTGAATGCGAAGCTCGTACTCAGGATCAGTGATTTGAGATTTTCGAACACCGGCCTTTCGAATGGTGATTCGAATTCTGCTTCGGAGTCAGGATTTGAGGGTACCTCGACGGACATGGCCCATTCCGAGATACTATCAAGCTTAGGAGAGAAATCCAACGCTTGCTTTTGTTCATTTGAGATTGGCGCTACCGGCTGGTTTGGAGCACTACTTCCTTCTGCGACTGGCTCGGACGCATTGCCACTGCCCGATCCATTATCGTCTTCGTCCGTCGGGATCCAAGGAACAATCTCCAGATACAAGGCTCTCAGATTTTGAAATGTCGACGGCCACGCCAAAGATACAGCCAAACATATTGCGTAGAAGAGACAGAAGTCAAGTCGCCTAACCGTAGATATTATAGAAGACCGCGCTAGATCTTTATATCTAATCTTGAGCTTGGCGCATTTAGGGAACACGCGAAGAAATCTCGAGCAAGTATAAAAATACGAGATTGTATCTGGCACTTTAGAAAACCCGCTACTATCCATCGTTATATGTCTGACGCTTTCTCGGATATCAGAAAATCCACCACCGAATAGAAGTGAAGAATCATGGCGGGGATCTTCTAGTTTCTCCAATAGTGGGAGCAGGATCTGGACGTCCGTGGGGAATTTCAGCGCGCGGAACAACACCAATAAAGATCTATCACGGCATGCTTTCGAACATAATGAAAAAGCCGCGATATCGGCATGGTCCAGATAGGAAAAGATGGAAAGCGTGATTTCGGTGGGGAGGAGCTCAAAGCTCGCCATGGCGCTCAGTTGGAACGCCTTGTGTTACCGTGTGTTGAACGTGGGAGGAATCGCGAACTCCGCCTTTTCGACGTTCGTTGGATTCGTATGCGCGCATCGTGCACTAAATATGGCAGCCTTGGCGTCGGTGAATTTATCCCTGCCGGCTCTTCGAACCTCATATTGGAATATCTTAGGATTCATTTCGATTGCTTATACTAGGTCGTAGGATTTTCAAATATTTAAAGGAATTGAGATACGTTTTATTTGTTTCTGTCCCTAAAACATTTATCACCAGAACCTAGATATCTCAGGACATTTATATATTAGAGCAGTTATGTTATAGCGCTTGTAGTTGCGCGAACTAAAGCCAGGTCTAGCAGAAAGAGAATTATGAGATATAAAGAACCTTTTCTTGCATTATATCTAAGCCTTTCAGATATATAATAAATAAATAAATTTACAAGAATCTGGTCTTCGCAAATTTGGATCCTTGAGATGCTGTCAACATGCAGCAGTACAAATGGACCTTCGCCAAATTAAGTATTCAGCACATCTTAGCTCATTTCGAACTATCTCAGTTCTTACTCTTTGATTGAATATTCGGGACACATATGTGCCCTCGAGTCTGTGGAATGTGGGTTAATGATTCAAATGATGCTTAACAAGTTAAATAAATATACAGCCTATCCAGGCACAACATATCCATCCAGCTCCAGCTGGGGTATTCTATACAGCCCTCCCCAAACCAACTTTCTATCCGAAGACCTCAACTTGTATTCGTCCCGAACCTCATCCCCCCACCGTCCTTCATCCTCCCCTTCGATGACGACATCGCACCCGATAGCCTCGAGTTCGTCCGGCATATCAAACCCACTCTCCTCCTGCACGATCTCCCTAACAAACACTACCCTCTTCAGCTTGTCCAAACTATGCTCGTCAATCCAGACGTTAATCGTAGCCCCCATGCTCCTCGTCTCATAGCTGCTCCCAAAATACGTCAACCAGGGTAACCTCGCTTCTCTCAACGTTTTGGGCCACAGTTTCATCAGGCTGCCGTATCTATACATCCTCTCTCCCTCGATATACTCGTGACATCTGTAGTCATGATAGATAACCACCTTCTCCACCTTCGGAAACCGCCGCGCCAGTTCGTCAAGATACTGTTCCGGGAAACTTTGCATGAAAAAGCCCATATTTATCCTCAGATCCCTCACGTTATTGAAGGCCAGGTAATCCTCTGCAGGCGTAGCCGCCCATTGTGGCGTCATATTCCCGTTGAAGGTATTGATCCAGATCCCGACGGTCTTCAGACTCTGCCGGCAGTTAGCCAGGTACAACAGATCTGGAATCGGTCGTTCGATGATCCTCTGGCGAGAGGTGACATAATCTCGATTGATGTATGCCTCTTCAATCGGCGCGGGACAAGGATATATATCTCCCAACCCGATGGCGTGCTTGTTCGCCCCGGTTTCCTCCACCTCATCCCGCTCCTCGTAATCATCATCCTCATCCTCCCCGCGGTTCCTATCTCCGTACCCGTCCGCTGTGATACTACTACTGGCTTTACCGGCCCGCTGCCTCTTCTGATTTTCGTAATACCCATCCCATCCTAGAAACCTCAAACTCTCAACCGACAATTCCTGCCCCCTCAAACGATCCTGATGGACGTAATCGAGAGTTTTGAACGCCACTTTTCTCAGTAAAGTGTGACGCCCCGGCCATGCCTCCTCTAACATCCTCCAGATCGCAGAGACAATACTGTCATCGAACCCTTCCAGCCATCCCAGCATGTGCGGGTACAACCCGGCCCGGGTGATCATTAAACTCGTCAGACCCGGAAACAGCGGCAACAGCGCCACCCGGGTGCGGAAGTACGTTACGATCTCCTCTAGGCCCTTTATATTATGACTGTGCAGCGTCACGTGCCGCACCTGGCCGCAAATGTGGTGGAGGCTACCGTGCTCGGGGTCTTCGAAAGTGCGCCGGATGTCGGCTATCGACGTCGACGCGGAGTGGGAGAATTTCAAATTGCGGAAGACGAGCGCGAGACTCGTGGAGCGGAAGGCCTTGGAACATGTTGAGAAGGTTCTGATGTCGTGGAAGGGGAGGTAGGAGAGTATTGAAAGGAGGAGTTCGGTGGGCAGCGGGGGGACGGTGGATGGTTCGGCTGCCATTATTGTATATAAATGAATAAGTAAATAAATACCCGCAATTAATTTAGTAAATGCAGATGAGCGGTAGGTTTTAGATCGATTTCGTGGGTGTGTGGGGAGCCGCCGGACCGAGCTCGCCTCTGTGAACGGGGGTATACGTATACTCGACAATACTCGAGGCAATAGAGATGCGGAGTCGAACTTAGTTATATGCGTAAAGTATGTATATCTGAAGCTATTACAACTAGGGAGACGAGACCTCGGGAGGGGTGAAATACGAGAATTTTTAAAACCAATGGCGAAATCGTAAAGATTAGACGGCTGTCAAATGTGGTTATATATAGCTCCAGCCGTGGCTCGACGACCGCGAGCGAGCGAATTGCCTGGACCGGTTCCTTAGCCAGGGGTGTTCTCGTCGGTCCACGAGGCTCCCGGCGGGAAGCTAGCTAACGTTAGCTATGCCGCCAAGAGCACGGGAGCATCCAACAGCTACCCAAAGAGTACTCGCAACTACCGTGGGGGCTGCCGTGTTGCTCCTTCGGTCTGCCTCGTAGATTCGATGTATATCCTGTTTAGATAATTAACTGGAGAGCGGCGCACGTAATTCTTACCATAAATTGCTGAATTACGCCGTCGTCGAACCGAGAGGATTCTTACGGGATTGTGTCAGAGATCGTGATTAGATACAAACCCTCAAGCCTCTTGTCTCAGAAGCTCCGACTTGCTATTCATCAGCTCGCTAGTTCTGCGTTGGGGCGGCCTTATGTGGCTTTATGACCGCAGCCACCGCGCTATGTTTAGGCCTCAAGGCGAACCGCCGTCTCCAATCGATCGATCGATAGCTCGGTTCAGTTGGCTTCACTTCATTTCAATCCTCACGGTTTAAAGCTACCAGCCGCAGTATTCGTGGAATATAATCATAATAGTAGAAAAAAAAGGACACCAATTCCTCCAAAGTTATAATTTTTGCTGCTTTAAATATACACTTTCCCGTTCCTGTGGCATCATCGTCCCAAACCATATCCAAATCCCATTTCCTCTGTTTCCACTCCTCTTCTTTTACAATGACATATAGAACAATATCGAAGAAGAAGCGGAGTTGAAAAAGAAAAAAAAAATGAATAGATAGGACAGGCAGAGGCAACGTTTAAAATAATCACGCATAGAGCAGAAAGAAAATATCTTTGTGAGCAATACAAAAAGTTAGTAGGATGGGAGCTTCCTACTTCGAAAGCAGATCTCTTCCTCTCGCTTTCGATAATAATTTGTTTATTTAAATTTTCCGGCTTTTTTTTAATTTCCTTCGTCCGGCCGTTTACTCAACAGTAACCGACTTGGCCAAGTTTCTCGGGAAATCCACGTTAAGGTTCTCGAGAACAGCCAGCCAGTAGGCAATCAACTGCAAGGGGATGACGTTCAAAATACCCTGCAGGGCGTCGGTGTTCTGTGGGACCTCAATGCGCTCACACTGCTCGTGGGCGAAGGCTTCGTCTCCTTGGGCGCAAATCACAATAGGACGACCGCCACGGGCGATAACTATTTAAAACAAATACGTCAGTCAACTCATTTTCACAAAGGTTCAAAGATGGAGGAAGAGGGGGGGAAGGGGGGCATACCCTGCTGGTAAGCGTTCAAAGACTTGGTGAAAATGTCATCTCGGGTCAAGATCATGATGATTGGCAAGTTCTCGTCAACAAGGGCGAGCACGCCGTGCTTCAATTCACCACTCATGACAGCCTCGCAGTGCAAGTACGAGATTTCTTTGATCTTCAAGGCACCCTCCAACGCAGTAGCGAACTGGTGGCCTCTACCGAGCAAGAGCAGCGACTTCTGTCCCTGGAAAAATCTAGAGCACATAGCCTTGATGGCGTCGTTCATATCCAGGAGAGTCTTTATCTGTCCTGAAATCTTGCCCATTCCTTCTATGATCTCCTCGCGCCTCTTCGCCTTGCTCGCTCGGTCCTCACTCAGACTGAGCGCAAACATGACGAGGGCGATATACTGCGAGGTGTAGGCCTTGGTGGAGGCGACACCGATTTCGGGTCCAGCGTTGATGTGGACACCGCAGTGTGTGAGGAGGGAGATGGAGGAACCGACAACATTGACGATACCGACGCAGAGAGCCCCGCGTTCGAGACAGAATCGTAGGGCCATCAGGGAATCGGCTGTTTCTCCGGACTGCGAGACGAAGACGCAGGTATCATCTCTGAATACGGGCGCTTGACGGTCCAAAAAGTCGGAAGCCAGCTCGACGGCAATGGGGATCTCGGTCAGCTCCTCAAAGATACCACGGACGGCCATACACGAGTGGTAGGAGGTTCCGCAAGCGATGAAGATGATGCGGCGACAACGTCTGATGGTGGAAATAAATCTACTAAGACCACCGAGGGTCACCGTCTTGTTTTCGACGTCGAGACGACCACGCATGGTGTTGATGACGGACTCGGGCTGTTCAAAGATCTCCTTCTGCATGAAGTGATCAAATTTGCCCTTCATGATCTCCTGGAGCTCCATCTCGAGGGTCTGGATGCTACGGACAGCGCTGGTGGTGCCCTCATCCTTCTTCATACGGTGGATGTTGAGCTGGCCCTCGTGGATGTGGGCAATATCATCATCCTCGAGGTAGAGCACCTTCTTAGTGTGCTCAATGATGGCGGAGGGGTCGGAGCTGAGGAAGAACTCGGCGGGCTCGGGCAGGCCGTTGTCGCTCAGGAAGGCTCGGGACTGGGAGCGGTGGAGGAGAGACTTGTCTGGAGGGGCGAGGAGGGTGTTGGACTTCTTGGCGGCAACATTCTGGCTGGCACGCTCAGCTGGTAGGGCGGCATCATCGTGGCCGGAGTACTCGACGTCAACAAAGTCGACCTTGAGCTTCTTGGCGGTCTTGACACCGATGACGAGAGGGGATCCCCTTCTTGCAGCAATGACCTCGTGTGGGTAGTGCTTGGACTTGATGAGCAGACCAAAGGCACCCTCGAGCTCCTTAATGATGGCCTTGGCAAGGGTTGTGAAGTCAATACCTGGGTTTGTATCATAGATGAACTTTGCGAGCTTAGCGATACACTCGGTATCAGTCTCGGTCTCGAACTTGTGGCCTTTAGCTTCAAGGACGGACTTGAGTTCCTTGTAGTTTGTGATGATACCGTTGTGGACGACGGTGAATTCGAAGGTGGGGTCGGATCTGTGAGGATGGCAGTTGAGCCTGGAGGGCTTTCCGTGGGTGGCCCAACGGGTGTGAGAGATGGCGGCGTGGGAGACGAAGGAGGCGTCCGGGTCCGGCTTGGACTCCTCGATCAGCTGGCGGAGCTTGATGACCTTGCCGACCTCCTTGAAGGCGAAGACCTCGCCTTCCTTGTCACCATCGATGACGATACCGGCGGAATCGTAGCCTCTGTACTCGAGTCTCGACAGACCTGCAGTGCGGAAAGGTCAATTAGTGAGTTTGAGCCCAGAAGATTAAGAGGGAGGTTCCGTCCCCCGGAGGATTTCTTGCTGCAGCGAGGCGTGCCTGGGTGCCCCGCAACACATGGGAGAGGGGTCCCCAGCACAACAAAGCACGAGAAAAAGAGGGACGGCGGGGTCACCAGGAAGCCGAGAACCCAGTCTCCAGACACGAAATCACGTCCAAAAGGGAGGGGAGAGGACCAATTGCTTACCCTGGAGCATGCATTCGAGGATGAACTTGCGGTCTCGCTCAACGAGGTAGTTCAAGTAACCAAAGATACCACTGCGGGGCGGATGGAAGAACGCGAGTTAGCTACCGTTTTCTCGCTCATTTCCTCTGCCGCGGCGAGGGGTCCACCGAGTGGAGCATCACCAATCCACCAATCTGTTCAATTGGACGAGATTTTTGGCGGGAGGTGAGCTCGGTATGGTGGTGGAGGGGAGGGACAATTGGAACGTACCACATATTGGCTAGCTACTGAGTTTAGTTATTATACGAAGGGTTATATCGAGACGGAGGAATAGAGGGCGGATGCTGGTATGATAATAACTATACGGACACGGAGACGCGGTGGTGGTTGTAAATGGTGGTGGAGGAGGGGAGGAGGGGAAGTTGGTTGAGGACAGAAGAGAGGAGGAAGGTCGGATATTTGCGTCTGTTTTCTCCGCCGCCGCTGCTCGCCAAAGATTTAATCAGTAAAGAAGAACGGACCGGAGAGATAGAAAACAGTATGTGCAAGCGTGGGTCCAAGGAGAAGGGCCCTAGTGGCTCCTTAAGTAGTATTTGGAATCACAGATGGTGATATCTCCCTCTGTCAAGTGAGGCGGGGAGTATAATTCGAACGCGAGTGATGGAGTTCGTGATTGCTCTGTTCAGAATCTCTTTCCCAGTTCGCCCGCTGAGACAGGAGCCCAGCTATATATAATACAATACGCCTGAACCGGTAGCATCGAGATATAAAAAGGTGTCTCGTGTAAAACAGCCGGTGCCTCAGCAGCAAGCTCCCGAGGGAGAGACCTAGCTAGCCACAAGCTAGCTAGCTACAAGCTGTGCCAACCAGCTCGCAAAGGGCAGCTGGGCCGCCGTGGACTGACCATATAGACACTGCACAGCAGGCACGTTCCCGATTGCTGGGAGCGACCAATGGCGGGCGGCCAAAAATGCAGCCTTTTCTTTTGCCAGAAAAACGGAGGGAGTGAGGGAGCCGATAGGGCTGATCTGACCTGCCAGCCAGACCCGCCGCTTACGTACCGTTTATTACCCTCGTTTTCGACTTTCTACGAGAGATGATATAAATTTGCAACTAGGGGAAACCGAATGGGCTGACGATGGTCAGAAAGGGAACGCAAAGGAGCAGCAGCGAGGCGTCTCCGTCCGTCTATATATACCCTTCCGTATATATACCGATATGGCAGATAAGGGAAGGAGCTGGAAGAGACAAGATGCAGCTGTATTTCTAGCTCGGGCACCAGCTGTACAGCAGACCAAAGAACCGCGCCAATTGACTGCCCTTCTCACACTCCCTCACTCCTCAGTGGGGAATTCGAGCTGCAGTTTGCAAATCGCAAGCTCAGGAATGTAACGTCTCGAGATTCTTTTGCATTCATGCACACTTCGCAGGCAGGCTCTCTCCTCTTCATGCACCGGCCGGGGTGCTGCCCTGCACCTGCAGCTTACACCGGAAAACCGTATCGCTCCAGCTGTACGAAAAGGATAATCGCAAAACAATGTTGATGCTTACCTTGAAATAGTGCGAATAAAAAACACTTTGGTTATAATAAACAAACGTACGTATGTATCTGGAGAAGAGAAAGAGAGATGGATGGATAGCTCATGGGTCCATCAAACCAAGGGGATGGACCCTACATTCCCTTTTATACCGCAATCGACGCGCTGCCCCGCTGCCGACTTCAGTCCTTTCGCATGCATCTGGCCCGCCATACGTAAACGGTATCAAGGGGTGGCCTTCTTCATCGGCATCAGATTTCCTCTCCATTGCTATTTTCAGCTTGTTTCCAAGCCAAGAACACCCCGCTTGGTAGCTACGGTGGAGAAAAGGGAATGGGAAAAGAACACCTCGGGGAAAAAGCAAACGGAAGGTTTTCTTCCTTTTTCTTTTCTCTCTTTCGCGAACGGAAGCGCGCAGGGAACACGCCCATCGAAAAGTCTGAACAATGATGACATACCCACCGTTCATGTGAAATTCCAACCGACAGGCATGTCTGCTAGTCGGGCACATCCAACCAAGGGTCTTAATTCTCACAAAACGTCAAATCAGAATCAGATATCAAAATACATGTGCATGTTATAATCTGCAGCGTACGCAGGAGACATCTCCCCCAACCCGCGTCGAACATCCCTTACGAGCATATATGTATAATCCAGTATATACCTAACGAGAAGTCTACACGCATACCAGAGTATAAACTTTTGATGCCCAGCTACGGGCCAGTGTCCCAACGTAAACGACCAGCTGGTGAACGAAACCGGGCATCGTTTCAAACTGCCGGAACCAGCAAAGGAACAACTCACCCTCCACATAATCTGGACCTGGTTTATTGCAATATTATCATTTTGATTCCTATCGAATCATGGACGTTCTACCGGTTTACGATGACAATGTAAAGGAGAGTGAGCACGGCGCTGCCGGCTCTCCAGCCTCTCTCCCCTATCTTCAGCTCCGATTTCAATACATCAACTCTGTCCTTTTTGCAAAACAATTGTGGTTGCAGCTGCGATATCCTATCTCTTAAACTTTCCCTTGCACCCAAATATAGCTAAGATTAAAGATCTTATTTTTCAACTTTTGTGCACAAATGTCACCTCGAAATCTCGACAAAAGGAAAAAGTCCCCACTTGGGATAGGGCCAAAGGGAAAACTAATGGCACAGGCGAGAAAGCGAAAAAAGAACAAGGACCCTATTTTTGTCTCAACTGTCTAAGGCGAACTCTTCTCGTCCGAGCCAGGGATATATTCGGGCAAAAAACCAACCTTACCAGCCAAAATTGCCCCATACACTGGCAAAACTGGTAAAACACCTGCCCATATCGCCCAACCCACCGACGCAGGAACCAGCCGAAAGGCTCTAATTTGCAGGCCATCCTTCTCTTCCTGCGCCACCATCGACGCTGAACCATGTCGCTATGATGTCGTGCGTCTGTCAGTGTTCCATCAGACCGTATTTTCAAACTAGCAAACGTGTTGAGTATCAAATGCATACCCAGTCCATTTTGCAAGAGCCGAACTGTCAATGCGTCTTAAGTTTCTATCCCTACCTTTTGTGCGCGCGTCGGTATCAAAGGCGTCCAGACGGCATCTTGCATGATGTTTAATTGCTGTGGGGCCGAATACTGGCCATCTAAGCCTCGCAGTTCTCTCGATGACTTACATGACAGACTCGGAACTTCCCAGCACAACAACAACAACACATTCCGGACCCACCTGTGCCGTCTTATCACTATCTGACACGATCTTATTATTGTGATTCGTAAACCTGCATTCTATTGTTCAAGAGTCGTACGATCGAAAACACGTGAGATAAATATCCAGTACGGTTGTTCTCATTTACAGCGTTATAGCATAATATGTTATAATATTCTTACGATTCAACGCTGGGCTGAATAGAACGGATGATAATAAATGTGAAAATGACATGGCAGAGAGCTGCACCGATCAGCCAGCCGCGAAAAACAAATTTGTTTTTATGCCCTTCTGAGGTCGTTGATCTCTCTCACCCGTCTACGTACCTGCGGGCATTCTGCCAAAATGTGAAAATTGACTGCCAAACTGTGACTTCATCTTCCATCGCCGTCATTTACAGCGCGAAACGTACTGCCACTTTGATACCCTCTACATCCGAAGTCATATCAATCTCTCCTCATTCAATACACGCCAGTTACCCACTAAGCAAACTTGATAGAGCTATAAAGTTGTTTTTTGTACCGATCCTTCACTCACCAACCATCAAGACTGTATATGCATATGTTCCTTAGCTACGGTCAGGGCTGTAGTTGTCACATTTATACTTCGCACCCCTAACAAAAGCATCAATCATGCCCCCAAAGAAGTCCAGACCCTCCACCCTCAAATCCCGTCCCGGCAGATCTAAGGTCATTAAATCCAAGTCCTCCAAGAGTCCCATCTCTTCTTCCCCTGCAACCACTCCCGCCAAAAGAGCATCCATCAAACCGCCCCCCGCAATGTCCACCAGATCTAAATCTAAGTCTTCTACAACTGGACCCGCACGATCCACCCCGGCTTCAAAATCCCCTCGCCGGGCAGCAGCAGCTACACGTAAGTTTTATCCCTATATCTCGCCTTTTTATCTCTCAGCCACGTTGGGACACTTATTTACTTTCTTTTTACTTTTTTTATTATATCCGTGGATAAAAATAGCACGCCAGAGAAGCAAACATATCGCTGAAATAATCGAGGCACCGGATACCGCGCAATCTTCCATGGGCAGCAATAACGGCGTCGGGTTTATGGGATTCGGATTCGTTAGGAGTCTTTTCTCCGGATGGGGATACGGATTCGGAAGCGCTGGGGCCAATAAGAAGACTACAGCCAGGGGTGGGCAGAAGAAAGGTGTGAAGAAGCGGAGCAGCAAGTAGACCCTTGAGATAACTCCTCATTATTGCAGATTCGATATTGCAGGCATTAAAACGGATCGATATCGTTGATACTATTTAAAGAGCCTGGAGTTTTGTTACCTCTTTGCATCGATTGATAGACCGGGTTACCAGCGGACGGGATTGGAAGAACTTTTTTAGATTAATCGACAGGTAGACATAAGCTGGATTATAGACTTTTCTTCTTTTTGTGGAAATTGGATGCATGTGCGCATATTGAAAAAATGCTGTTGAAACAAAAGAAAACCGCAAGGAAACTAACTGTACGACTGGTTTAACAACAAACATAGTTTAGAATGAAGCTGAAGAATTAATAAAAACGCCGGTTGATACCCCTTCCCTTTTCCCCTGTTCCATTATAATAGACTCTTTGTGTTTTTGGTTCAATAGAAGAAAGCAATATAACTCTTGTAACACTAACATCTCAACGCCGGGCCCACCTCTATCGGGTTTTAATTATTGCGGATCTTCCACCGCCACGACCACCTTGTTGGGTTTGGCGGCCGGGTTGGCGAGGAAGGTACAGTCTTATCCTTGACTGTGACTTCTTTCGTGATCTTCTTAACCGGAAGCTCCTTGACCGCAAGCTCCGTTTCGCTCTCCTCCCCGGTCTTCGCTTTAGCTTCCATTAGCATCTCCATCGTGACATTTGATCCTACACTCATACCGTTAGCCTATGCGTATTGTTGATAGCACGAATTAGACGGCGAACTTACCACCACAGACAACCACAACCACCAAACTATCCTCCCTCAGCTCAGGACACGCCCGCCTCAATGCGCCATTGTAAACAGTAGCGACGCTCACTCCGCACGCATCCTCAACCAACAAACGCTCGTCCTCCGCTAATCTAACGCACCCCATCAACGCCTCGTCATCACTCAGCACCACGCTGCGTACGTCCAATCCGGCGTCCTTCCCACCGTGACGGGCGTACTCCCAAGTCTGCTTGCTCACCCGCCTGGCACCGAGACTGGTCGCCCGAGAGGTAATAGCGGGCAACATGTGGTGTTCATCCAGCAGCATGCTAGTGGCGAGGGAATCCGCGCCGCGGGTTTCGACTGCGATAATGGGAACGTTGTCCCAGCCGTGGGCTTTCATGCCCTTGACTATTCCGTTGAAGAGACCGCCACCGCCGACGGAGAAGATTATCGCGTCCGGAACCGGTTGGGATGCCGGTAGCTGTTGGGCGATTTCGTTGATTATGGTTGAGTTTCCTTCCCATACGTATGGGTGGCTATGAATTTTAAAAAACAGCCGTTAGCTCCTTTCCAAATTTTATACGGGCTCGGGTTTACCGTGGTGCAATTGGTATTAAGCAATTGGGAGGTATAGACATACTCAAATGGAGGACAGTAGACCGCACCGTCGTCGTGCTTCATCAGCTCTTCACGCATGTACTCGTCCGCTTCGATCAGTCCGTCACCGAAGACGTGTAGGTCTGCGTCCATATCTCTGATCTTGCCCTTCATCAGCTCGCTGGTGCGCTTCGATACCACTACTGTGGTCGGGATGCCGAGCATTTTGCCAGCTGTGGCGGCCGCGAGACCCGCGTTACCGCCTGAGGAGCAGTAGAACCGCGCACGAGAAGGGTCCGGTAGGGCAGCAAGAGAGCGGAGGTACATGTTGCCCATGCCGCGGGATTTGTAGGAGCCCGAGGGTTGTAGGTTTTCGAGTTTCATGAAGACTTTGCTGTATTTATTTCGTTAAATTAGGTGTCCCGTTTGTGAAGTTTCTGATTTTTGTGGCACTGACCATCCTGCCGCTCTGCTAAGGGCTTTGGACTGTTTCAATGGTGTCTGGCACCATGGGAGCTGTGGTTCCTGGGTGCTGGAAGGGTATGCGATAGTCATCTTGTTGAAAGACTATGTGATTGTTGTTTAGAATACGGTGTATATATTGCCGCGGATGATATATTTATTAGGAAAAGATTAAATAAAATATATTTATAGAAGAAGAGGATATAGAGGCCAGAAAAGACTGTTCGATTGTCGAAACTTGCTGTCGAGTTGGATACTTTGCGACTATCGAATTTATATTCTGAAGCTTTCGCAAAATACAACAAGCTGTCCAATTGGTGGCGAATTGATAAGAAATCAAGCGAAAATACTAGAACCGGATCCTTCACTGTATTATATCTATACCACTACTTTGCTTCCTTTTTTTTTCCTTTTCTTCAAGGGGAGCAGGTCGACCCAGTATTTATCTATCTCGCACTCACTCCTATGCACTGCTACGATAGTAACCTTCTCTTTTTTCCCCTTCTATTTCTTTCTTATCAGGAAAAGTCGGAGCCATATTCGTCAATTCTCACATTGTTATCGCAATGTTGTATCCACCAGGGGTTCCAACTAAGATTTCTTTTTTTCCGATATATTTCTTTTCTTTTTCCCGTATTTTTCTTTTACTCCACCGATGACCAGCTCTGCTATGCTCATGGGTCTGGTTCCGCCTGGACCTGACTGTTCCCTCTGCCTTCTTTTCGACACTACTCCGATCCGGCCGGACGGCGGACGACAACTCTAAAACTACAACGGCCAGGCTCCGATCACACTGTCGGTCGTTAGCGGCAACTTCCATTTTCGTCACAAGTTTCGCGGGTGGTGGGTGTCAAAGCTAACCAAGCTTTGGACTGGAACGAACGAGCGCGGTTTGTGTTGCGAGAAACCGGCCGTCGGGAAGAGCGAGTTCATTGGTTCCTTTCCCCATGGAGCTGTGAGGGCGAAATGGAAAAACAGAAAGACTGACCTTGGACCCATGGTTTCCCTTAAGGCTGCATACCGTACTATCTCCATCTAGCTGAGGTGTGTGATACGTTATTCCTTTTTATTTTTTTTTTGCATAGGAACTCCTCTACCCCTGGTGCTCAAGAACTAAACACCGGAGGAGCCTAGCGACGCATACGGACGGCAATGGAGGCGGAAAGGAAACTAAGTATGGGGTAATCGAATACGTAACTTTGCGACTATAGGGTAACAGAAACGTAACTGCGTGGTCCACCGGGAGTATATGAGTGATTGCTATTGGCACCTGGCCCAGATAGTACTCCTAATTCTGCTTAAGCCTTTTTCTAAGGATTCTGTGTATGGTTTTTTATTCTTATTTGTGGCCACGAGAATTTTCTTTAGGGTGATGCAGGTGCATAATTATAGCGATGCCATTGGATCATATGAGCCCCATCCCCATGCTTTGACCTGAGTGATATTAATATCTTAAAAGACGGATGCTACTAGCTGGGGAAGAAAGAAAAATTTTCTGGGGAAAGCATGCATGTTGCTATGAGCTTAATCTAACCTCCTTCAGAATATCCGGCAGCTATAAATTTGTTGAGCTCTGGCAGCTTTCCTATACGACCAAGCTCTAATCTCGTGCGACCCATCTGATTCCGAATCACTGGACGCTCGTACACAAGATCGTGATCCGAGACCACTAGCCGTGGACGGAAAAATGCTCAATTACGAATACCTTTATAATTATTCATCAGTCGTAAATGGGGTATACTCTTTGTAATATGCACAAAAGGAAGAAGAAAGGAAGATGACCAAGCCACACCACAGATGCTCCTGCTCCGGCTCTAAGGAATAAGAAAGACAAGAAGAATAAAAATAAAACTCCTCAAACGAAAATGCAGAACGAAAGACAGGAAGTGGGAGAAAAAGAAAACCTGCCATCGTGACTTCGTGAAGA
The DNA here is from genome assembly GCA_031310005.1 of Dactylellina haptotyla. Lineage (NCBI taxonomy): Eukaryota > Fungi > Ascomycota > Orbiliomycetes > Orbiliales > Orbiliaceae > Dactylellina > Dactylellina haptotyla. Next base: position 415,521 of record CM062380.1, on the reverse strand, counting down.
AAAGGGAAATGGCTGGCTTTTACCCCAGGTTTTTCTTTCGGTTTATCCGCGCGAGAAGAAAACTGCCCACCAAAAGGGAAAAGAGACAACAAGAACCCGAAAAATGTCGAAAAGTATCCGAGAAACTCCATCACCAGATGTGGGTCACAGCTTTGATACACGAAAGAAAAGAAAAAAAAAACAAAAGAATATCCACACCCCTCTATCCCGAAGGGGAATACTATTCGATATAAGATTTTTTTGTTGGGAAAGAGTAAAAGAGAAAGGAAATGAGAGTGGCTAACTACTGGAGAACCACATCAATCTGAAACTCGTGTTCTATTTCCGCATCTTCGAGAGTCATGTCTTCTTCTAGCTCGTCTCCGTCAAAGTGCAGCTCGATCTCGGTGTCATCGTCCAGGTCGCGTTCCTTCTTCATCTTCTGTATGACTTCGCTGACTTTCATGGTCTGTAGCGCATCCCGTTAGCGATCGAGTACCTCAATTTCGAGAATCCACCAACCAATAAAACTTACAGGTTTGACCTTGAGCTTCAGCTCTTTGAAATTCTTGCCCCTCAACGTTATAAACATTGGCTTAGCGTTCGGAGTGATCCCAGTCACAATCTCTTCCTCTTCTATCTCGGTTATACCCCAGATTTCTTTCTCCTCGTTGGCCTTCGCTTCCTCCCGCTCCTTGAGCATCTGCTCAAAATCCTCTGCCCACATTGCGTCAAAAAATATCTTACACTCGCCCGGCGCGATCCCTTCTTGCAGCGCCGCCTTCTCATCCCGATCCCGTCTGCCGAAGGTCTTCCGTCTATTTTTCTCTTCTACGTACATCTTGCCTTCCCGGTCGAACCGAATACCTAAACTTCGGGGTACTGTGGAGTCAAAGACCCGCGTCTCGTTCTGCCACACGAGAATCAACCGATCCACTTGCTCTTCAGTGAGATGGTTCATGCGGGCCCAGGTGTCCCGGACCTTCCCTAGCGTTTGACTGAATTTCCTGTTGTATACAAACGGCTTTGTGCCGTCTATCCTGCTGACAATGAGGATTTGGATGATGACGTCTTTGTAGGCATCCCCGGGATCTGTGGAGGTAGCACGTTGGCTGTTCGTCAGATGCTGGGTCGGGAGCGGTTCCGTAAAGGACTCCTGGGTCGACTTTGCAGCGGCGGCGTCTTCAGCTTCTTTCTTCTTCTTGTATTCTGCGAGAATTTTCTCAAACTCGGCGTTATCGAGCGCGTCTGTCGAGGTGGTTGGAGTGATTGTTCCATCTTTCGGGGACTTCCGATTTCTATTCTCGTCACCGTCGTTCTCATCGTCGGAGAGCTGAATAATTCTTAGTTGCTGGGGTTAGTATGACTGACTGTGGAGGAGTTTGGTAGGGTATGACCGGTAGCCACTCACTCGTTATCGCCACTCTTTCGCCTCTTCGACGACCTAGTGTTCTGTTTTTCTTCCTTCTTCTGCCTCTCCAGTTCCGCGGCTTCCTTCTGCTTCCGTCGATCCTCAGCTTCCTTCTCTTTGCGATGCCTCTCCCTCTCTAGCTTCATCATGCCATCGTGAACATGACGTGATCGGCCCCAGTAGTCTAGATCCGTTTTCTCAACCTTGCTGCCCTTCTGCTTCTGCTTCTTATCATTTTCTACATCGTCTATTATCTCAATGATATCAGGACCTTCCGGGGCTGCAGACGCCTTCGCGCTGCTAGCGCTCTCTATCGGGTCGTCGATTGGTGTGGGCTTAGCAACAGGTAGTAATGTAGGTTTGGGTTTAGACAAGTCCTTCCGCTTGAAGAACATTGGCTTTATCGCCGGCTTCTTCGGTGATGACGACGCCATGGCAGCAACGGTGGCGTGTGATTGTTCCTCGTAGTGTGCGAATGCTTCTAGCGCTATAGACTTGGGCAGCGGCGAGGCAGAGGATAACTTGGTCGTAGAAGGTATATTCCGGGTCGCATTGATCCTTTAAGTAGACGCGGCGAGAGGAAAGATATCTCGAAGGACGTGGAGGTCGAAAGGCGACGATGGGAGGAGGGGGGGAATTTCGTGCTGGTTGTGGGGTTGGGGTCACAGAAAGAACTGGCGGGCTGTCGCAGAAGTTTGGGGTGGAAGTGCCCACACGCGAAGGCCTTCGCAGCCTCACGCAACAGCCACAAGACAAAGCCGCATTCGAGCTGCGCCACCAACCTGCGAAGTCGTGTTGGGTATTTACATATAAGTTAAAGCTGCGTGTTGATGCGTCTTCCACCACAATCATGTTCATCTTTCGCTTCTCCAATATATAATATATAACACCCACGAGATCTAAGGATACAACCATTGCGAGCGTGTGCCTTCGAGCCGGTTAAGATTGGTCTACTATGTCTCTACACGGGGAGCCTAGTCCTGCAGCTAGTCCTGCAGTCAGTCCGACAGCTACGGCTAGCCAGGATCCAGCCGAGACTGAGGACATCATGTACCAAATGGACATCGGTCAGATCTTTCGGCTGCCCCCTGAGTTAGTGGCCTCCATCTTCTCATTCTCAGATCCGAGCGATCTCGCGAACTTCTCTCGATGCTCAAAGCAATGCCGGGACTTGGTTCTCCCCTTCCTATTTCGTACACTGAGACTGGAACCCGCCTGCTTGGAATGTGATGCCTTTGGGCCCGGTGGAAATCTGCGCGGTCTCTGCACGAGCGTCAGAAGGCTGGTTCTTTACTGCCGCACTATCAATCACGCAAAAAGGATCCGTTTCTACCGTGACTGTTTTGACGTACTAGCTCGATTCCCAAATATAACCAGCATAAAAGTATACTCTTTTGTGTATCACAAAGCCCACCTCCGCAGATTGCCCCTGGGACCTGACACTATATATGAATTCGACCATGCTCTCTTCCATCTCATCATGTCAAATCTTTCAACTTTCCCATTCTTCCATAACCAACTCCGGAGTTTTCACATAAAATTGCTTTGGGTTGGTGGTGTATGGGAGCAATTCAAATGGACGCCTACAGGATTTGAAGAGTGGGTTCCAGAAGCGACGGATAGGGCTTTCTTAGCTCCCAGTATTGAAGCAGTTAGGGCAAATGCCCCAGTACCGTGTCCACCGGCCCTCGAAGATTTCACCCTCGATCTTAGTGGTGGCGACGGCTACCTATCAGTAAACCCTATAACTCTCTTATCTACGATGCGATCCTCAAGTCAATCTTTGAAGAGCTTCTATATTATACACAGAATGGACCCCGATGATCCCTCCTATATCCCAGATAAATCGAATAAACAGCTTGAGGCGCTGTCTGGTCTCACAAGTACGTACCACGGTGTGACGACTCTTTCCTTGTCTTATGACTACATGCGCCCTAAGTTCTTTTCCGAGTTCGCGTTACGCTTCCCCAACGTTGAAAACCTCACAGTTCACCGGCAACCATACCGTTTTCATTCACATAAGGGGTTTGAAGGATCGGCCTATAGCTTTCTGCCAGAAATGAAGAAACTTAAAAGAATAGCGATTCCGGTAAGGAAACGCCAGACGAGAGGTAAGAGGTTCAAAGGAGAATATCTGAGCCAGGAAACAACCGACCAGATTGTTGCCGATTGGGTAGCAAGAGGCAGGTTGAAATATCTCTCAAGAGTGCTATTTTGGAGGAGTCGAAAATCAGAAGAGCCGGTGGATGTGTTCATAAAGCCGCTGAGGCACATAGAGGCTTTATCTTACACCGTAAAGAGACTTGGAATCACAGACTATGATATAAATACTGCGAAGGTATCTGGGAAGTCAATTGAGGAACTTCTTTACGCATAGAACCAGATTAGTTTTCAGTTTTGAGTTGTTGTTCTTTCGGCAGATCGATTGGATTTCGTTCGAAGGGTAATATTTTATTGGCAATCACAACGTACCTAGTGGCAATTCTGGAAAGTATCGACCTAACCTTCCGATGAGACTCATAGATTACAAAAAGCCTTGATATATAGTTATACGAGAATTTCCCAAGTTTCTCTTTTATACGATGAATATATACTGCGTCGGATATGTGTTTTGTAACTGTGCAGTCTTGGCAGAACATCTACCAATAGATACGAATAAAAAGCGAATTTGTCTCGCGATGCTATCAGTCCTATGCTACATTCACTGGTCCAATAAGCTGAGATTAGGGCACCGCAAAATTAGACACCATGTCGGTCATAATACCCGAGGAACATGGACATGACCCAATGGGCGGGGGACGGCTGCAAACTCTATAACGTTATCATTGAACCTCGTGTAACGTAAAAGGATATTTTCTGTCCATGATAACTGATAACTCTAGTTTCCGCGAAGCAAGGGCACGGACGCTGGAGCTATCTTGAAAGATTCGCTTGGATTGCGTTCACTTCCAAGGCCAGCTCAAAATATAAATCCTGTACCAAACAGTCGGTATTTTGACATTTAAAAAGTTGGTGTAGTGGCAAATGATAACCCTTGCTTCACCAACGTAGTATTTTCCTGGCGAGCAGCTCCGATTGCTTGGGTAAAAATCAAGATGGACATGTGTTTTTCGCGCTGCTTATGCAAGATTTATGCACGTTAAAGCCCGCTTGGATCGCTGTGGCAGCCTGCGGCTGAGTCCTGGCGAGCGAGGGCTTCGTCTCCGCCCGGCTGGCCAGTGGAAATTTCCGACAGGACGGGCCTCGAAAACCCTCGGAAACCAGAACATGGAACCCCCCATTGCTCTTTATACATTTGCTATAAAGCAATGGCCGGGGTGATCTCGGATTCGTCTAAAATATTCTGTTGCAAATTCCTTATACCCGGCGACATCTCTTCGCTGAATGCTTCCAATCAAATCTTAAATTTCGAGAATTCAATTGCAAATCCACCTGGAGACAGGACCTCCCAACACGACAGGAGAGAAACCCACAAGTGGTAACATAGAATCCGCATCACGTGATCGGTCGTTCAGGGTCTCCCTTTGCAGCCTGGTGGTCGCGGCGTGAGCTTGGACGCCCTTAAATTGTCAAAATCTTGCTTCGACGCCCGATTGTTCCTTCTCTGTCGTGGAACGTATCACTCACCTAGCTTTACGACGATCATCCGGTAAATGCGCATGTAGATTGCGCGGGATCTTGTGCGACCATCAAGAAACCCGCGAAAACAGAGGCGCCAGAACTCGCCGCCAGGGTTGGGCCTGCCATGAACTTGAACTCGCTTCCACCAGAACTCGCCCACGAAATCGTCACTTACCTTCCTTTCAAAGATGTTCTCTCGCTTTCGCTTTGCTCGAAATTCTGGCGCGAATATTCCGTGCCAATCATCTTTCGCGCCATCTATATTTCATGCGATACACCCAAGGCGTTTGCGGACGGCGGCAGTCTTTCCCACATAAAGGATGTTGTTCGACATGTCAGTTTTGACACGAGCACCAAGAACTGGATCCAATACTCCACGCCTGCAGAGGAAATCGGGGAAACGGTAAGATACTATCGCGAATGCAGCGCGGGGTTAAAGTCGTTCCCTCGACTCGACAGTCTGCTCGTGCTTTACGAGAGCCTAGAAGTTAAATATCCCAAAGCGCACCTTACCGATTTCGACTCGAAACTATTCCATGGATTTTTCAGAACAATATCAGGATATACTCCTGGTGATGCGAGGGATCCCGGTGATTCCACGCCCCTGGTAGTAACGCCACTTATTAAGGCACTTCACTTTTCGTACATCGATAACTCACACTCCTACGAATACCATGGACTGTATATGAAGGACGTATTCTGTCCATATGAGATCATGTCCGAAAACGACACACAATTTCTTGACTGGTCTGTTGGAACAGACGCCCGAGGACAAAGTAGTCATGAAGAAGTAAGCGGGACCCAGACATCGGAGAGCTGTAAATGTGGAGAACTTGAGCAGCAGTCGTCCGAGACGATCAGCAAATCCATTTATCCTTCGGCACTAGGGGAGATTGAAATCGACATAATGGGACCTGGTTCATTCTCACATTCACACCGATTCAACCCGCTATTATTGATCCAAAGCGCTTCAGAATCCTTAAGGAAAGTAGTGCTATTTTGTGAGATAGATAACGTGGAACGGTTAGTAGAAGAGGCAACACTCGAAGAACCTATTTTATTTCCGTTCCCGCATACGGTTTTCCCGAATGTCAAAGAGTTATATTTCGGCCCGGGTCTCATGGTACCGATACTATTCAGAGAGTTGACATTGCGCTTCCCCAATGTGGAGTCGATGAAAGTTTTAATAGCGGATGGCGATCTCGACCGCGTGAAACCTGACCTACTCGGAGAATTCTACGCGGACTTGCTTGAACTAGGGAAGTTGAAAGATATCATGGTACCGTACCAGAGTCATTACATAATTGAGAACATAACCGACCATCTACGAATGCAGGTTGATAATTGGGTACAAGATGGGTTACCATTGTTGGAAGATGTACTGTTTGTGTTGGAGTCTGACTATCCAGATCACTATCAAAGAAATCTTATGGAAGTTGTATCGTTCCAAATTGATGACAAAGGGGGTTCGGGCGAAACGAGCGGAGTACCTAACTGGAAAGGTCTTCGGCTCATAGGGGTTACAGAAGATGATTTGAAAAGTATGTAGGATATTACTTATATACCCGATACCTTTGATTGCTCCTGTAATTATAGTTCTTCTTCTCGTTCTCTTATCATATACAGACTCATGAAGTATGCTTTAGTTTGTGCGATGACAATAAGACAAACAAGCAATATTACAAGCTACTTTCCAATTGAAATTAACCCTGCTTAGCGACATCTTCCACCGCTTTGGTTAGAATATCGCATCCAATTTTCATCTCTTCTTCGCTAACTGTTAGTGGTGGGATGAACCTGATCGTTTCGTAGATGCTTGTAGTGAGGGACAACATGTCGTTCTCCAAACACTTCGCTTGGACTTTACTCGCGATGCCCTGAGGCACATCCTTTGGTACTAATGTGGGGAACGTCGGAGAATTGAACTCAAGGCCAATCATAAGACCAAGACCTCGGATATCTTTGATCAAATGACCAGTTTTCGGTGATGCTTTGAGGGCGAAGAGGGTCTCAAATAGTTGTTTCGATCTGAATAACTTGAGTCAGAAGATAGTAAGCTTCAAAAGTTCCCTGTTCGCTTCTCACCTGGCGGCGACGTTGTCAAGAATTTTCTCCTCTTGCATAATTTCAGCACAAGCAATACCCGCCGCGCATGCGACTGCATTTCCAGAATAAGTCCCTCCCATGCTTCCCGGGTTCTGTTTATCCATCAATTCTTTATTCGCAACGATACCACTGAGCGGCATTCCGTTTGCAATGCCTTTTGCCATAACCATGATGTCCGGCCTGACGCCCCAGTGTTCGGACGCAAAATACTTCCCGGTTCTGCCGAAGCCACTCTGTACTTCATCGAGAATAAGCAGAATATTGTTTTCGTCACAGATCTGTCGAACGGCTGGCAAGAATCCCGGTGGGGGCACCACATATCCTCCTTCTCCTAGAATCGGTTCAATGAGCACCGCTGCAGTATCAGATGCTGCAGTCTGCTGCTTCAGCAATATCTTCAACTCATGGATCGGGTTGTTGCAACAATTCTCAAATCCCATTGTGGGGTCCGCCCCAGCGATTGCACACTGATTGCAATATGGAAATGGGCTCGTCAAGACCCCTGGCATAAAAGGAGCAAAGCCCGCGCCGTAAACCGTCTTGCTTTTAGTGAGTCCCATGGTTCCAAAAGTGCGGCCGTGGTAAGATCCTTGCATGACTACAATGTTTTGCTTCTTCGTGGCCATACGAGCAAGCTTAACAGCAGCTTCAACAGCTTCGGCGCCGGAATTCCAGAAGAAAAAGGTGTTTAGAGACGGGTCGGGCATGACAGGTTTCAGACGCTCGATGAGATTGAGCATTGGCTCGTGCATGGCAATGTTGACTTGACCATGGACGAGAGTCCCAATCTGGGATTGTGCAGCAGCTGTAACTTTAGGGTGGCAGTGGCCGAGATTTACTACACCGATCCCAGCGGTAAAGTCGAGATACTTATGGCCGTCATCGGTCCAAACATAACTTCCTTGCCCTGGTACGAGCGAAGATGGGTATCCCGTCAACATGTCAGCCAGCTGCCAGCGGCCTTACTGATTACTTCGTTGAATACGTAGTTTTATTATAAATGTGTTGAATGATCAAAACACGACAGACCTTTACGCAGAACAATGTTTGATAGCCTGCCAATTCCCTACTCAAAAACAAGGCGATTTTTAGCGACCGGGAGCCAAGTTTGAGGGAACAGGGCCTTACCTTGGCGATATGCTGAACTCCAAAGGCCGCTCTAGTGGTGGCGGCCATGATGAGAGATAACAGGTAATTGATGAGTGGGCTAGCGGGAAAGCTTCAGAGGTAGTTCAGCTTTAGTAGACGATAAAATGAATATTTAAATTGGCTTTGGAATGCTCGGTGGAGGAAGAGTCGTTGGGATTCAATGTCAGGTTATCGTCGGATTGTGGGGAAGACGGGACGTATTTGACCAATGACGTTAGCTCGAATGTAAGCGATGGGGCATCCGACTATGCGTATTGCCAATGAAATGTTCATCAATCCTGGTAGCTTTCTGTATTCAGAAATTATAACATAATTTCTGAAATATACAACGCACTTGATTCAGTCGAAGAGAAGGGTTATATACGATTAACCCAACGAGTCAAAGGATGAATTGAGGTTTCTTAACAGAGCTAGTGGTACGAGCGCGGGCAATATGACTACCGTAACGACATCAGGGCCGCAGGTTAAGATCTTACTGAACAAGATTTAAATCAAGTTGATCAATTGATTATTTAGTTGTTCTCTCTCTCTCTCTCTCTCTAAGAGTTGTAGAATTCGAATTGATAAACCCTAAAAAAATCAACAAAGAGATCGATCCCGGAGTACCATAGCTTTTGTAATTTTGTAATTATAACAATCTCAAAAATATATCTTGAGATTCAAGGATATCTACATCTCTGGAGGAAAATTGAAGGCGGACTGCGTCCGCCGGGAGTCGAACCCGGGTCTATTGCTTGGACTAAGGAACGATGTTAGAACTGGCGTCTATTTAATGCATTTTTTGTAGTTTGGAACTTACAGGCAATGATGATAACCGTTACACTACAGACGCTTCTTGGATGGGACCTCGCCAGAATTTTGGTTCATTCGAAGTCATGGTTCCCAACCAGAATTGGTTACAAGAAAACAGTCAAGATCTGCGCCAAATTATAGCTTCTAATCTGGGCCAAAAGAGTAACTGAAAGGAATAATGGATTATAATCACGGCGGAACAAAAGGAGACACAAAGACGAGTTATCGAAAAAGAGAGGCGGATTTGCGTCCGCCGGGAGTCGAACCCGGGTCTATTGCTTGGACTAGAGGATTCGAGTTAGAACTGAGGTCTGCTGTGGTGTATTTATTGTAGTTTTGCAACTTACAGGCAATGATGATAACCGTTACACTACAGACGCTGGTGACGAAAACGCCGCCCGGAAGGAAAGTTGAAGCCTCCCACCAAAACAGCAGCGGTCCGGGCGACGTTGCAAAGCGCGATGTGTTGCCGCGTTGCCGTGTTGCAAATGAGTCAAAGATCGGCCGTGGAGGATTCTTGGCGTGTTGTCCCTGTGCCTGGCAACATTTTCCAGCCGTTCCAGCCATCTCGTTCGAACCGCACCCACTCAACCCATTTCATCATTCTGGCATCCATCTCCAAAACACCACCTTTCCATCAACAACCGTCACATCGACCCAGCCCTCTGACAGACCACCTTCTCTGTTTTACCAAACGCTCTCACAATCCCTCGGCGCGTGATAATTACAGTAATCCACGAAACATCGTTCTCTGTCCGCTTTTTTCAACCCCCGTTGAGAAGTGACGTCGGGCACTATTTCTTGTGCACGCCGGCACGATGAGTTACTATCCGAACCCCGACCCTCAGGCGATGAACGTCGACGAGAACGCGGAATATGAGGCGGCAAATAAAGGCGTCGTACGTATTGGCATTTCCGATTATTTGCTCTTCCAGCAATAGTTTGTCACTCAGTGCAGGTTTGCTAACCATCCTTAAATCTTCACAGATGGATGATTCGGACGACTTTGAAAACTGGGAGAAACTGATACGCGTCTGTGAAGGCCTTGAGGGAGGCGGCGGTCTCAACAGAAACTCCTCTCCCCAGGCAATCGCTATGACCAGAAGTGCATTCGACCGCTTTCTAGCGAAATTTCCGTTACTTTTCGGATACTGGAAAAAATACGCCGATCTCGAGTTCAGCATTGCCGGAACCGAGGCATCCGAAATGGTGTACGAACGAGGTGTCGCCAGCATCACAAATTCAGTAGACTTATGGACTGCGTATTGCAACTTCAAAGTTGATACAAGCCACGATATCGACGTGACTAGAGAGTAAGTGTTCTTCAAGCCAAAAACAACTATGGTGGCAATAACCTAGATAGAATGGCCGGATGAGAGACGTCCAGTGGACACCATATCTATATTTCATTGAAATAGCCTTGAGCTGTAAACCCCTTCCTCCAATTCCTCCCTCCCCTCCCCCCCTCCCTGTCCTTCCCCCCCCGCGCCCCACTCATTGATGTGCAAGATCTTTACAATTCGTCTATCATAACTTCAGTGAAACCTCACCGCGATGAAAACATCACTCCCACACCGTTCTCTATATCTCACACCTCTCTTATACATCACACTCTCTTTATAAACCCTCGGGTCTACGTGCGAATTCCTTGCACTATCTCCAAAAGAGAATACCAGTCGGAGTCATCTCAGAGATGGCAATTGGAAACCACGCAACCGAGAAAACCAAAAAATAAAAAGAGTCTCTGGACCGGTTGCTACTATTAGGCTTAGTTAATATCTCATCCTGTTTGTTCCTCACGCGCTCATGCACTCCCCTCCCTCCCTTGCCCCCTTTCTGCGGACATCATAGCTCTGAATTAAGTGGAACTGACATGGGAAATCGCTAACCTTACTAGACTATTCGAGCGTGGCGCTAATTGCGTCGGCCTTGACTTCCTCGCCCATCCATTCTGGGACAAATACATCGAATTCGAGGAACGCCTCGACGCCCATGATCGAATCTATGCTATCCTCGACCGAGTCGTTCATATCCCGATGCACCAATATGCCCGATACTTCGAGCGATTCAGAACGATGGCGCAGACTAGACCGCTTGACGAACTGTTACCGGCCGACATGCTGAACCAATTCCGCCAAGAAGTCGAGAATGAGCCCCAACAGCCCATACAAGCCGGCCACCAACAACTGAAGATGGAACGTGGAGAGTTGGAAATCGAACGAGAGGTCCGATCCAGGATTGACAACTTTCACCTAGAAATCTTCCAGAGGACTCAGACCGAGACAACCAAAAGATGGACATACGAGCAAGAGGTACGAACATGCTTACTGCGGGTAATAGGAAATAACGTGCTGACTAGTTATTCTAGATAAAACGACCGTACTTCCACGTTACGGAGCTCGATGAAGCGCAGGTTATCAACTGGAGACGATATCTTGATTTCGAGGAAGTCGAGGGCGACTACGCTCGTATCCAATTCCTCTACGAGCGATGCTTGGTCACTGCCGCCTTCTACGACGAATTCTGGTTTAGATATGCCAGGTGGATGAGTTCGCAGGAAAACAAGGAAGAGGAAGTTCGAAACATCTACCAGCGCGCGTGCATGCTATATGTTCCTATGAGCAGACCTCAAATTCGGCTTCAGTACGCCCTTTTCGAAGAGATGCACGGAAAACCAGATATGGGCAAAGACATACTCGAGGCCGTTTTGATGGTTCTTCCAGGTTATGTCGAGGCTCTTGTCACCCTGGCGAATCTGATACGTCGAAACGAGGGCATCGATGCCGCTATCAAAATCTACTCTGACATCGTCGATAATCAGACCACCGACCCGTACACTAAGGGTGCAGCAACGGCGGAATGGGCCCGTATGGTTTGGAAGATCAAGGGTGATGTAGAGGGAGCTAGGCAGATATTCCAAAAGAACAGCCACTGGTGCCTAGATAGCAGATACTTTTGGATCAACTGGCTGCAGCTCGAGATGGAGCTGCCCACAACCGCGGAGACCGAGGCTGCACAGCAACTCAAGATTAGACAGGTGCATACGGATATTCGACGACGTGCCAGGTTGCCGGTATCCACCACCAAGGATTTGACACATCTGTACATGAAGTACTTGCAGGAGAGAGGCGGGAAGGATTCTATCAAAGAATATATGACACTGGATAAGGAGGTGAACGGGTAAGTTTTAAGCTTTTTGACAGCTGTTTCAAATACGTGTTTTTTAGGAAGGAGATGCTGACCAGTCGCGGATAGGCCTTTCTCGGTTCAGTCCGGGAATAAAGTAAAACTCGCGGAGGACGGGAAGGAGGCAACAACGAATAGGAGGATGCTATTAGAGAACGGACACCCTGGAGTTGAAGTTGATGAAGCTGCGATCAGGAGAGGAGAGAACCCATATACGAAATACTTCCAGGCGCAAGGAGAGACACCTGCGCCCAATGGACAGGTGGCAGCTGCTTGAGGAACCCTGTCAACGGTCACTGACTTGGTTCCATTTCGTAGCTACCGCTACAACTTGGTGCCTAAGCTGGTCTCGCTTTCACGTGTGTCCGTCTCTCCTTGCTTTCTTCTCACGATATTGGTTTGCTCCTCCTCCTATCGGTAGAGATACACCCCATTCACGATATTTCCCAGCACTAATACCAACAATTTTCTCACTGTTCTATCTTTTCTCTTGCTTCCACACATTCCCCCTTCGTATGCATTTTCACCCGGTAGAAAAACTTCACGAGCTGCATGGCTTCCCTTTCCCCCTTTTTTATTGATGCTCCCCTTCACCATTCGAATCATGTATTTTATATCCTGAGTTTTTTTTTTCTAATTGGCTGTTTCTTCCTAACATGGTAGGAACATCATTTGTGGTTTCCTTTATCTCTTGGTGTTCCTTTTTTCCTCCCTCGTAGTTAGGACTCGTCGGTATGCGAGAAGCAAACCTGGTATTTCTATATAAATTAGGTAAATTTATAAATCCGAAATAAAATTTATGAAATGGTTTTTTCGATTGAATTGATATCAGTAGTATCATATTGCTATTAATATTGCGCGCGCGTTGACAGCGCGATTTCTCGCACCGGGCGAGGCCAATTTTGCCGTACATGGTGCTTAACCAGTTATTCAATTGTACTGCGCATGTGTGAACTAGCAAATCAGCCACGAAAACGCAACGCGTGCGGCATCGATGCGTTCTGTCAGCTCCAGTAAAACGCCACCGACGACTACCTGCTGTTCGTTCACCGGGTCCGGTCGTGTCTTTAAAGGTAAGGCAATCGGATTAGCCCGTCTGCGCGCATGCGGTGCAGATGCCGCGGAAAGCAAGTGCTTGGGTTATCGGTCCTTTGGGTTTACGGTCCCAAGTTGGACATGCTTGATCCATCCAACCATTTCCCAACGGGAAGCAAAGCCAATGGCGCGACTGAAAAGCTTACAATAACGGTGTACAGGATCGCAGGACAGGTTACGGTGCCGTTTCGCGTGAATCCGCCCGCGAAGGCTGGCTGGTGATATCGGCCGTCGCCCCGTTGCATGTTCGCAGGCTGGCTCCTGCCGTATGCGGGGTAGCAATCGTCGAAAGTGCCCCACCAGGCCTCGTTCGAGCAGGGTGGGGCTCTGCGGCATGCGATTTTCAATCATCCAGCGTCGAAACTGGCCGGGCCACCGATTGGATTTCGAGGCTTGCAAGCTGCACGATATTCCGATTACCATTGTTCGGCCAACCGGCCAGTGCGTAATCTGACCTACCGACCTACCTACCTACGAGGCAGACCATACGTGTACCAGACGTTCGTTCGCGTTTCGAGTTTGGGGAAGCTACGTGCTCATGTAGCTATCCGAGGCACCTCTCGAAAGCAGAAACTGGATAGCATTCCTCGCAGGCCAGGGCTTGACGAGCAGAACCCTGCGTGCATTGCAGCTGACTGTCAAGAATTTCCAGTCAGAATTGCAGGTGCGAGTTCGATCACCACATGCATACGCCGGATTTCGATTTGTCCAAGGCGAGAGCCTCGACTAGCCGCCTTTTTGCCTAGTGCGCTCACGCAGTCCGGTGTGCTCTGCCCCGGCCGGGCCTGTCTCGTCTAGCGAATGTTATCGATTCGAGGTTCCTTCTGCGTTCCCCACTCGAAACTTTTTTCTTTTCTTTCTATCGAATTCGAAAAGGACCGAGTGAGTAAAAGCAAAGGCATCGAAACCCGCCCCACAGCCAGCGATTGCGAGTGCTCACAGGCTGGAAGGACCTAGTTCGGACCCACCCCAATTGATCAGATTCTGCTTGGGATCTGAGCCCGCCAGCTTCCCACCACATACACGCCATCGACCGGCGTGTTCAAAGAGAAGGCCCAGACCGATTGAAAAATAAAAAACGAATTTTGAAAAAAAATACTATTATATAAAGATATCGTCCCGTGCGGGAATAATCTCTCGAGGGTGTGAATGACCTACCAAGCTGCCCTTCTAAGAAGGACGTTAGCGCTCCCATCTTTACGAAATACTCTTTCGAGAAGCCGAGTGTCTGTCTGCACTTCCACTGCACCGTCCCCGTATCTCCTCTGCCCAGCTGCGAGTAAGTGCACATACCATCCCATACATTATTACCTACCGTATCATAATTGTTACACTCTCAACCAAATTCCAAACCTACTCTTGTCACACGCCCAGAGTTTTTGTTGAGAGCGGTGTTGCTGATAGTCAGGATTGGCATTGCAGATACGCCTTTCTCGTCCCGATATATAACCTCGAGACCTCAGCAAGCTCTCCCTACCACTACCACTACCACTCCTGCTCAAGCCAGACCGCTAGCTACCGGCACTGCTCTCACCGGCAGGACCTACAAGAACGCCAATCGTCTATACCTTCGGCAGCAAGTCCGCCTCTGCTCGTCCCGCCGCCACAATATGTGTCGCACTCACCACCTCGGAGGCGCCGATGATGTGGCCTCCAGTATCGATGTCACCCAGGGTCGCGAGGTCTTGCCAAAGGCTATCAAGCCATCGCACTACGTTGTCCAGCTCGAGCCGGATTTCGAGAAATTTACCTTCGACGGAACCGTTACCGTCGATCTAGATGCCGTCGAGGATACCGATAAGGTCGTGCTCAACAGCACCGAGATCAAGATCAAGTCGGCTACGTTCAAGGAGATTAAGGGAGAGGAGCAAGTTCCTTTGGGCACTGTTGATGCAGACGGCGTAGTGTATATCTTCCCTTGTTATTGCGTACATTTTGTCACATGTGGAGATGAAATTCTAACGATGGTCGAAACTTGAAGATATGATACGGACCTTCAGACTGCCGCTTTTGATTTCGGCAGCCCGGTGAAGGCCGGTAGCAAGTATCAGATCCAAATTGAGTTCGAGGGTATCCTCAACGACAACATGGCTGGATTCTACCGATCATCCTATAAGGATAAGGACGGCAAGACCCAATACTTGGCCACCACCCAGATGGAGCCCACGGACTGTCGCAAGGCCTTCCCGTGCTTTGACGAGCCTGCCCTCAAGGCTACCTTCCAGATTGTCTTGATTGCGGACAAGAACCTCACTTGTCTCTCCAACATGAACGAGGAATCCGACGCACCCGTGGCTCTTGACAACGGCAAGGTGAAGCACACGTTTGCGACGTCACCTAAGATGTCAACCTATCTCGTTGCCTTCATCGTCGGTGACCTTCGATACATCGAAACCAACGAGTTCAGAATCCCCGTCCGTGTCTATGCCACTCCGGGCTCCGAGCACCTCGGAAAGTTCAGTTTGGATCTTGCGGCGAGAACCCTCAAATTCTACGAAGAAACATTCGAGTCCCCCTACCCACTCCCCAAGATGGACATGGTTGCCATTCCTGACTTTTCCGCGGGTGCCATGGAGAACTGGGGTTTGGTTACTTACCGTCTCGTTGACCTTCTCTTCGACGAAACCACCTCCGGCGCGAGCACTAAGCAGCGAGTTGCCGAGGTCGTGCAGCACGAACTTGCGCATCAGTGGTTCGGAAACTTGGTCACCATGGACTTCTGGGATGGACTCTGGCTCAACGAGGGTTTCGCTACCTGGATGAGTTGGTACTCTTGCAACGTCTTCTACCCAGAATGGAAGGTCTGGGAGTCCTATGTTGCGGATAACTTGCAGTCCGCGCTGTCTTTGGACTCGCTGAGAAGCTCGCACCCTATCGAGGTGCCAGTTAAGAAGATTTCTGAGATTAATCAAATCTTCGATGCCATCTCTTACTCCAAGGGTAGCTGCGTCCTCCGCATGGTCAGCCAGTATATCGGCGAGGAGACATTTATGAAGGGTATCAGAGCGTATCTTAAGAGACACGCCTACAAGAACACCGTCACCAAGGATCTGTGGGATGCCTTGAGCGAGGCCTCCGGAAAGGATATCAGCGGTATGATGGACGTCTGGACCCGACAGATCGGTCACCCTGTCGTCAGCATCACCGAGACCGAGAACGGTATCAAGGTGAAGCAGAACAGGTTCTTGAGAACCGCGGACGTGAAGCCTCACGAAGACGAGGTTCACTATCCTATCGTGTTGGGATTGAGGACCAAGGGAGGCATTGATGAGGATATCCTCCTGACTGAGCGTGAGAAGGAGATCTCGGTTGACAAGGACTTCTACAAGGTTAACGCCAACCACTCCGGTATCTACCGCACTCTCTACCCAGCGGACCGATTGGAGAAGTTGGGCCAGGCTGCCAAGCAGGGATTGTTGACGGTTGAGGACCGTACCGGTATGGTTGCCGATGCGGGAGCTCTCGTTGCCAGCGGTCACCAGAAGACCAGCGGCTTCCTCTCTCTCATTAAGGGATTCACGGAGGAGGATGAGTATGTTGTTTGGAGCGAAATCTTGAACAGAGTCGGAAGCATCCGGGGCGCCTGGGTCTTTGAGGACCAGGCTATCAAGGACGGTTTGAAGGCGTTCAACAAGGATATCATTTCCGGAATCGCGCATAAGCTCGGATGGGAATTCAAGAGCGGTGACAGCCATATTCTACAGCAATTCAAGGCTTTGGCATTCGGTAGTGCCGGTATGAGCGACGACGATGTGTAAGGAATCCCTACGGACCCCCCCCCCCCCCTTAACGTTATTGACAAAAGATTGGACTAACGTAATGGTGATTTTGATAGTGTCGTCGCTGCTGCTAAGGACATGTTCGCCAGGTTTATCGCTGGAGACAAGACTGCCATCCACCCTAACCTTCGAAGCTCTGTCTATGCCATCGCCTTGAAGACCGGTGGCCGCGCGGAATGGGAAGCAGTCCGTAACGCCTATGCCACGGGTGCCAACAGCGACGAGCGAAACACCGCCCTTCGTGCCCTCGGTCGCTCGAAGGACCCCAAGTGCATTAAGGATACCCTCGCCCTCTCGCTCTCCGAGGATGTCAAGGAGCAGGATATCTACCTTCCTCTTGCTGGTCTCCGCGGACATTCCGAGGGTATCAACGCCCTGTGGAGCTGGGCTAAGGAGAACTGGGACAAGCTCGAGCAGAAGCTGCCACCTGGATTGGGCATGCTCGGAAGTATCGTGCAGATTGTCACGAGCAGCTTTACGACCGAGGAGCAGATTGCCGATGTCAAGGCGTTCTTCGATAAGAGGAGCACCAAGGGATTCGATAAGGGTCTCGCGCAGGCTTTGGATGCGGTTAGCGCGAAGGCGAAGTGGCTGGAGAGAGATCGTGAGGATGTGGCTGAGTGGTTGAAGGGGGAGGGATATTTGGTTTGAATCGGGGCGGTAGCCGGTGAACGCTGGCGGTTAGCATCACGGCTGTGATCTCTCTACTTTTTTTTTACTTTTTTTTTTTTTTTTCAAAGTTAATATTACATTGGCATGCGTGCATTGGTAGTGCATATGCTTTTTGGCATTCAAGTAGTTTATACACAAAACCGATTAGGTAGATGATAGCTATGGCAATGGCAATGGTATATATTACATAACTTTAATTGGTTGCATAAATGACAAGACAAAAGTTCAGGACCAAATTCTGTGAGGGACTACTAGCTCCTTCAGCCGAGGACTATTGACGGTGAAGTCAGCGTCGGGGGCTGAATCCGGATAGACTGCGACACACCGGATGGGGGTGCCTTCGTATTGGAGCAAGAAGTCGCTGTTCATGTCATCGATGTCGACGAGGAAGAGTCTGCCCAGCCCGGCTATCTTTCCGTTTGGTTTTTCAGGTATTATCGCCACTATAATTAGTAAACACTTTCTATTAGATGCTTTCTGGAGATACAAATATTCTGACTCATAATGTATAGATAGAATGTCTACCTACATCCAGCTATATTGTTGTAAGCAAGTGCCCACGTCAAACTGCCAGGGTCATAGATATCAAAATACAGCGGAGGCCGCTTCCCACTGGCTTCATGGCCGTACGCGTGTGCCAAGGTGAGGACGTCGGGTGGCTCGCGCCATCGATGGGACGGCGGGACGTATTTCATAAAGTAGGTTGGCGCGTATGCACCTGAATCGCTGAAGGACCACATGTCCCAGCGGTAGGTCCAGCACGCCCAGATGAAGAAGACGCTCTCGAGGGCTATCGCGAGAGGGACCCAGTCGTAGTGTTCCGTTCTGTCCATGGGTCCGTCGTGTTTTGGCCACTGATCTGATGCCTGGTCTGCAGCTGGTGCAGTGCATGTTCAATGTGCCCGGGTGGGAATGTGTTGAGGTGATGTTGCAGGTTGCCGGCCTGCCAAAAGGGCAGCACAGCGGCTGGGAAGGCCCTGCCAGCCAGTGCAGACGGGCCCCCACTCGCAGGCAGAAAGGACATGCTCCCCACACACTCTGCTCTGATATCAATACAATATTGATGGCCACGATCACATCACGATCTCGGGTCCGTCTTCAATGGGACTGCGGCTAACCGGGCTCTGTAGGAAACCGTCAGATACCGCAACTGGAGAAAGGCCATGGGCCATGCTGAATCATGTCCAACCACACCACCTCCCTCTTGCATTTGCATTTGCAGGCCGGAACAGCCCAACGTTAGCGGGCACTTAGCCAAACGGCACCCAACCAAGCGCCCCGATAGCGTAGGAGCCCAGTGCAAAGTTTGTACGTAACACAATTGCCAGACTGCAGGCTGACGGGAGTTCCGATCGCGTGGACTCAACCTTAGCAGACAGCTCGCCAGGATGGCCAGAGGCCTACTTGGCTTCCTCGACCGCTAAGCGCAAGGTTAGACGAGATGCGAGACAGTCGCTACGTCTCGTGACCCCAAATAAGGCCTGGCGCCGGTTTTTGCGAAAAACTCTCCAGAGGCACCGAACCCCGGGAGCCGGGCTATTCACGGCAGAAGGGACGCAGGAAAACGATGAGAATTGGAGGCCGTCCAATTGGTCTGGTTCGGTGCCCCCGCTATATAATGGAGCTGGGGGGCCTGCAGCTGCCCTGGCCCGACTTTATCTCTTTATCAATCTTCGCAAATACTCTCCAAAGTCGGACGCTTTTTACCCCCGCGGCAGCTATTTTATTTATTTATTTATTTTGTACAGCTGTCTACAAGAATATCTTGCATCTACCCTTTCTTCTTCATCTTCTATTTGCAAACCTGATATTCGCTTCGTTACTTATAACCCAAACGCTCCCCTACGAACACAACATCATCACCAGGCCTACTTGCTTCCGCCTCCAAAATGTCGCCAGCTGCAACGCAATCCCCTGCCAATGCGCAGCCCAATGCCTCCCAATCCGGCTCTGGGTCCTTCCACGCCTCCTCCACCGACCAGGCAGTCGAGTACGAGAATACCTATGCCGCCCACAACTACCACCCGCTGCCCATGGTCTTCTCCAAGGCCAAGGGCTGCCAGGTCTGGGATCCTGAAGGCAAAGAATACCTCGACTTCCTGAGTGCGTATTCGGCGGTGAACCAGGGCCATTGCCATCCAAAGGTGCGTTCAAAGTGCTCAATCTTCTGAAGAAATACCTAGAGCTAGAGCTAGCTGTAGCTAACACCAATGGTACTCGCTATTTGCAGATCATCAACGCTCTCGTCCAACAAGCTCAGAGACTGACGCTATCCTCCCGAGCATTCTACAACGACGTCTTCCCGCTATTCGCCAAATTTGCTACAGAGGTATTATCCATTGACCCGTCTGTTTGTTGGTTTGATTTAAATACTAATCGTTCATCAAGTTCTTCGGCTATGACATGATCCTGCCCATGAACACCGGTGCCGAAGCCGTCGAAACCGGCCTTAAACTCGCCAGGAAGTGGGGATACAAGAAGAAGGGAATCCCAGAGGGTGAGGCGATCATCCTTGCTGTCACAGAGAACTTCCACGGAAGAACAGTAAGCAACCCTTCCCCACGATTTCACTATCAACAGAAGATCCCAGTAGGTTAATTTCACTGCAATTCGTATCACAGTTCGGTGCGATTTCCATGTCTACGGACCCAGAATCCCGAGAGCACTACGGCCCATACCTCCCCAACGTCGGCCCCACAATCCCAGGCACAAACAAACCCCTTCGTTACAACTCTATCCCAGACCTCGAGGAAGCCTTCAACTCGCACGGGAACAAGATTGCCGCTTTCCTCGTCGAGCCCATCCAAGGTGAAGCAGGTATTGTTGTCCCAGACGACGACTACCTCACCCAGGTTGCCGCCCTGTGCAAGAAGCACAACGTCCTCTTCATTGCGGACGAAATCCAGACGGGTATTGCACGGACGGGCAAAATGCTCTGCGTCGAGCACTCGAACGTTCGTCCGGACGTCGTATTGCTCGGCAAGGCCATCTCGGGTGGTGCGTACCCTGTCTCTGCCGTGTTGGCGGATAAGGATGTCATGCTGTGCATCGAGCCTGGCACGCACGGATCTACTTATGGTGGTAACCCGCTTGGTTGTGCGGTTGCCATTGCGGCTTTGGAGGTCGTGCGGGACGAGAAGCTCACTGAGAGAGCTGCGGTGCTTGGTGAGAGGTTCAGGAAGGGATTGACGGAGCTCAACAGCCCCATTATCAAGCTTGTCAGAGGCAAGGGCTTGTTGAATGCGGTTGTGGTCGATGAGAGCAAAACGAATGGCAGGAGTGCGTGGCAGCTATGCCTGCTGCTGAAGGAGAAGGGGTTGCTGGTAAGTTATACCGTCTAATATTTATTCTTCCGAGTGAAATTAAACTAACATCTCGATTTTCCGCAGGCGAAACCAACCCACGAAAACATAATTCGACTTGCCCCGCCGCTGGTTATTACGGAGGAGCAGATTGACAGGTCTCTCAGCATCATTTCCGAGGCTCTCAAGGAGTTGCCTACATTCACTTCCTCGGAGAAGGCACACTAAGTCGCCATATATACCCTCCGTCGCTTTAATCGGCCGGTCTTGATTGTTTAACAATTATTGGTTCTTCATTCTGGCGTCTATGCATTTTTGCGGCGATTGGGTCCTTTGCTATTCTTTTTCTTTTGGTACTTTTCACTTGTACAATAGTCATCGTTCTAGTCAAAAGCAAATGGCAGATTCTATTCGTTTCGTTCCGAGCGTCCAAGCGTCGCATCTATATATATATATATATAGTGAAAAACTCCGAGATGCATAATCCAAATAGGTATCAAATTAGGTATCAAATTATCTTTATAGCTGAAATAAGGTTCCCAATTTATGTCCCCCATGCTCTACCCGTCGTAGCGTCTCGCATGAGCGGCATATCCATATCTCCATCCTTATCCTTCACCGGCTTCGCTCTCATCGTCATGCTCCTCTGGCTCCTCTGCTGCGCCGCCTCGTGCCGTCGTAACTGTAATCAAACATTAGCAAGGTTCTCGGATCCGGTAACATAGAAGCCCGTGGAAATCGCCATACCTCATCTGGCACTTTACTAATCGTGCTCTTCTGCAGCATCTGCTTCAAATCGTAGAGCACATCGTTGTCCTCTCCTCCCAGGAACGTAATCGCAACACCGCTCTTGCCCGCTCGGCCCGTTCTACCAATTCTGTGCGTGTAACTCTCAATGTTCGTCGCCATGTTGAAATTCACCACCAAACTGACATCGGGCACGTCGATACCTCTACCCGCCAGATCGGTCGCCACCAGCACGTCCGACTGGTGCTGTCGTAGCGCCTGCAGCGCGGCCTCACGCTGCTCCTGACTCTTCGAACCGTGCAGCGTCACCGCCGACCATCCCGCGTGTTTCAAGTCCCTAGCGACCATATCGCAGTTTCGCTTGATGTTGACAAACACAATAATCGGCGGGGCGAACATGGCCGAGTTCAAAATCTCCAACAGTCGCTTCTTCCTCCTGTCCTCTCCGGCGATAAACTCGACTCGCTGCTCAACGGTATCCACGGCCTCGCCCGCGTTACCGATCGTTACAATCGCCGGTCGCCGGAGATACTTCCTCGCTATTCGTTCGATCGCCGGCGGCATGGTGGCAGTGTACATCATAGTCTGTCTGTATCGATCCTTACTACCGATCCGCTTCTTCATCTCTGTCGGGTTCTCAGCGTCTTCGTTGTCTGGCTTTTCATTCCTGACAGGCAACGACTCTAGGATTCTGTTTACGGGATCTTCGAATCCTAAATCGATCATTCGATCGGCTTCGTCCATGATTACGTAGCAGCATTGTGAGAGCACGAGCACGCGTCGTTCGAGACAGTCGAGTAATCTACCGGGTGTTGCGATGACGATTTCCGCACCATCCTTTAGGGAGTAACTCTGTTCTTCGATACTGTGACCACCGACGATACTGACGCAGCGGAAGTTTAGTGGGGTTGCAAATTTGGTGGCTTCCCCCTCGATCTGCTGGGCTAATTCACGAGTGGGCGCTAGAATAATTGCATAAGGGCCATCGTGTTTCGTAACGTTGTCGAGCGGTGGTAGATCTTTGATGTAGACGAGCAGAGGGAGGATGAAAGAAGCAGTTTTACCGGAACCGGTGACGGCGACACCGATAACATCGCGGGATTGAAGGGCAATCGGTATGGCGGCTCGCTGAATGGGAGATGGATCTTTGTAGCCGACGTCCCGGATAACGTCGAGTAGTACTTGAGGCAGACCTGATTCCTGCCAGGAGCGCATGGGGTTGGGAATACCACCACCTTTCGTGGCAATGTTGAAATCTTCTTTGAAAATTCGCCAGTCTCTCTCTTTCATCATCTCCAGAGGTTTTTCGCTCCAGTGCTTGTCGCTCCAGCTCATGTTTTCTCGTTTCTTCCGGTCCATTTCTACTAGCTCTCGGGCTCTCATCCTCTCCTCGTAGTCACCCCGGCTCTCCAACGCGGCGGCGTACTGTTTGGTGGATCTGTCGGTTTCCGCGAATCCGCCTAGCCTGCCCCTGCCAAAGAACTTGGCCTCCGACCTCTGAGCGTAGATTGGGTTGTAGTCCTGTGAAGTATCCTCATCGGCACCCCATTCAAAAGTAAACTTTCTCTCAGAGGTCTTTCTGCGCTTCTTCTTATTCAAACTGTTCGAGTCGAGATCAGCGCCCATGTATCGTAATCGGATCACTTTGGCTTCCGCATCTTCTTCCGCCTCCCGTTTCTTGTCCGCCACCGACGGTCTGGCAGAAGGCGGCGGCGGGGGGGCCATGGGGAACTTGTCGGTCCGCATCGATGCCGGGCCCGTGGGCGGATCTCGGTTGTCGCCTCGTTCTCTGTCTCTGCGTGGGCCGGAGGGAGGGTTATTACGAGGACCGCTGGGGATGCTATTGCTTGAGCTACCATTTGAACGGGAGGAAGACGACGAAGATGATTGCGGTGGGGGCGGGGCCATGGTAGCCTTACGGGCTTCTTCCTCTGCCTGACGTTTTGCTTCAACTTCCTTTGCGCGTCGTTCGAGAGCGAGGGCCTCTCGTTCGGCCTTGCTGAGAAACTTGGGCTGTGGTTTGGAGAGTGTTAGCATTGAATTGGTACCGGCTATGATGTCAACCCTGCTGACCTTTTTGGCAGCTTCATCTGCGGCCTTCTTCTTCCTCAGAAGGTCTTCGACGGAAAGCGGTGTCTTCTTAGGCGCAACTGATGCCTTTTTGACTGGGGGTGGTGGAGGAGGGACCGCATCTCTGGGGGGCGGCGGTGGCGGAGGAGGAGCGCCATCTAAGCTCGGTGGAGGCGGGGGTACGTCGTCTGTAGGCGGCGGAGGAGGGGGTGGAGGGGGTTCTATGTGGCCGTTCATTGTGATTGCGCGGATGTGGTGGTTGATGCTGAAGTTGAAGTTGGAAGTCGAGATGAGTCTGAGCGAGCGAGCGGGTTCGCGAAGAGGCGCGGTTCGAACGCCAGCCAGCCGGGCAACACAGCAACGCACAAAATACAACGGCAATCCGGCTCTCGATCGGACTATCTACTAACTAGTATACTGGCAGATGGGAATAAATATATTATAGTTAATTAGAGCTACGACTTGGGCACCCTAACTGTTGCCCATTTCTATTCAGAATGATTTGGGGATAATAAATTAATATATGTTATTATAAACTCTGAATATGCTACAGTAATCTCAAGTACTAAACAAATCCATGGAATCCGTCAAGCTTGATCAATTGATCGAATATTAATAGGTATGCCCATTGGACCCCGGGCATTCTAAAGTTTTGAGCTTCATGAATTCAGCTATGTCAGCGCCACAGCTCTAAGTACAACCGGTCCAAAATTGCCTCCATTCGCGTTACTATTTAGCCAAGTGTAACTGCTCGTCCCGATCAGCACGCTACCAATATTCCTTCCACCGTTCGCTCCCACGCCCCAAACAGCATATGCACCCGCAATGTTTGACGACGAGCACATGATATTATTAATAGGCGATACGATACTACATTTTAGCCTCGGCTGCACGCCGATAACGCTGAGTCCCGCAAAGTTAACGTTGACGGGATCCGCTCCATTGGTCGGTTTGACGATTGTGGGGACATATGCCCAGTAATTACCCGAAAACAAGTACCCTTCAGGGGACAAGCAGAATGTAGATGCAGTTTGGCGAATGCTTATGATCATCTCGGCGTTGCTGGTGGTATACGGGTAGAAGAACATATATACGTCTGAATTATACCCAGCCGCCGCGGCACTCGCCGGTCCCGAGACGTATCTAATCTTGAAGCATGCTCCATAAGCGGTAGGTTGTGGGAGGATGAGAGTGGTCGTCACCGTGCTCACGCTCGTAAGGGTTTGGGTTATCGTGACGTGTGGGAAGACAGTCGCTTCCGTTCTTACTTGCGTAAAGGTGAAGGTTGTTAGCGAGGTGGAAATTGAGGTAACCACGGCGTGCTCGGTGTTAGTCGAAGTAACCGTTGCGATAGTGGCATCAGAGGTAACAGTGATGCTCGCTATGGCGGTGTCGGTTTCGGTGATGGGGACGTTTTCTGTCTCAGTAACAGTTTTGGTATCCGTATTCGTGATGACATTGGTGATTCCAGTTGTAACAGCGATAGTCGTGACAACAACAGCATTATCTGTATGCGTTACCGTCACTGTAGCATCCGTCGTCGTGATGGTGAGAGTGGTGTCAGTGGTTGAGTCCGTCGTAGTCGTTGCCACAGTGGAATCCCCTTCCGTGATGTACACGGTCTCCCCTGTAGACGTAGACTCGACTGTTATCTCGGTCGTCTCATCTGTGGTGACTGTGACGCTGGTGCTATCTGTGATTGTTTCTGTAACCGAGTCGGTCATGGTTTCCGAAATAGTTTCGGTGGCGGTGACAGCGTCTGCGGTAACAGTAACCGTATCAACAAGTACTGCACTAAAGTCGGTCTCCACATACTGCGTCTCAGTGATCACGACTTGAGAGGTACTGGTCTCTGTATTCGTGGTGGTGATTGTTGAACCGACTACAATCACCTGGGTAGGAGTGGGTCCGGTGATGGTACTCGGAGAGGCTCCGGCGCAGAGACACGCACTAACATACTCGTTGTAGTTACCACATGCTGTTGCATAAGTAGGTATAGCAAAGTCTGCGATGGCGGTACGTTTGTTTAAGTTTGTAAATGTGACAAAGGTAGTCACTGTGGATATCGGTGTAGGTGTAACTGTAATTGTTGATTGAACCGTATTCGTGAGCGTTATTGTCGCGGTATCGATGATAGTTTGAGTCAAAGTTGCGTGTATTACAGACGTCTCGAACACGAGAGATGTCTGCACGGACCCGAAGGTCGAGGTTTCTGTCACAGTCGCTGGAACCGTCAACGTATGATCGTGGACGATTACATCCGTATATGTAGAGGTTTCGACATCGGTGAATGTCACGGAATTTGTGACCGTCTTAGAAACATACACGGTTTCCTCATCTATTGATACGGATGTAGACGTAGCGACACTTGTTTCCGTGAGGGTGGCGGTATCCGTAACCGTAGCGGAATCGGTTGCCGTTTCTTCGTCCGTGACGGTTTCCGTTACGGTCCCAACATTCACGACCGTGACCCAAGATGTTTCTGTAGTAGTCGTATGGATGGTCTCAGTAGCAATATAGAGTACATTTGCCGTTGATGTCACAACGTTTGTAAACGTTGAAGTATCCGTATTTGTTACGTGCACGTCAACCGTGGCGGTAGCATGGAAGACCACGGTCGCAGTTTCAGTATCGGTAGGTGTGACCGAGTCTGTCTCCGTTATACTCAACGTCACCACTTGAGTTTTCGACTCAGTAAATGTGCTGGTCTCTGTAGTCCAAGTGACGGCGTCCACATCTGCCTCGTCATACTCAGTTGTCGTGGAGTAAACGGTCACAGTCGATGGCGAAACGGTTGCTTGAAGATTTGTAACGCAATCCGCTAGGCGCTGAGGCGACTGAGTCGCTCGGATGGCTATATTGCGTAAAGAATTTCCCACGTTAGTTATGCCATTTTCTTTTACTAGTTTTAAACGATTTGCTTTTAGAGTTACCTCGAAGACAGTTATTCGCATTGCACGTTAGAAGCGTTGTGGCTGCCGCACTGGCGCTGGCCCGAATTGCGACCGCCGCCAGAACGATATTGAAATACCGCATGTTTTTTTTTTAAAAAAAAAAAATAAGATTTGTTGTGCTACATTGGCATCGAGCGGTGACAGGAAACGGTCAGACTAAAATTGTGGAAAGGGGCCCTTTATTTCTTTTCCTTCAGCCCTCCTAGGCTGGAGCCCAACATGTGTCTATTTGCCGTCCATGCGTCGAAATCCCAAATTCCCTATTATAATATTGAATACGATAAAGCCGTTATATCATGAACGAATTAAGCTTTCCTTCATCTCATGCAAGCCACAAAACTCGACCAACCAATAGCGCGCCAAGCGGTTGAGTTAACCTCATTTCGTCCAACTCCGAAGGCAGTTGCAGAATATGTAAAGAGACGCTTCAATTCAGCCGATACCTAGGCTTGATCAGCAATATATGCATCATATTCTCATTCGAACCTCGAAATCTCTGAGCTATATTCATAGTTTCTGTGAGTATTAGGAGACAGAGGGCCAAACATAGCCCATGTTTAACCTCATGTTCTTTAATGGTTTTCGGTCTCTATTTTTCCCGATCGAAAACGATAAATTAGCATCAGGGATACAACCACGATTTTGAACAGGGGTTTAGCAAACTAAATCTAGTCATTCCTTGCGAAAAGGTGGATCCCTATCAAAATGTGGGCCTAACCTGCGCAACCAAAAGGTCGACGACGGCTGTGAGCTGAGATGCTGCAAACGGCGAACTCCAAAAATTGAAACAAAAAGCAGACGTCCACATGATACCCTCCCTGAGAGGATATGCAGCTTATACCATGAATATGTCTTTTCTCCTATCAAAAGTTCTGAAGGCTTCGCCGAGCAATCTCAGCCCTTTGAGTCACACTCTTTATATAGAATATTAAACATAATATACCTTGTCACCCTTTTTTTTTGAATACATATATACGTAAAATAGAATCTTGCATCAAGCGACTCGTGCATCAAATTACTAAAACTTTGGATTGGATTTTTGCCCTGTCTACTACCCCTTTCATATTTTTGTAAATTTCCATCAAAACCATCAAATACTCCAAATGCAGAGCTTCACTCGTAGTGATAGGAGCAGCTATTGATGATGAAGACAATACTTTCACAATCTGTTTACTAAAGAAGCTCTCGGCTGTAGCAATTTGGACCGACAAAGGACTTTCAATCAATTCCTTTGTCTTCCGAAGACCCAGTTTCGCGAGAATTACTGTCGGAAATGTCTCTTCGAAATCTGCGATGTACATGTAAAAGAAAAAAAGAAATCAATACACCGCGTTGGATTTTTAGGAGGTAGGGCGGGGGGTTGTACTGAACCTACACGACTGAAGCCATTTAGAACGTAGAAATGATGAACTGCGAGACACTTCCATTCTATCGAGCCGGGTCAGCAAATACATAGGCCCTAGGTGCGCTAATCTAGCGCAAAGATAGCGAAAAGTCGTTCGCAATATATTGGTCCCAACGGTGATGTAAAGAGGGTGTGTATCATAGTCAAGGACTTTAAGAAGGACTTTGTTGATTGCAATATCACGGTTCGGCCAATCTAACAGCGGATATGAAGCTTGTATCCACAGCCAAAGCAAGCAAAATGCCGATTCGATCTCCAATACTCTTTTGGTTCCAGTCCACCCTTCGGAATTACATCGTAAAGTGTTGGATGCTCTCTGCCTTTGAATAAACTCTTTTCTGAACCAAATGATAGTTCGATGGTTGTCCTCAACATCTTTGACATCCTGTTCGCTCGGATTTCTCCAGTTAACACGGAAACTGTCGATGTCGTCACGAAGTAAGAACTGTTTCGCGAGGTCCTTTGAAGGCCAGTAGGGTCAGATATGTTTATAGGAGGTTTTGATCTCGCGAGAAAATACCTTCGGATGGATGGTTCCAAATCCGCAGCGTTGTAGCACAACAAGACCGTTAAACTCTGCCGTCAATACGACTCGCTTTCCGATTCCATTTCCAATTTCTTTCTTCCAAATCTTACGACGTAGTATCTTCCAGTACCTTGTTTCAGCAAGCTCCCTAAGATTTTTGCATGTGATAGAAATACTATACAGTTCCGCAAGGGAGTCAAGAAACCCAAGAACATCAAGTTTAAGTTCGAGCGGGAGATCTATAAGCGACCTCATTACGTTGGGTTAAACTAAGTGAGATGTTTGGATGCGTCAAGGTCGCTCGCTGTCTTAAGGTCTTAGAGATAAAAATTATAGCTCCAGTTTTCTATACAGCCTGCCTTAAATCTATTTCAATTTTGACAAATCAAACGCGCTAATATTATAACTTTTGTTATTGTCTGATGAACAATTTGCATTTTGCATCGCAAGATCGTCAATTCGTGGACTGGCTGGATCTTCATGTCTTGGAGTGATCAGCGCGGCGTTCGATATGGTTCTAGTATTTATACCTGTGAAAGTTTCTAGCTCTCGCGAATCCATCTAACTCAGAAGCTATCATGTACAATAACAGCTTGGTGTCAATATCCTCCGCCTCGTCAACTAACAAGTCGCGCATTTCGTTCCAGGAAATCGGAACCTGCCCTATGAGTAGGTTTGTGATCTCTTTGAGCTTCCAATATTTTTCGTTGGGTGCGATCGTCAGCAACCTTCCCAATAGCTCAAATGGTTTTGAGATCGCGTTATCCACGATTACAATCTTCAGCTCTTCGAAGAACCAATTTTAAATCCTTTAATTTGAAGGAAATCTCCAGCCTTGTAAATCTCCAAGATGTCGTCAACATGTTCAAAAAGCTTTAATTCGGCGCCATATATCCATTGCAATATTGGATCGAAGGCCCCCGTCGAAATTTCTGGAAGCTTTACGATGCATTCTTGGCCTTCTTTCCATTTGGGGTCGAAACTGCAGGCAAAGAAACCTGATCGATATGCTAGTATGCTCCGATGAAGATTGTAAACATTCTCAGCAGGTCCAACTAGCAGTTTCACATCAGAGAATCTCGCATCTTGAAGAAGGCTATAATTTTATGATATAATTAGCTTTTCGGTGCAAGATTCTTGCTATCCTACTCTCTCGTACTCTTCCCACATAGAAACTTACTTACCCTTGAAATGACGGTGGTGTTATAAAATGTTCTTTATTCTCAGAGTCAGCCTCGGATTCAGTCGTCATTCCCTCTCTTAAATTTTTGATATGCATCAGTCAAATTGGAAAGTTGGGTATCGTTGCGTCTCGTAAAGAATAGATGCTTTGTGGCTAAGAAAAAAGCTTTAAAAGCGAAGGCTGCAAACCTGGGGCGACTCATATTTAAAGTAAAGAGGCTGCTCAAGCTTCTAAAGCAATAGCACGCCTGGTGCCTATAGCAACCGCATTAGAAAGAATGCAAACATACGTTAGGCCCGAGGCATTTGCTCAACTAAAACCATTTAGGCAAAAATTTTCCGGCACCTTTGGTGCGAAAGGCTTAGTTTACAATAATTAGAATTATAGGTTTTGACTAGCGCTTTTTTTTCGTGAGAGTATGTCTGCCGAAGCGCGCCTATGAGAGCAATAAATCATTTTTCATAGTCCAGAATTACTCAGAAAACCCCGCGAGAGCTCATATTATAGATAAGGCTCTTGAAGTTTGAAAATTTTCAAGCCTTTATGTTCTCTTTGATCTCATCAAATCGTTCTCTCCACTGACAAAACATCCAGCACGGTATTAAATAAGCTTGATAAGAAACTTTTATTATTGGTCATTTAGTACATGAAACCTATATGCGTCCCATAATTGCTAATAAAACAGGCTAAGAAGAGGATTTTGGGTGTGAAAAACAGAAATGAGATTTAATTTTGATGTTCGTCAACCACAATATGGTTGGTTTGTCCGGTCTATGGCGCTAGTCGATTTTGTAATGTATCGAAAGTTGAATTAATTGTTCGCTCTCGATAAAATTCACTTGTGCTTTGAAGGTTGCGAAAAAGCCGTGAAAGGGTACAAAAGGAAGATATTAGGGGATATAATCGATGCCGTTATATTCGATGTTGTTTAGAAAACAATGGTGGGTTGGTCAGGGTCGTCATCGCAAGCACCATCGAGACCGTGCATCTCGCGGGGAACACCCGTGTCAGTAGACCTAACCGTCTCTCCAGATGGAGTCTGAAGGGTTTCGTGGTCGAGACGTTTGGCCTTGCGAAGGTCGCGAGACCATTGCTCCTCGACGAGTTTGTAAGGGCCGCCATCGCCATCGTCGTTCTGGATCCCGGCGAACTCGTACGTACGATACTCACAATTGCGGTATTTGTCGCGAGGCTCGACAAAAGGAAAGTCTTGAGGAGTAAGCCAGCGCAAGAATCCAGAATGGGTAACCTGCAAGTTCGTGTTAGAAATGGGTTCACAAAAAAATTATAATCGAGAGAACCACTTACAACTGCAATAACCTTCTCCGGACGTTCATACAGCCATTTGCGAACAAAGGCAGCACGAATAGGAAGATTGTCACGCGTGTAGAAACCGTGCGATTTGACCAACCAGTTAGTACGGTCACATTCTTTGAAGTCAACTCCTGGAAAGAGACCCTGGAGGACTTCGGTTGAACGACCAGTGTCGCAAGGATTTGGTGACGTTTCTATATAATACTTATGAGAAATTTGGAACCATTAAGTTTTTACAAATTAGTGTCTACGTACCTTGGATCTCGGGAAGAATAACGTATTTCAAGCCTTGCTCAATTTGATCACCGAAAACATGGAACCCGGTTTCAAGAGTGCGAAAAAGAGGGGAGATGATGACCAAGTCGAGGTCCTTGAAATCATCCCATTCACCAGCAGCAAATGCTTCTTTGAGCAGTTTGACGCATTGCTCTTTGCCAAGAGGGGTCAAAGGAGGGTCATGCTGTTGGAAATCCTAGATGAAATCGTGTTAACTGAGGTACTTAAACAAGATTAAGAAAAATAGGAAGCAAAAATGGTTTCAGAATCACTTACATCGTTGAGGTTGTGAGTGGCTTCTCCATGGCGGATGAGGATTATTTTACTATTTGGTGCCATCTTTGACTGACAACGGATCAGGGTACGAAAGTTAGCTTACCACCCATCCAAATGAATCTGATGAGAACTCCAAAGCTGGACGACATTGTCCTACTTACTCTGGGGACTCGAAGTCGCAAGTTAGAATTTTTAACAGCTGCGCAGGAGTTTGGTTTGACGGGATGAGAATAGAGGTTGGAGTAGATGGGAAGGAATGAAGACTGATGTCAGAGCCAAAAAACTGCCTATATAGTGAAAAAGACGCCCAGCGCGCCAGCAGCAGATCAATCACAGCTACAGAAAGAGGAACGCCGACAGCGACGTGGCTATTTTCGAGTCGATTGAATGTTCGAATGAGCGGACGATTGAGTGAACGAGTGCGAAGGACAATTGTCAGGTGCAACTGCAGCAGAGTGATGACGAG
Source organism: Dactylellina haptotyla (assembly GCA_031310005.1). Taxonomy (NCBI): domain Eukaryota; kingdom Fungi; phylum Ascomycota; class Orbiliomycetes; order Orbiliales; family Orbiliaceae; genus Dactylellina; species Dactylellina haptotyla. The sequence goes on along the minus strand of CM062380.1, from coordinate 383,212 downwards.
AATTCCAGCAGCTGGCGCCCTTGAAATGAGGTTGAAAAGTCGAGATGTACGGTCCGTATACTATACATCATATATCACGAACAGCTTGAGGAAATCGTATGCTGTCTGAGAAGACGAGGCGCGGCTGTTAACTTGGGCAGCCTATTAGCTCGCAGTACCGAAAGGGCAGGGAACGGTGCCTGCGTCGGGCGAAATGCCACAGCGGTTCTGCGTTGTGCGTCGGCGAAACGAGCGAAAGCAAGGAAAGCTAAAGAACGATTGAAAGAATATTCGAGATCCAAGATTGTCCCAGAGCTGGAGTCCAAGGGTCCCCGCAATCGACCGTGCGTTTTCAAAGGGTCTCGGCTCCTGGTCCACGGAGCTCAAGCTGGTCGTTTCGTTTCCTTTACTCGAACAAGGGACGCTGACGGGACCTTTATAGCAACTATGCTGATTTTTCAGTTTTGGGAACTCCCTAGCTTCCCCAGATTATTTTAGACAAAAATGGACCCCCACGAGACTGCTCAACAAGGTCGTGCGTTCCAATTTCTAATTTCGTTGAAAGGGCTCTCGAGAAGAGGACCAGGTACCAGCTAGCTAATTAGACCATGCACCTGTGTGATTGTGGTCACGAGAGCATATTTTCAGGGTACCCTTTGGCTAGAACGTGGGCAAATAAAATTTAAACATTGCTGCTATCTATCCTCAATTCGCCGGAAAGCTTACTTTTCCAAAGATGCCAAGTTGAAAGGGGACAGAAGGGTTTGTAGATGTCGGCTTTCGGTCTCAAAGAAAATTTTCAAGCTCTTATTCTATCGCATTAGCTAAAGGCCATACTGTCCAGAAAATCAAGGAATACACCCCTTACATCACTTACCAGTTGTCGGCTTCCCGTTACGTTTCCGGAATGTGTGGGAAACTTCGGGCTCGACGCGAGACCTACGACAATTTTTCGGACCGACCGCACTTGCAGCTCCACCCTTGTTCTGTGTGCTCTCATTCATGCACGAGATCGGGTTCAGGCCCTGGCAAACTTGCCGGATCCCGACAAACCTGGCGGATCTTTAACCAGTTATCTATCTATATGTCTGGGATTCAGATCGAATTCGAAAGCACTACCCAGGAACTATAAGATGCTCTCCTTAAGTGATGTTCAATTTAGCATACAAGATACCCCTACTATCTATATTTCAATTCTCATTCACCGATCTCATGATCATATCATGTCGGGACCGTGTAACCGAAGATCCGAAAGCTTAACTATGCCGCATGGTCACACAAATAAAAGTATGGAGGAGCTTGTTACTTTTCAATTCTGACTTTCAACATCGCGAGAACAATCGTGGCCCCTGAAAGTTGGACTACCCTCAACACAATATAACTTTTCGTCACCGCGTATCGACGTATCCGCCTTATCATTTAGGATCGAGATCTACTTTGATACCTAAACAGAAATCCAACGTGTAGGGAAACGTAAAATGTTACCAACAAACCAGCCTCATATTTTATAAACTTAACTATTCGAATTCCACATACCTTTCATTCCACCTTGTAGCATGTAGCACCGGCTACGTGAGCCACAGAAGCTTTTCACGGAAACAACTCTTGGCCAGCTGGGCCATGGATCTTGCAGGTGCAACCTTACGAATCACCACATAATGCAAACAACAAGCACAGGCGCCGCAGTCCCCCAGGTGTTCTCCACAACTGAGCTCTTAGAACATATCCTAGTCTGCATAGAGCCCCTCGAGATTCTTACTACCGTTCGGCTCGTCTGTAGAACATGGAGGGACATAGTTGAAACGTCCCCACTCATCAAGTGGGTCACGTGGACCTACGACGGCCACGAACCGCCGAAGAGTATCCTCGAACAACATGCAAAGCTGAACAAACCCCAAAAACAAAACGTCACGATCGGAGAAAATGTTAGCATAAAGGGAAACGTAAAAATAAATGGTGCGGCGCCTCCGCTAGCAGGCAGGCATGAAGTCTCGCCTTTTCTCAACCGTATCTTAGTAAAGTTCTTGAGAGAAATGCTAGACGTAGACGAGAGTGCCAAAACCGCAGTTGGTTTACAAGCAGCTTATGAACGAGCGATGAAATGGATCCAGCCTCTCAAACTCAAGATCTGCCGCCCGGTGCCACAGTCAGTCTACCTCAAGATGGAATTCGAAAAGTACAAAACTCACCTACCACCCGGTCACTATCTTGGCCAAGTCCAATCATGGAGGAACGGTCGAGTTACAGCGTCATGGGAAAAAAACATTGGACGAGAAGGGCAAGATATCGCGGACCTATTGCAGCGGTTCTTCACCCACGGGTTATCGAACCGGGGTATAAATCTCGCTATGGATGTTTGGAGACTAGTCGAGGAAGAAAGAATTAAGGCGAGATCATTGGAAATTAGTCGTACTGCAGTATTAAGGGACCGTTGGATAGAATTTTCGATCTGGGGTACCGAAGAGACCGCCTCCTTTGCAGGTGGGGCACATATAACCGGGCTCCGACTCGATTGTAGTGGGATGTATTAATATAGCTGCAGTGCTTTGCCTTGAATAACGGTGCACCGGCGTTTGAATTTCCCAGGTTATAAAAAATAGGTAGGCCCATAGAATAAATTTTTTTTTTGTGGGGACTATACATGCACAGACCGGATACACTTTCGTTTAATCTTATCGATAAAATGACATGTATATCAGGGTATCTGATCCGAATGTTCGAATTTGGTTCTTTAATTAGCTACTTTTGCACGCATGCAGGCACGAAATTACACATTTGAAACTAGCTCCACTTGCAACCTAGCCAGCAGGAGAGCCATGCCTTCGGGTGTATAACATGCAACAGACTAGATAAGATAAAACGGGTTTCTCACTCATTATCCAAATCATACCCTGGGAACAAATTTGCAAAGGCATCGCATCCGTGAACCGACTACTCCTTTCTTAAATACAACCAGTATAATATTATTTTTTTCCTTTCTCAAAACTCGACCTCGATCGACTATTAAATCTCGTTCCCTCGTGTACAGCCATTTCTACCCTATTCTCCCCCAGGTCCTCCCAGCATAGGTGACTGACGAGATACCAGCGCAAGCTGACGTGCGTGAAACCGAATAGAAGTTAAAAATACATTAAACCCTGAGATATCCGAGCCAAAATATATTCACAAAAAGAACAGCAAAATTATTGTGATTTGGCATAGTAAAAACCAGAAAATAGGATTACGAGTTCACGGTCTCGGTGATGGTAGTCGTTCCCGAGAAGGATGTGACCCAGTTGGTTCCCGGGACAGTCGTGAAAACTTCTTCTCGGTCGATAATAGCATCTGTGATGGTTCCAGTGACGGTCTCTGTCACAGTACTCGGGTTCTCGGTAGTGATGATGGTCGAAGTGGCTCCAAGAATAATACAACCGCATGCTCTGGCATAGTTGGGCCCATCCGTGCATATACCGCTGGCGTATGAGGGAATAGTTCTGGTATTCGCCTGACGCTTAGCCTTGATAAAGCGCTTGTTGGGAGTAAGCACGGTGGTGGTTTCTGTGATAGTGACCTCGGCTTGAGTCGTCGTTGCGGTAGGTCCGTCAAATTTGGTTATTGTTACGGTATCTTTGCCAACGTAGGTCGAGGTCGTGTATACCGTTACTGTTTCTGTCGAGGGAGGCCCGGCGGTAGTTGTGACTACGTATGACCTACAGTCGTTGACAGTAGCCTGGTCGGGATAATACGCTGAACCTGCTAAAAGCGAGAAGCAGGCATCTCTAGGGCACTCGCAGGTACATGTTGTCTGTGCAGTTGCAATCTGGGCTACAGACAGAACGAGAGCGAGTGTTCTAGCAATTGGAAAAAACATTTTTGAAAGATCACCCGTTTCTCCGCAGGAAATTTTAACAGCGCGAAGGGAGAAAGAAAATCCCGCCCATAAAAAGGTACCATTCGATTTTTATATAGGAACGCTCTTTTAGGTCCGTCGACTAACGATCCTCGGCCTCCTGTTTCTATGAGTTTTTGTCTCCACACTCGTGCCAAATAAAACATCTTTACCAAAACTTTTAATCAGTGGCGTACGCACTATTATGTGCTATCGAAATAGTCCTAGCCATTCCAATTTTTCGTCTTTTTCTACAGCAACGAGAGGCCTTGCTTGACTCGTCGTCACAACAGCAGACACACGGGACGACCCGTCGGCTGTGAGAACTCAATGTGTCGTTGAGCTGGCTCAATCATGCCGTGGTCTGTCGGGAGGCTGTAAATGCCAAAGATTTGACATGGATTTCGAATGAAACTTAGATGCAAAGTATAATATAATATACTATTACAAACTTTGGGCGTCTGCACTCCATACATTCGATCACCAGGAAAGCATAGTAGGCGCGAGTAGTTTTCAAACCAACGTCATCCAGACTAAAGGAATTCGGATTTGAGAGGTAGTGATATATCTACATATAGACATCTGCATTCAACACCGTATTGGAGCGAATACCTTTGAACCGTTGAACGAATCGCGGTGGTCAAATTTGAAACCAGATGTGGGGTCCCTTACACCCAGCTGTAAAAAGATCGGTTACTGGGCTTGGTTTTCTAGTTTCGGTAAATGCTTCCGATATCTCGACGGTCAGAAACCTGAAATCAAAGAAACAACTCTTTACTACGCCGATAATATGCCTCCGTGGCGTGGGAAAATGCCCCCGGGCCTTACTACAGTTAGATTAGTTACCACGAACCAGGCACCGCAATGGTTCGGCAACATCCATTGTGAACCGGAGCAGGCAAAGCTATGACAACCCGGAATATATCTTCCTTAGACATACTGATAATGCCAATGCTGCAAAGGCGACAATATATCCCTCCAGCTATCGCTTTGTTTACGTATACAACCCAACCCCTCGAGCTCGGCTTGTCGATCCCGACATGTGGGTCCCTCCAAGACCTTTCTTACTGAATCTGCCTGTGCACCAGCACGAAAGCCTGTTGATTAGATAAGATTAAGATCGAATTTTTGTTGAAACCTCCCTCCCGAAGGTGGAATGCTTCTCACAAGAATTATACATGAGTGTCGTAGCAATTGCAGGTTTGTGTTGCCTTTTCCGCAAAATGAGGCTAATTTTGGTGACGACGATGTAAGGAATTCCGAGAGTAAATGTTTAAGACGTGCCACCAGTCGAGAGACTAAATATTTGGTATGTTAAGTAAAAAATACTAGATTGAAATTAGACCAGCTTTCTATAGACAACAATATGCAGTAACAATACCTTCCCATCCCGCTGTTTTACACCCAATCTAGCCATATTCGTGTATGTTAGAGGCACCAGAAAGCCTACAATCTTGATCTTGAAAGTATTGGCGACGCCTTAGTTTGCTCCTTGGAGTAGTGTTTGAGGGAGCTAACGTCGATGCCTCTCACGGCTGCGGCTGCGGCTTCGATGCCTCCGCCTATCTCGATCGCGATCTCGACCATCATAGCTTGAAGACCCGTGTTTTCGGTCATAGTTCCTGTCGTTATCTTTGTCTCTCGTTCTGTCACGATCCTTTCTATCGCGCGAGCGTTCCCGATAAGATCCACGATCTCTTTCTTTATCCCTATCACGTCTATCTCGATCCCTGGTGTCGTCACGATCTCTGTCCCGATCACGTTTAGACCGCGAGCTATCTCTATCGTCGTAGTAATCATGATCCCTATCCCGCTTATCGGAGCGATCTCTATCGTCCCGCCTCTTCCAATCTTTATCGACGTCCTTCTTGACTAAATCTTTCTTTCCATCTTCTTCGACCCTTTTACCGTCCTTGTCGACGAGCGTTATCGGTAAATAGGTCTTGTCAACCCTTTGGCGTCCCTTTTTATCACCCTTTCCCCATGCGCCAATTTCTTCCGCGCCAATTCCCTTTGCACCGATTCCTAGAAACGCGGGTCGTTTCTCAACGAGCCTAGGTTTATTCGCGGCGCCGCCGGTTTTTCCAACGGATTGGCCTTCTTTCCATCCCATGCCTCTCAAGAGCGCGGCTCCGAACTCTTCTACGGGGACAGCAGCATACTCTTCCAGAGTAGCAGCGTCAGGACGGGATGCGACGTCGGCTCGATATGCATCATCTTCATTCTGTAAGAAGGTACGGCTGTCCTGTACGTTTCCAGAAGCAGCAGGTATCGTCAGGGTGCTTGCTTTGGCTTTATCTCCGGCCAATAAAGCTTCCATGGCAAGTTGGTCCTCGGTTTTTTCAACTTTTTCAGCCTGTGTGTCCTCTTCGAAGGCGCCATTTTCAACATCTGGCATGCCAACATCGCCTTCAGCAATGGACATTCCAGCAGTTGACTTTTCCACAAACTGCAGGCCGACTTTCATTGGCTCATCCCCAATGATATCTCGCGTATCGACAGACGCACCCTCCCTTTGGGCTATGGCCTCCGGAGGGAGATATATTCCTTTCTTTTTTCGACTCTCAGCTCTCCAATCCTTGTTCTTCAGTGCAGGTATGACAAGAGTTTTGGCTTCCTTCTCGCCATCGGCGGTGATCGCGCCACGGCTTCCAAAGCCCGTAACCAATTGAACCTTGTCTCGGTGGTCATCGCCATCATGATCGTCCTCGTCGTCTGACAGAGCCGGTCCACGCTTATTCGCGGGTTTGGAGAACGCAGAGTGGCCAGCGAGGGGCTTCCTAGGCGCAGTCGTAGGTCTGGGTGGGCCTTTCTTGGGACCCAAGGAGATGGAAAATCCAGACGAGCCGTTCGTACCATTCGAAGATCTGTCCATTATTGGTGTGGGTGTGTGTACCGGCGCGTTTCGAGTCAAGGCTGGTTCTGGCGTAAGGGAGACGTCCTTGGTTTGAGAGTGGCGGATGTTGGGTCCACTCGGGCCAGCCAACCAGCTCCAGTATGCGTGTCGTCTTTCCGTTCAGCTTCAACCGGGAACCATGATACCATACAAAGGCTCTTGCTTTCTCCCTGTACTCCTTAAGGGTTTCGGTATGTGCCGGCCGGCGCGTGGAAAGATGTCGATGCTATGTTCTGATGAGGTGGTGATGAGTCGTGCATGAGGTAAGGTGTTGAGTCGTCGCGAAGGCCCGGTTTGTGATGCGACGTTTGCTCACAGAGCAAAAAAGGCTTGGCGTATAAAAAACAGGGAACAGCAGGAAACAAGCCTGCGGATGGCAAGCGAGACCCTGCATTGGAACTAGGCTCGGAAGTTATTGCCAAAAATACCATACCAGGACAGAAGATTAATTTTGACAGGTAAGGTCATGTTGATCACGGCCTTCTCCAATATTAATTTAATCCTGCGCTCGGTGTTTGTGGTGCCGGCGTTTAATCGGAAGAGCGTATGCTGCATAGTCTCTAGTCAGTCCAAAGAAGGGAATGATAGATGGTTCCCCAGTAGTACATAGGCGACCTCACAGCTACACAGGAAATTCTGCGTCAGCGAGTTCCACTCCAAGCCGTTGTGGAGTTCAATTTGTCTGGGCAAGATGAAAGCTAATCGGCCGGAGAAATAATGGGCCTGGAGGAAAACAGGTTCTTGTGTAATGTTTCAAATCAGATCCAGGCACCAAGGGAAGCCGCTGATGTCATGCCGCGTCCAGGGTTTAGTTTCCAGACCAAAACCTACACGCATTCTTGCAGAAAAATGTCTGGACACATGTCCAGGTGTGCGTGCGTGCGGGTTTTACCAGATTTAGATACAACTGATTGTAGAATGAGGCCCAGAATTTTTGCCGAAGGTGTGGGGAATAGCTAACGACATACCTCCCTCTTGTTAGGGGTATTGCAATATAAAACTGCAAAACGGGGAAAGTGGAACAACCGCAAGACGTGCTACCCTTGACAGGTGGGGACCTCTTATCCAGCCGTTTCCTTGGAATATGACGGTGCATCGACAGTGCATAAAGCCAGGTTATGCAAGTTCCAGGAATTTCGGTTTAGAAATGAGCTACATGACGAAACGTACACGTCTATTCCGCTTAGTTTTGCTACCTGTGGGGTTAGTCTGAGAGGCCAACTGGTAGCTAATTCGCGAGTCATGAGCCCCGTAAGGAAAACTCCGCGGTGCCCTCAAGAAGTAAAACGAAATCAGGGCGCGTAGGTAAACAATTCAGAATAAAACGAATGGGATATTATACAGCAGCGTAATTGCCTTAAGTAAATGACACTTCTATCGTGGTTTATGGATTTGAGAATGCGATGTTTGCCGGCAGGCCGGATTTCGAACCCGGGGAATTCACGATGCTGATTTGCTATCAACCTCAAAACTAAAAGGCGCCCAAGTTGGCTCCAACCCTCGCACAACGCATTGCAAACGAGCGCTATATATTGTAAACCTAGCAACAGGTCTCTACCCAGCATTGACCAAAGAGTGGCTTTTTTAAGAAAGAGCACGCATAAATGTAAGGTATACGGCCTGATCATGCGAGAACAGCATTTTCCAAGGCAGCTTCCAACTTTCTTTTTCATACTTCGGAAAACCCGGTTTCCTGCAAACCTTTCTCCACCGGCGATCTCTTCCCTAGGTGATATAAAGTCAGCAGTTCCCAAGAACCAGCAACATAGTGGAATGTACCCCGATCAGAGACCTTTTAAGATACAAGATTTCTGCGAAACAGGTTTTCTATCGACATTTTTTGTGTTGCATTCTACATTTCCAACACACCGTTCACTGGGCCTCGACCTTTCACCATGCACCTGATATAAACCAGGTAGCTTTATTTCCAATAAGGGCAATGAGTGCCCATGTGCGTGCTCCATGCAGACACCTTAGCCAGTCCTTTGGCTCAAAAACAACATGCAGAAACTGCAGGGTCTTCAGGGAGCCAGACCACTTTCGTGTGCGCCATCAAGCTTCGGAATAAAGTTACAGAGTGATCGTCGCGGGCTAAACTGCTGGACTTCCTTTCCTGCCGATTAGCAAAGGGCCAATCCGGAAGTATAGCTGCATGAGTACACGAGGCACATGGAGCTTCCTCCGAAGAGTAAGCTGCTGCTGCTCCCAGTATTTCAGTCCCACCCATCCACACCCCCAGGAGTGGAACATCCCTGGACGCACATCTGCCCACACCCCTCCACATATCCGTTCTGGTCGTTCTGCAGCTGCAGAAGATTCTGGTCCGAGCCAGAGCACGCCGTTTATCCCCATTAACTAGTTTTGTCGAGAGCCAATAGGATCTCAGAATCTTTGGGCCCGTTATGGTGTTGCAATTGGAGAACCACACATAGTGCTGAGCGTTTCTTATGAAAGCCCGTCCGTTGGCAGCAGCATCAAAATTACATTAGGGTTGGCTCGCGCGAACTCCCGTATCTCTCAACCTTGCAGCCCGAGAGCAGTTGCAGGAAACGAGGTGATGCTACGTACCAGATAGGTATAGTATCTATTCTAAGCGTAGGGCCCCTACACAAAACCTAATTCTCGAAAATTGAAAAAGAAAAGAGAAAAAGAAAGAATTTTTGGATGCAAGTATCGCATGATTTGGGTTGCTCGAAAGGTAAGCCGCTTTACTAGGCCTGGAGGCTCTCTTTAATTGGCTGCAACGTCTCTTCGTGCAGAGGGACACCGTTTATCTTTTTTCGTTTCGAGCGGATGTTGTTTCGAGCGATGAAGGGCGCGACCTGGTCGATTCGGCTATTCGAGAACGAAAACTCGGGGTAGTTCGACATTTGCTTCGAATAAGAAGGGTTTTCGAACCTCTCAACCCTCCTAATCAGAAAATTACTCCTTGGACCTTTTTGACCTTCCCCGCCGATGATCATTCACGAGATATAGTCAGCCCTAGGTTTATCGAAACATCATGGGTGTGAATAGAAAAACCCCGCAGCAAGCAAGCAAGCTACACACCAAATGCCACGTAGAACCAGCCCACCGACCCCGAAGACTGCATATTAAAGAAAGAAGTAATGAACCTCCGGCAATCTTTCAAGTAAACATCCCACCAAATCGAAAACTCTTACATTCAGAAGTGGGCTCTGTGTTGAGCGAAGGTTGTGGGTAGCGAGCGTCTCCGCAACGATCGACTATTTCCAAGTCTTCAATCGGTCGATTCGAACAGTTGCCAAATCTTGGTGCTCCTCTGACGAATAGGATGGCGTTTAACGAATTCTAGAGGAAATCTTTTCCTGTTAGGACCTTTGCAAGTTGGAATATAGAGAACCTTCGAAGACCTATCCAGTAATAAGGTAGAGGACACGAATTCCGGAGACACGTAAGTTGTGGCGGACCTCGGAACTACCCAGGTGCATGGAACAATTTTGCCCGACCCCAAAAAAATAAAGGTTAATACTTTATTAGGATCCAGCAATAAAGTGTCACAACCCTTGGTCTACTTGTTCGACCTGCTCACTCTCCGGCGATCTTTACTTGACACGAGAGTGGCAAACGATTGCGAGGTAAGTGACAGCAAGAACCAATATCGAGATAACTGACAGCTTTAACCCAATAGTGAAAAGACTAAACTGCATTGACCACCTTGACCACTTTTCATTGTGGCTAAGGTCCTTCTTCCTCCCAAATGACCCTGCACCTATCAAAGTTCAAGACTGCCATAACACTCTAGCCTATCGGCCTCTTTTTTCAGACGATCGGTGCCCGATATAAAAATAAATAGTCAGGATCGAGAGGGGTGGAGGGGGGAGGAAAAAGAAGGAAAGAGTTGCTATGAAATAAATTCGCGTCTGTCCTTGCGGTTGTCTTTGGATCCGAAGAAAGGGTACCATGTCGCGCGAGTGTTGGGGAACAGCACCCTGCGACACGAGCTCGATGTTTTGCGCTTGGATGGGAATCTGGAAGCCAAAAAAGGGGAAAGTGAATTACCATTTCAACCTGGTGGCGAATTTCGATCGCTCTAAAAGTGGAACCCGAAACGCTACTTTTTAGCACGCCCCTGGCGAATAAAATCCAACCTAGCAATTATCGCAATGAAAACCCACGATGGAGTGTGTTCACGCGAAGGGGAGACTAAAAAATTTTTAAAAGAAGAAATTTTGAGGCAAATACAGAAAGTTCCCTGGTTGGTTGGAAATCGAAGGCCGTATGAAAACAGCATACTTGTACGACGGCATGTACAGGTACAGCCCACTTCACGAAACCAAAAGCTTGCCCCGGGGAGAAAACGTCAAAATGAGAAGGTCATTGTGCATGTATTTCGATATTGGTATCTCTCTTCGCAATATATATAACGTAACTATACACTACTGATGCGGAAAATCAATGCAGGGAATTTTTCGCCATCAATGTTTTTTGGGGAGAAGAAGAAAAAAATATTCGGCCAAGCGAGCCAAACCTCGTGGGACTATCAAAAATGCGTGGGAATCTCAAGCCAGGTAAGTAAACGGAACGGCTTTCATTTCGCAAACAACAATCATGGCGTTAATAATCTCCGAACTTGGTAGTTTGTGTCCCTCCGAAAGGAAAAAAAAATAAAAAAATATCGATAACGAAAGTTTGAAAGGATAGGATGCAGCACGAAAACACAAACGAGAAGAAAACAAACCAAAGACAAATGCTTCGTTCCTCCTATATACATCGCGTAACCTATAAATAGTTGGACCTCGAGAAGAAAAGAGGTAATGGGGGTGAGAAAAGGATAGGAAAAAAAAAACTAAAACAAAACACAAGGATCGAGAAGTGCCAAACGCCGTTGCAAATGCCCCGCGGGGCATGGTGGAATTTTCAGTGTCTCTCAACTGCCTGCAAGTGAAAAAAGGGTCAGGTAACGTTGTCAAAGGTGGACGGGAAAAGAAATTGGCATGCAATTTCCCTTCTCATGGAATATGGGATTCTTGAGATTGCGGTGTGGCAGGGTTCAATCTGGCACATCAGCAATCCATGTCTGCAGCCTACCCCGACCAAAAGGAAAGTTATCTTAGCTCAAGAGAAGGTAAAGGAAGCGCAAAGCACACCCCGATTGGACATGTGCAGCCCTCAAATTCCTTAGTGTGGTGTTCACTTAAAGAACCCACTGTGCCCATTTCCCCATTAATATTCGATGTTTGAACTATTGCCGGGAGAAAAGTACACCCACCCCCCAAAAAAATTCTGGCTGAAGAAACAAGCTGGTTTGGTTTCGTTAATATAACGATGGGAAATATATCAAGCTTAGTAAGTGCCTCGTTTTCTTTCGAAGAAAAGAATAAACCTCATAGAGGAATTGTTTCAGACAAGAACGGCTTCTCACTCTATTGTGGAAGTCCATTTTTGCTGTGCTTAATTCTTTTGGATGACATGATTTTGCGTTGTCGATGGTTAAGATATCTGTTTCTCTTGATAACATTTCTTTTCACAAAGATAAACCCCAGAGGCTAACATGGGATCCCAGTGGTCTAGATAGTCACGCTTGGTCTGCCCCTTCACCTCCCCGCCGAGGGGGTTGGTCCTGCATCGTTTGCTCTACCAGAGAGGGCAGTTGGCCGCGTGGGGACGACGATGTTGAGCCATGGCCGCCTGTATATCCTCCAGCGTTCACGCCGCCGCCACTGCTCACTTCTCTACTCGGCCGCTGGGGAAAGTAGCTCGATGAAGTTCGGTCTCGTTGGGATGGACTGGGGTTTCGCAAAGGAGGAAGGGCTCGAAGGCTATGCCCGTGAATTTGACGGCCGTCACCGTCTGAAGGTGTTGCTGGTGTCAGCGATGGTACTGAAGAACTGCCGCTGCTGCTCATCGAATTCTGCGTGGACAGTGTATCCGACGAATGCAATACAGGACGCTGTTGTTGATGTTGATATGACATACCCGATATACTCCCTGATCTTCTCGGGTGTTGCGACGGTGAGTCCCCAGGCGATGGCTGTCCCCTTGAAAATGACAAGACCTGTTGGATATGAGGCTGAGCATTGATTTTTGGTAGATGCATCATTCCAGGTTCAAATCCTTCAGCATGTCCGCCTCCATGAGATGCCCGAGGTTGATCATAGTATTGCATGTGCGTCGACCGACCTGGGCTATCGCGGAACGGTAATGTCACAGCTTCACGATCATATGAGCTCGAAGCTGTGCCAGACGGGTATTGCCTCATTGCATGGCTACTCCCCGATGACTCCGAAAAAGCAACGGGGCTAACCATCTGGGAAGCCGGGGTAGATGGTTGGGTGAATGGTGAGGCATAAGACTCCCTTCTACCATGCTGGCTGAAGTGACTACCTGCAATGGTAGCCGGTTGAGGATAACCTGGGCTTTCTCCGGGATGTTGCTGCTGGTGCCCTCGAGGTGTATTCGTGACAGCTGCCGGCCCACCAGCTGATCCTATAGATGCGGTACTAGAGCCAGGTAAGGAACTATGCGTTGAACCTTGGGATGGAATGCTTTCTAACTTGGGTCGTTTTCGAGGTACGTCGGGAGTCGGCGTGAATGACGCTTCTAGAAAAAGCCTTTGCGTAAGGTTAAATTGAAACCAAACCCGAGAGTCAAATAACACGATGAAGAAAAAGTAACTGGTGGAATTTACCTCCGGCCTCCTTTGCAGCCTCTTTCGTCTTGAATTCTAGTAAGTACTGGGAGTACTCTTTATAATTATCTGTCTTCTTATACGCCGCTAACTCTTGATTGTATCGTTCTTTCATAGTTGTTGCTTGGTATTCATACTCCTCTTTTTGGTCTGGATCAAGGACTTTCCACCTCTCACCAACTAAGCGCGCGATTTCTGTGAAAGAAAGATTCTGCCCTTTGAGTTCTTCACGGACGTCTTAAGAGACCAAAAAAACACGAGGACAGAGAGAAAGGAAGAGTTAGCAAATTTCATCATGAAGTCTCTGTTTCGTTGAATAAAGACGTCAGGGTAACCCACGATTGGCAAACATCACATACGCGGAGGGAGGCTTCTCCGGCGCATTTTCATCAGGCTAAGAAGGTTGTCAGCATCGTCATCTCTAAAAAGAGATGGAGTTTACAAACTAGCGATAGCTTACCCGAGGATGTCGACGATATTTTCGTTTCGTCTGGACTGCCCCGCCTTTATAGTCAGGCCGAAAGCCTCGAGGAGAAGACTTATCGTCAGGTTCATCGCCAGTGTCCTCCGTGTAGGGTTGCTGGTATAGCCACGGAATCGGTTCGTTCTCCGGTACCCCTCTCTCGCGTGCTATCGCTCTCTGAAGAATCTTTTGGGTACAAACATTTTATTCAATTAGAATCACTTACGCAAGCAACAAGGCACGGTTATTTCATTCTGAAATTTCGCATCCTTGCGCAACCCCGTTTGGAGTCAACGGCGGCAACGCTGCAGCTTTCATTAAAGCAGGGAAATGGAAATTGTGAAACAACTTGGGGAAACGAAAACTTACCCGACGGTGCCCTAATTTAAACCCCATATACGCTCTGGTGCGATGAAGGGCTTGATTAGATAAGTGCTTATGGAATTGGGGATAGCGATCAATCGCTGGGTTATACTGGGCTCGACTCTTCGAAACACGACTCAGGAAAGGCAGGAAGAACTTACAGATCAGATTCTTGGATATCTAGGACCGTCTCCCAACGATCGAAGCCCTCATCAAGGAGGCGCCCCAGATATTGGGACAATCCAAGTCTGTCGAGGCCTTCCCTGAGATCCGACATGCAAACGACTTCGGCCGGCCGAGTGGCGGACGGGATAAATAAAATTCCAAGAAGAGGGGGAGAGATCTATTCCGAAGAGAATGCTTTGTTGTGCTCACAGATTGTGAACAAATTTATACAACAGGGAGGAGCTAGCAATATTTGGTTGTTCCCAGCTCAAATTCGAAAGTGTTCGGCTGGCTGTACAAGAGTTGCGCCTTCCCAAAAATTTTGAAGAATATTCGGCTCGTTGGCCCCGTTCCACAAAAGAAGCTTTGACCGACCAGTCGGTACCCCGGAAGCTAGGAGGGAATTGAGGTGAAAGGGAATCGTTAGTGTTTGTCGAAGCCACGGCGTTGAAGTCCTTCTGTACTGTGAAGGGTCCGATATTTGATAACATTACAGCCAAGGGATCCAGGTCGAGACAGTCAACGTGGGTGAAAAATGCAAATGAGAAATTTCGACAGACGAAAAGAGTGGCCCCCTCCTACACACCACAGAATCGACCAACCAGGTGAGGAGGCTAAATGCAGGTATGGCAGACGTCGCAAAATCTAATTCGAGAGAGCATTTAAGGCCGTCGATATCCTATCTTCGCCTGCTTAGGGGAACACCAAGCTCATGGGTCCCATAACCAAGCTATAGGTGTCAACAAGTCCGTGAACTGTGGGGAAGGCTGGTCCACTGATGTGTGCTGCGACCTCGAATATTTGGGGCACGACGGTTCCCAACCTAGGACCTTGTGTGTTTCTTCCTCCCTTCATCTACCTACGGGCCGTTTCTAATTCTGGGGATTATGCTGAGGTCGAAGAAAAGGCTGTACCTCCACTTTTTTTCTTCTTCTTCTTTGTTTTTGCCAAACCTCCTCTGGATGACGAGGACCCTTTTTCGACCTTCCAATGCGCGCCCCTGGGGAAATTGCAAGCAATCAAATTTGAATCCCGATTCAATAAGCGACGTCGGGGTGAAGAGAGAGGAACCTTAAGCAGATGCCAGAACTTTAGATGAATCGAAATATTCGCCACGGAAATACGTTTAAGCAACAATGTGGGTGTGCGTCGTCTCAACCTCTGGCCCCCTCTCCTTCATCCGCTTCCGCGTTAGACTTGATAAATTTCTTCTTCCAAACCTTCACTCGACCCTTACGCCGCCGTGTCAGCCACCGGTGCGCTACCTACCGAACGTTAGAGAAGCGGCTGTCGCTGTATCAAATTTGCGAAGGTACTTTGTGGTCCTAGTCCTCTCCTAGTCCCTGTTGCCACCACCGCCGTTGTGCTCCAAGCTCCAGTTTGGGGTGGAAATATCTCTTTGCCTTTGCCCGAAAATTCCTGCTGCCTCGATGGTTTCGTTTATCTCATGCAGGTTGCGCCGGACCCCAACGAAAAGCAAGAGGTGCCCCGAGGCCTCTCAGGTAAGATTTTTCCTTCCGTGAGGTATCTGTTCTTCTTTGTCAGGTACCTTTTTTGGGTGCATGGATGGACCTTGGCGAATGAGAACTCAGCTCATTAACAGGAGCAGCAGGCGACCTGATTTTTTTTACTCGGCTCCGTGTTCTTTTGCTCTTAAGTCAGAAAATTGTTTTTTTGGGGGACCAAGCAGTTAAAAGTCAGGGTGCTGGCAACCTCAATTGAGTTTAGGTCACATTTTTTTTTAAACTGGCTGCGCAACCCATAACGTATCGTCTCGCTCACGCAGTTTATACTCTAACTGGATATACGGAAGACACTGAACCACCGTTCGTGGCAGTCGCCTCTTAAATCTCTCGGCCCCCCCGCCCAGAAAACTTCCCTTTCCATCACGAAAGAGAGCTACGGGCAAGGAAAAATAAAATATATATCTCCCGAAAAAACAATTCACGACACCTTGCGAGTTCACAGGGTAAAATGCGCGATACCTCGGGAAATTTCAGCAAGAAAAATAAAATAAAAAAAACTTAGGGGTTTCCCTCACAATTGCGGCCGGCTAGAGCCAACCCAAGTCACAAGTCGCACTCGCTGTCTGGAACGGTTTTGGTCCACTGTCCTCAAACAGTGGGGTCTCTCCAGCCACAGGAAATATCTCAGCTGGGCCATCATGGCAGCATCACGAGGATCTGGAAAATTCCACCCCAAGCGTGATAATATCATGACAGTATTCAACATGCTGTCAGGGACATCCATTCGAGGGCAGATAGACGTTGAAAAAAATGGATATCGTATATATCTCACGCAGGTGGCAATGATATTCCAGTTCCAGGATCGCCGCCCTAATTCTAGGTTACAATTCAGATCCGAAGCTTCTCGACCTGCAAGCAAGGGTATGGGATCCGAAGAAAAGGAAAAGGGAAAAAACCTGACCAATGTGTTTCGGTGATAGTTTCAACAACACAGACCAGAAACAGGCCGGGCAGAAGGAACCGGTTAGAGAATCGTGATATTCCAGTGGTCTCCAGGAAATTTTTCGAAATTAATGGAAGAAATTTGAAGATCATCGTCTCTCATAACCATCCCTTCTCACTCAGATTCGCATCGAGAGACATGGAAGCACCAGGTGGACGACCGCAAAGATCGGACTTTTCGCTTGTAATCTTCGTTTGTGAGCCTCTC
This sequence comes from Dactylellina haptotyla, assembly GCA_031310005.1. NCBI lineage: Eukaryota > Fungi > Ascomycota > Orbiliomycetes > Orbiliales > Orbiliaceae > Dactylellina > Dactylellina haptotyla. The sequence goes on along the minus strand of CM062380.1, from coordinate 366,153 downwards.
GGGGATCTTGTTTTTTCTCCTTAGATTCAGCTTGGGTATCGCGGTCTTTAACCTTCAAACCGAAGAAAACAAAAACGTGGTTCATGAATGCATGTTGTCTGTCAATGGGAGTGTCGATCAATTAAACCCTTTTCATGGACATACAGGATGGCCCAGTCACCGCCAAGCAATACCTTGAATGGTTTTAGGAAAAGGCAAGTGGAGTGAAAAAGAAAGCGAGGCTAGCCATTCGGTTTGAACGGAAGTCCCCTTCAGTTGAAGGGACGCCGAAAGCCACGGTAGTAGAAAGTTATGTAACATACGAATACTTATTCTTTATTTTTCAACGATCTATAGCCTTTCTTTTACGCTTTGAAGGTTGTCAAACGGTGTGCATGGCCGAGGCTTCGCCCTTGTGCGCACTATGACGGTGGTGACTATGACGTAACTATCTTGTTCTAAAGCGAAATAAGGAAATTCCCCGCGTTGTGCCTGAGAACCGGGAGCCATGCGGGTTAATCGAGTAACTCGCCAACAAAAATATTGCATGTTCTCGATGTCAAATTCGAATAGAAATGTCGAATCTTTGAAGATCTGAAAGGGTCTCGGAGGGGTGTGAGAGATGGTGGGTGTGCAGGTTCGAGATGGTGCAATTTTCGCGATATCGATATCGTGGAAAGCGGGTCTCCGGTCAATCAAGATTTACTCTGCAGGTTCCGGTTTTTCTTGTCGGGTTGCCTCCTGGGTGGAGGTTTTCCGGGACAAAGGCAAGTCGAGACGATGGAGAGGTGCTAGCTGCCCCAAAGCCGCCAGCTTGTCGAGCAACATTTATGTGACGAACGTCCAGCCTCGTCCTAAGGATATACGTCCCACCAGTCAAAATGCTCCTTTTTGCGGGCCACAGTTCAGAGACAAGTCTCAAACCGAACTTTATATCGCAGATACGGAATGCACTAACTCATTGCAGCTCCCCAATCGTTGAAATGTGAAAAAAAAGAGCTTGTGGATAGCGTACCCGCCCAAACATCACATCCTGCAATTATACTCGGCTAGGGAGCTTACATGAAGCCACTGGCGGTGGAAACCCCCCAGGGTCTACTGGAGTTAGCTGCACGAGACAGTGCAACCCATGATTCAGTTAGACTGGCTGATGCAAGTACAGGGCCTGTTGCAAGTTTTTTCATCGCTTCTGATTCCAGTCAGTGATTACTGAGATATCATCAAATGCGAGGTTCGATAGCGGCCTGCATACTTTAAGTGTTCTAGTCGGGTCGATTCTGCGTCTTCCTAGCCGATTGTTCTCTGATCTGGCGGCGTCCAGGAGAGGCAAGAAGAGGGAAAAAGCAAAGGCCCATATCGCCATGGGGTCTTTGCATTTAGGGTCGAATACACCCGCTTTGCTTTTTCATACCTGCCTGGCTAGTTCCCCACCCGCACACTCCTTACATCTGGCTTTTACTGTTCGGCCTTTGTTTCGTCCTTTCTTTTCTCTGCGTCCATGTCTGTGTAATTGAAGTGGAGCTCGAGTGACGGTAGTGGGGCGAGCCTTTAGGTTAGGAGATTTAGGCTAGAAGTCTTTTTCTCTTTCGTGAAGCTCGACCAGCTCTTGGGATTCGGTTGTTTCGACCCGGCACCGACGGACTGGCCCTTTTAGCACCTGACGATATCATCATCACTAATTTCCACAGCTGCTCTTTGACCCAGGGACAGACACACACACACACACACACATCTGCCCGCCTGCTGCACACCGGCAACTCTCACAACCGATATTTGGAACCACCCACCAAACCCGGAAGTTCGTTCTTGGAATCAATTCCAGATTGCACCCGAGCCAAATATGCCTTCCGAATCAGATGACGATGTTAATATCGGACAGGTAACTTAGGCGAACTCCATTACGTTGAACACCGAATCTCGCTAATCTCCATGTTTCGATTTACAGACCTACCAAGATCTCGTCAGGTAAATACACACCCGCAGTATTGGACTTATTTTTTAAATGGGGGGGTTTTTCTTTCTCTTTTCTCCGAGAAAAAAAAATCACCGTTTCTCTTTGAAATAAAATCAAGTCGATTCAGTTCATTGGCATTGCTTTTCAAATTTCCCTCTAAATTCTAGAATCCCCGAAGGTTTCTCCGAGGAGAAAGAATGAAAGAGGTTGCTTACCCGGTGGCATGGCATTTTGTTGATTAATTGTGCCATCAACGGCTATTTCATTCAACACTTGTACTACCAAAACGAACCTTTTTTCTAGCGTACGAGTTCCATGTACGCGTAAGACTTTGCCAGCAGCTAATCCTTATTTCTTCTCCAACCACCTTGTGGGGAAATTTGTTGCCACACCAGAGCGGAGCAGACAGCCAGTGAACTTGAATCCCGACTCGACAACTTGGATGTTCAGCTCCTCGAGCTCGAGCGCGTACTGCGGGATAGTAACATACCCCCAGAGCTCTTTTCTATGGACGACGAGGCCTTGAAAGAGAGGTTTGAAGCAGCGAATGCGGATAAGGAAGCCAGGGACGACGACGGCGACGGCAATACAAAAGGGAAACAGGAAGCGAGCGAGGATCAGGTGAACTTGAACGGGACGGAGGAGCAGAAGAAGGAGGGTTAGACAAAGCAAAATCAAAAAAAGGTTGTGCGCCGCCACCTATTCCGCAGATATTAAGCATTATTGTATACCAGAACCGCCTGTCACATCTTGTGAGTACCAGGTTCGCAGATTTAACAGAGTATATCTTGGCTCGGTTATTCTTGTCATATAGATGCAGAATAGTTTCATTGGGTGGAACAAATCTATTGCAGGAACTTGCTCACTGCACAAAAACGTGTTTCTTTAAACGGACCAGGGGTGCAACCAATGATAGCCAACATTAATATCCAGGCAGCACTAGTGGTGCTTTGGGAGGCCGCATTCGAGATTCCTCGGTAACTCGAATGCGTCGGCACGGATCAACTATCTTGTGTCCTACCCTTAAAATCCGAGGCACGAAACTTTCTTGGTTCGTCAAGGCAAGAAGAAGGGTTCGAGCAGGTGTTGCAGAGGTCGTTGAGGCACCTGACCCCCCATTGGTGGGTTTGCATCCCGACAGCCGCGCTTCGTCGTAACGACCCCAGCTGCACACCGTCGATCGAGGTGCAGGGAGGATAATTTTTTACTTGTGGTAGGCAGACTCGCTCACCCCCGCGAACCTGGAAGACAAGACGGTGGAAACAGCGCAGCAAGGAGTGCCTACTTGAGGAATGTACATGGACGCGGGTCCGAGCATACCTGGAATGTCTGGGTTTTTTTTTTCCAAGCTGAATATGTTGGTACTTTGGATACTTTCCCACTGCAGCCCACTCGCTATGCCGTCATCCCCATGGGTTATCACACTCCATGCATCTGGATATTCTGAATGGGTGGTGTTGTCTCATATAATACAGTAGCGGCACAATCCGTCGCTACGATTACCCATATTTCTTACATGTCCATTCTGATTAATCGATTCTCTGGATCCTGAGGCGAAGAGACTACATTCCCATCCCTACACGTCCAATTATATCGGTTCAACTGTTCTAGAAACGCCCGAGCCGATCATTAATTTCAGCATTACCCCTCCTCCCATTCTGCATATAGACTATTTTAAGCTGTTGCCTGAATGGTTGGTGTGTCCGATGCGGGGATGGGTTTAGACCCCAAAAGTCGTCTTCTATATCTCCAATAATTCTTTCTAACTGGATCGAATTTGGATGCGAGGAGCTCAAGTGCCTAGAAAAAAAAAAAAAAAAAAATGTTAACCGACTTTAGATATCGACTGGTAATGAGTGTAATTTCAAGTGCCGACGCTCATACCATTTCGGCCTTTACCGAATCTCCAGCCTCGTCATATATCTCCGAGAGAATATCAAGGGCATGGGACGATTTGATCTCATCGGGCGACAGGATCGGAGCGAAACTTTCGCAAAATGGTTTCAACGTCGCAAGCTCGATCCCCCCTTTGCGCAAAACCCTGCATAAACATTCATGCCATCAATACAGAATTCACGTCACAATATGCGGCAGACGCCGACTGCCTTATCGTTGGACCCTCTCAACTTACGCTTTGAGATAATTCCACGCACTGGGATTCTGTGGTGCTTTTAAAATTGCCTCTTTTGCAAACTCGGACTCGCGTTCAACGACTCCTTCTTCGGGACCATCCTCACCCAGCCTCCCGAGAACAATAAAGTACCTGTGATTCCAAGCACTATTGTTCCTTACATCTTCCTCTAGCAAGCTCGTCGTTGCCGCCAGTTCCTCCTCATCGAAAAGCTGAAACCTCTGCACCAGCCATTGTCTGTAGGTCCATACGTGATAGTTTTTCGAGTCTAGTGCGAACATTTCTCCAGTAACCGCCCTTTCGCCGGTTGGGTCATTCAGATGATCAATAATCAGTTGCCTGTGATGCCAGATTTGATAATTCTTCTCATAACGTTTTGCAATCGACTGCACCCATTCCAACTCTTGCCTCCAGCTCCAGCCGATCTTCTCGTCTTCCAGTGTTTGCGAACGATCGAGCGACATCAGGGTTTTAAAGCGGTAGCCCCAAACGGTGTAGTGCGCAGCGTTCATGCCGATAATATCGGAGGTAAGATTGAGCACCCGCGGCGAGTGGTCGTTCGCAGCCATGATAGCACGTAGATAGGACATTGCAATGGTGTAATCCGGGGAGTACGCAATCTGAGCCAGAGGATTTTGCCCATCGTCCTGGGGAAGAGGGGTAACGTCCGCCCAAACTGGATCGTTGGTGTAGTCGAGCTCTTCCTCCTCCTCCTCTGAACTGTAAGAGGCCATCTTTGATTACGATGTGATCTGTAGGCGTTAGAAAACGATTCTGAAGATGCCGGCTCTTCAAGGGTTTGAAGTTGTTGAAGGAGGACCCCGCAATGTGCAGACGAGATATGTGGGTTGTTGATCGCCAAATGCACACGCCCTGTTGACCTCCCCACAACACAACCGGACACCCTATCTATCAATCCCGGCCGCCCTCAAATTGGACCTCAACCGCCCAAGATTAGGCAGCTGGTCCTGGTGGTTCGCGTTTGTGCTTGATAAATGAGGGTACATGTAAAACTTTTGCTGCTTCGTATTCCAAGTTAGCTAACTTGGACAATCGATACTTTTGTCACTTCTCCCAGAAGGCATAGCTAGAGTCCTCCAATAGCGAACGCCGGCTCCCAATGCAATGCACTGATAATGAAATTATAACATATACGTATATACGCGAACGCGAGCACACGCCAATGCAACGAACAATTTAGACCAAAATCCATGCTCACGCGTCTTGTTCTCCGTGCGCGTATGCCTTACCTACCGCGGCTTTGGTACCTGTTGTCACTTTAAACTCTTCGAGCTCGACGGAGCTTGTAGAGTTGCACCCGCAGCTCTAGAGGTATAGACTGGACAACTAGAATCCAGAAGGCCGGCAGCCAATTGCTTGCTTTGGTTTCAAAGATGCCAGATCTTGCGGGGTAAGAAAGCCGGGCGGAGTAAGATCCCAGTTATATCAATTTGACCAAGAGGCGTTGTGTTTGTTGAATTGCACCAGTTCGAGCTTCAGCTCCAGCTGAGCTGGTTTCTAGTACAGAATCGGAGAGCTCGAGAGCGACTATCAGCTGAGCCTCGCAGAAACAAGTTTCACTAAAATTCCCTGCAGGGTGCCGATACACGAGAAGGAACAATTGGATAGAGATTTTCTGGGAGCTCGAGGATTGGAAGTTCCTACCCAACGCACGTCATGTCACATTCAGCCCCAGAAAAAGCTCATGCAAGTTGCAGTTTTGTCTAGAGAGCATCCTAGGTACTATCGTTCTGTTTTTTTTATATCAAAATAAGTTGGGTATCACAGCAATTGGGTATCACAGCAAGTGGAGACTTCCGACTATAGTTCCGTTCCCGTCAAAGCGGTGCTTGAGGAATATCAACCGTGTCTCGTGAACCACGATGCCCCCTAGTCCAATGAAACAAGAAAAATATCTTCTGCAGAAGATATCGCCGTGACCATGGATACGGGATCCACCTTGCAGCAGGTGCTTGCAGTTGCTAAGCTGCACCCTTCTATACCCTAGGCATTCCGCGCCCTCCAAGTCCTGAACTGATAGTAAAGATAACGAGCAAATCTATTGAAGATGATGTGGGTACCGCGCGTGCAAATTTAAGCAATATACTACGACTACAAAGCAGAGTTTATAAGTTTATAGCATCTGAGAACCAATCTTACACCCATCGTTATCAGAAAGCAAGAGCTCACACGTTCGGCTAGATACCTATTATGAATCGTCTGTTCAAAGACACTGGTCCTCAAAGCAGTTACTGAAAATCAGCCTATCTTGGATGGCATCTAGTTTGCGAGACAACCTATCTCGGTGTATTGGGCAGCGTATCTGGCAGTCTGCGGATGCAGTTTACGATTGAAATTGTGGAAAACTGAGAATACAAGGCACCAGCAGTCGCACTAGCCCGATTATGCCGAGTATTAAGGCCTCGAGATGTAGTAATTGTGTTATTTTCATCAGAAGGCATTTAAATGCATTTACTGGTACGTGGAATGCTGATACAATTTAACATTACAAAATATAGAGGAGTATCTAATGAAGAGAGAGTACTATAGGTATCTGGGTCCCATGCGTGAGATATTCGAGAACGCAGGAGCTTTCGTGCGTAAAGCCGGAATGAAAATAGATATCAAGACCATCGTGGAAGCAGTGATTGAGTCCAAGGTCAATGTTATGGGCTGCAGTGGAAGCCAAATGGAACAGTTTGCAAACAATATACATCCCTGACTTCAGATCAGAGAGCGAGATTGAATATAAACTCTAAGGATAATCTAAAGGGATAGGATAGCATCCAGTTTGCATGACCCTCGAATTTCTTTGGTCATAGGAAGCACGAAGCAGGAGCTTGGTCGGCACCAATTTCGAGGTAACTGGAGCATCAGATGACGAGGAGTTGCCTCCGGCGGTCCTACTTCGCATGCCCAGGACGGCATCTGGCTTACGGGACAGGATACTGAGGTAAAATTCATTGAAGACACCCGAATGATGAAGGTGGAAATTTTGCCGACTCCGGTATTACACCCAACGGCTGCAGAGATGCCCAGGATTTCAGGACCTTGCCAGAGAGAAAATAGAAATAATTTCCCTGATATCCCTCGTCCGATACGTAATCGGGGACACAGGAAGGTTACAATCCTTTCTGGAGAAGGTTAAAGCCCCTCCGGGGATCCCTATGATACCGAGCATCTTAAAGTGCTGCGACTCTATGGCCAGAATCAGAGTTATAGCTTGCAGCCATTTGGGACACGTAACTTCCAGCTGTTTAGGATCGGACGCATTTTCAATACGAGAACCTTAACTACGCTCCTGAAAAACTATGGGTACAGCAAGGTAGAAATTCGATTTTATGATTCAGGAATACACATTTTAACGGAGAAAGAAGTGGTTCTTAAAGACTGGATTGCAAAGCAGGTTGGTCATTATTTGAGGGTTCTAAAGAGTCATCGTTCTACTTCACATCCGTGGATCACCTCGACGGACTTGAACACAGTAAACGAGGAGTTCAAAGTAATGAACCTTCTCCTGACGCCTACCTATACAAGCTACGTACTCAAGATACCAACCATTTCCCTATATGTTGGTAGAAGACAGTCTTTTGAAAATACCAGGTTTCAGTTTGTTTGGTGTTTGCGCAACATATGGATCTAAATAGATCGATTGGTTTGAGAGCCAGATGCCGTCATAGATCGATTTATACACACCTATTATTGATACGGCCAAGCGATTTTTGAAATTATTGCTGGGCTTAATCTCTCTATCCATCGGACACCCTTCCAAGTCCTGGCAAGACCAGGTACAATTAATATCGCACCCGATATATATATTGACATCCTCATCGTCCCGGAGAGCATGATATCCCCTGCTGGGTATAAAGAAGGTTGCAATTGAAGCTCTTCCGGCTAAATAGAGTATGGCCAGGATAACCCGTTCAAGCGACATCAATAGCGCAAACTGTTATTGAGTGCACTAATGTCCCTGATATGACGATGCATGCGCATGCAATCTAAGTATATATAAAATACAGGCATTCTGTCGACCAACAGTGGTTTTGACTTTAGCCTGCTTGATTAACTAATTCTTTGCTCTGTGTAGGATGGGGATGAGACCAGCCCGTGATCATATTTGAGTTTTGGATTATAGCGAGTCGACACTGGGAAGCTTGTGATGCGAAACTACTGTTGCTAGATCCGAGGTATCGGTTCCGAGCTTTGCCTGTTGTCCCGTCTGCCTGACAATTAACGTCAGTCCACATCTCGCTTGAATTCAAACTACGAAAATTTTAAATTTTTTGAAAACTCCGTCCAACACGAAGAATATCACATCCTCCATTACGTTATTCTCCGAAGTATGCAGATTGATAAACCTATCTGCCCCGTGAACTCAATTTAATAATTACTAACAACGGTGGAAAAGAATAAAATCTATTACGGCATCACAGTTTCTCCCCCTCGATCAATCAAGGAATTACCCCCCGCAATGCCCCGTCATACCGGTGTCCAGCGTGAGGTTCTATCGCTGTACCGTCAATGCCTGCGAGCAGTATACCACAAGCCCATGGACACCCGGAATCACTTCAAAACATTCGTTTCCAGGGAGTTTCGGAGATACGCGATGGAGGTGGACCGAAAGGATTTCGACACTATCGAGTTCTTGCTGAGGAAGGGCAAGCGGCAGCTTGAGGTTTACGGTGATCCAAATATTAAGCGCATGACCCTGGGCGGTTGACGGACCGACGCGATGGGAAAAAACCGATATTTTCGGGGCTTCTGCCAGGAGTTAGGAACTACAGGGGCAGATATATCGATATATTTCTCAACTTCATCCGAATCTTGAGCTGGGCGCGCGGCTGCCTATGATATCATCGTATCTACGGGGCACTGGGTGTGTCTATATCGGCATTTCGCGAGAATCTCGCTTTTGGTCCGATAGCGGTAATAATATTCCGTCGCGATTGGCAACCAAAAAAAATACAAAAGAATTACAGAAAAAAAAAAAACGATCTCACAACTCCCAACCACGCGATAATAGCGAGATGAATGATAGCGAGAGAATACAGGCCGATCGTGGATTGCGAATGGCCTTTCGAGAAGTTTGTTTCTGACAAAGCCGCTCGTCACCTTCGAATAAATTAATTCTTTCAACAAAAATCTATGTCCGCCTCTATTACTAAACTTCCTAATACGGTAATATTCTAGAAGAACTTGCCGAATTTTCCGAGCTTTTCTTTGTGGCTGGCAAGCTGAAATGGCGTGTGGAAATTGTATTTATTTTTTCTCTCACTTGGTTGGCGCTGGATAGGTTAAACGGGACATCCATCCATCACGACTAATCCTCACCGAAGCGGCTGTAACATTGGTGGAGCTAATATCCCTACGTGCATGCAAGTTGTGATGGTCACAATTTAATCTGATTGCTCGCTCCTAACCGAGGGACGGGTGTGTGTCCGCGTGAGGGAAAAAAAAATAAAAAATCTTAGAAAAACTTTAAGCATCTATATCCCTGAGTATTATTATTATTTGCCTTCTTATCGTTCTTTGATGAGAATTAAAAAATAACAATCCAATTCTGCGAATTGCGCTGAGATTTTAGCACCACGTGTGGGAGAATTGGAAATTTGCCATTCGAGGTCCTTGCGCTAGGACTTGAGAACCTTTTTGGAGAAAGCTGAGGCCTGGTTGCTTAAAATAAGATCGCCAACCCCTGACCGCATATAAAATTTGAGCTTTCAGAAGCTTGGCCTAAGTAAGGCGCAAGGGTAAGCTAAAGGAGTGGCTAGAGTAAGAGAAAGCAGTACTGCGCGGTAAGAAGTGGAGAGGGGAGGAAGAGAGAGAAAAATAATTAGAAAGGCTGAAGGTGGTACAATAGGGAGGTTGGCGCGCATAGGAATATTGAAACAGAGTTGCACGATTGTTCACATGCAAATGGCAAAAGTCGTCAGGTTTTCCTGCAGTTTTGAAGCGCGAGGGTTTCCAAATGCACATCGATCATCACACACTAAGACGTTGTACTACTCGCAAGGACCATCATCCACACTGCAGGCGTGAGTTTGAGGCGGGTACTGTTTCCCGTTGGTGGGGTCAGTGCCCGAAAAGCTTGGCCGAAAGGAAACTTCAAGATTGTTGAACTCGATGTATTTTAGCTTATTGGGGCGTTGGATATGTCAGTCGCCCGAGACTCCAGTAATCTTACCGTTTGCTTGCGGCAACCGGATGCAGGGGTAAACAAATGTCAAAGCCGGTGCCAGACGGTCTCGCGCTGTAGCGACCAAGCTTTAGCGGGGTTGTTGTTGGAGGTGTTACTCTCTGAAGCCCGCATTCTAGTTCTCACACAAAAAAAAGAGGGTTGGAACGAAAGATCCATGATTTAAAGATCAGGGCTTTGTTGGGAGTGTGCACTCTGTAGTCATCGGTGACAGGTGTGTGGTCGATAATTGCCCGTTCGAGCACAGATTTACCAGGTCAATCGACGCGCGAGACTATTCTGTGGGCTAGATTACTTTTTCCCTCGCCTCCAAGTGCTATTCTTGCAAAGCACCCTGGACACGAACGAATTTGCTCCTGACAGAAAGGTATCAAGCGGCATGGTTGCGTGCGCTATTGGGAGTGAGTTTTTCGCGGGCAAACCGCAGGAACCTTGGAGCTAGCTAGGCTAGCAGCGGGGGCCAAAAGCCCAACGGGGCCGGGCCATTAGGTGAACGAATTTGACCATCGAGGTGACCATCCCGATATCTTTCTCATTTCTATTCCTCCTTTTCCTTCTCACAACCAGCTCGCTCGCTCAGCCCACTTTCAGTTCAGCGTCAGCGTCCCTCTTTTTGTTCTATTACTGTTCTGTCAGCGGTAGTCAATACACTCGTTTTCCTTTCCGCTCTCTTATTCAGCCCTTGTTCCTGTACAAAGAAACATTTCCTCGATCAAATCGCTTGGATATTCCGCTTTAGAAGCTGACAATCTTTCTTTAAAACATTTATTCTTGTTAATATTCTTCGTACTCGAAAATTTTCTGCGTCTAGATCTTGTCGTATCTGTTCGAAGTTGAATCATTACCTCCTGCTGTGTTTCTTTTTATAGCCGATTGCTACTTCGGACCCATTTCTCTCGCGGACAATCTCGGCACACAAGACAGGACTAGGAAGCAGGGGGGAAAACCTTCCAGTTGTAACTTTTGGGAGTCGGGATATTATTGAATTTTTCTCGGGCGCGAACCCCAGATCGGAAACAGCGGCATCGAAAGTGGCATTTACTCCTGAAAATCGAGACAGCGGGCCATCATTAACAGTAGCACCACCGTCATCGCCATCGCCATCGCCATCACCGGAGAGGGAACCGTCGACGGGCACTCGTATTCTTCTCCTGCACCGATACGGGACCGGAAACAGAGAGTAGCCACCTGGAAACGCAAGAGTTGCGATCTACACACGGTGATTGTCACCCGACGTCGTCTTGTCGCACAGACAACGCAAAGCCTCGGCTGCAGCGCCTCTTCACTGCACGATTGACTCGATTGGCCCTTGGGCTTCGTTATAAAATAGAACAATCTCTGTAAGTTGAAAATAATTATTTATTCCCTGAGCTGTGGCTGGCCGATTAGCGTGTCCGGCCCTCGTGCCTTTTTTTTTTTTTTTTTTTTTGCATCATTCCGCTTTAAGGTGTTTTTTGCTCTTTCTCGCGGGTTCTCTGTTGCTCTGTGGGCCCGCCCCTGGTTGCATTTTGGGGTGTTACCAATCCAACCTCCATGCTTTGGCTGCCCTGTTCCCCGTCGCCCATTCCATTTCACCCATATTGCACAATTTCGCAATCTGGCGGTGGATTCTCGGCACAGGTAGTACCCGATCGTGATGCTATCAACAGGCCTAGGTTTTTTTTTTGGAAAAGAGAGAATATTTTTTCCCTCCAGCCAGCAGCAGCAAACAGCAGCAGGAAGCAAGCAGAATCCAATTGAGCCGGCAGAGTGAGACCTGGCGACATCCGCGACACTGGTTGCATAGCATCGTGCCCGATTCAATTGCTGCATTGCCTCCTGTCAAACACTGGCAGGACCAATTGGGCAGCCAGCCAGTCGCTTGCTCACAAAGAAACACGTCTTGCTCTCTCGTTTTGGCGTTAGCGTCCTGAACTGGTCTGGTCGGCTCTGGGCGCCAATAGCGTGCTCGTTCACCCAGCAAGCCCTGCATTGCACCCTTTCGCTCCGGTCTTCCTTCCCTAGCTACACTACGCTTTTTTCTCCTGTCTCTCACCTCTCAGTTCACCTCCATTTTCCAAGGGAGATTATTGTGGCTTATATCCGTCCTGGCTTCAGAATCCAGTCCATCGCTTGTTCGTTCGTGCATTCAGTCGGTCGTTCACTCGCGCAAAATTTTCAGCTCCCCGCCCTCCCTCTCTTCTTTCTCTCGACTAGCTTTATTGTTATTATCGACTAGGTTAGTGCATCTGTAGTGTAGTTCACCTTCTGTTTCTTTCCTCTTGCTCGTCCTGTATCACCACTCCTACCGCATACATATACGTACCTACATACCGACACACCACGACCACCGCTTCTTTCACTCTGTCGCTTGCAACCAGCCCGCGAACGGACCGTTCGGCTCTGCAAAAAGAAGTAGGAATAGGCCCAGCAAACAGCTGCGAGACAGCCCGTTTTCCTTTTTCCTTCACCTCTCCGTCTCCGTTCACTCCTTTTTTTCTTCTCCCTCTCTCGCACCCTCTCTCTTTCGTTCTCTCTCTCGCTCTCTTTGCCCTTTTCATCCGTCCATTCATTCATTCATTCGGTCATTCGTTCGTTTCGTTCGTTTCGTTCGTTTCGTTCGATATTTTTGGTTGCATATTTCGCAGCTTGTTGCCAAAAGTAACACGGCCCCATCCCCCATTTCATTCCTCACCGCACCGCACTTGCCCCCATTGATTAACTCCCCATTACACCGCCCTCATATAACTCCACCCCGTCAACGTTCCAACATATTTCATCATCATTCATCTCCTCTCCATTCTGCTCAACATCCTCGCGCGTCCTTTGGCCCACTTGCACGCCTCGGAATATTTCGGAATCGTTGGGGTGGAAGAACACATGCTAACCATGGTCTAATATCCTTTCAGGAGGCGTACACTGCACCGCAACTACTCGTAGACCTCTCGTCCTCACCACCATCCCCGTCGTCGCAATCGGTTCTCGGCTCGATTGTGTCTCTCGCCGGACTCGCCCAGTCCCTCCTTCGCGATTAGACACCCAGTAGTTACGACATTTGTTCTTTTTTTCTTTTCTAGATCCCGTTTGTTTTTTGGATATATATAAAAAAAAACAGCCATTCGATGTTGCACTCGTTTTGAGCGTGGGATATTTGTTACCTAATCCACCACGACCACAACCACACACATACCTCACCCTCCTCCTCCTCCTCCCTGGTCTTGATATCCAAGATACCTCACCAAGGAACACTCAAACATCGGAACGAAGTTACGAACTCGCACATCCGAAATTTCTCCTTGATTGCCTTGCCGGCACATTCTCTTCCACCCTTATATAAAAACTTCCCGAATCAGGGGTAATCATTCTCCAACCTACCATATGCCTATCAAACTTCCTCGATTCCGTCGCAAGTCCGTTGGTAATTCTTTAGACACTAATTACCAAGCCGCCGAACCCGAATCCCCCGGCGCCCCTCGCGGTAATAGTCAATTCAGTTTCGACGAAATTGAACGGCCGCCACCGCCTCAGGTCAGAAACCATTATCAACAGTACCCGCATCATCAACAACAGTACGGCCAGCAGAACTATTCCTCGCATTTAAAGTACGGGGACTCAACAGCCTCCTCCTCGGCCAGTAGGAGCAACAGCAACAGTGGTGGTAGCTCGGGGACGGGCTATTATGCTTCGGATAGACAGTCGTCGAGCTCAACATTACCCTCATCTGCTGATATCCCTCGCACCCCTCCTTCTACGGAGGACCACTATCGACCGGGCTTCGCCGACAGCATAGGCGGGAAGGAACCGATGACCTATAGCAGCAATGCTGGGCCTGTTGCAAGGGGGGGATGGGTGAACTCCAAATCTGGACCAATGTCAAAGCCTCCTGGCGGCTTTAAATTGGCAGAACCCCCCAGGTTGGAAACAAGCTTAGATTCCGAACCATTGTTTGGTGAGGATATGTTCAAGTTTACTTCGGATGGAAAGCGAATGTCGACAGTTGGGTTGCTGGATTCGGTAGGACCGAAAGCTGCTACAAGTCTGTTTGTTCCAACAGTGAGTTCGCTCCCTCGCGCGTGTTTTGAACCTAGGTAGACGTGTACTGACACGACAATCGTAGAAGGGCGCCCCGATGGACCCTGTACCCCCTATCCCGCCACCGAAATCTGTTGGACCTCCACCACCTCAGACGAGAAGGAAAATGGATTCGAGAATACACGGTGACGACGACGACATCTACCCGTCCCCAATTAGCCCTAGATATGGAGAGCAACGGACAGGCTCGCCATCGCTACCTAGTCCTAGCATTGGTAACGGCCGACCTTCACCGTCAGCCAAGGATGGAATGTACCCGTGGGAATCGCGGCAACATTCAGAGGAGGACTCTCTGATAGCTGGTGAGAAATCGCCTTCTCCGGGTCCACCTGCGCCACCTCCAAAGCAAGAGACCTATCAGCCGCGTCACAACAGAACTCTCACACCGGCTTCTACCTTCCCTGCAAAAACAGAGTCAATGGATTCTCTCGCTACACCTCCGCAAACGGGACGGGCTCCAAGGCCAGCAAGCAAAGAGGGCGGTTTGAAACGCGCTATGCAGGGTAAGAGGCCAACAAGTGGCCAAGAGGAGACTAGGACTTCGCCGGCATCAACCGTGAAGCGAAAGGAGGTAGCACCGCGTCAAAGCGTAGAACGGCGCTCAACTGAGACCGAAAGCCCATTACCCTCGCCACCTATCCCAACCACCACCATAACGCTATCGTCACCGCCCCAACTTCCTCGTGTCAAAACCGCCCCAGTTACGCTGCCACAAAGCACGCTATTTTCTGATAGTGGCTCTGATGCTTCGACACCGAAACCCAGGCCCTCAAAACCGGTGAGAGCCGAGTCGGATGACTTTCTGACTACCACACTGGCTCGGGACGCTGCCATCGCCTCCTCCTTCGAGGCAGGTGAGACGCACCGTGCTAATCAGCCCAGGAAGGTTTTCACAAAAGCGCAGTTTGAACGATACAAAGCCCAACAGGAGGAAGAACGACAGTATCAGGTGCGAAATGGAAAGAAAGACGACAGTGATTCGGATAGCGATGTGTCGGATGGTGAAGACGAAATTGAGAAGCACAAGCAGCAGGCGAAACAGCGTGCCAAGCAGGATGCCCATCTGTCTGTCTACCGACAGCAGATGATGAAGATCACCGGATCGCACGGAACCGACACGACAAACCTCGGAATGACAAACAGAGCTGCCTCGAACAGCACCCCGATGCTCTCTCTTTCCGTTGGTATGCCTCATCTCAGCATCTCTTCTCCCAGCTCCGTTGGCGACAAATCGGATGGAGAGGATGAGGAGGTTCCTTTGGGAATTTTGATGGCGCATGGTTTCCCCAGCAAACAATCCGGCAGACCACCTACCCGACTTTCGAACTCCAACTCTTCTCCCAACCTTCGATCCGTCTCTGGAACTACTCAATTCACCGATAATGGCGCCGGAGGAAGCTTACCACCTTTCGCCAGACACTTGCCTGCCGACCCATACTTTGGCGCCAGTCTTGTTAACCAGGCGAATCGGGTATCCATGGCACCGTCGCTACATGGTAGCCAGCGCGAATCCCAATACATTCCATCGCAGCCGCAACCCCGACCCGGTCCTCAGCAGCGTTACCCAAGCGGTTTGATCGGCAACATTGTCCGCGACGAAGAACAACGGGCAGCCCGCCGAGGTGGTTCTCAACATGCTCCATTCTACAGCGATGCGCCGCCCCCACCGGGTTCTTTCCTCGCCGGCGGAATGGGAGCTCCCCCAATGCCTTCCGCGAACGAAACCGTTCAATTACAGATGGCCAACCAGATGACTCAGATGATGCAGATTCAAATGCAATGGATGCAGCAAATGTCGCAGATGAATCAAAACCAACAAACGCAGCAAATGATGTCTATGGGTGGGATGCCTATGATGCCCCCGGGCATGAATCCGATGATGATGATGGGCGGCAACAATCTCATGCCAAACATGATGATGTCCGGACAACGAGCCATGAGCATGGTGGATACAGGTTCTATCCCTCAAATTCAGCCAGGTCCCGGGATGATGAGTCCCCAGCAACCTGGTGCGGGATTGAGCCCTGGGTACGCCGGGTCGATGTACGGTCACAATAGGTCGAGCACGCTACCGAATTTCTTGCAGCCTGGATACACGCCATCCATCGCACCAAGCGAAAGGAGCAACATTGGCCAACCTTCCCGATACCGGCCCGTGACCTACCAAGGTGGCTCCGGTGGTAGCAGCGCAGGTGGCGGCAGAACAGGAACATTAGTTTCGGCTGCTCCACCCTCGGGTCTTAAGAGCCAGGCAGTAAAAGACGACAGCGACGACGAGGACGGTTGGGCAGAGATGGACAAAAAGAAGAAAGAGAAGAAGGAGTCCTGGAGGAAGAAGAAGGAAGGTGGAATTCGAAGCGTCCTCAACTTTGGTAGCAACTAAAGAAGAACTTTCGCTATTTTCTTTCTGGGCGTGGAATTGGCCGGGATCCCTTACCAACGACTTCGCAACTATATATATCTATACACTTCATACGACTTTCATGGCATTAATCCTTTCACGTACACATGGTCTTCTTTCTGTACATTTTTCGCATTTCATCATTTCATCATTTTCTTCGTTCCTTTTCCTCCTTTTTTTTTTTTTTTTGCTTGCAGCATTCGATATCAGTGCCAAAATAGCCTCTTCAACACTGTAGCGTTCACAAAGCATACCGAAAAACACCACGGCATCATGCATCTTCGCAGAGGGGTAAAAAAAGTTTCAAAGTTCATTCGCAGTCAGCCAGCCAGTCAGCAAGCACCGAAGTCGAAGCCGGGGTATATATCTTTAATGGGGAGGATCGCGGGGGAGAAATAGGGCAAAAAAGGAAGATAGGAGCTGAAAGGAGGAAGGAAGGGTTGGGCTTTTTTTTCTCTCTATTTTTGTAATTTTTGCAAGCTTTCGGTTTTTTCCCTTTTCCTCTTTTTTAATATATATCTTCTTACACTCCTTCTTTTTGACACTCTCAAAGCCAAAATCATGTATATGTCTGGGTTCCGTCTCATCTCACTCTTCCGGGTTTTTTTAATCTTCCATCTCGACATTTTCTTATCTTCCTTTTTCTTCTCGAAGTCCTAGAATCCATAGCGTCGAACTCGTTTTATCCTCCTGCACATTTCCTTCTTTTTGCCACATTAAAGCAAATTCACACACAATTTTTAAACCGCAAACCTACCTCTCCTTACATGCTATCCATCCATCCTCTTTATTGTATGATGCTTTCCTCCCGCGGCCACCCTTTAGAGGATACTCTGTGCGTACTTTAATACTTTTTATTTTTAATTTGCATAGCTTCATGCGTTTTCCTTTCACTTTTTGATTTTATTTTCATCTCATTCTTGTTCTTTGTCTCTTGAAAGCGTTAGCATTTTTACAGATCTATATAATCCAAACCCACTTGGTCTTTCCTAATATTATTCTATTACACGGTTCTGGATCTCAAAATTTGATGATGTACTTGGTTTGTAAAGATAATACGGTGACTAGATATTATATAATTCTACCCAAAAAGTATCTTCATATAGGAAACGTCGCTTGCTCTAAATGCCCAAATATCGTACTCCCTTTTTCCCTTTCGATGAAAATTAAAAAAAAGTTCTATATAAACAGGTAAGTCAAGTATATTACCTTCCCACACAATAGTAAACTGGTGCGCAATAGTTCTACATAATAGAACTGGCTACAATAAAAGAGCTCATACACGAACAGACTTCCCTTATGGAAAAATGGTCTTATAACCAGACCTGCTTCGCGTACAATACAGTTATAAACACCAATCGGTTCCATGGATCCAGTGCGACTTCCTTCTTCTCCCTCTCTTCTTTCTTCGCCATAGCAGCTTTGGTGATGGCGAAGCGATGTGGGCGGGGAAGCAGGAGCCACCGTCCAGCCTCGTCATACTTATATGCCAAACCACCTCGCATACGGCTGAACTTTTCGACTTCATTTTTCCTCGAAATCAATCAAGTTTTACTCTCTGGACCACTGAACGCCACTCCAGCGAGCGCGCTGATAAGCAGAGATTCCAGCAACCGCTTGAAAAGACTCGGTCCAAGACTCAACCTGCCAGGCGACATCGCCTGGTACAACACAAGGTTGAGCAGTCCGCTGTGCGACACCCAATGTCTCTGTTCACACTTTCAGGGATCCTCCCAGGGGAATTTGCCTGGTCGCCCAGTGTTGTATGGAATATTTTTACCACCGCGCTTCTCCTTGCATCTACGTATCTACTATGGTTGAGACTGAATCCGAGTATCCCGAGCCGCCCGGAGGAAGGAGCCGTCAACACTGTGGACCTAGGAGCCGGCACTTCGCGTCACAAAGTTGACAATACCGCAGAAGCTGAAGTGGCGATTATAGGAGACCTGGGTGGGGAGGCTTCAGATGCCCTGCATAGTCATGAGAAGAGCAGTCGAGAGTGCGAGGATGTTAAGACGCTAGCGGCCGACACCCCTAAACGAAACATGGACAATACGGACTACACCGTTGGCTGGATTTGCGCCATAAGCACAGAGTATGTTGCCGCACAAGAATTTCTCGACGAGGAGCACGGGCAACCAGTGTCTGTATCAACAAATGACACCAACGACTACATGTTGGGTACGCTAGGGGGCCATAACGTCGTTATCGCTGTGTTGCCTGATGGAGAATACGGAACGTCTTCTGCGGCCATGGTAGCCACAAACATGCTGCACAGCTTCCCCAATGTCAGGATAGGGCTGATGGTCGGCATTGGTGGTGGTGCACCAAGTTCGGAGCACGATATTCGTCTTGGCGATATTGTGGTTAGTGCGCCTCGTGATGGCAAGGGTGGGGTGTTTCAGTACGACTTTGGTAAAACAATACAAGATCAAGCTTTTCGATGTACAGGATTTCTAAACCAACCCCCAATAAGTCTGAGGACGGCGTTGTCGGGGATCCGGGCTCAGTATGAGAGGAAAGGCCATCAGCTTGAAGCGAACATCAACGCCGTCCTTGAGAAGAACTCAAAGTTACGACTAAAATACAGGCGACCAGAACTGAAGACCGATAGGCTATTTAAAACCGAAGTTACTCATGACTCGAGAGGTTGCGCAGAATTTTGTGCTTATGAATCGTCAAATTTGATACAGCGGCCCAATCGTTCTAAAGACGACGATGACCCGGCAATTCATTACGGCTTAATTGCCTCCGCCAACCAGTTGATGAAGGACGCTTCAATCCGGGATAAATTTGCGGAGCAAAATGATGTTCTGTGTTTTGAAATGGAAGCCGCAGGGTTGATGAACCATTTCCCCTGTTTAGTCATTCGCGGTATATGCGACTACTCGGACTCCCATAAGAACAAGCAATGGCAGGGCTATGCAGCGATGGCGGCAGCTGCCTATGCTAGAGATCTTCTCTACCGAATACCTCCAGACAAGGTTAAAGCCGAGAAAAGGATCAGTGAAATCCTATCTGGTTAGTACTAAGGTCATGGAGTTATCAGGTATATAATTATTAATTATTTGAAAAATTATTGGTAGGCGTCCAGCAAGGCGTGAGCGAACTTGTTCGCGTTCAACATAACCAGGAGAACGAGGCTATTCTTAACTGGCTGACACCCATCGAATACGGCCCTCAACATAGCGACTTCCTTAAGAGACGGGTAACAGGAACAGGACAATGGCTTGTAGACTCTGGAGAGTACCAGACTTGGCTGGACTCTGATAAGCACACATTATTCTGCCCAGGCATTCCAGGATCAGGTAAAACAATGCTTACAACGATTGTAGTCGACGACCTCCTTACAAGGTTTCTGAACGATCCAACAGTGGGCATTGCGTATATTTACTGCCAATATAAGCAGAGAGATGAGCAGAAGATTGAAACCTTGCTAGCCAGTCTGCTGAAACAGCTAGCTCGGGGTCGGTCTACTATCCCAAAGAGTGTGGAAGATCTTTATAAACTACACCAGAAAAATAAAACGAGGCCACAAGCAGACGAGATCTCAAACGTTCTTCAGTCCGTGGCAGCCAGTTACTCGAAAGTCTTCATCGTCGTCGACGCGCTTGACGAATGTCAAGAGGATAATCGCTGCCGATCAGAACTTTTATCGTATATTTTCGCTCTCCAATCCAAGACTGTAACAAATTTCTTTGCAACGTCACGGCCCATTCTAGATATCCAAGAACAGTTTAAAAAATACTCTAAACAAGAGGTATCAGCCAGGGACGAAGATGTACGCAAATATGTTGATCGCCACATACTGGATCTCCCAAAATTTATTCACAAGAGGCCAGACGTACAAGAAAATATCAAAACTGTGATTGCGAGTGCCGTGGAGGGAATGTCAGAGCCGTACCTATCCCTAAAGATCCTATGATCTCTCTGCTAACTTTTGTCCAGGTTCCTCCTCGCGCAGCTTTATTTCGACTCCCTTAAAGACAAGACGTCAGAAAGGGAAATAAACTCTGCGTTAGAGCAACTCACAAAGCAAAGTAAATCAAGCCTAGGAGAAGATAACAAACGCCGTGTTTTGGAGAAAGCATATGAACAAGCAATGGAGCGAATAAATGGTCAGATGGCAGGCTTTCGACTGCTTGCAATAAACATCCTATCATGGGTCACTTGCGCAAAACGGCAGCTGACCATTGAAGAGCTCCAACATGCCCTCGCTGTAGAGATTGGAGATACCGAGCTTCACAAAAATAATCTTCGAGAAATTGATGATATGGTCTCCGTCTGTGCCGGACTAGTTACGGTTGACAAGGAGAGCGATATCGTCCGGTTGGTCCACTTCACAACACAGGAATACTTTACGCGGACCTGGACTTTTTGGTTCTCCAAAGCTCAGGTTGATATCGCAAAGACATGCATTACCTATTTATCCTTTGATGCTTTCGAGCGCGGCCCGCTCGAAATTTATGACCTCGACACACGGCTACGGTTGAATCCACTCTACGACTATGCGGCATGTAATTGGGGACATCATGTTCGTGCAGCTTCAATAGAGATGGAACCGTCTGTTCTAAGATTACTCAAGAGTAACGGGAAGGTGGCCGCCTCTAGCCAAGCTCTATTAGCTAGAAACACCTCCCAATATTCGCAATTAGAACCAGAATATATGGCAAGCTTAACTGTTGCGGCGTACTTTGGACTGAGGGATACGATAATAGCCTTACTCGATAGTGGGCATAATTTAGATCTTAAGGATAGCCATGAACGGACAGCGCTTTGGTACGCAGTTGCGAGCGGGCATGAGGCGGTGGTGCGGCTGTTGCTCCAGCATGGTGCTGACGTCAACGCAGAGGGGCCTTTTGGCAGTAAGACGGCACTGGTAGCGGCTGTTAAGTGGAGGGACGAGGCAATGGTACGGCTGCTGCTCCAGCACGGTGCCGACTTCAACGGCGAAAATCTGGTAGCGGCTGCAGAAGGGGGAAATACAGCGATAGTGCAGCTGCTGCTCCAGCACGGTGCTGACGTCAACGCAGAGGGACCTTTTGGCAGTAAGACGGCGCTGGTAGCGGCTGTTAAGAGGAGGGACGAGGCAATGGTACGGCTGCTGCTCCAGCACGGCGCCGACTTCAACGGCGCAACGCTGGTAATGGCTGCAGAGGGGGGAAATACAGCGATAGTGCAGCAGCTGCTTGACTGTGGTGCTGATATAAAAGGGACCTTGTATGGTAAAACAGCGCTAGTAGCGGCTGTGGGGAAGGGGGGCGAGGCAACGGTGCGGCTGCTACTCCAGCACGGTGCTGACGTCAACGCAGAGGGACCGTTTGGAAGTAAGACGGCGCTGGTAGCGGCTGTTAAGAGGAGGGACGAGGCAATGGTACGGCTGCTGCTCCAGCACGGTGCTGACTTCAACGATGGCGCACTGCTGGTAGCGGCTGCACAAGGGGGGAATATAGCGATAGTGCAGCTGCTGCTTGACTGTGGTGCTGATATCGGCGGGACTTTGGATGGTGACACGGCGCTAGCGGTGGCTGTGGCCAAGAGAGATGAGACGATGGTGCGGCTACTGCTTGAACATAACAAGGACATCATCAAAACGAATGTCGCGTATGGAGGCAAGGCGCTGGCAGCGGCTGGTGCAAGGGGGGATGAAGCAATAGTATTGTTCCTACTTGAGCACGGCGCGGACATTAATGCGAGTGAGTTCTTCGACAGAAGCGGGGATACAGCGCTGTCAGCAGCCGCTGGGAAGGGGAATCTGGCAATGGTACAGTTTCTGCTCGACCATGGTGCCAATATCAATGCACAGAGTTATTCCAGCACAGCGCTTATGGCGGCTGTTAGGTATGGACATGAGGCAATGGTAAAGCTATTGCTCGAACGTGGTGCTGATGTTGACGTGAGGAGTGGGTTTTGTGACACAATACTGATGGAAGCCGTTTGCAAAGAGAACAAGGCAATAGTTCAGTTGCTGCTTAATCATGGCGCTGACATCAACTTTCAGAAGGAGAATGGGGCGAAAGTACTGATGATGGCTGCTGATCGAGGGTATGAGATGATAGTGCAGCTGTTACTTGACTGTGGTGCTGATATTAATGTGGAGAATAAAGATGGCAGCACACCACTAAGTATTGCCACTCGCCGTGCGGAGATGAAGCCCAATTCCCTGTTCGAGCCTGACCTGAAATTTGCAAAGCGGGCGGCAAGGTACAAAACAATAGTGCAGCTGCTGAAGTCGGCTGGTGCGTCTTAATACGCCACTGTAAGTCTTTCTCACATGCAGGCAGGCTCTGTTCGCCCTTTGCCAGGCCATACGTGTGGTAATCTGGAAGCAAGCTAATTTTTGTCTTCTGTATTTACTATTTATTTGCCTCCTATGTGCAAGTCAAATCTTTCAAAAGCTTTCCAAAACTAATTGTCGATGTAATCAAGTAGTAATCGAGCTAACTTCCCTCTGATTTATATAAAATTGTTCTTCCCTAACTTTATAATTTCTACTTTTACTTTTGTTATGCCTGATGACATAATTAATAATTATAACGGTCAAAAAACGGCAAAAAGTCTACATTTAACAAGTCGCTATATATATACAAATCTGCTCAACCACATATGGAATCTACTCAGCCACAAGTCCAATTTACTATTGTACATCATTATAATTGAATCATTAGTAGTATCAATCTCATAGCCAAACTATTATAGTCCTATCAACCATTATACTTTCCCCATCATCACGACTGCTCGAGGACATTCACCTCCGCCATCCCCTCACCTCGGTTGATTTGTATCTTCTTATCCTCACCGACACTGACCAACCCGACGTCTTTACTCCAATCCACGCCGAATACCTTCCCGCTGCCGCTCTCCCGTTTGATAACGAAGAGGCTGCCGCCCGTCTTGTCGCTTCTTTCGACGGACTCCGACGCGGAGGAAACACTGCGCACGTCCCAGATTCGCACGCAACCGTCGTGTCCGGCGCTGGCAAAGACGTAGTCACTCTCGGGACTCTTGACTAATCCCACGACAGCGTTGGTGTGTCCGCGCAACACTGCGTTCTGCACGGTGCTCGAGGAGACCCGAGGGTCGTGGAGGGTGATGTGTCGTGCGGCGGAGCCCGCCGCGATGAGGTTCAGAGAGGGTAAGGTGGCGATGGAGAGGAGTGCATGCTGGGTGACGCGGGTGTCGACTACCTGGGCGGTGACGAGGTCGTGCGTGATGATGGATTTGTCCCAGGAGACAGAGTATGCGGCTGTGGGGTCCTGGGCGTGGATGACCTGGGAGACTGGGGCGGTGTGGGCGGAGAGGACGGCGAGCGGGCCGCGTTTTTCGGTGGGTGGGGGTTTCGAGGTGCGCCGGCGTTTGCGGGTGAAGGATGTGGAGGTGGGGGCAGGGACTGTGGGGAGGAGGGAGAAGTCGGTGGACCATAGGGCGATTGTGTGGTCTGAGGAGGAGGAGAGGAATTGGGAGGTCGAGGAGGAGTGGGAGAGGGAGGTTATGGTGGATTTGTGGGAGATGTAGGATGTTCGCGGGGCGATGGGGATTGTTGTCGACGATGGGTCCGAGGAAGGGGTGTAGGACCAGAGGTTTATTGTGCGGTCGAGGCTGGCTGTGAGGAAGGTTGCTTCTCTGTCTTCAGTGGAAGAAGGGCGGGAGACCCAGGTCACGGCTTTGACGGACTGGGTGTGCATCGGGACGGTTCTGGCGAGGATGTCGCCGGAGAGGGAGGTGATCTGGGCCGAGCCATTGAAGGAGCCGGTGAGGATTGATGGAGATGCGGAGGAAGAAGAGATATGGATCGAGGATATCCAGTCATCTTGTTCGAAGCTGCCAATGTAGGTTGGCGGTAGCTGGGAGCGGACGTATTCGACGTCGAGAGGCTTCTCGGAGCTCAGACCGGCTTGGGTCAGGTACTCGTCAATGGAGGTACGCAGGTATTGGCCGTCGACGAGGAAGTCGAAGGGGATCGGCTTGGGGGACTCAAGAAGATGGTTCACGAGGGTGGAGAGGCCGTAACGCTTGAGGTTTGTGGGGACGCGGAGGGACTGTAGCGGGACGGAGAGGGTCGGGTCCCGGGTGGACAGGTTGATCTGGACTCTGGGCGCAGAGGCCGCGGCGGAGTCGACGTCCATTGCGTCGGCCATTGTAGCTGTCCTTTTTAGTTATAGACCAGTATATACAGGGCGGATAGCTTGGTTGGCGGTTGTGAAGTTGTAAATCGAGCTGGATGAGGTGGAGGTGGATATCGTGATGGCCGTTTTTGGAGGTTGAAAAAAAAAAAAAAAAAGGGTTGCGACAGACGCCACACAACTCGACCACCGCCACAACACCGCCAACACGATTTGTCTCCAGCTGTCTTCTCCCACCGAAATGCGAAGGCGGATTCGGTCGTCATGGATTTAACTATATTGAAGGCGAGACCGAGTGCGGGATCCGCTGCATTAGCGCATACTCAAATTGAAAGCTTATCATTCCGAATATATCACCCGTCGACGCACGATCAGGACCAGGCTGGATCTCTTGTCGAGGGGGAGGAGGAGGGCCGCAGATGGATCGGAGCTTGCCCGAAGAGGGTACCTTGCAGCCGGGTCCCCTGCCCCCCCGCTGGTAAAAATAAAAATAAATTGGAAAAACCCTTGAAGCTAACACTCGAGCTAGCAGACCGTACCAGGGAATGAATGAATGAATGCCGTCGAGCTGTGCTGTCAGAATGGCCATTGCATCGTCTGACGATACGAGAGAATGAAGACGGCTATCGCATTCCGGCACCGAGTCCGGCATTTCCTACCCGTCCGTGTTTCCAAAGACTCAGCCTGAGAGATTAGCCTGCGTCTGTCTGCGTCTGGCGTGCGTCTACAGCAAGTCGCACTCGCTCGACGTCATTCGACTTGTATGCCGTGATCTGAGGGATACTTCTCCCCCCTCTCAATGCGTACGGGAAAAGGCGGTTCTGCGGGCTGCGGTGTGCCGGCGTGGGCGAGCTGGGCGGTGGGAGGGCACTTCAGCTGGGAAGGGAGCCGGGCTCCCCTGCGGACTCGCAGCGAGTGGCCTGAACTCGTCGTCCGCGAGAGCGAGCACCCCAACCTTAAAAAAGGAAAAATCGATTAAATCGGGGGTGGGCAGAGAGGTACCAAGAGGTATTACCAATGGAGAAGCGGCCGTGTCTCGACGCCTCCTGGCTTGGGATCATACCTCCATACTTGCCCAAGTACCACTACTTACTTACTACCAACATTCCACTCCTTCTCTCTCCCTCGTTTTTCCTCCCAGTCTATCGATAGACGGATAGACACCTTTTATTGTCTATAATTATATTTATTTATATATTTACACACTCGTCCGTGTCCATCAATTGTTGCTCCTTCTTTTCCCTTTATTTTCAATTGCTATTTTTGTTGCTATTTATTTCTGTGCGTACGTCACAGCAACAGCTTTCGGTGCGTATATACACGCAAATATCTTGTGATCACAGCACTAACGTACCCATTGACGCACCTCTTTAGGATCGCTCTTCTTTTATCAAGAGTAATTTATGGTCTGGGCCGAGTTGGATAGTGCGTACCGACATCAGATGACCCGCGACCAAGATTCCACCGCGCCCTCCACGTCGTACGAAGACTCCTACAAGATGGTCGACAAGGACTTCCTCGACGTCACCTCGCCCTCCAGAAAACGCGCCGAAAGCGAGGTCTCGCGGTACTACGACGCACAGGAACCAACCGCCGCTCCCGATTCCGAGTTCGTGCCCGACGTCGGGTCCCTCTCCCTCGATTCCAATGCCACCGCCAATGCCAATGCCAATGGACCGGCTTCGATAGCCAGCGAGAGCTACAGATCTGCGGCCGGATCCGTAACCTCTCCTCCCCTCCAGCGCCGCGATAGCGACAGAGGCAGAGGCAGAGAACTACCCCGAAAGTCCTCGCTCTCAATGGCCGCGACCCCCATCCCTTTCCAACATCACCATCGCAAGGGGTCGTCAGGTTCCGTGCCCCGTATATACTCTGCCGCCGCAGCTCCAACAATACGGCAGCAACCCGCGCAGGAGTCTACATCGGTTGCCGCGGAACATCTGGTCAATTCCACGCCTCCCTTTTCTTCACCTAGCAGCACAGAAGCCATTCGACCTGGTACGAATGGACGAACCAGGAGCATGTCGCGACCCAGAAGTTTGTCCTATATCAAAAGCATGGAGCCCGAACTGCCCGATTTTATGGTTTCCGCGCCTGCAAAGGTCATCATGTACGGCGAGCACGCCGTCGTTCACGGAAAGGTGAGCAATATCCCTTCTTGATATTTTCAGAAGTGAAAAAGGAAACTCGATTGACTAACCTACTATCTTCTTCTTTTCGTGTCATGCAGGCAGCAATAGCGGCGGCGCTTTCCCTCCGCTCGTTCCTTCACGTTCACCACTTGCCCCGCGATAATCGTACCGTTAGCCTTCACTTTGCCGATATCAACCTCAACCACAGCTGGGATATCGAGTCCCTCCCCTGGGATTTCTTCAGCACTCCCGCCAAGAAGCGCCTTCACTTCGATGCCATTACCTCCCTCGATCCCGATCTTCTCGAAGCTCTAAGCCCGTTCCTCGCCCCGATAATTAACAAATATCGCTCCGCTGCGACAGCTTTCCTCTACACCTACCTCTGCCTCGGCTCGAAACACTCGCCCGCCGCGGTCTTCACTCTGAGAAGCACCATCCCAATCGGTGCCGGTCTTGGATCGTCAGCCAGTGTTACTGTCTGTCTTTCCGCCGCCCTCCACCTCCAATCCGGCATGCTCGTCCGCCCTTCTGCCAAGCTATTTGAAGAAGAATGCGCGCGACAGCTCAAGCGCATCAACGACTGGGCTTTTGTTGGCGAAATGTGCATCCACGGAAACCCCTCCGGTGTCGACAATACCGTCGCTACAGGTGGGAAAGCTGTCCTGTTCAGACGAGGAGACTACTCGAAACCCCCTGAAGTCAAGAGACTGGAGCACTTCCCAGAACTGCCGCTCATGCTCATCAATACCAACCAGTCGCGCCGTACCGCTGAACTCGTTTCTGCCGTTCACGGGCTGAGGAATTCGCACCCTACAACCTGCGGACTTATGCTCGATGCTATCGATAACGTGACCGCGGAAGCTATGATGTTGCTCGACAATAAGCATTTCCGGCCGGATGATAGCCACCTTACCAGACTCGGAGAGTTGGTGAGAATCAACCACGGATTGCTGGTCAGTCTGGGTGTCAGCCACCCCAAACTCGAAAGAGTGAGGCAGATCGTAGACGGTAGCGGGATCGGGTGGACAAAGTTGACGGGCGCGGGTGGTGGAGGTTGTGCGTTCTCTGTGCTGAGACCGCTTTGCGGACCTGCAGATGAAGCGAAGAAGGTCAAGGTTGAAGAAACGCTGGCCGAGGAAGGTATGGTCACATATGACTCGACGCTTGGTGGCGACGGTGTTGGTGTATTATGGCCCTCCATGGCGGGGAAACCTGACGAGAGGTATCATATCACAAGGGAGATGTTTTTGGCAGCCGAGGGTAATGAAGGGGTTGAAGCCTTGGTTGGAGTCACCTCGCTAGGTACGGGAAGACTCGGCTGGGGGTTCTGGAGGGAGTGGTTGCCTGAAGAGGCTTAGGTTTCTCGGGATTTACTTTTCGTCTTTAATATAAGCATTTTCTTTTACGGCTCTCGTGTTTGGAGGGATAGATAATATTATAATTAACGTAATCCTTGGGTTGTTTCCCGTCAACATTAACCAAAAAAAAGTGGCATTCGACGGATAAAAAAGGGAGCGGATTTTGGCTATTCTTTTCTTGGAGCGGGAATCGTGCATTAACTAGTCGATTGTATTTCAGATTTCCTTTCTCACGCTACTATATTATCATACTGCTCAGGAGGATACATTACTTGCTTTTATTTCTTTTTCATCCGATTATTATTATTGATCAACCGAGCCTATATAATCCGAGGACCTCCTAGTCCATTCCACTATGTTCGCATGTAAATACACTCCGAGAGGAAGATAATCGTCTATAACGCATCATCACCACCTTTGCCTCCAGCCTTGACCGTGATCAACCCCCTCTGCTGGTCCTTATAATCCTTCACTTTATCCGCCACCCAGCGCTCCTCATGTTCGCCCTCGAACTCGCCAAACACCCGGCTCCAATCCAGCCATAACCCCTTCGGCGTCTTCCACGCCAACTCATCGTTACGCAAGAACATGCGGATGAGATGTCTGTGCTCTTCCACTGGCTTTCCCGCTTCTTCGGAGTAGGACGTCCGGTTGTGGATCATTGCCAGGTTGTTCAGGAATAACATCGATCCGGAGGATAGCGTTTCCGTTATGCAGTATTTATTCGCGAGTCTTTCGATTTCTTCGAGCGCGAGGGTTTGCCGTTCCGTGAGTGCCGGGATGTCGCTTGGGCGAGGGTGGACTTTCGAACCGGACAGTTGGCGCGGGGAGAAAGAGGCTAGGATGCGGCCGATTTTCGGGGTGATGTTTCCTTCTGAGTCGGGTTCTGTCTGTTGCGGGGTTGTTTCTGGGAGATCGAATGTGGCGGCGCGCGGGGTACTCAAACCGTCGTCGTCTTCGTCAATATTGTTCTCCTCGTCTGATTGTTCTTCTTCTTCGTCTTGTTCACCGGGACGGGAGTAGAATAGTAGTGGGCGGGTCTGGTACGGCGGGTTGTAGCCGTACGTGTCGAACGGCCAGTCCGGTGCGGCGAGGGTGTGGATCATTTCCGGGTTGTGTTCCGCTATGTGGTTGTATATCCTCTGAAGTGAAGCGTAGGAGTTGGAACCGCCGTGGGAGGCGGTGCGGATGCAGTACATGCACAGGATGTCGGTTACCATGTCGTTGTGGAAGACTTGGGCGTGGTTGTTGTAGATTGGGGAGAGATTTTCTTCGAAGCCACGGGTTAGGGAGTGGAAGATGTGGACTTTTTTTTTGAGCAAGTTGTCAGGTTAGTATATATTTATATATATATATGTGTGTGTGAATTGGAGATATGGTATTGGGATATTGTACTCAATTTCGCGCCGTCGTCTCGCTGCCGGCCTCGGGATTCTCCAAAGTAGGAGGATATGCCGAGGAGGATGTAGACGTTTTGGTCCGCGGTGAACTTGTGGCTGGGTATACCATTTACGAAGCATATTCCGAGCCCGTTATGGACGGATTTACAACCTGCTTCTAGACGAGGCCCTAGTTTTGGAAGAGAGAACGTGGACTTGGTTATTGCGGAATGGGATAATTCCAAGTCTAAAGTTTCGTGTGTTACTTATAATACTTTATATATGGAGAATGGGAAATGAGAGTCGCACCTTCGACAAATTTGAGGGCTTTCTCTACTTCCGCAACTTCCTCTGGAAATAAATCTATCATGTGGGACCGGTCGTTGGGAAACGTGTCTGAATCCCAAAGCATAGGCGACGGTGGGAGTTGCGCCGGCCAGCCTTCCGGTACTGTTTTCTCAGGCTAATAAATTGTTAGTCGCCATGTTTGTTCTTGATGGAATATGAATGAATCATAAACGTACATAATTTGGCCTGTCGGATCTATTCTCGTAAGCTTTCTGCGACGCCTTCACCAGTTTATCAAGCTCTTTTGGGTAGTAGTCGCCATATTCGGCCGTGTAAGCCGTGTCGCTCGATTCCATGGTTTTTGCGTTGTTTGGGTTGGACGGTGTTGTAATTTTAGCGGCGGGATGTGAACAGCGTTGAAAGAGCCACCAATTCTAACTTTTGTACCTGCGTCCTCGTTCGGAAGGCTTGAAGGGGGGCAGAGGTTGAAAGCCGCAGATAAGAGCGGGGAGAGGGGACTTCTTTTACTATATATATACAAAACGCTATATATCATTACAAGGCTTCGAGATATAGCTAGGCATCGCAGCCTGATCGGTGCTGGTACCTAGGCTAGGCTAGCCTTATATATCACCTGATTGAGTCAACGCAGTGGCAGTGCACCTCTTTGTTAACGTTACCTGGTATGCTGTCTATATCATGGTGAGTCTCTGCTTCGAATGCTTCTTTGCGGGGGAACTAAGAGAACTGAATGCTATAAAATAGGCAATTGACAACATGTACGCATATCTCGATGTGCAAAATTAGCATAGAGAAGATCTGTAATACTAGGAAACTGCGATTTCGCGTGGAATAATAAGATATATGTGTGTGTGTGTATGTATAAGAGTTTAAGTACATGCCTAGGTGAACATTTCAGATATCTTAAGATAGATAGAAAAAGATCAATTGTAAATGAGGTATTATGTTTGCGGTGGGAAACAAACACCGAGTAGAAAAGCTATAGCATTGTGACTTCGATAGCTTCAGAATCTGGTTCTTGATATGCATTGCCATCAAAGTTGTTTTGGACCATGTTGATATACAACATAAGCCGTGAATATGCAATCCTGTGCTTTTTGGTAGGAAAATTGGTATTTTATTCCCGAATTGAGGCTTAAATTAGCAACTGGTCGTACATTATTAGGCTGTTGGCTTTTATGTATCCTTCTACTACTTTAACAGCACCAATCTCCACAGCTTGTTGTACCGACGATATGGGAACAATGGCTCCGGGAATAGCTAGTAGGTCTGGAATTCGAGGAAGTTTCAAGTCGAGAGCCCATTCTAAAGGTGTTGGGTAATAGGGCTCAGAAAGACTCTCGTATGCAAATCTCCGAGCAGACTTAAAAACTATTCTGGTACCCTAATCGGTATGCTCTCTTGTTGACGGTTTCTAGTTCCATGGCTACGCGCATACGAGCAAAAATTCCATGATCTCGACCTCTGCACCACTTTCTCCACCAAGGTTATTATCACTAGTGCCTTCTAGTTTTGAAGTCCCGGACAACCCGAATCTTTCTGCTTTTCGGAATATTGCAGCTCCAATGACTCCTCCCCGGTATCACCGAATGCCATGTAATAGATCTAGCTTTTCGAGGTCAACCAACTTACTGAGAGGAGTCATTACCCGGGGGCTTTGAAGCGTAAAGGAAGCGTGAAAGGCGGAGTCCGGATTTATGGATGCGATAAATTTGTAGATCTCCTCGCTACTTTCTAAGGCTGCTCCTAGAATGGTACGTTTTAAAAGTTATATAGGACTTTCGCGAGAACCCACGGTAACCGCGATCTCGGAATTAAAGTTGTGCTTGGCTTGGTATTCTCCAGTGTTTGGCTTATTAAATGCCCAGACCTAATTGCTCCTGTAACCACATCACAGCGTAAATGGTCTCTCTTTATCGTATGCCACTCTAATGGGAAAGTCAGTTGCAAGATCGGTAGATGGTCATGAAGGACCGCCCATATAATAACTCGTTTATGAGGGAGATTCGTATCATCGGATTTTATCACATCTTGGGCCCATGGTCGATATGGGAAAGGTAATAGTTTGTCGAGAACCGGCTTTGAAAATAGTGGCCATATTGGATCATCCCTGGTGGTCAAAAAGTAATGGTGTACCCAGCTTAGGCGCGCGTAATTGATAAATTGGTAGGATCTATGCAAAGCTCTGAGTCTATATGGCTGACTACTTGATAGAATTTTATAATTGATGCTATGTCAGTCGGCTTTATGTTTGGTGCAGGGTCTCTGAAATTTCTCAATTTGTAAAAATTTGCCAAGTTGTAGACAGCAGCTGTAGTCGTGGAGTCATCTTGAGTCGCAAATATCGGAACTATATTCTTTGCTTCTGGTAAGTGTACTAATTTGCGCATAATTGTGATCTAGCACTCAGAGTCGCTAAATCCAAGATAGGTGACATATACGAGCTGCGATTTGGTTTGCCTCTTTATTAACAACTACCCCTCTTTCCCAGAGATGCTGTAAGACAGTAGAATGAGCAAAATGGATAGAATCATTGCCGTTGAAATATTCAACTCTAAGTAGATTACCGCAATTGAGGATAAGATTAATATCATCCGGAAGGAATCGACCTTGCTTGTAACTTATATCTCTAACATGGAATGCCGTTGCCTCTGCAAGTTCCCCTAAGCTTAATGGGGTCAAAGCAACGGCGACACATCTAAATAACCTCTTGGCGCTATTGATATCGCGGGACTGAGATATTTTCTCTAGAATACGGTCGTATGTTTTCGGTAGGCCTCGAGGAAGGCCCTCTAAACAAATACGGAGAGTATCCTCTCCGATGGCAGTACATATCTCGTCGAGCTGGAAAGTGACGTATAGGAACTTTTGGAATATAAATTGATATATGTGTAAGCTCGGGTGGTAGCCTGCATTACTATAAGTATGTAGAATCGGAGAGCCACTCACATTCCCTCTGCCTTAATTGCTAGGGTGGTTTTAGTTTCTTCCAGCATCTGGCTGTTAACTGTCAAACGCCGAATGCGAATACGTTCTTGTAGCTCATATTCGATTTAGCTTTTAATATCGGGACGGATGTGCTCGTTGAGGTCTATTTCCTGAAATCGCGCGGAATACATTCTCCTTGAGATATCCAGGGTACGGTGGTTTCGTTCCCAGACCAACACAAAAGCAGCATCTTAAGATGTGGAATTACGATTGGTTCCTCTAGCAATCCCAGATCTTTAAATTTATCGGCATCACTGCATTCGTCTATCGCGTCTAATATCAAATAGCAAGGAGTCGTTGATTCAACGATATCGCGAAATATATTGCTGAGTTCATGCTGAGAAACAGGATCTTCGAACTGCTCCAGTAATTTATCATGTTTATTAGAACACGCACGTTGTCGTAGGAGACTCCGTGCTAATGTTTCCCACTGTGAAGACGATTTCTGGTGGAAATCACGGAAAAAGAGCGCCAGAGATTCCGGGTATTTCGATGTTAAGCATTTCGTGAGTTTAGAAGTAATAACTGACTTCCCCGCGCCCGCTAGTATATTCTCTTAGCTTTGAGCCTTTAGACACGATGCAAATATGTTAAATTCTGTCATCGACTTACGTATCCAACGATACCACAGAATAGGGCTTGATGATGGATAGTTCTCCCATTTTGTAAAACTATTAAGACTGAGTATCCGTTGCCCAGTTCCAGATTGAACTTTCCCAAGGTGGCGAAAGTACATGTTGTGATAGACATGTTTTGTAATTCTTCCTAGTAGAATATCCGTCTCATCCCTTCCCCCTCGCAAAAGAAATATTTT
The DNA here is from genome assembly GCA_031310005.1 of Dactylellina haptotyla. Lineage (NCBI taxonomy): Eukaryota > Fungi > Ascomycota > Orbiliomycetes > Orbiliales > Orbiliaceae > Dactylellina > Dactylellina haptotyla. The sequence continues at coordinate 332,318 of CM062380.1, read as the reverse complement.
AGTAGGGCTTTTTTTTAGTACTCCAATACGTATAAAATTTGTCAGCCGAACTCTTTTGGCGCCGATCTTGTTGTACTCTCTAGTCTGCGGATTTGTGCGACTGGATTACATCCGCGCTCGTATGATCTATGACCCGATTTCTAAACTGAGCATCGGTCTGATGTTCGCGATAATAGGCCTTCTCAGATACTAATCGAATATACCAATCCACATACAAACCATGTCTTTCGATTTTCTTCTCGAAATCTTGAAAGTCTTCGGTTAGACTTCCCAAAGTGGCTTTCACATAGTATGCCGACGTCTAGTTAAAAGAACACCGACCAGACTTTCACAAAATTGATAACGATTGCATAAAATTCGCAGATGACATCTTGGAGCTTCGGGTCTAGTAAAAGCATTTGAGATTCTTCAACCAAAGGGCAGTATCGACCGATTTCGAGAATACCGGTTGCATCTTCAAAGTACTTGTTGTGCGCCATCAATGTCTAATATCAGACGATTCACGATTAGATGTCGAGAAGCTATTGGTAAACCGAGGCGTTTAATACACTCCAATCATACCGTCATCAAGAATTTGACACTTCTCCAAACTAGAGATGCTATTTCGCGGCGGCTTTGGACCATAACATCCACCGTTCCGGAGAACTTATGAGCCGCTTTTGGAAAGGGCTGAATACGGTCGCCGAATTTCCTCGGCTTGCGTTTAGAGCCTAAATAGTTGGCTCTAGTGACAAAATCGAGGACATCGTTTGGTTCTGGGTTCGTTGGCAACTTTGACCTTTCTGAGGCCTGTATGGAGGAATAGAAAGAGAAAATCGCATCTTGGAGTTGGGTTGCACCACTTGAGATAGGGGGAATTCAGCCCGCGGCTTTATTTTGTGAGAATTTGGAACCTCCAACAAATACTTACGTTGGAGCCGCCGCAGTTCCTACGGTCGCCATATTTCTACATTCACAAGTTTATTTGATATTGTGGGCTGCTCCCTCGTGCGTGCTTGTAGATATTTGATTGTATTGACTGCTCATGCACTCGTCTCGCCAAGCTGCCACCCATGAGTCGCAAAGCCTGAATGCGAGGAAGCGTTGTTAAGCTCCGGCTTCCCACGGTGGATTTACATGTATATGTTGGTTTGAGAGCGATGAGCCTGCAAGGGTCCCTGGCGCGAAGTGGGTGACTGTGCTGCAGCAACCTAATTTCCCGTGTGCAAGCGGGACTAAAAAGTGGGAACAGCTAACTAAAACTACCTCCAAACAGGTCGTGGCGTCCATACAAATATATGTGCGCATATATCCTATGGGGAGCTTCAGCTTTCTCCCAGGCTTTTCTGATACCAGGCAAAAATATGAGAGCTCTTAGGGCGTGCTATAATTGACTCGATGTAATTGCATATCGCGATATATCGAGCTGCGCTTGCGACCGATTTTTGTATAAATAGAGGGAGAACCCGTATCAAAATTCTCTCCATCACTTGCCATTATTGAGAGTTTCGAGATGTTCTCAAAGTTATTCCTATCAATATTAGGGGTCGCGATCGCCGCCCCTCCCTCCTTAGGGTTGACGACTTGCCATGCTGATAACTGTTTACGAGGTTGGATTTACCGTTGCTTTCTGTTTTCTTTCAGATATAGTAGGCCTGTGCTAATCACCTTATAATATAGCCGTGCGTGCTACGAGAATCCCTGGGCGTTTGGACCAGGCTTCCGTAGATTGTTCCGCTTATTGGACAACGACTGTCCTGGACGGGCTAGCGTACGTATCATATGCTTAAGGACCCTACTGGATGATATATCTAACACTCCGATTTAGGGTGATCACGGAAACGAGTAGCGTTTTCGAAACAATCACCACTGATGACTTTACGACAACGTTGACCGTCGGCACCACTGTGACCGAGACTATCCCCATCACGCAAACCTCAGTCACCACAACGATCACAGCGGAAGCAGCTTCTACCTGCATGCCCACACAACCTCCTGCGAAGCGAAGGAGACAAGGCCCAGCCGAGGAGAAGCTGAAGAACAAAAGAGAGCCGGAAGCTGCCACTATTCCAGCCTACGCTTCGCCTTGCGATTCGCCGGCGGAATACACAAGCGCCTGTGCATGCATTGGGGTTGTTCCGATTCATACTTTCTTGATCCCAGGTTCTTCGACTACGGTAACGACAGTGGAAACCGGAACGATTACGGTTACTATCGATGTCACAACCGTTTTCTCCACATCCACTGTTACTACGGCTCTTTCCACTGTGACTATAGAGTCAAGTAAGCTTTCATTCCCAACATAGCTCAGACGTTAGTGATATTAACAAAGATACCGTGCAGCCTTTACCGTTCCGGCCGTTCCGACCGTTCCCGAGGTACAGCTGTCATCTCCGACCGCTGTTTGGGGAGATATCGTCAACGGCAGCCCCGAGAGTTATGACGATGACCACAAGTCGTTGGATCTCCCATTTCCAATTGAGATATATGGTGTATCAACAAGCCAAGTATACCTCTCTGTCAATGGCTTCTTATCGTTGCGGGGCGAACCATCGGAGGCTTTGAGAAGCTCACCTCTCCCTGTGGATCCGAGCGGGTGGTACGAATGGGTTGTCCCCGACACGACCGTCTGCGGTTATTGGGATGATTTATTTATTTATCAAGGAACAAAACAAGGAATATATTACCAGGTGGATGGGACTGACCCTGGCTCGCGAACTATATCGTTTGAGTTTTATCTTAGTGCCTACGGCGAAGAAAGGAAGACGGAGTATTATCACTTCTTGATCAAGTTCGATGAGGCGAATCCGGGAGTTGTCACTTTCAAGTACTTTGAAACATATACCGGTGGTAAATATGCAACCATTGGTGCCCAGTCGTTCGCGCAGAATAAATTTTATCAATGGTCTTACCACAAAGCAGGTGCTGTTTGCGATGGGGCTGTTCTGGTTTTGGACACGAACGCGAACACGATGGTGGCTATTTAAATAGCTCGGCCCTCCAAGGTTGATAAATACTTCAATACGTCGAAAAGAATGTGTAGACTAGCCTTTTAGTGTATAAATATTGTGTTAACAATCATCCCAAATTCATCACCAACTTCATCCTTGACCAGTCCCTAGATATCCCTTTTGAGATTATGAAGAGAATTAAAAGCAAATACATAGTTTCTTGAGATGATCGCATGGAAGCCATCCGTCGCATGAAACAATGAAATTGTTCAAAGTAAAGATGTGAAGCGTCTGGGAAGTAGTGTAATACCCAGCCACTCGGTCCCCGCGGTTCTGACAAGTCAGAGACAAGCGTGGGATAATAGACAAAAATAAGATGATATTGACTCCCAGCCGCGAGGGACTGGATAGAAGATATCACTCTTCCAAGAACAGATACTACACTTTGATCTAAGCCAAACGGCGAAGAGAAGCTAAGGAGAGAAGAGAGAAAGGAGGAAATAGGAGACTGCAACAGCGGGCTTTTATAGATGTGAGATTCCCTCATTGTCATCCCTTCGCTCATCCGGATTCGATTCACCACTGAGTCACCTGGTGACTACTCCGGCTGTTTGCGTTGCTTTTGTGGTGTCCTTTTCTCCGCTAAAATAGGCAAGTTTGTCGTTATTGTGACCCGATTTGGCAACTGACTGGTCTTGTGAACGACACATAAAGACCAGGAGGAATAGAGGATTGTGGCGGTCTCCTGCTGATAAGATATTGCAACATTATATTTATTTAGGTTAACTGATATTAAAGATATAAATAGCCTTAGATTCCAGCTTCGCCATTATTTAAATTCAAAAATCTAGTCATTGCATTAGTGAGCAGAATAGACGAATGTAAATATGCACAAACATCTAGAGATGGTTTTGAAAACGGAGGTCAGGCTTGTCGATATCAATATCTCAGACAACTGACGCATACAAGATTAAATCGTCTCACGAGGGCTTACTGTTCGTCTAACAAAGATCTTCCGGGCTTGAAAATTTAAAAATGTAAGCTGCCGAAACTTTACGAGGAGTGGAAGGAATGTACTATGTGTAATTTCAATAGGGTTGAGAAAATCATGAATATTAAACTTTTATCCGCGAACAGGCCTCACCGAGGTCTATCGCGATTTTCTAACTGATTTAAATACAGATAAAACAAGGGCTAAATTGCGACTGGAATGAATGTATAAAATCAAGGCCTCCACCGCACTCCACCCTTCACCCACTTCAAATTCAAGTGACCGCCCCATCTAACGCCCCACCAGAACCCCTTCCAGACTCTCACCCTTCTAAGTCCTCTCCTCGCCATTGTAAGATCGCTGCTCCACATAAAACTCTGAGTCAACCATTCCCTCAAAGTCCACGCCGTGCCGAAGAACGGTACAATACTACTGACCACCGCCCCAACAATCCAATACATCCTCACATCGAAGAATCGCTTGATATACCCGACAGTATCAAAGATGATATACCCTCCATGACCCCCCACCAGACTCGCCTTGCACCAGTAAAACTGGAAGGAACCCGTAGTTTGCATGAACACAGCCGTGAATAAGATCATGGTAGTCAGAACATCAAACGTGTACAGAACGCCACTCATCCTCCCCCTGAATTTCTTGGACTGCAAGTAACCTTTCAACCCGTCCTTCAGAAGGATATCACCTGTTCTTCTCCGCCTCACCGGTCGATAAACAATAGGATATAGCGCGACCTCGACCAGTCCCGTGAACGAACAGAACACCAAAAACATAACGTAGCTGAAACTCCGACACCCAAGGCCGACCGTGGGCGTGTTATACGAGATATACCACGCCCCGAGGACGGAAAGTCCGACGGTGAACCACGCGGCGAGCATGTGTACAAACTCCCATTTGGAAAAGTAGTTTATACTGTACCCTTCTAGCTCTTTACTCTCCCAATTCTGCTCTATACACTGCATCGCGATGGCGTGCCAATCTACCGGCCGCTTAAGCTTCTCCGGATGTCGTTCCAACATGGATAAGATCGGGTGCGCGACGCCATAGTGCCACCGCCGCCGTCCCTGGCCGACGAATTTGGTAAACGTGACATTGTAGGGATGTACCCGTCGCATGAGATTGTTGAGTAAATTCGCAACGTGTTCGCCGTCTACGCTGTTTCTGTCCACGACTGCCGCGGCGACGAGAACGGGAAGCCAACCCATCAGGAGTCCTAGGGCGAGGTTGTGCGCTGTGGCATTGTCGCCGACGTCGCCGAAGGCTTTGTACATTGAAATTGCGAGGGCGAAGAAGTACCACCCTAGACTTGCGAGGATGGGTACCACGCCGCGTTTGCGGAGGCGGCGTAGTTCTGCAGCGACGGCAGTGCGAGTTGCGTCGACGCCGAATTTGCGAGAAGAGAGGTCGGTGAGAAAGAGGGCGGTTAGGATGTTCTTACGCAAGGTGGATTCTGATATCGGGAGGGAGGACGAAAGTTTGTACTGATTCATGACGCAAAGGATGGAAAAAGAGTCGCGGACTGAGGCGAAGGTTTCGTCGTTCGGGTCCGGGTCTTCTTCTAGTTCCTCGTTGATTTCTATAGACTGTTCGTCTTGGGCAAGGGAGTCGGTCCGGGTGACGTGAATACCGGCCTCCAGAGCCTCCATCTCGACAGGATCCTCGTCATCGTCGATGCCCTTCGGTTTCGGTTTCGGTTTCTTCTTATATTTAGACAGCTTGAGAGGTCTGCAGGCCACGCCTAGGTCTATCATAGTGGCTGCGCGGCCCATCACTCTGAGGTTCCAGAATATGTATGTCAGAGTGGCGAATGGCGAGCCTATCCATCTGAATATCATCAAAATCGTGTGCCCTCGTTTGTTGGATTCCCAGGGTAGGGAGACGATGAGGCCAAACAGCGGCAGAATCCATGTCGTCAGGGTGTCGGATACTAGAGTCCAGTGGTATAGTCCCGAGCTGTCACCGCATTTGCTGGTCACGAAATGGTAGTCTACAGCAAGCGGGTATGATACTTGGTTAGGTCTCAGGGGCCCGGGATCCGATGCTCTTTGCAGCACTCCTGTGACATTCTGTTCTGAATAGGGGAGTGAGGGGTCTGTGATGTCGGGATTGAGCTGGTAGAAGAGGCCGTAGTTGAAGTTGGCAATGGACTTGGTCCACAGCCAGGGGGAGTCCGTGTAAGTAATATTGCGAATGTATTCTGAACACTCGCGGTCGGTGAGTGACAGAGAGTCCTGCTGGGCACTTGTGTGCCGGCTGAGGAGGATAAAGAAGACAGCGAGGGGTAGCTGTCTCATTATGATATTATTGATTTTCTTAAAATATATTAAATGACAACTTTAAAGCCATAGGAAATGAAGATAGACACGAAGCTGGAATATTTAAAACAAAAGTAGCAAATAAAACAAAGTTAAAATAAAAGTGGGCGTGGTGGTGATATGATATAACCAAATCCTGAGCGAATCTGCAGCCTGACGTCTCCCGCGCTGACGCCAACGTCCGCAGTGCGCAGTGCTCTCAGGCGCAGGACCGCCTTTGCGAGTCTCAGTGGGACTCACTGACCCCTCATCCCGCCTTTCGGGCCCGCTATCTCGAACTTGTGACTAGGCCCCGCCCGCTCAGATCTCAGCGGTATTTTGGTAATTTCAGGATCTGGGCATCGAAGATGCTTGTTTTGCCGCCTTTCCCATGCCGCCCAGCTCGAGTAAGCTCTCACACGACCAATGGTGGCCGGCAGATGTGTTGACGTTGTTACCGTTTTTGTCAGTGCCGGGAGATCGAATTCAGTCAGACAAACCGGATTTCTGACCAATTGCAGTTAATCGGCTTGGCAGAGGCTTGTTCCTTGTTTCTATAATTTGTGGGGGTATTCACATGATGGGGCCAGTAAGATTAAGAGATCGAGCAGTATTATATTTTTGAGGGAATAGATAGAAAGTGCTTTTTGAAAAGCATTGATTGCATGGGTTGGAATACTGCTTGGTATAATTCTAAACGCATCTTTATGATCGAAGGGATCCAGATCGATCTATAGAACTAGGTTGAACTAATAACACAAACACAGCTTCGTAATTCAAGGATCATTTAGAAGTCTATCCTTCAGACTTGTGACTGAAATACTTGGGTATTTCGAAATTTCTCGTGCTACCTGATCCCGGTCGTCAATTCACCCACAGCACTTTCCATGCATTTTCGATCGAGACTCGTGGCCGCCAGTGTAAATGCATGGTTTAGCGAGATGTTGAGTTGGTGTTGATTACCGTTTTGGGGGCCAGTGGCAGATCGTAATGAGACAAGCCAGCTGACGACCAATTGCATTTAATTGGTTTGGCAGAGCCTCCTTTAGTTTGAGGTAAGGCTGACTGTTATCGATATTTGAATCATGTTGTAGGATCAGATAGATCTCTCGATCATGTGCATACTCGGGAAGCGGAACCACTTATACGACAGCTCGCAGCAGATCCTCAGTCGTACAGAATATGCAACAGTAGCGACATTCACCTCACCATTGGTACCAGTCTTCTCGAGAAAGTCATAACAAGATGAAGCCTTGATTTGCACTTTCAAATGATCCTATTCATCCAAGTGCCAACTGCTTGGGTTTATTCCAGAAGTTGTTTGTTTCTACGCCGAATAACGAAAAATGGCCACCGTAAATTCACAGCATCACCCAGTCTAACTCCTCGACGAGGGCCTCCAGCGGGAGGATGTCACTCCCGCCCTCGCTCTCCCTCAGTCGTACAAACGAGCTCGCATTGTCGTCATCCCTTATCACCATCAGAATAAAATCGCTTCACAGTTCCCCTATTCGCCCCTGGAAAAGAAAAAAAGAAACCCAGAAAAAGAGAGAGAGAGAAAGAGGCGAGCGAGTAGAAAGAATGTGAAATAGTAGCAGAAAATACCTACATCATTGCTAATGTGATATGTAAGAATCCGTCCGGGTACATCGCTTCTCGCATTAATTCTAGCAGAGGCACGCTCAACGGTAGCACGACTCCGTGCATGACGGGGCGAGCGAGAACCACACTCCGTTTGGATGGAAAGAGTATGGGGGCTAGAAAGTTGAGTGCCGTGCCGAGAGTGTGTGGGTCACCGCCTATTGGTAATGTCAGCACTGTCTTGCCTATATATACGAGTGCGGTTACGGGGGTTGTATCACGTACGAATGGTGCCGGGCTGTTTTATAGGGACGCTGCCTTGAATCACTTGCCCTGTCTCGGGATTATAGATTCTCACAGGAACGCTCCTTATCGAGCTCCCAGGGTGATTCAGCATCTTATCGCTCACCGCCCAGAAGCTGTCGAAATCGTGGTCTCGTAGGCTGGAAAATAGCTGCCTACTATCGGCGGGACTCAAGCTCATCACCGCCTTTGCTGTACCATTGCGAGCGAAATCTGCTTCTTTGATGGTGTTGATGAAGGCATCGTGTGTGAAGGTTGGGGTGAGGGTGGTTAGGAGGTCGTGCGGGTAGGATGCGAACCGGAGGGTTATCGTCCACGGTAACTGGGGGACACCTGGTTCCTGGTCGACTGGAGGAGGGGAACCCGGTCTTTCATGGTTTGTGGGCTGTGGTATGTGAGCTTTTGTAGGGTCGAGAGCTGTGTAGAAGTCGTAAAGCAGCCCTATCGGCCAGTGCCTGGATCACACATACGTCAGCTTTTCATGCTTCTTCTTCTTCTACGTCTGTCTGGCGGCTTCGTGTAATGATCAGAGAGGGGGGAGCTACCATCTTAAAGGAGCATTATCCACCTCGAACCAAGCACTTTCCACTGTTGAAACGGACTTGTCTATCAGAAAGTCCTCGAAGAACTTGTATATCCGCGGTAGGTAGAATGGGAGATATGCGACCCGACTTGCTTGGAACTGTACGAGAAGCCGGGCCATCGACGAGGGAGAAGCTGCGAATCAGCCAGTCTATTCCGCGTGAAGAAGAAACCATCTCAGCATAGGCGGGTCGTTTGGGATGTCATGATAGAGGAGAACGTACGTAGTAGGCGTCGGCTTTGTCGAAGATGCGGCACTCGCTGGGATCGAGCATGACCTTGAACGGGATGCTACCCTCCCAGACCACCCACCGGACAGCATCCGGGGACGTCATTATATTCCAATACTCTCCCTCCCTTATTGTCTGTCGTAGTATCGAGGGGTTGATCGCGGGTATCAGGGCATGTCGTTATCCGGGGTATCGGAGGACGATGGAAGGAAGGAGGAAGGCGGGGCGATGAGGTTGGTTGGCTGGCTGGCGGGGTGGCCGTCGCTTGTTGTTTTCGGACGTCGGCTGCAACACCAAAAAATTTGTGCTGGCTCGCCCAACGTCGCTTTCGAGATTCAACTTCACCAGCTTCAACTCGGTCCTTCGAACGGCGTCAATTGGGGAAGCTGCCTGTACACAACATGCCTCCTCCGCGGTTACGGCCCTCGCGGCTGCTCTCCGAGTGCTCCAGCCTGGTACGCTCAGTTGAATTGGTGGGGACGCTCGTGCGCAATTGCTAATTGATACCGTATATATCTGCAGACCCGCTCGTTCACCTCGTCGTCCTCCTCTACGCGATGCACCCGGCCGCTCTCCTCGCTGACGAGCGCCTCCTCTCGTCCTTCGGTTCTCCCTAAACCTGCGTCGTCATTATCCTTGAACAGAACTCTGTTCACCGTTCCGACCCTCCGAGATCAAGACCGGTTTCTCAACGAAGGCATCGGCGAGCTCTACTCTGCGAACCAGGTCCAAATCGCCTGGAAGGACTACCAGACCCATCTCACCGACCGCCTCAACCTCCTCACCGCGGGCACCGAATACCAGTACCACTTGCCTCTCCAACTCACCATTATGACCAGCAGGAACTCCGACCTGGCGTCCATCTTCAACTATGCCTCCATGGCCCACAACAACCACTTCTACTTCAAGTCGCTATCGCCCGTCACCACCTCCCCGGGATCCCTCTTGCTCGCCGCGATTGACGAGTCCTTCGGCCACATGCAGATCCTCAAGGAGACCATGATTGCCACAGCTCTCGCCTGCTTCTCCAACGCCTTCGTCTGGCTCGTCATCGACAACTCCACGAAGAAGATGCGCATCCTTACCACCTACAACTCCGGCACACCCTACGGTCTCGCCCACCGCCGCCAAGCCATCGATACCAATACCACCACCCCGCCACCACTGTCTACCGAACCCACCGACATCGCGGCCAGATTACAGCAGTCCAGCGAATTCAAGTCTACGGGCGACGAGTACACCCAGAGCTTGGCGAAGCACTCCCTACCCGATGACGAGATGGAAGTCGGTCGTGCGTCAATGTACTCACCTCTGCTGTGCGTCAACGTATGGGAACACGCCTGGTTGGTGGACTACGGGTTCGACAAAAAGGAAGAATACCTGGAGAACTGGTGGAAGTGCATCGACTGGGGTGAGGTGTGGGCGAGATTGGGGCCCTTGGGCTTCCACGGCAAGCAGGAGAGACCGCTGATGGGTGGGCAGGTCAGAAGCGACGAGGAGGCTGCCAGCGGACCGAGGCTTGCGGATAGGTTCAACGATATGAGGAGACAGAGAAGTTAGAACCGCAATAAAAAAGGCCGTGGAAGAGGCGTGGATGTTATTCTCTGTATATAATGTATCTAGATCTTTCGGATTATGTATAAAATTGATAAAAATATAAGTCACGAGTAGAAACGAGATAATAGGAAGACACACGGGTAGTGTGTCTAGAGTTTTATATTTTTAGTGTCCTGCGTAAATAGAATATCCTCTGTTAGGTTTAACGTAGTCTCGTTGCCAGACGCTGGGTCTAGCGTTGCTCCTTTGAGATTCTCGAACCCTTGTATATACTCGATATCATATATCCAAATATTCATCCGCCCATCGCGAAAGTTGTGCATAAACCTGAGCTCGTACCATCTTGGCGGATCTACGACGTTCGGCGACCGCAGTTGCACAGTGTACATCGACTCCTGGAGTACAAAAACGGCATCTTGGACCACCCGGTCGATAAAACTGCGAAGATTGAGTTTCCACTCAACGGCGAAATCCACCACCAAGCTATATTTCACCCTCGTCGGTCGTACCCCCCAACTGTGGAAAAGCCCATGAGACCTGGTCAAACTCTCCGGAATCCTTGAATCACAGATAGTGTATTTCGTTCGGAACCCTCGATTCCCTTTTCCATCGCCCTTGGTAGCTTCTACTACTATCGATCTTTTTTCGGCCGACGCGGCCGCATCCTTTTCTTTATCGGTCGATAAACCAGGCCAGAATAGTGGTTCGCTAAGGATACTGTCATCCACTTCTAGGTATCTCCACGTCCTAGGTGGAACTTTCTCTAAACTCCACGCTCGGTCCCTGTCCGTACCATAGTCTTCTATACAGCCTATCTTGCACTTAGCGGGAAGAATCAACTGGGCGTCGAATTCCACACGGAAAAATCCGGCGGGGTCGATCAAGCGATGGAGGTAGGGGATTGAGTCTTTGGTCGAGAGAGGCAGGTAACGAGACCTGGCGAGGGAAGGGGAGCACAGGATGATTGAGTTCCATAATTTGCAGGTTTGGAGAACAGATATTTGGTCGAGTAGACAGAGGTCAGAGAAGATTTCGATGAGCAGTTCGATTGGGAAGATCGAAATGTGCACTTCTGAGGAGGAAATGGAGGAGGTCGGTTCTGAGTGTTCAGTCTCGCCGGTAACGTTATGTCGCAATGGCGACTGGCGCGTTTGACGAAAGTGCAATTGGGCAGAAGATACGGACATCTGATTCATCATGTAGACTCTTTACCGTAAACAAAGCATACGATGGATTATTTCCAGCAAAAAGTGTAATTTTGTTTATTTATTCGAGAAATAAATTTCGAGGCGGCTCAAGAAGGCTGAGAGTTTTCTCGACATATACGCCCGCAGACAATACCACAGCACACCCACGTCGTGGTGTTGCGCCAGTGGGTCTAGAGGCCCAGAGCCTCATGCATGCAGGCTAGGCCCAATCGATCGATGGTAGCAAATAGCCTCGATACCAGGCGCTGGCTACTAGGGGTAGCAAATTATATGTAGGTCATGTTCAGTACTGAAAATAGATATATTAATTATTATCCATCAATTCGTATTCTTTGAAATGGCCCCTCAAAGTCCCTATGGCGGTCCTGTACATGTAGCTAGACGCAGACCCAACGGGACCAGCTCCACCAGTAAGGGAAGTCCTTAATTCGCGAAAATGAACAAATCGAATCTCGTACTCTTGGTTCCTCTTGAACCCTCCTCTTTTGACCAAACTCGCCAGCGCCGTTGCTGCGAATATTTCCCCTATTGCCCTGATACTCCTGCTCTCCTCGACCGTCCAAGCGAACGTCGACCCAGGCCACCCACCGGTCACAGTTACAACGGGCATCTTCTCGTTCTGAGTGGCCATTGTGAGCTCGACTGAGAATCTGGTCATAGCATTCTTCCTCAGACTCTGCATAGTCGGTGCTTCCATCGGAGCTTCGTACCCTTGATTTTTACCTGTCAAGCGCTGATAATCGATATACGGCGAGAACACCATCTCATCGAGAAGCGGACAGTCCACGGGCACATCTACATTCCTCCACCAGTATGCCCGTTCCCTATACCCGACAACGTTCCCGTTCGAGCCTATGACGGGCTGCCAGCCCCTTCCCGGGAACTCTTTCGTGTCTCCACCGTTCTCTATCCACTCGTAGTTGTACTTTGTAATCCGTCCGTTTTGAAGCACTATGGCGAAATTGCTGAAAGAGTCCAGCAATCTGTGGAAATTCGAGATGCCTGTCGCATCGGGCCGTGGATGGTATCGGCGCCGTTTAAGCAGCGGCGAGGCAAGTATTACGGACTGCCAGTGTTTGCACGCTATAGAAGCGCATAGCTGTTCCGGGAACGAGAGGTACGAGAATATCTCGATGTATATTTCAACCGGCAGGTGGACTGTCAGGCCTTTGCACGTGGTGTTGCAATTGAGAGTGGTACGCCCGCCCATGTTTAGCGAGCGACCATGGTGAAGGAAGGCATGATGGAAGAGCAGTCAGCTCTCTCTCGATGCTGGGAGAAAGGCTCTTGAAGTACGATTAACTGGCCAGATCTTTCGTTATCTTTGTGAGTAAGATGTTCATGTTGATTAACGGGCTGACGTATTTCAACAAAGGATTGGGGTCAAAGTGCAAAAGTGGTTGCGTATGTCTGCAGTGAGCTGTGGAGTACGTACCTGAGCGCACCGATTCGCCCCGTTGCGGAAATCCAACAGCGGCTTCCTGTGTTGCTTGTCCAAACTTCATTGACAAGCGGAGAACCAACCAGGGCGTCTATTGTTAAACGATGCAGATGCGAATATATAAATTCTATGGTAATTGGTTTGAGTTTAATTTGGTGACTGGTGATTGGGGTATAGACTCTGCTATTGTAAAGCACAAGATATCGTATATAAAATATAAATATATTCCAGCTGCTTCTTCCCATTCTCCTCCTCCTCCAACTCCACTACCACCACAACTACCATAGCCACCATCCTGCAACGCTCTCCATCAGCTCTCCTCAACAACCTCAGTCATCCAATATGGCAGTACCGCGTGCTGGATTCCAGATGAAGTGTTTCCATGACGAATTCTACGCGGAATTCGGCCATATCTTCCACCAGCATCGATTTTCCTACGGGACTCCAGAATCCCGTATCGACCGACTCAGCAAGGCTTTTGACGAAATCACTCTCAGGGACCTTGTCAGAGAATTCTGTGACCGCCGCGGCTACAGTCTCTTCCATATCAAAGAGTTGATCGCTTGGATCGTCCACAACGATATTGTCGTCAGGCCCCCCTCGGGCACCTTGAACCTCTTGAACCAGAAAATGCGCTACCCGTACATGTTCGAGAAGGAAACGGTAAGTGAAAAGCAGGATCGCGACAAAGCCGAACCCAGTCGCCTCCAGCCGTGGGGGGACTACCACACTACTCCTCCTCCTCCTGATTCAGGATTGAACGTGAGGAACGGTGAAGACCTTGGTCCCGCTGGGGTTTCTCAGGAAGAGCCGCCGTTGATGGCAGGCGACACTGGAGGACCCCAGAGGGAGACCAAGAAAGGAGACGATCAAGTCTGTGAGTTTGCCTTAAATAAGGATTTTATTTCCTTTGGCACTCCGGACTTCGGTAGTTCCCCTGCAACAAAGGTTCAAGCTACGAGCTCTAAAGTCCAGGCGAAGGGAAAGCAGGCAGTCGTGAAGGTTCAGGACACCTCGTCCTCAAAAAGTAGGCGAGGGAGGGGGCGAGGAAGAAAAAAGACGAAAAAGGAAACGAGGGTACAACAACTAATTGCAGCAAAGAGAGCCGCGAAGAATAAGGTCGTTAATACCAAGCAATCGGGAGCCAAGCCTGCTGAGAAGAATACGAAGCAGCAGCAGCCTCCCAAGGTTATTCCGCTGACCAGTAGCCCAGTCAAATCTACTCTGAATATAACGAAACTTCCAAGGCGACCCGTTAGCGTCTTCGACCCGCCGAAAAGTCTTCCTCCGACTGCACCAGGGATTGCCGGACAGATAATTGAACCAGAATCGGGTGGTACTACTCCGCAAAAGCCTGCTCCATCAACATCAACAGATATTGTCATATACCAACCAGGTGCTGCAGTCCCGAAGTCTCAAGAAGACTTGATCACCAGCAATGTCGCCAACAAGATGTCCCGATTTCCTGAAGTTTCTCCTTGTAAGATCTATTTCGCTTATCCGGTACAGCACGAAACCCTCAAGCATGCTCAGAAAATTCTTGAATATGCCTGCTTCCACTTTGTTAAACAGCACGCCTCCAGCAAAACATACGATCTTCAATTCTCCCACCCAGAGAGTGCAGAACTAAACATGTGGGTAAGGTTGATTCGGCAGCTATCCCCGAAGATATCGCTTGCGGCATTCGACCTATCGGTTGTCGGTAAGGGCATCTCTTTCAAAGACCGTCTCGAAGAGCTTTCGAAAGCCATGGAAGAGTTGAGACACAGCGTCGTCCATCGCCGTCATTCTAGCGCGCAAGAATTGCAGCAGTATCTGCGTGCCTCATACTTCTACGCTAAATTTTTAAAGGATCTACCCCGCGCTGAGCAATTGAAGAAACTGCGAGAAAAGCTTGAGGAGCTTACGGATCGGGTGATGAAGGATAAAGAGGCCAGAAGACACCAACTGCAGGGCGAGCTGGAGAAAATCGAACGAGAAAGGCAAGAAGTCGAAGAGAAGAAGCGAAATTTGGACGATTGGGAGGAGTTGGCGACATTAGGTGCTATTCGCGGTGACCAAAAGGCGCTTGGAGAGATTAAAATCGACTTCGGCATCAACCTCGGGTGGCTACCGACGGCTCCCAGGGAGATTGAGCCGAAGCCTTCTGCTATCGAGGTCGATGCCATGATTCGCGGGCGCCGTCTCATCAAGTATGGGGAAGAGAACGACGAAACAGTCCACGCGAACACGACAGCAGCAAGGACACCAACCTTTGATTGACGCTTCTTGCTACGACCATGATATGCCAATCCCACCACACCTTTTCCAGATCTCTCACAACCGAGATTGAAGTTTCCGGACCTTTGTCATTTTAATACTAGAATCAAAGAAATATGTAAGCCTCACTGCCAAAACCCCCTTTGAAGCTCAGCCACTTACCACCAAGCCAATGATAAGATTGTCCACTGGCAATCGCGCAGAATATTTACCTCCTGATGCCCATCTCAGTTGCTAACATATCTCTTCACTGAACAACACAACTTTCGCAAATTCCCTTCCGTTTCTCTATTTCAGGCTCTAGTACCACCCTCTCCAATTCCTTGACCGTTTCCTGTTTCATTCTATCTTCATACTGGGTTATCTCGCGAGCCAACGCCCGAAACACTTCCTCGACTTTAGCATTATCCTTAGCAGAAACTTCGAAGAATATGTACCCGAAGGACTTTGCTAGCGCTGCTCCCTCTATTTGCACCGATATTTCTCTATTGTTAGCATGGCTCGTCGGAATTAAATTCTAAATTCGAATGCATGTCTTCCTCACCTTCACGTGATACCTCACGCTCGGCCTCCAAATCGCTCTTATTACCAACAATCGCAAACGGCCACCATTCCCCAGATGCTTGTTTGATTTCTAGATACCGTTCCCGGAGTCCTACAAGATATTCGAAGGATTCCCGTGATGTGACCGAGTAGACCAGCATGACTCCCTCCACCGGCGTTTTCCCTCTCCGAATCGAACATTTTAAACAATGCTTTTCATCGCTACCGCAGTTTGTATCCCCCCGGTCCAGAACTTCAAACTTGGCTTGTGAGTCCCCGAATATTCCGTATTTAGTGTAGCTATCTGCGAATGACCAACGTATATTAGTTATTTCTGCTCTTGTTTCTTAAGGTATACCCCCTCTCCTCCTCTCTATTACTCCCTTTCGTCGTCACGAAAAGGGTGCGGAAATGAGAAAAAAGACTAACATTCGATCGCCAGCGTATCGTCGCCAGCACATTTCCCGTTGATGAATTGGTGGGTTATATTCGATTTGCCGACCCCTGCTGCCCCGTCCACTACAATATAAACGTCCTTTGCGGCCTCTTGATCATAGTATGTGGACTAGAATGCGGAGTTAGCCAACACCGTTAGATCGTAACACAAAGCAGGGTTCAAATCGAACGTACACATGAGTTGTTTTCTTTCGTTGTAAAGTCGGTGGGGCCGGTGTCGACCGACTTCCCAGTAAAACTTAGGTCCGCCTTCTCCATATGTTCGTTATACCATATTAACCGGGAGAATGCCTGCTTTTTCAAGGTATTGGGTGCAAATGGAGACTAGTACGTATAAGTGGCGATTTAAAGAATGCTAAGTGCGATCGGGTTTTCGATAAACGTGGAGAATATGGATATCTATCGTTCGTGCGCCGCTAGAGTGGTTATCGCGCGTTGGTTGTTCGTGGTTTACTCGTCGGGTCGCGGTCAAAGCTGCTTGGATATGGAACTGGGGAAGAGCATGGAAGAAGAAAAAGATGTAATTTTTTTTAAGAATGACAGAATAGAGATGGTTTGAATACCGTCCCCAAGGTTCTTCTTTCCCGCCTCTATTTTACGGATGGTTTTCTTGCTGGTGATTCGCCCGTGTGCTCAAAGTGGGAAACGCCACTTTGCAGCTTTTCTCGTTCATGCATAAACGGCCGCGGGGATCGTGGGACGGGTCCATATTCTTTTTTCTCTTCGCAGCCTCGCCAAAAAAATTAAAGGCAAACAGGAAACTGGGGTTGATCGTTTCGAACGTTTCATCCACGGGAACATGATTGGGTGTTTTGAATAGACATAATCTATCTAATCACCGAATCGATGATGTGGATATCTTTTTTTTCTCCTTCTAACAAACCTGCTCAGCTACAGAAGAATACCTCGAGGTTATTCTCAGGCAGCAGGAGCAGGCTTACCCGCTTCTGCGTCGAAAATCCCAAAATAGCGACCATGCCCTAAAATTGGAAAGATATCCGAGGGTCGGGATAGCCCACTTTTCAGCGTCCCGCCAAGCGGTTTGCATAGTCTGCGTCTTGACGCACGCTGAGCTTAATATTCGGGAATAAGATGACTTTTTTGGCGGGGCACGCGCATGATATGACTATCGGAATATTCGTTTACTCGACAACCATTTTCTTTACGAAGGTACTCAAGAGCGACCGCGTTGTATTTCGCTGCTATTCGAAGGGAGGTATTCCAGCCATTCGACTGGTGGAGCTCCTACCTTTATTCGACGAGATCTTCGGAATCCTCCGCTTGGTGATTTGCTTCTCTTCAAAAGAAGTCTCGGATCTCTTGTCGGATAATCGGCAAACACTGATCACTTTTATATTCGGGACTCCGCGGTCAGAGCACACATTGTCCCCGAACCGGAATTCGTTTCGCGAATTCAAGGCGGCCCGTCATCAATAGCAAAAGAAAGAAGGAACCCATAGCAACTCTTATATACAGGACTTTGCCGATTATTGAGGAACTTCCTCCTAACCAACTATCCGCTGCAGTAACGTCGTACCGGGACGATCTGATTCCTCTTCAGCCCAAACAACGTCGAAGTTCTTGTAAACTTTCATTCTATCATACTCTCTCGCGTGATGGTCACCATAATCAGCCGCCAGGTAAAAGTTTTCGTGAACCTTCAACTTAAAATAATGATGCAAGGTGAATATAAAAAAATCAATATCGGCGGCATCCGGCTCCTTATTTACATGTTCTATTGTTTCGTACATTATGTCACTCCTGAGAGCGGGTATGTCAAAATTTTTCCCGATGAACGATTCATGAACAGCATCGTAGGCCGCCGGTTGTGCGAGGAGCCAGTGGTCTTTTATGCTTTCGTTAAGTCCGAGCGCTGGGAAGCTGTACGTTTCCAGCTGGTATACACCATACATAAAGAGATCGATTTTATGATGCTCGAATTTACCTGTGTACTCTTTCAAACTTGCTTTAATTTCCTCGTTGGATGTGACACGGTTAAAGCGGTTGTCATCCCAATTTGCGGCTGGGTGGTTGGCGACTAATCTACGTATAATCTGATACGCTTTTAAGAGCATGACTATCGATCGCAGAGCATTTTCATTTTGAGAACCTGACAAGGCATGGCCGCGCTCGGATGTAGGATTCCCAGCAGGGAACTTTAAGGTTCTAGGTTCGACGGTTGTGGTTTCATATCCGTGTTGCATCAAGTACTCTGCTAAAGGAGAGAAAATCGGCTCGTGATCTGGGTTCGCACCAAGCGTGAACGTTGTATTATAAATGGTGTAAGAGCGTAGGAACTTTGTGAATGTATCCCACTTGAGGCCGAACCAGGTTCCACGTTCATATCGTCCGCTTTCATCCTTTTGTTACGATTGTAGGGTTAATAATGCGAATCTGATATATCAACTACGAATGGTGGGTGGTGTATTTTGGACTACCTTCTCTCCAGAAACCTCTAGCTTTATGATAGGCTCTAAGTAGGCAGGGGCGAGCACAGCTCCTGCTAGAAAGACTCGGTACATACTTATGTAGAGCCTAACTGTTTTGTCGCTAAGAACACCTCTCTTTCGATCTTCTACGACGCCTAGGTGAAAGCAATCGACAATATCCCCCGATACCTTTGCGGGATGTCCTTCTTCAGCTGTTCGGACCGCAAAATCAACTAGCCGTTTCAGAATCATAGTGGATTTAATCTCATTAATAGTTGGGAGGGTTATGCTAGATGATAATGCTCTCGGGTCTATCATGTTCATTGCAGGAGAAAGATCTCCGCAGTTTACGAACCGCTCGATCTCGGCTTTAGCTGCTGCTGTTGCCCTAATCTTTATTTTGAAGATATTTCGCATCAGTTGATTTATAACACTATATGAGAACCCGCGGTGCCGCGAGTTTCAATGACAATTGCCAAAGTAACCTACGGTAACGAGAGCATCTTCAAAGCCAATTATTGAGTTTTTGGCAACACGTGCAGCGAGCACGTTCCCATGGGTCTCCAATAACAGCTTGAGCGTTTTGCACGTCAATTGCAGTGCTGTCACATCTTGGAAACTTGGTAGTAGGCCGCATATTTCTAGCAGAATTTCTGGCGCAAGCGAGAGGAAGGAAAGCGGCATCGAGTGATCTAGCGACAGTTGCCAATTGATGCCTGGTGTGACTGTTATCCACCCCCAACCCTGTTTGGCTCGGCTTCTCGCTCAAGTCACCCTCAGATGTTCGTCTATTTGCGCATATGACTAGGTCTTTGGTATTACAGATTCGGGCACGGGCAAGCATCCCCCAGACTAAGATTCGGGATTTATTGTTGATGACCAAATCGGAGTGGTAGTGCATGGTCAATCTCAGCCGGCTTAATAATGATGTGGAGGGTGTAGCCAAAAGGGGGAATGGCGTTTCCCAATTCGGACGGGGTTTTCTGGAATCTTCGCCCATGTTCTCCCACCTTCTGGCAACACATTTCCCTGTCTCACAATAATAAGCGCGGTGCATTTCTAAGGCACCTAAACGGTGATGTATTGCTAATATCAAAGAGCGTCGTAATCGAGGGAAAGCGCCATCGGGGTACTTCTCGAGGATTCCAATGGCTGGCTTCAATGTGTATATAAACGACCGAGATCTGCCAGATTGAATCGAATTTTTATTTTTCAGATCATCATCACAATCATCTCTCAGTCCTCCTGAATATCTTCCTCAAATATCAATCAAGCCTTCCAACTCCATATCAATACCACAGGTTTTAAATCAAACTTTCAAATTCTCTTCTCGAATCGAGTCTTTAAGCCTCAAAGAAAAATAGTCAACATGCCTTTCGTCAGATTTCACCCAGCTTCTTTCGCCTCTCAAGCCGACCCATTCGTCGACCTCCTTGCTGCCGCTCTAGCCGCAGAGGCAGCCCCGGCTCAAAAGCCAGCCAGCTGTGCTAACAAGGCTGCTTGCACTCCAGCACAATGCCAAACCCGTTCCTGCGCTCCTCGACACAATCGCGTAGTTAAGCGCTTTATCACCCCCAGATTTGACGTCTCCGAGACTGAAGACTCCTACATTCTCGAGGCAGAGCTCCCAGGTGTCTCGAACAAATCCACCATTTCTGTTGACTTTGACGATGCCCAAACCATTGTTGTCAAGGGAGAGATCAGCCGCGTAAAGCGAGTTTTCAGCAAGAACGAAGGCGACGAGTTGACTGAGGAAGCCCTTCAGGCTGCCGCTGCCGCCCAAGAGAAGGCTTCCGTTACCACCACAGAAGGCGAGACCGTAGTCTACGACGATGCCGCCTCCGTTTCAAGCCATAAATCAAAGGGCAAGGCCGCTACCGTTGAAGATGATGTCGACGAGTCCGAGACAGCTTCTAACGCCTCCTTTGAAGTTGTCGACGGCCCAACCAAGGCTGACAAGGGCAAGGCACCAGCTAAAGATGCCGACGTTGAAATGACAGAAGCTGCCGAGAAGCCCGCTCAGCCTACCACTACTAAGTCAAAGAAGACTGCGAAGTACTGGATCGCCGAACGTCCAGTCGGTGTCTTTGAGAGGAAATTCAAGTTCGAAGGATTGATTGATCAAGACAACGTTCGCGCCAGCCTCGAAAACGGTCTCTTGACCGTTGTCATCCCCAAGAGGGAAGCCTTCGTCAGAAGCATCTTCATCAACTAAAAATCTCCAGAGAAAAAATAAAAAATCTTACCAAGCCGCTCATTCTTTCTTTTTTGGTCAAAAAAACTTGTATTCTGGTTTTGAACTCTCAAACAGTACGCTTTTGAAACCGGGTGCAAGGGATACCATGATGCATAGCATATGGCGTTTTTCTCTCTGCGGATTTTAGTTTTCTGTTTTTTTAATTTGGATATACAATAATACTAGCCAGTATCGGTTTTTTCTTTTTTCTTTTCCTTAGCATGCGCAGGTACTATTATATAATCTTGAGTTCGAATATAAATGATTATTCAAAACTTTAAATTTCAAAGTGAACATTTTAGTGATATCTGTTTAACCTTGTGAATATTTTAAACAAGCTTACGTCGTAGGCAGATCTGCAGAAGAATAGGAAAGTTCGATTATCAATGACGGTAGCGGTGACTTTCAAATATTCCTATATAGAGTACTTGATAGAGTTTGTAATTACAACGCGGACCAGTCTAGATCTCGTAACAAGTCTGGTTACGAGACTGAGTATGGTCCTAGTTTTAACTAGCAGTATTCCCTCTTGTAAAGAATATATTCGCTTAGCTAGCAAAGAGGGATTTTATAATAAAATACACGCAGATGGTGGCGACAGAAGGCTCTCGCTCTTCACATTCACCCACTCTTCGATACTTCTACAATGCCGGGTCAATCTCGGAAATTGATAGTTCGACATATCGTCGACAAGCTGTGACACCACTATTTCAAACATCACCATGGGATGGTCCCATGGATACTCTGGGACAACATGTCCCATAACCTCGACAAGCACCTGATCCCACCACCTTGAATATTGCCACAATACAAGCCCGAGCTCACAGTATTCTGGCATGAAGCTACTTTTTCTAAATCCTACTAACCCCGTGATATTTCCTTCTGCATCGACGAGAATATTGTCTGGAGAAAGATACCCGTGTGTTGAAACAAATTTGGCAGGCTTACGAGGCATCTTGTTGTAGCTGTCGACAAGCATCCGGGCATATTCTATATCCTTTGACATTTGGTTCAGATCAACGCCACCAGGGGGGTAAGTAGATGCATGTGTATTCGCATTTATTGCTTCCAACAGTTTTAGTTTATCTGCGATGAGCTCTTCTTCTGAGCTATAAGGCCCTCCTAGCTCACCATGTGACAAATACACCTGGGAGCCGCCTATACCTTCAATGCGATCCGAAGTAATCGATCGAAATTCGGACATGACGCGAAATAATTGATCTTTAAAATTCTCTCGTTCCAATTCATCCATCCTCCACCATACTCCATAGGATAGAGCGGTTCCAGGCATTAATTCCATAACTATGACCGGCCATCCTTCTACCATGTAGAATGCATTGAATTGTGGTGAGTATACAAACCCGTGCTCCTTGAGCATGCGAAGGACATTGATTTCGTGCTGGGTTGCCCACCCTACTTTCACCGCCACGGTTTTGCCGAATCCTGTTTCGCAGGCGAAAACACCTTTGAAATTCCGAGCGGCTGAGATACGCTTGCCGATGGCGATAGATTCTAGTGGCCATTCGCGCTCCCAGGGATCCCTAATTATGGGGGTAGATGGTGGTCCAGGAAGATCGTAGGAAGGCAGTTCAAAGGCCAGCGGGTCATCAGGCTCCGAATTAGAATCCATTTGAAAGTAATTCGTATTAAACATTGCAGGGGCAATATAGGATTGGCCCCGATTTATAAAGTAAAAGCCGACTAAGATTCGAATGCCGAAGAACCAAATGTGAATTACTAACAACACCTGAAGTATTAGAAAGTTGGCCAAAGCGCTGCCTTTGAATAAGATGAGAAAAATGAGAATCCTAAATATTTTAGCAGGTTATTATACAGCGAATATATACCAAGCATTTATGTTGGAGTAGCCGCCAGTCCCAAGATCAGCCTTTTGAAAGGCTTCTTTGTTCGTGACTAGCATCGAAAGTTTGATTCCACAGCAGAATGACCGCGGCACAGCAACCCTTTCCATCCTAAATAATGGCAAGTGTTCAATGAAATTTACTGGTTACCTTCCGAGTACTTTCGCTAAGCGCAGTTGTGGCAGAATGTTAGCATGCTCAAACAGCACATTACTATATCGGGACAGCTTGGAAGCTATAAAAAAGGTCGCTACACAGCTTGCGAAGGAAATCTTGTGCATATATGCTGCATGCTGAGACTTCGTCCCCAGTGCCGACACAAAGCACTTCATCTATGTAGTGATTTAATAACCACTTGTTCCACAAGTCAACAAGAGACCTTGTAAATTTTAATGTAAATATTTCACTCCACTTATCCCCATAAGGCAAGGTGGTATTTTGCATTACTCTAGATTTGCGCATGGAAAACGCTAGCCTAATATAGATAAATATGGCACATATAACTACTAGACAGTCGTTGAAAGGGTGGCTCCAAAGCCCACCCGCGCTGTGCGGAAACCCTGGAATGCACAGTCTATATCTCTTTGCTTCTCAACATTATATCTACGCCAGAAGAATCCAAAGGGCACCCGGCACAGGTTTTTCTCTTTCACCACAACCTTTACAATCAGTCAGACTCGAAACACTCTCTTCGGGCGTCCTTCGAGGTCTAATACCAGAAAGATTCTACTATTTTTCAGAACCTCCCCCCACCGCCGTATTCGGTGCCACCTCCTAGGAGCGCATGTTCAATACCTAGGCACACTCCCTACCTCGCCATAAACTTCATATTTTGTGCCAATCATTGTAAATAGCTGTAGCAATTGGCCACTGGCTCTGTGCTTGTCATCCGTTCGAACACTGCGGATGTATGAAACTCGGGGTATCCGTCGTTTCTCAATACAAATTACATCCCCTTATTCACCCAAGCGCTTACCAAGATCACGGGAAGTCAAACGCCACGAGAAGCGAGTTGCTCTCGCGGCACGGGGGTATCACGCGCGGTTGCCGATATAGCGGTTAGGATTAGCATGCCGGAGTCAAGTGTATAAGGGTATTGGAATGAACCCAGATCCATTGGATCCACGGATGAACTCTTCTAATTGTACCAACTCCTCAATATCCCCAAGAAACCGCCGAACTTATCATTTTCAGAATATCAATAATATCAATACTAGCTAAGAAGCGTGAAGCGGGGGATACAGCTTCTTTGCTATTTATTATAGAGCCTTCCACACGATAACATCACATTATTCAGCAGAGCTATCATTCGTTCCGTGTCGTCCCGACAAAACCCAAAATCCCCCCAACATGGATATGGAACTGGCTCACGAAATTTCCGGTTGCGTGGATTTTGAAAACCTTCGTCGGCTTGATGCGATGTTAAGGAAGTACCGGATGAAAGCAAATGGGAAATATCCGTTATACGTCTGCGAAATTACCGGCGGTGGCGCCCTACAAGAGAGCTGGGTTTGTCATTGGCAAATCTTCATAGAGATCACAATAAACAAGAAGAAACCTGCTGATCCCGTCGGGATAATGGTAGAAGCCCAAAATGATAATGGTACGACGATTTTAGCCGTCAAAGCGAAAATTAAGCCCCACAAGCAGTCAGGATTCAAGAAGAGAATTCCCCTCCCAAATTTAAAACTTTCGATAGAACAGGTTCTGAAGACCTGCGATGATAATGTAAACGGGCGCCCCTATGAGTTTCCTGATAAGAACAGTATGGCTTTCGTCGGCGAGGTTCTCGGCGATTTTGTATTGAAAGGTTGGTGGGCGAGAGGGTGCTACGATAAATTCATGAACGCACAAAATCTGGTGCCGGCTTTCACTAACGAGCATATGATGTTTATCGTTGGCAGTATCAAATTGGCCCAGCGCCACCTACTTAACCCTCCGGGTGCTCAGTGTGCCAATAATGATACAGGCAGAGGCGATGGTGGAGGTGAAGGTGGAGGAGGTGAAGGTAGAGGAGGAGGAGGAGGAGGAGGAGGTGGTGGTGGTGGTGGTGGAAATGATGGGTCTTCGGACGGCGGAGGTAGTGTAGCTCCTCCTTCACGGGGCGGTCGCTCAGGCTCAAGAAAGGACAGGCGTCCCCCTTCACGAAGTCGACGTTCAGGGAAAAGCAGCCGAAGGGGCGGTGGCCGCCGCCGGGATGACTCTGACGATTCCTACGATAGCTACTAAAGACAGGTTGACGCACTATACAGGGTCAAGGTCAAGGTGCCCTTGACGTTTAAATGGAGCTATTAATGTATTTGTGAATGCGTCGCCGATGCGAGTACATGCGAGGTACCCTTGAACTGCTTCGAGCCTGTTTGTAGCTTAGTCTAATTGAGTTCCAATCCTCAAATTCGCTAGCCAGGCTGCTTTTCGATTGCACCCTATCGTATGTAATTCTTTTTCTTCACTTTCAAAATGATTATTCGGTCGGTATTCCTAGTCCGCCGCTGTTTAGCGTGCCGCATATACGTACAGATATTAGTCTACTTGCATCTCTATTCGTCTCCTCAGCTTTTTGCGTTCCCTTGTTGTATTTTGAGCCACATTCCAGCTATCCCTGAATAACCAACTGTACATGGAGACATGGAGGGTAAGAACTAGAGACTTCAATAAATTATATAAATTTGTCGTTTAAATATTTTATATGGTTACAGATAGACATCACCATGTCGACAACAGCAGAGCT
This sequence comes from Dactylellina haptotyla, assembly GCA_031310005.1. NCBI lineage: Eukaryota > Fungi > Ascomycota > Orbiliomycetes > Orbiliales > Orbiliaceae > Dactylellina > Dactylellina haptotyla. The sequence goes on along the minus strand of CM062380.1, from coordinate 306,667 downwards.
TTCTGATCACAATCGATCCCGAGGTTTTGCAATAACATCTCTCCCAATCGAACTCCAGATACAGATTCTCTCTCACCTCGCCTTCGTCCACCAGCTCCCAGCAGCAAACACCTGCAAGCTCTGGCGACATATCATCCGAACCACCCCTTCTATAAAAAAGCGACGCTACATACCACTATGCCACCCGGGGCACCAATACATGTGGCATATTCACAGCCTGGTAGACCTCACGTACCCGTCCCGCATCCACATTACCGTCCCCTGGTGGGGAGGAAATAATGCACGGTGGAATATCAATAGTATTAGCTATCCGTTCCTTGATGAACCACTGGTGCTACCGAAAACATTGAGGCCAAAGGAAGACCCGAAGACGGAATGTTCCACCGTGCTTTGGATCCACCTTGTCGCCCACAGGCAGCAACAAGAGTGCCAGCAGTCAAATGGTGGTTGTAACATTAGGGGTTCACCTGTGAATGCAACTGAATCTGGGCAAAGGAGGTTTACGGGGACATATACGGGAACAGACTTCACGGTAAGGGATTTGGCCAGGTTTCTTATCGATGCCGGTGGGGTACCTCCGGTAGAAGCGCCGCCAATTGTGCCAGATTTCGATATGGAAGCGAAGGTTAAGATAAATGTGTTGGACGTTCTTGGGGACGAATTCATCTACCTTCACATATACGGCACGGAGAGGTTATGGACTATTTCTCCATAACCATTAGTTCGGGTTTGTAGTTTCAGTGGTAGATATTAAATTATATGGGATATAAATCGTTTACCAATATATAAGAAATTCCTGTACTCCATACCACCCCGCCTCGGTATATCCAATCCGATACTCCTGATCCAAATTTACATAAGAAAAAAGTAAGAAGTTATTAAATTGGGTATCATTTAAGCCAGCCGTCCAGCTTAGAGTCTTCCTTGGACCTTTCCAAGTCACTTCTCAAGCTCACATTCAGGTTCTCGACGGGACACCAGCCGTATCCGTGGAATCTGGTACCGTTAGCGAGGTGGATCCCGCCGGTCTTCTCCTCGAAGTCTTTGATATTCCCGTGCCAGTGGTCCGTGAGATTAAAAACTTTAAAGAGACCGGACTGCTCGACACTGCGGATCAGATTTCCATAGGAGAGCGTGACGCAGTCCCAGTTCGGACATCCCTTGGTGACGTTTTCTTGGACGAAGGTCTGGAGGAATCGGCGCCAGACGTCTATTTGGCGTTTTAACTCTGCTTCGCGGGCGGCCATGATCCGTCCTATGTATCACAGACTCGTTAGTATACGAAAACTGATACATTACTAGAATGTGTAAAGGCTCACGGAGAACAACTTCTGGTATCAGGGCGGTAGACACCTCGATACCTTTCCTGAAAAAATACGACCCACAGGCACTCAAAGAGCTACTCTCCTCGACCAGCGAACGCTCCAGATCGCGCACCCCGCGTTCGTCTTTGAAGACCTTTGCGATAAACAGCCAATCTTCGTATCCCGGTTCCTGCACGCCAGAAGCCCACCGGTCCAGCCAGCTCTTAGAATATGGGTTCAAGACGTGGACGCAGTCGTACTTATCACACAGCACAGCGAAGGACCGGAGTTGTGCGAAGTCCACAGACGCGGTGGGGATGTTCTCAGTGGAGAAATGGAGAACATTTAAAAGAGCGAGCAGGGTATCCGGATCGTCGTCTTCGAGCGCCATAACGATGTGTTGGCGGCCCGCGACGAGTTCGGTCCCGATCTTCTGGAATGGGGAGTCCGGATCTAGATGTCTACGCCATACCGGGGATACTACGCGCAGGATCTGTGAAGAAACGAGGTATCTATGTGTGAGATGCTTCAGGGTGGGAGGAGCGGTAGTGATATCGCTGCGGGATACCGGAAGTTGGATGACCAAGTCGGAGACGGGGGAAACGGTGTGCAAGATGCCTTCTCCGGAGATGTCCTGGACATGCATGTCTTCGAAATCATGGTCACCATCAGCAGTGCCGTCGTCCTCGTCCTCGTCCGGGTGTGCAGAGTAGGAGCGGGAGGGAGGCTGGGCGAAGTTGGAGTCGTCCGGGTTTGTTGGCTCGGTGGACCAGAGAGGCAGCGGCTCTTCTGGTGATGAGGTTAGCCTTCATTCTTCGTTTCTCTCAATTCTCTTCAACGTGCTCGTGCGAACAGATAAGATTAATCCCAATTCTATTCTTATCGATAGAGTTCGGGGTATTTCAGGGCAACGAACTTACTGCACCGCGAGCAAAGAACCGCGTCGTCTGCTACATTTTGAGACGTCGTCACCATCTTCCGTCGAACAAGAAGATATAAGAAAATATATAAACCAACAGCTACGGAAACGAGAGGAGCGAAGTTGAAGCGAACGACGATAACATGATCCCCGGCCAAGCGGCCAACAGTTAGTTGGCTATCTGCTGCCTGTGCCGGGGTGCCTGCTGCTCCTTCGAGAGTGTCCACCACCATGCGGGGGCGCTATTCCTGTTGGAGCCCGCCTGCCGCCCCGATAAGGTCAAGCGAGACCAGTCTGATCTTTCTCGCCGTGTTAGTGTGCACAGGTCTGATACCGAAATCTCGACCTTTCCGAGAGCGTTTGTCGGCTTGTGCACTCCGGCCTGCCCGTTCGGATTGGCGAACGAGAGAAACAAGCTCGGGTCAAACACGGTCTCTGCTCTGTCTGGGACATGACACCACTTTGGCTCATTGACCGTCGAAACGCTCTGAAGAAAAATATTGAAAATGCAAAAAATCGTAGTGACCTTCCGTTTCTATCGCAGAATTTTTAAATGCTGACGGCGGGCATGCACAGAACATCGAATTTCTCCGTGGCTGCGACGGGGTGCTGGGGTCCGGCCGGGGTCAGCCTCCGTCCAAGTGAGGAGACTTCGAACCACCTTCGAATCAGATTTCAATCCTTCGATTGCAATACAGGCACGACGGCCACCCTTATATGCAGCTCCCCAAACGCAGCTGGAGGTGTGAGTATGCCTTGCCCGTCTGCACATTTGTATCGACCACGCCGTCAGCAGTCTTTGCATTGAGGAAGGTCAGGACCAGAATCCGGTTATGTGGTTTTGGAGACGGTCGACAGCTGTCGTCCGACTGCGAAGGCCCCACCTATGCAGGCCTCAACGCACAACCAGGTCCTGCAGGGTTTCTCCTTGTTCAACCTCGCGGCACCCGAACCACAGGAGCGCACAAAGTAGACACAATCTATAGGTATTATAAGAGATATAATAATAAAAAAATTAGTCAATAATATGGTCGCTGAAGTAGCATTGCATGCACACATTCCGTATGATCATATTTTGCTAGCCGGATAGAGCACCTTTACGGCCTATCACACATACCGTTAGAACCAGCTTCCCATGGTGTCTTTGAACCCCGAGACTAGCAACAGTAGCTCCTCCCGAAGCCCCAACTGACATTTTCGGTTGAAATCGAGTTTTCACGGATAGTATTGCACTGTCTTTCTTTCCCTTTTGTATCTACTGGCTCAGGTGCCGCTCTTTTTTTTCTTCTTTTTTACCTTAATTTTTTTTAAGGTATTGGAGAGAATGAACCCATAAAACCAGGGAGGGTCACCATGAGTTATTCCAGGGTCCTCCCCTCCACGAACCTTCCAGTCGATGCTTCGACAAAAGCCCCGGCGCCTACCATGATCAATAATCTGCTCGTCATTCTCCCCAACCAGCTGCTTAAATGCATCTGCAGGATCAAGAGCAGAACCTCAAAGGCGAAATTAAAAGTAAAAGAAAAAAAGCATTCCCGAAATAACGGCTATCTTTCAATCCAACAGGACGACCCGGACCCTAGAAGACTCCTTGACCTGCCCACAGAAATCCTCATTCTCATCTTTGATAAATTATTGTCCGTTTCGAAAGATCAATATGATCTTGCCCGTATCAGCTCGACATGCCGTCAATTTCGTCAGCTGTTACTGCCATATATCTACAGCGAATGCAACATACTGTTTGAACATAGCTATAATGAAAATTCGCTAGGCTGTATCTATCGGCGTGACAAGTTTGACTTTTACCAAAAGAATGGGCACCTAGTAAAGTACGTCACAAAAATTCTTTTGTCGAATTACTGCTTTGATAGAGTGGATTGAATACTAACGATGCCGAAAGAAAACTTATTATCACGACGGACCAAAATATGTATCACAACAGTGTACCCCGCCTCGTTCAATTCCAACAAAATCCGCCCCTCCCCGCTGTCATTGAAGTTCTCATCCCCAGCTTTTCCAGACTCACCATTGCAGAATTCGAGGGCAAAGTCGAATCTCGCATCTTAGAGGTTATGGACGCCATCGAGCTAGTCATAACCAATTGCCTTTCTCTTAAACAATTGAACATCAAAATACACACAAGGAGGGGCAAATCACCTCTATCGCCTTCTCAAGTAGAAAAGTATCTACGATCGAAAGCGTGGTCGACTATTCAAGACGAATCGTCCGATGAAATCAGTCAAGCAAGACCTATCGCCCCAGCGACACAGTACGCCCGTCTCGAATCCCTAAAAATTGGGATCCGTGAGTACGCGCCTGGTTCATACTGGCAGTCCTCGTCTGCTGCCAGCCCGGAAGAAAACGAGATACCATCGACTTTAGAAATCCTTTCTGCCGTCCTCTATCCTACCCTGGAAACAGTCAAGAGATTCCGCTTCTACCAGATCCCGGATCCAAGACAAGCACATTTTGAACCTGAAAGTCCGCGCTCAGAGAATAAATACGGTCCGCCTAGATATTTGGATCTACCTAATCTAGAATCTCTATATATCCAATGCTCAAGAGAGATCCTCTCACCTTTTGATCAATATGTGAGACTCAATTACGCCAAAGTCAAAGATTTGACAATCGGGCTAGATATCAAGTCCGGTATTAAGGTATTCGAATCTCTACTCTCCTCCAGACTAAAATGTCAATTTTAATACCTTGGTCTTTGGTAGCTCTCACAATTCCTTTCAAGATTCACCACTCTCCAGTTCCTCCACATCGACAACCTCCAACCGTTCGCCACAAACCCAAAACAGCGCCTCCAAGTCTGCCTCTCCAGACCGTGGGATTACGTCCGCGAGAACATGATAAGTCCTCGCATCGAAACGTTAAAAGTATTATCCGTAGCGAATACCCTCGATCACAAAGAATTAATCGAAATCGGGCTAGGCGACGATGTAGTCCGAAGGTGTCGAGTCAGCTCTACATACCAGGGTAAGAGGTTATTACCAGGTACGAAAGGTAAAGTGAAATTATACAGCGTGGCGTTGAATTTTAGTACGATTGCGATATGATAAGCCGGGCTTTTCTTATATATATTAGCATCTTAGATTCCTATTTTTTATTTTTTTATTTTCATATGTATATTTTTTGTATGGGGGTGTATATTAATAGCGCTTGATACCAAAAAGGCGTTTTCATGGAGATGATAGAAAAGGTTACCGCTGCAGATATACACCTTTCTTTCTCTTTTAATAGAATTCTAAATTTTAAACAAATAATGCCATCCACCGTCAGCACCCCTGTAGTATACTTAGCCAAGGGCACATCAACCAAAAATCTCAAAAGAGCATTTCTAATTATCCGCCTCTCTGTATCGTTAAATCTTCGATATTCAAATCAGCTTTTAACTCTTCAACCTGTGGGCTCTATGAGTTCCTCTACGTTTGTATTTCGCTTTTCGGCCAGATGCTTCTATTTTATTTTTAGATTACAATTTCACACCCTTCCTATGGAATCTTCTTGAAGGTTTTAGTATTAAACACATTTCGCTTGCCTCCGGTCAAGAGATATCCTGATGAACCGGTGATGCTTTAATACCAAGTATTAATTCCCCAACAGCAAAGAGCGGAAGAAGCCGTTTGTAAAATATCATACCGTACGTAGAGCAAACAATAAACCAATTAATCACAGATGTGTGAAATTTTAGCTCAGCCTCGCAACATCCACGTTGCATACCCGTGCCTGATTCCGACATTGCAGGCAGCAAACCGGGTTGGATTGCGGAAAGCTGTGCATTTTATGCAAGGTTAGGAAACATTGCCGCTAAATATATATACGGGTAACAGAATTTCGGATCCGACCAGTCAAAAGTGACAATCCTCTGGTATCATGATACCCAACTACCCGCTCCCTAAATCCAGAACGCATATGTCTTGATACCGAATCCGGAATTATGTTATTCCCAAGCGTATTCACGTGAGATACATTTCCCACTTTGAAATTTTGGCGCTGCCAATATAGACCAATAGACTCGGAAATGGACAACATGCGACTTGAGCTGACACTCATGTCAACGCCTGTATTCTACAAAAAAGAAATAATACAGCTCTCGAGGCCATGATAGTTGTATCTCTATGCTTAACGACAGGTGATATTCTATATTCTAAACGAGCGTAGTTTCTTCATAAATCAAAAAAAAACCCCCCCCGTCCAAAACCCGCCCAAAAACCCCTGACCCCAGTGCAAGCCCACACCCGCGAAAAACATATATCTCGATTCCTAATTGTGGGAGAAGCCCTAGTCTTCAACCCACATCATCCGATTGATCCTATACCTTAACAATCTCTCCTCTCCTGTCACATCCTTCACCTTGCAGACATTACTTTCCATCTCGACTATCAATCCAACCCCTTGTCTCCGCTCCCAAGCATACTTCTTCACCACCGCCATCTTCAATTCATCTATATCCACAAACACAACAGCTGAGATGTAACTGGTCTCCGAAGCAGGGATCCGCAGCCGCTCATTCAAAATTCGAATATAAGACAATTTGATCGAACTCATGGAGAGTGATTTATTCGTAAACGGGAATGGGGTGTACAGTATGTCCTGGTGCACTGCCAATCTCGTATCCAAGAATGGGAACTCATTAGGAACCGTTCGTGTTCGCCAGGCATCGCAGTTGGTATCCCATATGTATTCTATTAGGTTTCCTTGTGACGGTGAGAACCTGTAGAGACTGACATCGAGGATCTCGCCTCCGTAGAAGAGATCCTTAACTAGCAGGCTGGATTGTTGTTCGCCTCTGTAGGTGAGCAGGTTGACCATATTTAGGACCGAAAGGTCGCCGAATGAGAGGTCTATCCGCCAGTTCTTAGCATCCGCGGTACTGGGGCTCAGGTAGCCGATTTTGTTGAAGTAGTCTATGTTTTTAATTTGTCAATCATATTGAACCATAAATGCTTTATATATATGGAATTATTCTGATAGATAAAAAAGATTCAAGTGGTCTCTGTTTATATATGGGTTTTTACATTTTACCGTCTCAAGCAGAAACTCCAGACTCCAGTCTTCGACTAGTTGGATTGGTTTCATAGTGGACAGAGCTTCAAGTTTGAGAAACACTTGAACCGCAAAATGATATTCCGGCCCTGCTATTTGCCCAGGCTCGTTATTTCCGTCTCGACTGGTTGAAGTCTCGTTTATCTCGCGTTCCGCGTACGAGGACGTGGGGATTCCGCCTGTTGAATCCATTTTTGCGAATATTGGCGCTTAGTTTGGGCGCGTATAAGAATTATAGACGACGAATCTGCATCCAATTGCCAACAGGACGAATTGGGTTGAAAATAGTAGAATTGGTTGGATGAGAAAAATCGTAGATATTGGGTGCCTTTGGTTCTAAGATGAACGAGGATGTTATATACAATTTTCTTATCAGTCTGGACGCAATCTTGATACGGCACTGATACAAACTTTCTCTTGCGCCACGGATAGAACGCAATCATCCTATTGATCGATAATTAAGGACACGGGGAAGGAAGGGACGGAGTTGAGTGAAACAGCCGCCTCGGGTTCGACTTTGAGCTTAATCAAATCCTCAGCATATAACATTTATGACTTATGAGTAGCACAATCAGCGTAGAGGTACTCCTAATTTTGGGCTTAATATGAAAGTTGAGATGGTGAAGGATCTTTAAATATTTGAATTGAGATATCAAGGAAATAAGTTACAGTTAGCATTAGGTTGAAATAACATAGCCGTGATGTTGAAACAGAGATACACCTTTTGTTACTTCCAACCGTACTCGAGACTTAAGAGATAGTTCAACACGGTAGTCGAAACCAGTACACATAATTTATCTGAAGAAAAATGCTACTGCCCAGTATCAAAACTACTTTCAATTCAAGGTACTCCTTGTGGTTGAATAGCACAAATGCCCCTACCATTCTAATAGCTCGCGGTTACCCTGCCGCGTATGCAAGCAATATCTATCAAATAGGATATCAAAATACTGAGATAATCTTGACAATGCAATCGTCTGCCAACTAGATCAATCTTATATAGCTCTGGTGCATATGCGCATATGCATTCAATCATGGCAGCGTTCTAATTTAACCAAGTGTTTGTTGTCTCGCAAGCCAGATGCCGTCAAGTGTTTGCCTAAAACGGAAACACGCTTGGGTCACGTTTCTTGATACACTAATCTCGGGCTCTGCCATGCTTGGTAGCCAATAAATGGTACTGTGTGACCCATTACTTCATAGTTTTGTGATTTGTGACTCATGCCTATGCACTCGGGTTTTGAATAAATAGCTGTTTCAGCGTGGGACGGTCGACTTTCGTTTTGATAATAACTCGATCGTAAATATAAACAACAAACATGCGTTAACTGAAGTAAAGATGTTGGAGAACCGCGTCTAAGCCATCACGAGTGAGATAAATATATGCATACAAAACCCAGAAACAGCGAGTACTCGCGCGCGTCAGATCGATGCTATTGACGGCAATCCGATTCCAGTCTCCAATCCACCGACAGATACTAGGCTTGTGACAAACGGAATTACGAAGGCCTAGAACCAGGTGGCCTAGGGAACGGGTCCATGAAACAACAGGAGGATCCTGTTGTAGCACAAAACCAATGCAACATACGGGAGCCGCATTATAAATAGACACCCGGTCGCGGTCGCTGTCCGATTCTGATTCCTCAAATTTGAAACAGGATCCTTCCGAATAGAAATCACCAGTTTTTTCCATATTCAATGTGGCAAACAAGGCGATGTGATTTCTATAAGACGGCAGCCTTCTTCAAGCCTCCTCGAATATCCATAGAATCTAAGTATCAGCGCTCATTGGGAACGCCTTTGATTTGTATCTCAGTATAGCTTCGTTAAACTTAAAATCTAAATCGCGTATACACAGAGAGTTGCGTCCCTGAGACCAATATATATATATTGAAATATGTGAGCCTTGCTAGGTCCATAGAAGGACGACGGCGCGGCGAACACATGTATATTATCCTTAGACGGCCGAGAATCTCTGTGACCGATCGATTGCGACTAAAATCACCACATTTTATAGCAAATCCCAGTCTGCATGATACTGCCGCAATCTTAGGACTAGAATAGATAAATAGTCTAATCATATCGCCATAGAAATTAGAAAGGTACACTGATCATATGAGGTATCTCGAGATTAGAGGAATCACCGCGTCCAGGGTGTCAACACACTGTGTTGAGTCTTAAAAATGCAACACCATTGGATCCACACTTCCAAACATCACGGCTTCGCCTGTCCCAGCTTGCCGCGGCCTCAAACTCGACACCACATATTGAACCGTCGGTAACTTCCGTCCCAAGTCTCTCCACTCCGTCAGGGAAATATTAATATATCTCCTATCGATTTCCCAGTCTCCTTTTTGTCTTTCTTTTGCCCCTCTCTCGCTCGCCACGGCCACGGGTGAAATGCTCACGTCTCGTTATAACCCCACCCTTGTCTCTTTATACCCAGCCCTATATAACACTTTCAACTATAGAGCAACAAACACCCACAAAAAGAAGGCCGTCCTGCGCAAGGGTTTGTTAAATTAACGGATTGGGTATTACCGATACGAAGGTTCCCGCTTTTTTCTTGTTCTTTCTTTCTCACTCTCTCCCATGTTGAACGATTTAGGCAACGATGTGATCTTAAGAATTCCCAGATAAACGAGCTCGAAGCGTGCCAGATTAACATGTCGCTAGTCATGGCTATTCATTTTTTGGATATTATCACTCAAAAATTTCAATTATAATGAGGTTTTAATCCTCCCAAATGGGAAACAATCGCGTTATGTGTCAAATTGTGGAGAAACCAGCCAGGTTTTCTCTCGCTTTCCTTTGGGCGTTCACGCCAGCACCGCACACGCATGGAGAACACCCCTTAGATGTTCGGTGATGCCCCGGTAGATTTCTCACGCTTCGTAAGCCTGTTAAGGTGGGTTGGGAGTGGGTTGCAATGAGTTACAGAATTCCGTAGAAATAACCAGATGTGGCGATCTGATGCGGCCTTGATCGCGGAAATCGACGATCGTGCATAGCTCATGGAGGGTATAGAACCGCGCGGAAGTAGAAGAAGTTGTTCCGAGGAAATGGGGTTTGGGAAATTTTTGATCGTCCATTGCAATATTTGGGACCTACTATAGATGGGGTGTGGATATGTATGATTTGTCGTTGGTAGAGCGGAATGATGATATCGTGTTGTCGAGAGTGGAATATCAAGATCTCAAACAACGGCTTTAAAGAAAATACCTCATCGGGCGGAGATATTTAGTGCGCTTTATTTGCTGACTATGACCTGATATCACGTTCCTGGCAGTAATCTCCGACTGGGGGAATTCAAGAAAAATAAAATAAAAAAATAGTAGTGTTGAGAGAGTGTGATGTTCATTGCAGCGTTGGAGCTTTCTAGACTGTGATACAATAATTGTAGCGTAAGCGGGGATGTGGCAAGTGCCCAACAGCTTTCCGTTCTCTCAAAAACATCACATGAAATGGGCCGGGGAACTCCAGGAGTGGGTCAATAAATTGATCGCAATATGAAAGAAGGCTGGCGAGGAAAGTTTTGTCGTGGACGCCGATAGTTTCTTTTTTGTAATTGTCTTGGAGAGCTGGCTTGCATCAGTGTTGACATACATAGCCTATCGTGAAAAAAGTGTATCTGGAGCCGGCAAGCTGGAAAGTTTAAGCCTGCACGCAAGGGCTCATCCACTATTTTGGCAAACGGCAGCTGATCACCGGCTTTTCTTGACCCTTCGCAATCTCCAAAGTGCCTCGTGGGCCACAAAGAATGAAAGTCTTGACGGGCCAGCTGCAAGTTTTGTCGAGTGTATCGCAGGTTTACGCGCTGTTCGTCCATTTTGGGACATGGGCGTTCAGCCTTGAAAATCGGGACACACCGATTCAGGTTTTGTAGGCAAGGGGCCCTGCCGTCATAGAAACACCTTTTGGGACAGGCGTTCGTCTCTTCTTTCTCTGTCGTAAGAGTGGGTCTAGTTCAATGGCAAGAGGACACGAAGAGGGGTGGGGTCCTTTTGAACCGGAGGTCCCATTTCGGACCACGATAGCATATATCCGCGTTTGCTATAGGCCCGTGAAATTATTCTTTGCCTTGGCTCTGCGGATGTTGAAAGAGCCGGGCTAGTTGTGGTGATCTCGTGCTTTTTTGGGTTGCCTGTTAATGCAACAGCCGGGTAGAATTAACCAGAGCGAGGGGTCCCAGTGGTGTGGCCTCTGACGTTTAGATGTTATTATTATTGTTGTTCAAGTTTAACCCTTCGTATTTCGCCCTGTTTTCGAGAAATGGATGCATCTAGACCGACGAAGCTTTATTTCGTGTCCACTTGTATTTTGCATGCAGGAATGTGCATGGAGATACATGGACGTGTCTGCAGGTGGGTGCCCAATGGACCGCATGTTCCATGCCGAATGATCTCATACACGTCGAACATCTGTCGACAGGGTCCTCCCATGAATCAGACATGCTACATACATACATCTAGACGTTCATCCCATGAAAGAAGCCAAGAATATACCTTTGAAGCTAACGGAGACTCACAAGTTGCAAAACTCTACATTGGAGGGAAAGTTGCCTGACGAGCTGGGTGGCAGGTAATATCAGGGTTCCATGTCGGCTGGATGAATGCATTCAGGAATTCAAAGGAGAGACAACACTCTCGCAATTTTGTTTGACAGACTGGTCTGGGCTCACTTTGTAATCACATCCAAGGGAGCAATTTGTACGATGATCAAGCGAAAAGTCTCGGGATAGAGCGAGAGAAAAACTGCGGCAGGTGGAATTGGAAGGGGTTGAAGTAGCCGCCCAGCGTGTATGAGGCTCTCTCTGACTCCCGGGGGGGGTTTTTTTTTGTTTTGCCTCACAGATCCCTCGGTGTTCACATTGGTTATCTCTTTTGTGCAAGGAGCCTCCGGGCTTGGAGATCTCTCTGAGTATCTCGGAATGCACTCGGGCCGCAGAGTTTTGGTTTGTTACACCAGAGTATCGTGCTAACAGTTACGGAGGATGTAAATATTAAGGGTGGTGATTGTCGTTGATGGCGCCCACTAGGTTGTGACGCCTCGCCCCTAAGCCCCATCAATAGTGTTCGAAATTCAGCCGTTGGCTTGCAGTTGCTAAAGGGAAGGGCGAGGGAAAAAAACAAAAACCTTGAGGCGTTTTTTCCCTGAGTCTTGCCGGGCCACGGCAGAGAAGAACGTATCCATATTCCAAAACTGGTAATTGTCAATTTTCTGATAGGTTTAAACGTTTCCTTGCGGACCGAATTTGGTTTCATTCCACCTGGCCAGGATTGTGCGGTCAGACTCCCGTACGAAAGGGCAGATGAGCAAAGAAAACGTGTGAAAATGAGGATTTTATATCTGCGGGGATCAAATAACATATTGGAGCGTGTTTAATGCCCGAACAAGCATTGAACACAGCTTGGCTCAGATTCGCGATCTAAGGCCTTGTGATTGATCGGGCGTTCAATTTTGAAACCATGTTCGCGGTTGAAAATAGAAAAACCATTCTGGAGATTACAGCCGTTCAATTGAGCCATAGACCATGATTGAGCAATGGAAGGCTTGCCTAGGAGATAATAAGGCTTGGTCTGGCGAGGCTTGGCGCGAAGAGCCAGAGAGCCCTGCGTGTGCCGCTTGATCCGGATCCGTGAAATGATGGCTTGTTCAGTTTATAAGCTGAAGGAAACGAGTGCAGTGGTTTGCTTACTCTCCGCTCTCGCCGACTCGGTAAGATAGAAAAATAAATTAAGAATCGAGGGAAAATATTGGGCTGGTGTGCCTCTGGGAAGCTAACGTTCCGGCTGTCGACGGTCGTCTTCATAAGGCGATGTTGACATGTTTTGGTCGTCAGATAGTTTTCCGCCCCAGCCAATCCGCTGAGTTTGAAGCACGATTTGTAGCAGGTACAAGTTTAACATGTTTTGGCTGGCTGTTCATGCTCCTCGCAAGCGGGTTCGCTAGCGGGGTGTTTAATTGGTCGGAAAGGTATCGGACCACCTGCTCTGTAATCAACCGGGGCCATCTGATTTGCTTTGGAGCCCACTTCCCTGCTTCCAAGAGTTCTAGACGCGGCCATGGTTCCCACACCTGCTCCCCTCAATCCCATCAATTCCCGAAAAGAGCGCTCTTCTTGACTCGCATTTGTGAGGTTTCTTCTGCTGCAGAATTAAATAAGGATTATCTAAGCTTGCGAAAAGGGCAAAAAACTGAGCGGTCACAAAACGCAATTTTGGTTGGAGCGTCAGACCAGCCAGCGGAAGAGACGCTAGAAGTAGAAGGGAGTCGAAGAGCCCTCTAACGGCGCACACACATTTTGGCAAAGCCCGGGGATACGGTCGACGAGTTGGCAATCATAGTTGTTCATATCATATCATATCATAGTATATACGGGATATGCATCCTGTTATCACCCACCGTTTCAAGGTGTCGGCGCCTGTCCACTGAGAGGGACAGAAAAAGTAGTGACCGGTTGGTGGTTTGTGGGGTGGTATTGGGTGGTGGTGAAGATTGATTCTCGGGTTCTCCTCGAAGGAGGAGCCGCAGGCCTTCGGAAGACCCGTTGTGCTGGAGCCCGGCCGCTCCCAGCGAAGCAATCGATGCTGCTGGCCCATCGCTGGGCTGCCAATCATCTCGCCGGCAACGCGCAACAACGCCGTCGTCTCCGTTCAATTAGAAGGACGCCGGCCCACGACGAGTCGACCCCCATCGCGGCGTGCATTATATATTATTACTCTTTTGCTATACGCACGCACGCATGGTTAATATGATATCACTTTAGCATCTGGGAGCCTTCGTTTGTTCGCTCATTCGTCGCGGACATCTGCCAGCGGATAGACAGACAGACGCAGCAGCGGACACACACCCAAGAGCAGACAGACCACCTCCCGTCGCGCGGGCAGGCAGACGGGCGGACAAGGGCCAGGTAGGAAGTCATCCTGTACGTCCGCCACTTTTCTCGCTGCTTGCCAACCAGCGAGAGAGGGGAGGGACAAAGAGAGAAGCTAAGGGGACCCCTCACTTCCGCCCAAAGTGACTGGCGAAGGCTTCCTCTCGGAAGGGTCGGTCATCCTTGCCAGCACCCGATTTCGATTTCTTTCCTTGTGGAGCCCCAACTTCTCACAGGGCGAGCTACGAGGGTAGCCCAGACCAGAAAGGAATCACACATTCTTTTTTCTCTCACTTTTGCTGGTGCTGGTGGTCCCCCCATTTTATTGGCTGCGGGAAGGGGAACTCGTTGCAAGGCCTCTCTCACCAGACAAACGGTACGACCTTTCCTCTGAACTTTCGAACTTTTCTTCTTCACAGTCCCGGCCAGTTTTTCTCGTTTTTTTCTCTCGTGAATTATTTTACTTTTTATTTTATCGTATTTTCGTTTTATACTTTGATCCGATTTTGTATTTGTCTGTTTCTGTTATTCCTATGCTCGAATGTCTTGGTAGTCCCGTTTTTGCAGAGAATAACAATATATCTAGCTTGCAGCAGATACGTTCTATTACACATTTGCGTACGGCGACCTGGTCATATTTTCGGACGGGCTTTCTCGAACTGAAGCTTGTCGATTATAACACCGCCGCTCAATAGGCCGAATATTCCCCAGTTTCATAATATTATTATTGCTATCATACCGTTCTGTCGCTCCACGTTTTTCTCTCTCTCTTAATTCCCTCTCCCCCAGCATCAGCCTCGCGATCCAGTTGAAACGGCCTGAGTATACTTTTTCTTCTTTCTTATTCCTCCCGGGTGCATGTTTTCTTTTTTTGCAAGGGAAGCGTCCAAAAAAAAACAGACCCAGAAAAATAAAATAAAACCAGACGCAGAAAGAAGAAAAGACACTAATTGCTGTTCATTTGCTGGTCGCTTCGGTCCCTGGTTTTGGATTAAGCTGTGTCCTTGCTGTGTGTGTTATAACTGCTACTCGGTCCTTTTCCTCGTTCTCGCTCACGTCGACCATTCCATCCCGCTTATTAGTCGTACGTTTAACGCACGTACGCTAGTATCGTCAATAATTGCTCCCTTCTCTGCTGCAGGCGAACGATTTCCTGTCATTCCGACATACAGACACCTGAGTGACTACCGTCGACGTAGTTCCCGCCAGGATCCTGCTCTTCCCTCCTTCTTTCCTTTTTGTCTTTCTCGGTATCTGGGGGGGCAAAACGAACGAGGGACAGACATCACCCGCCGTTGAAGAGCCTAGCCTCCAATCGGCCCCGGCTGGCACGCCATACAAATCCAGGAGTCCGACAACAACCTCCAATTTGCCAAACAGTGGCGACGAACCACAAACCCTCGACAAACCTCACCGAGAAGCCCAGGACGCCGATAGCGACAGCGAGAACTCCACGAAGACAGGAAGCCTTACTTCCCTCCCCATCGCCCGATCTCTCTTTCCGATTCTCTGGACTAGACTCGACTCAGGCTCCTGCGCGCAGTGACACCAAAGTGCCAAACTTTGCAGATTTCGTCGACCAACTTGTACTTTTGTACTCGCTCCGTGTGTGTGATAGTATGACCAACCTGCTAGAATAGTTAAGAAGAACAAACGATCATACGAACAGGACAACGGGAATATTCGTAGCGTGTTTCTGCCAGTAACAGGAGGATTAGAAAGCGTCTTCTCAGCATCGTTGTCGAATCTTCCCTCCTTTTCTCTTTATTTCTTTTTCTTTCTCTCCTCGCGCTTCTATCGCCGTCGAAACGAAGAAGAAAAAGGGAACCACAGGTTTTCTCGTGATAGCGCTGGGCACTTTGTCATCCCTCACAACCACCTGCAACCACCATTTTTAACGTCGATAGCCTTCTCAGCCTCTCGCCCCTTCGCGCCACCATCTCGAGATCCGAAGCTGCACCCTCTCTACCTTTGTAACAACTTTAGACGACCTCGACCCAATCGTCGGTACCCCAGGCAGCCACGCGAGACCTGCCACGATATCTCTGTCTCAGCTATCGGTCCTGCGCCCTGGCTTCCCGCTACATATTTATCTCCTCCATTCGCGCCTGTCTACATAAATCATTCGCTCGGACTTGCCATAGATTGTTGACGTCTCACAAAAGCCACCAACCTCAAAAGACTGCATGTCTGGCCCGAGTTCTGGAACAGTTTCTCTTAGAGTTGCTTGCCAATCCTCCCTCCAGGTAAGTTCCACTAGATCTGCCCGTATCCCTTTCTAGACTTCCCGTCGGCCTTCCCTGCTGTCTCGTGTGCGGCGGCGGGCGTGCTTGGGAGCGCACATACATACATACAACAACAACATCCTTTCCCTTTGCTTGCTTTTCTTCCCGTTTCCCTCACTTCCTTCACCTCTTCTCTTCCACTCAACAGCTCTGGCGCATACGCATACGCAGAGTGCGCCTGTTGCTTTCTTCTTCTTTCTCTTTCATGAGTTAGATATCATTTTCTTCCCGTGTCATTTTTTTTAAAATTATTGTTTTCCGCTGCAAACTATTGGCGGATGGTAGAAGCGGTGGCATAACTCACATAGTCCCATCAAGGTTGTGCAACATTTCTAGAAACCATACCCCCCTCGTATCTAACCTCACCCATATTATCACCCATCCTCCAATTTCGACAGCCTTTAACACTTTCGAATTACAGTCTCACAAAGTTTTTTTTTCGATCTCAAACTAGGCATACCGGATTTCGTGTCATTCTACTAGATCTCGACAAGCCCAAAGTCCCAAGGATCCGGTTGCTTTTACGCAAGAGGGCTTGGAACAACCGGAGCACTTACCTAAATAATCGTTGGAAACGACTCAGGAGTGACCGGGCTCTAGAGAGGAGGCACGACTTGTACGACAAACCATTCGCATCTCCATCTTGCAGGATATATCTTTCTCTTCCCGTCATACGTCCAGGCCACGTCGCTGCCACGTTTTTTGGACTCTGCCGGAAATATTCCCTGCTCACACGTTTTTTCGAACCGTCAGTCAAATACTCTTGGTGACGGCCATCGACATACGCCCGTACTCCCTCAATTTCCTTTTAAATCCCACGCGAAACCATACCCGCTGGATCAGGAACAACATTGCTCCGCATTGGCCGGCCTATAGCTTCCCCCCCTTCTCACGCGAGCTACTTAGCTCACCGGCGTATGAAATCGCCGTTCTATCCTTCGTCCCCCTCCTATGCCACCTGATCGACCCAATACTACCCCCGCTATGAACGGCTCGAAAAGTTCAGCGATGGACATTGACGTCCCGCTGGACGATCCTTCATCGATATGTATACCCGCCTGTGATAACAAATCGATAATACACTCTGGGCAACCCGGATTTCTAGAAATGATGAACAAACACTACCTTCCGGACGAAATGAACGCCAGAAATCAGATCAGCAGTTTAAAACTGCGACTGCATTCGTTACAAGGAGAGCCATTTTGGAAGCTTTTGATGACCGGAATGGCGGATATAACAGGTTCTCAATACACATTTGTCGCCAAGAGAATACTCAAGGGCGACTCGAAAAGCGCCGTCGAATACCCACCGCTCGGAGAAGAAGGTTCTTGCCTGATGGGCCTCGCCTACTACGTACGGAATCACGACGGACAAGACGTCCTATATCAGGACATCCAATACAAAGGCTACAAGTGCCCCTGCGCTCACATGAAGCACGACAAAGTTCTGGTTATCCCAGATAGCCTGCAGACACTATTTCCCGACAACCCAAACTCTGCGTCTCTACCAATACCCGCTGAAGCATACCTAGCTATTCCGCTATTTACAGAAGGTAAATGCTACGGTCACATAGGTATGATGTGGTCAAAAGTCGGTCTGAATGCTAGACCTGGCCTGAGTTGGGCATTCCTCGAACTCTTCATGAAGTCCTTAGAGGACCTCGTCACATGGCGTATTCTTGAGAAACCGGGGAACCCATCCGACTCTAGCACAAAGCCGTGGAATCCATTCATGGGAAACGTAGTTCTCCACGATGACGTATCCCCACAGCAGACAATCCGTCCAGCGGCGAGGAACTTGTCTCATGAGCTACGGACACCTTTACAAGGAGTGGTTGGAATGCTAGATGTTATGCTTGCCTCACTGGATTCTCTTGAAGACGAACCGTCACCTTCGATCTTGCGCCAGTTCGTTTACGATATGCGGAAAAACATCGAAAACTGCCAAGGTAAGCACACAATATGACAGAAATTATACATCAGTGTTACTAACAGCTTGCTATAGACAGCGCACAGCGAGTGGTAGACGCCGCGGATAACATGGTTCATGCATTGGACTTGAACTCGGATATTGCCCTGGAGCCACCAGCTTTACCCCGTCCAGATCCACTGCCTACATCCTTAATGTCAAAAGTGAACCCGCCATATCCAACAGATACCCTGGTAAACCCAAAGAAGAGGAAAAGGAGCGATGGTAGCGAAAACGTGGGACCTCCAACACCTCAGCCTCCAGGCCGTTCTAAAACACCACCAGCCGACGGTTCGGGTAGCAAACGCCGTATGTATCGACTGAGAGGCAGTAGAGCAAACAGCTTGCCACCAGAAGAGCTCTCGAAGCGAGAGATTGACACATCGTTAAACCGACCGGGAAGCGTCCTGCCTCTTCCACCTACCGGGCCCACACCCTTTGGCACACATACTATTCACCAGGAAGCATCCGGGCAGGTTACCCTCAATCATCGAAGACTCAATTTGATCGAATTCATCTCTGGGATGTTACAGGTCGCGCTGAAGAGCGGCGGTAGACCGGAAAAGATGCAGGTTGTGCCTAATCAGTTTGGAGAAGTCGTTACAGCGACAAGGAGATCAGGAACATTAAAGATCGATTGGTCGGTCGAGTTCGTTCCGCCAATGCTCATCAGTAAGTCAAATCTTACACGAAAACGCAAGAACGCAATCGCTGATATCCACATAGTCGACAAACTCACTCTCGAGAAAACACTGTACGCTGTGTTACATAATGCTGTCAAGTTTACACCCAACGGTGACGTCAAATTAGTCTCCACCGTCTCACCGGATTCGAAGTTCGTGCAGTTTAGAATCTCGGATACAGGCCCCGGTATCAAACCAGAGTTTGTACCCCATGTCTTCAGAATGTGGAAGCGGCAAGATAACAGCCTTACGAGAGCGTTCGATGGCGTTGGGTTGGGTCTTTTCGTTGCGAAGCGCTTGGCTATCCGACTTGGAGGCGACATAACGCTTGTCAACACAGTGACAGAGGGCGAGAACACTGGCTCGGAGTTCCACATCATGCTCCCAATCGAAATGGGCAAGGGGTCGAAACACGGAAGATCAGGTTCACCAGCGATAGCTGCTAGGAAACCCATAGGCCGTGGTACTTTGATGCAAAGACTGGCTTCACCAGAGTTCCCAAGACCAACCAGCGCCGCAGAACTTCCATCTCCAATACTGACGACTCATACGAGGAACGGGTCCTACCAGCCTAGTTCCGCCACCAGCGAAGAGGCGCCAGTACCTTATCGACCTCGTAAGCAATCAGTCACCCTCCGACAGCCAGTCAATGGCACAACTCCTCACAAGGCAGGAAAGAAGGGAAGGTTCGACAAAGAGCTTGGCAAGAAGATCCCACTTCGCATTCTGGTAGTCGAAGACAACAACATTAACCGCAACCTAATCACTAAAATGCTTCGAAACCTCGGATTCCATGATATCATTGAAGCAGAGGATGGAGAAGACGCGGTGGCGGTAATGGAGATGACCAGTAGTTACGACAAACCAATCGAGCTCATTCTTATGGACCTTTGGATGCCTAAGATGAATGGGATCGAAGCGACCGAGAAGATCTTCGCCTTGCCACAGTATGCTAGTGGAATGAAGAGATTGACAGTTCTCGCTGTCAGCGCGGATGCCAGTCCTGACGCCCATAGGGATATCACACGAGTTGGCATGCAAGGCTTCCTCAAAAAACCGTACACTATTGAGGGACTGGAGAAGCTCATTGTCGATAACTTCAGAAACGGCTACTCTACGACCGCAGCAACGATGTAAAAAGCACATTTCTTCCTCTCTCTTTTTCACGGCATCATCCAATCTTCTTCCAGCATGATTAACTTGTACAAATTCACCATTTTCACCGTAACGATATTTCCGATTGAAGATCTCGGGTTCATATTTTCACATTTTGATTTTTGCTATATTTTTTAATTTCTTTATTTCCTTGGCTTGGGAGTATTTTCTAGGGGTTTTGCTCAAACAAAAAGTTTCCGCATA
Organism: Dactylellina haptotyla; assembly: GCA_031310005.1. NCBI lineage: Eukaryota > Fungi > Ascomycota > Orbiliomycetes > Orbiliales > Orbiliaceae > Dactylellina > Dactylellina haptotyla. The sequence goes on along the minus strand of CM062380.1, from coordinate 286,220 downwards.
TACCATCAGTTTTTTTCCTTTTTCTTCATTTCATTTTCGAGGACTAGTAGTTCTCGTTCCTTCGGCTTATCAAATTTCAGCATTAGGTATCATGATTGCGTCGTCTGCAAAGAAGATATATCCGGCGTTTTTCCTCTTTCTACTTTTTTTTTTTTCCTTGACATTATAAAGCGGGATAACTCTGGCTGGAGGCGTTCCTTTCTCTGTTTCTTACTATATCCAACGTCATTTCTAATGATGTATTTGTACATCTCTCAAACTCAGGTGAATGGCTTACGGGTCCATTAGCCGGACATCCACATATACCAATAGAAATTTGGCAACCCCATTTTTCCTTTCTTTTCTATATAGTTACAGCCAAGACCCCTGAAGCTGGCTTGCGTAGTCAGAATCCGATCTAGAATCTGATGGATTAGATGATCCTCCAATACCCTGCGTCGGTGCCTTGGTCACTCGACTCCTTGTTTTCCAGTTTGTTCAGATGGAACTTTGCATATTATGCATCCCTACAGTGGTCCACTTTTTCACATTCCATTGCTTCAAAGAGACTACTTGAATATATACAATTGACATGGTCCTTAGTGCGTCCCAGCCAGAAGGTCTAGGGTTTCTATTTGCAAATACTTTCCCCGAATCTTTTCTAACCCTTGATGAAGAATGCAAGATGCAGATCTCTCGATTTTGTGATACCCACTCTTGAGGCCCCCTCATGGTTAGGCTGTGGTCCCCACCCTACCTGCACTCCTGTGTTCCCCTCCTTCTCAATGCCACGTTTTTCTTCCTTTTTCAAAGAAATTGATTCCCAGTAGGCGAAAAAAATAGAAACTATTAGGAAAAAGAATTAACTTCGTGATACACGTACGGGCTAGCTCTCCGCTAGTTTCTTCTTTCCTTGTCGCCGTAGAACTCTTTTAAAATAGACGGTGCTCGGCGTTCAGTATAGCCTATCGGAGAGTAATAGAACGCTAAGAAAAACCAAGCTAAGGCATCTATCTGTATGTATGCCCGTCGATATTGCCAGGCATTCCTCACGCAGCAAGAAAGAGTATTGCCTTGTCGGACTTTGACGAGGTGCTATGCACAAGAGCTCGAAGGGTTAGTGTTGCTTCCCGAGCGAATGAGGATCCACACCCAATGCACCTTTCTTGCCCTTTTCTTTGAAGATTCATATCCCCAGCGATTGCTCGTTTGGGGTGGGAAGAGGTCATTTCTCATTGGCAGAGATGCTTCATCTTCATCTTCATGGACTCGTGCGGGAGCCCAAAGTGGGAAAAAGGTGCGAGGTGCTTCACTAGTTTTCTTTTCTTGGTGTCACCGTTTCTGTTTCCCTCCCGTACCCCTTTTGTAGCGTGGCGATTTTGTTTCTTGTGCGCCTTCAAACTTTACTTTTTTGGTGTTTTTTTTGCCTTGTTTGCGAGAATTTTACGAGGTCTTCAATTAGCAAGGGAAAGCCACCACCGAGTGGGCTTGAGATTTGTGTGGACGAGATCGAATCGCATGGAGGGGCGGCGCATGCACACACTCTCTTGCGGGTATAACTGCCGGAGAAAAAAAAGTGATATAGGTTTCACAATGATGTCTCTCAAGTTTTTTAATAGGGAGAGACGAGGGCACGAGTGCGTGGGTCTAGGATTCTCCACCAAATCGCACTTTGATGGCTTGTTTCCTCCTCCACCACAAGATTTAGGCTGCATGGTGGACCACTCAAGATTCGCGATACTCTAAAAGGATCAGAAAGTAAATCGTTTCGGGGAAGCAAATCCTAAAATCACGAGAAACGAAATTTTTGATTGAGTGTTCTCCCTGTATGGAGGTTGAAAATCGACTGCTCTAGAACCCTCCAAGCATGGCTGAGATAAATGAAGTGAGCGTTTGGCTACGCGAGATCGCGATCGGGAATTTGGGTTTGTATCTTGACATTTTGTGTGTTTTCGTTTACATGGGTGTGGAAAAGTCAATGAAAGTAATAATATTAACCTTTATATTAATGATCCCTTTTTGTCGTTGTTTTTTTTTTGGCTTTCGTTCTTGCTAACCGACCCGAAAATAGCTGATTCAGGACGGACTTTACGACCTCTTGAGATCTCGTATTAGAGAAGAAGGGAAAAAGACCTCATATCGCGGGGTCTTGTCTTGTTTTGTCCGAGATAACCGAATATTACATACTATACGCAGGGCCTGTGGAGAAATTACAGGGCGGTACATGTACATGCACAGGATTTGATATTATATGATCTGGGTGGACAATTGCGAAGAATGGGGAGTAGGCTGGGCGCATGCTCTCCGGATCGTTGAGCAACCGGGCGACCTTATTTGCTCTGCAGGATGAGGGAGAGGAGAAGGGTACATCCCTGAAGAGCCCGAGGTACGTTTCAATAGATCAAAATGGAGATAAGTTTGGCGGCAGATGGGTGGTTAGACCCCTCAGCCTCACAAAACAAAACAAGGTAAAACTGTCGTCAAGCTTCCTGGTTTAACAACTCCCACGTGCGGCTCCTAATCTTGCCTCCGGATTGCGATTTCTGTTGCCCATTTCCAAATACTGATATATAAAATATCGATTTGGGCATCCCAAGGAATTTCTCTGAACGACCGATTGACCAACGAGAGAAGAGAAGACGATACCGAACCCAGAGTGTTGGGAAGTGTACAGGGATGTGGATTTGGAGAACGGGAAAAAACGAGATCGAGGCGGCCCCGTGGACAGTCGTAGCATTCTCGCGAAAGGGAAAGGGAGCTAACGAAGGGGGCCGATTCCTCGCTTGAATCGATTTCGCCAAAGGATGGAAAGGGTATTAGTTCTTCCGTGAAGCGAAGCGGGACGTAGCCAAGTGCCCGACATGACAGGCAGCTCGGTCCAACTCTCGAAGTTCGTTTAGACGGTGGAATTTTGATATCACATCTGCGACGCGGTATATTGCAATCATTATCACATTCACAATATTAATTCGGGGGGATCTAGGCAGGCCGACAGCCTCCTATTCGAAGATATTGCAGTCATCCAAGGCAATAACTGGCGAGCAATATATTCGATATTGTGGAGCAGGTTACACAAGAAGGACCCTTCGCCGGCCTCCTTACTTTACTTCCTGGCATTTGCGAGGCAGGAAAATGAACTCTCCGAGAATGCCTGGCGGAGAGTACGCGTCGTCTAAAGACACAGTGTGGATTTCTTGGGAACTATTCAGACTTCCCTTGCTTCAGGCCGTCCGCCCAAGGAAACTTAACGATATCGGTACGGACAATATTCCTGGGCACGGGATGCCGCTCGCGTCCAGACCGACGCCACTCAACACAAACCTGCCGTGGGGCCACACGAAGCCAACCGACATCCACACCTTCCTCCAGAACACCTTGTCATGACACCACTGGTGCATAAGGTTTCTTGCCGACTACACGGCATAAGCGAAGTTCGTTCCTTGCGGAGACGGAAAAGACAGTTAGAGAACCCAACAAATGAACATTTCCCTCAGGAGCGAGCTCCCGCAGTTATTTTCCAACTCTTCTATCTCTCATTGTGTCCGCTATGGCAGTTTCATGCATGCCTCGTGCTTCGCTGCTGATCAGATGCTAGGGCCGTTGCCAAGAGGGCAGACTGTTGGCTTCCTTTGTGGCTGTCGAATGTTGGAATTCAGTACTAAAAACAGACAGGACGTTGAAGGTTGTGCGCAGCATCGTACGAGCCAGTAGATGATCCAAAATACCGTCCGAAGAGGCAGCTTTGTGGCTGATTGTAGTTGGAGGAACTCGCTCACACGAGCTCTGTACGAATGCTGTTGCATGTTGGAATTAGACCTCGAACTACCGATGCTATTCACATATTGGCATAGCGAGCCGACCGAATAACATCAATACCGTTTCTATGGTTAGGAACACTCTTGATATTCCTTCCGTTAGCCATAAATTGGGCGGGTATTGATGAGGTATTTTCAATTTAGGAATGTGGTTGGCAATATAAGGCGACCACTTAAATCGCCTGTGCGCGTTGATGATTTGTTTCAATAACTAATAACGACCTTGCATTTGTCACGGATACATTGCCTACAAATCCTTTAAGGCTTCAATATATCTTGAGGAGGATGAGTCGAGCGCAAGGCAATTCTTCAGGACGAAACTCCTTGAGACCAGCCACCCCTCACATGCGGGTAGCGGTCGTCAATGCAACTCCATCCCGTTTCCCATCCCGTTCCCGTGACATGACCCATGGTTTTTTCTATGCATTTATTGCGTGGGAACCAACGGCGGCTGAAATACTTCAATCCTTCAGCTCAGTTTCGGCTTCTGCGATTGGTAAACGTACGTAAGAAAATTGGTAGATCGTTGTGTCGTTTGAGCTTAGTTTGACGCTTGGTTGCATAGTTCATATAACACGATGCTAAAGACGCCGATGGTTGACGCTATGGGCTCGAGAATAACGCACTACATAACCAAATGAAATAACCCACCCTTGCTTGATATTAACAATCCTCAAGATCTCTTGGCGATAGTGTTTTGAGGCGATGAAGCCTCGCGTTTTAAGAACGGATCTAGAACATCAGACAATTGAATCTAACAGGCTTGGCTCTCTACCCGCTAGCACTGCTAGCTTTGTCATGACCAACACTTTACGAGCCAATGCTTTACTGCCACATAAAGAATTTCTGCGATTGGATTGGAACATCCTTCCTCGCGCGAGCTTGCATGAATTGAAAATTATATCGCAGAGCCTTAGCTACGTCCATCACGATTTGCAGGACTGGGGTCGCTGTGCATTTGCTTCTCAGCGTTCAACACCGGATCTTAACTTGCTTTGCTATAGATGGGACGGAAACGGGTCATCATCGCGAGATCGATCTACCGATCTGACTAGGATAACCTGGGAGCAACTGCATTGGTTCGTTCAGCTGCCGGGTCCAAGTGGAATATATGCTCAAGCTAAGCTAAGTATGCTTACTTGCAGTATGCACTGGACAATAGATCGGTTATGCTTATGCGTCCTGCTCAACAATATCGATCTAGACTCGGTAATCTAAGGAAGCTTCCATCGGATACGCAATATTAATTTCACGGACACGGACTAGATTTCCTGCTGATAGTTGTTGGTGATGCAGCCCCCGGCCCGGAACGAAGATAAAAGAAGATCGGATTTCGGATTAACTCCTAACGGAAAGTTGCGTAGAAAGGGTTGACCTACTGCAACATGCACTGCGAGATAGGATAAGGCATGGAATACCCTGGTTTCATAATTCTAAGCTGTAGTTATATTTTCCAAAGTCAGGATCTGATAAGAACACCTGATGTCGTACGGTGTCGGGCAATGATTCAGTAATCCTGATGACGGGTAAAATACAAATCTTGTACACAGAAGAGCTCTCTCTGACATGATTGGACTGTTGTTCCTAATTTGGCGTATTGGTTTCGGGATGCCTTATTTCGAAATGTTGAATTCAAGTACCAACGAAGCAAGCCCTTCTCCCGACCAAACTTATTGATCGTCCAACCACCCAGCTATATTTATCCGAATCCTAAAGCTTTAGAGCCGTGTTCATGGGCTGAACGCTCTCTCGGATGGCTAGGAGATAGTTCTGTGTATTATAAAGTTCCCTCGGTTCGTGAAGCGAGGATATATCGATATGATTCTGTTGGGATTAATAGTCAACCGAAAGCATCGGGCTCGTATGTTGTCCCGAGAGGGGTTTAAAAACGAGTATTATCTCACTATAATATTCGTATTTAAGAATTGGAGATGGCGTGAGCTATTGTCCTGATGGATATAAGTTCGTTTGGGTTTTCTGTCTAACTCTGATAATTTAAGTATGAGGCCGAATTGACGGAGTTTGCGCAATTTTATATCCAAGATATTTCTCCCAAAGACTTCGAGGGAATGCGTCGAAGTGTCATAGATCTATGCAAAAGTCGGAAATAGCCCAATCCTAAGCATGCTGTACATTGAGATTCGGCAACTCTTCGAGATTATATGGAGTTAGCAGAGTTCGGGACGGGATTGTAGAATAGCTAGCTACATTCTTTCGGATTTTGGCTGTGATCCGGTGCAGCTTTATGCATGCCGCTAACTACAGATATGCTCATGACTAGTAAGGAGAACGAAAACTCCATTACAGTGAAGATATCTCGCAGCCATCCTCGATGTTTCAAAATTCCTAGTCTCGGCCGTCTAGGCGAGTGAACGACGGGTTTAAGGTTTGGTGCCCGTCGCAATTCGGACCGTAGTTCGGACGGGAACGTGAAGGTACACCGAACCTTGAGTTTGTTACGTCTATTCAGCCTTACGGCGATCAGAAACCTAGTTCACATGTTATTTAAGAACAAAATTCAAGAACGAAAATTCGGGAATAAGCCGGTATCGTTATACTCGCCGAGTTCATGGCTTTAAGAAAGTTATGAAAAAAACTTTAGCATACAAGCTTAAATCCGTGATATCACCTACCTCCCCTAAACTTCGGAGTCGCAATTCTCTCCGTCTGTTGGTGAAATATCCTTAACTCCTCGAATATATGGCCATAACCAATACGATGTTCCCGCAGACCGTTCTAGAACCTCAAAAAGCACGGATATAACTCGGGCATGTTTTAAATTACCAGCCGATGGTCTGAAGATATCCTCGAAAACTCGAGATGGAGGCTCTTCCGCTTGGGTAAATGGAGATATGCTTCAAAATCGGTGTAAATATTCAGTAAAAATTTACTTAGAAAGAGTTTTAACGCCGGAAAATAGCATATAATGTGCCTCGAGCGAGCCCCAGAGTACAGGAATCGACGGGAATAAGTCGGCTTGTAGACTGTCCGATTTCTGGAGATAGTTTTGACAAAGAGGTTATGCCTAAATTCCGTGATGAAGATGATTCGAAGGGGCATCAATCTATCCGAACTACAGGTATTATATCCGGAAATAAGATAGTATGGAACGAGAGAGGTATAAATTGGGTATTATATCTTCCTTTCTCGACAGGGCTTTTCTACTTTTCTCCCAATTTTGCACAATTTGGCTGAATGGATGAGGCTAGTCTGGGTGGTAGAGGAGGCTTGGGACTTGAGGCTGCAATACCGACATTAATGAAATCGATCACGAATAATTCCGACATGTAGAATTTACCAGAGGTGGCCCCTTACACTGGCTCATGAGATACATCTAGCATTTAGTGAATATCGATGGGGATGTGGTCATTAGTATCAATAGTGCTTTCACGGTCTCTTGAGATTGGTAGTTCTATAAGATATAGTATTGGCGACTCCCCGACTATGGTAATGGCCCCCGGTAAATTATCGACATTACTTTCGGTGGATATTGATTGCATTTTACAGTGGAATTCTCAATGAACGAACTCAAGAACAAAGGGATGCCCGAATACATCAACCTTACTTCGGCGATAACTTCGCAAGTCAGGGAAAACCAAGGGAATTATTTACGCCGATATGGACATACGTTGTCCTGCCATTCCTCTTTGCAAGGGAAATTTACGAGTAATTCACTTAGTGTCTTGGTTTTTAATATCGCTAATTGATGATGATATATGTGGATTCTGAGCTCCTGGAATTAAGAGTCGGACGAATCTCTCCGGCTCGTGTTGAGATGTGGGGATTTTCGGTATCGTGGTTCACGACAAGCTAGCTGAATGCAGATTCAGCGTGCAGGTCACATATGACTTGTGATAAGATTGGGCCGGTTTGCCTGTGTGTGCTTTTCGTATGTAGGGGGCCAACAAGATTTGAATGCCATCTTTGATTCAATACCTCCAGAGATAGTATCTGCACGCTGTAGAGGCAGGTTGTATACGTGAGGATCCCAACACTGAGCCAGTGTCGTATGGTTGAGGTTTTTGAGCCGTGGCTACCTGGATCTGGCGGTAAATTCCCGTGCCAGCTTTTTCATAACCAGTGTTTGAGATCTAGACCGTCCGTATCAAGCATAGGGAGTCGGGCCGGAGTGAAATGCAGGCTGATATTTACATGCACGCGCGAGTTCGAGTTCAAACATTGATGACGAATGTAAATATAGCATTTTGGGGGATCTGGAACACAAACTCGGACTCCCACGCGAGTCAGATTACACTGAACCAAGCAAGCCAAAAGCCGTGCCGCAGAGATGAACAAGATCTTGAGAGTGACATTGGCTTAGGTACTGCAATTTTGTTGCTTCCAAAAGGAATTGACTTAGGACCCCAGCCGTCCTCGTTTCCCGATTCGCGATTGGCGAAAAGCCGCGAACCCTGGCTCAGATCTGCCCTTGCTGTTAAAGTAGCTGAAGGGATTCGGAGAGCAGGAATAGACGACGGACTTAAAACGTCTCGGACGAACGACAGACCGTTGAACAGATCGACAACTTTAACATGGGCGGTATGCAAAGACGGAGCTGTCATATGTTATCCCATTCGGAACATTTTTTTCCTCTTTTGTAACCCTTTTTTTTGGTTGGTTGTTTTGGTGAATCTGGCGGACGATCGTGAGGGCCTTGGAAATGGAAGGATTTGGCGGGATATTGCAATATTGGGCAACCAGCCAATTTAAACGGCATTGTGTTGCACCGAGGTGCATGGACTTCCTACGGAGTTAGTGATATCTCTTGGGCCCGCTCTCGATATTGGTCCAGTCGGGTTGGAGTTATTCATGCCGGGTACTCAGTCTAGCCTCGAGGCTGGTAATTAAGTGAGTTGCTCGAGTATAACCCCTAATAGCTAATACCTATTATCTATATTGTTGAGCCTGTGACAACAGCTGATCATCGTACCACCATGTTGCTTGAGCTCTTGGGCTCGTCGTAGGCAATTGGTATCAGGATCTAGATCTAGACGATAGTCTTTCACACGATAGAAGTGTTTTCTTACTAACCACAGCTGCGCGAGTATAGAAAGAATCAGGCTATGTGCAGATTGCATTGGGGAAGAGGGGCCCACAACGTGATACATTATTGTCAGTATTTGTTCTACCTTGGGACAGCGGTGCCTCTTTAGTCCTGTTTATAGGATGTCGATCAAACGGGACCTTCTCTGAGCTGGGTACATACTACGAGTTTTATCTTAAGCTTATCATCTCCTCCGAATGATGGTTTAGACATTTGGGTGTCTGCTTAGCGCACATTGCTCCAGGTTTCACGGATCCCGCTAGACTGAAATGTCCTCGCTGAAACGTTTCCCCAGAAAAGACCAAGAGCCAATAATTTATTTATTTTCGTGCTGTTTCCACTGCTAGTAAACCGGTTCAAGTAACTTAAATTAAAGCGCTGGCGGTGATCTATGAATGCTCGCTAGATGCATTGTTGTATGAAAGTATTTGAGGCGGGCTTGGTGCTCTGCGGCTCTTTAATCTCACGTAGTCAAATATTCACCAGTCCATGATAGATCGGTCCTCAACGATCCTAGATCTATGTAGTTTACATTCTCAATGGAAATACTGCAAAAGGTCATGACCCAGCAGTTGACCAGCTCAGGAAGGAGCTGGAACAACACAGAATATCCAACAGAGCGATATAGTTCTCAGAGCGGACATACTCGTGATGTTAGGCTCCTGAGCTCTCAATTTCCTAAACTTACATCTTAGGTAGAGAAACCATTCTGGATTGCTTCGAGAACTCCTCGTCTCGAAATATGCAAGCTTTTACTCCAAACCCTAGCACTACATTGACCACCACCACGATGGTCGTGAATGAAACAATCCTGTTCGAACCCGAAATCTACTATCACCATACTATTGATCTTGGGAGTATCTACCAGCCGAGAGCTTCTCCACATTTACTCTGGCGTCGGAGGCATCCGGTTTCATCAGTGGACCAGAGAGACTATAGTGTGTTCGACCCGGGTACCGGTTATTCTAGAAGTTGCCTAGTTGGGGGGTGCGGGGTTACCCTCCGCCCTTCGGCGCCGAAACTGTAGTCTGTCTCATGAGCTTTCCGACAACACGCACGCGACACCATATTCTGGGTATTCTAGAGCCTCATTCTTAGTTTTCATAGGGAATAGATGTAAATTTGAGAGAGGATGGGAGTGACGCGAAAAAGTATATAATGGATGCATTTTCGTGTCAAAGTAGTTTATATCATCACTCATCATCACAAAGCAATTCCATCTACAATACACTAGAAACTCAGAAATCCTTTTCTACAATTCAAATAGCAGTTTAAACGTTTAACCAGTTCCTCAAGATATACATTAAAAAATATGAAGGTCTCATTCGTCGTCATCTCCGCCGCTCTCGTCGCAACCTCCCAAGCCCTCGCTCTCATCGACCCTGCTAGAGTCAACGCATGCAAGCGTCCTATCGACGACGGCTGCAAAGAGCTCTGCAAGAGTAAGAATCCAACTAACGGAATAAATCAAAGAGAGTAATCTAATATATATTTTGAAATGGTAATAGAATGCATGCCCTCCGGCAACCCCCCACCAACTGTTAACAAGTGCTTCGATACGAACAACTTTGACATGCTCTGCATCCCACCACCCAAGAAAGCGAGCGTACCCAAGAAGAACGCAAATATCGATTGCGACAGAGTGCAGACTAAGGACGCCGCTGAGGCTTCAGATGCGGAGTGCAAGGTTCTTTGCACTTGTAAGTTCTTCCTTCTAATTGACTGGCACTCTTTCGGGTTTGGATAACTAACAATGATTATTGCGGGTTTAGTTGCTAAGAGATCCGGTAACTGGGGCGAGTTTGAGTCGCACTGCAAGTCGCGCTAAGCGGTATATACATATGACGGCTGGCTCGTCTTAAGTGTAACGGCTGGTTCCCGTCATCTTCGGTGTTGATATTAGAGAGATATAATTGTACATTTTTCGTTTGTTTTGGAGTTATTGAATATAGAATACATTGGTTCACATAGAAAATACTGGACTCAAACTTGCGTGAAATAGATCTGCTACGTATAAATCTGATATAAAGTCCAACCTAAGTGAACGTCACTCGCTTTTTTGACGCCTTCTCGAATATATCTTGGAGGAGCTGCTGCTTCTCCGTCTTTTTTACGGCTACCTTGTCCTCGTTAGACAACCATTTAGCCCTCCACCTCGCCAACGCCTCTCTCCCACCTTCTATCCCGTTGCCGTCCGCCCAGGTGTGGGAGGTATACAGTTCGCTGTGGTCCTTCCGCTCGACTAGCCCCGTGATCCTACCCATCCCGTTTCTGACCTCCGTCTTCGGAATGCCAACACGTTTCAACATCCTCCCATCCTCTAGATCGAAAGCGATGACCTGGTCTTCGCATCCGATCCACAATACCTCATTACCATTACCACCGCCCGTGTCACTATCGATACCGCTGTCCGTGATGATCATGGGAAATGCCGCTTGGTATTTATTCCTCAGCACAGGCGGGAACACCACGCCCAGGTTCATGCCGTCCTCCATGCTCCAAACTCTAACCTTCCCGTCCATGCCCGCGCTGACTACTCGTCGGCCGTCAGCGCTCCAGAGGATTCCGTTCACACCGCCAGAGTGGGCCTTCCCCGCCGTTCTGTTAGCGGCCTGCGGGTGGCGGTTTACATCCAGGGTGCCGAGACAGGTGGCGCCGAATCTGATATCCCAGAGCCGTACGCTGCCGTCGGCGCCCCCGGATGCCAAGATGGAGGAGTATACGGGCGACCATGCGACGCTGAACACGGACGAGATGTGGCCGAAGAGGGTTTGGGAGGCAGAGGTGGTGCGTGGATCGATCAGGCGGATGTGCGGGGACGATCCGGCGACGGCGATTGTGGCGGTGGAGGTTGATGCGGGGGAGGTGGAGTGGGTGTAGAGATGCGAGTCGAGGGGGTATGTCTGGAGGAGGGTTGGACTTGTGGGGGTGAGGGAGTACAGCGAGAGGGTCGCAGAGTATGAAGTCGTTGAGAACTGTACAGATATAGGAAATCAGTATACAATGTTTTTACTACATGTCGAAGAATCTATCCACCTACAAGACTGGAATTATGCGGATTGAACTTGACAGAAGAGACGCCGTGACTGGGCCTGTCTTTTCTGTATCCAGTGGATGACCGTGTTAGCGGTGGGCTAGAAGACCGCATTCCGACTCAAGCAAGAGAGGCTTACTCAGACACGACTCTGGAGGCTCTGATATTACGTCTCAGACCCTCCTGCTCGAGATCCCAGACGACGAGGCTGCCATCTGCCCCGCCAGATACTACCCTGCTCAGACGATGCCCGTTAGCCATTATCAAGTCTTATAGTAGATATGAAGCGGCTAGTGCCTACCATCGCCCCTCGAGCTCGTCTGAACCAAGGCAATTGATACCCTTCTTGTGGCCCGTCAGCCCGGCGCGGCTGGCGCTGAACCGTGCTCTGAGATCGTAGTCCGTATCATGGTACAGCTGCGAGGCGACGGTGTGGGAGAGCCCCTCAGCGGGGGGACTGGTGGGGGAGACGCTGAGGCCGAGGCTGCGGTGGAAGAGGGTCGCCGAAGTGATCATGACATGTTCGTATGCTGCGTCTCCTCTCGCTTTCTATCTGTCTCTGCGATCCGGGTCCATCAAGCATGAAGAAGAAGAAGAAGACGAGAAGTCTGTGTGAATTCAAGTGAAGGTGATAAGTGTATAAATGTCGTGGTGTTTGTGTGAGCAATGCGCTTGTGGGCCTGCCAAGCCCAACGTGCAGTTCGCGTTTGATTCATCTTCGACGTCCCACCTCGTCAACCCCGTCAACCCCATCTCTGCCCGTCGCGCAACTGCATTGAAAACGAATAGCTATCGACAATGGCCGCATCGTCGTCGCTGGAAGACAGCGCGTCTTCGTATACCGATTCCGAAGCCACAGAGTCGTCAACTTCCTCAGAATCCACCGAGAGAGCCGAAGGGGAAGACGAGACCGAGGAGGACGAGGACGAGGAGGACGAGGACGAGGAAGTCGCCGTCCCTCCACCAGCCATATCCAATTCGGACGCAGAGAAGAAGAAGAAGAAGCCAGCCTTAAAACCGTACACCCATTCGACGTCCAATGTATACGCTGCGGCCTCCTCTCTACTCACGATCCTCGGCCGCCCCCTCAGTCCCACGCACTCCAAGCCCGCCGCTGCCGATGAAATTCTCTTCTACAATTCCCGGGACCCGGATTTCACGCTCCCCGAATCTGTGAAGATGCTCATGAAAGACGAGAAGATAAGGGCCGATCTCCCGGACTCCGATCTCCTGAAAGCAGTTCACGCCTACGCTGCAGAGTTTTACGCCGCGAAGGGCTGGAGTGCGATTGGCGGTAGGAGCATGGACGAGAGTGCGTTGCTCGCCATGGGCATCTTGCTGGAAGAATACTGCAAGGAGATGGTGGGCAAGGACGGTGATCTCGTCTTTGCGGAGAGACCGGGCGGTTGAACGCATATTAAGAAGATGGCATCATCCTGGTTCCTTTTACAGGAAAAGGAAGAAGTGGGTATCATTGGCATTTCTCCTACTCCTACATCTAAAAGATCATATCGACGGCGCGTTCCCCAGATCCAGAGTCTTAACTTGCTCCTCCAGGCTCGGGGTATCCACTACCTGGACCTCCTCTACGTCTTGACCGCTTTTGCTACCATCTGTGTCGGTCACATCGGTGTGCGCCACTCTCATCCACTGCGGCTCCGGCCCCCGCTGCTCTGCGAGAGTGGCCGCTACTTCGTCCTCACCACCCTTGACGAACAAGCCTTGCAGCCAGCACCTGTGCATCTTTATCCTCCTGGCGCGGTTCACCAGCATCCGTCTGTCCACCCCGACAAGGACCGCCTTCATACCTGTATCCTCCTCCACCGCCCCGCCTTCCTCGCCTTCATCTTCCTTTCTACCGAACCCAGGATCGAATATCCTGCCCAACTGGTCCCTATCGAAGAAATACACCCTCGTCCCATCTCCTCGGATATAGAAATTCTCCTGCAGAAACCTCCCCTTCTTGAACCTCACCTGCGCCAGGTCGCCCCGTCCGTAATCCCTAAATAGGACCTTGCCACCTTTCTTCAAGCACCTGTTCACGTTCCGTACCGCATGGGACCACTGATCCGGATGCAGCGCCGAAAAGACAAATATCAAAATCACCACATCTATCGATTCCTCCTCCACCCCTTCCGGCAGGGTGTTATCCGCGTTCCCGAGATCCCACACCGACGCGGAAATGTGTTTCGGGTGATGGGTCGCGTATAGCTCTTGGGAGTGGATGAGGTCTATCGATGTCTTCGAGAAGTCGGCACCGTGGATGTGGAAGTTCGGGTTCTTGTTTGCTGCCAGGATGGGGAAGAGGGTGTTTCCCGCGCCGCAGCCGACTTCGAGCAGGCGGATCGGCGGGGAGGTAGCTGAAGTCGCTGTTGTCAGGATTGGGAACTAGGCAGGCGGTATCTCATGTTAACACACGCTGGATACCTATAAGATATACTAAATTACGGTTAGGAGGGAATTGATTTCTGCTCACCTCCTGCTGCAGCCATTTCCGGTCCTTGAAGAAATTTTCTCGATTGTTCTTATAGAAATTGTTCCACCATTTTTCCGGTTCGGCATTGAATCTGTCTGTTGGGTTTTCCGACGGCATGTTAGTTTCTCTTTTATACCGTTCGTGCGGTACGTCTTTAAGATTAATGACATACTCTTATCGAAGTCCTTGACAGGGTTCTTCCTCTGCATGTCGTACTGCTCCTCTGCGTAGGCCTTGTACTCGTCGTCTACATCTACATGGTCCCACGCATTGTACGCAAACTCGTCATCGCCGTCCTCCAGGTAGCGAGTACCGAATTGGAACGGATCAGAACGTTTCAGGCCGTCCGGTTTGGGGGGCTTCGAGCTTGTAGCAGCGGTGGCAGGAGCATCGGTTGTAGCGGCGGCATCGTTCGATGGAGGGGCATTCTCGCCGTACGGTTTCGACGATGGCTTTGTAGGTAGTGCTGATGAAACGAGGGCAGCGGGGGCTATGGGACGGGTTCGGGGTGGCTTTGTGGACGGGTTATCCGCAGAAGGCTCGGGGGCCGGTGGGATGGGTATCTTGTCGGTCATGGCGACGTTCTTTTGCGGGTAGCTGGTGAAGTTGGAGTGCAGAGCTCGAAATTTTTCGAGGTTAGCTGGGGAACAACACAACCTGCTCCAAGCTTCACTTTAGTCTTTTAGCGTCTGATTTTCTCGCGAAGACTCATATCTCAAGCGCTCATGGCATTGTTCGATATGATCGCAGGCTCTTTTATTTATACATAGGCCTGTGAGTAAGGCTACGGGGTTGTTTTCGCTTTCTTCTTGCGATCATTTCACATTGCAAGGGCAAAATATATAGACATCAATAACTCTTAGAATTAAGCATACTAAAGCGCTATATGGACTATATCACACGTTAAATATTCGTTTTAATTGTTTTCATACCAATCAGTAAGAGAAGGAAAGAGTGAGGGTGCCGAAGAAACCCCGCGAAATATTTAATGCTCGCATCTAGAAAGAAAAAATTAATATTAGCATCCATGTATTATTGAGTATGACGGGCTAGCACTAACAAGCTGTAAGATACTCCTGTGACCATGGTCGTACTCTTATTGTACGTGGATCGCTCTTTCATAAGGTCTCTGCGGTACGCTTCGGCTTCCTCTCTGGTCACAGGAGGCGGTAGTTTCTCAACAATCATACTGAACACCTCTTCGGGCATTCTGCCCATGGGACCGTTCCGTAAGATGTCCTCGGTGAGGCTCCGAGCTTCGGGTTGTTGCGGTGCTACGGTTTTAGTAGTTGGCAGCTATAGTGAATAGTTAGTTTGAATCCCTACTAATGTACGCCATCGTAGCCTTGCATAGAATTAAAGTACTCACCTCATGTTCCGAGCTGGGATCGCACAAGAAGAAGACAAGGATCTTGCGATATCCTGGCTTCGTAGGATCGGTAAGCTTGAACGGCTGGACTTGGTGCTGGAAGACGTTCGGGAATGCAATCGCGCGATGTTCCTGGTTGGTAGTGGGGGTGAGCACTCTATTGGGCACATTCACTTTAGATTGAAAGAGCATACCTTGGTCTGGATACTTCCGATCTTCTGAACGGTGAAGGCATCCCAAGACTCCATATGGAAAATGATTGGCCAGTCGGAATACTGCTGTAAGTCCATGACGTGCGGCACATCCGAAACGGTTCGACGGAAGGCTAGCTCGCTGTCGCTGATGTTCTCCTGGGCGAAGTAGTATATTCCCGTGGAGATGATCCGTTCGTTCTATTCAATCAAGTTGTTTAGTTTTCGGAGCAAGGAGATGGCATAATCTCATACCAGGTAGGAGATATCACTTACCAACATGGCTTCAACGTGCCAACTTCCGCCGGCGTACTCCGGCTTTTCGGGCGTAAGTATGATATTTGCCAACTTGACGATTACCTTGACCGTCTTGCCTTCCAGTTTGATCTCATCAGTGATCTTGGGCGGCGTCCAGTCCCAGTCGGAGAAATTCCCCATGTTGTCACGAACCGCGTAACCCCTATCGTCGTTTTCTTCCCAATCAGCCGTCTCCGGGTCTGATTCCGATTCCGGGTCTTCGACATCGGAATTTACATCCTCAAAATTGGCGTCACCGTCATCGTCAACAGGGTTGGCGTCCGTATCTACTTCCATCTCCACCGTCTCCCCCTCAGGCTTCTTCTTCTTCTCCTTTTTCTTTTTCTCCATAAAATCAACAGTCAGGGGTTCTCCCTTCACAAACTGGTCGAGCAGTTTATCCCATTTCACCTGGTGGTCGGCTTTCAATAGCTTGACGATATCCTCATCCCAGTACTTTGCGCCACCAGACGCGTATACCCTCTTGAGATCGTGTTTGCCCATGCGCAAGTCTCCTAGAACATGGTTGAACAGCGGCACAAACTTGGTAAAAATCTTCTCGAGGATAGGGTAAAACAGGGCCTTTTGGTCTTCGGATTCAGCAAGGTTGTTGATGTATGAAGCTATCTTAGTCTCCTTGCCGTCCGATGAGATTTCAAATTCAGAAGGCAGCCAGCAGAACCGCTTCGAGAAACCTTCCGTATCTTGCTCCGTCTCTTTTGGTACTTTAATCGTCTCTCCGTTCTCGATGCTAATGGAGCGACCGTAGATTATCGGCCAGAGCGAGGGATGGACGAGATCCAACACCTGCTTTTTCGAACCTGGGTGCCAGTCCTTCTTCTCATCAGGAACGTTTTCAAGTGTAGCAACAGCTGCGGGAAGAGTCAGTATCGTGTAGCATTTACTGATGCGAAGTGAGTAATCTTACCATCTATCAATTGCTTTCTCAGGTCTTCATCGATCAGCTGGTCCGTTCTCCAAACCGCATCGATATCCGGCTCGATAGTGAGGCCCTGCTTCCTCAACTCTTCCACATACGGCTTATACTGCTCCGTCAACTCCTTATAAGCGAACGCAATATCCGCCGCATCCCAAGTCAAAGATCCGGTCTTATCATTCTTCGAGTTCTGCTTTTCAGCTTCCCTAAGCCACTTGGCAAACAGCTCGCGATCGAGAACCTTCTCCGTCCAATTGGGCTTGTTCCTGATCGCGGCGGAAAACGAGCGGACGTACTGTTCCTTGTACGCGAGACAGCTGCCCCATACGTCCTCGCCATCGAGTGGATGGGGATATAAGCTCTCAGGCCGGCCCTCTTCGCGGACTCGCCGTGGTTTTCCACGGCCGTAGGTGTCAGTCGATGCGGTGGAGATAGAATCCGACGGGCCCAGCGAATCTGATCCGTCCTGCTTTTTGGGCTTGCTAGCGTCCTCTCCGTCCTCCTCACCACCTTCATCTCCTTCCTCTCCGCCCTCTTCTTCATCATCCTCCCAATTTTCATCACCGTCTTCATCTTCTTCGTCCTCCGCTGGATTTTCCAAGGTGATGGTAACCTTGCCGTCAACCGGTGTCTGCTCTGCAGCGAGGGCTGAAAGTCGGTCTGCGTAAGCTTGATATTGGTCCAGCCGCAGTTGCATCTGCATGAGCACCTTCTGCTGTTCCTCGCGCGACATTTGAGGATCTATTGCTTCCCCCATTGCGTCAGCATGCCCCGCCGCTGCTGCGCTGCTGCTGCTTCCAGCCTCAGCTGGCGGTTGTGTTGGAGCCGCTGTTGGATTTTGGTCCGACATTGATGTAATGGGCGAGATGTTTTGCAGACAACAAAATGTTTTACTAATGTACTTGCACAAATTTTGGATAACTGTTCGGTGTCGCGATTGTATGAGCGGGATTTCGTGATAACAGAAGAATATGAAAAAAGGTGCAGTGGGGTTATTTTTATATTCGTGTCTCAGCATAAATGCGGCCTCTTTTTCCAACAGCCCGACCCGACTTGGATGCTGGGCTTGGCTTTTGTGTGGCGGAGGGCGCTGCAGCTGTAGAGTCAGGATTCGCAGTCAAACAGCGAAGAACAGGGTTCTCGAGCTGAGCGGAGCCGAAACCCTGTCGAGTCACGAAATCAGGTGGATTGGCGTCATCTTTGGCGTTCGCATTCGGTATGAGTTCGCGAGCTGATTGCATTCACGCCTCGGACGGTTGTTCGAAATGGAGGAATATTTGCGAGAAAGAAGGTCGGCGATAGCGTGTGTTGAGTTGGTCATCTGCTTCGCGCTCACGGTTTGATTGCATTGACGTCTCAACATACGAGCTGAGCTTCGACCCCCATTCGAGGGTCTGGCTTGTAAAAGCGAGGAAAAGTGGAGTCATTGGATGCATGTTAACTTGGCAAGGCAGAAAATAAAGATGAATAGGAGCTCCAACTTGAAAGTCTAGATATCCATATCCGGGATGAATACGTCTGAGGAAGGTGGCCGGAGAGGACTGGAGAGGACTGGAGAGGACTATCGAGACCGTAGATCCGATCCGACGTGTAACAGACATTTCCGAGGAAATCCAGTGTGCAGTTGAAAAGTTTGGTCAATTATCTCTTCCAATGAAACATGCTGCTGATCACATAGATACGCAAGGTTGCGCCTGTGTTAATGCCGATGGGTCGAATTGCCAGTTGATGAGATGAGACCCCAGTTTAGAGACTGAAGTCTTCGCCGTACTTGAGACTTTAGGGCTATCAAATAATCCATAATATATTAATATTGTATGAATTAGCGTTGTAATATTTCTGGATGGTTAGTTTTGCCGATGCGGTGAAGAGTCTGGTTCGTCGAGCGCATTGCCATTCGAGCTCAACCGCCAAATAACTTCGCCATTAATAGGTAGATTTCTCAAGAGAAATAAGCATTCAGAGAATCAATGTCGAATTAGTCTTATAGTCAGTCCTCTTCGGTCTCCTAGTATGAGACCCGTGAGTTCAAGTGGTAATACAGAGCGCGAGGGCGAGTGCATCAACTTGCGTTGTCTGCGTGTTGTTTTCGCTGCTTCGATGTTACACCAAACATCCTCGCCGAAACGAAAGCTTCAAGCTTAGTCCATCCCACATCACGTCGTCACGAACATCCTCCGCAGGACCCCACCTCCACACCTCTGCCAAGTCTATCCTCCCCGGCTCCTACCACCTCGATAGCCGAAATGTCTGACGCCGCCGGCGAAACCGCCCCAGCCATCTCGTCGAAAGACCCATCGTCCTTTCTGTCAGAGATCCACGGTGCCCCGATTACAGTCAAGCTGAACTCCGGCGTGGAGTACAAAGGTTCGCACTCCCTCTACGTTTTACTACTCTCTTTCTTCTCCATACTTGTCTATCCTATCAGGACATCTTAATTGACGTGTGTGGGCGATCGATAGGTGAACTTCAATCTGTCGATGGATATATGAACATTGCTCTCGAAAACACGGAAGAGTACGTCAACGGCCAGCGAAAGAATCGGTACGGTGACGTGTTCATTCGGGGGAACAACGGTATGTGCTCTTTGGCACTGTTGTCATCTTGTGATTTAATATGATACTGATAGCATGTTCTTTTTGTGATTATAGTGCTGTATATATCTGCAGATAAATGAGGAACTAAACTGCAAACTAATGGGATGATTTAACAACTGTGTCACCGGGGGCCGAAAGAGCAATGGGAATAATCCGTACGACACAAATATAGGGCTTTGATCTTGAGCAACAAAGCCTATCAGCCATCAATCAATAGATAACGAACCCTTAACTGGGACGGGGTTCCCGGGTGCGAGCTTCTACATATGCCTTCGAGCCGATCAGACCCATCTGTGGCTATCGGTCTCGATGCGGGCCATCTCATGTAGATTTACGAATACAGCTCAATATAGATTTTCTTTTCAAATATGATTATATCCTTGCTGCATAACTCGACGACAGTCTGTGTTCTGTCTATTGCGTGAGCTAGAGAAGACGGTATATGAAAAACGATGAACCAGGAGAACGAATGATATATTTTGTAATAGTACATCAGGAACCAAGCTACATGTTTTCGGAAGGATGATGATATGCCAAGAAAGAAAGGAAAAAAGACAATATGCGGATAGGGCCAACGACGGACAACATGATATGAGAAGCATCAAACGCCGTTCGCACAGAATTTCGCAAAAGTCATGAGAAGTAAAGAGGAAATAATCGGACAGTCATCCTAAAATGGAAAGATCGATCGGTTCCTTTAGAAGAAGCGTATCGTTCTCGTATTCATCCCATGGCGCAGGTCGGCGGACATCCGCAGAGATGGATATCGCTCGACTCCGACGATGGCCCCGGTATTCCTGCGGTTGACGAGAAGATTGGGGTTCAGAAGGCTCCTAGCCTCGTCGGGCGGCCGCCTTGTTGGGTGGTACGCTGTATTCGTAGATCATGTCTACCCAATTTCCACCACCGTGGGTGACCGTGCTGTTGCCGCGATAACGGAATAGCACCTTGGTGTAAACTCCAGTCATCTCCTTGCGGCAGATCAACGCAATGCGCTTGGAGAGACCTGCATCTCGCATGCGTGCGATGAAATCTTTTAAGAGGATCTGGGAATATCCCATGTTTCTGTACGAAGGGGATACGCATACCGAGTGGATGCAGATGGTCTCCCCTGATTCGACGTGTCCTTCTGGAGGCGGAATGGCTTCCTTCGTCGCCTCTTTGGAGGATTCGCCTTCAGTATCTGGTGCGGCCGCAGTGTCTGTCTTGGGTGCCGGTGGGTCCTGTTCCTTCGGGGTGGCGGGGAGGCCGTATGCGGTGAGTAGTTCTCGTGGGATCTTCATTGATGCTTCCGTGATGTTTGGGCTGCTGGTCTTCGTTGCGCTAATCATAGCGACTAGTATCTCCTTGGGCTTGAAATCTGATACACCCTTAGGGGTGTCGGGATGTGGCTTCGAAAGGGTAAAGAGACCGTGAGAAAGCTCTCCGCTAGATATCGATATATGTTATAACTCTGCGTTAGCGGTGGGGTCTACCTGAAGAGCTCTCAGAACAGGCCTCGATGTCCTTCAAATCGAACGTACCAAACGGTAAGACGGTATCTGAACTGTTACAAGGTATCTGTTAGCGGTATTCAAACTATATCCGGGTTGACACTGCTTCTGTCGTTGCAGTTCTCAATCTTGTATAGGCATACCTTTTCTACACTCGCCCTCTCCTCCTCACTGAAGCATACATTCTCCAGTTCGACAATCTTGTCGATATCGTTGATCGTAAGGGTTCGGACGTAGACGCTCATCTTGTTAAGGGAGGATTTCGGATGGAAGGTAAGGGCCATGCTTTGCATGCCCTGTAAATGCAGTGCCGAAAGAATCGTGGCGGTCTATTGCCCAAGATTTCAGCTTTGGCGGAAAGGGCAGGTGGAATTTGTGAAGCGGGACAGGCCGTCGATGGATATCAGATCTAGTATATATAGAAGGTTGCAACGCTGAATGGGGGATATGAAGGAGTACGTATATACGCAGGTATAACCTCTCTGGTGCGATCCCAGGTTTTCAAGAACGCGATACGTCTTCTAGCTGGCGAAGTTGGAGATGTTACCGGAAGCTCTGTCACGAGCTCAGACAAGTTTGGCTGTCGTTGAGGTTGAGGAAGGTCAACTTGCGGTGACCAAAACGGGCAATTTGGAGAAGCGACAAACAGGGATTCCAACACTTCCCAAAATCCAACATATTTTCTCCAATAACCCGAGTCTGGTTACGAGACTGCAATAACCAGTCCCGTACAAGACTGTCACTGAACTACAGCCACCTACTCGTTATATTTGATTGTACTGAATTTTTCACAATCTGATATAGTTGTGTGCGGAACGGTGAATTATCAGCTAGCAAATACGATTTAGGACTATGTTATAGGTAGTTATGATATTTGAATTATTATATTACAATCCCAGGACGAGATATTTAAACGTCAATGTATATTATATAAACAGCAAGCCAGTCACTTTACATTCCTGAGCAAGATCCTACCAGCTTCCTCACATATTCAGAGCGGTTCGTGCACGCCTCAAACTCCTCATCCTTCTGCGTCTCGGAGTTGAACGTCCGGAACTTCCTTCCTGTACCCCTCCAATTCTTGATGAACTCCTCCTTAGGTCCTCTTTTAATAAAATCGCCGTTCTCGTACCTCAAGACATAAGACTCCATACGACCAAAGCTGGTCCATTTCCAGACGCTCTCAAACTCGACACGCATTATTTCATTTTTAGGGTGTTCTCCTTTCTTTGGTGGTGGCGCAGGAATGTTTCTCTCCTTGGAGAGATCATAGAGAAGCTTCTTGCCAAACTCGACAGGGTCAATCGGCCTACAAAAGTCGACGACCTTCAAGCTTTGGATCCCCCATTTTGGCTCCCAGTTTTGCTTGGGGATGTCATCCTTGAGGACACCAGATCCCTCAAGACCAATAAATTTCACTTGAAATCCAGCGTCGACCTTGCCATTAACACCTCCTCTGACGTCCTTGTGATTCGGACACCATCCGCCCGTTTTAAGGCCACCTGCAATTGTGTAGTCGACCTTGGGCAGCCAGAACTCTACGTCACTTGCAACTCCAGAGTCCAGTAGGTCAATGCTAACCCCAACCTTGGTGATAATCGCAGCTGTGCCCTGGACTTTAGCATCCGAGTCTTTAATCGCCGCATCCCACTCAAATGTTGTGTCCTTGAATCCGCTAACAGAGCTCTTTTTAAGATTAGAAAAGTCTACAATAGCTTCACTTTCAGGAACCCTAACATCCAGCTTTGCACCGACGGCAACTCTACCCTTAGCATCATACTTCTGATAAGCTTCAATGCCAATCTTTGGGCCAAAGTTGAAGATACCCCATACAGATATTAGACCGATAGGGAAGGTGACAATCTCGTGTCGAAAGGTCTTCGCGGATCGAAGTGCAAGAGAAGCTTCCACATCCATCACAGCGGCCAGTTTCTTGGTCTTGACGGAGATGGATGCTTCCTTGATTTGGGTCCATTCGGTTCTGAAGCGGGCGGCGAGCTCGACGATACCAGTGGTGTAGCAATTGATACATTTGACATCAAAGTCTCCTTGTGCAATCGTATCTTTCGAACCGATATCAAGGTGATGGAGACTAATTGCGTTCCCTGGTTGGCCAAATGAAACATCGATTGGTAGAGACGGGTTCAAAGTAAACCTCTTGTTGAGATCGCGTGCATGTTTTGAGCTCCCCGGAGCCTGCGATGATCCAATAGAGATATCGAGCTCACCCAGAGATTCCCAGGGTAACTCTACAGCTGTAAGCTTGGTCTCCAAGTTGTGGACTTCAACGTTCGTGATATTGTGGAGTTTGGTTCTAACTAGCTTCTTTTTGCCGGGCACTGGAACCTGAACAACCATGAAGAAATAGTCTGCTGAATTCTTATTCACCCAATCCCATGCTTTCATTGCGTAGGTAACTTGATCTTTGTTTTGGAATTCCAAGTTGATAGTGTCGGGTTTTTCGAAAAGAGTATGGGATTTAAGTAGCGTCTTGAAGTGATCGAGAGCCACAATCGGATGGTCTTTGCTAGGTTGGGCTTTGATTTTAGCTAGGAGACGTGCCGTGCCTATTTGAACAAAAGTACTAATTGTTAGAAACTGGACTCCCAGTATTATTCCAAGGACTTTTATCTCGCTAACCTTCTTTCGGCCTGCTCTTGAAAACTAAATCGATATGCTTCTGAGGATCCAGCCGGGATGGATCATCTGCCCGCTTGCGCATGCGATGCGGAAGAAGCTCTTCCTCTGTGACTGCTGTCATTTCTTGGTATCCGTCTGGGATCTTCCAACCAGTAGTCGAGGCTCTTTTTCTGTGAATTCCAGATTCTCCAGTAAACTTGACGCTCTCAGCGGACCTGCCGCTGAGAGAATCTCTCTGTTCAAGAGTCTCGACAACTGGAACCATTTCCTCGTATCCAACGGGGACCTTCCAATTGGAGGCTACATTTTCATCGGAAGCCGCGATAGGACCTCCCAGAACCAAAGTCCCAAGACCTTGGGATAGGCAAATAAAAGCGACAAGATTAGTACTCAGCATGCTTCTGTGCCTTAAACAGCTAGGATTATCGTTGAGTCTGTAGTGAAATGCAAAAGCTTGTCGTCAGCGTCGTAAGTATATTAAATTTTAGACAATTTTGTGTTAATGATAGTTGAAGATATTTAGAAAAAAAGAGATAATGAAATTCGTAAAACCTGTTTAGCGAGAGTATCAGAATCCACCAGGGATTTGTATATTATGATAGATGTGTAGTTTGTAGTTCATGAATTATCCAGTCCCATGCGATGCTTATATAGTATTGCCTCGCACGACCAAACTGCCTTGGCGAATGCCCAGGAATCCAGATCGATTTTTCTCTTACAGAGCAAGTATATTAAACCAAACGCCGATGTGACTGACTTTCTGAGATTCAGCTGATTGTTGTAGAAATCCACTGATCACGTCAACGCTAATTGATATTTCTATAGAAATTATTTCGTCTCATCGAAGTACCTACGCAATTAAGGTCGTTGCTCCGAGACCAAACGTCTACTCTCACTCAATGGTGCAGAATCATGGTAACCGACGGGGTATTCCCCTTATGAGAAATTCCCTTAAAAACTAAAAAGAATGTTCGGGGCTACGAGAACCGTTCAGGTAATTTTCAGTTTGGGTTCTAGCCGAATTTATAATGGGTCTTGACGAGAAACTGGCCTCGGCGTTTCAGAATACAACATTTTGTTGTCCAAACCCGCTTGTGAACCTCCTCGAAGGGATAAGCCCCTCGAAACATCGGGCTAATGAACCCAGAGCAACGACGAGGGAAAAAATTAAAAAAATTACGAAGATAAACGCTTCATTCTAGAAATTCTCGGACATGTCGAATTCTAGAGGATCTTCCTGCTGGGTTTAGAGAATACGCACGGAAAGTCAGCTATATGGAGGAGGTCATGACGTCAATTTGAGTATTTGTATCGTCAGATATTCGTACAACGCCCATCTACACCACATGATAGTATCGATACGGAGCCCTCGTGGCACATATGGATCGATTAATATCCTTCAAGAAGATATCGTGTTTATGTGTAGGCGAAGCTTCAAAGTAGAAAGCTGTTTAATCGTGCCATTGTAACGAACGGCTGAGCTGAACAATTGGAAAAGTTCTTCGTAGAAAGCAGATATAGCGACTTTTGATTTACAATATTCAAACTCCAGGAAACATCCATTCCTTAGTAAGGACAGCCATGATACATGCACGATGGAACCGTGGCCCTATAGTATGGGTCTTCCAAAACGTACATGTCCATTCTACGTTAACTCGTTTCCAGAGTCAACAGGAATATGCCTTGATATTTTCCTGCTAAAACATCTATAGCGACTAACCAAGACCGAGGGATTGATCTCATACGGGCAATAAAATTATAGTTGCAAAAAAATATAAATCACAGTATCTGGATTTAAGATACAATGACACAACGGAGTCGTGGGAAATTCTAGAATGCTCACATATGCGACATTATTTTTGCGTTGTTTTGAATTAAGTCGAATCACATTTCAAGCAACAGGTTCCGAATAGTGACTAAGGCTCAAAAAAACCAAACTAGGATCTCAACATGCTTACAAGATACTCTATTGCTATGTCTAATTGATACTTACGCTATTTTTAGCAAAATATCGTGGTCGGCCGACTCATGAAAGCCGTAAGAGAGCTCGTCGAGTGGCCGACGTGATGTTGCATTTGTTATGACACCTCGTGCTACCATGGCCATGGGCAGGTGCGTTCTGACCAAGAGTGAACGCGGCCTCGTTTTTCTGACCCCCGACCGCGAAAATGGCTGGCTTCCAATGATTGTGGTGCGGGACGAAAATTGATATCAAACGGCATAGATTTAATCTATTCTGATTGAAATGGTCACCAATGGCTAAAAGAAGGTGGCCAGCAGAAATCCCTCTCATCAGACCCAGAAATATTTTTATTCTGGCTTAGGAGGTCCCATGCTGACCAAAAAGGGATTTTTTTCTCTTTCAGCTCTCGCTTTGTCTGATCCATAAGCATCCCACGCTGATATAAACTCGGTGGCAGTGGAACTCCTCCAGATATAACACGGCTGACCCAAAGTGTTGGTAAACGAGCCACCCACTTTGAATTAAATATTAAGCGCTCAACAGCTGAATGGTCAGCAAAGCTCAGGGACCCTTTCCAAGGCAGGATAATATTTTCTTTAAAAAAATTAAAAAATAGAGCGACCCTTGATCCTGAGATCGATGACCGATTCGACTACTTTGCCACACAGGATACCCTCGATGGATAACTTTAAACAAAAGAGGCAAAATATGGGGCCCCATTTTTTTCAAACAAGAAAATAAATGAAAATGGTGGTGTGATGCGAAAAGCACTGGTAGCCTCCACAGAAAAGATATCGTGTCGTATCATAAGAGATTGTAAGCACGGAGGTCCTCGCTGAACCTACAATAACGGCAGGTTCAGGGATCGCGATCGGGTGTCTGCCATTCGCCAGAGAACTCCTACCGTCAACCGCAGACGGACGAGCCAAATAATGTGAGGCGAGGTGCATTCGAGCTATATAGTATTCATACGTCCTCGCTGTTTCTCGATGTAGCTTTGGTATCACATTCGAAGAACGTTGTGTCTACGCGTTCAGAGACTATCCTTTCGTTTATTGTATTACGATTTTGTTTCTAGATAGGTTTGAGGGCTAGCCGCGAGGCTTCATCGGCGTTTTACTTTCCATTATCTTGAGATTCTTTATTTTTTGGTGTTCGAAGCTTTTTTGTTTAACACGAAGTTACCTTTCAGTTACTTGACGAGATCTGGCGTTCTGTGGTATCGGGGTTTTTGGGGTTCAGACAGCTAATATTGCATTGAATATCGAACAAGTCTCAATCCCATATATACTGCAGTTTTGTGGATTATAAGCTTGGTCAAAAGATTGAGGAAAGATGGCAATTTGCATGGAACCTAGGTTCAGTAGCTATACTCATGGTATGATGCATACCGAATATACTGGCTATCACTACGACACATTCGACAGCGACTTCTACAAGTGTCTTTGCGAAGATCTGGCCAAAGAACTAGATTTTCCTGACGAAACAGACCTTCGTAGAATCAGCCAACTCGAGCTGTTCGGCTCCTCGTGGGAAAGTAAGTTTGCTATTATTCTCATTTCATAAACTCGATTTAGACATTTATACGTTCAGATATCAGTATCAAGCCAAATATTGGTCACGTTTCACGCATCGCGTGGTTGGGGGTGTCAAGAGCCGAAATTTTGAAATTACAGCCCACTGAGAAGAATAAAAAGCCGCTTGCTAACTATAATAACTCATCGTAACAGCGGACCCATATAAGAAGCTCCTATTACGATGTTTAGACCACTCTATCCCACGGAACCGGGAGGCATCATTGTTCGCACCACGCTCTCGCGGGGGGTCCTTCGATTATTCCGGTTTCTTAGATGAAGATGCCAATATTATGGATTTAGAGATTGAAGAAGAGGCCGCAATGGTGCCAAAGGCACCACCCCCATCGCCGGTGATCTCACCGTCCAACTATGCGTTCTCAAGCGAGCGCGGCGCTGAGGACGTAAGTCGGCAGGAACCTCTGTTCTTCGACGATTTCCATCTACTACAGCCGGCGGGCATCGGTAACGAAGACGAAGAGGAGGAAAACGCTGAGTGCGATCCGTTGGACTATACGTACAGCAGACTTCCTGCGGGCGAAATTACTGAAGCCCGGCGCATAAGGGAGCAACAGAACCAAATTGGAAAACAGAACCATCGATACCATCGTCGGGTGGCATCAACGGGGCTGCTAGCCACAGTTGTAACGGGGGACGGATCAATTATTTGGCATTTTAAGGAGTTTTCATAAGCAGCTCTGTTCGAACCAAGAAATGGAAGCCGAAGAGGACATTTTTGAGGCTTGATAAACGAGCCGTTATTGACCGTGGGAATACGAGACGAAGAGTTGAGTTAATAACTTAAATCCGTCCCAGGGTCTGCGCCCGATTTTGGATCACGGGACTTTGCTTTTTGACGTCCCCGGGAATTTCTTCTTTTGTATGCAACTTGCAAATTTCATGTCGTCCCCTTTTTATTTCTTTTATTTTTCTCTCTTCACACGTCGGTTGTTCCGTCGTAGCGTGCTATTCGGGACGTTTCGTGCATTGCACTTGTAGGATTTAAAATACAAGAAACATCAAATATATTCATTGGGAGGAACATACCGTGGCAAGGTATTGTCAGCCAATGGCGTTTGGGAGTAACCGAAGTTTCGCAGAAAAGTCCCTTTTTGTTTTTCTCTTTCTCTAAGGATTGTCTATATCATTGTTTGTATTGAACAGAGATCAAGGCCATGACGTTCTCCATATTGAAGTTGAGAAAATTTGCGGAATTCCAGATAGCGGAAATTGGACACTCAAACAGAAACGTGATCTGTGCAACTCGAGCTCGTGCGGCCCGTGTTTTCATTGAAAGTGTGGAACGGTGGCCGTTGCATTGTATTACGGCCCCGCTTCAGCACAGAAGATGAACCGTACACAGAGCCTGCCACAGTTCGGCGGTGGCGACTGTTATATCTCTAGAGTGAATCGGCGCTACTCTACCCGAAGGCATTTCCGTGATGGCTCCAGCGGAGACTCCGTCGAAGGTTTCTCGAATACCCACATGTGTTCCTCATCGTCGGTTAAAAGGTTTGATTCAGGGAAGTCTTTGGCTCGTGAGCGGGTAAAGCGGCACAATAGAGGCTGGATCCCTGCCCTCTACAATCCTTGAAACCCTCGCTCGCTACTTGGAGGGCCTTTTTTCCAAGGAAGGAATTGAAGAAATCGCATGCTGCGGCGAACAGCGATCTGTATACATGTATACATCTGATGACAGTGCATATGTGAGGCAAAATCGAAGCATGAATTTGTATTCCAATGTACTGAATTTTCATGTATTCTCATGGTCAAGACACGTTCATGGGTAAGGTGTGGCAAAAGGGTTCCTGAAATGTGCAGGTGGATTAGTGAGAGTCGAGGGTGCACCAAGGATTGCTGGCTATAGATGCAGTCTACACGCCGCTGACGAGGCGATGTCTCTCATCGCAGCGATCATGTCTCTCGTTTAGATTCTGGTGGACTGACACTCAAAGTGGGGTGCGCTAGCGAAGAGGCCTCATGGAGCTTTTCTTCATAGAAACCAGCGACCTTATCTTCCACTTTTATTACAGGGTGGGAGTTTGAGTGGCCTCGTCGCAACCATGGCGCGGCAATTGAGAGGGCACGAGCCGAAACAGAAGATTCACTTTCAAAGTGGAGATACCGGCCGGATAAGAACGTTGTTTGTCCAGGACTCCGCAGCGGGAAGAATTTCGCAATCGAAATTACGAACCACTCATGCTAACCGAAATGAAGAAGAGAAAAGGCAGAGGAAAGGCCCGCTCTTTAGCAGGTCCGCCCTGCGCGGCCTAGCCCGGGTGGAAGAAAAAAGGAACAGAGTTTGGCTGAGCACAAAAAAGGCTTAAGGGGATAGGCTTGGAGCCCGGGCCAAGGATATTTCGCTCCGAACCGAAAATTTTTCCCTTTCTTTCAAGCTTCACCAAAACCGTCGAAGCGGCTGGGTTGGAAGATCTGATGTTTTCCTACCTTCCAATCGGATTTCGAGTTACCCCACCAAAATTTGAAGAAACTGGATGATAATCTTGAAGATTGTTCAGCATAGTAACCTATTTAATTTTCTGGTTTAATTTTTTGGTTTTCGAACCACCATAATTGGATAATCACTAAGTTGAACGACGTACGACTCGAACGGTCTCCGATATCCATTCCAGTTAGGATACTTCCATGGTGCCCCAAGCGCAATGTCGCCGCCCCGCGCACTGTCATGACAGCCCCCCCATGCTCGCTTACCTCCTTACCTCCTGCACATGCAACCAGCAAGCAGTTGATCATAAATCTGCGGCTGAACTAATTCTTCCGATGCCTGAGCGGATCAGCGGCACTAGCGTCAAAATCAGTCCGAACTGAAAGGACCTGTTGGCATCATGTTTCGCAATCGGTTTCCTTCATTCTTTCCATGTTTTCCGTTATCTTTCTCATTGTGGAAATTAGTTTAACCATGAAGTTTTTTTTCCTTTCTCGCAGGTGACAAAAACGACGGGCGGAGTATGATGATTCTTGTGCAGTGGAAATGCGTTAAAGTGCGGTCCGGACGAGGAGCCGAACGCTGCATGGACAATCCTTTCCTGATGGAGCTGCACGCTCCGCTGCCCTGACTTTCTGCTTCTGAATTGCTTGCTGTCCCGCTCCCGCGCCCGCTTCTCAATCGAATCGAAATTTCTGCTAGCGAGAAACCGAACGTACTAGTACCTTAACGAGACCTCATGTCTCGGTTCTCAGGAACGGCAGACTGTTCGGAGCCAGCGATACCAGCGATACCAGCGGTACCTGGGTATCGTCTGGGAATCGGTTGAAGCCTTGGTTGAGCAGTTTCCCGATGCATCGTTGCGATCTGACTATTTCAGGGACCGGCGTCGTCGACGTGGGATAAACCAAGTTCGCACATTCCTCGGAAGGCCATTCGATCCTCTTTGGGTAGTATCACGAGCATTTTCGCGACCCCACGATTTGATATTGATTAATCGATTATCATATGCACCCATGACATGAGATTTGTCTTGCAAGTGCAAAAAGTATCGTGCGGGGTTTTTAATTTCCCCTGGTCCACCTTCCTCTTGCATAGTGTTTCCCACGGTGGCCCTGGTCATCTTCGTGGCCGAATTCTATCGTGAGGCCTAACATGCCGCCCCACGCAAGTATCGCAGAACAGGAAGAAAGGCCAAACCCCCATTTCGTGGCAAATATCCAAAATATTGATCCCAAATAGCATAAACCTTTCAGTTCCATTTGAACCTTTCCAATTGCGATGAACCTCTGGATCTTACGGGTTGGAACTCACTAATGGGGTTGCAATTTCCAGCACCAGGGACCTACACCGACATTCTATGCATAGAAGGACCCCACGGTACATGGCTTGCAAACTCTGATGTTGCATCAAAAGCAGGGCAATACCATGCCCCTGGGATCCTCCAGGTGCACAAACATTAACCAGAGCCAGAAAAACACGAGAGCAAGTGATCAAACATGTTGGGGTTTTCAGCATCTGGACAAGTTAACTGCCCTTTTCTTAGAGAATCTTGACGAAATTCTATCTTTCTTTTATTTTCCCTTCCTTTTTCCTTCTCTCTTTCTTTTTCCTTTGTAGGTTGTACATGACGCCTCGTTGAGAATGAGCTCCCAGACATAATTTGCAAATAGTCCGCTAGATTTTAAGTCAATTAGGATGTAATTTAACATTCTTCCATGCCCATTTGCTAGCTCTCTCCTGGTCTTTTTTGTGCAACTAGAGGATAGCATACGTAACAGATTATGTGTACCCGTGCTATGAAAACGTCGCGAAATCTAATCGGGTTTGGCGACAGGCTGTGAAGCACTGCTCATTGCAAATTATTTGTCTTGCTTTCATCAAAAAGTTTTTTGCACAAGGGCACAAACGAAGGTATAGACGAAAATCTTTCTATATCATATAGGATTTATTAAAACGGAATATTTCCTCGTGTTTCAATAATCTCAGATCATAGAAGAGAAATAAGCTGGGGTAGGACTAGACCCGAGAGAGCCAACAAAGTGAGTAAGAAAAGTAAAGCGAGGGAGGTCTAGGATAATTGCCGTTTGGCGTGGCTTCCGATAACGCGGCATCCTATAGAGATTTGTAATATAGGACTTATTTGGTTACAGCTAAGATGCCTATTATGGATTCTTCTAGGCCATCTCATTTGGCACCCTCTAAACAACTGCATTTTAACTGTCTCTCGATGATTTCCTAAATTCCCTCGCCGCGAAGTTGAGTAGCATTTTTGTGTAGCTTGGGAGTGCATGAACATGAATGAATACACTGCGTTTGGATAGCTGCCCTTGTGCTTGCCCGCAATCGATGAGTGGGAATACTCCACCAACATGCAAGCCCCAAAGGTATGTTTTGTTTCTGGACTACCTGGGCATCTGCGGATTGTCTTGTAACCCATCCGATTCGTGAAAATGGGAATTAAGATGTATTGTGGCCGAAGAGTGGTGGGTCGGTCGGCCAAAGTACCACCACCTTTCTGTTTTTTCTTTTTTCTTCTTGGTTTTTCACCCAAAAGAAACAACCTGCATGTCGGTTGCAGTTTGGTGTTGGTGGAAGCTGGCGTGTCCGCGGCTTCCCACATCGTTCATGGCTACCATCTCCCAACGGAAATGAACAACTATTCGTGAGAACGCGATCGTTTTTTTACATATTTAGAAGCCCATGGCGCTGGGGCTGCTTTTGCAACATGGAATTTTTGGTTTTTAAAAAGCAAGATGTGGGAAATGTGAGGCCGTCGGCAGTTTCCGCACCGGAGCGGTGCTACGGCAAGATGCACACTCAATAACCTTATAACTTTATTTCCACTCAATCGTTTCTTTTCGGGAAACTTCTGGAGGGTAGAGTAAAGAAGAAAAAAGGTAGTAGAAGAAGAAGAAGAAGAAGAAGCAAGCGATCCAGCAACCTGTAATAATTCAACTTCCACCTGGCCGTTAGGTTTCGAGTTCATCTCCACTCTTGTCGTCGAAAACTACCAAGGCAAATGCGGTACATATACGAGATGCAGCAGGGTTGGGGAAGTGTGGGGTTTTCTTTTCCCTTGAGGTTGGCCGACACCGGGTTTGAAGCAAGGTCTCCAGTTCCCGGATCGTTGCACGGTAAGCCGACATGGTTAGATTCAGCGAGCAGCAGGAAAAAACTTTCCAAAAGCGACCCCACAATGAGATAGTGTCCATGCAGGTGAGGTACGAAAGGAATATTAGTTGCAGTTAGGCGTTGGCAGAATAAGTGCCTACGTCGGATCGAAAGCCAACATCAACCATTGAAATTTCGAAACTGGGAGATATTCCCAGTTCTTGGATGCGATGTTTGCACCTTCGTGTGGTAGACGTACCCCCCCAACTAAAAGGCAAGCAAAATTCCTGGAGACATAAGGGGAAAATACCCTTGACCATGCAAAGAAATATTACTCGACGCAGGTGCAGTTTGCAAGCTTTCCCGTTCAAAATGTTCTACAAACTCGTTTGTTCTTTCATTCCATGTATGACGAGCTAACCAGCCTCATGCCAGGCACCACCACAACTTTCTGATATTACCCTTGATAATCCCTACCTGTTTCCTGAGCATGACAACCCAACCCCAGTTTTTTGGGGGGCCAGGGTTGGAAAGGCCTAGGCCGGCAATCGAGGTTTCGGCCGGCAAAGACGCCATTCTAGCAATCTAAGTTAATCAAATGTCGAGCTCTGAAAGAAGGTGGCACCTTGACCGACTTTTTGAAAGGGTGCCATCAACGAAAAAAGTCACTCAAATGGCGATCTGCCCAGCGCAGGGTCTGGGATAATTGATAACGAGGCTTGCTCTTCAATTTTCCTCCATTTGGCACAAGTCAGTCATCACGGGCGGAACATTGTCTCGCGGCAGACCAAAAAAAATAAAATAAAAAATAAGATCTTTCTAAAGAAGGATTACGATTGATGGCAGAAGAATGTTTTTATGTAATATATTTTAGTATTCTTTTTGATTTCAATACTCAATGCTATATAATATCATGTGGATTAAACCAAAAGAAAAAGAAAAAGAAAAGAAACGACAAAAAAGAACTCCGCTTATCAGATAATTTTCCCCGTTCTCTAATATAAGAAGGCCCATAAGGAAAATAGAGTAAAAAGAAATTCGGAAGAAAAGAAAATGAGTCCTGACTGCCGCTATGATCCCGCTGATGAGATTCAAAAGAAATGCTGTGTTTTTTCTTGAACGAAAGTGATTATTTCCCACGCTATCATTCCTCGATTCGCCACTGTAGAACGGAGGAGGAAGAGCCAATTAGGGAAGATAGGAAAAGGCCAAATGAGATGAAACTCCTGAAGGGTATTCAAATGGGTATTACACTTGCTAATAAGGCAAAACAAACGATACGAATGAGAGATAAGGAGACACGTGGATGGAAGGAAAAGAAATGGAAAGAAAGGTGAAAAAGAAAGGAATTCGTCAAGTTATTATAGTAAAGAAAGGAAAGAAATTGGTAAGCTGTTTGCGCCCTTGAGTCGTGAAGAGCGCTCAGCGCGGGTTGAAGATAAGGAAGACTCGTTAGACCCCTGCAACAGAAAGCAAATATTAATCGCAACAATAAAAGGGTATATGGTCATGTAATATGTACAATAGAATAAGAAATGTAAACGAAAGAGGTGATCCGAGTTATGGAGGAGGAACGGGTTTTAAAGGAGCAAAATATCCCATTCGTTGTTCCTCATGACAGTTCGCCATGGAACATAGGTGCCAATGGCATCAGCTTCGCGCCAGACAAGGTTGACCAACTCGTACATGTCCACAAAACTACCGAATCTGAGCTCTTGAGGAAGAGATTCAAACCGAGTTTGCAGCATGGTTCGGAATGCAGAACCAGGAGTAGCTACGGACCCTCCAATGAGGTAGACCCAAGAGAGGGAACGATCAAAGCCGTCCTCGCCGGTTGGAATGAACTCAAGAACAGTTGTGAGTTTGTCAACGAGTTCAATGACGGCTGGGACGTTGTGGTTGAATGGTACGCCTTGATAGGCAGGCATGAGAGTAGTGAGATAAATTCTGGCGGCGTATCGGTAGGCGGCAGTGATAAGACCAGAAAGGATTGTTGGGTCCATTGGGCCATTTTGAGCGGCGACAACAGGGTCAAATTCAGTCTCTGTCGACGTGATCGAAGCACTCAAGGATGTGATATGACCCAGAAGTGTTGCGTCAGGAAGGTTCTCGTAAAGTTTGTGGTATTCGAGACATGTGATCTCAGAAATCAAGTACATGACTTTGTCGTCACATCCCATGAGTTCCTTGAGGCCAGCGCTCTTTCCTTCTTTGAAGTTTTCGCAGTACTCGTGCGCCAGGGCAGGGAACTGCCCTTGCATTGTTGAGCCAAGGATATCGATCCAAGCGGCTAGCGCCATATTAAAAGCGGAATTGGGGGATGATGAAGTGAGTTCCTGAAAGTGGGAGGTCAGGTTCATCTGCTGAATCATGGTTATCGCGGCTTCAAAATGCTGATGCCATGGGACAT
Source organism: Dactylellina haptotyla (assembly GCA_031310005.1). Taxonomy (NCBI): domain Eukaryota; kingdom Fungi; phylum Ascomycota; class Orbiliomycetes; order Orbiliales; family Orbiliaceae; genus Dactylellina; species Dactylellina haptotyla. The sequence goes on along the minus strand of CM062380.1, from coordinate 250,841 downwards.
CCGGGAGATTATCGTGAACCGAAGCAACAAAGGCTCTCAGAGCGATAACACTCAAGATAGCCTCCAATGGCTGCACAGGATCAACATTGAGATTCATAGCCTCACACAGCCTTTCAACTGTGGATTTTCTATGTCTCATGATATCCTCATCGACAGCGGCAGTGTCAATGTTCTGCTCAGTGGCCTTGATGTGCATCGCGGCCACGGCAAGACAGGAGTGCAGGTATGAAGGGTTGTTCCCAAGAGCCGGGGCGATGAAGCTGTTCTGAGAGTACGGCACGCTCAAATCAAGGACCGGGAAAATCAATGGTAGAACATTGATCACAAAGTGATTGAGGAGCTGCTGGTCCTGGTCATCTTCATTGACCTGGTTGATCGGAACAGACTCCGGGCAACTGTTGAAATCAACAAAGTTGAAATCGACAATGTCTTCGCCCGGTGTCGGGTTCTGAGATGGGAGTATAACGGAAGGATGCAGCGGAGGAGTAGGTAGGTCGGTTGCTGGGTACATTTCCGCTGACATCGAGGGAAGGATTGCACCAGGAAATCCGGAGTCCTTTCTCTGAGGGCCACAGAATGCGGCCATGTTTTCTCTCCTGTCTACAGGCATTGCGTTTAGGAAAGACTGGGACTTGTTCTCGAGGATGTTTGGGTAGGCGCCATTATACGGGTATGCGTTGGGATCGTATGTTTCGACAAAATTGACCTGTGTCGGATGTGCCATTTGCATTTTATCGAAACTCGGGTCCTGCTGTTCGTAGTCGTACTCTAACGAATAACCAGAGTCGACAGAGTGAGATCGCACGGGCCGCGGCATACCATCGAAATAGTATTCTGGTGTAGGCAGCGTAGACTGCGATACCGATGACGGATATGCTGTCACGCTCATCGATGCCATAGCATTGTTTGCTGCCTTCTCAGTTACCTTGGTCTTCTTGATTTGCAGCTTGATGACCTCTTTCTGCCGCCGTCTATGTTCTACATTTCCCCACCAGGAGGGTCTCTTGTAGTCACAACTTAATCCAAGGTGCTTGCATGCCCTGCACACAGGCTTTCCTTCGTCACACTTCTTCCTGCGAAGGCGACATGTGAAGCAACCTTTGCAATCATTAATACCAGTCCGTGATGGGGCAAGAGGAATAAGGAGCGAAAAAACTTACCAGTTCTCGACCTCTTATGGGTCTTTGAAGTTGTCTTTTGTACTTTTGGTTGCATCTTCAAAGGAAGTTTAAGCGACGAGAGGGGTATGAAGGTTGAAGGAAGGCGTCAAGCTACTTGCTCTCCAACACTGCACAACGATCTCTTGTGACGATATAATGTCTTTTGATCAAAGGAAGGTGGTAAGTCTTTGGGCCTCAAAAGTAATCAGACCAAACAAAAAAAAAACTATTAGAACCAAACAAAGTGGTTATGGAATCCAAGAGCAGGCGCCGTGATATTTTAGACGGGCGACTAAAGCAACACAATAGGACTATTATAAAATGGAAACAAGGGGAAATAGAAACAGGGCAGAGCGTCAACGTCGTCCTGTAGAATTGAAGTTGGTACAGTATATGAGAGTAAAGCAATGGGGGAGGAGAAACCAGAAGAGGCGAAGACCTTGTTATGTATGGGGAGGCATAGAAGTTATAAAGTCGGGTGCGGAGACATACCAAAATAATTAACCAAGAGGCTGACTTTTTAGTAGGTAGGGTTCTTTGACGAAGAGAAGCTTTCTTTCCTTTTCCCCTGTCAAAAAGACTAAAAAATTATTGAATTGGACGTTTTTCGGCTTCTTTTTTGGTGATATGGATCTATTGTGTGGTTATTCTTAGTAACAAATGTATCTTGGGTCGGCCGTCTGTCAAGTTTTTTTGTTGCGTGTGCTGGCAAGTAAGTGCGCAAGTTTGTATGTAGGTAGTAGGTTTGGTAGCGTGTGCTTGTGAGGTGTGGTAGTAAATGGTAAAAAAAAGACTGCTATGTTGTATGTGTGCAATGTAGGTCCCTTCTGCTTTCTTTGCTCGTCTTCCTGCTATTCTTGTTCTTCTTGAGAAAAGAGAGACCTTTTGGCGCCCGGAGCTTGCATGAAAAGCATGCCGGTCCTGCCAGTGTACTTATATTTGGTACGCGCCTACATGGATGCACTCGATGCCCCACAACCACCCTGGTCCATTTATCCCGATGGGTACAAGCCCAAGATACTTTATCTTAACTCTTGAGCCAGTGCCCTCCTATCAGTTCAACCAAACTTGCAGCTGTGAGCCTGCAGATGCGAATGAAAAAGAAATTGTGGTCTTCCTGAGAGAATTCAGAAAACAGACGAGGCTCATGCAGCTTCTGATTGGCCGGCGTAGCCCTTGCAGACTAGACAGGGGTTACTGTAGAACAGGGGTGGCACCTCTCGTTCCCTTCTGCTATTCGGCATGGGGAACAAGCCCACCCCCAGGCTACAAGCCCTTGCCCAAAAAAAGAGAGCGACGGCTTGAGGAGAGAGACAACAAGCATGGGGAGGGAAGGACGACAGGAGAAACGAGAACTGGTCGCCTTCCTCTCACCCCTCCCCACGTGCACAAGGGTCAAGTGCGAAATTTCCATTCAGACCACCACTTCGCACACCTTTAGAAAAAGCACAAAAAGTGAGACCTTCGGGTCACGATGAGCACGGTTGACTACGAATGCTTTTCTTCTTTCCCGAATTGCTTCTTCGTCTTCTTCCCAGAGCTGACTGGACCTTCTTTTTTTTTTTTTTTTTTTGATTCCTTTTTTCATTTTTATTTTATTTGTTTTTTAGTCCCCTGTTGGTGAGCTCGAAGGGCCGGTATTTAGGCTCTGGAGGAAAAGCAAAGTCAACCGAAAAGAAGGTTATGTGCGGACGGGATTGCTCCTTCCCCCTCCACCCTGCACTCTGAACGCCATCGCATCGTTCAATTTACGATGTTGAAAGGACTAAATGAAAGTTATTTTTGGCTACGATCATGAACGAACATAAGGAAACATTGGCTTTTTTGTTTCCTTGTTTTAGTTCATTGGCTCGACTACGAATCCCTGATTTGAAGTTTTTTTGAGATTTTCTCCGCGCAGCCATCGTTGGAAAGGTTGACTCTGATGGTCGTTGGGACTTTCTCTTCTTGGGAGTCGAGTTCATTCGCACAGTCGAGAGAGTTCATCTTCGCTTCATGTGCATTCCCAACCTTGCATCCGAACCCGAATGCAGGGGCGCTGCTGGCGTCGCATGGCAATATTATATTGTTGAAGGCGAGAAAAAAGTCGCCTCGAGGAATTCGATAGACTGACGAAGTTACACACGAGTGAGTAGGAGCTAATGGACGATTTTGGCAGTCCGATCGAGTTCATCTGAGTCCGTGGAACGGCTTTCGGTCGGTAGAAATGTTTGCTCAACACCACGCGTACATGTGCATGATGGCCACATGGCTGGTGGACCCAGAGCACAGTGTCGATTTGATTAATGTTTTCTTGCAGGTCATATTTGTGTAAATACGCTTTGGCCGGGGCGATTGAAGCCATCCAATTAATGTGATATAAGACCTGTCATCACTTCGAGTTAGTGTGATTGTATTCCTTTGCATTGATTGTCCATTGGTATCATGGCATGCACTCCAGCGAACCAACCAGAATGAAATGCACATTCGCAGCGAGAATCATTCGCTTTTCAGCCCCGTTCGCATCAATTGCAATCAACTCAGCAACAAGCAATCAACATCCAATACTACTTCTGAAAACATTGTCCAAGTGAATTGATAACTTACGTTAACAGTATAGTCAGATTGCATATGCAAATTGTATTTGCGTTTACGGTCCGTCGGTCGGTTTTTTTCTTTCGTTCCGTACATGCGTAACTTCATTTTATTCTTCTTCCTCTCTTTCCAACTTCAACTAGCACTAGTGGGATTTCGACAACATATGACCTCTGCAGGAACCTCAGGGCCGACGGTTCGTAACGGACTGTGAAACAAACACTAACAAACACATGGTCCACCTGCTGCTCATCACTCTTCAATTTCGGTTTAATTTTTGCATTCCTCGGACTAACTAGTCCAGACATGTCATCCCGAATAGTGGAGGTTGTTTGCCGATGCATTCGGCCTACCATCCACATTAATCCCAAACATCTCAAGTCGGATGTTTTCTATAGATCGAGAGCACGAAACCGCAGACTAGAAATAGCACAATAGAGCAGCCCATCTGAGCAAATTCTCGCTTCGCTGTTACGGGCACTAAGCTAAGTTCAGTTATGGGAGCAACAAGAGAAGTAAATAGTGATGCTTTTGGCATCTAAGTAGTACGGAGTGTCCAAGTCACAACTCCAACAAACGATGTTTCGTTTGTCTAACAGCTTGGACCAACTCTAAAATCTTGTTGTTCAACCGCATATGGTAGATTTGCGAGACCCTGTATACCCAACGAGTATAAACACCCAAGTTCCTGTTTGCCGGATGGGTCTGGGTCTTGTAAGGTACTGTTCGCAAATCATTTCTTGGGTAGCGAGCGAGCCGCTGCCACGCTTGAAGCGTCCGGGTTTTTACCTGAACGTGGATGTATTCTAACGCTCAGCCCTGCTGAAGTTACATTCCATCTAACTTTAGCAGAAATGTTGAACTATATTGGGAGTTCTAAAGAATTATAAGCTGAGTTAGAATCCTTGATTAGGTACACAACTGTGGTAGCGAACAAGATGTAACGTACATGATTAGATTGGCAAGGACCAAGAACTCACTCCATATCTGCAACTAAAGGAGCACAGAAATCAATGAACCTCAACACTTCCCTTTGGAGAAAGAGAATATTATTGCGATATCAATATCCTGTGAGAATTTGGTTATTTCGCGATCTGCCGGAGACGAGACCAGAGTGTCTAGAAGCGGCTGATCGAGCACCCAGCCGAATAGATTAACCGCATATCACACGGACCCTGAGAGAGGCTGATTGGATTGCCACCACAATATTTAATAGAGGCATATTATTTAAGTTTACTAAGACCTAGAACGATTCTAGGCTCAGAGTGAGATGGCGGTGAGGCCTTCGACCCCTGAGGATCGGGTAGATACGTTTTAACGAGATAAAGATTCGAAAACATCAAGGAACTAATCATTACTGATGATTATGTGAGCAAATCAGTCCACGGGAGGAAATGGACGCCGATTGGCTCGTCTCCCAGCACCCGATAATGCGATGGGGTTTCGTTTATCTTATGGCCTGTGTCTTTTTGATCTTATTGCCGGGCTAATCATGATCCCCAACACAGTACTGGTAGTCATTGGCAGAAAAATTCTTCACGGAAGTAATTTGGCTGTTTCAGGAGGATACAAAAACCGTTATTATAAGACTTTATTCTCGATACGAGGTGAGAGAGAATGTCCGAAAGACTAAACCTATTCATGATTGGACTGAAGCGGCCTTTCCGTTCCGTCCACCCGGCTCAAACATATTTCTTGAGAAGTCAGGCGCACGTTGTCCGCATCGAGACAATGCGCTCTACAATTTCATGAAGACTTTGTTCAAATTATCGACGTCGACATGAGCTCCGCAAGGGAAGTTCGTGCCATGTCCGTGCATGCAGGTAGCTGCGATGCCTTCCCAATGACATTTTAGTTTATGCATTGACATTGGATACGAACGGGTACCCTTGACCAGGTTTAGGTGCCTCAGCAGATCAAAAGCCAGAAAGAACTCGGAGAATGTCATCCCTTTGCGTGATCAAGCTTCATCGGGACAATAGTTCATCTGTCCAATTGCGACAGTGTGGAAGCGAAACGGCCGAGAGGCGATGAGGAGCGAAGATATGGCTTGCATGCATAGATGATCGTTACGAGCTTGTCGAGATTTTAATTTGATGTATAGGCAATGTTAATGGTGCGTGCGGTCAGAAACGAGAGACCTGTTTTACATTTTACAGACGGGAACTTGGTGTGGCTCTCCACTCACACCGATATTGCTTTATTCGATTCGCGAAAACCCAGATTTCTTCAGAAGAAAATTTTTTCTTTCATGAAAGCTCGGGAGATGCTCAAAATGAAAAAAGAAATAAAAAAGAAAATTTTCTTGATTGGAAGGAGTCTTCGCAAAAAGAAGAACTCCACCTGACATGTTGCGGTAACTTGGTTTTATCCTTCTTGAGATGCAGCTTTAGCGAAGCGATGTTGCGTAACCTTAGCTACAGGCACCACAGGCATTGCCAAGGTTGGGGGGTATAGGTCTGGTTTTGGTAATAACGTTAATTCTTGAACATTATACGGCCTCCGAGCTCATCGCCGGAGGATGTGACGAGATATTTTTTTTTCTTTTCAATAATAGTAAAAGGTCAGATGTGTATCACTTTTACATATTGAGGATGCGCGAAAGAATTTTTTGTTGTGTCAGCTAAGCTTGGTCAGATGCGAACAGGGTAGCTACTTCCCGCTTTGGGTTCTGTCCTGGACGAGCTGAACCATCTCCCTTCAAGAATTCAATTCGGTTCTACGCGGGTGAAACGGGAATGCAAGAAGCAAGAGCGGAAGTACGCGAAACACTACGCAGATTCGTTCTGCAATAATTGTTACCAGTCATATTTGCAACTGAGATATTTTTCTCCTCATCGTCATGATTGAATTTAATCGCTTGATGTACCTGTACTTTGGGCCGTGTGGTGACAAGGTTTTTTCTCGGGTCAGAAGATATCCTAAGAATTTTGGACTATTCTCGAACGAGGCAATAAATTCACATGCTTGGCTATATTTGACAAGATGCAGATATCGAGGTTATTCAAGATATGAATCCTGCGAAGTCTTCCCGAGTCGAATCCACATTCGATACCTCCCTCTTTTTAGCGTCCTGCACAACATCCCTGACTTCAAGTCCCGTGACTTGAGTGTGGGAGCCGATAAAATTTCTGATTGGGTAGATGTCAAGACTACCTTCTCTCCTACCGACACATGGTTCATGGAAATCAAAAGTGAGGGTGTTCACGGGTCTGAAATGCTGACCAGGCTTCTTAGCCAGTCGATTGTTTCCGTCGAAGAAAATGTTCAGTAAATCGAAGGAATTTATTTTTCCTTGAAATCAATCCTATTGCGCAATGAGAATCGTACCTCCACGAGGTACTTTCGTCGGACTTTGGGACTGTGCCCCATCGACGGCGTGTCTCACTACTGAAGGCCTGAACTTTAGAATTCTAATTCGGCACTAAACCAGCCAATGGAAATCAAGTTTATCGACCGAGTCGAGGATATACGGCTCTCGATTGAGGGATTTAATTATCTTGAGCTCTAGGTAATAGTATCAAGCCTGCGTTCATACTTTTAGTGGTGCCTTTAATTAAAAATGTTAATAGGAATCGGTAAGTTTGAGAAGAAGGGTTTCCAACGCACTAGTTCAGGCATCCGATTCACTCGATCTGGATATTTCCCAAATAAGGCCGGGTTGCCGAGTCGGAGCAACTTTGCGAAATTCCCAACGCCTTTTTGAGGACATCTAACCGTAGTTTGACCTCTCCTTTATTTAAATAAATAAAAAGGCAGTATACGGTAATTAATTCATGTTACGGCAGGTTTGGCTTTCGGGAGGGGCTTCGCACTGTGAAGACATCAAGTGCAACGCAGCCTGCTACCCCACTACCAATTAAAGTGCAAGGTGTTGACTTATGCAATATGCAATGCCTGCAGAGGTTTGAAAGGAAAAATTGAAATGATGATCATTATCATAAGAGAAACACCACTAATCTATTAAATGAATACGGGTGGTTTCCAAGAATTTGTCTTTTTCCTGTGGCTTGTTTGCCTTGTTTTCGGTCGGGGACATGATCCCATGAGGGGAAACTTAGGAAGTGTTTCGTCCGCCCAATCTGGTTCTGTTTACCCTTGTCATGGAGGACCCATCAGACTTAGCCATGAACTATCAAAGCATGCAAGAGAATAATGCTGACATATTCGGCTGAAATTACTTGGACACTAGTGAATGTATAGACGAGGGGTCCTTGTGGGTAGGGTCGCATTGACTATAGTGCGTCTGATTTTATCAAATTGTTCAAAAACCTCGGTGATATTTCGGGAACGTGCGGAAAATGTGGGTATACGGAAATTTTTGTCCAGCTATTGAAACTAGTTACGTTAATCGATATTCTATTGCTTCTCAGAGAAAGTCGAAGAGAAATCAAAGATAATCATAAGACTTGTTCTGATATTGATAGTTCACGTACTAGCTAGCGGTCCTATTTCCATCCGATGAACGCTTCATAGATTCGCTTAGTTACTATCCTGGCGAGCCCGTTTTGGCCTGTCTCCCCAAGTAGTTATTCGAATCGACCCCTAAGCTTTGATCTGAAGGACTTGTAAAGGTTGTTCTGAACTTTTGCGATTGCTCACGAAATTTCATCTTGATTGTGATGTCTCTTCATCTTGATTGTGAAGGTACTCGTGTATTCTGCTCCATGTCCTGCTATTTTTATCACGGAGATTCGAGGGTGGCTTCGATGTCGCAAATTAAGGCTCTTCTGGTGTCGGTATGATTGTCTATACCAAACTCTCGAAGTACAGAGGCAAACTCGACTGTCATTTCAGGATAATCTCGGTTTCTTGTCTCCAAAGCCGTCACCGAGGACCCCATCGTGAGGGCCGTATAACCGTCTGTTGAACGACATTCTGATTTAGGCTTGGTAAAGATGGCTCAGCTAGGATTGAGGGATGGTGAATCCCGATTGGAGCGTATGTCGCTGAGCAGTTGCCAATGTTTCCGGTTGGCTATAGGATCAAGCGTTCTCTTTGATGAATGTTTTGGTGAGCCCTTCGATTGCGAATCTCCCCCTTCTCCTCCTCCTCTCTTCCCCTATCCAGATATCCTCAACCGTCGACCCTTATACACGCCAAACAATATCATCTAACATAACAATATCTTAGCATTGTGCTCCTCCAAGCTTCTACTTCCCTCCTTCATCGTCGGTTTTTATTCACCTGACAAGGCTCAAAGCTTGCCGTGGCTTCCATGGACGGCATAGAGATGTGGACTGTGAAGCGCACCTCTCTAATCACCTTCTCATTCCCCAGGACCGTTTCTCGTTGAGAGACCCCTCAATTTATTTCGTTAGATCGTAGGTGAAGGTTTCCGTATCTCTGAATCCACTGAACTCGCCTTCCTCTCATCGTGTATCGAAGACTAAAGGCCGCTGGATTGCTAAAGAGGTACTGTCTGTGACTTCTATGATCTAGAAGCGGGTATAACCCGGCCTTGAGACGACCGTCTCTTTTCCATATCCATTTAATCTCCTTTGATTCATTCTATTCTCTGTTATTCATGTTTCATTGTCAGTAGACGGCGTTTATCCTCTCCCGTCGACACATTGGTTACTCACAAATCTCGATCGCATGTAAGACTTGAGCCTAAACTAACACTGTCGAGACAGACGCTACGCCGACCGTGAGAATTTGACACAATGAATGCCTATTTAGGCTTCCGTATCAAGTGGGTAAGTGGTCCTCCACCGTCAACCTTTCCGACCGCGTTCTGTTGCATTTTGTAATTTTGTGTTCTGGTGTTGCATCTTCGAAATTCGCCGACCGTGCTGACTTGACTCAATTTTAACAGACCCAACGATGAGACATGGCATCGCCGCCTGGAACCTTCGTAGATGTCTTTGTTCGAAGGACGTTCTACTAAGCTTCCCGATTAAAATTTTCATTTCATTTATTTTTAATTACTTTAAAGATATGCCCGTCAACAGCGGGAGCGGGCCATTCGCACGTCATCATGCACCTGTGCGTTGGCACTTTCTGCTCGTTATCACAGTGCAGGTGAGAAAGAAATAGCCTGAAGAGACAACTCAGCAAGAACCCCACTTTGCTCGCCCTTCGAAACCAGCTAACCTTTCGTTCTCCCTAAAAAGTTCCTGTAGGTTGTTTCTATGACATATCAGGAATTGGAAGCTGCGGGGAAGCAGGTCCGGTCCCGTTGAGTCTTAGACCTCAATTCCGTCCGTCGTCGCAGCCAGACTCACATTCTGGTCTCACCCTTCTGCCCTTGGTTTAAGATTCGATCGCGGTATCTAGCTTGGACACGATATGCGCGTGACGATCTAGTTACCTCTTTCGAGGCAGCAAAGACAGCAATTCTCTGCAAGGTGACGAGACAATGTCTGGCAAACTGCTCTTGCAAAACCTTCTTGGATAGTTCGAAATGTTTCTGCCATTGAGCTATGAATCTGCAGAGAAGTCTCGCTCTTGGCACGACTGGAGAAGGAGGGGAACATGTGAACTCGGGTACCCGTACCTCCAGAGTCCCCGGAAAACCCCGGAATACTTCCCTGAGTGACAGCATCCATGCATGCTTGGGAACCGAACTCCCACAAAGGTCCCACTCTCAAAACGGGAGTAGTTGCTATTCTAAGTAACACATGCTTGAAAAGGAATGTTCCGCAGTTCTGCCCTACCTAGCCGCCCGGCAAGCTCCCACAGTGCAAGCGCCTGTCAAACTTGGTTCAAAGATGTCATAACTCGCACGGTATCTATCAGCTTCTCATCCCGAGGTTGTGGATGAGAACGGAAATTCTTTGGAATAGGAGCTCAGATACGCCAATGGAGCAAGTCGACAGAATATTGGTACTTTTTGGGAGAGCACAGGAGGTTGGGACACATGCGGGCGGCCGAACCGAGACCCGTGACCCATCCAAGTTCCCAAATCAGCAGTTGGGAATCCCAAGCAAAGGGATTATTCAGAACCTGGGTTGAGATCATCTGGAGTCCCTTCCTCTGCCTCATCATCGAAGCGAAGGACGGGAATCTGAAAGGCGAGGCCAAACTAAAACTCAAAACGACCAAGCTTCCGGAGGCATAGAAGGCTGGGCGGGGTTCGCTCAAATTGAATTATACGAGCGAGAATGAACGCGCAGGTTGGAGACCGGGGTCATCCATGAAAGAATCTGCATACCGCGTTCCCCGGCCACGCGATCTTCCTGACTCGGCTCCCCGACAGTGTCGACCTCAGGCCCATATCCCGGTCATCCCGCGTGCGGAAAATCGCCAAAAGCTGGCCTGCAGCAGCGGCATCGGGATGCCCAAGCGGTGCCCGTCTGCGGCACAGAGCGCGCAATCTTGCAGAGAAGAGGGTTGCAAGAAGTATCGATACTAGTGGCACAGGTAGGAAACAGTGAGGCGCGAAGCCGCTGCCTGTGCGTGGAATAAGCTGATGATCAATTTTTTGCGAAAAAAAAAAAAAAAAACAGTGGAAGGCTTTTGTCGGTGGCACTCTCGAGACGTAGAGGCGAGGAGAGGACGCAGTTGGCAAAGGAGGCTAGACATTAGCTTTCTCTTTGTATAGTACAAATAACGAAATTACGGTCGCAAATAACCCTACGGCAAAGTCCAGGATAGCCATGCGTGGTCTTTAGTATCATGAGGACACAATACTGTTCCTTGCATGAACTCTGCAGGAATGATCGTACCACAGATACTGGTTTACTAGGGGCTACGGGCAACTTCCTCATGGTTAACGATGGCGGAGATTTCAGGTGCATCAATATGAGGTGGCGGAAACACCACAAAGCATTGTATGCATCGGCTTTCTTCGCGAAGACATCAGCAATTCGCCGGGTGGAGCAAAACTGGGATACCACCTGGCAAAGTTGTGTGTTGCATCAAAGCAATCACCTTTGTATGATAGAAAGCTTGTACCACATGGAACACCTGTGCTGGGAAGTGGCACCGCAACGCATCCCTGTGCACACTCCCGAAAGCAATGGGTATACGATTCGATAAATATCTTGGAGGATCTATTTGATGGCTTCTAGAAGTACCTAAAAGGAATAATACAATAAACCTGAAACAAAAGATTATCAAGGCACCATGTATATAATATGCAAGGGGAACTGATGCGTTTTGCTCTCCTCCTGTAGTGTCGCGTCATTGTCCTTGTTCTCAGTCGTTGAGATGTTTGCTTGAAGTCTCACATCTGCACCTAGTGATTAAGATTGTTTGCTCTATGCAAGGCAAGATTGCATTTCCGAACCTCGTGGATTTGGCTAGCGAAAAACGTGGCCATAACGTGGAATAACATCGGTACAGTCTCTCGATGTCTAGCACGCCTGCGACCGAATAAGGAGACATCCTTGAGATGCACCTGTCAAATTGTGAAACATGACGATATCCGTTTGTCGGAAACGAAGCTCGAGGGCTATTTCTAGACGTAAGATTCGCATGCCTTGTGCTATGAAGTTGTTGAACCTGCAGAATGCCTTTTACACTAAAAAAACAAACCTTGCAGACTATTCCGATACCGAGAAACGACTTAGTTTGCTATAGCATTTTAGGCAGTTATTTATTCATTGGTGCCGGGGACTTGCAAGTCATATGGCTAATAAATACTACAAATATGCAACCTGGAAACGTGACCAGGAGATTCCACCAGGATATGCACAAGATTTTGTGCTGTCATTCATTAAAAAGGAAAATTCTGGTCTCAGATGCATCTCAAATGTGTCGAGATTGTGTTCTAAGTACCTGGACCAACTATATGCATTCATTAATGTTTACATGGGTTTTTATTTGTGGACTGAGCGAAAGGCAAAGTTGTCTGCTGATCACCCCGAAGGTGCCGGGATCTCAATCAAATGAAGCCTGGCAGTTTTCTAAGTTTATTGGCAATTATTACCATAATTATTGGATTTGTTTATTCGACGCTGAAATAAATTCGATGAGGCGGATCACGGCCGTGCGCCCTCCAGGACAGCCTAGTGTCATGCCTGCCATTTGGCCTCGAGAATATGTTCCTTTTCTTTTCCTTTTCCTTTTCCTGACCCTTGGTTTGGAGGCCGGAAATCTCATGCAGTACCCTGTGACAGACCCACTAGCAGTTGGAAATTTTCAATTCGCTATCGAGGCTACCAAGCTGCCTATCTTGGCTCCTATCCAAGTCTTCATGTCGAGATATCTGGCTGCATGTGAGTAATATTCATGTATATTATGCATAGAGGCTACTTCAAGTATCTTTCGACCATAATGTCCAAGGGTGAGAAATCAAGCCTTTCTAGCCAATGTCTCGACGGCTGCTCTGCCGAAGATATGCAACTCAAGGTTTGGAGCCAATCGCTAGAAAATACTTCGGCGGCTATAGCTCCTCGCTGTTTCGCCATTACGTATCCTACGGCGCCAGCGGTTTTGAACATCTATGTATTGAACTATTTTCGTAGAAGATAGAAGCTAGCGGATTATGCTCGATAAAAAACATACTCCCTGCCCTGTTTTTTGGGTATATTTATGTACCGATGACTCTAAAACTATAAAGCCGTTGCGATTGAGCTGAGAACTCAGGTATCGAGACTGCGGCCAACCATCTGAGGGAATGTGTTGTTACTGCACTCTCCAACACCTTTTCGAAGGCTCAATATATGCTAGTTTTGCCTGAACGTGAACGACACATCTATATAATAGTACATCAGGGGACCACGATTTCAAATGCAGCTAGGGCAAAGTATTTTAATTTGAGCATTACCTCGACAAAATTCAGGGGCGTAGAGAGAGAATCGCGCTGTCTCCGTAAAGTTTATCATTAGTCGAGAGTGTAGCGATGGTCGTACAGATGTAGCCTCGAGGCTAGTACAGATGAGACATTTTCAATCAAAAATGCATGTGCATCAGGATTACAGACTACCAAGGACAAAGTTCAAATCGACTCAGTAAAGTTAACTAGGTTATTCGCCCTAGAGCTCCAACCGACCGCATTAGACTTTGCATTGACGACATGTTGAACAAGGAAAGAGTGGCGCCGAGCTGAATGATACCTCTGTGAAATCTTCGCTCAGTCAACGTCCGAGTACTGGTACATGTGACTCTCTCTTGCCCCTCAATCTAAACCGCTTGTATGAAGATATTTGACAGGGTGGAGAACTAGCTTATTTTTGGAGGCAATGGTGTGCAAAATGGGCCGATTCTTTTTAGTGTGGCTTCAGAAAACCTGGTTCTGAGACATATCGACTCCCATCTAGCCCGTATCACCAGAAACTGCTATTGGATAATCGTTTTTGGGAGATAGAAAAGCAATATTTCCCGAGGATGTCTCTCTTGAGGTCAGGACGACTAGCTTTATCGATAGATCCCACGATAGATACGAGCTTAACTGAAGACAGTAAGAATAAGCTACGGAGAGGATGGAGATGGGATATGTGATGAATGTCATCCAGGGTGCATCCATCTCAGAAATCTTAGACATGTCGCTTACGCACCACACTTGAAGCTTGTGACGTTTGAGTTTAGTTCAACGTCGGATGGCGAGTTATCCCGCAGAAAGTTTTATCCCTCTAGCTAGTGTGGATCGACTAGTCAAGTGAAGCATCTAGAAATTTTGTACCCAATCGAGACTGCAGGCAGTGTTCATGTGAGCGAAAACTCTCGATACGAATTTTTAGAATACAGCCGTTGATATTCCAGAGTCTGAAAATTTAAAGTTTCTATTTGTTGAGACAGTCTGATCGATGAGGGCTGCAAATTAGGAAATTGCTCGAGGCATGCTCTATCGTTCAACGCGGCACCGAAAAAAGGAATTGTGATCAAAATGATACAAGGATGTTATTATGATATTCTTGGGGTTCTAAACTGCGCGGTTCTGTAGCATTTCTTTTCTTTCGTTGAGATGAATGTCACTGGGGTATCGATACGTATCGCAGCATCATTTCTTGAAACCTGGGTTATATCCCTGGGATTTTTGAGTTAGCATAGGTGCGTATATGATTGCGTGATAAGTTTGGGAAATAATAGTACGGAATATGCAATCGCGGACGGAACCTGGAGTCTCACTTTGTCGGCTGCCTTGGAGAAAATGCTAATCGATTCTCGCGCCGCCCGTTACTTAATCCGGCGATATTGGCAAACGTCTACCGATGTTATGCCAAATGCAGCACAGCTCAGGATCAGGGACGAAAATCAACAGGCTATCAAGGAAGGGGCTTCCAAGCCAAATCGAGATCTGCGACTTACTTAGTATATCGTGATATCCATATATCAAATCTCATAGACCAGCACCAGGGTTGATACAGGCATCGGTAGTCCTGACGAACCCTTGTGTTGGGGTAGCTTGCAAAAGCGATGCAATAACCAATTTGGAGAGTGGGTAAGACATTCTGCAGTTCGCCGACAACGTTAACACTCAAGGCAGCGCAGCGTGATTCCGAATATTCCACCAGCTGCCGCACGAAACGGGCATCAAACGCAAGCTCATTAGCGATTGGGCTCTAGTATCCCATATCGTCACGAATTTCTCAATTGAGCATCGCATCGATCGAACCGAGATACTACTTACTCTCATAGCAGGCACGAGAAAGGATTCCGAGAGGGATCATACGATCTGGGGGGTCAACTAGGCTGGTGAGGTGCTGCAGGTGGACGTGCATCTTGCAAGGCACCTGAGGTGATACGGCCGTTGGACCTTTGGTTATGCCCACAACACCCACAAATGAAATCACAAGAATTCATTATCAACCGAAACATCCCGGCGACCCATTTTGAAATATATTAATATCTAACTTGGGCAATTGAGATGATATTATAAACGATAATGCACGATCATGTTGACCCCACGAAATCTCGCACCTCGAGCACCTTTTGGTTCGTCCGGCCGGCTTGTGGGTGCGGCGGGATGGCTTGATAAACCCCAATTAGACTTTGGGATGAGAGAAAACAAGGTGGATTTCTGGAAATCTACTGATGATGTGAGTGGGATAGGAATTAAGACGGTTTCAGGTTCTCGCCTAATAGAGAACATGCAGGTCAAGCTATCGTATTTTGTTCACTGACAAAGAAATTATTTCTCTCTTCACCTGTCGAAACCTGCCGTCTCTTGTCGAGACGGCTTAAGGGTGTGGCAGCACGAGAAATCACCGTGGTTTGAATATTACGATTGGATGATGCAGTCGTTTTCCGGCTCGATTGCGGGAGAGCTACAGCCTGATATCTTATCCCCTCCATCAGGAGCCCGATCTCTGCCTCTAGTTCCACCACTCAAGCACGGAAGATTCTCGCAATTGAGTAACGCTTGAAGCGAAATGAGAGGATCATGAAGTTGAATAACCAATGGCTCAGAGCTGGAGTGTCTGGTGATGGCGAAACTAGAGCGAGAGAGGGCGAGAGCAAAAACGAAGTCCCATTGTTTGATGACGGCACTCTCGTTTAATAATTGATGGGGCCGATCACCGATTTCTCACGGGATATTGCGCGTAACAACAAATTGACCTGCTCAACCGGCTTTCCCGTTCCGCAAATGCAAGAAACAAACGGGCGTGCGCACTGACTTTCCACTCGCCATCCAATTGCCCCTCCTTTGGCGAGAGCAAAAGTCGAGAACCAGCCAGATCCTTAATACTTTTGGGTGATGGCTCTCCCACTAATTTCTAAACGCTTTTTAATTCGCCTCCTACGATAATGAGAATAAAAGCGCATGGTATTCTTGAGGTTGGGGCACCTTGAACAGTCGTCGAACCTTGGGGGTGTGTAGAACAAGGGAAGGGTTGGGAGTTGTCGACCCCTCGGAGGGACCTGGGCCTGCATCTTGGGGGTGGACACTGAAGGAAGAGGAATCGTTGCAACCTTCGCTGTGGTGCGGTTGTATCCATGGTTTCTTTTGGCGGACTACACAGCATCAAATTCTGCGGCCAGGGATTCGTTCTCTGTTTGATCCAATTGGGAGGCCGAGGCTGGGATATGCAGGTGAAAACATGGCCCCCGGCGCCTAAGCTAAATGTTCCCCACCATCAAGTAATATGCTGTCCAATCCAATACTAACGATTCTGCAGAGGCACATCTCAGACACGCAAGAACAGGAGGGAGGGAAGAAAAAAAAAAGAGCGTGATTAGCCTGCCTTGGGGAGGTTTTCTTTTCTTTTCCCAGTTCTTTCCCAGTATAGAACGAGCGTGCGCAGAGCTCAAACCAAACAGAACGGGCAGAACGCCAACCCGTGATTGCTTGTGGGTGGTTCATGCCTCCGATGAAGGTCGGTACTTGTACAGTTACCTGCCAGGTACTGGAAGTGCGACGGGTTGAAGTGCGCTGCTGCGAGGAGGCGACAGATATAGAACCAATCTAAGGCGCCAACCAGAGCTCGAACTTCGACTTGCTTTGAGAAACTAAGTGATGACCCCGAAAGACCTTGTCCGTTCTAATCCTAACCATCATCTATTTTCGGGCTCTAAGCATGCTATTGATTTAGATTGTTTCTTTCCTTCTTTCGTTCACATCATCGACTCCTCTTTTCCTGCTCTCGACTTGCCTGCGCTCACTTGAAGAAGAGGGAAGGTATTTTGCCGTTCCCTCTCTTCTATTTCCCGCCTTTACAGGGTCCGGCCACACTTGAGCTTTCGGGCGAAGCAGGAGAACGGCCACCACCCATGACATTGGAGTTTCGAGCATCAAGTTTCATCTTTTGAACCCCTCGTGAAAAGAAAAAAAAAGGAACGAAAAGGAAGCGGTGAGAAAAAACGACGACGCAAAAAGCTTGAGCCGGCTTACCACAAAGAGAAGATTACAAAAAAGCTTGAGGCCCTCGCCCACACACGCGAGACGCAGCCTCCCCATTCCTTTTTCTATTCTTATTCCCTGTTGACTTGGAAGATATATCTTTCTTCTCTGTCATCATCCTGCACCTGTACCTGCGGCGAGATTATTTGACTTGCCCCATTTCAGTTTTATACGCATCACGCCTCAGCGAATCCGCCCAACTTGCGTAAGACGTGGACGAGTTGTTGTCACTGGTGAGCTGGTGCGGTCCTTCGACAACAGCCAACCCGCCTGAGACCTACATACATACATACGCACGAACACACGCACCAACGTACTGGACAGACGGATGGACATTAAATACATGCATGTATAGCCAACGTTTGATATAACAACGTTCGCCGCCAACAGGTTGTCAAACGTTCCTAATAGCAAGAGTAGTTTTTGGTTCTAAGGTGGTATTAACCTGTCCCGCCCAGTTTGGACTTCCTAGTGGAAGGGGGCAATATCTCAGCCAACAGCCTTAATCTACGACGGCATTAAACTAGTTGATAGTCCAAAATGTCGTACCATCACCAGCACCCATACCTTCACTCGTCTGTGCTACCGACACTGGTAAGCATGGAGGGTAGAAAGGCACCCCGACCATTATCTGAGGCGACTTCCATTGCCTCCTCCATAGACTTTGAGGACCCTGTTGTTTACCAAATGTCGCAAAATCGCCTCTCGAAAGCGCCAACTTACCGATATTCGACATATGATAACATGGATCTCCCCGAAGATGCGGAAGACGAGGACGAATACATAATTGACGACATTCGGGAGGAGGACGAGGATGAGGAGGATGAGGGCGGCCTGCCCGTGGAAGATAGTCTGTACAACAAGGCTCTGCGAATGAACAATTGGCTTTCCGATGGGGCCAGGGACTCGGTTGGATCGGTTAGTATTTGATTCCAAGCTATTCTCGCGAAAACTCCCGCCTAAAAGCTAATGTTAAAGTCACAGGATGGGATGAAAACCGCATCTTCGTGCGACGAAGCCAAGACACCGACCACTCCACCGCTATCGATGGACTTTGGCGCAGCCCCGCAGATGAGCATGAAGAGGTCGACAGTTGGTCCTCGCGGGCCGCACCTGTTCAGCTCAATGTTTCTTCCTGCTCACCAGAGTGAAGAACACCTCGAAGAAGAATATTTATCACCAATCTCGCCGGTCCGCGAGTCTTCGTATTCCAGCCCTTACTCACGAAAATCGCCTGTAGGTTCTCAACATAGTCTGTTACAGGTACCCCAGCCATTATCCCGGCAACACCTCAATGTCGACGTGCATGAGAGACCTATTAGCGCTATGTCAGTAGCCCTTGACGGTGTCGAAGAAGCGGAAATTGAAAATTGGTCTCCAGTTCAAGTTTGTGAGTGGATGAGCGGTTTGGGATTTGAGGATGCTCTCATCGAGAAGTTCCGCCAAAATGATATTTCGGGCGCCATCCTCATGCAACTCAAATGGGAGGATCTCAAAGAGCTAGACATCCAATCCTTCGGCAAGCGCATTGAACTGTGGTCTGAACTTAACCATTTGCGCAAGTCTCCGGTAATTTCAAGCACCTCTCCCAAGAGGGAGCTTAACTTTGAGACGAGCTCTGTCCATTCTCCCCCTATGCTGTCGAGACATGCATCCCGAAAATCTCGAGAATCAAAATTTCGCTCCCCAAATCTATCCACTTCACCTTCGTCTTATACTTCGAGTCCCTCTACCATTACCCGCTCGAACACGGTAGCTACTAGCCGACCATCTGCCACCAGCCCTCGAAAGCATGCCCCGATTCTAAGAATCAGTACGGATGTTGCTTCCCTCCAACCCCGAGGCCCAACGAGATTCCATGCTTCCGCCCCTCCCGAATCTGATAGTGAGGACGAGATTGAAGAGGATATCGAGGAAGTCGACGACTTCAGCGATCATGATGACTATTCACCTCCACCCATGGAGGAGAAGCGTCGTCCGCAGGGTTTGTCAATTATCATTCCAGGTTCCACTCTGGATATTCCAAGACCACTGAACTCAGCCGACTCAAAATCGTCACATACCAATTCCCACGACGACCGCAGCAGACAGAGACATGCGCCTCGCTTCACCGCTCCGCATCCCGCCAAAAGAAGAGTCAGCAAACGGCTTTCGACCCCAATCTCACCTGTGTCTGCTAACATTGAGATTTTTGCTGCCCCCGGCCTCCTCGGCCCGACTCCGAAAGGGAAGCGCGTTTCGATGTTGGAGGCCCAATCCCCAAGATGGGACAACGATGACCCAGCTGGCAGAAGCCCCTGGGCGCCTTCCATCTGCGCGTCGAGCGATGTGTTGAGTCCATCTGACCGCGGAGACGTCAAACTCAAGGCTGACGAACTTCGCAAAGTCAGTGCTTTGACCGCCCAGGAGCAGGTGAACAAGTTCATCACTCTCCAGCACTTGCAGAGATTGGAAGAGCGAGCTCCTTCTAACCTGAAGCACGAGATTCCACGAGAATCCAGCCCTGTCTCACCCCATGGCCCTCCTTCCATTAGGTCGCAGCCACCTATGTCCAAGGCAGTCCAACGGAGCACCTCTTTGAGAACCTTTGACAGACACAAGCCAAGAGCCTTGCAACTTTCCAATGAAGCAGTAGCGCCGGGTCCTGCCAGCGCTGGCTTCACCCCGCGCAATACGGAGGACGTAAGGGACTACCAGCCTCCTGTGGTTACGCAAGCTCCAGCTGTGGTGCCTAGGCCAACACCGCCACTTTTGCGGTCTTCCACCGCACCAAGCCCAACGCTTGCTTCCCAGAGCACGCCAAGTTTGGTTCGATCTGCGTCCGTCGCGAGCCCGAAACCCGTTCAAGGAGCCCAGGTTTTCCGTGCAAACTCCATCTCAGGTGCCACAAGAAAAGCTTCCACCAGCACCAGCAGCAAGAAACCACCCAGCCTTGGCAAATCGTTGATTGACACTGTCAACGAAGAGGCCGAGTGGGAGGACACATCGAGCCACGGATCCGCTCCTGCATCCCCAAGCGAGCGTGTCTTCACTGGTGAAATGAAGAAACGAGCCAATCATTTCTTGCGTAATGAATGGATCACCCACCGTGCGGAATTGCGCGGGACAAAGCTTACAGTCTACAAGTCCACCACCGGGCGTGATATCCTTACAACCATTGAGATCGACGGTTACAATGTCACATGCACGACTGCCGGATCTAACAAGTTCAAAGGCTTGAAGTCTTCATCTAAGAAGGATTCAGATGGAATGTATCATTTCCAGTTGATGCCAAACCAAGACAACAAAAAGAGCGGTGATCAAAAGAAGGAGCACCACTTCGCAGTCTCTAGCCGAGAGGAGCGTATCGACTGGATGAGAGAGCTCATGCTTGCTAAAGCTATCAAGCAGAAGAAGTCTGGATTTTCAGTCGAAGTCAACGGAAAAATGATGTAAACTCGACGACAGCGCCACAACACCATCGGTTTCTTAACCGGTACACCTTTTATTTAAGATTCATTTGTTTATATTCACTACTGGACACCCTGCACATACCATCTTGAGATATCCTTTTTATCATACAGGCTTTATTCCCTTTCTCGCACTTTTCTGTTACCCTTGATTCAGCATTTATTTTTGATGGCGTTACAATTTATATTTATCTATACATATATATATCCCTGTTATCTCTATCCTGCATTTTCAGCGAGTACTCTCTTCTCTTTAGGCTTTGACGCCCTTCACGCTGTTTCCTTCGTTTTATTTAACGTCCTATTTCCTTTTTTGTGCTATTTCATGGTTTCTTTCTACGCACAGGCGGCATGGAATCAATACCGACGACTCCTGATTCGAGAAAACTAACAAAAAAATGCAGATTGCGCGCATCCAGTTATTAGCGATATATACAAAGGAACCAAAAAAGAATGTGAGATCTTTCAGAGTGGATCGAAATAGCGCGAGCTATATCCGGTGTTTTTTGTGATTTTTCTTGCTTTGGATTTATGGGTTTATGTTTTTCTCCCTTTTGACTTGATGGATGCAACTTATCTTCTCTTCTGCTGTTTTGTCTTCCAGCGAGTTTTTGTCCCAAAAAATACCATTCTGTTTGAGCCAACTTCTTTTAACTTGCCGTCCTGCGACCTGCGTTTTTAATTTTCTCCTTTTGTACATATTCAATCCCAAATTGATAATATTGTCGCCCTAATAAACGAACACGTCTACATTCTATAGAAGTGTGGAGTCTTGTGACCATGACCAGGCGATCATAGTGCATACTTCAGCTCCCCATATTCATTTCCTACGGTCCACAAACAGAAAGGATTTCCTTCGAGTTCGCCTCGAAAGCTTTTCTATATCCCTATAGAACACCGAAGTAGCACCAACAAGGCAATAGGAAACAACCAATCTGAAATTTGGGAGAGTAGGATTTCTCCACTCTGCATCTCCGAAATTTTTGATATTATGCACGGCTGTGCAAGGGCCGTTTAAAAGGATGAAATTGATAAATATTATCGGATAACGCCATAATATATTTTGAATTGATGTTTGGTATTTAGGCTAGTTTTTCATGTTTATTCTTCCCGTAAGATCCATGGATCAGATCATGGCGATACGAGTTTTCGCGCACAAGACACGGGATAAACGACGCCTAAAATGTGTCGGCTAGAAAGTGAGAGTCTATCAATTGAAAGAACCACATGTACACCAACAGAGTATCAGTGGACATTACGTTAGGGCGGGTATAACTATCGCAGAAGTCCGGCAACGGAAGAATTCGGTCACGTTAGCCGAGAGTGTTTGATAGCCCCGGTTCAAAGAGAGAAAGGCTGCACTTTTATCCCAGCCATTGCGACTCCGACTGGCAGGTAGCGTGCAATCAAAGAATCATAAATCTCATGATGATACAATCGAAAACAAGATTTGAGCTCGGGCGCCTTTGTTGGAGAGTAGTATAACCGGGGCACGGTGGCACCTGGCCTTTTGCTTTGACATACCAATGTAAAATCGCGGGATATATATTGGTTTATCCTTGATGTATGATGTCCGACCCTCGTGGGTGTGAAGTTCCACTGAGTGTAGCTTCGGGTTCTCACATATTGGATACTACTGGTTTTTCTTACCTGTACGTCTGAATTTTATTAGCTGGTAAACTGTTGATACCAGTTATCCTTGGCCGTCGATCTCTGTCAAGTATTTGCAAGGGTTATTTTATGTGGGCCACCTGAAATTTATATCACCGTCGTCGGCTTTCCCGTTGGAACATGGACCCATAGGTGCTCGGGAACTTTCACCGAAGCCGACAGAAAATGCGACTTGGTTTTAATTCTCAATGCAGTTTCCAGGTTACCCTGAAATACATGCATATGCTCAAAATCAGCTGATTGGAGCCCCACCAAGATGGGGGGATTACTACCAGTTTCGACCCTTTGTAACGATGCACGAATCTGGAAGTTGGAAGCTCCACAGGTTGGGGTTGCACAGAATACGAGTGAGCACAGAATCACAGGTGGCATTCGTGGCGAGGAACGTTTCTAAGTTGGTTGTAAACCATATTGCCATTGTCGTCTGTCCATACATCACCTGCCTCAGTTATAGAGCAGACATTTATGGGCATACGGATTCCAGGAATCAGAGTGATGATGGTACAAAAGCTGCACCTGGGCGCTCGAAACAGGTTGGTAGCGCCATCGATATCGAGTTCTGAACAAAAGAAATCGCAAACGGGTTGTGTTGCTTTAGACGCCCATGTGAAGGTCCTCGAGATAGGAAACGATGTTGTGCCATGCGTGCAACTGCACACGGCTGCGTTTGGTGTCTTCAAACACCGCAAATATTAGTTGTCACGCTCCTCGCCAGTGTACTCGCCATTCAGCTTCGAAGAAGTAAAAATGCCCCGTGGCATCCGCTCGCATTCTTTTCGGCTCGGGCCCGTGCGTGACGAATTGCTCCCCAATTGTCCATGAGAAATCAATGATACTCAAATCTCACTATACCGATACCCTTGGAATGATAAATTTATAACTGTTATTTCTATAACTAGGTACGGCTTATATCAAATATGAATGGGAAGCCGATGCGAATACGAACAACCCAGTATCGATAGCAGATCGGGAAGGAACTCTCACGATATGGAGCGCCTACTCAGACAAAGTACTTGAAAGAAAAGCCTGTAAGTAAACCATTGCGGTACCCGGCTCATCCCTCACTTTCTATTTTTTTTTTCTTTCCTTTTCCTTGCCGTTCCAAATCATCATTCGGACGGCGAGGGAGTTTGAGGAGCGTGCAAGTTATGACGCTAGGACCGACTTCATCAAAAAAATTTGCTTTGAAATGACGGCTGAACCTGATTCTCGGTTCCCTCAAGCCCTTCCAGGAACCAATAGCAAATTGGGATTATCACAGGATGCCCGTTGCTGACAAAAGCGTGATCTCAAGAAGAAGGCCCTTGGTATTAACCAAGGTAGTTCAAACCGCTAATGCAGGATTGATCCACTCGATTTTTTGTGATTCGCACAACGGAAGCGAGAAACGACGGATAATAGCGATGCAAGCAGCCATCGAGCTAAATTACACTATCGTGGAAAAGCTAGCCTGTTCGTGAGAATATTTCTTGCAACTCGAGGTTAACAATAGCTATTGTTCACCGGGCGCTTATACAGCGGAGTTGATTGGTCGGTTTTTATAACCAGCGAAAAATATGTGTTGCCCGTGGCACAGGTGGTGGCCTTGGGAAACACGTCGGCCGTCAGTAAGATAGCGGATAGATTGGACAATCTACACTGCAGCTGCCAGGGGAGCATTGGCATTTCCGGGGACATAAGAAACTGCTGTGTCGACAAACAAATGCTGGTTCCTGGCAGCCTGCATTGACATTTCAAACGTGGGGGATCATGCATCGGCAGAGCGACTCCGGCCAACGCCTGAGCATCCAAGTCGGAAGCTATATATGTGGATCTCGCGAGAGAACAAAAGAAGTCCGGATGTGGCACTGGTATATATATATAAATTATAAATAGGTTCTAAGATATAGTATTTAAGCACTTTTAGGTTCGTTTCTAGTGTTTTATATTATTGCACAGCCATCTAGAAATAGATACAGCGAGCCTCGGACCCGACTCCCTTGGAAAGTCTCTGGACTTCTACACCAATTATCAAAAGTGGCTTGTAGAAGTCTCAGAGACTCCGAAGAGAGCGGATCACAAAGAACCTACTGCTTCTAAATTCAACTCTAAATACAAATCTCAAAATGAAGAAGACGTATCGTTCTTCAGGTAAGGAGCGTAACGTGGCGTCTTGGATGCAACGAAAAAGTAAAGAAACCAGAACACCACTGGAAAAAACGGAAATAAGTTGCTTGCTAAATAACACCGGAAAAGAGATCTGACAGGAACCAACAAATATAAAGAAGAAAGTATAAATTAATGATAGGATATATCATAAGAAAGTGGCTTGATGTCAACTAACCGAGCGAGCTCCGATCAGCGATGTCAAGACAGAAGAAATTAAAAAGACGGTTACAGGAGGGGAGGCTTGGTTGTATATACGGGACAAAGGCATTCAAACCAAACATGAAGATCAAGAAACAAGAGGGGAAACAAGGTAATTTTTTTACCGACCGCTATGC
This sequence comes from Dactylellina haptotyla, assembly GCA_031310005.1. Lineage (NCBI taxonomy): Eukaryota > Fungi > Ascomycota > Orbiliomycetes > Orbiliales > Orbiliaceae > Dactylellina > Dactylellina haptotyla. The sequence continues at coordinate 225,775 of CM062380.1, read as the reverse complement.
ACACTGTAGATTGATATGGTGATGAGGAAAGACGTGAGTCGTAGTTATCCTGGTCGCCATAAATATAATTATTAAAAAGCAAAGACAATGGGTATCCACCGATTTAAACAATTAAAGAAAAACGAACTTGGCTATGTTCAATAAATAGGAAAACAAGAATTCATTGGATCTTCAAAGTAAAGCTAATGGGGAAATTGACAAAGTCATCTAAGTGATTATCTGTAAGATGGCTTGGTAGCTTCGCCGGTGTGAGGATCGACAGCCAATCCGGAGTTTGGATCGATGATTGGAGCACCAACGGCCATGTTGCTCTGTGGAAGGTACATCGAGTACCCACGTTCAGCAAGGTTGATGTCGGTGGTGGTCTTCATTTCGTGTGCAGTTGGGCGGTAGACATCATCATCACCATCAGCAAGCTTGCGGAGGTACAATTCGTGGCGGGCTTGGTCACGGAGATCCATGGACTTGCGAAGCTTAGACTTGGAAGCGAATCGCCAGAAAGCACCAACGTAGAGGATGATGGCAAGGGACTCGATGACAATTTCGATGATCGAGCAGACGAGGGTCCAGTCCTAGATTGTGGCAGTTAGCATTTTGTATCTATGGTTTAAGGACAGAGAAGGAATTTACCAATTGCTTGCAGACGAGGTCGTAGTTGATGTTATCTTGGAAGAGTTCTTTGCGCTGGTTGTCCTTGCAAGCCCAGGCCCACATGTCATTTCCATTGCTGTTGTTCTTCGCGTTCGTAATGGTTCCGGCGACGACAGCCCAAAGAATGATCATGAAGAGGAAGCCGAAAACAGTGAAAGCGGTGAACCAGATGCTAGCCTTCTCAGCCTTTTCGTGGCCACCTTTCCAGTACGAAATAAGGATACCAATGGCCATGAGAAGAGAGACACAAGCAATAGCAAGAGTAGCGTACGTAGGCCAGAGGACGGTTTGAGGTGCCCATGGAGGCAAGTTGTTTCGGTTGGCAAGGTTCTTGGTCGCGAAGATTGCAAAGCTGGATGCGGCGAGCGAGAGGACGACAAGAGAACAGCCAAAGTTGAGACATCGAAGGAAGAGCTTGGCAGCTCTTATTCTGAACTTGATCTTCATATCAGCCTCCATGATCTTCTTGAGGTTGTCCTCACGGTCCTGGATCTTCTTCTGTTTGGCCTCGGCATCTTCGGCATCTTCCTCTGGAAGGGCGAAAGTGGCGGTCTTTGGTCGCTTGTTGCTCAAGGCAGTATCAGGTCTGCTGTCAGAGCCATGCTTCTCAGAGAGCTTAGCCTCAGAAGCAGCCAAGGCATTGATCCTGCTTTCCCTGAAAGAACTCATTTTTCCTGGTGCTGGTGAGGTTGTGCGCGAAGAAAAGTCTACAGAAACGGATTCTCGTTGGACGATGCGCAATGGAGTCGTTGGGCGACTGGAATCCATAGATATAGGTAGGAGAGATGTTTCTTGGAGAGGTAAAGAGGGGGGCGTAAGGGTGTTTAAAGGGTTCGGAACGAATGTGATCTTGTGCTAAGCGCGCGCAAGATCGAACCTATTAAAACGGCGCGGAGGGATTGAGGTTATTGATAAGGATATATGCGTCTTCTCTGAAGCTCGCTATATTAATATAGTGAATGATCAAAAAGATGCTATCCTTTTCGGAGAGATGCTAAAATTTGAAATTCGATGTGAACTTCGATCCGAAAGACTGGCCGGCAATTTTTCTTCCTGAAGTATCTTCTTTCGTTAGATCTCGAAAAGACGATAGCGGAATAGAAAAGCGAAAGTGTTGGCCAAAGTTCAGGTCGTCAAGAGGAACTTTGAATTGTCAGTAATGCTGTTGTCAGATCGGTAGTGTTCGTTCGAGGGAAGAAAAAAAGAAGAAGAAGAAGATCAGGAAGTCACAGGAGCGGACGATGGAGGGTATATGGGCAAGTTATTTTTGGACCCAGGCAGCACCGAGATTGTTATAACCGATGAGGTTCATGTACTGGATGAGAGAAGAGCTAGCCAGAGAAAAGGCAATTTCAATCCTCGTTCCTGGTTCGTTTCTTGCCCGCCAGGTTTCTTTTTTTCCTGTGCATTTTTCCTTTTATTTCCTTGCGATCACCACCAGGGCCCAGCCAGAGCATAAGAATACACTCGGAGGAGGTGGTCCATTGAATTTTCCGGCGCCAACACGACTCCTGCGGTTGGCTCGCAAAGCACGCAGGCCCACCTCCAGGAGGTGCTAATTGGCCGCTCACCTTTCACATTGCTTGCAGATGACCTTGGTGTCTTTGGCTTGTCTCTCATGCCGTTGCGGCCAGAACCAGCCAGCCAACCAAAAACTCGCGCGATGGAGGGATGTGCCCAGGGCAGAAGGCACCATTCTGACGAATGAGGGGTTTGGACGGGCTTCTGATAAGATGGGCGAAAAGCGCCTTAAGCCTGGAATAGGCAATAGGCAGGGATGCGGACTTTGCTTGACGTCCTTGCCGATGGCAATCTGTCCGCTGATTCGCTGAAGGTTAATACCCCGGTCCAACCTTCTCGTCCCTTGCAATGATTTATCGCTTCTGGTTGGCTGGGCTTCCCTGTCCTTTTGGATTTGCTGCCCGTGCGAACCGAACAGGGTGGTGGGCCCGGCCCTTGTGTGTGTGTGGGGAAGTTTCCTCAAGCCAAGACCCATTCTCCCGTCCGGATAGCATTTTTTATTCGCCGGATTAGGTCCCTCTGCTGAATATTTTGGCGCACAGAGACTTTCAGCGCTCCGGTCCCCGAGTTGCGAGCGATAACGAGAGTGTGGAAATTAACACGCCATGATATATGATAGAACGCCTTCTCGGCTGCTCTCGCTATCGACATATACCGCAGACGGCTCGCCTTTATCACAAGCGCTCGCTTTCTTGAGGTGGTGGTGTCATTTTTCTCGATCGATCACTCTTGTTCTTACGATGTGATTATTGCAGGTGGTAATCTTGTCTGACAGCTTGAACTCGAACTCGAACTCGAACTCGAACTGCATTACAATGCGGTGTGATAATGTTTGTTGCTTGTTGCATGCACTCAACTGCCTTCTCCGCTCCTGGGCCGAAACTGCACAGCATCTGGAAGAAACACCAGTCTCACAAGAAAAGAAAATTTTTCCTTCCCTCAGGAACATGATTGACGTCTTAGCCTGTGCTTTTTCCAACCTGCCTTGATTCAAATGATACCCATCTCGACGTTAGAATACTCGTTCAGATCTTCGCCAACCGTTCCTGTGGTTGGTTTGCAACGTTTGGTCACCAACTTGAATTCGAAGGCTAAATATAGTTAGCAAGGTTAGTCAAGTTAATGAATCCAGACCAAAATGCAGATTAATGGTCTAACCACGCGACACGACGCCATTTGCTCCAGAATGTGATAGAATACTGCAATGCCCAGCCAACGGATTTAATCTAAAGCGCGAATTCAAGATCTCGGGATAGCTTTTAGCTGCGTACCTCGAGCCTGCCCGCAGCAGCGCGAAATGAGCTGTTAGCTGTTACTGTCTCTTTTAGTCCATAGATCGCATCTCAGTTCCTGACTTGTAGCTCCGCAGACCACAAATTTCCGTCTGTTGAGGAAAAAAAAATTTCAGCCCACGGAACTAATTCAACTCCCACCTTCCCAGTTTTTACTTCGTCAAGCCCCTGCGAAATGCGAGCTGCAAGCTGCCTTCCGAACTGTCTGACGGCTGGTCAAAACTTGGGTACGCCCGTTGACGGTCGGAACAATCTAAGGGGCGAGTCACGATCTGCTACACGGAATCCGACCCGTGGAATGAACTGAACTATCGATAGAGCACTGGGCGCTTCGAAGATTTTGCCACCCTCAGCAATTAATCCCTAACGACGATCTTTCAGGAAAAATCGCATTTACCCATTCATATGATCATTTAAGCTTAAGTCTAAGAATAGCGCATTCAATCTTCGAAGCTTGTCTCTGTGTTTGCTAAAGCTGCGAAAGTATGCTGGGGCGACCCCTGCAGTGCCCTGAATGTGGGAAAATCAGTGGAGCCAGTAGAATCTCGCCGCGCCTATTGACACAACGCAATTTGCGACATCTAGAGTCATACAGCGTGCGCGCTGTGTGCTGGTGATGTAACCGCCCAGGCTTGTTCCTCTTCGAGAAGATCGAGCACCAGTGGAAATTAATTTAAAACTTCATGCTGGGGGAAAATTTTCGGATGCCGGATCTTTAGTAGGAGTAAATTTCGGTATCCGTTGGCAGCCGTTTGAGGCTCCTGCTAGCTGCTTGCAATACGGCGGTATTTTTGGTAACGCGCAAGCTCATATCATGATCATGACGAAGCTTCAGCAAAAAGGGGCTCATGCACTACAAGGGAGCTCCGGAACTCCAAATCTGAAATCCAATAAAATCCCACATATATGTACATGTTGAAAGCTTCGCCACTTCTCGCCACAATTCTCAGCTTTTCTCAAGGCTTGACGAAGTGTAGCAATACGGATTATGATCCGGTGGACACACTAGCGATCGGATCCTACAGTCAGTGCATTATTGATAAACCTGTATCTGTGTTATCGATTACAGTGGCAACAAATATACGAGTTAGAGACCGCAAGGCTGCTCATGACTCTCGTATAGATGTGTTTTGTTTGGTCTGGAGCATCAGACTTGAAACTCAAATTGACGTATGTACATGTACTTTGTGCTTATGCTTCTTGTTCATGACTTTTCAATTTGTGTCAGATGAATAAGGCATATATATTGGATCTCGGGGACTGCATGTGACGAGTTTTAACCTGCTATTAGTGCGCTCGCCTGATATGCTAGAGCTATGTAAAGCGAATTGGATTGGACCTTTTGATATCTATTTGGAATCTCATGCAAATACTTTGGCACTTTAGCACATATCAAAAATCAGTCTTGAGTATCTAAGAATAGAAAGCCAAGGTAGTGTTCACAAAATGCGATCTTGAACGACCGAGAGCCTCGTCGCAGTTAAGAGGAAAAGAAGAAAAGAAAACGACAGCTGTCCCATGTCTCTTATCAAAATAGACAGATTAGAATCTCGGAAATAGCTTTCGGTCGCTAAAAAGGGTCTCAAACTTCGACACGCCGCTTTCTCCCCATACTTGTGGCCGTGATATGGGAGTAGTCGTAGCCTTGTAACCCGTTGATATTGCTATCTAATTAGTGGGTTGGATGCCACCTACGTCATATACAACGGAGTCGGTAACATATCGTGATCAAGACATCCGCGGCCGACTTATCACTAACAGATTTCGTAGTTTGATACTACCTGGCATCGATAACCTGCTCCAAGTCCTTACAAGATCGTAATGACTGTAAATTTGGAATTAAATATTCGTATATACACCTAACTGACAAGAACTGGCGCATTCAAGACAACCGAGTCCCTAGAGTTGGATCGTAAACTAACATAACCTGCAGAATAAAATAAACTATATTCTGCAACAGCCAACACGAAGCCGCCGGTTGGATTATCCTGTAACTGGCATGAGACGATCACAACAGGCCTCAGTACCGCAGCCTCTATTGTTGCATTTTATGAATCAAAAAGAGTTGGACTGTTGTGGCGGCACTGGTAACGAGACCCTATCCGCGTTATCCGAAGTAGCCTGTTCGGAATATTTGAAACGAAACCAAAGGATGGCTTAATGCGGACTCCTTGAGTCGTGAACGTGCATGACATGCATGGGGTGTTGTTACACAGTACCTCCAGGTTCTTCACTATTGATCCGGTGTATCTATAAACCCATATGAGCCCAATGGACGGAATTTCCCGTTCAAACGAATTGCATCTACGATACATTTTTTACTTTTAGCAAAAGAGTTTACCCTTGTGAATTTTAATATTTTACGGAATTTGAGATTTTACTAGTCAGGTCACACAAACTATGTAGCTGCAAGGATATACTCGAGCCGATTTTCAAGAAATAGTTATAGACACCACAGCCCCGAAGACTTCAGAGTTCAGTTTTACTATAAATAAAAAATAAAAAAAACTCGCTTCATAGACGGAATACAAATTGGTGGTGTAAATCTGACATATATCCTCCCTCGAGTATATCGAAGAAAATAGACACTCCAAGAAAAACTTGGGTACTTGGCGACAAGTGAACATCACTTCTGTGCCACATAGATACCGCAAAACCCCACGTAATACGAGTCCTGTGCATGCATTATCAACCCGCAATCAACGACAATAGTGATTTAAAAAAAGTTCGGCTAAATACGAGCTCGTCCTGCACGTCGGCAAAAGCTCGAGCTAAACTCAGCGTATCTGCATGCACGACCTTGTTCCGAAACAATAATACAATCATCATTAAGCATAGCAATGCATGCAACCAATGCCGCTGCGCCCATTTTTTTCTACCCTGATCTCAGTCTCGCGAGAATGGATGCCTGTCGAAAGCCGGGAAGAGGGGAGGTTCTTTCGGAAAATACTGTACCTGAGCGTGGGGTAGTGGATCTGACCGCCCCCGGGAAGGGTATCCGCGCCGATATCAGAGAGATTGCTCTGCATCTTGGCTGTGGGTCAGAATATGGTACTGAAATGCTGTGCCGCGCATCTGCCGCTTGAAGGTTCCATCCTGCTTGAGCCATGGTGATCATGAGATCTCCAGATGTTCAATGCCGTGTTCTTGTAAATATACGCTGCGCTACTTACATATATCGTTTGTATCCGCAGGTCTTCACCGCCTGATGGGCCGCCGGGTATATTCGGGCAGTACTTGAAAATAATTAGGCAGAGCCTTTATCTGTACCTGGATACGCGGATCTACATCTATCTATAGATGTAGACGTCGACATGTATCGTGCACAGCTGGGGATACGGTCTGCTGCAGCGCTGATACACGGCTTGAAAGCGAGTTTTGCTGCGTAGACGCATGCACCTCGAAACTGAGCTCTCGTCTTCCCATGCGAAGTCAATCGTAAACTGTGAGTCAGAGGTTTTACTTCCCACCACAGCTCTATCATCGCGGACTGCAAAGACGAGACGGATGGTCCCCAGAAGACTCCGTTCGGTGTTGTTTCCTGTGTTGTCCTGTTGTGTTGCAGGCCTGTGTTACGGCAGAAATGTGTTGTCGTGTTGCCGTGTTGTGCCCCGCCATCAGTCCGGTTTCGTGCCGAGGCTCAGGCATGACCTCATATCGCAAATCTAGTGACGACCCAAGCTAAACATACATCGCGGGGCCTCTCCGATCAGCGATATCATGTCCTCTGCGCGCCATCTTCACTCTCTCGTGACCCCTCGCCGGGCGCTCACGACTGTCTTCCTACATCGACTCCCGTCCCAGCCCGTTCTCCCATTCCTATACCCGTCGTACAAACCGAGGAACTTCAGCACAACGCGGAACCATGCGAAGGATCATCACTTTGACACTCTCAAGGTCGTTGAGCGGCTCAAAGCCGAAGGCTTCACGGAGACGCAGAGTGTCGCTATAATGCGGGTGTTGGGTGATGCGATTGAAGAGAGTATACAGAATCTGAGTCGGGCGATGGTGTTGAAGGAGGACCAGGAGAAGGTTACATATGCGCGTATGTAGCAGATATCTCTTTGATTTTGATTATATTCTTTGTCTCGCACAATTGCTCTTGAAAGTTTACAAAAAAGAACGTGGGCTAAATAATATACGAGTATAGAAAAGGTTGATTTCGCGAAACTACGGCACGACCTGTCGACTGTTTCGACGTCGGAGCTGTTGCAAACCTCCACACAGTACGAACATTTGACTTCAGAAATAGACAAACTCCGTTCTCGTCTGCGCGAAGAGATTAACCGCACGCAGGCGAACGTTCGGCTTGATTTAAATCTCGAGAAGGGAAGGATTAGAGAGGAGAGCAGCGTGCACGAGTTGAAGATCAAGGAGACGGACACGAGGATAGAGACGGAGATGAGCCAGGCTAGGGCACAGCTAGAAGCGGTCAAATTTAGTACATTGCAGTGGCTCATCGGTGTGACGACGGGTACAAGTGCTATCATTCTCGGTACGTATAAACCTCGTGGGTCGGTTAGCAGCGGATCGTGGAGAAGTGCTAATAGTTTGCATCTTAGGTGTGTGGAGGCTGTTGATGTAAAGGGTCGTGTGTACATATACGGTGGAAGCGGCTGGCTCTATCTCCTAGACTATGGCAAGCGGAGTTGTGATAGATCAAATAATCTCTGATACGACGGTAGACCCGGATGCTGGGCAATTCGAGTAAACTACGAAACAAAAGGACAAAGAACAATATTGGAAGCAATATACTTTTGTGGTATCTTAAATACAATGAATAGCAATATTCGAACACGATATTTAAGTAGAGGACGCCTCTCAAGGATAATCGCTGGCTCTCTGGGCTACCCTCGGCCCACCTGGTGTGGATTTTGGGACGGTGACCTTTGGTCCTTCGAGCACCTGCGTATTCTCGTTCAGATTTACCTGGAGAACGCTGACGTCCAAAGGTAACTTCTCGCCGAGCCAGATGGCGTTAACGGTGTGATCGTGCAGTTCGTTATCGGTGTTCGGATGGACGAGTGCGCTGAGTGGCCCGCGGTGAAGCATGAGCCAAGGGACGAAGGCGCCGAATTGGGCTGGTGTGAAGAGATTGATCTACAAGGGAGTCGCTTGTTAAGATGTGTGAAACCGAGAGGATACGAATGGATAGGAGGAGTGTTACCTCGAACATTGCGGTTCTGAGTAAGCAGTTTGGTGGCATTAGCTTTCATTGATGGGAACGCTATTATTAATCGAAAGGAGGAAGCTTACAAATGAGGACCTGAATAGTTGCGCGACAGGTTAGTTTATGAGCACCAAATCCAGCAGGTCAATCAATATAAATCTATCACGTACCGATGGGTCTTTCCCAGAATCTGTATACCCTTAGCTCAGGGACTACATAAAGAATATTAGTAATTCATATTGACTATGCAACATCGGCACTTCCGATGTGAGGTAGGGTTTTTGTGGAAAGTAAAGATACGCACATTCATATCGAATCCGTTCCCATAGGCTTTTGGCGAAAGCCTTTTGACGCTTGTTAGGCTCGTTGTAGTAGATATGGACGTCAAAGCCGGCCTTTCCTGGACGCTTGTCTAGTGGGTCTGGGAATTCATCGTAGGAGGCAGCGAGAGAGTCCGAGGGCGGATTAACTAGAGATTTTCCATCCTGATTTAAAGTGGTCGGGAGAGCGGGGAGGGAGGCGTATGGAGTGCCCTCGATGAGAGGAGGGTAGGTTATCGGGTACTGGATATAAGCCATGTTTAGAAATCCGTCGAAATTTAAGATTCTACAAGTACGTTATGCGGTAGTCTGTAGTGGTGGTGTACTGTATCTAAGTGAGTAGATAGATAGATAGATAAATAGCTAAGTGGTTAGTAAACGCACAGTCGCAAAACTGGAGGTGTTATATGCACACAAGTAAATACGTGAGGTAACGTTACGCCCATGCGTCGATGGTGTAATGATTTCACGTGAGGCTGATCGAGTGCACTTTCCTTCGCCGGGCACTAATTCGAACCGACTAACTACAATTTTCAGTATCGATAGCACCAGCCTCGAGGTTGCAACGCAATCGCCCCGGAAATTGAGAAGCCCCCTGTCGCGGTTGCGGTTTGCAATAGTCACAGTTGGGAAGGTCCCTTCTGGAGATTATGGCTCGCAGGGAGAAAAACACGGAACGCGGCCAGATCAGATATCTGATCGGAGAGGGATATATGCCTGTCCGCTGCTGCCTCCTCCTTCGCTCTCCACGATCGATTGATCAGATTAACCCTCCTGGGACGACACCAAGATTCGCAGAGACTACTATCTTTTAGGGGAATCGCCAATTGATACCGTAAATTCATATTCTGCATGCTGTCCGCAACCAAAACCCGACGACGCCCGTGAGGTCATCAATCACGACATTGCATACTTCTTGATGCGCTAAAAGGTGATGGCTCGGAACAAATAACGGAATGCGGCCTTGGCTGAGAGTCAAGCTTCCGGTTCCACTCGGACGGATGTATGGGAACGATCCACCCCCAGGGCTGAGATGGGGTTAGCCTTCAGCTGGTCTTGCGACCCTGTTGGCTAATGGTGGCCCCCAGCCTCCCCTTTCCAATATCTAATTAGCTCTCCCGTCATCAATGCCATAATCTCTGACCTCTTTTCGTTAACTCCCGTAATCCATCAACTTCAATCAATCGACAATATTCGACGGTGTTTTCCTTTGGAATCACAGTCGTCATGGCTGTCGGTCGCTAAAAACACCACCACAGTCCCGACAAGCCAGGGCATTGCAGAATTGCATTGAGCCCTTTCTTGCGAGTTCTCGACGTCGCGGTCCCCCCCGGCCAGGAAAGCCAAGGGGGCGCGTACACTCAACAAACACCGTATTTATACACGAATTCGTAGCTCCCGTCTACCAAACACATATTATTAGAACGTATCCGGCAGGAGAGCCGTTTTCTCCACCACCGTAGCCATGCACGAAATCGCGGGTAGCATTATCCGCTTTTCAAACAACACTGGTACGATAATACCTCCTAATTTTTGTTTAGATGTGCTTTCATGTGCATATTCCCAGAAGAGAGGGATGAATTGTTTAGAATTTGAGGAGTAACGTACAATGGTGTAAATTTACAGCTGGCATGGAAAAGATTCTCAAATGCTTGATCGGTCTAACTATTCTCCCCACCACTCGTACCTTCCGACAGGTCACTCCGGTATCCCACCGCGTCCGCTGCAAACTGAAGTATGCGTCGAAAGAACTCAGCGTGGCCCGCAAAGTTGTCAAGATCCTCTATGTTCTCGACGCCGGTCTTAAGGCCCTCGAGGCCCGCAAAGGGGCGAAAGGTGGGCCGTTGAAATGGCTGATCGTTGGGAAGTGGGCTTGTGCGTTCGTTTATGCTGCCAGCGAGGCAGTCACAATCGTAAGTCTTTATTAATAATTTCAATTTCAAATGTGCATATCGCAGTTTTATGAGAGTCTATATGACTAACAGCAAGATATCAATATATTAATAGTTGCACACAATGCGAGTTCTAAGCAATGCCAAGTCCTGGTGGGCCAAGTCTGCCAGCCACAAAGGAAACAAGTTCTACTTTTTTAGTATCTGCTTCTCTATCCTGGCGTCTGCTTACCAGCTCTGGGAAATCACCGTCGCGGAGCACCAACTGAGGAAGGAAAAGAGGAAAGTGAAGGCTCACAAGCATGCAATGGCCGTCGGCACCGCGACTGCTTACGCCTCCACTTCAGGAGCTCACAAGCATGACCTGACGACCTCCAGCTCCTCTGACTTCTCGTACAGCTCCTCGTCGTCTTCCTCGTCGGATAGTTCTTCGGACGAGCGTTCACGCCGTAGAAGAGAGCAGGAGGCCGCTAGACGCCGTGCGCTTCATCAGGATGGATACCCCGCTGCTGCCTCACCCGTTGGTTCTGTTTCCTCCGCTGCCTCCCCGACGCTCAACCCGGCCGTGCTCAACGCTGAAGCCCGTCTTCAAAATGCTGCCGAATGGGAACGTAAGAAATTGTTCGTCGACGCTGCGAGAACCAGCAGCACATCGGCGACTGTTCATACGGGCTCGATTGTCACCCAATTGCTCGCCGACTGCTGTGACCTGGCAATCCCCGCCCACAAGGTCGGTTGGTACGACAATAAGGAAGCCGTCGGTGCCGCATACTTGTTCAGTGGTCTTCTCGCCGGATCCGTCATCTGGGGCCGTGTCAATGCCAATGTTGATAACGAATCCGACAAGAAGAAGAAACGCACACCGATCCAGATGGTCAAGAATGAAACTTACAACATCAGCGTAGAGGGGGGCAAACGGACCAGGATTCATCACTCGAACTCCGATGTCAAGATCGGTGCTACCGTTCAATCCGACGAGAGGATCACGACCCACCATCACCACCACCACCATGGCCACCACGGATCGCACAGTACTGACGGACGTGTGCACAGCAGCAGTAGCGGACTAGGATCCACTATTGCGGCCGGTGCCGCGGGAGTCGCGATTGGCGTTGCCGCGAATGCGGCGCTGAACCACCACAAGAACTCTAAGAGTAGCAGCAGCAGCAAAATCGATATCGTCCAAAGCGGTGGCAGCTATTCCCACTCCGAGGGAACCGGCGGCCACAGAACGCACAGCGCCCACGGGCGTTTCCAAGGTAGTGGAAATTATGGCACGAGCGGCAGCAGCTTGACTGTGCACGGAAGCGGTAATTTTGGCGGTGGCGAGAGCGTGGTTTACTCTGACGAGAGGATCAACTCCCACCACAGAACGCACAGCGCCGACGGACGCGTGCAGGGCAGTATCCAGGGCGGCGCCAATTTTGGTTACGTGGCCGGCGGCGATAATTATAACCGTATGTCGAGCAGTAGCACCTACGTTCACTCCGAGGGTGGAACTAGTTCTCATCATAGAACGCACAGCGCCGATGGCCGCGCGCACAGCAGCAGCGGCGGCTTTGGGGCCGCTCTCGCCACCGGTGCCGCGGGTCTCGCCGTCGGTGCTGCCGCTGACGCAGCTTTGAAGAGCAAGAAGAGCAAGAAGACCGGATACGGCGGCTGGTCTTATGATGACAATACGACCGGCCTGACCACGACGGAGTGGAACAAGAATGCATCGTCGTCCGGAGCCCAGTATGATGTCTCTACGACTCAGATCAACGGGGCCCCGATCCAGGTTGTCACGAACGACGTTTACGACGTCACGGTGTCCGGCGGCAAAACGGGAGCCATGGTCCAAGACCTCGCCTCTCAGGTCAGCGGCAAGAAGAGGAAAGGAAAGGACAGCAAGATCAAGGTCGTGAAATCCGAGGTCTACAATTCCGGAATGTTGGAGGGAGGATCCGCTCAGATGATCCACGATTTGGGAATTGTCAATGTCGGCGCGGACGGTCAGTCGGTTGAAGATCCACAGGCTCTGTTGAACATGATCAAAAATGCGAAGCAGCAGAGTGATATGGATGTCGCAGCCGGAGGAACGGGACAGCTCGGATATACCACCTCTACCACCCTCGACGGCGGAGTGAAGACTTACACCACGACCACTGTGCACCGCTATGAGGAAACTTCCTCGTCGAGCCAGCAGCAGAGCGGGAGCGGAGAGACCAGGATTGGAGAGGCGGCGTCGTACTACAACACCCCCTGAGTGAAGCGTTTTCCTCAATCTGTTAGAGTTACGTATATATGCATATCACGATTGCGAAGCGAAACCAAAAATGCTTTTTCTTCAGTTCCAACTTGTTCCCTGTATTTTTTTGGACATCATTTGCGAGGCGGTTTGTTTGAAAATATAAAAAATCAACATTATATATGACTTGAGCGACGGGGAGAAGCATTTTGGCGGGGGTGAGGTATGGGATAGCGTTATTTAGAACTGGTGTATTTAGGTTAATGATGAAGCATTCTCTCTCTATATATATCTCCACCTATTTCATCGTCAATACCTGTGACAGAAGCTCGTAAGAGTGAAAAGCCGTAGTTGAACGGGTGGTACTCGATAAATAAACTTGCATGATTTTCATCAATGGATTGATTGATATGTGTTGTGAAGCTGTTGTATTTGTGAATCACGTGACGAGCGCAGCTTTCGCGGTCGCGCAAATATTTTATGGAGGTTTTTATCAATTTGAAGACTGACTGACCTTCAACCTCAACCTCACTCCCCAAAGTAACCCCACAAGCAAGGACCTCCCGTCCGCCCGTCTCCTAATCGTCGCAATGGGTCTCGCCGGCCCGTCCAAGAAGAGGTACGAATACCACCCCCAATTGCTCATTATTTACTAGCTGTAGATACCACTACGGTCGCACTCTCGAGTGTCCTTTTATATCACATACATACTTACTTATCCTACGCTCACTGCGATACAGAAAAATATCCCACGACCCGAATAACACCACATGGACCCGTTCCGTCGGCTTCGGCCACCGCATGCTGACCGCCCAGGGCTGGTCGCCCGGTACAATCCTCGGCCCGGACCCGAATAACCCTTACCACACCGCCGCCTCGCAGACGGGGATCAAAGTCATGCTCAAGGACGACAATCTCGGGTTGGGGTGTAAAGGATCACAGGAGGATACGTGCACGGGCCTCGGCGACCTGCAGAGCTTGCTGGGCAGGTTGAACGGGAAGACTGAGGAGTCCGTGAGGAGTGAGGAGGATACCAGGCGGAAGATGTGGATCGAGGGGAGGTATGGGATGCGGTTTGTGAAGGGCGAGGTGCTGGAGAGCACTTGGGTTACCAATGGGTTGAAGAAGCGGGCTGAGAAGGAAGGGAGTGATACGGATATGGGGGATGCTTCGGAGCGGGAGGGCAAAAGTACAGAAGATGAGGATGAGGATGACGAGGATGACGACAATGATACTTCTGAAAGTGAGAAGGAGAAGGCAGATAAGTCAAAGAAGAAGAAGAAGAAGGATAAGTCAAGGAAAGAAAAGGACAAAAAGAAAAAGAAGCGGAAATCATCTTCTTCAGATTCGGACAACGACGAGGAGTCATCTGGTTCTGAAAAGGATAAGAAGTCCGAAAAGGCGAAGCGGAAAGCAGATAAAGCGGCCCGCAAGGCCGAGAAGGTCGCGAAGAAGGAAAGGAAGGAGGCTAAACGGTTAAGAAAGGACGAAAAACGGAGAGCAAAGGCCGAGAAGAAGGCCATGAAGTCGATTATCGCTGGTTCCCTGTTATCGTCTACCGCATCCACACCGCCCACCTTGCCATCCACAACGGACTCGACATCGAAATCTATTAAGAAAGCGAAATCATTGCCAAACTCGTTACCTACCTCCGGAAGTTCCACGCCCATTACAGGTCGCCAAGCGCTTCGCTCGAAATGGATCGCGCAGAAGAGGATGGCGGTTATGGATGCGAAGGCGTTGAATGAGGTACGTAACATTCTACTCTATTTATATTCCTAGATCGGAATGCTAACGGGGCGCGTTCATTTTAGATTCTCATGATAAAAGCCGCTTAGGTGAATCTAAATCCATCTGTGAATGCTGTCTTGAGAGTGGCTTTGTTTCTGTTTTGCTATTTGAAGCGTTTTTATATTAGCTGTATAATATATTCCAAAAAGTTTCTCATTTATAATTACGCGCGTTCTATCGCGTTTGAATATTCGATTGGATATATATTTGATTGTTTATTATATTAAAGTCAACGTGGACTGATGTAGTATATACTATGTAACTACAGCTAATATGTGTGTCTAGCCTTCTCGGCCGACGTGATATTGTGGGCTAACAATTGGCCAAGTCGTATTCACAGATTGAAACGTTCTTTGACCTGGCGGATGGTGTCCTGCGGGTTCTGAACACTGTGGCCCTGGACTCTGGGGTCTGTGTAAATTTCAAAATCGTTACCACCTTCCATGGTCTTATCGCCGAAGAAATGGATGGTGGTAAAGTACGGCTGGCCGTTGGCATCCTTCTCCTCCGCGAGGTGGTTCAAGCAGTACCTCTTGTCCCAGCCGGTGGGGAAGACGTCGAAGCTGATCTGCCCGCCGATGCTGAAGGTCAGACCGTAGTCGGCGAACTCCTTGCGGAGGTCAGCGACCATCCTCTCGCGGACCTTGGCCGTCTTGTCCCACTCCCAAAAGTCGAGACGTTCCTGGAGGGAGGCGTTACGACCGATGGGGGAGACGTTGATCATGCCGTTGCGGAATTCGATGAAGGTGCCGCGTTTGACGGGGACTTCGTCGAGGTCGGCGATGTAGTGGAGGATGTACTTTGAGAGTTTCTTGTATTTCTCCTCGCCCAGATACTTGATGAAGGAGGTGGAGGGGAGCTTCTCGCCGAGACGGAAGGCGGTCAGACCGTTTTCGGGGAAGCAGTAGTCGAAGAGCGTTGTAACTATGGCACTATCATATCAGGACGAGTGATCTTGATAGTAGAATAGATAGGAGACGTACCATTGACTCCGTCGACGCCGAGCTGCTCCTGCTGCTTGCTGAAGTCGCTGCCGCCAACGTAGCCCATCACGACATTTTCACGCAGCTTCGCGAGGAGGGAGAACATTTCCGGGCTGACCAGCTGCACGTAATTCGAAAATGGTTAGCAAAGGGCAATTATAATCTCAACTAGAGTACAATAGGTCTATAGGTGTAAAATGTGTATTTATATCTTTTGAGGTACTCACCCTTCGCGCTGGGGTCAAAGTCTCGTCGACATCGAACAAGACAATGGTGTTTTTGATTGGGCGTTCTTGGATCGGGAGGATATCGCTGGACGCCATCTTGAGAGAACGGAATGCTCGCCGTGATGCTATGCTACGGAGGATGAGGGTTCGTATGGTGAAGTCTGGTCGAATCCGAGGAAAAGAGGAGTAACCGGGAGACGTGTCTTGATTTTTTCGAGCTGCGTAGGTAGCTCCAACTGCAAAGCTTTGGCGAGGTCCCCTTTCCATACGGCCACCCCGCCTCATTGAGAGCTTCCAAGCTCCCCCAGCAAGCTATCTGAGAATCGCAAGTAGCTACCGTGCATCCCCTCGCCCTGTCGGTACCTTTGCTGGCTGGCCCGGCTCGTGGGGAGCTCAGGGCATCTGATTCGGCTCGCTGGCGGACTCCACTTTGGCTGGCGTTCGGTCTGGAACCGAGCTTTGGCGTTGGGGATCTGGTTCGCAACGCAGCACTGGCCAATCTGTCTACCTTGTTTGTGTATAAGCTGGTATTGCTGGGGCAATGGAGGCCTGTATACATCTAATATATAGGGGGGTCCGGATGCCTCTAATGACGTCTCTTCTAGGCCTGTATTTTTGAATGGTATCTAGTCTAGCTGTCTCTAATATTTGCCCGTTGTACTGTACTGTGTGCCTACGACCCAAAACTCCGCCCAGTGCCAAAAATTCAATCGCTGGCTGGTTCTGTCTCAACTGACTCTCTTTACCACAAGGGAATCTTGAGCGCCGGGTTTTCCGAAATGTTCAAGGAACCCGCCAGTTTGGACCTTCTTGGTCCATCTCTTGCTCTCACCCCGTGCTAGAACCATAGTCATCTTGAGAGCCATTTCTTCCTCTTCCGTCC
Organism: Dactylellina haptotyla; assembly: GCA_031310005.1. NCBI lineage: Eukaryota > Fungi > Ascomycota > Orbiliomycetes > Orbiliales > Orbiliaceae > Dactylellina > Dactylellina haptotyla. Next base: position 208,818 of record CM062380.1, on the reverse strand, counting down.
CCGCCTGATCGTATCGCGTGAAAGTCCATCGCCCAAACGCCCAGTTGAATATGTACCTTCCAGGGCTCTCGCCATCCTTCCCCTCCGGAGCTGTTGCGAACCACGCGATCCCCTTGATCCGGTACACTTCATCCCTTGGAGCCTTCTTCAGCAGCTCCAGAAACTTCTGGCTATCCAAGCCATCGCCTTTCTTCGGGAGCCTGACGCTGAGAACCTCCACTTCGTCGCTATGGCTGTGGCCATGATCGTGTCCTTCGTGTCCCTTCTCTTCTTCCACCCCTTCCAGCATGGCAATCCTAGCCCCATCGATCCCAAACACCAAGTCCGCATCAATCTTGCCCTTATCGCTCTTCACCCACGGCGTCTCCTCGCTCACATCCCTAACCCTATCCACGCAATCGTCCAACCGTCGCTCATCTGATAGCTCCCATTTATTCATCACGATTAGGTCCGTGTACTTGGCCTGCAGTTTGGCCGTGTAGCTCGTATCTTCGTACCCCTTCCAGTTCTCGACGTCAACAACGCTGATGACTCCGTCCAGCGTTATCCTCGGTAACGAAGGGTCCGTCGTTGCAGCTGTCTCCATATCCCTCGAGATGCGGTTGACTTCCATCGCCAGGGTGGCAGGGAACGCCGACCCGGACGTCTCGATGATTATCCGGGACGGCTTGACATCACGGAGAATATCGGCGATCGCGTCGGATAACTGCCCCACAAGATTACAACATATACACCCGTTGAGAAGCTCGGTGACCGAGGATACAGATGATACGTTGGGGTTTGTGGTTGCTGTGAGCAGAGAGTCTACCGCTACGTCGCCGAATTCGTTTTTTAGAATGGCGAGCGTGTAGCTTGGTGGTGGGGGCAGCTGGGGCAGGAGGCTCAGGATTAACGTCGTCTTTCCGGATCCCAGGAAGCCGGTAACGATCCTAGACAGTCCAAGTCAGCCATTGAGGTTGGAAGAGAGGGGGATGCCACCAAGGAGATCCACTTGCGTTATCGGGATTGGAGGAGCTGCGGCCATCGTGGAGGTCTGCCGTCTCGAAAATCAAGACGGTTGGTTGATTGGGGAAGATGTCGAGGTGTGGTATTCCGGGCGTGCGCAACGCAACCAGATCCATTCTAACATCCTCGAATTGGGAGTGCCGCGAAGCAACGAAGCTATTGTATCATACGAAATAACGACGCCCCGTGCCGTATACCGAAGCCACTTAAGATCAATTTGAATGATGAGAATTCCTTTGTGCCGTATATCCTGAGATTTAGTCAGTGAAGCTGTGGAGAACCAATTTCCCAAACAGAGTTGCATCCCGCTTGAGAATATCTGGTATCGAGGCTACGAGAATATAGTGTGAGCTAGCTTGGGGATGCATGCAAAGCCGTAAATGATACTAAATACTAGGACAAGTATATTAGCGTTCTTAAAAGGCGTAAGGCACTCTCTCAGGCTGATAAAATACCTTCAGGCTCTCCCTAATATCCTGTTACCTAAGCACGGCCCTTCGTCGGCCGAGCCTAAGCTTCTGCGGACGAAGCTTCGCCAAGGCGGAATAATTGCATTTATTATGGCGGATTAAACTATATCAACTGTATAGTTGACTTGTTAATGAATAATAGTTTCCGGGCTGCTTGGATTATGATAATAGAACTACCATGGGTCGTCAGATGGAGTTGAAGGCAAGCTTTGTGGCAGGCTTTCGACTGGATCCGTGGAGCCGTTCGCCATGGGCCTCAAGGACGCTGGTTACGAGACTTCTAAGAAATTTGGAAGACCTAAACTCCCGCGCGGTTAGTGTCTTCTGCCCTATGAGGCCATATATTTATCTATAATCGATGCGAGGTACATATGATATTAATATTGAGGCTGCTTGCTGAAGCAACCAACACAGATTCTGCAACATAAAAGTGAAGCTTCAATTCTTTCGCGCTGCACCAGATGCTTCCATGGCACATCTCACGAAAATTTACTCACACTTCGGGAAAAGGAAAATAGCTGCACTACTAGGTTCATGCAGCAGAAGTATTATCCACTTGTATGAGGGTGAATGGCTTTTCGTGTCGGAGATGTCTAAGCCCCAGAATACCCCTGCTCACCAGCTCCCCGCCCCAATCAACCAGCTCACCGAAAAAAAAAAACACCAGCTTTGCTACATGTTTCCTTACACGCGAATATCAATGCACATGACGATTTCGACCTTACGTTATTCAAGAAAGGCTATTGTCGCGATATTTACCATGCTCGACGTTTCGCTTCATGACTGCCTAGTTTGTGGCACATTTTCCACCATTCAGATCGACCACCAGCGCACCTGCGAGTTGCGTTGGTGGGGGGGAACCTATAAGAAAGGCTGGGTATACCATAAAATTGGGGGCGGAGCATCACAGTCTTTGAGGGAATAGTCAAGCTTCTTCTCCAAGATGCATGCATTCCGCGTGACTCCTGCAGCTAAGTAACCTTACTACTACTCATGGTTCTTAATTTTGTGTGACTTCGTCCGATTGTCACTTCGTACGGCATGTATTATATTCATGTTTCATCGGCTGGGTCCGACTACAACTTGTATCGGTTGTTCTTTTGGCTTAATCAACTGTAAATTAAACCATCGAGGGGCCCGGGTTGTCTCGTAAACAGGCCCGAGGATTGTCAGATTCTTGAAATCGGCAGGGTGATATCATTGATCTATCAGGGCTTGTGCGCGCTGCGGTGACCTTGACGTCGGCTTCTAAAACTCCTGGGATTTGTCGAAGCCGCAGCATAGTTCTCACTATAAAGAAGTCGCCGGAGTGCCGTTTCTCAAGATCAGAGATATAGAACTCAACCTCATAACGACACACAAATAGCGATATTCTGTTTCACCTCAATTTTCAACATAAAAAACTGGCCTTTCTTGTCCTATCGATTAGAAGTTGAACGGCAATTCTGATATGAAACAAAGAATTGCCATTGCACTATCCCTTTTAACAGGAGCAGATGCCCTTTTACTACCGGGGAAGTTTACTAAAGGCAAGCTCTTAGAGAAAGACTGTTCGAAGGGGCAACAAAAATACTCAATAACATAATTAAGAACCAACTCGGAAACTGCAAACTAACTATTGTACGATTAGGTGACCGAAAGAGTCAATATTGAATGGTATCCATGCAGTACTGAAGTCTTGGAGATCAAATATCAATGCGCTAGACTGATTGTAGGTAGTTAGATCGTTGGTGTAATAAATGGCAGGTACGATCTTGCTAACAAAACTTTCCAGGTACCGCTTGATTACAAAAACCCAAACAATGGGTTCAAGGCGATCATTCCGATAATCAAAGCCCCGGCCGCCCAAAATGTTCCCTATAAGGGTTCCGTTCTCACCAATCCAGGTGGACCTGGTGGATTGGGTACGGAGTTTATATATGATGTTCCTACCGCAAAACTTATAGCATCCAATGTTGTCGGACCGGGTTGGGACATCATCGGCTTTGATCCTCGGGGTATTGGCTATTCGATCCCTTACGGAAGCTGCGGACTCATTCCTGATTCTTTTGAACCGGATCGTCAAAATGCCACCTATGTGCCTCCTCTGAGCTCCAAACAGCGGCGTGCGTTTACTTTACCTCCGAACAATAACGAAGTCAACTATGGCGGGCTCATTCCCGACGACCCTCCATCTTGGAAATCCCAGGCATATCTCGGTGCGGAAGGATATAATGCTGCATGTCTGAACTATACCGGAGCATATAATCAAGCTGCCCAGCATATGAACACGGTTGTTGTGGCTACAGATATGCTCTCCATTGCGAAAGCGCTCGCTCGCGAGAAGAACCAACCCGAGGACACTGCACTTGTAAACTATTATGGCCTTAGCTACGGTACTATTCTCGGTCAATATTTCGCTACACTGTATCCCTCCAACGCTGGGAGGTTCTTCCTAGACGGTGTGGTAGACGCGAACAATTGGGTCAACCTAGACGAGGTATCATCATCCGTGATCCACGCGGATAAAGCATGGTCCAAATTCTTCACCTCATGCTACGATGCCGGCCCGTCTAAGTGTAGCTTCTTTACGGGTCACAACTCCCACGCGATCCGCGATAGATTCAATACCATCACCTCTAGACTCAACGCCACCAAGCTCGAACTTGAGGGAAGCCCCTACGCTGCCTTGGTCACCCCGGTCCTCGTGACGCTCAAACTCATACTCTTCAGCTCTATTTATAGCGCCTACCACAGCTGGCCATTGCTATCGGACTTCTTCGTGGCAGCCGAGCCCGCAATACCATCTGATAACCCCGCCGAGTGGGATTACAACTTACTGAATCTCGCCTTGTTCAACTACCAATTTGCGAATGGGGTGAACTACGCGCCCGTCATCATGATCCCGGAATCATCCACTCAGGTTACATGCACTGACGCACGAGATATTCGTGGCCAGTTGATAACGGCCGCCGAGGAGCTTGCGTATAAGAACGCGAGTAGAATTGGAGGCTATACGAGGTTAAGTTTGAAGATACGGTGTACTGAGTGGCAGATACGCCCTTCCTGGGAGTGGTATGGACCCGTTGGCGGCCCTACCAAGACTCCGATCCTTTTTGCTGGAAACTCGTTAGATCCTATTACTCCTTTTGAAAAGTAAGACAGAAGTAGTTCCTTTCAAATATTAACCCTTTTGGAGTATCGGAACGTAACTAATAATTTATTTTTAAACCCAATAGTGCCCAGAAAGCTAGGACTCTTTTCAAGGGTGCAAAAATGTTCTACGTTGATGAGATTGGTGTAAGTATCAAATACCACATATTGCACAGAGCTGCGGGCTGATGTTATAATTTTACACTATACAGCATACCCTTTTCAATACTCGAAATACTTGTGGGTTTGCGCATGCGCTCGCATACTTCCAGAACGGAACTCTTCCAGGCCACGATAATCGGTGCGGCCCAGAAGTACAGCCATTCCTTTAGATTTCTTCAACTCACTCATCGATATAGTACCGAGTGCGGAGAATATTTCACGCTATGTTTGGATATACAATCCCGGAATTAATTGTATTATATCGTACTATCTAGATTTACAATGTATTTTACAGTTTTACTCTAATGAAACGAGGCTTCCGCCATATCTTCTTGTGGCAACCTGCCGCTTTCATCTACTACCCTCCTCGCACGGGTGATTCCAGACTTAACTTACTCGGCTGGTCGATTGTGGCCATCAGGTGGTGAGGCAGGCATATTCATTGTGCAAATTACGTATCTACAAGGCAAGGTACCCGATTCTGTCGCTTGAATGTAAGAAATAAGGCCCAGAACACTGGCGTACAATAGCGTCGTCAACTATAGCTAGCTACTAAGTTTAGAAGCATTCGTCTTCTAGGTTAACTTCGCTCTCCAAAGCAGAAGTTGAGTTTCTTACATAGAAATGAATATGAACTGAAAGATGCAATATCGACTCATATTTCTTTCATTGGATTTTAAAGAGAATTACGTATTCATCGAACCTCTAGGTACGAGGTTTTGCGCGTAGTTAGCTTACGGAGCCTAAATTGACAAACCTTAATATATATGTATATACGTTGGGATATATATTTGTTAAGATACTTCAACGTTTTTTCTTAACAGCCTGGCGGGCCTAAACTGAGAGAGGATGAACGACGTTTTATTAACGCTGCCACGCAATCAGCTACTCCTTCGAACACAAAACTTCCACAGTTTTCGTTCAATAGCGTATACGATATGTGGTCAAAGACATTCACATGCGTTTAGTCTACCGAGTTCCGAACCAAAAAGATATAATTAACCTTCTTTAGGCTGAGTTTGGTTTCCAGTCATCACCAACGTAATGCGCCCTTGGGTTGCTTTCATGTTTGCGGCTCACTGGCGGGCCTGGCGAGGGTTGGCAAGCAAGCCTGTTTGATCAAACCGAGGCATCCTTAATTCTGGGATGCCTTCGCTTAAGATAAATCAGCCTTGGGTCCGGATAACAAAGGAAGCGAGACCAAAAGAGCATCGACTTGGCATCTTGTTTCGTCCAAAAGCTGAGATCTTGCGAATAAGGGACCAATATATTCAACTCTGCGCTTTGGTCATTGCTGGCGCGGCTTTTCTCTTCTTGATCAATATTTTCATGTGAAATCCCAACAACTCTAGAGTTTTATTCCTGACCCAGAGAATATAATTGTCGATGAATAGTATCTCGTAACTTGAGATTTCCAGACGGGGCTCACAGCCACTGCACTGGTAACATATTTTAGCCTCAAACAATCAGCAATTTAATTATATAACGCGCAGTCCCAGAGAGAAAGACAGAACTCGCCCGCCGCTTATCGTCAACTATCTCCTTACCATTCTCATCCAAATTATTTCCCTGGAGCATATTCTCTCTACAAAACTGCGAGATGTCGCGGCCAGAAACCTCCCCGGCTGCAGCTGAGGAGGTCGCTCAGCTGGGCGAGCCTGTCTCGCGTCAAGCCGCAACAACAAATGAAGAAGTGGCTACTCTCATTGAGCAAGAGTTCTCTTTCAAAGTCAAAAGACTTCCCGAAAATTTCATAACCCGAGTTGGCTTCGAGAACAGCCTCCTATTCTTCCTCTGGAGTTTATTATTTATATCCAACAGTATTCGGCGCTTGGGCTTTTGGGATTCGTTCACAAATCTGTCAACACAATATCGCGAGGCGTTCACCAGCACGAATGTGGGTCGTGTCGCGCGATTGGACTCTCCCTCCCTTGATAAGTACTCTCTATGGCGGGGGTGGGTCGTACCCGCCTTCCTCGCCGGGTCCGTTTACATCATCACATCGCTCATTTGTTTGAGCCATGAGCTGTATCATTGGAAGCCAGAGCTTCTCGAATATTATTTCGAGGTGACGAAGAAGTCCAGAATTGGGCGGTTTATCCCACAAGTCCTCCTCAACTGGTTCTTTCAACACTATGCTAGCAAACACCGGAAACACACAGCAAACCGCATTCAGAGACGCAAGCACTTAGCATTGGAAGATTCAAAAGCATTTCTCAAAATCCTCCAGGTGGTTGGCTTTAATCTATTCATATCTGTCGTTGGTGTCTTGGTGCTGTGGATTTGCTTATTGCAAACTAAAGTCGAGAGCCATGATATATCGATACTGCCAAAATCATACGTTCCACCGATCCAAGGCCTTGTTTGGTACTTTATCAACGACTTCTTCTACTTCTATCCGCATTGGATAGCGCATACGGCGCCAGGAACGAAGCCACTCTATACTAGGATTTTCCCGCAGCGTATCGCCCGTGGGTTACACAACCACTTCAAGGAATCCCATAGAATGCACCATAAAACGAAGGCAAATCTCGGCATTGCAGCATGGTACTGCTCTCCTTGGGAGCAGATCATGTTTAATCTCTTCCCGGCTTTCATTGGTCCATTGGTAACCCAAGTTCTTGCTGATGCCGCTGGGGTGGAGAAAGTTTGGGGTACGCACCTTGTGACGCTATACGTCTGGCTCACCGTTGCGGCTCTCGCTTCTGTTCTTGCCCATACGGGTTACCGTTCCACTTGGAACGACCCAGGAAAGCACGATTTTCATCACGAGCGGGCCTTTGACCCGAAAAACGCGACAAATTTTGGGACATTGGGCTTTTTCGATTGGCTACATGGGACAGCTAGTACGGTCCCGTTGGCCGATACGAAAGAATGGCGCGCACAGAGAGACCGCCAGGCCGCCCTGTACGAAGCAAGTCGACGCACCGGTATCCCATTGACGAAAGAACAGACAGAGGTCATCCAGCAACCCGACCATTCTGCAGAGTGGACTAATAAGAACGTTTAGCTTCTCTGCTGCGAAGGGGATTAATGATATACTTCTTCTTTTTTATGCTTTTATTACGATTTGCAGGGGTGGTTTGTTTTTTGTTTCAGCGAGGTGCTTTAGTAACATCCGCACGGTTGTACTCCAAGTTCTTCATTTTACATGTAAATGGGTTAACTTATATTTGATCATCTGTTGCTCTTCTTTCGGATCGAGTCGGCGAGAGTTTTTGACTCTCCCTGTGGAATGTTTATTGAATTATTAGCTACGGGTAGACATAATCATTAATTGGATAGTATGATAAAATATGAATTCACAAAGGGACCAAAGTTGAGATCCAGATCGATCCACCATGCGTTGTGAATATCTGCCCCACAGAGTCAGGTGATGGCCAGACCTTGAAAATTGCGAAGACTGAAACCCTCCTCGAAAACGTAATCCTGAACGCCCCAGCCTCGAGCGGGAATTGCGAAACTTCACTTCGCCTGGAGCTGGATCCTGATGAAGGTAGTGTCACCATCATCATCCGAGCTTTGTTCTGGGGTTCGGGCCTTCTTTCTTGGTTGCTGACTATGCAGTTCGGTGAGCGCGAACGCAAAAAACAGGGATTTGAAGGGCTTAGATTGTCACACGATTCGATAGCTAAGCTTCTTCGGTAACACTACCGAGGAACGTACAAGGACCTCACAGCTCAATGCACCGGCTAGCCCTAGTTCACTCAATCCTTGCAGAGCTTTGCGTAGCAAAAATAGCGATCCAAATGCAAGCCCCACTAGCGGGCGATTTAAGTTTGGGGACCATTTGTATTTTCCAGGGTGTCGCTGGCACAGTCTTTATAATGAAAGCGATGTCCGCTGCACCATCAGCTTCTCTCTCCACCCGCCCTGGATTCTATGAAGTTCTTAAGTGCTGCTATCAATCGATTTTTAAAATCTACAGCTTCGGTGTCTTGGACCATTGTTGTTCGAACCCGCAACAGTGCCTGACTCTGCAGTCCCGAAACCACGTTGCAACACGATAGCATACCCCGCGGTATAGCAAGCCTCGGCAATGACAGCTAAAACAGAACCGCCGCCTCCAGATTCGATCTGCTGGGCAAAGGCGAAAACAGTCTTCCTGGAGAATCTTCTGGCGTCGAAGAAGCGACCGAGCCAAGAAAGCATTGACCGTTTCCTGAAAGAGGACTTCCGCCTGGATAAGGCAATTTCGAAATGCCAAACCTTGAAAAACGCGGCGGACAACCAGTACAACAAGGGTAAAGGCTCACGATTCGTTGGCAAGCTTCTTCAGGTTCTAGTTACGGTCAAAGAAATTGCCGACCCGTTTCTAGAATTTGCTCCAGAGAGCGTCAGCATTGCCTGGAGTGCTGTTTCTTTCTTAATACAGGTATCTACCTTTTCCAAGAGTTCATCTATGGTTTAAACATGTGGCTAATGGATAATTAAAAGGTTGGAGCGAGTGATCTCGAGAACTGTGGGCTTATTGCGGAAGCCTGTACTAGTATTGCAACCGTCATCCTCAACTGTCGTTTGTACGAAAACCGATACACTCAAGCGGGTCGGAACGATGCTGGTGACGAAGATACCGAGAAGGAGATTATGAATGCAATTCCCAATCTTCTATCCCTCGTTTTGGAGTTTTCTTGGTATATCCAGAACCGTTTAAGCGAAAATAAGATCTGTATGTCACAGTTTCCCTCCATGGATTGGATCGAATGAGCTGATGGTGTCCGATTTCTAGTACGATCTTTCAAGGAGACATTCAACCCAAAACTGAAGGATAAATATGAAGAACTCCAGGAAGATTACAAGAAATTGCGTACAATTGCTGGTGATGCTTTCCAAGAACGGGTTATGGATATGATGGATCGTGAGTCAAAAAATGAATATCCATGAGATTGGTTTTTTGAAACAACTCTTGTGCTAACAATTTTAGATCTCACCAAGCATGGCGAAGAAATGAGAACACGCTTATTCCCAGCGCTTGAAGGTAACAAACCTTGATATTGTTAAGGTCGCTTTTGCGCAGTACTAAAAAATTACGGACTAGATATCAAAACCAAATTGGAAGATATTTCGGATATCAAACAGATCGTTTCGGAGGGACAAGTTCGAGAACAGTTCAGTAGAAATCGGAATTCTCTTAGTCCAACCGAGATACATGAACAACAGTTGAATACTATCCTAAACCCGCTTTCTCACGAAACAGAGCATCTTTGCCAATGGCTTTTTAACGATGAATACTATCTGAAATGGGAGCAGAATCCAACAACCCAGCGACCCAGCGATGACACAAAGCACAATGAAATCATCGCCAAGATCTCAGACACTGATCGAAAAGTGGAAAAGACAGACAAAATCGACAGCACGCAAAAGCCAGAATCTGGCGAAGAAGCGGAAAAGCTACCACGTGTTTGCTATATCAAAGGACGCCCTGGATTCGGCAAGTCTGTAACAGTTGCCTGTGCTCTTGCCCGGCTATCGAAACCCGAACGAAAATCTTCTGTCTGCTACTTTTTCTTCAAAAAGGGCGATGACACCACCCAGACTACGCGACAAGCCATTTCATCTTTTGCTTGCCAGTTATTCAGTGACAAAATTGCTACAACAAGGTCCGAAATGGAAAAGTTCAATGCAGTTATCGAAAAGATTCGTCACACTGTGGTGGAAGAACAGGGTACCCAAGAGGAGGGCGCAGAGGGTGGCGCAGGTGGTGGTTTGCTCTCCAATACTGTTCTTAAGAAGCTTATTGATGCATTGGGAAAGACACACGGAAAGCCCATCTATCTCGTATTAGATGCGATAGATGAGTGTACCGATTATGAAACCGAGGAGTTAGTGCCCTGGCTGCTCGAGCTGGCAAGATCTCCCGAATCCAACTTCAAGGTCTTATTTTCGAGCCGCGATAACCTCGGCTTGGAATCTCTACTTACGGATGAGGAATCAAGTGGTGATAATGATGCAGACGCAGTATCTGAGGGAGGCGATGCAGGTAGTACCGCTTCTTCTGATGACTCAAAATCAACGGATAGTAGTACAAGCGAAAAAGAGGAGGGAGAGGAAGATGACCAAGAGGGCGGCGATGATGATGAGGACGATGACGGAGCTAGTACAGTCAAACAATTTGAAGACTCCATCATGCTTACCGTAACCCAGAAAACCAATTCCGCAGATATGGATGCGTATCTTACCGGCTCTTTGACCAAACTCGTCACAAGAAGGATGGTAAACTACAGGTTCGGCAGCGGAAAGAAAATTGATGTCTCTCGGATGGTGGCCGGTATTAAAAAGAAGGCAAATGGAATGTTCACGTATAGCGCAATGGTTATAGCCAGTTTAGGACAGCCATCTTCCCTAAGCTTGACAGAGCGATTAAAGAGGTTGCCCGATGGCATGGATGAGCTATACAGAAGACGACTGGAAGCATTAACGGCGGAAGAAAGAAAGCTTGTCACATTGGCTCTCAAACGTATCGTTTTCAGCTTAGGGGATATAGGAACAGTAGAAATTGCAGAGGAGTTCAAGCGGATGTATGACAGAGAAAAGGAGGATGACGAAGACGATGAAGACGAGGATGGATTCGATATCGTTTCGCACGTTGCCGAGAGCCAAGCTGGAGACAATGATGAAGACACACCCGGAGAAGACGTAGAAAATGCTCATCTACAAGTAGCGGCTGAGGATGAACCTGCAATTTCTGTTGTCAGTGAAGTGGAAAGTGATACGGATCTTCCACCTTGGCACCGAGCCCTCGAGAATGCAATGAATAACACCGAAGTTGCAGATACGATATATCATCTAGAACAAGCCGGCAGAGACTTCTTCCAATTCTCCGGCGAAAAGAAAACTATTGATGTCATTCACAAGTCCGTGAGAGACTGGGTGGAAAATGAGTCTCGCAGGGTTGCTGAAAGAGACAGTAATAAAGTCTCGTTAAATTCGTTGTTCACTTGGGATGATAAAACGCAGACTCTTCGACTTTCAATGCCGATTCCCAGCTCACTAGTTCAGTCACCGAATAATGTCGTTGATTTCCTTAGTGAGCGGGAATCGCACCTTGACATCGCTCTTTATACCATGCGCGTATTGAATAACCCAAAGTTTCAAGATTTATACATGCCAGATCCTAGTGGAGCCGACGATGGAGATGATGGTGAGAAAGAAAACGGAGAAGATGAAGAGCGACCGGACGGCGATGGTGAGGACGCAGACGCCACAGAAACAGCAGATCTGGCTCCAGAGGATCAGGTTGAAACACCAAATATCAATGTCGAAAAACCTGCGCCGGAACCTGAAGAGGGTGCCACTGAGAATGAGACTGGTGAGGGCGAGGAAACTGGAGAAGGAGAAGCGACAGATGATGAGGAAGAGGGACAAGAATCAGATGGATCAGATGGATCAGACGGATCAGACGGATCAGACGGATCAGACGGATCAGACGACTCAGACGGCTCAGAAGGATCAGAAGATACTAACGACTTTCAGATGCCTGCTGGGATTATGAAGGCCCACATGGTAGCTGATGATGGCCTCCAGACTCACCAGAGGTACGAACTGGTGAGATGGGGTCAACATTTAAAAAGGGTGCAAGAGTTGTTCCCTCCAAATGAACGGGTGGGCCCGAGATGGGAAGCATTGTGGGAAGAAATCACGAAGTTTCTGGAACCATCAACGTTCAGGAGATGGGCCCCACATTTCTTCATCTCTGCTTTTAACACCAACGTGGAGCAAGCTAATCAGCAGGAATTGGGCGCTCTCCAACTTGTATCGTTTTGGGGTCTTACCATGGTCATGGAATACCTTTTGGACGTAATGCACCGGGATCCCAACGAAACGGATTCAGATGGAGAAACCGCACTCATTACAGCATTTTTGAATCCCAGCATGACGGAGCTACTCTTGAAGCGGAATGCAGATGTCACAGCTCGAGGTTTTCATGGTAAAACTGCCTTCCAGATGGCGATGAGCGCGGCGGAACTCAGTGAGAGTAATATTGATCTCGAATCCCAAACCGTTCAAGATTTGATCAACTCGGCCAAACTATTGATAGAGGCTGGATCGGACGTTAATGATGCAGATAAAATGCCTAAAAAGAAACCGCCTATTCACTATGCTATCGCAATTGGCGACCTTCAACTCTTCAATCTATTCATGAAACACAATGCGGATGTTAACGCAGCCGATCTCAACGCCATGACACCTTTACACCGGGTGTTCATCAATTCGTCCACAGCTGACAAGGAAACCCGAGCTACAATCGCAGAATCGCTCATAAATGCCGGAGCAAATGTGAATGCTGAAGATATCGACAGTATGATGCCGCTTTATCACGCCGTTTCTGCTCAGAATAAGAGAGGTGTGGCGATCCTAATCGAAAATGGGGCGGATATTCATGATGCCACACTCCTAGGATACCAGGCAATTCACGAGGCTACTTCGCCCCGTGACTATGAGGACGAAGAGACCGCTATCGATATCATCAACCAGCTACTCGAAAAGGGGGCGGATTTAACGGCCACATCAAAGATTGGTGCTACTCCACTTACCCTCGCCTTGGAGTATAAGCACCTTGCCCTGTTCGAACATGTTATTCAAAAACTACTTGAGCAGAATCCGGAAAATAAATCCCATCTGACAAAAGTCTCCTTCAATGGCGAAAATTTATTTCATCAAATGAGCCATTCAGACGAGGCCGAGATAGCTGTAGAGGCTTGCGAGGTTCTTGGCAAGTATCTGACACCAGAAGAAATCAAAGTGATGATGGAAACGAAAGAACCGGAAAACTCGCGGACACCGTTGTTACAAGCAGCGGCATATGAGGTGGTGGATCTGGTGCAGTATATCCTAGGCACTGATGCTAATATTGACACGGAAGATAGCAATGGGAAGAATGTACTAGAACTCTTATTTGAGACCTGGCTAGTCCATACAGCGCACTTTGATATGCCTGAGCAGTGCAAAACTACAGAAGAAATTATGATTTCTCTCATCGCCCGCGACCAAAAGCTCCTAAAAGAGAGTGGCATAGATTATTTGAGAGGTGCATCGTCAAGGAAATCTGAGGAATTCATTCGAGCCTTGGTAGATATTGGTATCGACCCTCTGATTGAAGACGAGTCTGGATGGAACTGTATGGATCTCGTGATCGCAAACCGCTTGGTTGTTTTCGATTCCGAAAACATAGAAACCGCAATAACGGAGTACCGAAATTCTACCTTCAACGATAAGGTATTCAAATCTCCGACAAGAATGAGCGGCACGAAAAAGAGCAAGTATATCGAAGTTTCAGAAGATGGATTGTCCGTCACTGAGCCGGTCCTGCCTGATGAAATGCGTAAGTCTTTCAGGTCCTATAACTTGACAGTATATCCAAGATTAACACCATGACTTTAGACGATGATGCTCCCGTGGCAGCTGTTGTATATGCTGACGCTCCAGTATCTCCGAAAGTGGACGTTTTTTACTTTGAAACCACGATGACCTTCAAAGACCCTGAAAACACGTATGTCTACTAAATACCCATACCCTATGTGTTAGATATAAGGCAGCTAATATGGACCTCAACAGATATGTTACAATCGGTCTCGTTGCGGATCCGTGTCCTGTAGATCGTGTGCCTGGCCTAAGAGTTTCCAATACTGTCGGGTATGCATGGCATGGGAATGACGAGTTCCTATACTACAGCAAAGACGTAGATACATATCAGTTGCCAGACTACGAGGAAGGTGCATGGATCACTGGTGATATTATTGGATGCGGATGGAATGTAGCCGACCAGACGATATTTTATACCAAGAATGGGAAGTTCCTTGGGTCTGCATGGGAGAATGTCCCCGGTGATAAACTATGGCCTGCTATCGGTGGGAAGGCCGCATTCGAAGCCAAGGTGAACTTTGGGACCGAGGCGTTCAAATGGCCTGGTATAGATGAGATGAAGGCGGAGATAGCCCGAAAAAGGGAATCCCCAGCTGAAAACTAGATGCTAAGAGTCATGTCAATTTGTATTTCGAACATCAATTAATTCTCTGGCTTCGGCTCAAGTTATAATTAAGTTATATTAACACCCACTCCAAGATTGTAAGAAAATCATTGCATTGGCTGCGGTTTATTCGACTTGCCTGTGAGTTGGCTCCCTAGATGCATAGATGATGCCCATGTATTTTCCCTTCTCGTAAACTAGACTACCACCAGTTTACGAGTGAGCCACATCGCCACACGATGGCCCAAAGCTTTGCAAAAGAAACAGCGATTGATCGCAATTTGGCTCTTTATTGTGCAATGAGCAAATGCCTGTTTGGGAAATACCTTGTGTAACAAGACACCACGGCAACACGAAAGTTGTGTTGCCTTGACAAGTCTGGTTACGAGACTGTAACTTCAGCTTCAACTCCACCTCTGCCAAGTCAACCACGAATTTTGTGGTTTCACGTATACGTCACCAATGCAGCTAGTTTACTATATTGAAAACGCCGGTTTTTATACACACAATCTCAGTTTGTCTCTTTCCATATACTACAAACTTGCACAGGACAGGCATAGTTTACTAAATTACAGGGTAGTCTGACCATTAAGGAGAAGAAATCGATTGAGATGCGAAGAAGAAAAGGAAAACCCAGATATTATAATAACACACAGAGCAAATGTGGTGGTAATGATACAGGCAAGGAATGTGTGGTGAGAGTTAGCGGGGGTTAACAAATTAGGTACATATATTATCAGATGATCCGAAATAAACACCAGCACAAAGGAAATATTAAGGATTAGTAAATTACCAGGCATTATATTAAGATGATAGCAGCAACAATGGCACCAGCGAATGCACCAAAGCTATATTTCACGCGAGAACCAGCACCAGTTTGAGATGGCGGTGGTACTGGTTGAGTTGTAGATGGCTGGCAAGAAGCGTCCCCTTGAGCGCAGACGGTACCAGTGCTGTGAGATGGAGTATAGGATGATGCTGGTGGGACAACAGGCGTGGTAATAGACTTGGGGCAGGCTGGTCCGCCAGGTTGGTCACAAGCTGGGCCAGTTGAAGCTGGTGGAACCGGGCCAGTGGAAGCTGGAGGGATTGGAGCAGTAGAAACGCTCTCTGGGCAAACTGGGCCACCAGGTTGACCGCAAGCTGGACCAGTAGAACCTGGTGGGGCGGGGCCAGTGGAGCCTGGTGGGGCGGGGCCAGTGGAGCCTGGTGGGGCGGGGCCAGTGGAACCTGGGGTGATCGGAGCAGAAGAAACGCTCCCTGGGCAAGCTGGGCCACCCGGTTGACCGCAGCCGGGAACACTGGATGCTGGTGGAGCTGGAGCAGTAGTGATGCTCTGTGGGCAAGCGGGACCACCTGGTTGACCACAAGCTGGACCAGTGGAAGCTGGGGGAATTGGAGCAGTAGAAACGCTCGCTGGGCAAGCTGGGCCACCAGGTTGACCACAAGCAATTGTGGTGGCTGGCGGTGGTGGAATCTCCGATGTCAGAGTGATGGTAGTTGGATGGCAAGTCTCACAAGTCTTGGTGGTTATGATAATAGTTGTGAGAGATGTGCGTGTTCGGGTAATGACGGTCTCAGCCTCAGTGACTGGGATCGTCACAGGGATTGTGGTGGTGATTGTAGCGGGGTGGCAAGTATCACAAGGCTTTGTGGTGTAGGTAGTGATAGTATAAGTAGTAATCACGCATGGAACAACTGTGGTAACTGTTGTCGGCTGGCAAGCTTGGCATGGCTTGGTGACATAAGTTGTGGTGGTATATTTCGTCGTTACTACTGTTTGTGGGCAAGGAACGGTGGTGGTTACTGTTGTCACCGCGCAAGTATCACAGGGCTTGGTGACATAGGTGGTAGTAGTGAAAGAGGTTGCGTCGATGGTGCTAGAGCAAGCGGGCTGGCCATATCCGCCGCAAGTTGGTTGGGCGGTGATTGTAGCCGTACCAGTGGTGGTAGAGCAAGGGGGTTGGCCATATCCACCGCAGGTTGGCTCGGCGGTGACAGTAGCCGTATCAGTGGTTGTCGTAGTAGATGAACAGGCATCTTGGCCATCTCCACCGCAGGTTGGCTCAGAAGTGGTGGTAGACTCAGTGGTAGACTCAGTGGTAGTAGTACCAGTTGTGTCCGTCCTGGAGATTGGATCCTGCGTAGCTGTGTCGATAGTGGTTGTCTCCGTAGTCGTGGCCGAGGTATCAATGGTGGTGGAAGTGGTTGTCTCGGTTGTCGAACAGGCAGGCTGGTTCTCGCCACCACAAGCCTCAGTTGTGGTGGTAGAAGTAGTCTCAGTGGTAGAAGTAGTTGAAGTAGTTGAAGTAGTCTCGGTGGTGGATGTGGATTCAGTGGTAGTAGTCGACCCCGAGGTTGTGGAACAAGACCCGTAGCCATCATCTACACAGTCGGTGGAAGTCGAGGTGGCGGTAGTGCTCGAATCAGTAGTGGAAGTAGAGCCAGGGTCGACAGTAGCGGTGCCAGTGGTAGAGCTTGATTCTGTGGTGCTAGAACCAGTGGTAGATTCTGTAGTAGTAGACTCCGTAGTGGTAGAACCAGTGGTAGACCCTGTAGTGGTAGAACCAGTGGTAGACTCGGTAGTACCAGTGGAAGTGACATCCGTCGTTGTCGCGCTACCAGTCGAGGTAGCATCAGTGGCTGTCGAAGTCGAAGTGGTCTCAGCAGTCGTGCTGGAGGAGGTAGTTGCGGTTTGGCAATCCGGGCCATCATAACCATCGACACCACAAACTTGCGTAGGGATCGAGGGCAAAGTATGTGTCGTGGAGGTCGTGGAGTCCGTGGTGCCGGTCCCTTGTCTCTTCTCGACATTTACAATTTTTCGATTGAGATTATATCCTACACCTCGGTAACCGAGATTTGGACGAGCAGCTCGAGGAAGCACACTATGAAACGCATTAGTGGTATATATCTTTAGAGATATTCTTATTTATGGACTTACATGGCAGAGGCCATTGGCACCAGCAAGAGAGCTGGCAAGGCAGTTGCGAGAACCTTCATCCTTCCTTAACCAGTTGAGGCGTTCAGTAAACGAGGGTCGTCTGGGTGTATTAAACTGAATACTAGAAATGAACTGCTGAAAACAGTAAAAAACGAAGGGATTTGAACTTAAAGCCGCAAGAGGTGAAAGATATATTATATATTATATCAAAAAAAAATATAAATATAATAACTTTCTTCTCAACCGGATACCAGATGGCGAAAACGAAGGACGCTGTGAGCTGATGGAGAAGGAAGGCCGTGACTGAGAAGCGGCCACGATGGCTATTTGTATGCATTTCCATGCGTGTACCTACGAACAAGCCGTCATATTGCGAGTGCATTTGACGATAATTGCAATCCATCTTGCCAGAATGAAAACCTACCAAGTGCCACTATCGTGACCCAGGGCGGGAGGCTGGGCGCATTGCTTATTGTCTCCTCAAGCCAGAAACAGGGGATTCTACCCGCCGTTCCTTAATGTCACTATCTACACCGGCTGTGGAGGTTCCTGGACCCATGCCACCGGAATTTCTGATGTTTCTTTTGGCTATCCGCGGTTGCTTTGATTATTGATAGTGGAGCGATATGAGTGGCGGGTTTTGGCTACGAGGCTCGCCAAACGTTGCAAACCTCTCTACGTTGGTTAGCGCGACGAAACGGAAGGCAGGGGCCCAGAGCAATGTCCCCAAGAAGCCAAATTTTCCGAACGGTAGTGAACGGCAGGTACCAGAAGGGGGCAAGCGAGGATCGTATTCCCCTGCGCAAGGGTCAAATGCGATGGTCGGGAGCGCGGCGCTATTGTGGAAGGGTCCGTGGAGCGGCGCTCAACCACCAGCGACCGCTTGTAACGACGGGAACAACGATCGGGTACAAGGCTGGTGCCAGTAGAATCACCAGCAGTCGGTATACCGAGTGCAAGTCCGTGGAGAGGGTCTAATGGCGCACTTATTGCGCATTGTTCGGCCTTCAGCTCGGGGGACATCGCGAATAACATGGAGTGCCTGCACGAGCATTGAGGACATTTTTATGATCGCGCAGGCGTGGCGACTACGTCGCTGGCATTATATCACCAGTGCGCGCACTACCGCTTGCTTATGGAGAGCCTATACGAAGCCATTGGTGAAGGCGAACCGGCGCAGATACCGTCGCTTGAATCGCATCGTCGACCTTGCCATCCGTTGTTCGGGGCGTCCGTCACATTTGGCAGCGAGCGTTGAAGGCGCTGTGCCATTGCGCTGGAACCTGAATGTGGAAATCTCCATCTTGGCACTACGCCTACAGTGCGGAAATGGGCCTCAGAAAAACAACCTCAACGCAGGGCTGCCATTGTTGGATGGAAACTAGTGAGATGCAAATAATTTAGGATCAATGCAATACATACGGGCGTCTCGATGGTATTCGGAATTCCCCATATTTTTGGTGCGCTCTCGTTGACCAACCCAGCGCAGCTCGTTCTAACTCCTCGACTGCAGTCTTGTATTCACCTTCGCCGCCCGGACCCGATTCCAACTCGTTTATGTCGAATTCAAGAAAAAAGGAAAGGACTCTTCACAACCTTCCTTTTTGCTTCGGCCCGCTGTTACATTGGTGCTTTTTGGTCTATGTTAGGTACAACGGCTAACTATTTTTGCTAGAGCCAAGATGATATTTGAGTACAAGCAATTCAATCGTACGAGCTAACTTGGAATAGTTATCCGGATAGGTAGATTCCCTAAATTTAGAAACAATTATCTAAGGTTACTTGCTACCATCGCTAGTTTCTCCATACAGTCTCGGTGCCTTCCCGGTGGGCTAAGGGCGACTTGAGCCAAATGACTTTCGCAGCAGCGGCCGAAGCCGTCGCACTCAAGGTTGAGAAAGAAACACGATCATAGGACAGTAAACTTTCACGCTAAAGATGCTCGGAACCAGACATCAGTACCTTTTAGCGGCTCCACAACCCTCCATCAGGTGTAAGTTCGAATTCAGGCGTATGGGCAAATTGTGGTGTTACAGCAGAATGATCAGAGACCTGTACATGCTTAAAATCATCAGCCATGCAAGAGAAACATCAAGGAATAGGTTGATGTGATATCACACATTTCAAGGAGATATTACACAAATTGATACAGGTATTTTTGTATCTGGCAACTATTCAAAAAGCATACGCCATCATGCATTACTAAGGCTCCTCGTATGCATATGTACCCTGCGCAGCATCGCAATTGGTCATATACTTCTCCCAACCTTCCAAAAAACTCCGCGCCGACAGGGCCACTATAAACCAGGGTTCACCGCTAGTATACGGATCGACCAATCGCTAACCACGCTCTTCCTCTCCTTTCCAATATATACAAATTTCTTCGCGCCCGTCGACGATCCTTCAGCCTACTGGTCCGAAGCAACCTTAGCGCAGTCTATCAGGAGTGTTTAACCGGGTCCAGAATTCTCAGTCAAAGTCGTAGGGGCTAGAACACTGGATGAACTCGTGGATCCAAATTTACACAGGAGCTCGAAATCCTTTTCAAAGGTTGGGTACGAATACTTAGCCGGTAGCCCTCGGCCATATTCCTCATCCCGAGTTTCCATTGATATCTCAAACGTTGGTGCCATTGTTTTGTCGCAATCAAGCAAACGGGGAATACAAATTCCTTTCGAAGAGAAACTTGCGGTGAAGATAATTAATAGTAATTCTAAAGTCTAATTCATCTAATTTTCCATGTTACTTTTTTCACTTTTATTTTATTTTGTGTAGAAGAATTTTATAAATAGGAGGACTTTTGGTATGAAAATATAGCCAAATAACGTTTCTGAGTACAAGTCACGATTGACAAAAAGAAGCTAACTAGAAGATACATGTACATATGTCAAGATTTAAATCCGTTTAAAAGTATTTGATAGCTATCAAAATGTATAGTTTCGTATGCGAGGCCAATGGTGTTGTAGACGACCACAAGTGTGCAAATCTGAGATTCAAGTAATTGCTTCTCCTTGATTATTAACTGAATTGGGAAGTATTTCTTTATGTTTTTGTGTTCTTGTTGGTTTTTTCAAGTGACTATTTGAATTATTCCGACTTTCACCGGAATAGCGGGACGAGGCACATCTTGAAATTACTCTCCTTGATAACCTTAGCGGCTATTTTATATTTCACAAATATAAAATTTACAATGAACATGTAAGGGAGATTTATATCTCCAATGCCGCCGAGGTTACGGAACCGAAATGGGACGCGGGGTGGCTTGCGGCTTGAGTTATCAATGCGAGCTTCAGAGCCGAGGGAATTATATTAACATGCATCTTAATATATATTTTTTATTCTATCATTTATTTCTGTTTTTACTTTTGTATCTTCTGTAGTTCATTGTCCTTCCTCCTCCTTTCTACCAATGGTCGATGTGTGAGCCAAGATTTTCTAAGGGCAGTGAACTCAAAAGTATCAAGTGTTACAGGAAGATTGCTAAATCTGAATCCGGAGCATAAACGAGCTTGTTTGACACGGTTCCGGGTCTGTGGGACAATTGCACCAGATAGGGTCTCTGGAATCGAGCAGGTATCTATAGCCTGACGAAGACCTGAGAACCTCGCAAGAAACTAAATAGAACCGAAAACAACTAGGTAAGCACCTATACAGTCAGAAATATGGCGCGAAGGTCAATTTCCTCATCAAATCTATCATCAAAGAATAGATAATCTACTCTGGTCTTTTGTCCATATTTTATGCCACGTCAATCTATGCCCCTACAGAAAGTACCATGATGTTTTGTTATAAAGGGGTATAGGCAGGCCCACTAATTAACAAGCTACTCTAGTATTAATGATGTTAGAATCATGAAATTTCCAAATATGACCCTCAAAAGGGCGTAGAATGCACCTAATGAATCTCAACATAAAGCAAATAGTGCTATAAATCCATCTTATTAAATACGCTTGGAGTGATGGGGCTTAATTTCGTCAGCGCTTAAGCTTCTACTCCGAGAGCAACAAGCAAAAAAAGTAAAAGGAAAAAGTAAAAAGAGGAGGAACATCCAGCCAACGAGTAGCCTGGCTTTAACTTTAAAGTTGTGTAACATTCTGGAGAACAAATGAAAACAAGGTGGGCGGAACTTTATCATTCGCAACTGCTCAGACGAAGTCTTCTGGAGTGCATGCATGCATGCATGCCGGCTGCCTAGCGAGCCCTGCAGAATACAATCTCACCCGCTTAAGATCTCGTCAACGGCAGGGAGAGACATTGAGGGCAGTAACCAATGAGTAGAGGCCAGATAAAAGATATAAAAGAAGCCAATCTGCCGGTCTCAAAGATTATTATATCAATGTACCGGCTTAGCTGTACACAAAACTCAAATGATTTTAGGTAGTTCGTAGATTGTCATCATTCACAACAATAATGCATACAAACGTTAATATGTATTTATACAAAGCGGGGTCGCGAAGGAAACCAGCTGCTTCAATCACGCATATTTAAATGCATCAGCTGCCTCATTTCGGGCTATTGTGTTCTACAAGCAAATACTTATTAGGGAAGTATGTTGAATACTTGTGGGTATGAATGATAAACATCAAGCTTGGTATTTTTGCGAAGCAAAGCTATATACACATTAATATAAAGTCTCAAAAATTACGGCATAGGTTGTCTCGTGAGACCAAGCTGGCTTAGTTCAGCATGAGTGAGATCATTTAGGCCTCAAGATATATCTTTAATAGGTGACACCCACAATATACAAACCAAATACATTAATGCATGCAACTACACCACCAATAATGCCTCGAAGGATCTATTAAAATGCGTCATTCCTGTGTATTAAAAGTCACACTGGATGCCTGTTCCTGACTGCTATCCTGCCAAGAGCGATTCCTCCATAGTGGGTGCTTTAGAACCCGGCATTTAAACATGTCGAGGGTGCGAGCACAGCACAACGCAAAAAGCTTACCCAACTCTCGCAAGCCAGCAGCCACAACTAAATTCAGCAAGTGATTGAGCTTTAGCGATGCCAAGAAGGATTGTTGCGTTTTCTGCTCTCCAAGCATGAGGTTTCGGGCCAGGTGCGGGCATATCTTTATCCGGAGATACCAGAGGGTACTTACGGCTACCAGTAAGCTAGCGGAGGAAGATCTCAAGAGGGGTACCAAGCCCGTACCTTAAGACATATGGTACTTCGCGTATCTCACGGCCGCACCAATAAGAGGCTCTGAAGTCAAAACGTGAAGCCAAGAAACGCCTAGGATTGGCCCATCTCAACGTCGAGTCTACAAACAGGGACGACGGTGCAACGAAACAATGCTGCCGAACATCCACACCAAGTGGGCATCAAGCTGAGTTCCAGTTACGAAATGCCGCGACAATAGGCTATCGATTTGCTCAGCCATTGCCCCGTGCGGGATCCTATTCCTGTTCCTTTGGCTTCGTCCCTTTTCATACCCATCAAGAAACTCGCTGGAGCTTCTCTTCCCACGCTGTTCCAAATTTAAATATATCTTCCAACCGGCAATTGTAGAGCATCAAGAGCTCAGCAGAAGTTTAGAGAACGATTCGCACAAGCAACATGCTTAGCCAGATTCAATCCAAATTCAAGTTTTCTTGGACGTGATGATACCAATTTACAATTATCTTAAAATTCCTTGAATCTTTTTATTTCTTTTCTTCGTTTCTTTCATAAGCACGAGCTTGTGAGCGCAAACCTCATTCGGACTTCTAAGATACCCACCACGAACAACGCCCTTCATCTGATATCCATCCCACGCAGTTGAGCACGCGCGTATTGGTCTCTGACCGAAATAACTACCCCACGAACCTACCCGACGGTCTGCAATACATTAATGCAATCTGCAGTCCCGCACACACATCAAGGACCGACATCGTCAGTCGACTTTTGATTCCCGAACTTTGGGAACTTGCTACATTAGGCGATACTAGCTGAGTTTCTGGAACGGATCAGCCAACGGCCAGACCACGTTTCTACCGCCCCCCCTGCTACTGTCCTTTTTATTTTTGAACCGTCGCTTTGCTTTCGTCCTGGCTTCTTAGCAAAAGGGTAGGAGTGACACCCCTCCCAAGATAGAGGCAAAGAAAAGCAACTGTTCTGCTTGACAGGAAGAAACCCGAGGAGCGGGTGCATGTCTGAGTTTGGTCCTTTCGGCGGAACTGGGGACTACAATCTCGCATACATACCCTGCTTTCCTGCTCGCCACCTGCACCCACTTGCACAATTATCTCAGCAAACACTTTTATACATTCCGTCCTGGCGTATGACAAGCTGCTTGGTTAGTTAGTTGACCGAAAAGAACCACTACCGTTCCGTCGTCGCCTCTCTCCCAAGAAATCCCAAGACTTTTTTTATCCTTCATTTGCGGCCACCACCACAATACCCAGTCGTCATGAGTTCGAGTGTGGACAATATGCCCAGGCCAGCTGTCTGTGAGTGTTAATACTAGCTAACCCGACTGTTTCCCATATGCCCAAATGCTGTACTCGCATTCTACCTACCTTATCCTAAATACCCGCTGTTATAACACCGTTCTCTTGCGTATCCGAAATCTTGAAGTCTTGTACCCACCAGAAAAGAGGCAAGCAAGCCATCGGTTACCCCCAAGCAATCCCAAACGAAAGGCTTGATAACTCCTCTGTTCCATCTGCATTCCAGATCGATTGCAAGACACATACACCGCTGCTGCCTATTCCCTCGAGCTCCCCACTCTAGCTGGCTGTCTATCAGCACAGCTTTCATCGTTTTTCAGCGATGGAGAATTTAACCTCAAGAAGCTACATTTCAACCCGTCAAAATTATCACCCAGAACGGGTTAAACCCCAGCAGCGGCGCCGACAACCGTCCTTCGGTCGTCGTTCGCCATCGCCTGGCAAAGACCGCAAGAAATATGCTGACTCTGAAGCCCACAATGAATTTTCTGCAGCTCATCCTGCGCACATCGGTGTGTCGGAACTTGATGGAACTCCTCTAGCTATCGACACTCAAAAAGTCGTTATGACCGCCGAACTCGAAAGCATCCTCCCCCGTAAACTATCAAGTAGCCAACTCCTCTCCTAGCAGTGACTTTCCTCAGTGCTATCTGTCATGCTTGAATCTTTGCTAACTTGGCCCCATTGTCAGAAATAATAGGAAGGCGTAGTAAACGATCAAGCCCCACCTCGCCAACATCGCCCGAAATTACAGTTAGCGAATCCCGTATGGTCCCGCATGAATCCGAAAACCGCCACATCGAAGATTCAAGCAATCTACAAAGATACCGGACAAACTCGTCGTCTGGGGAACTACGGCCACCGTCTCTTCAATTGGGCGAAGGGCGCAAGATGAGCGGTGAGACCTATAGATCAAGTGCGACTACGCTAGCATCAAATTATGTTCATGAACCCCAGGAACCGGATAGCCCGACCTTGCCTGTCATGGCAAATCCGAAAGTTATCGCTGCGACACCTAGAAATGTACTAGGTCTTGTTACACACAACCTTGGCGGGCAAAGCAATAATAGCGGGCTACCTATCTTGCATCATCACCACGATCGCGGACATCCTGGCTCACCCCCATTATCTGCAGGAGGGGGGCTGGGGAGAAGAAAATCGTCACGAACACCATCCTCTGCTCTAACAGCAAGTCCTAATCCCTTCTCTGGGAGGGATTTGCCCGACTCGCTGCGCGATCTTGTGCTCGATCAAGGCCTTATTGTTCGGCTTAGAGATGGGAAAAGGATCGAAATAGCAGCGGATGATGTTCAAGCCGCTAAGCAAATCCTCAATGCCTGGAATATATATGAAGGGAATCTTGGAGGAGGAATATCCCGTGAGTTTAGGAGATACATCCCACCATCGAATTCTAGCTGATAAATATTTAAAATCATACAGATGAGAAGGCTTATCTTTGCATGTTCAATTCGAAACTACCAAAGGATCAGCTGGCCGAGATTTGGGACAATTGCCAAACAATTGTAGACCCACCGATGCCAGTCCGCATGAATCATTCACTATTTCCAGAGGAATTCATCGTAGCCATACACATGATTCAAAGGCTTTCACGTTTAGACATGGACACACTTCAACACAATCTGACCGCGAAATCTCCACTGATGTCGCAAAGAAAATCGGTTACCAGCAGGATACTGGTAAATGGAAACTCTGTCGCGTGCCCCAATGATGCCGAGGGTATACTTCGGTTATTTGGCGGACGGGAGGGTGCTATGCCCTCGCAAATCGTACTGGACAAATGCCTTTATATTGCTGCGGCCAAGGGATACCGGAGGTCTGTGGCGACATTCCTCGACTGGCGAGCGGACATCAACGCCCTGAACACAGCGTCGAATCGGACAGCCCTGCATGCGGCGTGCGAGAATGGACACGAGGATGTCGTGAGAATATTACTACAACGCGGAGCATCCGCCACTGTAACGGACGAGGACAGCCGGACACCGCTACACTTAGCAGCGGCGGATGGTGGTGAAGGGATAACAAGAATGTTAATACAATCCGGCGCCGACCTTAATGCTTTCGACGATGACGGCGACTTACCATTACACTTGGCAGCAGAGCATGGTAGCACCGATGTTGTACCACTTTTTTTGAGGGCTCGAGTGAAAATTGATACTCCGGGGGCTGGGAAGAGATCTCCGCTCATGCGGGCGGTCGCGAGCGGGCATAAATCAACCGTGAAGTGCTTACTGGACGAAGGCGCGAACGTAAACCAACGCGATGAGATGGGCTGGACAGCGTTACATTTCGCGGTGCAAAATGGAAGCGACACCCTCACGAGAATTCTCCTGGAAGAAGGTGCAAATATCCACGAAAGGACCAACGATGAACAAAACGCGATATGTTTGGCGGTTCAACACGACATGAAGGCATTAGTCCGGTTTCTGGTGGAAAACGGCGCTGCAATCAATGGATACGGCGCAAACGGAATGGCACCGCTTCATTTCGCTGCTATGATGGGCAAGCAGAGGATTTTAACTATTCTCCTTGAGTTAGGGGCTCTGGTCAATAATTACACAAAAGGGTGAGCCTTTCACAGCTCTAAAGAACCCATTCAAGCAATTAAACCGTTCAATACTAACAATCTCTCCAGTAGCGCGATCAATTCCCAGACAGCACTAATGGTTGCCATTATACAACAAAACGAGGCCATTGTACGAATCTTGCTCAGTCACCCACATATCAACCTCGAAGCAGAAGACCGAAACCGCTCCACCGCCTTACACTACGCTGTACAGAAGGGCAATATCCCAATCCTTAGGCTTCTACTAGATAGAAACCCACGGCTCGAAGATATGAATATGGACGGCAAGGCCCCGATTGAACTAGCCAAAGATAAAGAAGTACGGGATATCCTAAAAGCAGCCGCAAAGAGTTCGAAACTACCAAGGAAGTTTTCAATCTAGCCAAATTATTTTCAATCAATCAATCAATCAAATAACTCAGAAAGTATGGGCTACGAGATATCGATTTGCCCTTGTAACACCAGCCATCGCAATCCATTTGCTTTATATTCCCCCCACTATTCTCACCTTTTTTTTAACTGTGGCTCTCTAGAGCATCGTCTTGTTTAGTTTGAAACTCATTGTCCATGGGTTAATATTACCATTTCTTCTTGCGATGGCGTTTTCATGTAGGGGTATATATATATATGCTGATATTCCAGCAAAATTGGAGGACTTCCTAAAGCTATACCCATTTATTATTTCTCAGAACGTTGTGAACTTTGTATCATAGGATTTTCTGTCTTTTGGTTTGTTGGATTTAGCTATACAGCTATAATGTGTAACGACTATTTAACGAAAAGGACCTTCTAAATATGTAACGATTATGGTTTCGACTTCAGCCTGCGGTAATCTCTTGAATAGCTTAAAAGCAGTGACAGTATAAACTAGGCGCTCGAGTTAGCACCCCTCTCAAAGTGAGCGCCGACACAACACGTAATATACAACGATGTAGAAACGGTGGATGCTTCACTGAGCCGCCAACAAAGTAGCCCAAGCATTCAATAGGTATTCGAGGGAAACAACTCTTACAGTTCGAAATAACCAAAACTAAGAATCGAAGCGCAATTGATTAATGCAAGAATTTGAATCGGATGCATCGGTCGCCAGCAAACACTAGCTGTGACGAACGCAACAAAACCACGATTGTGCTTTTAGGTTCGTCTTCGAATCTTGCTAGAAGAGGTTATTTGATCATCTACAGCGAATTTCTCGGTACAGAGCAATGCTGAACCTGTTCTCAGCCTCCACACACTGTTACACATTTGGCGTCATAGTCGAGTGGTTGTTGGAGTTCGTGGGAAAGGTGCTTGTCGGAAAGACTGAAGCGGAATGAATGAGCTAGTGTTGATAAAATCTTTCAGCAATAAAGTAGTTCCCAAAGCCTGTAAAGGGGCCTCTAATGGGCCATATGGATAAAGAAGCCTCTAATACCGAGATACTCCTAATTCAGCTGTACGGAAGCCACCCTGAAAAAAAAACAAGGGAGGGTTCTGAAAGTGGAATATCTTTGTAAAGTTCTTTGTGCCTCCTCTAGTCGTTCTCTTCTGTATTTCAACATTCAAAGTATATTTGACTCGGATTTTCTAAGAACTAAAGATATTAAAAGACCTCGACTCTAAACTTCTGAAATAAAAGGGCATTGTTCTAAAGCCAGAAGCTATCAAGGCATGGCTACAAGGCCATATAACTCGTGAAAAGAATGTCATTCAATAAACGGTGGATCGACTAACCAACGCATACGAACTTACAAAGCCCAATCCCCAGCCATGAGCTCGCTGGGGAACCTTCCTGTAAGCTTTGCCTTACACACCATAGCGTAAATTGGTTCCACTTTCCAGCCAGCAGCGCACTCAGCATTGACACCCCGCCTTCGCCAGGAACATGCCTGTAGCAACCTTTCAAGAGAGTGAGAATCAGCTGCTTTTGACCCTAGCTAGTTCTACTACCCAGGCACACGAAGCGAAGTCAGTGACCCTAGGGAATTGACAACTGTCAGACTTTGATGCAGAATAAAAAACTTGGAATATAAACGGAGAATACCAAGTTTAGCTGATGGGGTGCAAGGGTTTATGGTGATGGGGTACTAGGTACTATCCAAGAAGTAATAGGTAGCTATACATCTTCTTCTAATCCATCTTCCCCTTCTTGTCATTCTTTTTCTTATCTTTTCTTTTTTCTTTTTTAAGCACGAGCTATCTCTCTGTCGTCAAGTTGATGCATCGTGTCTCATTCATGCTCCATCGAGCGCAGCATGCATCTCAAAGAGCCTAGTGGACTTATAAAGCGAAGCATAAGGCTGCAATTTTGGAGGAGAGTGGCGAGAGAAAGATAAGATCGTCGATGCCATCTCACGGTTCCATTCCAGGAGCCTCGTCAGCAAGCCAGCGCACTTGAACTTCTAGTCAGGGCATGCTAGCAATTTCGAGGCGAGCAGTACTGAGGCAGATATAACTGTTGCGTCAGAATAGTAAAACAGAGAGACCCGAACTTTATAGGCATGTTTATAATGATTAGATCGGATAGCCGCTCCGATCTTCAATAACCCTGTTGTGAACGGGTGTTTCTGGAAACCCAAAACACGGTATGGCCGTTGTGCTCAGATGCAATCAAATCTTAGAAACCCGGGAGAACGATAATTTTGTGGCGTCAAAGCTCGTGCTCAATTTTCATGTCATAGAAGCATCACCCATGGTAGCAAGACCCTAGCACAACCAGTAAGACAATCCTGGTCAATCTTTTAGCAGTGAGAACACGAAGGCCTAAGGGTAGAGGCACAACAAGATGTTGCAGCAGGTATTATTACTGTATTCCATTTCAAAATATAGAGCGAGAACTTGAGGACCCCACCCTATCGTCTTAGAGAAGACACCGCTTAAATTTTTGGAAGTGCTATTATGTCGCAATAGCTATAAGAATCTGAAATTTCTCCAACAAACTCAAAATGGTGAACCGGTAACTAATTTGCACTTTGTGGTCCGGCCGAAGTCTTCGCATTACCTAGGACAGGTCCGCCTCGTCGTGAGGCCGGTTGGAGCGGTTATTAGCGAAGAGCCGACTATATTGAGTCTATGTGCGATTTGTAGACGTGTCTTTGCAGAGATCAACCGTATATATGCATAGCATGCATGCTAGAATGGCATCGAATTCAATGTGTAGTCATCAGCTGAGCCAGAATTGAACAAACTTTTCAAAAGCCCAACTCCAGGACGCTGGAGGCTGTGACATCAATCAGGATAAAGTTATCAGGCTGCGGTCCAAGGGAGAAGCCCGAACAAAGAAAAAGAAATAAAAAAAAGTAGGAAACAGAAACAGAGGACCGCGATGAGTTGGCAGCCCTTTAATTTTTGCCTCCTCCACCTTTGAAGCCAGTTGAATAAGGCTTAGTACCAAGTACCCGCTGCTGTCTTTTGGCTGGATTCTCAGCGAGTTGCGCAGGTTTTTGTTGGAGGTTGTGGCAGCTGCCGAGAGCCGCCGATTGTTCTTGATTTCATCAATGGCCAGCAAATCATGCCTCGACCCATAGAACAGGTTATCTTACAGTTTAAATTTTGGGGAACAGCGAGTGCAATACTGGCTGAGATCCGACTTTTACAATGGCAGTAAAATTGACCTTTCTTTGGCCTAATCGACGCGTCTTTGTTCGAACGTGAGTTCACGAATCGCGAATAGTTGAGATCGTAAGCAACGCCGCCACTGCACTGCCAGACATGACACTCTCCATGAGGCCAGGGGGAAAGAGAGGCTCGCAACCCCCCAGTCGCGTAGAGTAGTTTGACCTTGCAATTTCGGTTCCTAGTTTCTCATCTATCCTTTACGATTTTAGGAGATTTTAATATTCAAATTTTAAGGGACATTGGTTACTGTTTGGCAAGTTATAAAGTTTTCGTTTCCAGCGTCCTTGCTCCTTCCAAAAGTCTGTGCACCACAGCAAACGGCCAATTCTAGTAGGGTGGCTTTGGGCTCCGGATGCTCTATTTCCCGCAACCACAAACTGAATGGAAAAATTGAAGCCACCGTCTGAAGGCGAAACGGTTGGGCGAAACTGATGAGCTGTCAATGCGATGGAGATCTGCTATGCCTAAAAATCTGGGAAAGCATGCGATTCGATAACAATCAGAAAGCCGAGAGAACCCGAGTGCATGAGAACCCCCATAGAGGGAGGATACTCGACTCAAAACATCGCACCCCGCCGAAGATCTCAATTTTGGTGTCCAATAGAATTCAAATTGCAATCTTAGAGATAGCGAACTAGACAACCAGTCCTTTGTTGGCACCCGCTTAAAACTACGATTGGAGCCCGGAAAGGCATTTTCTTTGATGGGACAGTCGATGGAAGGGGAATTGATACCCTGCTTTTCAGGGTCCGATGCCATTTCAAGCCCTTATGATGTCACTGCGCAGATTTCCGCCGCATCGTCGTGACCTGCATATGCGGCGTTATGTTGCACATTTATACGTTGAAAATTTGGCCAGACAAGCTTCGTGCTTCGCGGCTGGTTTACGAGGCAATAGACAAGGCCATTGAATCTTTGGATGCCACAGCCACAACTTCAACGGGAAGAAAAGGCGCTCGTCATTCCATCAACACTATTGAAGGAACGTCGGCTCGCTGGTGGCAAGCGTTCTTATGATGCCAGCGTTAGCTCTCAGAGAGCTTATTTTAGGGCACAATGCGGCCTCGGCCTGCCATTCTTTGTCTGTTGTCGTTGCCACGAAATCCACTGGGGATGGACGATCTCCGGACCATGATGCGCCACGACGAGTTAGACGAGTATCGTCAAGATGTTGACATGCACCTCACCAGCATGTTTCCTGTCATTGACTTTCCACCGTTAATGGCAGTGCATACAGTTTGTCTCTGGCGCAGAATGGAACATCCTGGGTATTTGGCTTAAGCACAGTCCCAGCAGGGTCAATCGCTGCTTTCAACCCTGTTTGCAAAGGTTCTGGTGAAGATCTTTCCCTGCAAAGCCGAAGTGCCCCACCACGTGCCCAGAACCTCTACGTGGCTCCGATTTCCAAACAGGCGACCGAACCAAAAACTGTCTTTCGTAAACCATCCTATTTATTTTCAATCCAGGATGCGGGTCTTTGCGAGACCAAGTAGCCGATGCCGATGAGCTTATCCTAGCATTCACCCCTCCTAAGAAGGAAGGGGGTGTCCTTCTGTTTTGCATCTTCAAAGCTCGGATCATGTTAATGCTCCTTTTGACTTTCCACAGTCCCAATTGGCGGACAAATGGATCAGTTCCTCTGAGTGTTTCGTCCGATGGTCCTGGAAGCTTCAGAAAGCGGCATTTTCTTCTAGAAGAGTTTGATCGGAGTGGCTTCCCCTCGGTAAATTTTTCTCATGAGACGTTTAGAAAGAAAAAAAAAGGGAAGCAGCCTTGAGATTCCGATTTATACTTGCAAGGCCCGCAAAGAACATGGAGATTCCTTTCTTCTCCACCACCTTCACCTTGTATCCCTACAGTAGCGAATTTCGGTGCACGCGGTGGAGATAGCTGCAACTGGCATTCCAAGGTAGGCAGTTCCAACTTCCAGCATTTACGAGCTAAGTATACATCGTACCTCAATATGTACATGTACACAGCGAATAATCGGGCAAATGCAGTCCATGGCAATCTCCAGCGGGTGCTGACCTGTTCGTGCATCAATAGCTAGCGTACATTTCTCCCATTGGACAACACCTTCTGCACGACACTTGGAATACCAATGCAACCACATTGGAAACCTGGTTATATAGTCAAGAGAGGCGGCGCCGCTTCTGAGGTTTGAAATACAGTCTTTTGATCTTAAAAGCGCACTTCGTCAATTACTTTTCAATTTTCTCACACTCCATTCTCCAGCGCCAGGCACCTCCTACCAGTACAGAAGATACATCATCACGGAACCCGTTCCGGTAATTCATATAAGAACCACCACTTTTAGCTAGGCGGTAGATTTATAAACCGGGCCTTAACGATGTTACTCTGTGAATCAAGGGATATCGCAATGGGTCCTCCACTTGGGTTTCCCGGCCCAGTCGGTGCTCGGCCACCACAGCGGCAAACTCAAGCATATTCGCCTACATATTCAGGACAACCGCAACAGATGCCAGGCTCGCGAGGCCCTGATCAACGATATAACTATGGACAGAGAGTGTATGGAATCTTATTTATTTACGAGTTTTTTTTTTAATGCTATCTCTCCCCCAAGAACTAACACCGCTCGCACCTCACAAACCCACTTGATCACGATTAAATTTCATATTCTAACTCCGATGGTGTGGGTACGAAAGATCTGAGGCGGTTCATTATTTCGTCCCGCAAAGTCAACCTCCCGGATTCCCGCCGTTGTCGCTCTTACCGCGCGATACTTGGCGGCGTTCGTGAGTTTTGCTACTATCTCCAATATTAAACCCTCATGCCCTGTTTGGTTTATATACCAAGCCTTTGATCAGTCCTATTCGTTGCATGAATTATTTTTTCTAACTTCAAATTCTATATCACAAGACATCGAAATTCTGGTGACCTTTCTGCCTCTTATACTGGATTCGGATCAAACTCCATGGACCTAGATATTCCATTCCCCCAGCAAAAGCGAAATATGCCTAGTGTCCCACAAACACCCAATACCATTAACTTCTCTGGTCCATACGGGAACTCTTTCGCACCCCCAACAACATTTGGAGTTCCTGGACCAAAAGTACCACCAGCGTCTGGACTTGACCCACCATCGGGGGAATCTTTTAGGACGGGTCCTTGGTCGGGGAGCAGCAACCAATCTCCCAAGGTGCCGCGGCAGCGTTCTTTCGGAGTCCTCCAACAGCACGATGGTATTTCCGAATGGCCTGGCAGCGACAAGGTTGAAACTCCAGTCCTCCCAACACCACTGGAAACAGGAAACACCGCATTAGTAGTAACTAGCCATGGAAAAAGGGAAGGCAAACCGCGAGCAAGCCTAAATATTTCTGGTTCACCGCCCAAAGCAAATCCTTATAACAACCATAGGAAAGCACGGAAAACTGGCGAAGTAGACGATTTATACTACTATCTTGAGTATGACCGCAGAAATTCTCCACAGCTGGACCCTAACAGGAGCGTCCCGGACCTTGAAACCACCCTGGAGGCTGATGAACAGGACCGCATCTTCCAAAGGCTGAACGATATCCTATCTCTCGGAATGTTTACCTTTTTTGCTAAGCACCAGTTCCCTATTCCAATTGACCCGGGGAAAAGACGTGTGCGAAAACCTTCTGATCGCGAATGGCACGAATGGCTAGAGTTAGCTATCGCTCTTTGCGAGAAGCGCATGATACCAAAAACTCTTCTCCATAATGAGCGTATCAAGGAATTCGTGACTATTCTTCAGAATTCAGGTGAGATTCGCCACGTTGTTGCTCATCCGAGTCGACCGCTCAAGAGCGACATGGGCGTTTTCCAATTAGTCAGTGCCGGAATTCATGTTGCTCAGATCATAAAGGACTGGGATGGCATGGAAGAACTGCTAAAGATTAAGGAGAACACCGAGACCATTATCGCCAAACGACGACGCAGAAGGGAGAGTATCAAGAAACATGTTCGTTTTTTAGAGCAGTATGCTGAATCAGAAGGACTAGACTAATTCAAACGGAGTGTGTCACGTTTTGCATGAATGGGGAGTTATCACTTGTATTTTTATATTCACTTTTTCTTATCGTTCTGGGTGGCTTGTTATTCTGAATTCTCAAATTCTTAAATGTCCTTTGGCAACTTAACCCAAATTTTCACAACCTGGAAAACCCAATCCGGACTTCTGGATTTCAACCAAGGATCAAAATCCGAAAAAAAAGGACCTACCATGTACGACTGAAGCGTCAGCCCAAGACTCGGACCTGCCTACGCGGCTGTACCTTACCTAGGACCTGGATTGGAATTCTACTGAAAGGCCAATATTTTACATACATCATTCCTTCTTGGTTATTTATTTCACCGCAATCACTCTTTCCCGTTGAATCAGGCTCGGACTTCAAAATGAGCATACCACACTCGGTCGCTTGGATTTTACGCAAATCATCCTGGGAATATAATCCGGACACATTTCACTGCTTTACCTGGAAAGCTGGACCACATGGACTCCATATCAAATTCATTGGCATGGTAATTTTCAGTACTTTAGGGAGCGCAATTTCTCGATGAGACTGCAATGGCTAAAAACTCTTTTTTATTGTTGCTGTATACTTAGATGTTGGTATATATACGTGTGTACGTATTGATACTGACGTGTGCATCCAATATTTTTTTTTTGATTTCTTTCTATTCAATTTACTTTTCGACTGCTCCATATTCTCTATTTTAGTGCATTTGTTTCTTATCTTTAAAGAAAGAATTTTCCTACCAGCTATTTTCCCATTTATATCATCCTTTCACGTCTTTTACTGTTTGTCAGCATGTCGATTCATATCTACGAAAAGCATGAAGGTTTTAGTCTAACACGCCATCTCATTTATTCTTTTTTTTTTGGAAAAAAAAGTGGTTTCACAGAATACAGATTATTATAAAATGGAATGACACAAGCAGGTTGGAAAAAGACGCTTAAAATATATATCAAAGAATTGAAGACAATTTTTCTGTGACGCCGTAAAAGAAATTGAAAATCAAATAGCAAAGAAACTTAGAAATCTAGATCGTTCGTGCAAATGAAGCATAGTATAGTCTTGTACGAAGTTCGGCTAAACCTCAATCAAACCAAATGTAAATCTTATGCATAGCAAAAATAATTCTACGTATTTTGACTCGTGCATAGAGGCTACGCCTCATAAGGAGAAAATTTTCAACACTGGGTTTATTTTAAATCGTGAGTTCGCCACCAAACTCTGCAACATCCACGCAATTCGTCAATACAGATCCGTCGAAAAGAGAAAAATCAATTATATGTGCCCCGAATCCGAGCAGAGTTATAGTGCTAAAAGTATCAACTTCTTTCTTTTCTTTCTTTTTTTCCTCGATACTCTATTTCTTGACCTTATTTCCTTTTTTTTTCTTCAGGCAAGTGCTTGGCCCAATTTAGGTATTTTTGGATCATCGTGTTCCTGCCAAGG
Organism: Dactylellina haptotyla; assembly: GCA_031310005.1. Classification (NCBI taxonomy): domain Eukaryota; kingdom Fungi; phylum Ascomycota; class Orbiliomycetes; order Orbiliales; family Orbiliaceae; genus Dactylellina; species Dactylellina haptotyla. The sequence continues at coordinate 173,072 of CM062380.1, read as the reverse complement.
ACGGTGCAACCGCGCGTTATTGGCTACAACAAAAACTCGCCTCGCCTCCAAGAATCAGTAGCCAGCGCCCGTGATGAAACGCGAAATATCAACCACGTCGCGCTCCCACACAGCGGCATGTTATCAACCTTTCATGTGTTCCTCTTCCTCAAATATTGGCCAAACTGCCATGAGTCCCCCAAATTTGAAAAATAAAAATTGAAAAAATTGAAAAATTGAAAAGAAAAAGAAAAGTCTGCAGCAATGAATCGATCCTCGGAGAGATTTTTGGATTGAGAAGATAATTTCATTCTGGCTATGAATATGAGAATTCATGATTATTGTAACTAGCTATATACATATATGTCTTATATGTATTAACTACGTGCCACCTGCGCAATAGTAACTGTTTAAAGCTTTGCATGTAAATTGTAAATTGTTTCATGATGCACCGTGTTGACCTGTCAAATGAAGATGTGGGAATACAGGAATATGTGTGGTTTCCCCCCAAACCCCTGCAGTTCCAGTTGTCAAGATCAAGGAGCAATGGGATGCGCTCTAGAACGCTGGTACATAGATGTAGTACCTATTTATGATGCGCGATAAAGTAGCATTTCGTTTCCCCCCTGCCTCATTGGTAACTTGATAAATTTTCTCTGCCAGGGGTCGTCGAGCTAAGACTTTGACCCGGGAGCTTTCGACGAATCGCTTGTCAGGGTTCGCGGGATGCAGGCGCGGCTTCATACATCAGGTCCCTGGAGCTAGGGACCGGTTCGTTGTCAAACAGTGTGATATACATAAACACCACGACCACCGAAATCCTTACTATTTGCTTTGTATCTATTCTCTTCCTCCAAAATCCTCTTTCCCTCTTTCTTTTCTAGCTTTTGTCGTTGTTTTTTATACAGTTGTAGCTTGGTATACAACCTTCCTTTCGCTAACTAACATTTTTCGCATTTGCTGCGTGCGGCAAAACGTTCATTTCGTCGTGCATATCGATCTTCTATTGTCAAGATTTTCAAATTCGAGGCCGTTCCAGTCCCAACTTTTAATATAGATATTTTTTATAGCGCCAAATTCTAGTAATTGCGTTTCAATTCCGCCAAACTTGAGGTCTGGACCAAATTCTTTCCAATATCGACCCCCACCTGCAGGCAGCTATCGATATCTACACTTTGCATCGAATTTTATATACACAAATATTTGCAGTATCTCTCCGTCGTATCCTCTATTATAGATTAAGAAATTGTTACTATAACCACATAGTTTACCTCAAAATCATCCAGTCGTTGAATATTGAGATAAACCGTTGAAGTTTCGATCATCTCGCCGCAAACTATCTAGGTACGTGTAACAGCTTCTAGTCTTCGGAGTTTTGCTGTCTTCTTTCCTTACTTCTTCTTTTATCTCCATACCAGGAATTCGTCAGTAGCTATATTTACTAAATGACAAACCACTCGTAGACATCAAAGACAATTCACGATTCAGATAGTCATCATATACGAGCCGTCGTCGAAGAATATATTGAGTCTAGCTGAGAAATTCTCGGTTGCCTAGCTTGATTACCTATTTGCCCTATTGCTAGCTTTTATAGACGCCATATACAGAGCATTGGGATAGTTCAAAGGAGCCTAGGACGCTGTCCTTGTGCGTCTTAAATCTCGATCAGAATGAGAGGCTGTATAAATATTCCTGCGAGAACCCGCAGCACATGGAAGGCGGCATTCATCGGTGTGACAGTAGTTCTCCACACTGTCTCGGCGGCCCCCCTCAACTTTAATATTAGAGATGGATCTGAAGTGCTCAGAAGGGACTCACTGGACCGAAGATTAGACGGCGGGTACACGCAATCGCTACCAGAGCCCACGAACCCCCAAAACCAGCAATTCAATCCGCCCAGCATAGTCTACGGAACCTTGATATCATCGGCAACAGAACCAAGCTTGCCAACTACCACAATTATTGCGATCCCGACTACTAGTATCGAAGCTGTGCCAATCACTACAAATAGTGACAGCACCTCAACGCCGAGTTCAACATCAAGCCAAACGGAAATTACCACCACATCTGAAGAGTTAACTTCAACCTCCACGAGCACCGATACTTCTAGTTCTACGACTGCAAGTACCGAAAGCTTCACAACATCAATGTCTATATCTTCCGACACTATTAGTTCTACTGAAGTTATTGACACTACAACAACCCTGAGCACGGAATATGCCTCAGCAGTTACATCCGAACCGTCAGAAACCTCAACTTTACAAACATCCACAGCTGCTTATGAAATGCCTACATCAGCTGAAACGATCACCGTAACTTCCTCGGAGACAAGCACTTTACCTCCTAGTGAAACAAGTGCAACTTCTAGCGCTAGCGCAACTACGTTATCAACAACGCCGGAGACAAATTCTGTGACATCGCAAGCCCCAACGACAACTGATCGAAGCACTTCTGATGTCTCCGGCTCAACCACGACGGATACCGATACAAGTAGCCTTGCAGGAGAAACTGGTGCCACCACGAACTTCGCAGCTCCAACAGGATATTTGTCGAATTCTGGGTTCTCTACGATTCCATTTCCTGCTAATTCCACGACAACCGGACGACCGAGCTCTAGCAGTGAGAGTACCAGCGAGATTTCAACAGGTTTTGAAACCTCTACCTCTCCCTCAACTACTAGTGTAGCCTTGGTTCCCACCGCCAGCCCTCTAGTTTCAACTGGTAACTGCGGTGGAATAAACCAACCTGATTGTACAACGGTATCACCAACTAGCATAGCGGAATACGGGCCAACTGTCTCGGCGCCGTCAGTTTCCACATCTCTAGAAGCAGTGGCATCGACTGTTTCTGAGACTTCGAGTTCAACATCATCTGAGCCTACTGGATCTCCGAGCTTCGGGCCAGGATTTAGTTTCATAACGGGACCAGATTCCAGCGCAAGCGCAACTTCCACGAGCCAATCTACCACAGAGACTACTGAGAGCAGCTCCACATCCATGGCCACCTCAGAATTATACAATGCCCCGTCAACAACAGTGGAGGAACTCTCAACCACATCCTCTGAACCTACGGAGATGCCAACTACTACTGAGATATCACAACCTTCTGGAACGGAACCGGGAGGACCCGATATCGTACTACCTTCATCAACCCCGAACGGATACATGCCAGAGCCTTCATACGGAAATAATTTGCCTGGTACAACCACGACGAACAGTGAACCACAGCCTACTTCAGATGCTATCGTTTCATCCGCATCTGATACGCTCTCATCAACTGTAGAAGGGCCCGTTCCGACCCCAGACGTGACAACCCAGCCGACTGCTTATATCCCGACTGGAACACCTGGATCCCCTCCAGACCTCATTGTCCCAACTACGACTTCCGAGGTATTTGGGACCAATCCTGGGGGTAATGGTGGTGGACAAGAAACTCTGACCTTGACATCCATCGACTCCACGATCTACACCACTGCAACGTCGGTAATCACTTTGAGCTCAAGCCCAAAGCCAACTACCGTCCCTCCACCCACAACAGTTTATGTCACAGTTGTTGTCCCTACGGCGCCCACAGCGACAGTTACAGAGACCGTTTATCCTAGCGTGATCATGACATCTGATGCAGCATCTGAAACCGCGCCAGGCAGTGTTGCTCTAACTACTTCTTATGGCACCGCAATTCCTACTACAGTTCTCGATATTGTAACACCAACATCTATGACACAGTCATATGGGTCTGGACCTGTACAGAGCAGCGTGACATTAGTTCCAACATCTGAGTCTGCGCCATTATATACAACAAAAAGTTCAACCAGTGTCCGACCTACAACAACTGAGCTAGAAACAATAACAATCACAAACACTGAGAACGTCATTGTCACAAGCTATAGCACTGTGACAGCCACTATTCCAGAGACTCTTCCAGTGCCAACAGATTCTGATATATTGACTACTGTTTTCGAAACGGCGACGGCAGTTGTGACCACAACCGCTCCAGCTCGGGCGATTTCACCTGCACCCGATTTTGGCAATGTAATTTCTGTTACTATGACGGCTTCGTACCCAGTTCCACTCCTTCCGCTCCCGGCAAACTCGGATGTCGTGCCTATCACGACGACCATCCAGGTGGCTTCTAGTTATCAGCGGGTGGAGCTTCCGGCGTCGTCGGCATCTTTCACCAATACTGCATCCACTATGCCCAGCCCTAATTCAAATGCGGACGTTGTCGCCACGGGAGTGCCCGCGCCCAGCGAACCAGTTCGTTCAGGTTATGTAATTCCCACGGGAGCTATTATAATTCCGAAACCAGGTAAACGTTCTGTCAATGTCGCGCATGACAACGTATACTCTACGGCTTTGCCAACAACGCTATCGAGGACCTCCTATGCTCCAAAGGCTATTCCTACCGCCGCTAGAAATATGGTAGTCCCCTTCAATACTCGAAGCAATGCTACCAAAGGGCTCATCCCCTTGGGCAGCATAGTTGCCGCATTCGTTATAGCCGCTATGAGCTTCGTTTTAACACTGTAGTCGCATCCGGTCCGATATACTTGCGCTGGACTTACTGATCTCCGGATCTCCAGAGCAATCGTGTGTGTTTTGACGATGCAATTCTATTGCTCGTTTTGGTTTTCTCATTTCTTCGTCCTTTGTTTTTCCATTGCGCCCGGGTTTGCTCTTATTACCGGTTTATAATTCATCTATATATATATATACCACTTACCGTAGCTGGACCGGGATCTTCACAACCTTAATACAAAAATTTCCTTTGTTCTTGTACTCTTAAAATCACCTTTTGTGTTACTGTTATATTATTATCATCATTAGAACTTTCTCTCTATATCTTCTTTAAACTTCTAAGGTTCAGATTGTAACTCGATGTAGAGAATCAAGTGAGCTCGCGAGTCTGAGACCAGAAACATGCTGGTACGCGTTGAGTTAGCCGGCATAGGCAACTTTCAATTCACCAAAAACATTTCCGTTTTCGGATGCTCCGGTGTTGCCACCACGTTCTAAATTTAAACACCAACCAACATCGAACCAAGTCCCCTCATCTACAGCAATTTCGTAGAAGAGTTGGGAGGCTTTGATGACGATGAGATGAGCTTATATGAGACAGAGAAAGCTACATGTACATACAATGGCAATCCATTGATGATGTCGGAAAGCCGACCGTCTGGAGTGTGTTGGCGGCGGTCGTGAATGAAGACAAATCTATTTTTGGCTGGGGCTCGACGTTTCAACACGACGGCTCTCCAGATCTATTCTTAGGGCGGCACAGTGGAGTTTGTCGACGGCTTCTGCAGCGACGCAATGCATCAAGTCGCAGACGCAAACCCAGAAAGGTGAATGGCCGGGTTGCAGTTCTCAAATGAAGCGTCACGTAAACTTTATCTAAATTCGAAATCTAATGATTCTATTTCTTGATATTTCGAGCCGTTTTACTGTCATTCTGAAGCATAATTAACCAACTGCTCAAATTTGAAACCGTGCACTCCAACGCATCGGAGAGGGAGATGAAAAAACCATAAATCTGAAACTTGAGGCATTATGGAGAAATGAGAATCAGGCAGCAGCGGGGGAAAAAAAGAGGACGACACAGCTATTACGCTCAGCTTCGCCTGCTTGAGCTTCCCCGATTTCCTCTGTGGCAGAGAGGAATTGGAAAAATAAAAGGAAAAGGAAATAAAATATGCTTCCCTAAGCGCGCGGTCTAAACACCCCCTCCCTTGTTGCATTTGATCAGCTGGGTGAATCAGCCAATGAGGCCGAGCCTTGCCAACCAATGAGAGCCTTTTACTGCTCTCTCGCGTCCGTTCAGTTGGCGCCCACCTCCTTGATAGGGTGTGGAGAAGATCTTGCTGAAACAAGCCAATCACGGCGAGTTACCGGTGACTTGGTTCATGGGTCCCCTTCCTTCCCTTGAGCGAAAAAAAAAGCTGTCTCTCACACACACACACCAGCAGGGGGTATTTTTGGGGAAAAGTGACGTTCAGAGCTGCTGGTTTTGTCGCGAGAAGGGATGTACTGGATACATTGGAGCGGGAGAGATATGCAATGATGAGTTGTACAAACAGAACAGCCAAAACGGCATTTGAGGAGAACAGAAAAGGCGAAAAGGAGCAGCTCCTCCCGAAAAGGCTATTAGTGTTGGGAAATGGCTTCCAATAGGAAATTGTTTGAGAGAAAAGATGATTCCACGTTTGAAGAATGCGGCTCTTTGGTTCTGCAGCTCATTCCCCCATCGCCCTACATGGCTGTTGCATGTTGTGCAGGAAAAAAAATTGAAACCTCCGGCATCGACCCTTGGCCTGGGATTCCAAAAAAATAAAATAAAGAAAGTTGTGGTAATAAAATGGAAACGTCTTTCCGATATCGATTCATATCTCGGCTCTGTTTCGCAATATGCAATACATCAGCTTAGATTGAACCTGCATTTTCGCTAAAGGAGGAAAAGGATATCGGAAAGCCTTCGTTTCATTATCATGCGGGAAAGGGAACGAAATGAAATGCCAAAGGTTGAAATGGTTAGAGATTTGTGTTCGCTCATCTGATGTTCGGGTTTACCTGGTGTCCCCCTACCTCTAGGATCTGAGCTTGAGAGCCATCCCTCCTAAGGCGTGCTGAGTTTATCACCGACTGGGGAAGCCTGCCAGATGAATGCTGTACTGGTTGCAAGCACCGCTCATATTGGCGTCGCGGTTTGAAGTCCATCTGCTTTCTCTTTATGAATTGCACAATGATCCGCATCGTTTCATATGATTCCGAACAAGACTTTGTTCTCTGTCTCTGTCTCTGTCTCTGTCTCCTGCCTTGGGGTTTTCTGCAAGTCCGGCCCGACTCCCAAAAGATGAATTCTCCTAGACTACCCGCTAGTGTCTTCTGCCGTTGATCGAAATCAAGTTCTTGGGAACTCCCAGAAATTGAGATTTTGCGCCATCAGGTGATTTCCAGCGTTTCGGGAGGACACCCTCATTTCACCCCGTCTCCACCGGGGGGTTCTGGTCGTCAGCGAAACTGACCTCGTGGGCATCTGTGCTCACTGTGTGCCGTTCCCATTACTCGAGCCCTCTCACCCAGCTGGTGCCTGAGATCAACTGTCGTGAAATTGGCCTATCGCGTTCCGTTCCAAAATGATGGTGGAGGCCACCATGGTGGATATGCTGGAGATATGATGGATAAGGCTCGAGTTTGTGATTGCCGGTGGCCCCCTGCGAATCCTCTCTCGTGCCATGTGCACCACAACGCACCGCATATTCTGCAAGTTTCGTCATCAAAATTTGCATTGGTGAGTCGAGTCGGCGGGGCACCATTTCGATTTCGAACCTCCCAAGAAGGCCCGAGATGCGCTCCTCTGTTGGACGAGAACCAGGCGCTCTGTCCTACGTTTTAGAAGATCTGTATAAGCATTTTTTGAGACCATTCATTTGCGACATCGCAAGAGAAAAAAAAGTTTTCCGCGCTGGTGAAAGTTTTCTTTTTATTTTATTTTTTCTTCCGAGACTCGTGGTGGCTCTTTGTGCCGTTGACTAGTTCGAATTCTGAACCATCGCACTGACACCCCGCCTCTCCACCTCGCTCGCACCATCTACGGGCTATCCTTCCCCCCTCTCGTCCCGCTTCCAAATCCTGTTTGGCGGGAACCGTCGAGAGTCCTTTGTTCGCTTGAATAGCCCCGCCGTCTCTTTGTTCACGCACTCACTCAATTTGTGCCCTCCTAATCCTATTTTGCGCCTGAGCCTCTTGTCGCATGGATGCCCTTCCAAGTTGGTCGCACCGAAAAACCAAAAGGAACCACGATTCAAATTGCAAGTTGGTGGTTTGATTAGCCCTCCTCGGTAAGTTCAATCAAAGAACTTTGAGCCTTCGTATCCCCGGAGTGTACCAAATTTCACAAAATTTGAGCGATCGAAACCCTTGTTCCATCGGCGCATCCGTCATGGCTGGATGCCCGGACACCCTTCCTCTTCTTCCCTCTGCTCGTCTGCCCTCTTCCGCGTCGCCATAGTGGAACTGAACTGCCTGCCCGGCCCACCACCACCGCTTGAAGATTCAAGGAGGGTGAGCGGAGTGTCTCGCCCTTGGACTGGGTAACCAGTCAGGTGTCAGACCGTCTGCCTCACCCGTCAGTCGGTAGCAGAAAAAGAAAAGGCAAGTCCTCTGCTGCTAAAAGTGGGTGTGGGTGCTTTTTCTGCTCTGGCTGGCCGCCTCCAGCCAACCAGATCACAGCCCTCCTGCTTGGGACCATGTTCGGTTTGTGGCCCTGCCCATGCCTCCTTGCTCTCGCTCCCGTTTCCCTACTCAGTCGCGCGCTAGCTACTTCGCCATACATAATAAGCACCTTCTACCCTTTCCTATCGAACCAGGGAAACCTTTTCAGATCCATTCCTCCCCAATCGATTCGAACACCGTCCTTTTGCACCAGCATAATTTTAGGGTTTTATATTTTTTATTTATATTTCGTTCTGTTTTATTTTATTTTTCTCCTAGGTCTCTTCCCCGTTGGAGCCTGCCCGCCTTGCCCTACTTGCCAAAGAAACCACTCGCAGCCGAATCGTTTGATATTCTCGTTTCCTTTTCTTTTTCTTCCTCTGACGGGAACACAGACTTAACCCGGACAAATCACGACCCTCAGGAACGGATTTCTCTTTTTTTCTGCTATCCACGTTTTCCCCTTCCCGCCGTGCTTTCTTCTGACTGGTCCGTTTGGCCGTCGCAGAAAAGAGCTTGCCGTCACATTCACTTCCCATCATACTTCCTTTTTAACCCACCACTCCCTTGATATCCCCCCATCCAATCTTCCTGACTTGTCGCCCGACAGCTGAATCCACCACTCGAACCACCGTTCCAGAGTACATCTACTTGTCGCCTACTGCTTCAATATCCCCAAAACCTGTGTTCTTTCCTCTTTGTCAAACGACTACTGCTTTCGTTAGCCACCACAGCCTAGCCTAGCTCTGTTCTGTTTGCGCTGCTGCTATTTTTCACCCGGGTTCTGCGAGTCTTCCGGGTTTTTACTCGTGCGCTGCCACTAAGCACCAAGCTAGCCTTAGGCGCCTGTGCAAGTCTCCCCTACAACAACCGGCGCTTTCGAGCCCTCTCCTCCACCCCTTCTTACAACAAACAAGATCAGGTCAGTACCCGCTAGCAGCTCCTCCCTTCTCGCCTCTTGAGCGTTTCCGTGCATGTGCATTATGCGCCTGTAGGCATCAGTGTTTGTTATCCCGTTCGTTGCTTTCTTTCTCAACCCTTTGTATAAAGTCATTCACCCCTCTCGTTGGCCTGTTTCCCCAATCTTATATTTTCTGAAACCCAAACATCCCAAACACCTCTGTTCTCCGATCTCAAACCCACTCCTACCTAAGATACCCTTACGACGTTGACGTTTAAAAGTTAGCCTATCCGCCTGTGGCTTTTGACTTTTTCAACCTTTATTTCATTCTCCATCGATACCCTACTTTCTTGTTGTTCATTTTGCCTTTGCCTTGTGTTTGAAACGCTGGAAGCTTCACTCATGCGAACATACCCTAACTTCACGCAAGAATAAATACAGAAACCAACCAACATATATATATCTATAAGCCTCTCTCTGCGAGCGGAGATTGACACAAGCCTTCAAATATTGCCACCACTCGATTGATCACTATATATCCATCACCTGTGGACCTACCTTGGTAGACTAAACTAGTCTACTCACATTTAATAATACTACTACATCAATATGTCTCCAACAGCGCTTCTCCCAAAGTCCGCTAATGCGGTATCTCTCCCGCCCTCTCGAATTCCAGACACTCCCAACTCACCATCATTTCCATCTGAACTACCGACACCTAAGTCTGCTGGGTTGAAGTCATTGTCTTTGGACGAATCCGTCAAGACTCCCATCACCCCTCCTTCTGCCTACTTGGATTTCCTAAAGACTTCCATTGTTATGCGGACACCTACATCTGCGACATTCAAAGATGTTTCGCTTCCGCCTACATCGGCACCGCTTTCCGCTGGTTGCACTTGTCGGGGACGTCGCATGTTCAAGAAGTCTGCGATATCACGAAGATCTGGTACTGAAAGTGGCAGCAACAGCAGCAGCCGGGAGTCCTCGTGCGATAGCATGGGATCTGCATCCTGCTGTTCTAACTACTGCTATTATCCACCCCCCACACCATATACCCCCATGACTCCCAGCTCTCTTAAGACCCCTCTCTCTGGAACTAAAAGGCTAAGGATACCACCATCGCCTGCCTTCTCGCCAAATTATAATGCCGCCTTCGAAAGTCCTTTCCCAATCTACACTTCTGCTACCCCGAGGACACCGATCACAGAGGAAGACGAGGAAGATATCATAGAGGCCGGAATCCTTAGCGCTGGTGGAGAACGCGCGAAGAAGTCGGCTTGCAGACACAAAAAGATTGTTACAGTAAGAGCCGATGCCGCCGGAATGTCGAGAGCGGCAAGGATGAAGCTTATGGCGGCACCTAAAGGAAAGAAAAGAAGGGTTGACTAATAACGAAAACAAAGAAAAAAAAGCCCATGCCGTAAAAGACAGGTTCTTTTCTTCCCTTCGTGTTAATAATATACCCGCTCTTCATTTTCATTTTTCCTTTTTACTTAAGTGTCTGCGGATTAGCTTGTTCGGGTTGTCTTTGGGGATATCATGAATGCAATCAATGGAGTTCATATTTTCTATATATTTTTCTTTGTTTAAATCCTCACATACAATGTCACTTTCTTAATTTTCGCGTCTCTATTCCAAAGAGACTCGTCATATTACAATCTTTTTCTTCTTTTGTTTTTCTGATGAGGCATATTCATTTGCCTTCGTGATATTGGCTTCATTGTTGATCCTGCTCTTATGTCTACGTCGTCATACTTTCTCACAAGTCGGGGTTCTGCTTATTTCCTGTCACAATACATGTCTCGTTAACCTAGCTACAAAAAAAGCTGTTGGAGGAGAACACGAAGCATCAATTTTCTCAATCATCTCACAATCAGCGAGGAATATTTCTGGTCGCCCTTGCCGCCTTCTGTCACTCAAGTTTTTAATGGTTCTACTTGGTGTTTCTACTGCCCCTTTAGCTTAAAATTATCATAGATGGAGCGGAGTGTTACGTGGGAAAAATCATACGTCTATAATATCTAGAATACATCTAACATGAACTTATCTTTTTCGAATAACAATGAACAATATAATGAATACATTGAAACCCCAACGCCTTTGCCTCAAAGTTGCCTCAAAGCCTCATTTCGTTACATACATCGCCAATAAATGAATCCGCTTTTCTAAGCCTAGTGATGAGCCACAGGATACTATAAAACCCAGAAGCAGAGAGACAAAGAAACTCCTGTGCCTGTGCAAGCGGTTTACCACTCTCTCGAAACCCCCCCCAAGGCCTTGCTCGAGGGCCACCCCAGCAAACGGGTTGCGCCTCCAATCCAACAACTTTCCATTCAACCCCCGTTGTTTTACCCGTTCGCGAACGGGGATCTCGTGAAGCGCCCGTGATTTCCCTGCATAAGTTAGTTCTCGGAGAACTGAGTCTTGCAGCCGTCATCAGACGCCAAATGGGGGAGCCGAAGCCTTGCAGTGGCTTGGATTCTCAACCCGATAGTCAGCTTGAGGAAGTTGGCTCCAAGGATGCCCAAGTCTCATGTGTTCGGGAAACTGAAGGGAGAAAGACGTAGATCCGCTGTGATCATGGCTTTCTTTTCTTTTTTTCCCGGTTTATGCACCATGGCGCACCCTCACTAATTTCGATGTTTCCCGACGTTCTTTAAAAGGAATTTCAGGGATTTATAAGTAGTAAAATAAGAAAAATCTAGAATGGAATACAATGCCGCTAATATCGCGATTGAAACATTGAACGACGAGGGAAAAAAGAGCAAAAGGACAAAATGAAACGAAATTGCACAACAAAAATGCAACTCCATTCTATGTGTATATATGTACAAAAACGCCGTGATATGCGACCATCGGGTATCGGTTATTAAGTTAACTATTATCCAAACAGGTGATATGAAGATAGAGGTGCCTGGTTATGACATTCCAGTGTCGGGTAGGCAAGTTAAATAAAAATACAAAGAAAACACACATATATTAAACTTTAAAATAAAAGGATTGAGCAAAGAGAATAATTAAAGCCGTCAGCGCGGGCTCACTCCCTTTAAAACTTGTTTGTCTGCATGGTCTGCATGGTATATCGCCCACCAGTCATAGCGCCCCCGATACCTTTGGAACTATTTGGACTGGAGGTGTTCATATTGTTGGCTCTCCATTTTGGACTAAGGCCGCGGCCGTCGTCAATGACAACGGTAATGTCACAGCTTTCGCGGTCAACCGGGGAAGCTGCTCTTAGCTTATCTACCTTCGAGCCCTTAGATTTGGTTTTTGAGTTCGAACGCGCGAGCTCTTCGAGGGGTCTGTTTTTGTGCTGGAAGAGAGGGGGGATTGATGGTATCGATGGCACTTCCCTGAGGGTCTTACCACCGTAGGCCGATCTGGCATCGCCGTTGTCAATTGGTGAAACCGGACTGTTGGCATCGAAATGGATATCGAGAAACGAGGACGGGTACATGCTGTTCGCAGCTACAGAGCGTCCGTCGGTTTCGTAGCCATCCTCGGATCCCTCGGAGTGGTATGCGCCGTATTGGAAACGATCGTGGAATGGAGACTTATAACCGTCAACTTCGGTCATCTCAGTCATTGCCACGGATGTCCTATCTTCGGCATTGGGTTGCCTAGGGATGTTTAAATATTGCTCGTGAAGCTCAGGGGATGTGAGCTGGGGGCGAAGTTGATAATCGTGAGAGGGGATGTCGATAATGGGAGGTCCCTGCAAGCCAGACGCATGCGGAGGCTGCGGGATATCCGAATCCGCAAAAGCGGGTGTTATGGGAGTGTAGTCATCTTCAATATTCGTCCGCTCAGTCGCAGTGGTATTGACTCTTTGAAGAGTAATCTCATTTCTCAGACTCGTAGGGGTGACTGGAGAGGGTCCCTTTGAGCGGCTATTCGCACCTGTTTGCAAAGCAATTGGGTACCTATTCCCACGAGACTGTCTCTCACTGCTGGTAAAGACGCTGGAGTGGATAGAAGAACCAACAGAGGTCTCCGAGGCGAGACTGCCCCTTTGTTCCTTGAGATTTTCGTGGGAAAGCAGATTTCGGAATTTGAACCTGGAGGTACTTGCGAGATCTTTGAAGCTCGGGTTTGAATTTTTACGTTTGTGTTTTCTTGACTTTTTTTCTCGGGTAGTTGTCCCGGTACTGCTTTGACCGAGCGACTCGGAGCTTTGCCCGGGCGTGCCGTCTGTGGTTGCCCCAAGAGCCAAAGACGGCAGAGGTGGGGTCTCTCCGTGAACTCTAAGGCGGCCCCGACGGGTTGGTTCGTCAGGCTCGTCGTATTGAGCAAACATTTGAGTACTGGTGTTGCTCACTGCGTAGTGTCGGCCTGTGATGCCTAAGCCGCTATATGCTTCCGCTGGGGCGGTAACGACTACCTCCGGGTTATACCCGATTGTTAGGTCGTGTTTGGAAGAGGACTTGGAGGCTGATTTCTCCGTAGTACCATGTGCATCTTTACGAGAGCGATGTGATGGCATCCGGCTCCAGTGTCGCGTTTTATTTTCCTTCCGTCTTTGGCGGAAGCACATTATCAAGAAAGCCAACGCAGCTCCAACGATTGATCCAGGGAAAAATCCAGAAGCAAACCCGGCAATGGTGACGGCAGGGCATTCATCCTTCGATATGAATCCTGCTTGTCGCTGAGCTTGCGAAAGAGAAGTAGCATTGCCGCCATTTGAGGCGCCAGGCACAGAGCTTGAACTTGGCTGAGGCGAGCTTGTAGTCTGCGGCCAACTTTCAAATTGCAGCTGACAGTAATTTCCGTCGCAGAGGTAGCCAGGTGGACAGCACTTTCCATTTGTGCACTTTGTAAGCTGGCTAGAGCTAGCTGCTGCGGCGGCGGTGCTGCATTCCGAAGGGGCGATGATGCGGCAATCTTGACCCGTCGGGCAGCATCCTACCGCCTTATTGTCGAGAACAGCGATACATTCTGTGCCAGTTGGACAGCAGAAGTTAGAAACGCTGGGGTTCGAGCATCTTGAGCTTCCCGCGCCACAAATCGCGTTTGAGGCTTGTCTAGCGAATATTTTGAGCTCGGGATATTGCTTCGGTGCAGGGGACGACGATACAACTACCACCAAATGCAAGAGCGCCGAGAGGAGAAATGGAAACTGTTTTCGGGGCAGCATGTTGCAATATGTGTGTTGTTTGCTCTCCAAGCTGTTGAAACGTAGACGTAGAACTGTTCAGGATAAACCCCGTTTCCCCACTCAAATTGAGATAGCTCTCTAACTAGGAGGAATTACGAGGCAAATGACTTGGGAAATAGAAGGCCTTAGGGTCGTGCAAATCGCCGCAATCAATACGACTAGCTCTCTGGGTAAAGTGGGTGTCGGACGAACGGTTGAAAGCTTTGAAGAGGGCTTGAAACTCGGCTTGGTATCGAGGTATACGGAAGGAAATGTATATGGGTCCTGAGCAGAATACCTAGTCAAAGGCAACTGATTGTACAAAGCTTGCGACTGATGCACGAACTTTGGATACCAAGTGAGTTGAGCAAGGTAACTCTAAAGATGTAAGAAAGTAAAAACAGATTAAGAAGAGGAAACAACTGTGCTCTTTAATTGACTGAAGGAATGGAATAGACTATATCAAATCGAATCAATAATGTTTACGGCACTGGTCCAAGGGGTTCAGAAGTTTCAAAATATTAAAATATATGCCGAGTTAAAGTAAAAAAAGAATCGAAATAGGAAACAAAAAACACGTAAGGAAATTCGTGTCAACGACCGTTCGCAGTGGAGTATGCGGTGAAGAAAACAATGCGGATCTGGAGGGGATAGAAGCTTTAAGAAACTTAGAGCTTGGGTTGTATGGTGTATATCAACAAGCCATCTCACAGGGTAGTGCGGTTCTTCTCCTTGCATAATCGCGTGTCCAGCCGGATCACCGAGACGTGCTCCCATGATGCTTGTCTATTTTTGCTGATTCAAAGCGTCAATATCTGCAGAGCCCTCCTGCTCCGACTGGCGAAATCTCGCGTGCAGAGTTTTTGGTGCTATATTTGCGCTTTTTGGGAGGAGCATTGCTAGTGGACATGGTGTTTGCAAGGGTTTATATTGAAAGGTTAGTGCGACATGGAATTGTGCGCGTGGTGTTGTGCAAATCTGTAGCCACTGGATGGGAGTTGATGTTGAAAAAGGGCATTTTCCAGAATAGGCTGATAATTGTGGCCAATAGAAAAACATAAGCTTTCTTTCAACCCGATAGAACTCTCCTCCTGAAACATTGCTTTGGGCACCTTGAGAGGAAGGTGAGGCTCTTCGCCCTAATATTATGAATATAAGGTTATATGCTGCTCGTGCCAGCGGTAAATGCAGCAGATAGGATCTATTCGCATTGAGACATCAAATATTGAGCTGGGTGCGCCTCAATTACCATAACGCCGATTCCTCTTCAGCCTTCCCGGCTTGAAGACATGGAATGGCGATATTAATCTCTTTTATTCAAGCCTAGCACCGTAAATTCTGTCTTTTTCTTATTTCCCTTTCTTCCCTTTTTTTTTTTTTGTCGTTCTGAGAGAGAAGCGAAAAATTTAGAATGAAGACTGAAAATGGTAGCTCGAATTGGGGCGTTGAAGGTTGAAGGCGCGTAAATCCTGGCGTTGAGGCACAATGTTGCAAGACTCGGAGTGACCAATCATTGTTCTTGGATCGCGGTGCTAGGTTACCGTGGTCCAATAAGGAATACCCCGCCTTGCTTTTCGGACGTGGTTGATGTTCAGCGCTTTTTCACGCGTTCTGATTCGTCGACAGGTTCTGCAGAACCGCCCCTTGTCAGTCAAAAATAAAAGGGACGTGATTCTGAGGTTCGCGCTGAAAATTTCAACGAAAGACACCGATGGAAAGAAACCATGGGTCTAGTTGTTCCGAGAGACATTATTGAAAAGGGCCTTTTGAAAATTTCCGCCTACTTCACGATATTGGGATTCGAACCTCTGGTTGTGCTACCAGTATCAAAGCTATTATCCCCAGGCCTCTAGAACCGAACGTTTTACTTGTATTTGGGAAACTAGAACGGATTCTATGGATTCATATGATCATGGAGCCTAATGTTTCGCTTCCCGCTCTAGACTCTTCGACGATTTAGAGTGATCTACGGCTTAGATATTTAGTACAGTCGGTTTCTATTAACAGCTTCAACATTCGAGTTGAACGCGCGCTTCGAACCGTCTGGAAATTTCGAAATGCTATTGTTAGCAACGGTGGGCGACTCTTGTTCAAGCACAACCGTCCTAGGACAGGGTTGAAGGCCTGGGTTATGCTCCAGGGTAAAATGATCCTGCCATGACTGCCACCATTGTTGCGCAAGAACAGCCTCCAGCTCAAGAGCGGGAGAGGTCCATCAAGCCTGTAGTGTTCTCGAATTTTGTGTTTGCTGGTAACTTATTTCCCGAAGCGACAAATTCAGCCATGGCGGTGATGGGTCCACACACCCATTTCCGTCCCGTTTCTTTATTGGCTTCAAAGTGGGTCAGGTACCTGGCCTGGTGGAGGTCCCATGGACAAACGAAAGCAACCCTATCCGGTAGAATCAGGAACTAAAGTTCGAAAGCGGGATGCACGGATGATCCACACCCTCCATCTCCATGGAGTTGCATTATAGGGATGCAGAAACGAGAATCTCCTGCATGCATCCCCCAAGAAATCTGGAAAAGGGTGAGAATATATCTTTCAACGACTTGCCTGCGAACTTCACTAACGAGATTCCAGTTTTTCTTTCCTTTTCCCCCATGCAGCGTTTACGTTTGGTCTAATACTAGCCAAGTGCTCCATCATTTCTTGACTTCTTAATTTTGCCTTCTATTTTCTATTTCGAAAGTAAGTACAAGTTTATACAGCAGTTTAAACCACCTCCTTAGGCTCACCTGAACTGGGTATAACTCTAATCCGATGATGGATCACCGTTAAATCGGGAAACAACCTAGCTCATTATGATGGATATCTGGCATATAGAGATTTATACTAACATTTAACTTACATTCTCTGTAGGCCTGGAGCTTGCGCATCGTTCACTCTCATCCGCCTACCTTTCCATTTATAATACTGCACCTAAATCTAGTTGTGCTATACATCACCGCCAAACACTTAATTCTTGTCAATAATCTTTCTAAATTTGTACATTCAAAGGTGAGCTTCTTTATTTTATTCTCGCTTCCCCCCGAACAGGAGTGAAAGCTGGTACACTACAAAACTGCAGTCTCACAACCTGGCCGTCAATGCGAAAATTCTATTACACCCTCTAAATCTGTTCAAAGCCCTGGCGAGCTGTTTTCGTGTCTCTTAAATATTCGAGAGTTGGTGGTGGAGGTCTAAAGCGCCAAAGTAGTATGAGGCGGCGGCTATCGCAACTCTAATCTGCAACAGACTTCCCCACCACTCCTAACCAACACGGGCATCCTACACTTACCCATTATAACTGAGCCCGTCAAACTGGGCAGAAAGATGCATGACATCTCGCAATACCGGGTGCAAGAAATGTTTTGGGTGCCGCGCTGTATTGTAATATCCGGGTTATCTTTTGAAAATAGATGCTTATCGATGTTTCAAATCATTGATCTCTGTCGGGAATATCAATACTTCTTTTGATAACTACATGATATGCATAAAGAGGGCTTCTGTTCGTTTTCTTATATTACTTTGGCTATTGCGAAGCAATCGCAGACTGTAATTTGTGTCGTTTATGCCTTGGCTTGGGAGCTCGGTGTCAAACATCAGATCGAACTTTGAATCTTTTTTTGATTCCACCTATTTTGATATCCTCGGGTCGAACAAAGCTAATAACCATCCCTCCAGACATATCTCCAGGCCGAGACCAACAGTTCAGCATCAAGAGTCGAGTAGACCTCGCTACACTATTTTCATCAGATACATATATACAAAATTACACACATACTATCTAGCATTTGTTTCAACATATAATATCAAAATGGCGACCTCGACTGGTATCAGGCGATCCCCCAAGCCTACACTTTCGGCTATCAATACCACTTTCACCTCCCCAGCCATGTCGCATTCGCCATCTGTCTTCTCATCTGCGACAATCTCATCTATGGCTTCCTCGGTCTCTCCAGGTTTGGCAGTTCTTCAGCATCCTTCGCCAAGGAGATTGGAGGCTCTAAACTCCCCTTTATTGAAGACCGACATGGCCCTCCCTCAGTTTACCTGTGGTTACATGGCTTCGCCTACCATTACCCGGAATCAAGCATTGTTTGACATTGAGATGTCGCCGTCGGAGTACGAAAGTCCATTGTCGTCATCAAGTGAATACTATTGCTTGCGTCAAGACAGCAATCTTCGACAGCAATGGAGTAACGTTGTTGATGCACCTACCCCTCCGCCCAAAAAGGCTTGCCCATTAGCCCCTCCAAATGCTGCACAGCAAGCAGCCATCAGGCTTTGGGAAAGCAGAGTGAGCCGTGGTACACCAGCCCCTCCTAGTCCTACTCTAGATGCAGGAGTCGATCAACATCCATCAAAGCTCCTGTCACCAGTAGAACATGATATTCAGGAGTTCTCTTCACAGATCAATGAGATCCACCAACATCTCGCTCATTCTGATTATCTCTTCAAGCAAGGGATGATGTCTGTATACATGCAACAAAATTCAGCTGCAGCCCGCCTGGCTGCATCTCCAACTGAAGAGCTTTGCGCTGAAAATATTCTGTTCCGTCCATCTAGTGCCAATTCCCTCTCCTCTACAACTAGCTTCCAACGCCGTGACCGAGCGTCACGCCAGCGCTCCGCTGAATCTCAGACTCGAGCGATGGTAGCTGCACAGGAACGTGAGGAACAGCGGAAAGAATTCTTCAAAATCACGTTGGTGGATAGAATTGAGCGCGAGGTTGCCGAGATTGAGCGCCGGGCCATCCGAGACTTGGAGATGGTTCGTGAGGCACGCTATGCTCTTCGTATGGAAATTGAGCGACAGAAAGCTCGGGAACGTAGACGGGCTCTCGAAATGGAACTTGCTATTGAGAGGGAAAGGCAGGCGGCTCTTGAGGCTCAAAGAGATGACGAAGAAGAAGCAGCACGTCTGCTTGCCTCCCTTCACGCCGCTAGTCAAGCGTTGGCCTGTGTTATTGCGGATGATGACACTCAGGAGTGCGTCTTCCATCTTGACACTGGTATTCAACTTGGCTCCGACTCGGTGCTTTCGGATTATCCCTCGTCTCCGTCTCTTACGCACTCAGGGTCCACTCGCCCCTCAACGTCCCACTCTCTCGAGCCCCCAGCTCCCTTAGATTTAAACCGTGCCACACTTCGGCCCCAACTACAGCAACCTCCTACATCTGCTTCGTCTTTGAAGTCGTCGTTTCTCACATTCGTCACATCTCCAATCTCCCCATGCTCTCCAAATTCACAAATAGTCTTCTCGTTCCCGTCAGCGCGCTCAAGTCTAAATATTGACTTGGGCTTTGGCATCGAATTTGGATTCTCTGAAGCTACGGCAGGAACAGGTGCGAATGATGGAACCACCGGTATTGTTGCCGCTTGCGCTTAAATTATAGCCACCATTCGTTTTTTACCTTGCGTCCAGAAAACCGGTCCTGCGTGCTGACCAGTTCTTGTTATTTGCTGATTTTTTGTATCATACACACTCCTTTGGTTAAAACAATATTACAAGTTTGTACTACCATTTTCTGTTTTTGGGCTACAAAGAGGAACACCGACTGGCGCTTGCTATCTTGTTTTTTGAGTTTTGTTTAAGCGGGAGATGCATTTCCTTCACACACTTACAGTTTAATTTTTGATTTTCTAACGTCCTTCATTCACTCTTTTCTTTTGTTTCACTCCTTACTTTCCAGCATCGGTGTCTGGAGTTCGTTTGGGGGGCTCTTTACATCTACCTATATATACCAAAGTTAACCGACCTTCCTTTTTGTATATTCACCTTCTGTGGAGCTGCGAACGGTTATTTCATATATTAGCAGATGCGATATGTTACCATCTAGCGGCTAGATGGGCCACTTGCTAGATATATACCAAAGTGAACTATTAAACAGAAAACCCAATTTGAGTTCATTCAATCCACTCATATGATTCCGGACGGGACTAGATTCAACTGTATCTAAGAAAATATAGAAAATATACAAGGGAATCCCTTCCTAAGTTACTTTCGTCATCTTTGCTTCTTTTCGAGCAGTTCGAGACCTATTTTAAGGTACGGCTGTGGGGTTGATGGAACTTGCCGACTTTGTCAGCAGATACCCACTATCGTATAAGAATCCCCGCGTAAGCGTTAATTGTTCAAGCGGTTATTTGTCTTCAAAGCGTGTCAGCTGATCAGATTGACTAATAATTTGAGCCAACCATATCTTACCATTGAAATATTTGAAAGTATCTGGGCTTATGATTACAGTTTTGAGGTTTATGCCGTGATACTCCATCACTCTGCCACCAGTATTTTGTGCAGGCAGTGTTTATTAATTAGTTCACTCAAGAACGTGGGAAGCATACTGCAGATATCTTGGATCCTTTGATCGTGGCCAGTCATCAATCACAAAGCAATTCCCTGGGGGTAATCGGGTCATTATATCTCTACATCAATGAATCCACTATGAATTACTACTGCTGAGCTCTCTCGTCAGTAGGCCTTGTTACGGAAATTAATCTTCTTCAATAGCTTTGTTCATAGTATGCTGATTCATAAAAGCTTTTTGAAAAAGTATACAAAAGCAGTAGCCTCAAGCCAACTTTCCAGCAGGTGGCCTAGATTCGCTGCTTAAAAAATAAAAATGAAAAAAAAATACATGATATGGACTCGTTAAATTTCATACATGGTGTCTATTAGCAGATGGAAAAACGCTCAAGCTCCTCTAAGTAACATTTGAAGCAAGCATCAACTCTGAAAATTAGTTATAAATCATAAAACTTTACCTAATGTAGCCAAATAAAAGTAAAACAAAAAATAAAATAGAATAGGGAATTTCGATAGGAAAGACGCAGAGTTTAAAAAGCTTAGTCGCAGGAGTGGGTGAAACTAGGAGTAGTTTGTCCATCTAATTCCCTGGGTCACCAAGTTTCTCTTGGTGCTTCCTTAAATGAGCTCTGTAGTTATCCTTTCTTGCTGCTTGAAAAGTTGTTGCACATCCAGGCCACTCACACTCAATCCTGCGTTGCCTACTATCGGCATGAACAGATCTGATGTGGCGGGTAAGATTCATCCTTGGCGCTGCAATATCATGCCTACAAATAGGACACTTGAAAAACATAGTCTTTTTCTGACGTTTTGGTGGAGGAGCTGCCCCGTTTACTGTTGTGCCATTAGCATCCTCTTCCTTCACAGGCGAGCTTCTGCGTCGCTTCCGTGGTTTTGGTGGGGGCACTGGAGGGGGTGGAGTAGGCGCCATAGGGAGGAAACGGGGCGTTTCTTCGGGGTGGGGGTACCGTGAAATGGGAGATGCGACGGTGGAGCTGATGTACGGATTGCTAGCTCGATGCACTGATTGTGTAGTTGGCGGTAATGACACTGTCGCACTCGGCTTGAGGCTGTCCGCATAGCTTGTTGCGAGAGTGGCCGCAATGCTTGGTGGAGGATAATATGCATTTGAGGGAGAACTAGTAGAGCCTAAGAAGTCTTCTGTGAGGTGCCAGTTTGAGCTTGGGGCGAGATAGTATCCTGAGTGGTCTGCTAGACTAGATACCACTACGGGAGGGCGACTCAGATTCCAGAAGGAATCAAAATTACCATGGGTGTTATATATTGAATTTGAAGATTGCGAATATGACTTGGAGGTAGGAGTGGGATAAGATGTTTGTGAAAGACCCAGAATATTATCTTGATTCTCTAAAGTTAGAACCGGGTCTAAGGTTGGACCATTTATGATCGATGTGAATGTTGCGAGAGTACCGCCAGAAAGGTCATGGTCAATATTCTCTAGGGGAAAGTAGGAAGTGGTATCTGACACGAGGCGATCCTCGGTTGACATAGATACATCCTCTAGGAAATCTGCTTTGATACGATCTCCTAAGCCTCTAGAGGAAGCAAAACTAGCAGCCGCAGGAGATGGTGGACCAGAAATCGCATCAACAGGTTGGTGCTTGAAGCCTGATTTCGAATTCATACCCACTCGCGTGGCGACGTTTGGAAGGATTGTTGGAATCTCGGTTTCGTCTGCAATCCATGACTCGTTCTCTTCTTCTACCCTTGAGGTTTTATACGACTTTGTGTACCTGATGGGGCTCTTTTTAAAGGCTACTCGGTGTGATTCGCATCGGGTCATATTGGCTGCACAATTCATACTGAGATCTAGGACCTTTTGAACGAATGCAAGAAACTCAATCTTTGTGCACTCAGTAAGCTATAGGAGAGGGGAGCGTTAGTAACGGCTGGCTTTATTTGATGGGACGTAGAATGCGAAAGGAAGCAGACCTTAGCGACTCTAACTAGCATTGTTTCTAAGTCTTTGAGAGTAGATATCCAGCCACAACTTAAACTGTCCATTGCGACTTCCACAGCTTCTGAAAATTTGCTAAATTCAGGAATTCTAAGTTTGTCAATAATATGCCGTCGGACTTTTTCGATGAATTTCATAGAGTTTGTAGATATCCAAGCCCGGTTGTTTGGAAGATTGGTTGAGGTGTTATCGATTGTTCGTGAGGAATTTAGAGTGTAAATATCACCTCCAGTAAGGTAGAGGACAAGAATGTTAACCATGCGGTGATTAACTAAATATCGTATAGAGAAATTTAAAGATCCGATAATTAGTATATAAAGGGGGATTTCGCACGATCGCATGTGTTATGATGTACTCACGTGTGAAATAGGTGGCTATAGTAGTAAATACTATCCCAGCAATAAGCTGCATCCAGAGCAATGCTTTACTCATCGGGTCAAAGTCATTTACGTGATACTGGAATCCCAGGTCGGATACAACTTCCGTTGTCGAGTTATTTTTTGACATTTCTAGACTTGTCGTGCCTTCGATAAAATTTGAGGCCTGGTTCAGAGATGGAAGCCGAGGCGATGGCCATCTTACTTCTACAATAAGTTCAAAAGCTGATCTCTCATCGCCCGCTTCGATGACATTTTTCCAGCCCCTGAGTTCTTGCTTAAAGCTTTCCGTCCGCCGCTTACGCTCGTTCCTTTGATGTGGTAGGATTTGATTGATGCTATCGCATAGATGAAGAATACTATAGACCTCTCGGAGCGCCGTAGGATAGGCCGGTTTCTCATTGCTTAGTTCTATAAAAGTTTGAACCCCAAGGCTAAGTAGATCGGCATGGTTTGGAAAATCGTGATAGAAATCATAATCATCGTCCATCTTCCCCCCGAAAGCTTGCTCGAGTACATTATACCCATGAAGCGAAACGTTGAATAGTCTTCGAATTGCTCTCATTCCCTCGTTTCCAATTTGGGATCTTAGCAGTCGGCGGCGAGATGGTATATTTAGATACTCATCCAAGTTTGTGATAATCACCTCCGGATTAGCCGTAAGGAATTCGACTTCATAAGGACCGTCGAAAAAAGAACGCCTTGTAGGATTTGAAATACGGGTACGCATTTTCTCATTGGTGTTTTTGGGTTTCGGTATTCTCGAACGTGCTACTGAGGTATCATCTTCGAGTCCTAGAATAGAGCTAATTATCCCTAAAGACTCGACAGCCAGAGTTTGGATTGGTGCATCCATAGGAAGTGAGTCCCTGTAAAGGTTTTCTGACTGGAAGGAAGTTATCTCTTCAGGTTCTGCTAAAGCCTGAAGTAGGCTTCGAACCGAATGCCCGGGTATCTCGAGAGTCACTGTTTCGTAATTCCCGAAAGTGGCTGTCGCATACCAGTCAATTGCGAGAAATACGTTCTCTGCAAGCTCTGTCCCAAGTTCGCATAGAGACAATTTGTGCTCGACATTCATAGATGCGGGAAAGCAGGCGGTGCACTCGTTCGTGTGCCGTTCATATTCTCGGAACGACAGCAACATTTCATTTTCGCAGTTCGTTCTTTCGTGGTGCATCCGCAAATCCGGTGAAAGCACCGCTTCAGTAGCTTGTAGAGATCGCAGTAGGACCTGCAGGGCGTTGTAAAATGCTTTTGCAGCCTGCATTTCGGGGTTTTTTACGTATCGAGTTCGTTCAAGTCTTACGTCTTCGAAAGTTGCCCAAGTGCTGTATTATTGAATATCAGACAAAACTCTGGATATGGAGGCTTGAGAGCTTACCATGGTTCACCGGACTCGATATTCTCGGCTTTCCAAAGATATATCCATGGTGTAGAGACGGTAATCCCTTCTTCAGTTTCAGTCTGCTTACCGTTAAGAAGAACCACATACGGACTTGGTGATTCTAAATCTTCAAGCTCCATCGGTTCGACATGCCCTTCCTCGTTGTAGATATCAAGGTCTTGGAAGGGTGACTGAAGATACGATTGTAATTAGGTTAGAATATTCAAGAAATTCAAAGAGCCGTTGCCAGGCCTATGTTGGAACGGTGTTTTCCGTACCGAAGTCATAGAATCATCTGCATCTAACTGGGCTACATTGTCGGGGTTTTGGGGAGACCACTGTTGCATATCCTGGTTGAAGGAGCTTTGTTCGATATTTTCATCGACACCTCGAAGTCCCGACCAAGGATTCCCCACCCTTGGATTAGCATAGCTGGGGGCCAGAATCCAGTCTGCCATCTGGTTCAAACTGTTGTACTGGACCTGAGGTCTATTTACGCCGTCAAAAATAGCGTCCTGTGGTAGCTTGTTCTCGTCGCCTCGGTACATCTTGAGGATATACCCAGGGCGAACGGGTTTCCTCTCAGGTTCAATTTCGGAGGTCGTGCCTTTTTCTCGATAGCTGGTTTATTTTCGTTCTCTCTCCCGCCTAGGATTTCGGATAGTCTTTGTATTGCTTCGCAGTCCCTTTTTTTAATTCGATAGTCTTACTGCGGTCCTCGGGTTGTTCCTCTCGTCCTGGTTTGCTTTATGTTGTTTTATTTATTTTATTTTGTTTTTTATTTCTATTTATTTTATTTAGATAAAGGTTAGAGCTCGCGAGGAAGCCTTCTGCAAGTTGATGCCTAGGGATTGCCTAGTTTTCGGTCCATGGGATTCAGTACACCAGAGCGAGATCCTGGTCGACGGGTTGTGCTGCTGTTGTTTCTTAATATTGCTCAGAGCTGCGAAGGAAAGGCATCTGACCACACGACAACACAAAGTACACCAACGAAAAGTTATATAACAGAGGACGAGAAGCCGTTAGCTTTGGAGGTAATCAAGAAGGGGCACGATCGGGTCTTTCCTTATGTCAGACCATCTATTTTCGACCAGAAAATAGATTTCAACCGGGGGACCTTCTCAAGATGTATTTATTCGAACTAGAGGGCCGGGCAGTGCTAATATATTTACCAGCCCAGTTATGCCAAATGAGTAACGAACGAGGCTGACGCTTCCAGTTACAAAATTGGGCACTCTGCGTTTTGCGCCAACGTGATTTCGGCTGCGATGAGCAATCCCACTGAGAAACGCAATGCAGGCCCGCCCGTCAATCAAGAAAGAAAGAAAAAAAAAAAAAAGAACCAGAGCTTTTGAATATCGGCTGCCAGATCGAACACTGAGATTGTAGGTGACAGGTGTAGGCAGAGATACTTGGTAAGTATCAAGCTAATTTTCTCAAGAGCAGGGTCCTAAAACCGAAACCTCGCGCTATACACGAGGTACTTGGTAAACACGCCGACCAGGCAGAAGCAAAGCAACGTTACATGTATTTCAACCTTTTGAATACCTGTTGGATACTTCATCGAAATCACAACACTACTTCCAGAGCCAGATTCCGTAGGGGCTTGCTGTGTTCGAGTTTGTCATCTTGGCGAGTCTTGTAATCATCCAACTGCATAAATAAGTGTTCTCCAAATGTGACCAAGACCCGAAGTTGCCCGTCCTCCAAGCAAACGGCGAGGGAGAAAAAATAAAATACATAAAATTGGACCCAACAGCTTAGGAGTTTCGGGTTGGGCGTCTGTGGACTATTTGGGATATCTTCAAACCACGCAACGTGGAAAGTTGGATGCCGGTAGGAGAAAAGCGGCTTTGTTTGAATTGGTGGGGAGTCTCACCCCCCAAAACCTCGCAAGTATCACACCTGCCACCTTTTGACAACACGGCCATCGTCATCGTAGCCGCGAGGTATGAACTGCGCACACATCGGCTCCGCCCCAAAGCTGGCCCGCAAACTGAACAGCCTGCTGGACACTCTCAAGGTAAAGACAGGCATTCAGTAACGCGAAAATATCAGGAAAGATAAAAATAAACGTGGGTGTCAAGTAAACGGGCCTGGTGGTAAACGAGGCTATTGGATGAACCAACAGTATTTACGTATGCTGTGAGAAAAAAGAGGCGGTATTTCTAATATCTTCTATTTTTCTTCGCACTATCACGTCTCATGTAGACAACTCCTGGTCACTCGAGGCACTTGGTACATGCTCATTTCTCCCATGCTTTTTGATTGGTTTGGCCGTTGGAGCACAAACTGTCATTGGACAAGGTTGCGGCTCCACCTCCCCCTGTGCCAGATTTAGCCCCGTTCTACCCGTGATTCCAAATTCAGAATTTGTTGTGGACCTTGCGAAAGTTCGGACCTTTGAAAGCTTTACCCTCTTACAGATGACAGAGTCTAGAACTAAATATTAGTTATCTCAATTCCAAAAAATCTCTTTCTCGAGAAATCTAGAATAGTACTGTGCTGCGGATTTGTAAAAGAGGCCAGGAAAACCTGGCAATAGAATGGTTCCGCTGTTAAATACCAGCATATTGTTTCCCGCCACTCTCTTGCAAGCCTAACCATTAGAAAATAGAACTGTCCACAAATAGACACGCGGAAACCCTGGGCCACGACGCCTTATCGGTATCGTACAGGACCAGGAGTGGGGTGGTACGAATCACCCATGGCTAGGAGTCGGATCCTGGTCTAGTGAATTTAGTATGAGAAAGCTCACCAGTCAGAAGATCGGCCCCAACGCAAGATGAAGGAGGGTGGAGGTTATTTACCATGATATACATATTCGATGGTCGAACGACCTTTGAAATCCTTGTATATGTTCTTTTCTTTTCAAATAAACAACCCTAGGTAAATGCCTAGTGTGTTTACTTAGGCGGAAGGCAAAGGAAATTCCTTTACATAAGCTTTTTATGTTAAGTTTAAGTCAATCTTCAAATTATCGGCCGCAAATCTTCTTAGAATAAGGCTAGGCTTAAATCCTCCATACAGAGGTATTAGGTATAACCCTATCGAGCTTTTCTATCAACAGCATCCCAGTAGAATGCAACGCGAAGGATTCAAACGGTCCGACGTCCGACTAATACTATATAATGATATAAATGGTCTCGCTCGGTCACACTGGCTTACCGACTGCAGCTAGATAGCCTGAAACCTAGCCTTGGGCACATTGCAAGGTCAAATTCGGGCCACAGTCCCCTACTAACACCGCGCCGCTGATTATTGCGCATTTATAGGTTTGGTATTCAACAACAAGACATATACTTCAAGCTATTATCTATCCATACCTAGTGGTCGGTCTTGGAACAGATTTTCACTATTCAATCTCAATATCTAGTTTGGTAAGTTGGTAATGAACAAATTAGATAGACTATATATCTTGATCAACCCGAGAATCTAGGAGAACACAACAGGTAGTCTATTTAACGGTTGAAAAGCTTTACATATATTTATCACCATCAGGAAATTCACTCGTATCGAGCCTTGAATGCTGACTGATTCTATCGCGTGAGGCGCAGAGAATTGGACAGCTCAACAACCTCTGGCGCGACAGCCCCAACTGATTATGCAGAAAGAAGATCTGCTGACCATAGACTTTGCCTCATGCTGCACAGCTGCGACTAAAGCAATTTTTTGATCAGAATAGTAGCAATAGCAAGAGTTGTGGCACCCTAGGTACGAATGCTTTCACCCTCCCCCGCTTTTTTTTTTGTGGTGATTTTCGAAGCACAGTGATACAATATAAATGATCTTTCGATTCTAGGTGATCTTGGAGAGAAGGTTTGTGTGGGGAGAAAGCCATATATATCGCCTCGGAATCAGCCGTGTCACGATGTATTAGGCCTAAATCAGGATTTTATGCAGGGGACAGTAGGAAATTTTCCATACCTTGAATTCATTAGTACATATCATTCTCTGATAAAACTACTAAGGTTCGTCCTCACAGATTCCTGATCAATATGTAGAGAACTTGAATACCAAACTGTTTTTAAATAAACGGTGGTTCATATATCTGAGAAGCCGAATGATTAGGTGAGCAGACTATATAGAGAAGCCAAGACTATTCCTTCGACAGGACTTCGTAGTTTCACTCCACTTTGCCGCACTCTCCAGACTTATATAGCTACAGGCTGGTGGCGGAATGTGATACTCAGCCTCAATAACTTGGGTACAATGTTACTGGATTGGCGGAAGGCTGTGCACAATCTAGCAAGTATCATCAGATTTCTACCCTGTAATACGAAATCGGGCACAACAAAAACCCTAGTATGTCACGAGAGTTAGAGACGCAATTTAACCAGTGCGATCCCCAAACTGTGCCATATGGTATGCTTATGCGAGATATCCTGGGGGTTGGTTTCCGAGTGCACCAATTCCTGCCGAGATTCAAATAATATTACGTCAAGTTGATGTTGTGTTGGAATATGTATTCCAACACACTTGTTATAGTTAAGAAACGAGTCAGGGAGGTTCATGACTTGAGACGAGTCTTGGATCAACGATTCTGAAGATACTTATTCAGAGCTAGACGATCTTACTTACTAAGGAACTTGATCGCAACCGGGGCATTCCTCCGTCTTTGTGGTCCCAAGAATTAGCTTCAGATCTTCATTGCAGGGACCCAAAGCCGCGCTCTAGATGCACGATGCCGTGTAGTTTTTACTCTATCGTAATTGATAGTTCTAGCTAAAGAAGACAAGCTTAGGTTGATAACGATTATTTTTCCAATTAATTATTCTTGTACATATAAAGCATTTGCAAATGTTTTTATAGTAGTGGTATTGTCAGTACAAGCTGTTCGATATTCTAATCTAACCCCCTGCGAGACCAATCTAACCGAGTACTTCTGTCTTCTGTCTATTATAGGACTTTGAATTTATGTCAGTATTTGTGATAGTATCAGTAAGTTCTAAGACTCCCAGGAATGTCAGAGTTGTGGAGTATGCCATTACTAGTTCAAGATCTTGTGAGTTTGGCTGATAAATATAGCGCGATATGTACGGGGATATCTGGTATCTTATTAATACCATCTCGAGGCAGCCGACTGATTTAATATTTGATATCTGCTCCCCCTTTCTAGAACTGACTAGCCATTATCATTGATACTCGTCCTCAATCGGACCTTAAAAAGTACCGACATTTTATAGCATAATATTGGTATTTTATCTATATTGTATCACCAATCAGGAGTCTAATTTACGAGTAAATGTTTAATAGAAAGTTTAAAAAATGAATCCTTAACCCCGTAATCTTATATAAATCTAGAAGGGTTGTGGTCTGAGTAAATACTGGTAAGAGTTAGGTAGAAAGTGCTTTAAAATCCATAGAAGAGAATGGATTAAGACCTAATATAAAATATAAAGTAAGAGTGTCCTTCTAGTCTTGTTTATCAGCGATAATATTTTCTCGGCCTATCCAAGTTTTCTAAGAATCTCACTAAAACCAAGTAGTGTATGGGTGGTCCTATTGTAGTTATTTCCGGCAGGTCGCTATCTTTACTAGGCCGAGGTAAGCTACTAAAAAGTTGATATATTCATAATAATCTACAAGATCAACTCGGCTCGGTCAGTAATCACCTCTCTTCCTATTAAATATATATCGATTTATATATGTAGGGAAGGGTAAATTACGCTACTAAGGGCAAATTCTAGCTCTATACAGGAGCTATAATTGTTTCCCATTAAGCTTGGCGTAAATTGTGATTATTTGAACGAAATCCCGCCCCGGTGTTCAGGAATCGCATAATTCCAGAATTAATATTTAGTCCTGTGTATCCGTTCAGTTGATGAATGAGGTCTCCCTCATTGATTCGAATAGCTTCGAGTCCAGCTCCTCCCGCTCTCTTTCGGATGGCATCGATAGTGCCAAATATTGGTAATAGACCCTAGAGAGATACCTGAGGTGAATGTTGAGAAATTAAAGATATTTTTTGTTCTATAATGCCATACTTGGATAAATAGTTAAAAGTATATAGAGCTCAAATTAACAATATCATAGAATCCAGTACCAGAATTTTACTATATGACGGGTTTGTTAAAAAAAAGCCCCTTCCATAAGCTGACAAACCTAGCTAGGAGCTAAAATTCATCCGAAGGAGAGTTCTACCATCACCTTTAGGGGAACATCTTCGGCAAGTTACTATCAATACTGTGTATCCTACTTTGCAATATCCGAATAGTTAACTCCAGCACCTGGAAATGTACCACTGATACGTATCTGAGCCCGTTACATGAATTATAAAATTTATGGGAGAATACGTGAATGCAGGCTCGGGATATACCACTTGGCGCCAAATACATGTTTCAAATATAAATATCTATTGATGACCTGCAACGGTTCAATAATTAGGCCCACATACAATGTGCATGCACAACTACCCAGATGGAAAAGTCGTGGCAATGGCAAAGTGGCTTCTATGCAGCCATCTGCGGATAAAGGCACACATTGATCAACATTGGGTCTACTCTGCGACAATAACTCGCAGGCGCAAAAGCCCGACCAGGGATACTACCTAGGATACCGTTGTCGCCTTTAACTCCATCAAACTGCCGTGGAAAGTTTTAGTATGAGTTCTACTTAAGAGGCCAATTGCGATTAATTGCCACTTGATTGACTTAAAAATGGAATTCAAAGCTATGGTTTTAATTTTGCTCTTGCTATATGCCTAATCAGCAGAAATTCATCGATGAACTAAGCCCGAAATAAGGTGCGAAGTCAACGAAACTAGTTAACTTTAAGCCCGCTATATTCGAATTATTCGAAACAAAGACAGACTAGCGCTCAAACATGCCGTGCAAATCGGGTAGAAGTCCTTAACGCGTCCAGTGAGAAGCCCCGGAATGTTATATTCAGAATACGTGGCGGGGTATTCCCCGAGCGGATATTCCTCCGGTTGCACTTTTATGTCCTAGTATGTAACAAAAAAAGTGTGTTGAGACACCATAGTCACTCCACCTCAGTTTTCCGATATCCCAACCATCGCTTTTTTGCGATTGAGAGCTAGCCTAGATGTAGCCAAGCCGCAAAAGTGGGGATGACGCGGTGTGAAATAGCAAGCTATCGCAGTCCTTAAAATTAAATACACCAGAGTGGAAGAGAATCAATAGTGCATATTGAACCGACATTGATGTTATTATTAACCAAGAAATAATAAAACGGCTTATATTCTTCTCAAACCTCCCACACCTTGAGAAAGTGGGGATGCAAGAGAAATAGTATCCCAACCAATTGTCCATTTTGCAGGTTGGTAAGGAAGACCTGCCCTACCCGCGACCGCAATCCATCGCGTCACCAAAATCGATCGGTTAAATATCGGATTTCTACTTCGGAGGCATGACGTCGCACACATAGAGATATCGAAGTTTCAGTTGTAATAGGTGAATGAGTGACGAAATCTGCGATAATAAGACCTAAGGGATAAGAGCCCACCCAAACTCAGCACTTAGAATATCTATTATGAAACGAATTGTTAGATGATCTAATTATTGCATATCCATGGCTTCTAACTACTAAATACAGGCAAGGTCGCGCTCAATTTGTGGATACAGTATCAAAATATCCGTCGCCAGACTGCCTGTCGTACTTACGTCTCAGGCTTGAGCTCCTATATCATAGGTACATGAAAAATTTTGCATTACAACACTAAACTCTGTGAACCCAGGAATCCGGGTCCAAAGGTGTTCGCGGGAGCTAAAGGATGGCAGAAGCGGAGTGAAAAGGCGAACCTTACCCTGAAGAATCAGCGGAAGTGGGAAGGGTTCCAACTGGTCAGTTCATGCAAGGTTTCGAAAGAAGAGACTGCTGCCAGGTTTGAAGCATGCTTGGGCCGGTTTGCATTAGATATTTATCGAGGCTTAAGCGAGTGGATCGTGAATTTGGCTTGGGATGGTTCGAGTTACCCTTCCAGAAAACGCCAAGGGTTGAGGAATTAAGAAAATGCCTGGGAAGCAAGGAAGAATTGAAGCAAATCCTAATATTAATATATAAATTATATATTGAACGGAAAAAATTATTATCCGGCTAATATGAGATTCCATGCCGATTAATAGCATTGTTTTCGATGCGTCAATTTAAAGCTGTGATAGATAATAATCTGCACCCAAGAGTCCAAAGGAATCGGGGGGCAGGATAGACGCCAGGTATACCGTTGTATCGACGGTTAATATCTCGTTTCGAATCCTTTTTGCTTTCTCATGGCTCATGCAAATGCAGGAACACCTGAAGATATCTGAGGGTATTACGGTATCTGGATCCACGGGGGCAACGTAGCATTGCATTTCTTATTGGTCAGAAACACCAAACCTAGCCGAATCGTTTTCAAAAGAAAAGTTGTAAGATCGCCTGATATGCAAGTCAAGGCCAACTGCATATTCCGGCATGTAAATGAACTTAGTTCTTGATGGGGCAATCAATGACCAGAGCGTTCATTATCCTAAGCTTCAAAGATCATGGTCCCATACTGGATATGCACTCCAATCCCAGAGAGTGGGATATACCCACACCGAACGCTCCAAAGCCCAAGCTTTTTGCTAGCATACAGCAGCCCCCACAGCGGTGAGCTCGCCCAAGTCGCCAGGTATTATAGAAGGCGCGAGCGCCTTTTAATCAAGCTGCAGTTTAGAAAATATATATAACAGAGCTCTTTACAAGAGTCTGAACTATAATATAGGAGACGCTCTAGGGGAAAGGCCAGGTTAGGTTTTTACGGTGCGTCCGACAACGGCTGTTCGCTGGCACTCGGCCTGACCAGATAAACAACTTGGTGCTGCATGGGTAATGCGTTGTGACATGATAAACGATTGAGGTCGATGATATGTTTCGATGAGCCAAGACTTACGACGGGCGGGAACTTTGCGCGCAACCGCCTACTACCCGCTTCAATATATCCGTTCGGGTACGACTGGCAACCGCAATGTGGGCTGAGACCATTGGCCATGCTAACGGCAGCCTGGTTGTGGCTAACCGGTTCGGCTTCATATCTAAAACACCCCAGAGCAATCCAGTCGCAATAGGCAGATGCATAGGTACTTGCATTTTGCAAAAGAAACCAACGGAGTCTGGGTAGCCCAAGTAACGCGAATATTCTCAAGGTAATGACTAATGGTGAGATAGATGTAGCTAATGATCACAGGACACATAACGAAAATTTAGTCTAGGCCTCTGCACTCTTAAAGTACAATTGTATTGGCTCATTCGTCGCTCGCAGCATCCGTTTTCTTGTTTCTATTTTTGTATGAAGAGAGAGCGGTTCAATTCATAAAATATTTTTCTACCTTTTTTTCAATTTGTTGGAATAAAGTTACCTTACTTGACTTCGTGGAGGCCAGGAACCAGACCGGTTTTTACTAATTGAAATTTTCAATGAAGCCGAGAACCACATCAGCTGCCTACCAAGGTTTCCACCCACCCCATTGGCTTGGCCTAATAGCAATCGCAATCTCTAATTGTCCTTCTATGGAACAAGTTCCTAACGATCCAATAATATTACGTTCCAATCCCCGCCAAAACTGTTGTTGTCGGGAATTAAAACGGTTTTCTAATAATGCGAGGCGAGATATTGATGGGCCAAGTCGCTCTCAGACAAGACTCTCGCGCTAGGAATTTCTATGCGAATATACTACCCGCGAGCGGGACAGTTGTTCGACTCGGGGAGTTGGAAAAGCCCTCACGCATAAAGTCATCTAAAATTTTGAAAAAAAAACATGCGAAAATAGTGCCTTGTGTTCATGGTTAAAACTTCGTGATGCTTCTAAGTACCTCCAGGGAATTGTAGAAGTGGCAGGTTCCCGGTATTATCAGCAACCCAGCTTCTACTTAAACACAGACAAGCTTCTCGCGCAATTTGGAGAGCATCTGCAAAACAGTTTTGGCAATGGGTCTTGCCAGGAAAAGCAATTATTAGACTTAGTCTGAGACTGGTGTGACAGGCCGGCTACTGCCTGGCTTTTTTACCCCATATTTCAGGTTCGTCCTGCCCTGATAGTCGATCTGTCGAGCCCTGCTAGCCATTATTTGGCGTTTCTTGGCTATCGTTCGGTTCACTCTCCATGCTTCTTCAGACACTTTCAAGAGAACATGAATTTTCTCTACTTGCGCGGGGTGCATAACATCCGTCGCATCTGTTTTGTAGTTCAGGTACATGTACATGAGCATTCACCCCATAGTGAGCTCGCTACCAACTTAGTTAAACCAGACAACGAAGCTGTTCGGGCTTAAGAAGGCAGCTCTAAAGCCATGCTGTCCCATTCCTTGCCAACAATCCTGTATTTCTGCAAGTACCAGGATATAGAGCCAATTTCATGTTATCCGATTCTTGATATAGAAAGTCAAATGCTTCCTTGGTCGGAGAGAATTTTCAGATGCCTGGTTCTCCAAAATTTCGAAGGATCTTAGGTTGTGGATATCCACTAAACTTTAGAGTTCCACGCTAAGTGATGTCGTAAGCCCCTAACGTCCTATCTAGGTTAGGGATGAGAAGGCTGTGAAAGGGTCTGGAGAATCTCATGACCAAGAAGAAATCAAAGATTTGATAGGGTTCAGTATGGCTGATTCTGGTCCAAACCTGGTCCTTCACAAACCGACGATGACGCCCATGCTTTTGCCGAGATCTCACTTTTGTACCTGACGGAAACGTCTCGTTTGCCTAGTGTTTAGGAGGCAAATGTGATTTGATTCATAAGGTAGAGAACTCTGCGTGGGATGGTCGGCTTGAGATGTGACCTCGCATTCTTCAGTTCCGCTTCCGATATATCATATATAATCTTAGGTCATGATAAGAGCTAAGAACACTTTGCCGACTTTGTCGCCGAGGCAATAGTAAGACGCTAACAGACTAATTTCGTTATCCATGACATGGATAGTAAATATTTGTCCACCAGTGCACACAAAGATATATGTATGAGATGTCAGCTTTTTGGGGAGAGATCCAAAGTACATTCTTACTATGGGATAAAGGAATGAAGTCGTTGAGTAGCCTCTTCGATTGCTAGATAGTCATTAATATCGGGCTCTCTGTCCTAATAACTCGAGCGGTGGGGTTACGAACGCTGGGAAATTCATAACTAGGGAGTTGCATCGAAGCTAAGCGAGCTTCACAGATGACTTGCAGCTTGGCCACCCTGAGCGTTTGGTTTTGCAAAACCAAAAACCTTACTATCACATTTTATTACCCCACCAAATTCGAATGTGAAAGGTGGTGTCAAGAAATACGGTCTATGAAAATGAATAGTTGCTCAGGTATACATAATTGATGCAACGACGAATCATGTTACCAGTCAGTAATCGTACTATAGCTCAAATATCATATAGTATTTATGTACTATCTTAATTAGTGTCGGCATTTGAAATTTTGGAGAATTTTAAATATCATACATGCACAGAGATAGATCCGGAAACCAGCTCCCTCAACGAGTAGTTATTTCAACAAATAGAGGAGTGTTCACATCCGATCACGTAACGCTAACCAGTTTCGATAAGACTAGGAAATCAACTACGTTGGCGGAAGGAATATAGCTTACACCTGCTCAAGGTTGATCGGATTGCCATGATGAGCTTAGATTTCTTGTTGACATAGAACGCAATCTACTTGACTATTTTAGGGTGGTAAGGTTACGGGGACTGAACAATTGATCGAACATGTCGCGTATCATTCTATCCAATCTCTAGATTTTAACGTATGAGAAGATTGCGGTATAACGGTTTAGCTACCAACCAAGGCACACTGATTGAACCGGGCTGAGGAGAAAAGTCTAGAATATTGACACTGCACCCAGATATCAATTTTTCTAAACAGGGCCATGGGAACTAGATAATTCGATAATCACCGATGGACTGAGCTTTGATATATGATCCTTGAGGTTCTCGTTTGAATGCCTGATCAGGCCGCTCCAAGTTTTGTGCTTTTTTCGTTTCCTTATTCCCTTTTCTTTTTCCCTTTTTTTTTTTTTTTTTTTTTTGTTAAATTATCCTCCCTGCTCCCTGGACTGGTCCTGGACGCCTTTTGACATGCAGCATTGACTAAAGCATCCCGCCCAGATCCATGTTTCTTCTTACACCCACACCAATTTCGCCCTTCCAGTTACGATTCCCCACGCACGTATACGGATCGATCGAAAAATAGATGGAAGCCTTGGATTAAAAAAAGTGCACTGCGGCACGCTTCAACTTGATAAGAGAACCATGCTCTGAACTACCAACAATTATTATCTATTTTTCTGGTGTCAAACTCCGCTATGTCTCCCATTACATCGTGGGTCTTGGGCACAGCTAACAAAATACTAAAGAGTTGATTGGCGGCCCACTTTCGACGGTTTGCGACTCATTACTGTTTGCCCCGGTTTTAACACTTCGAGAACAAACTGCCGGCTTCTAGATTCTTTAGATTACCGAGCCTCAGAAATTATTATAGCTTTATTATTGATAAAATTTACCCATTTCGTTACATCTCAGAAAATTGTATTTGACGGATCTGAATCCCGTCAACCAAAATATCACCAAAACTGTGGACAAAACTACGTGTCCTTGGCCATTCTTAACTTTGTGGAGGTATGTTCCATATTTCTCAGGATGAAACAAATGATCATATGTTTACTAGAGATTGGTGTTCTAAAACCCTGATAGGTCAGCATTAAGGACACCCTTTATATCCTAAGGTGTGAACGGCATCTGGTGGCTGACAGTTTTCGCATCAACCCTTCGCGAATTCGTCTAGTCGCGGGATCACTGGGCAACCAGCTGTACCCAATAGTGTTGGCCGATGTGACATACAGTGGAGTTCGTGTTAGTGCCAGGCGGGAAGATATCATCCCTCTTCCTACTTTGGCGCCATTGCGACTGTTTGTCGACATGAGGCTTCAATTTAGACCCTTGTGAGGTTCGATTTCCCACTACCGCTTGGAGATGGGTTTGATTGCGATCAACCACAAACTCTTCACCAGTGACGCTTGTTTCACTTTGACTGTCATTTGACAGGTCTTAAGCCGGAGTGATCCGTATCTACCACTTGCTTTCTCGGCTAGACGCCTGCTCTGTTTCAATAATACTACCATTTGAATCAAGTGTATTTAGTATCGTTGGTTTGTTTGTCTCTCCCTCAGATTGGCAGGCTATTCGAAAGGGCAAGAGAACCGCATGAAGCTAGTTTTGTGGTGTCATCCGACCCACGGTTTTAAACCTTGTGAATTAAGAAATATAACCGATGTTCATCGCAGCAACAATGGAATGGCTGGGGAACACTGAAGGAAAACGAAACTCCAGGTTGCGTAGACTGAAATCGTACCTAATTGAAGGTGAGATCTGTTCCAACAACAGTAAATCGATTGAAAAATGGACAAGCAAGACGATAAATGGATAAAAGCATGTTTTTATTCCTATCTCTGGTTTTATTAATTGTTTACAGGTATGTCCCCTTCCTCCCTTCGCCAAAATATATACGCGCTCATTCAATCAACGAAATGATTCAGCCGATTCGTAGGCAAAACAATTCAATTCTTAGCGATGCGTTGCTTGCGATTCGGTGAAATTTCGTGAAAGAGATGCTCAGCTATAGCCAGATCCCATTCATTATAGTATTTTCTTCTTCCTCGCCCTCTTTTTTCTTTCCTTCTTTTCACTTGATTGTGAAATGCCTCAAACTAAAAATGCCATTTGACTGACGAACTACCTTAGCTCGGGAGAAGAGCCCTGTCCCCATCGACCCCGGGCTGTCTATCGCCTTTCTCCCGTTTGCTTTCTTCTTTCTCCATATTTCTTCTTCCTAAACCCTTTCTTTTTCTTTTTCCGCCTCTGGCCTTCCTTCCTTCAAGGTTTTGTGCATTTGCCCTGTTGTCCGCCGTAATTAGCTGAGCTAGCAAGGTTTGAGATGCACGCAAAAAATAAATGTTACAAAATTTGACAATTCGGTGCTCCTTGATGCTCAGACCAATTGCTTATGACTTTCAACTAGGACTGGAGTAGTACCCATCGATCATACTAGTTGACTGTAAACCTGGATTGTCGCCGGTCCTGCCTGCCTGTTTTTCTGTACACCATTAATTTAATTTAGCGTTTCCGGATCGTGGTAGACTTACGCTGACGGAATCTGGCCTACTGAAAATGTCCTTCCCACCTCAAAGCCTGCCCTAAGAATCTGACCGAGACCTCCACGTCTGCTGATAAAAGTTTGAGGAACCAAAGGTAGAAGCATGGATATATTTATGCCTCGTCTGCCCCCCCAAACTTCTAGCTTGATTGCTTGAGATCCTGATCTCTTGCTTTGTTCATTTACTTATATTCATTTACCCAACTCGTGCGATTTCCTTCTTGTTTTTTCTTTCTGTTTTTTTCTTTCTGTTTAGGACATTCGTTTTTCTAGTATACCGTTTTGCATAACGACGAGTTAGTAACGCAGCCAAAGATCCAAATTCAGGTACAGCAACACCATATTATTTGATTGGTAGCTTGCGCCAGAAGATATCAGAGCTGGACATTTGGGGGGTCACAGAGCCGAACCTCGACCAAGCGATTCTCAACCATAAATCAATTGCAATTTGCCTCCGCCGCGCGCTCTGCAGAAGCATCCTCCTTTAATAATCCCCTCTCCGCGCCTCTTTTCGTCAAGGTTGTCTAGTTGTTGTATCCAAATTTTTGTTTTACTTCTTTACCAGTAATAACTTCTGTTTTCTGGATATTCTATTGACCGCAACGAACCAGGAACATTGTTATATTGTCCCTGTCCGCACACGAAAGCTTTTAAACTCAGCTTGCTTCGACAGCTTAATTCTCTAATCTCTATTCCTCTAATTGAAAAGAAAGAGAAAAAGAAAGAAAACGTTTCGAGTCGCATTGTATACATGCGTTCAGCATATCCATTGGACCATTTCTTTCCAAACCCTGTGGAGATATCAAACATTTTATGACCGTCGAGTTCGCATGCTCAAGACTCTTCATCAAGTTATCGACAAACAAACCCGAAGCCTTCGCTGTCAACAACGCTATTATTAACAATTCGCGGCCACGTTCCGAGACAATCTCCAAGTCTGTTTTATCATTATTCGCTCGAACTCAAAGCAGCGTTGCAATTATTTCCGCTGATTTGTTCGATTTTTTTTTCTTCTTCTTCTTCTTCCACTCTTGCATTGTCATTAGTCGGCTAAGGACTATATATCTTCCCTCTGGCGCCCAAGAGCAGTTCAGCACTAGGCTCACGAATATTCGGCAAGATTTAAGAGATATATCTTAAGTTTTGATACTTTTGCTCTCACTCAAAGTAGATATCAAAGCACACGACAAAGACAAAACAGACTTGGTTCGAACACCATTTACAAGCTTCTGACTGTTGCGAAGCTCGGTACAAAGCCATAACGCCTGGTTCTAGAGACAGTCCATATATACGATTGGAACTCCCAGACCGCCGAGTTGCAACCTTCTAAAAGCTCCCGCTTTTCACTTAGAACGGGGACAGTTGCAACTAGGACGCAGCCCAACGCATTCTAAAGCTGTAGAGAAAGCTCAACCCTGAAGATTTGCACTCCAATCATCATAATTTCAACCAGAAAGCTAGATCCAAACATCATCAGCTCTGGCACGAATCAATTCTATCAAAAAGCTTAGTGCAAACCATCCGATACGCTACAAAAGAGCGGAACCAAGATCCGAGAATACGAGCATAGAGAATATTCCTAGCTGTACTATTTTCAAATTGCCGCACATTCAAACCAGCTCACACGACATCAAAGGCACACGTACGTAGACTGTGCACTCACTCTCTTTGGTAACTCTCCAATGAAAAAGTCAGAATCCAGAGCGTTCAACTCACTAAACATGTTGTCAGGTTCAAGCTACGCAATTCGAGCCGGTTGTCTCAGAGCGGCTCGTTGCCGTCGAAGAAACATCAGAAGATCCGTCTTTCACATCGACCAGCCAGCCCTTTTTTTGAAAGCGAGTTACTAGACGAGCTCGCAAAGTCCTCCAATCACCAATTCGAAAGGTTACTAGTTGCAGGGGTTTGCAAGCGGAACAATATCAGAAGATGGAGCTAGCCCTTCTGTACCTTTTCATCGTGTTGTGGTAAGTGAACAGAGAGAAAAAAAAACATCCCCCCCAGACCCTGCAGCACCCTTGTTCTCCCCACTTTATTGAGCATCTCAGGATGAAATATTACAATCTGCTTGCTGCCTTGCCAGATGCATCTGCTTTTGGTTTTTGGCCGAAGCTTTGCAATTGGAGAAACTCGAGCATCTGGTTTTTCAGCTAGCTCGGGGCGTAGAATAAATCCCCAGCCTAACGCTGATGCTTGAACTTCCTTCTCTACGGCTGGGCAAACGGGTGCTAGTGCGTTTTGGCTAGCTGGCTTGAGGCCACTCGTTGCCAATTGCGAGAAACATACCGCCCAATGCTCTCCAGACCATCGCCTCGATTCCATGGGCAGTTGGCTCCCTTCCTCCAATATGCATTTGATGTGTGTCTGTCTCAGCGTCTCTTTTACCCGAGCTTCCAGCTTGTCCGAGGTCGATGGCCCCGATCAACGGAGCTTCTTCCTTGCACGGCGACGTGCCTGAGACGCCTCCCAGCCCAAGCCTGCATGGGAGCGTTCTTCTTCTTCATCTGCTTCTTCATTATTCCCCTTCCTCTCTTGCGAGGGATAAGTGGGAGTGAATAGGAAAAGGAAAGAAACAGAAGAAGAAAAAAGGGAGAACGCGTCCAAGGAAAGTTGCATATGCAGATTTGCTGGTCCTTCATTGATTTCAAAGCGGCAGCATTCAGGGTTCCCCCATCCGCTCCCTGGGCCGGGCAATGCAGGTAGAACAGGCAGGCGAGCCTGCGGCCCACAGTTGCAGCTCCTCAAACCTGAGCAACACACGTCGCATGCATTTCGTCTCGGACGGAATGTTTGAAGGACGTACAGACAAACGGGGGCAGAAGCTGGGATCCGTGGAGTACATAATTCGATGACTTATCGGAACCTCCCACGCCGAAATCTTCGGGCTTTCTACAAGAGCTTATTGAGTTCAGTAGGGAGGGCGAAAGCCGACCCGATAAGCGTCTGGCCGCTTCATGGCGGAATCCTTGACCCTTTTTCTTTTCTGGATGCTCTTTCCCACACAATTGAAAGCGCCAGCTGCGATTGAAGCCCTTGTGCGGAATGCATGTGCTAACCATATCCGGCGATTTGCTCTAAAATCGGCATATACAGGCTATATCGCTATACCCGTCTCATCGTCAATTGTATCGCGTCATGGACTTTTCGTCCCATCCCTCTTCCCGAGAAGCCAACGTACAAGCCCGAGGACGCTACGCTTGTGATTCCCACCATTGATGGTGAAGGCCAAGATTTTGTCGACACCCTCGCTCGCTGTCTCGAGACCGGCTTGAAGGAAATAATCATCGTTACGATCAAACGCCACCAGCAGCGTCTTGAAGATGTGGCTTCAAAATTGGACCCAAATCGCATCCGCGTCTTCGCCATTCGAAAAGCGAACAAGCGCAAGCAAATGGTCAAAGCCATACCTGAGGTCAAAACAAAAATCTTGATCTTTGCGGATGATGATATCATGTGGCCCAAG
The DNA here is from genome assembly GCA_031310005.1 of Dactylellina haptotyla. Classification (NCBI taxonomy): domain Eukaryota; kingdom Fungi; phylum Ascomycota; class Orbiliomycetes; order Orbiliales; family Orbiliaceae; genus Dactylellina; species Dactylellina haptotyla. The sequence goes on along the minus strand of CM062380.1, from coordinate 131,238 downwards.
ACGTTCCTGCCGTGGATCCTCGCTCCCTTCGAAAACCCCAAGATCGGTGGAGCTGGTACCAGCCAGCGTCTCAAACGAACCGAAAACCGGACATTTTGGACCATCCTAGGAGCATTCTACTTGGAACGTCGAAACTTTGAATTTTCGGCCACCACCCACATGGACGGCGGTGTTTCATGTCTGAGCGGGCGTACAGTCGCATACCGTACAAAGATTCTCCAAGACAAAGCGTTTATGGATGGCTTTACGAATGAACTCTGGCGTGGGCAATTCGCCTTGAACACTGACGACGACAATTTCCTCACCAGATGGATTGTTAGCCACGGTTGGGACTCCTACGAACAATGCCATGATGAATGTGAACTCAGGACAACACTATCGGACGATTCCAAGTTCCTCAAGCAATGTCTGCGATGGGCAAGAAGCAATTGGCGTAGCAATTACACGAGCATGTTCAAGGAACAGCATATCTGGACGTAAGTACCTTTGTACAAAAGTAAAGGATGAGATCTTCAGTGCTAATCCGAACGGCCTCTTTTAGTCGTCAACCTTGGTGCTCTTATGCCCTCCACATGGCCACCTTTAACCCTCCCGCACTCATATCTGACTCCGGACTCCTTTATCTTCTCTACAAGGCCACCGCATATGATACCGTTTTGCAACAGCAATGTATAGTCGCTCAACTCATCTGGCTCCTCTGTACCAAAGTTGTCAAACTTCTCCCACACTTCTGGCGTTACCCATCAGACCTCCGCTACCTCCCCATCTCTATCCTCTTCGGCTACTTCCATGGATTCATCAAATACTACGCTCTCTTCACTCTTAACGAGGTAAGCCTGATATTTCAGTTCTTTTCCTTATTAAATAATTTTTCATGCTAACGTATTTCTCTTATTTAGACTGCTTGGGGTAGCCGTGAAGGTGTTGATGACTCCGAAGACAAAGAAGAGGAACCGTTCTCATACAACCGCATCGACGGATTCGATGTGGAGAATGGTAGTCTTCTTGACGAAAAATTGATAACCATCGCCCTCGCAACCTAGGAGTGTGTAAGGGTTTTCATGGTTGCCGCTGCGATCGCTTTTCTCTTCTTCCCTCGAAGCGACGATCCAGCTTGGTTTTAAACCAGTATCCATTTCTTAACCGCTAGTTTTTATTCAGATCATTCTCTATATTTGCTGGTTTCCGCGGTACTATCAGAGAGCCATTCCTCACGACAGCCGCCACTGAGCTCTCAGACCATACTCTCGCCCGATATTGGTCTTTCCTATTTCTATTACTCTTTTCTCTACTTTTACATCTCTCACTCTGTTTGTGAAAACCCTAAAAGTCAGGCGTTTTTAGCCATCATTATTCCCCTTCTTTCTTTTCTTCGAGGGGCATTTGCCTCTCGTATTTAGCGGAAACCGGCGTTTTACGGCAATGCTCATGCACCAATTATTCGATCAATTCCTGCTTGATTTTTTTCCCTTATTACTCCTCTCAGCTTAGACTGCGATGGTACTAAAATTTGCATATCTGCTTTTTATTATTATTATTATTAACGGCGAACGGCGTTCAAAGGTTCCAGCATTGCCTTTCATAATATCATCTTCCTCACCACCTACGCCGCCCCGCCCTTATCCTTTTGCTGTCCGAGCTTCTTTAATTAACTGCTATGGGATCTTAAAAAAGTTGCCTGTTTCTTTGCTCCTTGCTTGCTCTCTTTACATTCTGTTGCAACAAAAAATGCTTTGCTGTCACGTCAAAACGTCAAAAACTGAATCCCCCAAAAGTGCGAAAATGTTTTATTATTATTCGAGGGATCGAGCGAGAGAAAAAAGAACGGTAAAACGCCAAAAAAATGAAATCATGTATTATAATAGGGTTTAGAAACCCAGTCGCAGGGTTCGAAATACGATCCCTCCATTGGCAAATTTAAAGGTTATTAATTCCGTCAAAAGCTTTGAACTCGGAAAAGCCGTGAGCCCGTTACGTAAGTGTTTTTTTTGTTTTTTTACCTCTTGGTTTCTCGACCAAAAAAATAGCCTATTTAGATGAACCGTCAAGGGCAGAGCATTTAATTTAAGAAGGTAAGGCTGTGTATTAGGTCTAGATTTCTTCTTCTTCTCTACTTCGAATTCCCACATTGAACACATTTCAATAGACAAGGAAATGAAGGGAGAAAAAAAAAAGGAAGAAGAAGAAGGAGATAGAGAGAGAGGGAGAGAGTATGAGATATTAACCGCCCCGTATTCGTGTTGATAATCTAGCCTCTGTATCATCCGGATGTCCAAGCTCCAGGTGCCAAAACCGGGACCTTGTGTTTGCTAGATTAATTTTTGGCAGCTGCATCTATGCATCGCTTTGACATGTGCGCGACTAAATCCCTTGCGCGGTTAGATAGCCTTTCACGAAGTTATGCCTAATTACAAGCACGTGAAACCAGCGATCGAATGTGGAAGGAGCGAGCGATGGTCGATGGCTTCCCCGGTTTAGCTGCCACGCTAAGGTCCAGGTCTATATTGGTGATAAACGGGGAGGTGGGATCGATGGAGCAAGTGGCCGCTCCGGTGGAGGGGAGCGTTGTGTTGACAAGCGCCACTCGACGCCAAGCTCATCTCGGTCTAAATTTGGCAACGCATCCACCGCGAAGAGGGTGTGCTCGGGCTGACCTCTCGCAACCCGACAATCCAACCCTCCAACTCGCGTTCTGGCCCGATCCGGTCCACCCATTGGCTCCTGTCCGCGACTGGCCCAGCTCCAGTTCGTCGAGGACCAGATATGGCCGTGGAGCCGCTGGAGATCGAAAATCCAAAATATGAGAGTTTCACAGCGTGTTTCTCGCTTCACCTGGCGCCGGATATGCAATGCAACTGCGGGTGCCTGCATTGACAAACTGACATTTTCACCGCTTTCCAGAAAACGTGATAGGTCAGCGTGAAGGGGGTACTTGAAAGCAAAAGGAATATAGCAAAATGAAAGCCAAACTCTATTCTATTGGATCGAGATATTCGGAGCTTCGCAAGCTCATTAGCTTTTCGCGCAGAGGCATCAGGTATAAATTCACCATGCATGGTCACATGTTGGTCACGAGGAGAGAAAAAACGTTCAGGATATGAGAGTTCGCGATCCCATCGGATTAAGAACGCAAGCAAGAAACGCTATATGCAGCTATACCAATCGACCTTTCTTTATTCTATTTCATTTTACTCTCCCCTTGCATAACTACATGTGTGCATGTGTACAGCGTGCATACTGTAGGAGCTCCTCATAGCTGGCTATAACCACCTCTTGTATTATCTGTCTCGCAAACTGGACTGCCACCTGATCAGACGAAATCTTTTATTACCATTATAGTCTCTAACCAATCTACTCAATTTCGGTTGTACAACATGCCACAAACCGATTCCATACCCGTGGGCGACTGTGAAGCCACGCATGTTCGCGGTGAGAGCTCGTATAGCTGCTCTTCACATAGATCTTCTGCGCACCCCGAGGAGTGGAGCATAGGGTCACCCGCATTATCAATCACTTCGATAGACCCGGGCTCCCCGAGCTTACAACTTAAAGGCCGTCCCAACGGTTCCAGGAGTGGGAACGCACCATCCTCCATTGGAGCAGATGATTCAGAGCAGCGAGAGGAGCAGGCGGCGGACCTACGCCGCAAGGCCTCAAACTATTTGCAATACGTAGAATCTCTCTCTCAGGCCTACGAGAACCAGCTTAAAAATCTCTCAGCATTCTTTAAAAATGCAGAGCTTTATAGAGCTTCGAAAGACCAGGAAAGGTACTCTGACGAGTCTTTGGTCACCATCATCGAGGTTAGCAGGGACGGGTCTCGAAGCATGATAGGGATAAATGACGAGGCTATGCTGGTAGACTACTTTTGCGAGCTGCAGATGGGAGATAGCGAAGAACCTAACGCACATGTACTCGAAAGCCACGTAGTATCCAGGGTCTTTCTCCTGGATAAGATGACGACCACTATCATGGGCGTCTTCGGAGCTGTGTTGGGGGTGGAACCGCAGTTTTGGGATGCTCACCTGCAGCTCAGGAACGCCCCGACGGACGGAAGCGCAGTTGGATCGGGAGGTCACCTTGTCAAATACGGCTCGGAATCCGGATCTAAGATTTCGTTCTTGAATATCCCGCTGCTAAGGAGAATCTCGTCCTCAGAGTCGCTAAACGGCACACGGGATGACATAAAGGAGCGGTACGATATGCAACAGGAGTTCTGTGAGGGTTGTTCTATTCATCTAGATTACGGCCCTTCTAGCACCGAGCCATCGACCGGTAAGAGAAATACTCATATATAACCCGACTTTAACTGAGATATCATATTTGGCTAATCTGTGACGGCTTTGTTATCAACAGTCCTAATCATTACGAATACCCCAAGCGAAATCTCCCAATACTACCCAAGGTCTCTCCGAACATCATTCATAGAGCAATTAATGTCGCATGAACAAACGAGAGACACCAGCCCTTCGGAGAACGTGTCACCGTCGGCCCTGACAGTGGATCTAATCAAAGGAACGGTTCAGCACCTCACGAGCGTGTTGAGTACGATCCCAAATCACACAAACCGTCGAGTCTCACACTTCACGACCAATCTTTTCTCCGACGATACTGAAAAGATTCGAGATTCGATATCGCAGGAGACCACAATGGTAACCAGTCTCTCGCGCAGTCTCCAGAACTCGCTCATCGCGTTCGATCAGACACCACAGGCCGGGTGCGATGATGCGGGAAGTGAACATGAAGCTATGGCCAGCGGGATCGATGAGTTGACAGATGCCATAAAGCCGTTGGTCTGTGCCTTTCACGACCAGAGCGAGCAAATACAGCAGTGGCTAAAAGAACTCGATACTGCAGCCGTGGACCATCAGAGGAAGCGGGCCGCTCAGCTGCGAAGGCTGAAGATTGTGGTCCCGGTGTGTTCGATCTCAATGGCGGTGGGCGTTGCATTTATTGTTGCAGCAAAGTTCCGAGATAGCTATTAGAATCAAGTTCCTTGAAATCATGATAGAATATTTGGTGTTTTTGTACCTTTCTTTTGTTCTTTCCCTTGGTGCTGGATGCATATCATTTCTTGTTGGTTTTAGGTGCATTTTTTGGGTGTCAGCATTTTCTTTTCGTGCCTCGCAGGATGTGGGATATTTGTATTTTATGGAGTCCGGGAACAGAAACTATGGGTGGTGGTAATTTGTGATTATTATTGTTAAATTTTTTCTTTATTCAATTGCTTCATGTTATTATTGGGTATTATAGTCAGGTTGTTTTTTTATTTGGCAGCTGCTATGCTAGCTGCTAATCTATATACAAACAGGTGCTCTCGCTCAAACGCTTTACTTGTGCTGACGAAGGAGAAGTGTTATTTTTTGTTTAAAAAAAATAATGATAATGATATCGCATGCTGCGCCGTTGTCTCCAAAATGAAGGCCCCGTGGGAGCCGCCAACATGCAATGAAAAAGTCATTGACAGTAGCATGAGAGTCAAACAAAAAGAAATACAAGAACTCCAGGATCCGGACCGTTGACACCGTAGATATTAGAAGGATATTAATGGTTTCCCTTTAGATAGGGGTTGTAGTAGAGAGATAGTGCCAGCTCGATGCGAATGAAGAATAAAAAACAAAAGATTCAAAAGATTATTACCCAGATTAATGTTCTATAACTGCGAAAACGCCGCTCCAATGTATTTAGATGATATGTGAACACATCAACTCTCCCCTTTCGGGCCGAGGCGGAAGGATTACTGCTTCATTCCAGCCAGGGTCGCAAAGCTCATTCCCGGACTTTCGGACAAGCCCTGGGTATACTGGTCCCATTGGAACCAATCGAAATCCAACGGGCCTTGTCTGTGAGCTTGCTGCATCTGGCTTTGGAAGTCTACGGGCTCTGCCATCAATGCTTCGAGATCAAAGTCGAAGCCTGCGGTTGCTCCTTCGAACATCGCAGCTATTCCAGCATCGAAGGGGAGGGAGGATGAAGAAGAAGAAGAAGGATCGGCTGCAGAGGTTCCTAGTGGTGGGTTGGAACCGCTGCTTGATGAGGATTTGTTGTCGTGGGACGAACCGGGCCGGACGGCGGATGAATTCGGCGCACCAACGTTTGGCCAGCGAAGGAAGTTGAAGGCATGTGGGAACATGGTGGGGACGTCGGAGGCTGTGCGAGGTGTGGCAGAGTTGGTGGGGATTTCGGCTTCAAGGTTGATGCTACCCATACTGCCGGGGCGGGAGTTGGGATTTGGCCGTTTACCGTCATCGGATTTATTTCCTTCCGAGGCACCAGTTATGGCAGCATGCTTGCGCTTGCGTGATTCGCTGTGGGATGGCTTTTCGAATTTTCGCAGTAAGACAGCGGCAATCTGGGTAAAGGTTTCGGCGATGCGGAGGAGTTTAGATGCGGATTCGTTCGCTGCTTTCATTCGATCGAGGTATGAGACGACGTGCTGCATGAGAACGAAATCATCTCGCGATGATTTTTCTTCGGGATTACGGATTACGTTTGAGAAAAGAACGAAGAATGGTGTGAATGGGAAGTATTGGAAAAGCCTGTGAGTTCAATTAGTTAGTCAATGGTCCGGTTGTTCTAGGGCTGCGTCATAATATACGTACCAAAGGAGGACGCTGCCATCCGCGGCTTCGTTGTTAACTTCGAGCGTCTGCTTGATCAGCTGCACACTTGTGCGAGCTGAATCCAAGCAGATGGCCTCACTGAGTTCACCGCCGCCCTTATTCACTCTGTGGATCATTATCATACTGTTATGGAATGAAAATTTGATCTCAAGCTCCAAGTATTGCTTCTCGAACAGGCCGATGGACGGAATAAGCTGCAAGCCAGCCCCATTCTGGGCCCACCAATTTCGCAATTCTAGTTCGAGCTCCTTAGCTGCGTGCTGCCTGTCTTCATCACTCGCTCTGCAAGCAGATGCGGAGTAGAGTCGCATGTATATCTGACTTTGAATTTTGGCAAGCCAAACCCACCCAGAGAAGTGCTGGGTGAGAAGCACATTACCAGTCACGTTATCAGGAAGGTCCACGTCCACGTCAAAATCGGGCAAGCAGGTACTTCTGCCGAATGTGAGCGAAAGGGCTTTGTCCATGACATAGAGAGTCCAAAAGACGAGCTGCCGCTCCACAGACTCTTCCTCGGAGAAATTCTGAGCCGGATGGGATTGCCTATGTAGACCAATTGCTTGGGCTAAACGACATGCTTGAGATAACAACATCCAGCACAAACCGGGTTTCGATATCTCTTGGGCAACAATGGCGAGGGTCAAGAGTGCTTGGACGTTGATAAGGTTCGGCGTTAACAGGATGCTGACGTCGTCGAAAGCGGCCCAACTGTTGTAGAAGTATTTCTCAACGAGAGCGATTTGAATGTCCTCTTTTTTATTTGTGCCCATGCCGTAAAGACTGAACAAAAGGACATTGTTGAAACACACCAGCCAGCCTCTATCGCTCATCGCCGACGGCTTCTCGTACATCTTATTTACATTTTTCATGAAACTGTCGTATCTGAACAGCGGGAAAAACTTGTTGATTTTATCGAAAAAGTTGTCGATCAGCCGGATGGCTTCGTCTCGGCTTGGAGCGATGTAATCCCTGCCTCCCATTTTGAGCTCCATGTAGCCGTCGTAAGGTAGAAGGCTAGCGATATTGCTATCGAGCCCCTTCAGAGTTCGGAGGGCGCCCATAGCCTCAACGACACCGGCAGCCGCACTCGAGGGAATGAGACCTGGTCCGACCTGTGCAGCTGCAGCTGCACTGAGGCGTGCTTCGGCGAGACTTTCTGCTTCAGAAGATATAGAAAGGATCGACGACGCACCGAGATAATGCACGTTCCCCTTTGGGTCCTTGACGAGAGTTCTGGGCGGAGCGGATCCGGTTGGCGAGCCCGACGGCCCTGGTTGGTGCGACCCGCCATGTCGAGATCCAGCGGCGGATGCGGTTGGTCCATTCGTATTCAAGAAGGATGGGGGCACTCGACTCGGGGTAGTAGCCCCACCGGAGTCCCGCGAGGGTGACGGGGATAACAAGGAGGGGAAGCCAGGTGGGGTCGGGTGCATTGTCGCCATGGGGCTATGCATCATCTGGCTTGCAAAGGGCGAGGACTGCTGTGGCGGGAGCTGTTGGACTTGGGATTGCTGTTGCTGATTGTGGTGGGCGGTCATGTTTGAGAGCTCGAGGGCAACTGCTATCCGTTGCATTGTGGACTCCAAGCGGTCCAGGCGGTCATGGACCTCCTCGAATCGGTGGGCACTATATCAAGAGGTATTAGCTCGAGGAAACAAGAGAGATATGGCTAGAAGTAAATATATATCCGGAAGACGTACATTCGAGTGGATTCATTTTCTCGTTTCTGGCGTTCGGAGTAGGTGCAGGCAGCTTTCCAAGTTTTGCAGTTGCGGCATATTGGCTTCTCCCGGCCACATCGTACCTGTTTGACCAATATGTAAGAATTAGTTGATCCCAAAAGCATGGGGGCCGAAACGGCGGGAGGCAATGGCGTCGAAGCGTACCTTTTTCTCGCGGCAGAGATCACAGGCTGGATTTCGAGCGGTGATGGGCTGGTTGGATGCAGTTAGCCATATAGGTTCAAAGAGACACACACCATGCAGCCAAGAAGGGGCGTGAACGGATGGAATTGACCAAATCGTCCCAACATGTCAATGAGAAAGGGCACTCAAATATTTCTTCGTCCACGATCCTGCTTTTCATCTTTTCGTCTGCATGGACTTGGTGGATGAAGTGAAAGGGAAAAAAAAAAAAAAGTGCTCACCCCTTGTTGCTCGCCGCCCGACTCTGAGGCATCGTCTTTGTGGTCGTCGGTCTTTGTCATCGAGCCAGATTAGAGGGGTCCAAGCGGCGTATATGTCACCGAAAGCGATTCGATATCTTCTCTTGCGTCTGCTGGGTGTTTAAATCGGGGTTTGGCGGGTGTCGCGTGGGATCATGGACTCGAATCCAGGGGGATAGCTCGCTGAGAGTGTCAACAAAACACAAATGCGGTCGAACTGGGAAGGCGGCCAAGCTCCCTTCGATTGATTCGGGAAGGGACGAGGACCAAACAGAAGAGGGAATACGAGACTAGGCTGAATGAGGGTAAAGTCCGAGTGCTGTTCCTTTGCGGAAGCTGCAGCCGAGGCGTCTGGTCGGTGTTTAGAATCGTGCGTGGTGGTCTCGCTTCTGTTGAGAGAAGGAAGGAAGGGGCAGAGAGCGACGTTGAGTTGCGCGTTGTGGGTGGTGTTGTCGTTGGAGTTGGCAAGGAGGATATCGTCCGGTAGTCTCGTGAGGGAGCGAGATGGCAGGAAGGGGGGTTTTATTGCCCGGCCGCGATCAGAATAGGTTTCCTCTCTCGTCGGATGAGTTTAATTAACGGAGTCCGGGTACGTCAGCGATGGGGGCAGAGACTCGCGAGAGGGGCACCAGCTGCTAATATCGACCGCAGAACGAGGAGTCCCGGCCGCCGAAACTGCGAGTCGCCCGTCCAAACGGCCGCTCGACCCGGATTATGTAAACATTTATCCACCCTCCCTTCGAGTTACTTTGTAGCTGCTTTGAGGGCAAAGTGGAGGATAACGTTAGCACCGCCCCACTTTGCTGCCACCCGATGACAGCCACGTGACCCGGCCGTGGCTGGAGTGTGCTCGCCGTGTGTTGACATGATGACCTGATCGACAACACATTGATATTATTGCGATATCGTGTACCTTCGCATCAGGCCGTGAAGCTGAAGATGAAGTCTATGCCCTCATCACATCGGACGCTAGACCGTGTTTGCCCACAGGCTATGGTGCCTCAGACAGATATATCTGTCGGCTGATTACAATCATCGGGGCTGTGCACTCGCCATCCTTCCAGCTTTCGCCCACCCCATCGCCAACGCGACCAACACCGACAAACACACAGCTCACAGGAAGCACCGTTATACCCCAACTATATCGGCAGGCCGCCACCAGGCCAAGCTCGACGGGCCATGTAAGGGGTCATGTCGCAAGAGCTGGCTGGCTGGCGATGGAGCGAGCGTTGGACTCAGACGCAGGGGAGCTTCGGCCGCATAATCCGTCAGCAATGCGACACAAGAGTTAAGACATGCCTCTAAATATACAGTCTACAGCTCTACCATCTCTACATGTGCATGTCAGCGACATCGAGAAATTCTTATCCCAGTCTGATGAAAAGAACAAATAAAGAAAAACTCTTTTTTATGGAATTTCCTTTTTCAGGCGGTCCTACGACATAGTCCCCTCAAATAAGACGGACGGGTGGTAAATTAACATGCACGTAGTCCAGTCTAGCCTGCACCGACAACGCCGCGGGCGCCGCATCTACCCCTGAGCTAATAACCGCACTTCCTGATACTCAGCAACTTCACAACGGCATCGCGATAAAGTTTTCCTACCATCTTTCTTATTCTTCCTCTATTTTATCTTTCCCTTCCCTTGTCGCATGCACCTTCTAATGAGTTGACGCATCTCGGGACTTCGGATGCTTGAGTTATCGTGTCCTTTTCTTATTCTTTTCCTTCAGCAGCTTTTCCTTTTTCCCTTCCCGCAGACTAATTTTACTTCTTGATTTATATAATTATGTCACATCATTCACCGAGCCCTTGATTAATTAGCCGATAATCATAATGGTTTCTTATCAAGGCTGCCAAAGAAGGAGGGGTCCATCCAACATGTGTGAACTATAACCTGTCGAGGTCTATAGCTATATGCGTTGGACAGGAATAAGATCACCGGTCTTATCTCATCCAACATATTGCGGAAGGACGTTCGGCACGAAGATCTTGCTGGCCGCCCGTTTACTCTAGTGAACAGTGAACAGTGAACAGTGAACAGTGAACTCTGGAAAGAATATTACTCTGCAATATCAATTGACGCAATGGCGAAACATGGTGTCCACAACGAATAGGAGAGAAAAAAAAGGTTTTCTGGCAGCAATATATGATTTCCGATCTTTCACGCGGATATATTTTCTCTTGCAGGAAGATAACAGCGTCACGGCTTTCTAGAAAGGGGTGGCCCGCCTTGGAATTCTAATCTACGAATCGCGATAGCAGCCAGACGGCTCGTGGAACTGCTGTTGAAAAAAGAATAAAAAATTGTTCTTCACTTGAAGATGTTTAAGCGTATAGTGGTATTTTGCCCCAGTTGGCGGATTTCTAACGCTGTGGTGTTTGACGGTTTCATGCCAAACTTGGGGAGGTTTTTGTGCTAATGCCCATTTGTCCCACCTTCTCTGTGGAGGGGTGTTGATCCATGCCCCACAGGCAGGCCTCCAGCGAATCCAGCAATGGGCAGCAGCTATTCCCGAGTTCCTGCTTGGGGTGGGAACCGGTTTGGTTGGTCCATCTCTATTTTTGGGCAAGGAGGTGCCCATGCAAAACTTTTTCCTGGTCTCTGCTAGCCCCAAAGTTGGATCCGATGCATAGGCTCGCCTTCACCACATCCAGTCACTCCGCTTGGATGTCCAAACACGGTCGAAACCTTGGCCACGAATAACGTTTTTCTTCGAGCTTGAATATGTCAAACACAAATCAAAGGCTCTCGAGATGGGGTTGACTAGAATTTGATTTAACCATCCCGTTTCTGCTCCGCATTGATATGCAGGAATAAAAGGCTTTTTTTCGATTACGTGGGAAGTTCAAGTCATGAGAGAGGGGAGAGGGATCCGCCCGATAAATCGAGGAAATAAGGCAGGCCGAAGACGCCTAGATTGTGGAGTGGAGCAGCGTCTTCGCTCGCATGAAATACCAGAACCAGACACTCGCCTACAAAATGCACATGCAAGTAGTCAGACTTGGATGGTCCCTTTAAATCTCCAAAGTGGCCCCATCGAGTTAATCGAGGAAATTTTGTGGCTCTCAAATCTCATTTTCTGGCCCTTACCTTACTCGATCCATCTCGAGGGCTGAAGCGGTTTGGCTTCAACGCTCTTTTGTCCTTTATATGCGGACCTAAACCCAAGATCGATCTCACTTCGGTTCTTTCACATTCTTGTCGGAAACTCTAGCTCGCGTCTGCTAGCTGTATTCTATTTAACAACCCTCCCGCTCGACAAAGCAAAAGACTAGTACTGTTCCTGGGGCTTGAGCATTTAGTCACGGCTTTTCGCCCACCCAGCCTTTTTCTCGTGCTTCACCGTACTGGTACACCGACAGACCTACATATATTTCTCTTCTTGTTATCTTAATAAGTACTTTGCCAAGTAAGGTACTTAAAAAAGACCTTTTTTTTTAATATAAATATATATATATATCATATAAACTTTCACACTCCTTTGAGACGGGTGTTTCTTTAGATCTGGCGATTGACCTTCCATTGCCAAAAAAGCAGCAACCAGAAGCGAAGCAGGAGTGTTTTCGAAGAATCAGAAGTGTTTCGACAGGACGGGAAGAACATTGCTCACATCCCAGCCACCTTTCAACGTGATACAGTTTGAAGAACAATCGATAACTCCAAGCAACCCGGAAGCAGCGCCCGAATCTCGATCCCCGTGGAAAGATCTCGAGGCTTGCTGAAACAGAGTTGTTCCGGCCGTTTCGACACGAATTTTCTGTTCTGTTTCTTTGGCTGAATCTTTCAGGTAAGGAGGACTCCGCGTGCGTGGTCGAATTAGAAGCCCTCAGTGCGAGCGCTGAGCGTCTCAGATGCCGACCTTGCTATAACCCCCCTTGCCATTCTTTCGTCCCGTAGCGAGAAGCTCTGCCCTCTCGTCATTGCATACATAGCTCAGCATCAGAATTAAGAATAGCTACCATCTCCACCAGCCAGCTATTACTACACGCACAGCCGCCTGTATATTTTTTTCTCGCCCTTCCTTCCTTCAGCCCTTCTTAATATTCTTCTTCTCACCTGCTCTTTTCTCTCTGCGCGATCGAGGAGATTCTCAAACTAACAGACTTTTGTCTTCTTAATCAGACGCAGACCCCGGCGACAACCTGCCTGACCCTCAGCTGCTGTGCCTTGCATCTTTACAGCCTGCACAACACACGGGGCAACGCAACCAAAGCAACGCAACGCAACGCAACAGGCCCTCTTCGGTTTCCCTGTTAATTGTACCACCTTCGCCCAACTCGCAACTTTGCATTGCTTCGCCTCGGCGTCGACGGTTATATTTTAGACCACGCATAGACGCTATCGCGCAGGACGACAAGCTGAAGGTAAACCGATTTAAAATAAATAGATAAATAGTTCGAAATTGTAGCAGTCGCAGCAATGTCGCTCTTCCATCACCACAAGCACAACCATTCGAAGTCGTCTTCCGCCGTGGGCCAGGACGCCGAGATGGAGAACCACCACCACCACCATAACCTGCACCACCATCTGCACCATCTTTCGCACATTGACCTGCACCAAGTGATCAAAAAGAAGCGGACTTTTTTCCGGGGTCACACAAAAGCGGAATCCTCCGCTTCCATCAAGGACGTTATGGCGGTTCCGCGGGATGCCGTAATTTCATCTCCTCTGCAGTCCCCAACCGAACTCGGGCATCATGATGCCCCGTCCCAGGTTCCTCAACGGCGGGCCTCCACCACACGGAGACTCCAGAAGCGCCCTCCATCCACCGCGGGCCCAAGCTCTCCATCTCGGCGCGCGGGCCCAAGCGACTCACCCGCTTCATCACCAAGCTATGTCCTCGATAAGCCGCCTCAGATATCTGGTCCGGACTTCACACCTGCTCACCAAAATCTATACATCATGGAAGACGGCCAGGACGACGAAATGTATACCTTATTTGAAATAATCAATGGCAACAAGCCAATGGATATCAGCGACACCCAAGCCACCTCCACCTCCGCAGTCTCCAGCCCGGAGCTACCAATGGAGTCACAGCGCGCCGAGTTCAAGAAGAACAAGAGCACCACCGCCAACCCTCTGTGCCATTCGAGGAACACCTCGGCCTCGTCCGCATACTCCACCAGGACCAGTGGAACATACGAGACTGAGTTCTCTGATTTTCACTTCGACTTTTCAGGCGATGGTGAGAAGAACGTGTCTCCGATATCCACCACTACCGTTGGGTCGGAAGCTTTGACCTTCCACAAGAGACATGGGAGCATCGGGATCATTAGCGAACGTGCCTCTCCGGCAGAAGTCAAGAACGAATACGACGACTGTGTTGAGAGCATTGGCGATCTGACAACCGACGACGAGTCCGAGTTTGATGATGATGAGGAATGGGATGATGTCGTATTGGAGGAAGGGCTTGCGATTCAGATGTCCATCAGCAAATTCTCTTCGCCACTACTCGTCGTAATCAGCCCCAGGAGCAGCTGCGAGTTATAATTGCTTGGGTTTTATAACGAATACATGGTAGCTTCCTTATTCCCCTTTTAGTGGTTGCGACCTTTCATCACTTCTTTTATCCATTTATTTCCTATATATTTCCTTTGTCACGTAATAATTTTCTTCATATTTCTTTTCGTTTTTCTTATTTGGGTTTATGGATATCACGGGTTTGGTTACGCTCTGGGAGTTTCTTTCTTTTTGGGACGGTGTTCTTCTTTATTATACTTACGATTCATTTCTCGGATACCAGATATCACATATACTTATTTCTTCTTGTTTTCTCTTTCTATTACTTGGCTCGATATGTTTTCGATTGTACATGATTCCACCCGTTTCGATATTGGTGCCTTTCATTTCTTAAAGTATGTACACAACTCGGATATGCAATATTACATATTTCAAACGGCCTACAAAAACCGATGCGTAGTTAGTGATTGATAGAGTTCATCGAAGGAACTCTGAATTGTTTCTAGTTTCAAGGATATTGCGATGTTTCCACTTCTATTAGTTTGATATGTGCCACTTGGCAACGACCATAGTTGCGAATTCAAGCGGGTCAGGGCACCTGAGAGTACATCGGTGTAAATCGGACCTTACACTGTCTTAGTGATAAGTTCGCGGAACAGCTCGAGTTAGAGGTGGGATTTGACTTAAAACGCCCTGGCAGTTCCAACCAAGAATGCGCATATGCAAGGGGGGCTGTTTGACGGTGCTGTTGGACTCGCATTGGCTTGATCATGGTAGAGGAAAGCAAGGTTATCAAACTTCGACGTTAGGTGTAGATAACGTCCAAAAGGGCCGACGTCGATCCAAACCCTAGGGGCACGGCCAGATAAAACGAATATGTAAGGGTGTATGTCTGCCGATATGCAACCTCTTTCCGCGAGGAGTCGAGCGCCTGGATCAGGCAATCAACGAGAACTGCTCCTCAGAGCTCCGATCGATCGTACCCCGAGCCTTTCCCAACATCTCAACAATGTTATCGAACAGAGGGGCACTAGTATCGGTATTTTACAACCGTTACCATCTCCGTGATTATATATAGGTTTGGGTCTGGCGGAGCTCCGATATCGATCTTTCTATGTTTTTTTAACCAACGGAACGTTTTACAAAACTCGTCTCAACGCGATAGCATGGCTGATTTTGAACACGAGATCATGGAATGATATGGTAGCATGGGGAGTAACAGCCTATACGACGCATGGCTCTCCTGTTGGTGAAAGAGCTAGCTGTCCCACGTTGATGTTTCAGTAGCATTCAAACACCAATTGGAGTCGACATAGACACGACAGCATCATGGCTGTTCCTTGCCTGGTTCTTTAGAATGACGTGCAGGACCTGTGTCAAGAGATTGTCAAGAGAGTACCAAAAGCAGTCCTAACCTCTGAACCGGAATATTTGATACCGCACGATTCTGCGGGGAGTACAAGATGGGAGAGTACCTGAAGGGTATGTTACACTGGTCAGTTCGTCACCGCTATCTTCTGGGGTGTCTGGCTTGGTATACTTCTGTCGTATTTTCAAGGTCAGTATTCGAAAACATGGATGGAGCTCATAATGTATAAGTATAACGTTGCAAGGACAGGGGAGGGATAGGGAAGGCATATCTGGCTCGATCGACATCTCGAGGGCTTCAGCCATATCATATTGGTGTTGAGTATCTTAATATCATACGGAAACCGTATTAACCGGGTTTAGACTTTTTTTTTAAAAAAAATGGCCTAAGACGGTTCCGATCTGAGAATGGTGGGGATTTCTCGAATAGGTCTCAATTTCAGGGAGGATAGTGCGCGGTCGGCCAAAGGCTTTTATACTAATCGTGTTCTCCATCGCCCGTGATCTTAGGGTTAATATGTTAGTTAGCGCGTATAATGACTTTGTGGTTGAAACATCCATACTCGGAATAAAGTCATACTTAAATATTGGGAATAGTCAGAGATTAAAAACCCTCGCAAAAGTTGCTAGGGACCCGTACAGCATCTGGCCTTGCGAGATAACTAGGGTATACCTATTTAAAGGAGCATTCGCAATATTCGAAAGCTTCTATTTTGAACTCGGGCGTTACATCTAGGCTAAGGTAGGTTCCAAGATTGGTTAGACAAGCAGGACATGCTATAACCAAGCTAGCTACATAGCTGTCAAAAGCTTATCCTAGCTTGCGAAAGGATTCGGCTAACAGGTTCGACGTCTGCCTAGCCCCTACCAATATTATTTTAAGATATACCATTAAGACTGCGAGTTGTGCACGTCTATATTTCGGCCTTCTAATATGATCCGGTATCGTGGGAGCGATACAAAATGTAACCACCGACGCTTGTTCATTGGACCCATGGAGCAGGCATATATCAGTTCGAATTTAATCTCATAAGCGAAGGTAGGTTGGTAGGCTATAATATCTATATATCTGAGAATAACAACATCACCAACCGCAAAATGCCACGAATTTGTAATATGACAAAGAATAAACGCATATCGAGTGAATCTCGGACTAGTTGAAGAAAAGACGGCAATGGGATCTACCAATCATATGATATCACGATTTCCCATTATGGTCCGCAATTCCAGATTTTTTTTGTTGGGGTCAGCTTTCACGGCGTTAATGCAATGAAGCTGCGGTGTAATACGTTTAATATTCTTGGATTCTATATAGACTACTGCACGAGATGGACGTTTTCGTAGAGCTCTTAACCATAACCCGTACGAGACGTGGAAACAAAATTGGTGTCGCCCTAAGAAACGAAACGGAGTTTTAGTAACTGGATTCAGTATAACCCGCGCGAATTGCGAAGCCAGCTGGGAGGTCAAATTGTCCTGCGCATTTGAGCGATTGAGAAGACAGATCGATTGCCGACAGGGCTTCGAAATATCTTCCAAGGAAGAAAAATTGCACCGTAGAACTCCGTAGAGATCCGCGGGGAAAGGAAGGATGGCAAGTAGTTGGAAGTTTGTTTTTGGTTTCGGCCACTAAATTTTCGAGTGATCTGCTAGCCTTTTGCGGGGTAGGAGGCGAGGAACTTTTACTTGGACATCTTACCTCGAACCTCAAGACATAGCCAATATTTTTGCCTTCCGATCTGCCGCCGTTACTCGAGAGACAATCTCAGCCAAGGTTACATTTGGCGTTGTCGAAAATCCATTTGCGGCATACAAATCGGTGTTTCCGTTAACAATTGGTTGGGCGAAAGCAAGTATTCTCACCTTCGAAGGGCTTCTGGTCGGCTTCGTGCGGACAAGTCGTGATGCTGGCCGATGCATGCGCACGGGATTTCTGCAGCTTCCCCACAATATGCGGCATGCTTCATGGAACAAGGATTAAAATCTGGAGGTGGGTGTGCGAACGTCACCTCCATTGCACAGTTTGCAAACGTGATATCCCCCGCCCGAAATTGTGCGGCTACCTGAGCCTTGAGTATCGAAATGTTATGATTCTGACTCTCAACTTCAACAGCAGAAGACGTCGCGTTTTTTCCTTTCTTTCTCCTAAATTCGATCGTTTCTTCTCCTGAGAGACGCGTGATAGAATTTAGTGTTTTTTTAGGCGTCCCGGCCCGTCTGTAATAGCGTCAAGAATCGACGTCAATGTCAGGCAACACCCGAGGCTGAGGTGGTCAATCAGCGATAGCCCCTCCGGGCCCTCGGAGTCAGAACGACTCTAAGAAAAAAAACATACGGACCTGCCTCCTCCTTCTAGCACACAACTGATCTACGTAGACACGACACTAGAAAGAAACCCTGAACCCCTGTTGAAGGATGCTTGTCAACAAAATGTGGTGACTTCTTTCTATTTATAAAACCTGGGCCGCTAGCTTCGAAATCCTGCAAGTGGCTTTCGCTTTATATTTTGCTTGTTGCAGGCTGCGGGCTGTTCTTGGCCCGTCTTTTGTGATATGTATGACGCCGAAGAAGGTAGTGACTTCATCGCCATATCTGCAACCCTTCGTAGTTGCGAATCCCAATAAGGATTTGCATGGGAAAAGTCTACTACATAGGGTAAGTACTGACGGCAACCACGTGGGCGAAGGAATTGGCAGATCCAAAAGGCAATTCTCGCCATACATACTTGTGGATCCGCCAGCGCTCAGCTCAAACTTTTGAAAAGCAAGTTCAATGGCTGCATTGCATTTGAGCTACCTCAAGACGGAAGTCACAAGTCCTTGAGAAAAGTTCGAAGACGCGATTCAATGTTGGGTCATAAAAGAAGGCTGGAGAATGCAGCATTAAACACGAATTGGTATTGGCATCAACTGCATTCACGTATGATTCTTTGGGAGCGCATGTAACCCAGCTTTTTTCTATAGAAGTCTTTGTCACGCATGTTCACTAACCCGGCACTTCTCTCCGATCAGTTTTTTTTTTGTCTCCTTCGCATTTCAAGATTGTGGTGTGATTTTCGAACGTTAAACGAGAACAGGCTTGCAAACCCAGCCTAGCTTATTGTTTCCAACGCTAGGGGGAAAGGAACTCGGCAAACTAACCGAATATTATAATTCACATATTTGAGCCTCGAATTCACCGTATCCAGAAGACGGCAATGAGCACAGATCAGACCCCGAAGCAGTGCATTAGCTTCTAGCTTACCAGTATCCAAATGTAACCCTGCTTTGCAAATTTGAACAATCCCGAACCCCTGTTCATCTAGCGCCTTAGCTCCCCAGCTTTTGCTCCCTTGAGGTAGTTCGAGAATTGGCACGCAGCTGGCCACTGCGCCGACGCAAAAGTCTACTTCGAGATACCGAATTCTGAGACATCTGCCTTCGTATTTAGAACAATTTTCCAATAACTAAGGTACTACAAGGTATAAAACTTCTGCACTGTGATTAATAGTCGCATCGGGTACTTACAGAGACGTTGTTCTGACGTCAAATGTAACAAAGATTCTGTTGGAGATCCCATTTCTCACCCAAGAAAAACTTTACGCTAAGCAATTCTTCAAGCTGTGTATCCTGTAAGGATACGAGGAAAAAGAAAGAATGAGCAAAAGAAAATATAGATACAGAGTTCCAGTCTTTATCGTTAGTCCAGCGCGGCCGGGGATATTGACGGGTATGCTTTCCGAGATGCATCCGCCTTGTCCTTGGCTTCATCATGGTTTCTATGTGTGTGTGTATGTGAAGAGGGTTACAAAGTTCGATAGCTTTTTAGGGTCAAGTGTACTGTATCTTTGGAAATATACACCTCATATACTTTGCTATATAAAGGCGGCGTGAAGCCCCCCAGACATGCTTCTATTTATTCATCATCACCAACAAACTATCCAGTCTTCTATCAGATAGAACTGGAAATACTTCCTCCTCTAAGTCCATCGGCATACAATATTTTTGTTCAATTAAATATATTCACAATGCGATCGATCATTGCCTTAGCTCTCTTTGCGCTCTCTTCGACAGTACAGTCCGCAGTACTTCCTAGAAACCCTTGCTATAAATGTGAAGGATTTACTATCAGCGTCTCTGGTGGCGTCAGCGGTCCTCTGGGACAAATCTCGGACGGGCAGAATCGCGTGGGACCCGCGACGCCAAACGCAGCCAAATACACTCTGGGATGCAATGGCGGAATCGTTGATCAGAATGGGCGTGGATGTATTCTGACTCCCCCCACTACTCAATATCAGTGCGACACGGGAGCATCTCCGACTACTGGTTTCGCTATTGGGAGCAATGGCGTGATTACTCATGATGGAAGCAGCGACTTCTATGCCTGCCCGTTAGTATATAATCTGAGGCTGCGAGATATAAGAGGACTTAAAAGCTAACTTGAATTAATTCTATTATAGTGTTGATGACTATGGCAATTGGAACGTCTATAGCCAACCAGTTGCAGGTCAATCTAAGTGTACCAAAGTTTGCCTAACTGCAAATGGCTGCAGCGCCCCACCAGCTCCAAGCCCGACTCCGAAACCAACGCCACCACCGCCAGCCCAGACATGCCCATACAATCTTGTCTTCCCAGGTGGATCGTCCTTTGAATTCCCACATCTGATCGTTCCGGTCGACTCGTCGAAGCCCGACACTGCCTATGGCACTCAATATAACGGCATCATCACCGACAAGATTGCAACCATTTTCAACTTTGACGTCCGTGATGCCTTTGCCGGCAAGAAATGCTCTCTTGTCTTCTTGTTCCCAACCAACCCACCTTCGGATACTAGCTCCTACACTTATTCTGGCGGTGGAAGCCTTCACTTCTGGAAGAAAGCTCAAGAAGCTACCCAAGGAACTACCTGGAACAACCAAGGTGGCAACAGCGTCGACTATGGTGTTACTAAAGTTTCCCCAGGAAACTCTTATACGATCACTACATTCGACTGCCCCGCTGGTGCTCGGATCGCATTTGAGATCAGCTCAAGTGATACCAATCTCAACTACTTCCAGGATTATAATCCTTCAGCGTAAGTAGAATACCATCTTCATCCTATTATACTTAGATTGATGTACTAACTTATTTAAAGTGTCGGCCTCTATATTACCGTTTGCTAAATCACCAAAAGCCAATTATATCGAGCACTGAGATAGTCTCCCTGCTCGCCAGTTTGAAATAATGACTAATGTTTTTAATCTAAAATTTTAATGTTTTCCTGACATGAAGTTTGTGTAAGTTTTCGCTGCATCAGATAGTCTTACGACTTTTACGGTACACTACATTCCTTGGGCGTTGCATAATGTTTTGTTCTACCCTTTTTTTTGAATATCCGCAATGTTGGGCTTCCAACAATCATATGATGGCGCAAGGTGTTTACCGAATTACACTCCTTCTTATTTGTTTACCAAAATAGTGTGGCTTGTTTCTCTATTTTCAAGCACATTGATGTAACAATAGTCTTATCAGAAACAATGTAATTCAAAAGTCAAAAGACGGGATTTCAAGAACTACAGCGTTGACCATATTTATCGTTTGTTATTATATTGGTCTTCGTGCTTCGCGGCTGGTTTACGAGACAAATATTGGTCGTGGACCTATAGTTCAACGTTGTAGCAGCTAGATTGATATGATATTTTTGCGTTGAAGCTGTTGCACTTCCAAAGGAGGCCGGATCTACAAGGGAGGAGGCTGTTATGAAAATCTGCAAAATCATTTATCACTATATAGATAAGGATTTAAACTTAGCCGTATGGAGGTATAAACTTAGTTGCTATTGAATAATAAAGCTGGATTGAAAGCTCTACCCGTATATATACCGGATACCCCGAAATTACGATTCTTTTTTTTTTTTGGCAGATTCGACATATGAAGAAACTTCGAAAGGGATGCGCATATGCTGCTACTCGCACCTAAGATTTCAGTATATCGACATCTCGATATACGTGTATATAAATACCATGTTATAAGGCACTGTGGGGAAGATTTAATTAAGCCGAGGATAAAATACAATGGCATTGATAATTAATGCGCATCACCGTTATTGCTCCTGGTTAACGGGTCATACGTCTATATGAGCTAATAAATGGTCACGTAAAGCGGAAGTCGACCAGTAGAGAAGGTCCTACCGGTTCGATCTATATCCATTATTCTGGAATACCTGGCATCGTAGCTAGATATGGCATACCGAGAGTTCACGATCTAAAACCCACTGTGATAAGTAAGAGATGAAATCCAGAGTAGCTGTGGGTTAGCGGAAATAAAAACAAAATGTCTTAACATTTCAGGTCTCTATGTTAACGGTCGAAAAAATAAGCGGACTTTAAGACTGTCTAGATCAGCTTCTCCTAATCCTGGACCTTGCTGAGGAGGCTCGTGATCTTTATTGTCAGCTCCCGGCAACACATATATAACCTTCTGAATCTGGAAAAGGAGCGCTAAATAGAGACTAGGCTTGACAGCTGGGACACATCTTCCTCTCCCGAGCTTGGGAGAATCATTATTAACGGTATGGGTGCTCTAGTTCCTCCTATAGCCGATATTAATTGCATGATATGAATTGCGTGATTAGTGTCCAGATCTGGAACGTCGAAGGCAATACTGTCCAATGAGATGACAATTCCGCTTAAAAAAAATGCAATCATAACCATTATAAAGCCGACTCTTGACATTTTGAAAGTCGGTTAGGACTAGTTTTGCTACTGAACGTGGCTGCCTATATGTCTGATCCCTGAAATATGCTCCCAGCCCAGGCCCCCGGATTTTAATTACTCCGAATAAATATCGCTCGCTCGTGTTCGAAACTAGATTCAATATCTTACCAAAAGCCCGAATGCGAGATCTAAATGTATAGAGGGACGATTGGTTATGAATGGTTGGCCGCTTACCAAGAGCTGAAATAATATACAACTGCAGCCGTACCTAGCGACTGTCATGCAAGGGCGGGACAATCGTCCGGGCAGGAAGGATGGCCCTGTTCTCGGCCACGAGAGATGCGACTCGGCTGTATGCCTATCTTTCTTCTTTCGGTGAGTGGTTGTGGATAATTGGGAACGATGATAAGGTGAAAGCTAGGCCAACCAGGTGGCAATATGCCGGCTTTTAATTGAACTAAGAGCGACAATCGAGCTAGTTCGGCGGACATGCTAGACAGGCAAAGCCACGGACAGTCTGCATGGGATATAGCACCTGTAGAAAAGAGAATGTGATCAAGAAATCTAGCAAGGCACTGCATAAATCTCTGTGAGTGTCTTGTTGGGGTCAACGGAGAAACCATAGAGTTATATTCGACTTCCTTAATGGAGATTGAACTGGCAATACCCTGGGGCAAGTTAGCTCATGAGAGACAAACAGGTACCAATCTATGATAATTTCTTGATCGTTGTGCAGCTGAAAGGATGTAGAGATGAGTAGCAGCATTGCGGAGTACTCTCAGGGTTGAAATGTCGCACTGCAACAGGTGGTTGGGACGAGCTAGTTTCGCATGACAATTCGAGCGCTTGGTTTTTGGTTGTCGGTCTGGGGTGGGTCTTATGAGTTCCATCTGTTGAAGAGTAGGTGCTAATGGTTGAAATTTCTATATAAGATCCATGGACATCCTCGAGATATACAAACATAGGTTCTGGAATCTGACCTGCATCGCCTTCAACTAGCATAAACCCTTTACAAGCGAAGGCCCCACTCTTCTCAAAAGTTCAGAATGCATCTCAATACTATTCTTGCAGTTGCTGCCGCAGTTGTCGGTGTCGTGTCTGCTGCACCGCAGACAGGACCGCCGCCCCCTCCACCCCCTCCTCCACCTCCACCTCCACCACCTTCTCAGCTCGATGGACCTTTTGGTCTCCAGATTGTATCTCAGAATGATAGCTGGAGCGGCAAATACTTCTCCCACGCGCAGATCGGCGGATCTTTCAACTTGTGAGTTGCCTTGTAGCAATTAGAAACCACCAAGAGTATGAGACTCGTGGATTGCAGTACTAATAATATACTTATAGGGTTGTCCCCGCTACTGTTGGCGTTCCACTTTGGCTTAACGTATCCGAAGGAAACACTATAATCTGGAGCCCCACTCCGAGACCGAGACCCCAAGGTGAACATTACCATCTCAGTGTCTCTGTTGACCTCGCTTCCAATGTTGGACCTCTTTATATTGGCGAGACCGAAACTACCGGGTTTTCATTCAACCAGGAGGGTTTTATGGAACTTAGCGGATTAAACAGGTTCTTCGTTTGCACGTTTAACACTCCGAAGGGCCCCATGAGCGGCGTCTCATGGAAGTATGGCAACGAAAAGACCGGACCGGATGGCACTGATTGCTCAAAGGTCAGATTCAAGAGGTTCAATATTCGCCCAGGCCCAGGGGGTCCGCCAGGTCCAAGGGCTCCTGGCCAATAAGCAGCTTTCTCGTTGCTAAATAATAATTGGCTTTGAGAAATGTAAATATGTATGCGTATAGACTGGAGCGACAGAGAGAGATGTATATAGTATTTAAGCAGCAGGAGGTCCAAGATAGATAGAATGGTAATCGAGACTGTGCATTACGCCTGGTTCCCTGAGGTACAATAGACAATCGTACTGTGGCACTGGCCTTGGTTGTACGTTGAATTGGTGAAAGCGTGTTGTATGTGTTGCAGTTGTGGCGATTCGACGCGACGGCGCAACGCAGGACAACCTCAACAATCAATCAACGGGACTGCGGACTGAGCCGAATCGTTGTAGGACGAGTTTCTCCGCCTCGTCGAATCCTCTTCGCCCATGGCATATCGGAGTCGGGCCGCCCCAGGAAGAATACTATAGCTAGATAAACGATATGAAAGCCGCCTAAGGGTATCCTGAAGGCCGTTCCATGCTCTTCCGTGCAGTGATAAGTATTTCCCGATGATTCTAGGCCTTGATACGAGCAGATATGCCCGCGAAACTCGTTAACTAATCTCTGCATGTCACCAGCATCGTATACGCGTATAAAGTTGGGTTGGTAGGGTCTTTATCACACGAGCAAATTCTCCTATAAACTGAGAAGGGAAATCCCGAAAATACGATGACGCCGTGGACTGCTGTAAGGGCTGGAACTGAAACAAAAAGCAAGAGGACAAAAAAGCAACCTGAGGCTGTCTCTCATCGAGACTGCGCGTTAGGAAATGTGAATGGACACACGGCCATGGGGGAAACTGGCTTGAGAAAAAGCTTGTCTGGGCTTGTCTCCCTTCGCCTCTGGACTTGGCAGACTTGTCCCGAAAACCAAAGGCTGGTCGTCAGAATCGTCGTCATCTCAGCGTTCACGAAACGCTATTATATAATTTACCCACTTAATGCTAGTAATCCATCGACAGACACTGAAGCTGGGCTTGGTTGCCGCTCGTTTTTACGAGAATATCTGGATTGTGATGAAGGCACGGCAATCTTCCGAGACGGGCCCTCTACCTCGTCAAATTTTGGACGCGAGAGGGAGAAAACGAGGAACCCTTCCAATTATGCATTGGATCACGCTAGGGTGCCATCTCCATTTCCTTCCGATGAGAAAGGAAAAGCGAGAAAACGAAGAAACGATGTGAGCAAGGCAAAGGGATGAAGAGAAGTGTCTAAAACAAATCGGGGCGAGTGGAGAATCCCTTTCACTCCACTTTCTTAACAACCCGCTAAATTACTCGTCGTTAGTCTCCCACCACCCGGATAAGAGCGAGGTCCTTGCAGTTAATATCCTTCCACCATCCACGTTGTTCCTCCCAAGACTTTTTTCCCCTTTACCAAGACCATCTGTCAGGACTATCCTGCTGTTTTCCCCATTTTCCGATATTTCTTGGGTTTACCAAGACCAACATCTGCAGTCACACGCGAGAACACAAGACCTTATAAGCTTTCTTGACGACTTAGACAGGCCTGGGAACGACTGTGAGGGGAAAGCTTTGAACTTTCGGCCCGGATCTGTCTCCTCACGGATCCCCCAAGAAGTCCTACTTTGAAAGGCTCTCTCTCACGCCAGCAAAATCGCCGTTTGATTTTTTCCCTTTCATTCTTCGAGGAAACCCAACCGACCAAGGGGGTTAGCAAAAAAAACAAAACGAAAAAAAAGGTCAGTTGTGGTCAATGTTAGCGTGCTTTCCACTGATGGAACAAACCCCTCCCAATTTGTCACCCACCTTTTCCTTCCCCAATTTCACTAGCAAGAGTGCGATGGGCTCTGTCAGCTTGAGCTGGAATTCTGTGCACAGAAAGGCAGGTCCCTTTTTATAATCATACAAAACATATATAAAATGGGCGTCCTCTAGTTTTGCTTTTAACAATTTGCTGAGCTACACGTATCAGAGCTCAGGGTCTGGAGCTTCACCTTGCCAGCATTATTGAATCCCATATCCTCAGCCTCACGGCTAGCGTTCCCAAACTCTATAGTACCCGCCCGTGCAGTTGAGGGGAAGGAGAGTTAAAGAACAGAAATAAAGGAAAACGGTCATCAGTTAACACGAAGTTGAGTTTTGCTAGATTACAAGACTCCCGGACTTTGCTCCAATCTGTCCAGACGAAAACTCGGCCAAACCTTCGATTGAACTAAACCAGAGGCTGACCTCTCGAAGCGACAACGACTTGATTAGTTGGACTTATTGCAATTTTTTTTTTTCTTCGGTCGCAAGGTGTAGAGTGCCAATCCGGCCAAGAAAGAGCAAAGCCGGCACCCAAGGGGCCCAAAAAGGCTTACGCATCCAGCCCAGACACACCCAACCCTCTCCTTCGAATCAAATCAAGCCGGCCATCTCAGCTCAGACCTTCGAAACGAAATAAGATACTAAGAAAGCCATATTTGAGCTGCCGGGTTTTCGTATCGATCATTTTATCAGCCGAAATATTGCTGCGGCGGGATTGACGTTACGGATAGACACAGCCATCGGC
Organism: Dactylellina haptotyla; assembly: GCA_031310005.1. Lineage (NCBI taxonomy): Eukaryota > Fungi > Ascomycota > Orbiliomycetes > Orbiliales > Orbiliaceae > Dactylellina > Dactylellina haptotyla. The sequence goes on along the minus strand of CM062380.1, from coordinate 104,717 downwards.
AGTCTCTGTAATAATTTGATTGTCCCCGTTTCTCGACTATCGGCGCATCCACACTTCCACTCAACTCCCACTCACTTCCACAACCCCATCTTCTTTAATTCCTGTTTTTTCGGTTCTAGGTTTTGGTGGCTTGCTTGAAATCGACTGGCAGACAAGGAGAAAAAAGTCAAAGACACAAAGGGCAAAAGGCAAAAAAAGGGGGGCAAACACAACATCACGGCATTCTGAACTTATCCGGGAAGGAAACCCTTCGGTTGTTGTCTGATCGGACAGAGAGCAAGGAGAAAGAAACGAAAGAGAAAGGAAAACAGAACGTGACTGCTGCTCGAACCGGAAGAGCAGCAAAGGAGAGAGTGGAAGGTCCTTTCCCGATCCTCAGTTCCCTCCCCTTCTTTCGGGTGCTTGGTATTTCTGGCCCGGACTGGTGGGACGGACAAGTCACCGGAGAACTCCCCCTCTGGTCAGCCAGCTCGAGCTTGTCGGCGTGCCTAGCGGGTTCAAAGCAGGTCCAAAGCAGGTAGTCGATAGGTAGCATAGTTCAGGTAGTTGACTGCCTGGGCCTGTTTCTGTCCTTTCTGTCTGTCCGTCTGGTCACCCTGGCCGACTCTGCGAAGGCTTGTTTCCGGCTAAGCTTTTACCCCCTCCCCTCTCCCTCGACGGTGTCGTTCTCCTCCTCCTCCTATTGTTATTACTATTCTGTCCCCATCTTCCGTTCGTATCCTGCCGTTTCATTCATCTCCAACTTCGTCCTCGCGGAAGAGTGTTTCTCCGCGAATACAACCTGCAGAACCTGCCAACTTCCTTCCAAGCGACCGGCTGGGAACTGGCCCAACCAACCACAACAACAACAAACATCCGCCCAGATAATTCCGAATAACAAAAAAAACATCCGCGCCGGATTGCAGTTATCGCTGCCTTCGACGAGGCTTTCCCCCCGTGAGATAGCCTCCTACGACTTCACACGAACCACACAGAGGCCCGCACGCTGTCCGCCGACAATATTCCCCCACTGCCTGCTGCAAGCTACTGAACGCGCGATTCCCTTCGCGGGATCGTTGCGGTAGAGGCCTTTCCGACATATCTCAGCCCTAACTTGGACGTACAATCGTATCCGCAATCCGCAATCCACACATCCCTCCCCCCCGCCACCATGACGACACTCAGCGGTGGCCGGTTGAACTCACTGATCTCGCGAATACGGAGTTCTTCTCCTCGGTCGCCATCGTCCCCATCTGCGCAACCTGCGAGTCCCAGTGCCTCTCCTCTCTCCCAGCTGAAGCCGTCGCGGCGCGCCATCACCGACTTCTACATCAAACTCGACCACCCGCACCGACGATACAAACCTGGCGAACAAGTCACTGGATCGATAGTCCTCACAACATCCCGGGCGACTCGAATCACCCATTTGACACTAACACTCGGTGGGAGTGTTATGGTCTACCCCCACGACAGAAGAGGGCACAAATGGGGCGAAGATATCGTCAAAGATGTCACATATCGAGATAGCAAGATGATTAGAGGCTGCCGGAACCGAGGAACGACAATTGAAGGCAGACACAGCGGCCGCGGAGTAGTCCTGTTCGAAGAAGAGCAGGTTGTCGTTGGTGAAGGACGGCTTGGCGCTGGAGGCTTGGAAGTCGGTTTCGTCATCGAGTTCCCACAGAAAGGCGGGATCCAAAGTCTAGATGTACGTCAGCGATTCCTCAAATAACATCGAATATTCTTTTAACTAATAACTTACCTTGTCTAGTTCGAGCGAGGAGCGATTACATACTTGCTAACCGCTGCGCTGACCCGTCCGACTACTATCCACGCTGTCACTACATGCACCGCAGAAATCCAATTCTCAGAAACCATCGACGTCGCTCTCTTCAAGCCCCCGAAGCCCCTGACCATTTCCATGGAACCTAACCGACCCCTTCGTCGACTGAAATCCTCAGGCTCTTCCAATGATTCCACAACGTACATACAAACACTACATCAACCTCCAAATCCGTCCCCGCCCCTTTCTCCTGCTGGCGGCCCCAGATCCATTTCTAACAACACTCCATCCTTACCGCCTTCGCCGACCGTATCAGCACAGCCTCACCCGATGGCGACTATCGAACTCCTACGTCCCGCTTGCTTACCAGGAGAATCAATCCCCGTTAAGATCACAGTTTCCCATACCCGACCGTTAAAATCCCTATCCGGTGTTATTCTCACTCTATCACGACAATGTCGGCTTGACACTTTACCGCCCGCCGACAAAGTTCTCACTGCTTCCTCCCTTTCCTTCTCGAAATCTTCGGTATCAACATTCCGAAAAGACCTCGATCAATCCATCACAGCCCTTATCGTCGACCCACGGAGCTTAACGACCGTTATTAAGGCCAGCGTACGAGTGCCCGGCGACGCCTTTCCCAGTATCACGAAAGTGCCCCAGGGCCTACTGGAGTTCACTTACTTTGTCGAAGTTGTGGTGGATCTAGGAGGTAAACTAGCAAGTAAGAACGGGATGGGCGACGTAATCATGGACGGCAGCACCAATGAAGATCTCAAACGCATGCAGGCCGAGGGAATCATGGAAACCGACCGTATCAGACGAGAGAAAGCTGTGATTAGCTGTACATTCGAAATTGTTGTCGGAACTTCGGATAGCGGAAAGCGCCGGAAGAGAAAGGAGGAAAAATCCAAGGAAATTGCAGCCCCGCAGTCCTCAGCCCCTTCTCAAGCGTCAACAGCGGAATCGCAGGGAGTGGATTCGCAGCCAGATCGAGAAGCCGAGAGGGACAACACGGTCGCCCAAGTGATGAATTTCCTGGGAGATGCACCGGATTATCAGAATAGCAGTCGACGCTCGTCCCCGTCTGCCGCCAGCGTGACGCCACCTCCCGGCCAATATACCCCCTCAATGGTTCCACCCCAGCTCCCACCCGTACACGATGAAAAGGCCCAGATCAGAATGGCAGAAGAGCAATTTCTCCCTTCAGCACCGCCGCTCGCCGGGCCTAGCACCGAAGCTTCAGCACCCTCCTTTATTCATCCCTATGATGAAGAAGACCTCTACTTTGTGCCTGAGAGTAGTAGCCACAGCGCTGCAGCTCCCGCATATGAGCGGCCGGATGGTCTTAATGCACATCGACAGAGCACTCATTTGAATGAAGATAAGGAGGAACTGGAGAGACAACGGTTACTTGCACAAGCTAGTGCTCCGCCTGTCCCAAGTACCAGTGGGAGTTCCAGCACCCACGGTAGTATAGAGCCATCAGCCCCGGATGTCGCGGAAGAAGACGAAACTGGGAATAGCGAATTGCCACGTTACATTCGATAAACCGTCGGCACTATATTTCGCTTTACCCATAACATATAAAGTCTGGCCCATTGCGATCTCATACTCTCTTTTATATATTTATTCATCCCTATATTCATGACAACAGCAGTTATATATCCTTGCTTTACGAACCAAGCGATTTACTTTTACGGAGTCAGGCTCTTTTGTTCTGGATTTCTTGTCTTGCGGTGTCTTTTTTCTTTCATAACCTCGCTTTACGTAATCTTGGGGGCGACGGGCAGCGGCATCAAAACGGCAATTCATAGCTCGCCCACGCCATCAGTGTTTATTTTCTCATACTTCCGCGGCATTTGGCGTTCTGTGTTTTGCATGGGTTTCCTCTTTTACTTTTGAGTATTTTTATGGGACAAATGGGGGTTTTTAATTTTGGGAACCGAAAGGTCAAAAGAAACACTATTTGGGAAGCACAATTAGGGAAACGACAAAAGAATATTTTCAAGCTAGCAAAACTTTACATTCTGTAAATACATGTTCATAGTACTGAGTATCTTGTTGTAATAAGCGTGTACTGTTGGGTAGGATAGTTGATTTATCACACAACGGAGGTTCTGAATTGATTAATTCAGGAATCGACCCAATTTCAGACAGCAAATTATTTGCTACTGCATTCTCGCAGAATTTCATAGTCTAAGTGTCATTTGCCTTTAAAAAATTACACTGTAGTATATAGACGACCGATCGGCTTTGCCATCTCAACCGCAAGAGATATTCAGTTTATTCCAATATCCTCCACATCGTCCGGGATGCCCAAAGAGCCCTTAAAAGATGCAACATCGCTTGATAGCATTCCTGCGGCTTTCATGTATCCTTCAATAGCATAGATATTGTCTATACAAATTAGCAATCGATAAGTAACCGGACTTGATACTTGAGCTTAACGAAAGCGGAGCTAAATATAGCTATTTTTTATCCAGAAGAACGATACTGACCTGCGTGCATGTTTCCCGCTGCCTTCATGAGTTGAACAACTTCCTTCATATGGTCAATTTGGGCGGGATTGTTGTCGGCATGCAATGCAAGCTCACTTTCCATCTTGGTCTTTTCAACCGTGAGAAGCTGAATATCTCGCATCATCGTAGCTCGTTGGACCTTTAGCATCCATTAGTTTCAGACATCAACGTATGGTTCTCCAAAGCTTAGAACATATCCACTGTGCTCAACGATGTAGAACGGCCATACTTTGTCATGGCTGTCTCCTTCCTTTTGCCCCTTCTCTTGTTCGATCTCGTCTGCAATCTCTTGTATTCTCCCCTCCAGTCCCGTAACTTCCCTTTCCCAGGTTCTTAACTCGTTCTCCTTTTGTTTTTTCTCATCCGCCTTGAAAGACCAGTACCAGTTTCCGCTTCCAATCTTCTCGACACGAATCTTGTTCTCATCCACAAGAGCGGTTAGGTAGTCCTTGACCTGCATGCCCGAGATGCCGGTCGCAGTGGGCAAGGCCTTTTCGAGATCTTTGATGGAATGGGCGGTGATAGGCCTGTGATCTGTAAAGTAAGATTCGACTGCTAGAAGTTTGGCGGCAGATGGGTTGAATTTGGGCTATTGTATTGAAGATAGTGTTAGTTCGAGCCTGAGTGAACCTGGCAGACCGGCTTGCTGTCGGTGCTATAGTAGAAGACCAACCAGACCTACCATTGTGATTTTGTCTCCGTATAGATAGGTGGTATGAGGAATCCTGTTCTAAGCGATAGATATTAGAAGGGGTATAGTGCCGCGTAGATATGGTTAGATGGAGGGGTGTGAAGGCAGGTGTTGTTTTTTGTATTAGCACGCTGGCGAGGGACGAGTCCAAGTATCACGATATTTATTGATATATTATTGTATAGAACAGAACCAAAGTGCCATTTTGTATATCCAAATTCGTTCCCGCAGCTAATAAAAGTATTTTGGTATCTAACAAACAGGTATCATAATAGTCGTTACATCTATTAAATAAGAATACGATAAAATCTAATCGGTGTCGTCAAAATCGTTCCTCCGGATCTTGCTCCGATCACACATTCCTCTGAACACGCCGCCGCTCTCCCAAAGCTTCAAGGGTGCATCGGCTTCTACGATTCGGCCCTGGTCTAATACCACAACTCTATCATACTTCACAATCGTCCTAAGGCGGTGTGCAATGCATAGTACAGTGCTTCTTCCGAATCCTTCCGCCATCGTCTTTTGAATCTTTCTATCCGTCTCTTCATCAACGCTGCTCGTCGCCTCATCACAAACGATAATGCGACTGCCACGAACGAGTGCACGAGCCAGAGCCATCAACTGCCGTTGACCTAACGAGAAGTTCAGACCCTCTTCGATCACAGTGGTATCCAAGGTGATCCTCTCCTTCTTCTGGGCAACTTGGCCACCGACAGGTGGAGTGCTCGTACCACTTCCAGTGCCGGCCGCGCCAATTTCATCCGTCGATGAAGAGTTTTGAGGTGCTTCTACCGTCTCCTCAGGTGTAACCAAATAGCTCTGTCGTAGCGCATCCCATAACTCGAGATCTGTATGTTCTCCGAACGGATCCAGATTGCTCCGGACGGTGCCTTGGAACAAAGTAGGATCCTGTGGGATGATGCTCAACTTGCTTCTCAAGTCCTGCAAGCCGATCTTACTGATATCCATTCCATCAATCGTGATTTTACCTTCTGCAAGCTCGGTTAGTCGGAACAGCGTGCTCATGATACTGGACTTGCCCGCGCCGGTTCTCCCGACAACTCCAATCCGCTCACCGCCCCGTACGTGCAAGTCGAGTCCCTGTAATACAAGCGGCAATCCTTCTCGGTATCTCATCTTGACATTTTCGAATACAATTTCGCCTTGTTCCGGCCAAGTAGGGGACGGGGTAATCGAGGTGTGGACCGCCGCTTCTTGGGGTAACTGGGTACCATAATAGTGGATTCTCTCGGTGGAATTCATCGCATTTTCGACTTCTGCGAGCTGTCTAATCATGAATTGAATGATTCCCACAACTTGTAAGATATAACTCAAAACCACACCGGCAGTCGAAGGGTTGGTGCTGAATCTCGATGTGACAACCAAGATGGCCGTGGTGAACACAAGGCCGAGAGAAACTGTGTCTAACCGAAGGCTGAGCCATCGCTGGTTTGCAAATGTGATAAAGTAGGCTGAGTCCATCTGGTCGATTGCAGAATTGAGGACCGACTTGAAATGATCTTGAAGACCGTACGCGCGAATAGTTGCAGTGCCACTCAGGGCTTCACCAAAGCGAGAAAAGACCTCCGAACGAAGGACAGCTTCGTGTCGTTTGACTTCACGAGCAGAGGCCCGGTAGAAACCGGCAGCCCAAAAGAAGAAGAAACCGAGTGGGGCAAGCGCAATAGCAAACTAAATTGACAAAGATATATATTAGTAACGCCCCATCAACGAGAATCTTGTTTTAAACATACCCAAGGAAGGTACACAATAATCAAGATGAAAACTGATATCACCATCGCCAGTGTAAAGAAGTACATTCTTATCGCATCCGTGAGATTGTTGTCCATGATGTCAACGTCTTTTGAGAAGCGGTTAACAATTCTCCCAAGGGGTGTAGTATCGAAGAATGACCTGTGAGTAGCATATTAGAAATAGGCTCGAGTTTGTGATGAGATGATAGGATGTATGCGAGTACTGACATTGGTGCCCTTAACACGCTTCTCATTGCTTTCTCCATCAGCGTTTTGCTAGCTTCAGTTCCAGCAACAGTAAGAGTCAAGGCGAAGATAAACATGAAAAGCGCCTGTGCTACACCAAGGCCGACGTAGCCTGCGATCTATTGGTTATCTTAGTATGAACAAGCAAACTAAGGAAGATTGGAGTCGGTTAAAGTCAACTTACATATGCTCCTTTCGAAAGTCCGTAATGCCCACTAGTCCACCACGATAGCCAAATAGTGCTCATAATATTGGTGGTTTGCGAAGTGAATAGAAATATGACAACAATAGGTGCTACGAGGACGGAACCACTCGCTTTGATATACGCGTAGTATACGCCCCACCCGACGCTTTTCGATGCTCTCTCTTCTTCTTGCATTAATCCCGGTGCCTTGCCTTTCTTCTTCTGTTTCTTCTTCTCTTCCAATTTATCGCCTATTGCTTCTTCCGTTTTCTTCTCAGGTGCTTCCTCTGAAGCAGTCATGGAAAGCATGGTCTTGAAGTCTTCATTAGTCGCCATAAGTTCATCAAATGTTCCAATAGCACTTATATTTCCCTCGACCATAACGATAATTCTGTCGCAACGATTTAGGACGTGGAGTTGGTGGGTTGCAAGAACGCGGCATTTATCCTTCAGCAGTCCGCTAATCGCCTCATTAAACATGTGGCGACCGACATGTGCGTCAACAGCACTCAGTGGATCATCGAGAAGGATTATGTCGGAGTTATGGTAGATAGCCCTGGCAATGTTGAGACGTTGTTTCTGGCCACCGCTTACAGTAATACCACGCTCTCCAATCTCAGTCATGTCGCCGTTCGGTAGCATCTCCAGATCGGGCTTGAGAGCACATGCGTATATCACCTTTTCATACCATACGGGGTCAAATGGTCGACCGAAAAGAATATTATCTCGAACAGTAGAGTTTTGGATCCATGCTGATTGAGGACAGTAAGCCATGCTGGCGCCCTGCGTGATAGTTCCGTTGGTCTTGCGCATATCTCCAGCGAGCGCTGCGAGCAGTGAGGACTTGCCGGAGCCGACAGTACCAACAATCGCGAGAAGTTCGTTTCTTGAAATATCGAGGTTTATATTGTTGATAGTGAAAGGTTCCAAATCTTTCTCCTCCTTAGGCTTCTCATCAAGCTGTGGCTTTGCCTCTAAGACTTTCTTGTCCTTCTTGCCTTTCTTACCGTCTTTACCCATCTCCATCTGCTGCTTTACTGGACCAGTTGTTTCCCAGGTGAAAGATGCATCGTTAAGGGTAAAAGCATCTTTCTGCTCAGGATCTATACTCCGTGTTTCCTCTTCCTCTTCTTGGAGAAGGTATTCTTGGATTCTCTGAAGCGACAGGAAAGCATCAATGGATTGAGAGATGACAACGGGAAGGAAGTTTAGTGGTAGGCGAAGCGCGTTGAAGAGACCAATCGAGGCGAATATTGTGGCAGGGTTTAGCCCAGGGTGTGACAGAGAGTAAGTGACAAAAGCAAGAATGGATGCAAATACTGGAAGGGACTAGAAGAATACATGCGTGTTAGTAGGGTTGGCCGCAAGGAGCTAGCATATAACGCACAGGATGAGAAACCTACCATGGATATAGCGTTGGTGGCACTTCTTATGGCGAGGAGATATTGTATGGACCTAATTTCACGGCGGCGGAGATTCCTTAGCTCTTGGAGGAAACTTTCTTCCCAGGCAAAGAACTTGACAAATCTAACACCTTGTAAGATTTCTTGCATAAGGCCAACCCGTTTATCGGTGATCTGGTTCATAGCCTTTCTCCGCTTCGCGAGCACGGAGACTACCCACATAATGAAGGGTGTCATAAGAAAGATCAAACCAAGACCCGCAAGCGCAGACACGCCGATGTTAACAATCAGAAGGGCGACTGTAATGGCAACTTGAATCGGGGCTGTCCACATCATGTGACTCCAAGAGGCGGCTTGGTCAACACGATATGTATCAGTCCCCATAAGATTGACTACTTTGCCGTTCGGCCAACCAGGTAAATCATCCATGGCTGCTCCAGGACGGGCCGCGGCCTTGGCCTTCTTCTTTTGTTCTTTCTCCAGTGCTTTCCGCTCTTCCTCAGTCAACTCTTTGCTATCGCCATCTCCGATTCTTCTACCTACGGCCCGAGCCCGCGACGAAATAACAGTGCTTTTTTCATAGATCATACTTATGAGAGAAGCTCTGACCATGCCACCAGTAAGCATACCTCTATACAAGAACTGACTTATACAGGTGCTAGCAGCCCATTGCATTAGGAGGAGACCGATAGCTAAACCGACGCCTTGGCCGACAGGATCTGGGTGTCCGAAATAGGCGTTTTGAGCAAAAGTAATCAAATAGCGGAGCATCTGCGGGGAAAGGACCTGCAAGACATCACCTAGCAGGCGGCAAACACCAGCTGTCCAGAAGGTGCGGAAGAAAACATGATTGAGGGCCATGAGTAAAGGGTATTTATCGCCACGCGTAGCTCGTTTCTTGAACTCTTCGGTTATCTTGATGACGGAGGGTTCTACGCGACGTTCGGGCGGCAGGAGGGGGATATCATTAAGCTCTAATGGCCGGTTGTATCCAACCTGTGAAGGAACTCGTTAGCTACGCTTCTTTTTGTAAACCAAAGTATGTATAGAAAGAAACGGATTATTAGTCCTACTGTCATGAGATTATTGATCCACCAAAAAGTCAACTGCGATAGTATATTCGAGCTCTTCTCGCGGCTGATCTCTCTTGTTTCCGGCACTGGCGGCGGAACCCTCGACTTGAGGGGGTTCCGCCTGTACCACGGCTTTGGTGGTTTCCTGAGATCATCTTCCTGTTGTTCCAGTATGGTGGAATCTACGGTGGATTTTGTTCTCTGAGCTACGAGTTCGGAGTCCAGAGGCTCGGCCTCAATTCGCTTCTCGACAGCTATCGGGTCGATGTCTGAAGAGGACGAAGATGCCCGTCGCCCGGGCGCGGACTTGTCATCGAGCGAGATGCCGGCCTGCTCGGAGCCCGGCTGATTCGAGGACGCCAGGTTGGTGGTTGGCGGCGGCCTGCAGTCGCGTGGCTCGCCAGCACCAGTTTTCGGAGTGGGATTTGGGTGTTGTCGCCCGCGCAATGGTTCGGTATTAATTAGATTACGAACCACCCACGAGATCTCTGGTGGTAACTATCGCAGGTCCGAGATATCGATGAATTCGACAGTAGTACAGCACTATGACTGCAAATGGAGAGCGAGAAAGTGCAGTTGGGCTGGGAAATAGTTCGCAAGGCTAATAAATATTAGCTGCACCGGCCCGCTGGATGACTAAATCAGTCATTCATTCAGTCACCGCTTTATTAACAAGCCGATGCGCCGACACGCCGACCCATTTCACTTTCTTTTTTTTTTTTGTTTCTCTTTTGCCTCCCAAAAGCTTAACTGAGCTTAGCTAATTAGCACTCGCTGTAATAATGCACCCGTTATGTTTCGTATCCTTTCTCGTGTGGATGTGGACGGTTACCGGCAGAAAAATGCTGGGGACCCGGCAGGAACCTGCGAAGTACCTGTATTCGGTTTTGTTCTTGATTGGAAATGACTCGCAATCAACGACGCTGCATCGAGATCTCAAGATAGAAGGTCCTGATCAACGTCTTTTATACTAGCAGAGAGCGGGTTTAGCGTCCCACTTTCTCCCCATTAACTCCACCAACTTAACGACATATAACTATTTTTTTTTGGCGAATAAATAAGACCTGTGAGAATCGAACCGACCGCACGGGGTTACCAGAAAATAAACACCGCCCAAATGGGTGGTGGGATTCTAAGTTTCTTGGATGGGAGAAAAATAGTGTTTTTTTTTTTTTTTTTTTTTAAGCCTTGCGCTTGGTCCTTCGTAGCAAAGGTTAAGCCTCGGTACCTCTCAAGAAGACCATGCAGGACTCGGTTCTGATGAGGTGCGAGCTAACCAATAACACGCATGGCACCTGCTCATTTCGTTTACGCTAACCACTCAGTTGCTTTGTCACTCTCAAATTCGAATTCTCTCGTACGATAACCTAAATTCGATCGATTCTGATCTTTCTAATCGAAAACACGATATTTCGAACTTTGAGCATTTTCGTTCACGATTCCTATGTTTTTAAATGCATAGTGGATCTTTACACCGTTGTGAGATTCCTGTTAAACCTCGGTATAAAATGGAATTTTAAAAGAGGTCTTGAGAACTAGCCAGTTCACCTTGTCAAGAAATCGTTGAGGAAAACTGGAGTTAATCAAGGGATAACCCCATGCCGATTTATCCGGCTCCACAAGGCAAGACCAGACAGAAATCCTACGCAAGCGCACCTTCGCTGCAGTTCCATGTTCTTTGTTAGTCAGCCATATATTATCAACCCATCGGGACCTTCAAAGGTACCGAAGTTCTGGTTCGTCGGTCTTTCGTATATTCCGAGAGGAAGATTTCCCTAGCCACCGGGTTTCATTGCCTCTTCAGTTCGTATTTCGTATAACATCTAAACCTCTGGGCGGTCATCTGACTCGGTGTGTGGACGGTTATAAGAGTATAAAACGCGATGCCGACTCGCAATCCTTGTCCCCGGCCCGGCGCCCACCGTCTTGCCCACCGTCTTGATTGACTAATGCTCCGTCCTTTCTTCTCCTCAAATAAAATCTCCCCGAGAGACTGCCTGAGTGGTGATTACTAGAAGGTCATAGCCTCGTACAATCCCGCGAGGGTCTAGGGGATGGCTTGTTGTATACATTCGTGAATGTAGAAGTTATAGTGGTGACGTGTGACATTGCGTAGGTTAGGTTTCCGGTGCATGCGACGGTATTTGAGCCAGCTGAATAAACTCACATATGAGTGAAATGCTCCGTCCCCGCCGCGCTTCTCCTAACCGCTTCTAACCACTTGGAGCGTCTTTCCGATCTGGTGATCGTGCAGCCTATCAATCTTTTGACAGAGCAAGCAAACACACTCCGGCAACGATCTGGTTGATACATTCACCTCCGATTGTGCCAGGAATCTATACGCTCACAGAGAATATCAATCGCGGCTGTCAATTCACAAGTCCTTGTGGGAGTGCCGCATGGACGATTAATTCTGGCCCCTGCGCGCGAGACAGCTCGACAGGCATGTGGCGGGCTGTGTTGGTTGGAGGGCGATTTAAGCTTAATTGGCCAGCGAGCATGTTGCGCGCAAATGACATCATTTCGACATACGACAGATTAAATTCCTTCAACCTCTGCATCGCTCCCCGCCCCTCATCCTCTCGCTCATTCTAACCATCACCACAATGTCGACCTCAGAGCGAGTCAAAACCGTTGTACAGCAAGAAGCCAACCAGGCGCTCGCATTATCGAAAGATGCCGCCCAGTCTGGCACCTACATGTTTCCTATTCAGGTATTTCACCCTTCAGCTGCTCCTAGGTAAACCGTGAGAACCGATATTGAAACTATAGCTGCCATGAATTCTAGGGAATATACCATTTTTTCCGCTACCCATCGCTCCAGCGTCCGCTCTGGAGCAAAATCCTTCCAACAATCTTACTTTCCGTCTCTGTTATTACCGTGATGTTCTTCGTCACGTATCTACCGCAAGTCGCCATTCTTGCTCTCGTAGATGGACCCATCGCATTTTTTAACGCCGCCATGCTGGTTTTATCCGAGAGTTCGACTTTGATCCTCCTGATCAGTAAATGGTGGTGGATGGATGATGCTACCGTGGAGGTCTTTGATGCTGTGCGTTGAACCCACACCCCCGGGCTTTATCAATGTCTATTCAAGCCCGCTGGCTGCATTTCAGGAAGCTAAAACCTCGTATAATATTTTCAGGTCCTCGTGCAACAAAACCAAACATCATTGGTCGCTGCTGGTCGTGAGCTCAAGCCTACGAACTCTGCCGACCCAATCAGCAAACTCGGGAAACGTCTGAAGAAACCATTTGTCGATGGTTTCACGAAGAGTTTGATTCGCTATGTAGTCTTGCTTCCACTTAATTTCATACCCATATTCGGAACCATGGTATTCTTCATCTTGAACGGTAAGCTACTGATATACTCTAGTTTGTCGATACATATATTTGCTAATCTCAATATGATTCGAACCACAGCAAGGAACGTTGGACCGGCTCAACACGCCCGCTATTTCCAGTTGAAGGGATTCTCGGATACGGAGAGAACGGACTTTGTCAAGAAGAACCAAGGCGCATATGTTGGGTTAGTTAAACAATATGCATATCATGCATGCGATAGCAGGATCCATACTAACGACTCAACTCCAAATTGATAGATTCGGCTTGTCTTGTGTTCTCCTGAACCTAATTCCTCTGGCTAATATTGTCTTCGCCTTTACTCACACTGTCGGCGCTGCGCTCTGGGCGGCCAAAATGGAGAACATTGAGGTAAATCGCGGGAAAAAGGCTTCTTAAATGTCATCGGATTTGAACATTACGCAAAACAACCCCGCTGCTTGCTGTGGAGTCATAGACCCAGATTTTCTCTCCTACTTAATGGAACTGTAAGCTTGGTAAATTCTAGTCAGTATTATTCTATGCTTCTACTAGTTCGCATATTATTTCATTGGTCTTAGATGATATGGCCCGAAAGGACACTATTAAGATAAGATCCGTATTAAAATAAAATTATGATTATTTAGCTACCGATTTAACAATATATATTCGTGTACCGCGTTAATATTCGTATACATCAAAAACCACTAACACCATGTTTTACCCACCCATATTGAATCCAGACATCAATATTCATAATGCAAAAACTTAGGCATATTGCCAAACAGCATCCTTAACAGGGTTACCAGCGACATTGAATCCCAAGCAGTCCTTCTTGGACTTGGATGGAACATCCTTATCCTTGAGCTTTCCCTTGACATCGATAAAGACCTTCCATGGTCCAGTACCGCTCTTGTTGGGTGGGCAAGCCAGGAAGCCTCCCTCGCAGTGGCTCAAGTAGTACAAATCGTTGACCTCCTTTTTAACTTGGAACCCTTTGGTGATCGACCCGCTGGGGATGAAAGCAGAGTGGGCCTGGGTGTATGAAAGAGCACCAGTAGGATCAATGTATAATTGTTGACCTCCTGGAACAATAGCATTCATGCTGGCGGTCCAGTACTGGTTGTTGATCCAGAATGAAGTATCTTTGCCCTTCGGGCAAAGGTTCTTCGCGACAGGGCAGTAGGTCGAAGTTGGCTTTCCGAGCCAGATCTTACCGCCATTGGCGTTCAAACTGCTGAAATGAATTGGAGAAGCAGAGCGAAGTGCGAGGAAACCGAAGGCAGAGTTGGGAATTGTTCCACGCGCTTCGACTTCGGCCGCTGGAGCAGCAGAGACTGCAGTGAGGAATGAGAGGAGAGCTGCCGCTTTGATAAAGACCATTTTGAAATAGCGAGTGTATCTACTTGTGAGATATGTTTTATAGGGCGAAAAGCGAGTGAATGATTAATCGATTGAGAACGAGTGATGATTGTCAAGCGATAGTGGATGATGATGAGAAATAGCTATCCAACGAGGCCTCGCGGGGTCTTTAAATATTATTTCGCACCTCAGCTTGTGAGCTGAGGTGTTTTTAAAATAAAGCCATGTCATACCAGCTACTCATTTCCACAAAGTTGTGAAGCATGGATGTTTCCCTTCTGGCCTATCGTGGAGCAATGTGTTGAGCACAAGCCATGGCTGGCTGGAGCGGTCTAGTTCGCAGCCTAACGAAGGTTGGACAAGTCCTTCAATGCCATCATGCAACAATGTTGCATTCAGCACGAAAATGGCATTTCTGTTTGAAATCTCCGTTGTCCAGAGAAATCACCTGCCCATATAGCCCGGTCAACTGGCTTGTCTACTATGCCATTATTAAACCTCAGGGCTGGGAGAAACCAATCGGAGTGAAAGAAAATTGGCCGGGGTGCAATTTAGAGCGAGGAAACGGTTGCAATCCTCTGAACCAAAGCCCAGGGCTGAGCGACGAGTTGCGCTGGCCCCTAATTAGGCCATATTACCCGCGCCTTTCCAAGGAGAAGCCGAAATTTTGACTCTCTTTAGCCCAGTCTCTGCAAAGACAGCCAACGCTGCAGAGAAGCTTGTTTCCTTTCGGAAATGCTCCTATTTGTTGCAGCGGGGCTAAACAAAATCTAGATATATCTTAATCGCGCCGGCAACTGTGGCGGGCTGAATTAAGGTCGAGCTCACTCCAATACTCTAATTATAGGCTCTCAAAATATCAACAACAAATGATTTTGCGGAAGAAGTCTCTTCCTGTTTTAAATCTACAATATGATTTGAACGAGATTCTACACTAGCCGGTAAAAAAAGTGGCGTATTGAATTATATGCCTGAGGACAATTCTAGCTTAACAAAAACCAGAATGCTCTACATGAGAGAAACCAGGGCGATCGACCTAAGATCGTTGGTTCCATATCAATGATGTTTGGGAAACATGCTTAATTATTTTAGTTGGTTGGTTTGGTTCCTGTTGTCTATATCAATGCAATTATCGTACAATGATATCTCTTTCTAGATATTGCAAGGAAACAAGTGAGCTTCAGTTCATATACACAAACGTATTTCTAAATTTCTCGTTGGGAGCTGGCAATTAAATACTAGTGAAGTTACACTGGTACGGTACTACGATGGCTTGGTGGAGGTTTCCGATTCATATATATATAAGAAGGCTAGGCGGCAGAAAGTCACAATACTGGGTGAAGAGGTGAGGTCTGGGCTGTGAACTCATCCACCTTGAGGTTTTTCCAGCTATCGTAGAATGAAGTTTGAATTTCGAGTGACATATAAACGAATTGACGTGTATACGAAATTGCGACAGAGTATCAACCTACTATCTAAGTAGACATAAGAGGTGACAGGCGTGCAGTCTCGGGACCAAAGCTGTGGTATGTCGTTGCCTCGCAGGCAAGACAACGCAAATACAAATACGTCGCCCACTATAACTTGATGATTGGGTGGATACGCTAAGATTTCGGCGGCGCGCGTTGACAGTTGCGAAAATAGTGCTGGTCCCCTTTAGAAGTAAATTATATACACTTAGTAATCGTTATCGAACCCAGCTTGACTCGGTTCATAACATAGACGTGCAACCAGCCCCTTTGTAATCGTGTAGAGGGTAATGGGTTTGGATTACGAAAGGCACTGATCCGGGACTTGTTGGAGGCTGGGAACAAGAAAACAGGAACTGGTTTTGCAACTCAGACGAATATTCTTTGCACGTTTCCTCAGCTGGAAAGCGCAGCCCAGGATCCGGCATGCAGTATTAATACGCATCCATCCACATGTACTGTCAAAAATAAATTAAACAGCCTGCCAGTGAT
Organism: Dactylellina haptotyla; assembly: GCA_031310005.1. NCBI lineage: Eukaryota > Fungi > Ascomycota > Orbiliomycetes > Orbiliales > Orbiliaceae > Dactylellina > Dactylellina haptotyla. Next base: position 88,439 of record CM062380.1, on the reverse strand, counting down.
GATCCCTCAACCGTAGTATTGAACTTGATTATAATCTTCACACATCTGAAAGTAAATTCCTGGTTTTGGAAAAGACCACAGCTAGTTTTATAGTCAATTCGTTTGAGGAGACGTTTTGGGATCGATAATCGATTTTTGGTTCCTGAGATCACATAATTGAAGACGATTGCACAATTGTGATTAATCGTTCGTATACGAGACTTCTTAAGATATTGTGACGCGCGTCTCTCCCTAGATCTTTGAACGACTAGGTTAATACGTAAGGTAATAAAGTGGAAGATTACCCATGGGGCTCTTCCATGTCTGTACCACTAATAGGATGTGTGCATATGCAATCGCAATCGATTTGGACCGAGAATTCTCCGATCCTGAAGAGCTAATCTGTATAGCTACGAGGTTTGTCTTACAACAAATCTTCTATTAGCTGAAACGAGGCACAGCGGCGAGACCAGGCACAGCGGCTGATTTGTAAATAAAAGTGATACTCGTTTAGACGCTACGCTCGCCGTATATCATAACGTTCCACAACAGCCCCCAGTAAAGGGTATCAAGGTTCAAATGAAGCCTAGGAAGGGTATTGAGATTGATGATCTTGAGAATTGCTGCGAGGAACTTCAAAATTATGGCTCTATTTTATTAAAAAAATTAGTATGTGTGTCTTTTCTTCTCGGTCTGTAAGAAACTTCCAGCTCGGGATCTTGAGAATTTTGTGATGCGGCAATGTCAACAGAAGTTTATTCTACTATCATGCAATTTGAATGGGTTCCGCTAGTCAGGAAATGGACCGCGCGAGGGGTTTCGTGGAGACTGGACAGGAAGTTCACTATTGACCCCAGATTTCGGCCGAAGGAGTCGATTTTTCGGTTCAGGTATCCGAAGTCTCGTGCTAGCCATCCTTAGATATACTAGTACTAGAGGCTTGTATGGGTACGTCACGAATCTGGGGTAAATATTCGTCTACAGGTTCGAATTTCTCGGTTATTCTACGTCAATGTCCAGTGATCTATGGCCCAATTTGAATACATTCTTCCTTGGAACTTGTCACTTTGCTGATATCCGCGGCTTCATGGGCTCCATCGCTCCATCGGAAAGGTGTACGGGCTAAATAAGCTTCAAGATAATATTCTTGAAATATTTCGTTACGAGTCGAACGAGACGAGATATTTTAAAATCTAAAACATCGTTCCATTCCACTTATTAGGAAATAGACGACTAGGAAAGAACCCTCGTGACGATCATTAGCCGAACTGACGTTGTTTTCGACATCAGATGATTAAAAGGTTTGTGCTGAGAATACTAGTGGGATCTCCTGTTTCCAGTGTTTGGGCTCTAATCCGTGAGCTAAAATTGACTAGTCATTGGAAGTGTGTCGGGTCGCCGCCACTCGTCAATGAGTTGGGTTGACAAAGTGTTTCTTACGTCTATATATTTATGTTTGTTAAGTCTCCACTCTTGACTGTGTTTGGATACATTTGTCTGTGCATTGTCATTGCTATCAATCGCCCCACTGCAGCACTGAGGGTGGACCAGTCGCAATCGGCCAAGCCAAAACCCGTATTCCTTAAGTGTTTTCCTGAGTGTTTCTGGCAACGAGACTAAGTGGTTACCCAGTACGGTTCCATCTTCAATTTCATTTTCATAACATCCTTTGAAAGTCTTCGTTTGCTATCACGCGGATCCGTCCACATTGTCAAGCCACTATCCGTCGCAAGGTGTCAATTGATCCACTTGAGGTCAACATTCAGTTGATGCACTTACATCAACCAATCATGAACCGATTCCCACCCCTGGCCATGGATAATCCCCCGGATGTTCTGAACTCTAATTTAGTTCACAGCTGCGGGATAGATTCGCCAGGCTTGAACTTGTTTTCAGTGGGTTTCGATCGTGAACGAAACATTCGAACCAACGCGACGCTGCTGTCTCAACGCTCATGTAAGGATGAATTTGGAAATTCGATGCATTCTATAACTGGAAGCTGTATTAACCGTTCGCTACCGAATAATTGGTATCGGGTAGAATATTAATGCATTAACACGATTTAGAATATGAGTTTGTATGAGATCGAAATGACCAGCCATTTGCCTGATTTTAGCGTCTTTTCATAGTGGAGCAGCAAGCGTAGTGCAACAAGAGAACGCAAACAACACCCAGCGAGAAACCCCGAAAATATTGTCTTTCGTTGAAAGATCTTCGCAGCAGAGTCAGTTAGCCTGGTTGGATTGGTACGTCAAGCGTCATGGGAGAGGTAGCCAAGGACGCCCCCAGTGGCCCCATTCTGCGTGCGGGGCAAATATTAATGGCGGCGCTCCAGGCGGCTCCGCTCAGAGAGGGGTGTGCCGGCATTAGTCCTAAAGGATCGTAGTTACACATCTTGAGCGATTGAGATGAATGGTTTCTGCAGATCTATCTCCCGACAGTTTGACCGAACTAGTCAATGCGCCGTCTCGACAAGGAAGAAGTGCAGATAAATGCATGCGCATATGCATGTTCACGGCCATAACTAAGTGATTGCAAGCTCTGACTTCTTGAGTTTTGCGACGTTAGGTGCTGGAGGCCTAGCTCGTTCCATCCTAGGGTTTAGTGCTGGAATTGCAACCCTGGCTGAAGCTCTGCGCTGCATGGGCGTTATGATAACCTAGTTGTACATGTACTCTTTGGAGGAACGAATAAGTACAAACGGTACGCGTTTTTATTTTCTCTCCAAATAGCGAACGAATTATAAATGGTTAACATGAGCAAATGAGCGGACAACTGTAGACTAGCTTCTACCTATATTGGGGTATTTGATTGTCAATATGCGATAATAATCTTATAAAGCCGATTTCATGAGGTTCAGCAGTTGAGATGGTATCCACAAACCCTTCCGTGAAATTCTCGCATCAAACTCACATTCATTATTCCGAGGTGGGTTCTGCCTCAACTATAGATTTTCATGTATACAATGCGAATTACCTTCTGGTCTCTGCCGCTCCCATGGCGTTTGTGGCATCCTCCTATTTACTAATCGGGTTCTCGAGCTCCGTGATTCGTAGTGCATCTGATGTTACTTATGATAAGTACTTCTGAATCTCGGAGGAAGCTGGTGGTCCCTGCATTAAAATTGAAATATGAGGGAGCCGGAATTGTCTCTAGAAGCAAGAACAAAGCCGTTGGAGAGCCTCTGTGAACTAGTCGATCGATTAAAACTCCAACTTCGGCCATCTCGCGTAAGTAGCTCTATTTGGTTAATAGGAAATCGATTAAATTATGTAATTTAGAGACAAAATTTCATGGATCGTTGACCGAAACAATGGTTCAGTATTATTTACCCAATTTATCGCTTCGAGGCCTGATAAAGCCTTTCCGGATAGAGCTTAAGTTTCTCTCGTCGCTGGAGGATGCGAGCGCCACAAGATAAATTGGATGCATATAACTACAATACACCTAAGATCCAAACAACATTAAGTGTTCTGATTCTGAGGTCTCCACGTGTAGTTCTCGTGCCGTTCCCAACCTAGAGCGGCATAGTGCCGTGGGGCCGGGGGCAAAAACTGGGACCTACTTTTATTGATTCGAGAACGACTCTTAGAGATAGGCACAGGCCCATTAGAGTATCTGCTTGTTGACATCCATTGTCTTCTTTGTAGGGAAGGGAGAAGAGAACGAGGGAGCAATGGCCAGGTGAATCCGACTAAGCGGCTCCTAGCTCTGATGCTGATCTCTATATCAAGGGCAGGCTACCCTCGAAGGTCGTTATCGTTCTTCCTATCATCTCCATTAGTCCCTTGTGCTCCTCACACTCTTCCATCAATTGTTGTTATCCAACAGGGAGAGTTTTAGTCGTGTTTATTAACTTCACTGGTGGTATAGTTTTCAATACCTAGCCAAAGAGACCTTTTAAACCGCGTTTCAATACCGGAATTCGACAGAATGGCTTCGGTAGACGAGAAAAAATCCGCGAACGCGGAGAACCTTGAAGCTGGGGATGATCATACTTCGGATCACGTTGAGTTTACCGAAGCTGAGAAGAAGAGCATCATCCGTCGTATTGATCTTCGCATCATTATTATCATTGGTGCGGTATATTGCTTCTCGCTCATAGATAGAAACAATATGGGAACAGCTTCCGTCGCTGGGTAAGTACTTTTCGACATTGAATATTATTGATTAGCTCTTCTAATACAATATAATATCGTTAGTATGAATGTTGCACTTGGAATGAACGTCCAAAACAATGGATATGTATGTGTCTTTATTCATCTTCTTTTCGATGCTGCCGATGGGGCATGATTGGAAAAACATGGGTGCTTCTGTTGGTAATGCTAACCTGATTTTTCCACCAAGTCGATTTCCAATCTTGTCTTTTTCACCCTATATATTCTTGTTCAACCTTTCGCTACCATCTTAATTCGAAAGTTCGGTCCACGCAACTTTCTTACAACGATTGCTTTGCTATGGGGTTGTACCGTCATGTGTATGGGCTTTGTTAAACGCTGGCAGCAGCTTCTGGCTTTGAGGGTGGTCCTTGGCCTCTTCGAAGGTGGATTCTTCCCTGCCGTTGCTTATTTGTTGAGCACTTGGTACACTCGATGTGAGTTGAACATTTTCGGATACAGTCAAAGAAAGCGGGGACTAACTCCTAGGCCTAGATGAAATGGGACGGCGATTTTCTTATGTGTACATGCTTGCCGCAATTGCATCTGCATTTAGCGTTAGTACAGATATATCTACAATTGGAGTAGACAGTGTTCTAACAATTTGTGTGCGTCCAGGGCCTATTCGGATATGGGTTGATGCAAATGAATGGTGTTGGTGGGCTTGCTGGCTGGGTATGTCATAAACTCCCGCTGATATAAGTTTAATTCCTTGATTGGCAGCTTTATAGATGTGCGGTCTTTGCTAACATGGAATCCATCGAACTGTAGAGGTGGATCTTTATCATGGAAGGAATCATCACGGTTGTCCTCGCTTGTGGAGCCTTTATCTTCCTTGTCCCATTCCCTGATGCGGATGCGCACAAAGCATTCAAGTTCTTGAATAAAGCAGAAGTTAGCTATGTTATTCGAATGATAGAAGTGGACCGTGGAGATGTTCATCTTGAGGAGTTTACCGTACGGCGGTTCCTTAGTGGTGGCAAGGATATTAAAATATACTTCTTGGGTTCTATATATGGGCTCTCTGCTGTTGTGACATACGCCCTTGCATTTTTTCTTCCGATTATTCTGCGTACCGGTAAGTCAAGGGTTTATTTCTAGCTTCGCAACATAGCTAACCACTGGAATAGGTATGGGCTTCTCGATTTCTCAGTCTCTGCTTCTCACCATCCCACCCTACGCATTCACCTTTGTCTGGCTCTATATTACTGGCTGGGTTAGCGATACCTACAAGACTAGAGGTCCGGTCATCATTTTCAACTGCCTTCTTGAGATCATGGGAGTGGTTATGATCGGATGGTCTCCAACAAATGCATCGAAGTATACCGGCGTTTTCTTTTGCTGTGCTAGCGCCAGTGCGAATGTGCCTCTGGCTCTCGCGTACCAAGCGAACAATATTCGTGGTCAGTGGAAGAGAGCCTTGTCATCGGCTACTATTGTTATTTGGGGTGCTCTGGGCGGCATCGCAGGCAGTTTGGTATTCCGGTAAGATATTCTATTGTGTATTTGGAGAAGCTTTATCAAACGGTTGTCTAATGTGATTGTAGACCCCAGGACGCTCCTAAGTACCACCCAGGGCTGTATGCGGCTCTAACTGCCGCTTCCCTGACTATAATCAACACTACAGGCCTCATGATATACTTTAAGTGGGCGAATGCCAAAGCAGACAAGGGCGAGATGGTGCTGGAAGAATCAGAGGAGTTTAGATATACTATCTAGTATCTTATGTGGAACGCCTGGTAGCCCTGTTATTTTTTTGGAACGGTTGCGCGACGTTCGCAATTAATGAGTCTTTTATTGTAGTATTGAGTTAGAACCAAACATAATGATATAATTGGTGCGAGGTATCTCATCGCTAAGACAATATCGAGTATGTGATTATCTTTGTAGATAGATTCCAAAAAGTTTATTCGTGGATTTCCTTTGTTACTCCGTTGATAAGGGCTCAATTAAAACCAAATGACGGCCGAAAAGTTAAACTCGGAGAGGGGCCGGGTGATTCATATCTTAAGTTCAAGGGGTGGCCTCACCAGGCTTTTAGTTATCAACCAATAAATACTTACGTATCCGATTTAAATCATCAGCGTTGACACCGACGCTGGCCAGATATTTCTCGATACCGCCTCTTTCTTCGATAAATCCAACGACAACTTCAACCCATCCTTCTTGTGCCTCCAGAAACTCATCAGTATATCCAAATGGCCTCATCTCTTTAATCATTTCCTCTCTTAAGCCCTTGAGGCCATCATTAGAGAGCATGTAGTCATAATCGATAGCCTTGACGCCTGCGTCGTTCTCCCCTAAGAGAACAAGCAAAACCAATAGTATAGCTAGTCCTGTTCGGTCTTTCCCTTGGGTACAATGGATGAGCGTAGGATATCTGCTCTCATCGGAGAATATGGAGAAAGTCTGTTGAATTTCTGGTCCCAGCCACTTTACACATTCGTATGCGATCCCTCGTAGACCCATGGGGACGATTACCAGCCTGGACACGATTTTGGCAACGGCAGTTCTGAAACCTAGGATATGGTACACGATGACTTGGATGAACCGATGCCAGGGGAGTTTGCTCAACAATGCTTTCCTGATATACGCGTCGTTGATATAAGGGATATTGTAAACCGTAGCGCCGGACACGACTGCGACGGGGTTCCCGTCTGCCCTTTTCGTAGGGACGCGTTCGAGTTCGGTTTTGGTGCGTAGGTCGATGATGGTGTTCAGATGTGTTGACTCGGTGAGCAGCTCCATGTCTGCCGGCGTCGCGGAGTCTGTCGGGTTGGGTTTCCCTTTTGTTCAGCAAGCGCGCCGACAAGTTTGAAAGCTCTGCGGATGGGCTTTACCAAGGCGACCAGACCGAAAGAGGCGGCCTTCCTTCATCACCCTATTATGGCATTCGAACCTCGTTAATCACCAGGCACCGAATGCGGATAGGATGTGAACCTAACGCTTACGGCTTTCCGAAAAATCTGTTGATTGTGGCCCCAACATCACGGCAATTGTGAACCGCAGCCAACCCGGCGAGGCTTACGGATCCGACGGATATCTTGACGTCGTTTATATCGTTCTTACTAGTCATGGCCGGCGAGAGTTGAATATAATCCAGACAGTTTACCGATAGAATGCATCCGAGTGTGAATCAGGGAAGCTGGCGAGGTTATTTAACTAGTTGCGAGCCACGAAACCGCAGAATTGGAGTGGATACATTAGTCACGCAAACGTCGTGGCCAACTCACGTTGCTATGAAGATGGTGTCTGCATCCCTGAAACCCATTATATTGTCAATGCAATATACGGGTTAAATACGATTGTTTTCTTACGGATAAATGGATGAGAAATGGATCCACTTAATACCAGGATAAAGCTGGAACACCATAAAGAGAGCTTAGAAAGCTATACTATACTATAAAGACATGATGTATTTTCGATTCTTGCCTTCATGTGGATGTCCACTAGAATCACGTATGGCAGCGGTGTTAGCGACGCGCGCGACGTAGAACCAATCCATCATATAACATTAAATTGAAGTTAATAGACATTAATTATCATCTCTAATCGTCTCATCTCATGCATCTGAACATCTAACATGGCATAATATATTATTGGGTAGAAAATGAAAACATAAAAGCAACTCCTGTTTATCCAAAGCCTCTTAGCCAGAATTCAAAAAACAAATCAAAAAAGTTCAAAGATACTTTTTTTATAGGAATAGAAGGGCACCAATAGTTAGGAGGCCCGAAATAAGCTCAAATATCGGAATACGTTTATTCTGCGAAGCTGCTTGTGAAGGTGACCCAGTGGATGTTGACGACTCAGTCGGCCCAGGTTCGTTTAAGTTTGTTGGCGCGCCGGTTTCCTCGCTCGTAAGAGAAGCCGTTCCCGTCTCGTCAGCGATAATACTAGTTATAGTTTCAACGGTGAAACCTGTTCCTTGTCGGGTTGTCACTGTCAATATAGTAGTTCGAGAGGAGTCCTCCGCAGAGCCCGCTGGATTTGTAAAGGTAACTCTAGTAGTGATGGAGTTTCCCTCGCTATCTGTCGTGATGATATTGACTGCCGTCCCCACTGGCACCGTGGTGAACGTAGATATTACCGTTTGACTACCAGCTGCATCTGTGGTTGTAATTTCGATCGGAGAGGTGCCAAATATGGTGGACAACGATGGTTGTGGAGCAAGTGTTCCTGGGATCACGAGGTTCGTCGAAACCCCAGGCGCCCCACCGTTCTGAGTATTCCCAGGTGTATTGACAGGAAGTGCGGTGTTTACGGGGTTATTGTTCGGGTTTGTAGCCGGTGGGTTCACGGGATTGTTGGGATTTGACGACTGATTGGGTGGTGAGATGGGTGGCTGTGGACGCGAGCTCTGTCCTAGGGAAGGGCTCTGTTGCTGTTGGCGCGATGTAGTCCGTGGCCGATTTGTCGTTGGCCTTGGCGTGGTCGTGGAATGGATCACTTCGGTATCTTTTGTGATAATTGAAGTCGTGGTTGAGGTTGGGATTGTATCTGGCTCTTTTGTGGCTGGTGGGGTCGTTGTAGTCGTGCCACCATCAACATCGGCCGTGAGTTTGGCAACATAGACAGCGGTTTTAGTGCTTGCTATTCCTCCCCCGATATTGATGTTGCAATGGGCTAGATCCCCATCTATAAAGCTATATGCGATGTCTTGCGGCAGAATCGTACTGTAGCCTGTTAATACCGTAGTTGGGCAATATCCGTCATAGTCGATAATTAAATCATCGTCGAGATAGATAGAGGTGGCGCAGCACGGTGCAGTGGCCCCTAAACTACCATCCCAACCGCTGGTCGCGTTTACCCAGTCTTCGGTATCTCTGACGGATGTTGAGAGCTCAGCCTCTTGAGACGCGAGCTCGCTAGCATTTCCGCTAATCGTTATCGTTGTTGCTTCCCAGACTAAATTCATGGTTCCCACGCTCCACTGACAATTGCCGCCAACAGAGCATGAAGATATTGTGAATTCTATTGGACGGCTAGTGTTAGAATATCATCGAAAACAGGCTGAGAGCATGACACCTACGAGTCGGAGTTGGGGATACGAGTATTGTAATTGTGTCGGAATCATCCCACCACGTTTTCTGACCGTCGGCCGTCCCCGTCGGAGGATTTGGAGTGGCTGCTGAGATGGTAACTTGTGTCAAGACGGTTTTGATAACTGTTGTCGAAACGCTGCAATCGTGCTGAAGAAATGCAAGGCTTGCTGGGGCGGAGGGCTGCACTGTGCCGACGGGCTGCCCGGTGAATATGATCTCTGTTGGCGTACAGATTTCCGGGTCTCCAGTTGTGGTTGAGAATTGGGCGGTGACTCCAGAAGCAATGTAGTAGGCAGTATCACAGCAGGTTGCAGTGAAATACGGCGACCGCCAGTCCGTCGCAACAGATCCTAGGACCGATTCCGGGGAGAATTGCGCCCAGTATTGGGAATATATAGAGCTCGAGCTGGCAACATCGCTCGGTCCGCCGTATGCAGTGAGCGTCGCTACCGTAGGTGCCCACGAAACCTCAACGACCGTATATGCTACTGCGCAATCTGGGCCACAGTGCGAGAGGGTAGAATGGGCTAATCCAAGCAATTGTCACGTTAGCTTTGTATGCAAGGTGAGATTGTTGGAATTGAGAAAGGTTGCTCCTTACTGGCATTTGGTTGAACACTGATTGTCTCGGCAAGCAAAGGTTGCAAGATATTTAAAAGAGATAACAGGAGGATAGTCGTGCGGCCGCCCAGGGAAGTCATTCTGAGTATCCAAACCTAAACCTGAATTCCACCAGTTTTCTCTATTGAAACCTCAATTGACAGAAGCTCAGAAGAGATCGCGACATTTTCATCCGGAAAGGATGGTCCTTTTAAGGGACCATCCGCTGTACAGAGGGCGGCTGCCAGCGGGCAGGCCGGTTGGCTGGAAACCAACCTTCACATAAAAAAAAAAAAAAAAAAAGCCATAAAGAAAACCGCCTCATGGGAGCACGAGTCGCGATCGGGGCTCCCACTGCACACTCAGCCCTCAGCTCTATGCAGGCTTTGGTTTTTGTTGTTTTCGGCCGGTGCTACAACCGTTCTGACGGTGCTGATTGGGCGCCACCTGAGCGAGTTAGCCTGATAAGGAACAAGGTGGGTCGCACAATTGTTGTTCGGCCGGCCCTGCAGGGTCACGCTTAGGAATTTTCAGCCCTTCGGACGTGGGTCTTATCGACAGGTTTAATTGCCCAAGCACGAGAAGCGAGGAGAATATAAGATAGGAGTAATAACGGCACGCACCCTAAATTATAAAACGCGTCGAACTGCAAATTTTATATGCAATCTTTTACCTCTCCGAACCTAACTTCGTTGAACGATTTTCCATAGCATTGACAACACGACGTGGCACGCCATCAAACTTTTGCTTTAGAGAATTTATCCATCCCAGGTACTTCGTCTCCATCTTCGATCCAGGTTTTAGTAGGGTTCGCTCTCTTCCAATGTCGCAACGCGCGCCGCCATCGTATTTGTCTATCCTGTTGGAACTAAACCCGGTGGTATGTATACGTGTATATAGGTAACACTACAGAGTTGACTAGTAGATTACATTGAGACTAGGATGGAGGATACCATTCGACCTAAGCTAGTCTGAAGCTTTTTTACTGTACAAATTTTTGTATTTCCAACTTCCTAGTTGAAGCCGTCAACTCCGTTCTCAAATTTGTCAAACAAGTCCAATGGGAACTTGTCAGCAATATATTGATAACCTTGCAGACTTGGATGTAGCTGGTCCCCGCTATCATATATAGGGTTCAATTGAGTTGCATTCTTTGGATCCCGTAGTAGAGCATCAAAATCTATGACGGCATCGAATACTGTTCCCTTCGATTTTCTTATCCAATCGTTGATACGTAGCCTGGTAACCTCCCTCGCGGGTGCGGAGTATGGTTGTAATACCGAATTCGGCGAGCCAAATGGCGTAATCGTAGCAACGAAGAGCGGGATCTTAAAAGTGTGCACTCGAGTCGCGATCTGTTTGAAAGCGAGAACGAGTCTTTGGTACACAACTTCCTGCACCTCCGCCGTTGCCGCTGCCGTGCCTATGTCATTAACGCCTTCGAAAATCATAGCGAACTTCACGCCTGGCTGAGCAAGCACATCGCGTTCGATTCTTCCTTGCGCGTTTGGTCCTAGCCCGTCATTCAATATACAGTTTCCCCCAGCGGCTTGATTGTTAACCGATATTTGTCTTGTGAAATGTTGTTTCTGCATGTTTCGAAGTAGGAGATCGGGCCATCTAAACAAGAATGGTTAGCATATCTGAAAGTTGGATATACCCAAAGTTCCTCGGATAGTTGAAATTTATATTTTGGTTTGAGTTTATTTGCTAACCTGTTGTTTCCGTTGGTAGTGCTTCCTCGGCCGTCGGTGATACTGTCTCCGACGATAACAAAAGAGCTCACTCCTCCGTTAACCCATGCTTCAACCGCACTGAGAAAATACCAGTGTGCAACATTTGCGGTATCAGGAGAAGTGAAGTGAAGTCAGCGGCATTGATTTGGTTCCCGAACGTCATCCAAGAGGTTGTTCTGGATCCTGGATGGGACGTAACCGAAAATCCTTGTTGGCCCGATGCGAGGTACATGCTAACCGCGATGTTTTGGAGAGGGGCGATTTTAAAGTCAATCGGGTCAGAAACGACAAGGCCGCCATTAGGCACGATAATCGAAGAACTGCCGCTAAATGTCACTTGTTTCAAGGTACTAGTCTGAATTCCAGATACACCGGCAGCTCCATCAACAGGAAGAGCAACCGAGACAGCAGATATCGGCAAATCATTGACGCCAAAAGCGTTTGAGATTCGGATACGAATCTGGTCGGCCCCGATGGTCATGAATAATGTTTGTCGGATTGTCGCGTTTACGAACACCCCGCTCGTACCATTCTAAAACGGAAACGTTATCAAGTTAGCCGAGATTGCATTTTCAGAAGGAGGACCGGGTACTCTCAAGTGGGTCTGGATACTATCGAACATACAAATGGTGCTGGAGGTAGATTCGAAGTTTCTGTTAACTGAGGCATGGTGGCCCAAGCGTTAATCCAATGGCCATTGTGAACCCGCTTTGATAGAGTGGCAGCGCTAGCACACGAAACTGTAGCTACAAGAGCTACCAACGAGTTAATGAACAACATAGCGGTTGTTTCGTTCGAGAAGGGGCTTCGGGTGGTCCAGAACTGGCAGACTGGTTCTATCGAAGCAATGACACAGGTTTGCACGGTCCACCTATATATAATGTAGGCGTCGAAGTCTTCTTATTTATACTCGGGGACATGATCCATGATCTCATACGCAATTATCATCGCCATCGGAGCCATGTTCAGCAGAAGAGCTATTGATTGCATCAATTGTGCCATTATTGTCTTTTGCCGTGACGTGGTTTTAGCCTACAATGTGGATACCCGTCTTCCTTCTCGCCGAGTTTAATAATAACCAAGCTGTCAGTGGATTTTGCCTTGAATTTTATACCTGGCTAGGTCAACGGAATCGAAGCGATTCAAGGTATTCAGGCTAAGTACCGTGGTAATTTTAAATCTGGGGAAATGAGGCAATGAGGAATGCATTCGAATGCTTGATCGACGCATAACCTTTTATGATAGTTAGGCTGAATGGGAGTCGGAAAACATATAAAATGGCAAATATTCCGATTCCAAGTCGGATCTCGGCTGTCGTACATATTTGGTCCGTCGACAAAGCAAAGATCTGGAAGAACCCGGATAAACTGGGTAGCATTCTGCATCTACAATTGGTCAACTTGAAAACCTCCAACAGCCCGCAACGCATCTACCCAGAATCCAGATCTGAACAAGGCATGCTTTCAAGTTTGGGAAGATTTATAAAGCCGACATTGCGCAGCTGTATTCGAAGAGTTATGCTCCTTAACTACACGCGAGGAGCTCTTTTTTTTTAGGTCATCCGAGCTGGCTGATATTAGGAGAGGCTTTTGTTGATACGTAATATGGGACAAATAACCAGTTAACTGCGGTCAAGCATCAAAGCGCGTTACGCAACACGGTTCTCCATTCCCGCATGCGCGCATGGAAGCTTGCCCGTTACACGACATGGATCCACAAGGCTGCTTTACCGTGGCTTCTAACGAACATATAATGAACAGGAATATTTCTGTTTCTCCCTGCTGAGGCTGCGACGTCTTTAGTTAACTTGTCTAAGATCACGAACCCTCATCACATGGAACCCAAGCTTCGATAGTCCGTTCCCAATCCGGCAGATGGGAGTCTCCTGCCCGACTGGGCAATTGCCTTGTTGTTGGGGCGTTTCCTAACCCAATGCAAAGAAGCAACCCTGAAAATCACGCTTAGAAGCCTGATCGTTCGGTCCCAGGTTCCAATTCGAGCAGGAAGAGGAGATCTTCGAGGCCAAATTTTAAATGTCTATACGAACTATGGGTTCACAGTTCAGCGGTCGATTTTGGGTTACAACAAACCAAAAGAGCTAACCTATACCGTTATTCATCCTAGATGTCATAGCGGGAAGATCTAACCTCTCGCAAACCTGCCATCGATTCGCAGATCTTATCAAAGATCTGGATAAATATTTCGTACCGCGTAGGATTGCACTGTCAAAACAACCCTGGATCTATTTCTCGGATAATTTTATACGAAGCGATACGGATTATAAACAATGCCAACCCCGGTTAGGAAGGTTTCTATAAACCTTGTCTTTCTTTCTGGACGCTCGTATCTGCCTGCACGACTTGCTTTCCCGTCCTTAACTCCATCAACTAGTCGGCCCGTCCGGAACTATGTAGCAGGGGATTACCGAGCTCGCCTTCCTTTCTGATGCATTTATAATCTCAAGTCGAAAAGTATGGAGAATGTCAATCCCTCCCGAAATCGCAGTGTGTGTCTTTCCGGATGTGGAGGCTGGCCCTGTCACCAGCGGTCACTATCTGATAATGCCTTCAATCACAGGAAGGTACCTTCCAATGATAGGAGAAACAATGATTCCGGGCTGTGCACTGCTTCTTGGAGATTCGGTGATAGAGTTTGGTTTATCATATCGACTATAAGTAGTTCCCCTTCGCCCAGCCGGTTATTTTCTTGGAGGCAGCAGCAACTCTATCTTCTCCTGGACCACAGTTCTAGTCTTGCTCCACTTCTAGATAACCAAATAAGTTATCGTCCTTTGAGATGGCTTCGTTCAAGTCGGTAGCACTCCTGGCATTGGCTGCAGGTGCTGTCACTGCTTCGCCAGTGGCCCCTACTCGAACTACTGGCGAAGGAGCCTGTGCAGAGATTGCTTCTATGCAAAAGGCATACAAAGCTTCATTCGCTGCCCAGAATCCAAATGCTTCTGGTAAGCTGATAAATTGATCTCTAGACTCGTAATTTGTGCTAACGGTGGTCTTAGTTACGCCGATGATGACGGCGCCAGTTGCGTTGGCTACAGAATGCCTGTTCTCTGTTCCAATCAATCGCAAGGCTGCTTTGGAGCAACTGACTGGAGTCCAGCGATACCTCCAGTTCCAGAGCACCCTCGGCTTCCAGAAGAATCCTCCTAAAGAGGACGGCTTTCAAGCCCCTCAACCCCTCGACTTGGTCGCTCAGATCACAGATCTATCTCACAAAGTCCGAGCTAAAGAGATCACTAAGGAATACGATTTCGAGCTAAAGCTGCGAAATATTATCGCGTCCGCAAATGATGGACATCTTACTGCAACAATGGGTGGTCTATTGGCTATTCAATTCGACTCTCCGTTCAACATTGTCTCGGTTTCAAAGGATGGCGTCAGTATGCCTGAGATCTTCCAGGGAATAATAAATCAGAAGGGTGAGCTCGAGGCTACCGGTTCTGCCATCATTGGCATTGATGGCTTGAATGTCACGGAATACTTGAACAAGATCGCTTTCGGAACAGGCCTGCAGAGCCCAGATGCACGTTTTAATGGCCTTTCTCCTTCTAAAGGCCGTACAGGACAAGTGCAAGGTGATGGATTCTTCAGACACCGCAGACGATATCCCGGCAAGGATGGCTTCTCCGTAAGATTTGCGAACGGTACCACCCAGGACTACCAATTCACCGCATCGATTGCTGGAAACTTCGCGAATGTCACAGACGCAAACTCATTCTATGATGTCTTCGTCAAGGGAGGGCAGATGTTAGCCTCTGCTCCTAATCCAAGATGTGGAAAGGATGGCGTTTTGAGTCGTGTTGGCCGTATTGGCAAGAAGGTGAATGCTTGGAGAGAGCACACTCCGATTAGCCCTCCACAGGTGGGCTTGAAGCCGGAAATGACGGATAAGGGTGGAATATTTGCTGGATACTTCTTGAAGAGCGATACCGCCGTTATCAAGCTAACCGCTTTCGCTCCGGAGTGCTGGTCTGATGTTCCAGAAACTATTGGCATGATCCAAAAGTTCCTTAACCTCTGTCGCCAGAGGAAGGCGACAAAACTTATACTTGATATCACTAACAACGGAGGCGGCTACATCATGATGGGTTATGACCTGTTCATGCAACTGTTCCCCGACACTCTTCCATACAGCGGACAGCGCAACAGGGAATGCGCTGCCGGTTTGATCGAGGCCCGTGCTTTTGCCGATCTCAGTTTCGACCGCCTTGCCACCCTCGCGAACTCCAACGATACCGAAAAATCCGCCTCGGCGTTCGCGGCGACTTGGTCAAACTGGGCCTACTCTGTGAATCTCAACGACGACTACAAGCCTTTCAAGAACGTTGACGAGCTGATCGGACCTGTCCGAATCAATAAGGACAGGTACTCCAGCCTCTGGCGTTTCAATGCCACCGAGCCAATATTCGGTCTCGGAGTGGAAGATTACAACGCCCAGCCCAGCTTGACCCAGCCATTCGCGGCAGAAAACATCATCTTGTTGACCGACGGCCAGTGCTCTTCCACTTGCTCGACCTTCTCAGAGTTCATGCAAACCCAGAAGAAGGTCAAGTCTGTCGCCATCGGTGGTATCCCAACCCCTGGTAGAGGTATGCCTCTCGTCGGTGGTGTGAGAGGTAGCGAGATTCTCTCTTATCAGAATCTCCTCGACTCCGCGAATGCCGTCGAGGAATTCAGCCCAACGCAAGACCCCGAGGAGATCAGCAGCCGCAAGCGCGATCTTCCCCAGAAGCTCCCACTGCCAATCAGCGGTAATGTCAACTCGCTCGATAACGTGCGTAAGGGCCACGAGGCTCCTCTGCAGTTCGTCGAGGAGGCTGCCACATGCAGAATGTTCTATACAAAGGAGACTCTTGCGAACATTGAAGCTCTTTGGAATTCCATCGATGATGCCGCCTTTGGTAGCGGAAAGGGATGTGCTGTAGGAAGTTTGAAGAACTAAACAGCAACTAAAAATTTGATACCCTATATATACACTTTGGCTAATATTCTTTTGTTCTCCATGTATATAGCCTAACTTATATTATTTCTTATAACACATAAAAATACGGATGGATTTATGTTTCTCATGTAAATATTTACTCGGGATTGGCTGTTCTACGGATGGAAAGGATAAAAAGTTCATTCAAGATTCGTCTTTAGTATAGCAATTTGAAGTTATGTACAATTCCGTTATCATATATACACATGAGATTGTTTCCGACAGATACCTGGTGTGTAAAACTAACCGCTGCAGGGCTTCGCTTAGTGGTATGGAGGGTGGCAATCTTTGAATTTAACAGGTGAAGACCTTTGGTCCTGGGTTGGTGTAAGAGGTTGGGATGGGCCAGTAGATGTTGATGAGGAGACCTGGGTCCGTGGCTTTGTAGGCACCTGGGAAGGCAACCAAGGGGGTACCAGCCTTGCTACCGCCGCCAGTGACGTTAATCTGTCCGCAGGCGAGGTAGAGCTGAGCGCCACCCGAAGAGCTGGCGCTGTGAAGAGCGATGTGTTCAACACGGAGAAGGTACTCTCCACTTGGGATACATGTTGGGATTTTTACGGAGACGGTGGTTTGGCCTAGAGCGCATTCGTAAGTAAAGGGGAAATGCAAAGTAAAGGTGTACGGGAAAGAAACTAATTACCTGACGGCCAGCTGATAGAGGAGGAAGTGATGGTTGGCTGATTCTCCCAAATCTTGAACCAGACGGTGCCATCTCCCTCAAAGTTGGCGGCTGTCTTGCCGGATGGAACCTTCGCCATGTAGAACATGAGAGGGCCGGGATGGCTGATCGAGGTGTCTACTCGAAAGCCAACGGTAGCACCTGCGGCAACATTTGCGGTGGATGCGATCGGGGCTGCAGGGTCCTTGTAGCATCTCATGTCGGTGGATCCAACGTCCTGAACGGGGCCGTGGCTGTACTTGTTGGTTGTCATTTTAACATATTGCCAATCAGCGGATGTGGCGCCATTGAAGATGAGGCCCGGGAAGGTATCTAAGACGGTTAGATTGCTGCTGGAGGAAGCGAGGATAGGGTTTGACTTGGTTGGAACGTACAGTGAGCGGAGGCCAAGCTGGCGCTCAACAAGAGTAATGTGCTTGTCAATTGCATTTTGAACAGATGTATTTTCTTTCTCAACAAAAGGGCAGAGGTAACCTATGGACGATATGAAGACGAGTTCCTTGAAGCTCGAGTGTAAGGCCAAAGAATGATCCTTTTATAAAAATGATAAAGATATCCAGGTCGTGACTGAATCCTTGGCGTACAGCATCCCACTCCCAGTATGAAGCAGACGGGAGGATTCGTCTGCACGGCTGCTGAACACCGGCTTTTGAAACCTTCAGTCTGGAGTTCTGGGATCGACAATAGAATTTCAGCCATGTTCCCAGCAGTACTAGCAGGCTTTCAACTAGGACGTATCGCATTATTGTGTTGAGTGTGTGTGTTCCTGGTAGATTGGGGTGGTGGTAGGGGGGTTATTGTTCGTCTGCGCAGTGATCCGTCGGTGGCTGCATCCGACGGCTAAATTCCCCGGATGTTCCATCTTGGAGACGAAGGCTCAGTGGAGGTTCGAGTTTCGAGAGCTGGTCACAAAAAGATGGTTATCCATGTAGATGGTGATGATCGATCATCTGACGGTGCGGGAATTCATATATCGAGAACATCCACCAATCGAGCCACCCTCCCAGAGCATCAAGAATGCTGCAATATGGATCGTACCAATTCCGAGGTATCCAAATTTGTTGGCGGATATACCGGTTCGCTCGGTTTCAAGGCCTAGCAGGATGACGCCAGGTGACACAGCAGGCTCGCTCGGTAGGGCCTAGATGGAGAGAAGGAGAGCCAGGCACCGGTCTACTAGAGCTGCTGGAGCAAGGGTCGAGCCTGGTTTGCGGGAGCTTCTCGCACAGAAGGATTCGTCTGGGCGTCGGATAGTATTTTGTGTTTTCCGGGAGACGATGAGGCGGAGCCTGGGAGTCGTTTTAAGCTTAAGAGGTGCATGTGTAACTCCCCTGTATTTTATATATCGATATATATGCCTGGGGGAGGGGACGCGTTAGAGCTTGATTTATAATGATTCGGGATATCGTCGGATAATAAATAACATTTAAATGTGCCAGATCGCGGTATCAACTTACGAAATAGAATTAAAAGGTGTCCGTAAGGCTAGATATCGATATCGATACGACATATATGTATTCACATACACTTTTGAGTACACTAGTGTATATGCCGGAGAAAGGCGACGGGGTGTCGCTGGGATGATCTCATGTAGACGGTAGTAGACACTTGGTGTAGACACTTCGTATGATCATGACTCGCGTGCGGGATCCCGTTGATGCGAGTTAGCTTCCGCCTGTCCGGTGTCAAGCTGGCCATCACCGTCGGCGTTTATGGGACCGGCTATGCTTTTTGAGGTCGTATACATGGGCTACTGTGATCAGGCCGTCGTATTGGGATTGCAGTATCTACAATAATAAAGCGTTCATGGATCGATTGAGTCTGATCTTGGAAGCAAGCCTTGGCGGAGCGGATTTAGCTGAGTCCCAATTTGGTGCCAGTCCGAGACGGGATGTGTTGTTTGTAGGGTTACGATGGCCAAAGCCGTACTGATCCGTGATCCGAGGGCTTCTCAGCTACACGTAACAAGCACAATACAATTGCGTGAAAAGAGTCTGAGAGTAAGTCAGCAGAGCGGGAGGCCGGCACACGTGGGATTGAGCAACAGATTAGCTAAATTTCGCGAGCTGGGACGAAGAGGAGAAGCTTAAATTGCAGTGGCGAATGCGCTCCACCGCGGTCAAACAGCAGCCAAGTTGCGAATTAACTGGCGGAGGCAATTAATTAGGCCCTCATTCCAGCCATGGCTGACATCGGGCGGTCTCGAATTCCGTCGAGAGTGCGGGTACATATATGGATACGTATGTACGTATATAGATATATAGATATATACGTATATACATGATATCGATATGCGCAGAGAGATACGGATAGACGCCTATATCTATATATGGCAGCACTACCGATCCTGCAAACCAGCAGGATAGATGACACGACAATGAGAATACTGAGGACCGACTCCCAAGTGCGAGCCGGGAGATGGGAGATGAGGTGGACAGAGCGTTCGGGCGTGGGAGCTGGGAGCGGAGTGGGTCAGGAGCACCACGAGGGACGCCTGCTGGTGGGCCCCGCACGTCCTCCGGTTTTGATTGCAGCCAGTGCGCTCTGCTCGCTCTCCACTCTCGACGGTTCGACTTCGTTATGCTCTTGTTGCTATTCTATTCTTGGAGTCTCTTTCCTGTTGGTGCTTTTATTCTTCAGGCTATATTCCATTCTCCTCCTCCTCCCTCTCTTCCTTCCCTTCCCTCTCTCTCGTGCTCACGTTCTCCCGCGTAGACGCACCCGTCCACCCTCGCACGCGACAGTCTACCCGCATTCCACCCGCAATAAATATATCGTGCCCTTCAGATATCGACACCTCCTCGGGCCAGCCGTGTCCGAGCATATTGTTCTTTGTTATATTCCAAGTTCGAGTCGGTGTTGCTGCCTCGGCTGGGTTTTCCTGCGCTGTGTTTCCCCGCATATTCGCACACGCTCGCCCGCAGACGTCGCTGCGGCGACATCCTCCCAACCTTCTCTTCCTCTCCTCCTCCTCTTCTTCTTCCACCGTTTTATCAACCTCATCGCAGATTGCTGCACTCGACATCGCCAGTCGCTTGTCTCGATTCGGCGTGGTTATCCTGCCCCCCCGCCCGTCCGCCTTACATCATCGGCCTCTCGTCGCTGTCCGAAGAGGAAGGAGACTGCCTGCCTGCCTGACCGACGGGGGACCGGGATAAGGATAAGGATAAGGATAAGGGACCCCGGTGTTACCCTTCCCCACGGATACACATCTACACGATGAAGAAGCTATTCCGTACCTCCAAGCCCGCAGCTACCTCGCCTGCTCCTGCCGAGTCCTCCTCGCCATTATCATCGCCATCCTCACCCGCGGAAAAGACACCCGCCGAAGCAAAAGCCGAAGCAAAGGCAGAGGCCAAGAGGGAGAAGGAGAAGAAGAAGAAGAACAAGTCCAAGCCCGTACTGCTGCAGCCCCAGTACCTCTCCAACATCCCCCAGCTTTCGCGCGCTTCTGATGCCGAGGCCTTGGCCAACGCTCTCGCCCTCGAGGTTGTCGCAGACAATGCCGATGCTGGCATACCCCTCCTCGTCAAGTCCGGCCCTGCTCCCGTCGACCTAGCGAAGGCTCCCGAGAACTTCAGACGAGGCTCCGTCCTAAAACAAACCCGGCTCGATTCCGTCAGCAGCGAAGCAGGCGTATCCCTCGCTTCCCCCCCTCTCTCGCCCCGATCCAACAGCGTGGTTTCCACCGGTGGTCGTCCCAGAGTCCACTTCGACGTCTCGGAAAAGATCATCCTCGAGGCCCAATGGTACTCTCACCAGCAGCGGTTCACAATCTCCTCAGGCAACTTTCTCCACTTCGAAAGACCGCCTACCGCCAATTACAGATTCTCAACTACTGCTGAATCGATACACACCAAGGGCACACTGCTCCAGCTCATCACATCCGCGAGCAGCGATGACGACAAGAACACATGGGACAGTGCCACCGCTCTACCCCTCTACGCAGCCCGATACTACAACCCCGGTGTCACTTCAACAGACCGTACAATATACTGGGAGGCTGAGATTGGCTCTCTCGGATTCTCCAAGTTTTCAAGCCTGGATCATGGCGATATGAGTCCGCCATCTCGCCCAGCACCGCCTCCGCCAGCAGCAACAGCAGCAACAGCAGCAACAGTTACCTCCTCTTCCAGCCCCCCAGGGTCTCCTAAATCAGCAGCAGCTCCCGCCCCCGCTGTTGAGGAAGGTCTCGCAGACCTCGGCCTCTCGCGATCGATATCTCACACCCACCCGATCTCGAATAGGATGACCGGCGCGGCGATTGCCATTGGCTTCATCGTCAAATCCGTAACGCCCGATACCGCTCCCTTCATCCGCCGACGCTCATCCCTTCGCCCTATTGATGAATTCCCCTTCCCCTGTTCTACTGCCGGTGATGGCGTCTTCTGGTCATCCGATAATGGTGGCACTATCTATATCGACGGTCATCAGACTCGACACTCCCTCAAGGCGACAACCGGTGATACCATCGGTATTGGCATCACGTTCAAGCCCGACGCTTCCAAACAACCATCCAACGGAACAACACCTGTCCCCACACCCCCAACAACACCACCACCGATACCCCAGAAAGACTCCAAGGAGATATTTAGACGGAAGTCTTCTGCCACCGGTGGGAAAGAAGACGTGCCCTGTGCCGACCCTAAAGACCTACAAAATGTCCCGGTCGAAATTTTCTTTGTTGTGAATGGCGAAAAGAAACTATCGTTAACTCACGCCGACAAATCGACAAATCCGTTCGATATACCCATTCCAGAATACCTGCTTGGAACCAATGATATCTTCCCCTGTATCTGCATCCAGGGAGCTGGCGTGGCTTGTAAAACTAGGATTGGTCAAGCTGTAACCTGGCGCGGCGAGGGAGGCAGTACCGCCGAACCCCAGGCTACATCGGAAACAGCGCAGAACGAACAAAAAGAGACCCCAAAGGAGACACCGAAGAAGGGCGGGCGATGGTGGTCACATCTCGGTCATGGTGGGCATTGATAATGGGTATTGATAGAGGGCATTGATAAAAATGCGAGCAACCTTCTTTTATAATAGCGATAGTACTTCTGCATAGCATATGTGCGGGCGTAGTGTGAGGGGTCTTTTTTCTTTGTTTTGCATTTGTGTAGAATTCATCGTGTTGTACCGAGGCTATCCTTTCTTTATTTCTAGCATTCATTTGAGTATTCTTGCCTTGTATTTTTACAAACTCTGTATATTAGCGGGTAGTCGTCGATTTTAATATATATATATTTTAAAATTCTAATTGGCGCATCGGATTCGTGGCTATCGGGTCAAGAGTCGTCGGGGAGATGCCCATAGTTCGATCCGTTGTCGGCGGGGTTCTCCGACAAAGAGCAACTATCAAACGAGAAGCCGGGCTGCCAAGTCCCTCCTTATCACCGGCCTTAAAGCGCGGATACTGTCTGGTCTTGTGCCCCCGCTTAACATTTTACCTTGTCCGTACGCACAAGTAGATATAAACCAAGGTATGGCGCCGACAGCTACAGATCTTCTTGATCCAATGTTAGGTCCATCGAAGTCGTACATCCCCGCGCTAATATAACCAAACACATCAGTTTATTCTGGCTTTAGAGTTGACGAGCGGCACAATGGTCGTCCGGAATTTCGGTCCCTTCCTGCTGGACGACTCGTTCGTTTACACCTTCTTTCCGCTGCTTGCTCTCGTCGGCATCGTACTTTATGTCAAAAGCAAGGAGGCCTCCAAATTGGCGAAAGAGAAGGTCGCCGCCGCCCCGTACTCACTCTGGGAGCCGAATCGTAGGCCGAAGTCAAATGATATCAAGAATGTAAACATATCTGCAGAGAGCACAGTGCGACACCGTTAGCAACCGCAAAGCTGTATTCACTAATAATGGTCTGCACTGTGCGATAAGATGCTGTCATCTTTCTTGCAGGAGCCCGTCACGCCGACTACGGATGTCGACATTTTATCTTCCCCCCCAGTTCCATTCCGACCGTACAAGCCAATATATCACATGACAATGGGCATCGAGAAATGTGTACCGAATGACCTTTTCTTACTGGATTCTTCTTACCCGGAGCGAATAGCTTTAAGAAAACAATTGACATCGCAATACCGAACCGTCACACTTGGTGCATCCCCACTAGCCACCGATGCTATTCAGGAATTATACACATATCTTATCTCACACCATATGCCATCACGTTTCCCTCATCTCTTTACCGTCAATACCGAGAAATCCTCATTCACCAACCATGTATCAGGCGATACGCACCCTCTTGAGCCCCCCGGACCATCACTGGCTGCTTTGAAAATTCTGGCATCTACGGTAGAAGAAGATATTCTCATCCTCCAGAGAGATCCGCAAGAGGAAATTTACCGATTACGAGCTTTTATTGCCTGCTTTCCGAACGGATTCGATTCGAGTCAGAAAATGAATCTGCCGCTTAGAGAAATACACGAGCCTGTACCCATGTTCAAGGAAAAGCTTGCCCCAAGTATGGATCGGTTCTTCAACAAGTTAGAAGTAGGGAAATGGGTGAAGAGATTTAATGTAAGAAGTCCCCTCTTTTGATTGCGAGATAACCTTCCTGGCCTTTCATGCGTCGATGCTAATCGTGGCAGTGGACAATTTCAACTCATAACAAGCTATTTTTGCCAACGGGGAACCATGTATATGAAGGCGATGAGATACCAGATGAACTTGAATCGGTTGATCTCGAGACGACATACCTCCGGGTGGAGAGACAGGTTCTATTTAGACTTCCTGTGTCTAAAGCCATGATATTCTTCGTGCGGACGTACTTAACTCCGCTCAAGGCTGTAAAAGCGGAAGGACAAGGAGAAGCGTTAGCCACAGCTATAGAGGGTATGCCGGAAAAGCTCGCTTTCTACAAGCGAAGAGGAGTTTGGGGCAAAGCGGTAACAGTAGCTTTGCGCGCGTGAATGCTAGAAATAGATCGAGATAATGAATGGGTATATTAAAGAAATACTATTTAAGAACTTTGTTTACAGTAAATGCTCCTCATCTCCCTATAGACAATATGACATCCCCATTTGTTGCTCTAGCGATCAGCCGCCCGTTTGACGGATTTCCCTTCTCAGCCCATATTTCCTGCCCTCGCACGAGGCCTTCCAGCTCTTGGGTGACCTCTACGCCATCTCCCTCTAACCGAATATCTCCACTCACGGTTTTCGCGTGAATTTCACCCTCCCAAGTAGATGGGTACGACACATGGACGTCGCGACTCTCTGATGTGTGATAGCTAATCACCTTCCTCATTCGTCCGCCGACAACCTTCACATTGGTCATACCCGAACTATTCTCGGTTCTGAAGAAAGACTCCGCGGAATCGGTGCCGGAAACGTGAATACCAATGTCACCACTTTCAGATTTCACAAATAAATTGCTCCCGAGTAATAGGTCGCCCTTGACATTCCCGGATGTTGTCTCTATCGCGGTTTCAAATGCCCTAGAAATAGTCGACTCTTCGAAACTGATTTTAATATCTCCAGTACCCGTTCTCAGTTTTGTAGTAGCTGTGTCAGTTCCTTCTTGGGGTATCGCCCTGATGTCAATATTCCCGGCTTCCGTGAGCAGTCTCAGCCGGTCGTAGAGCGCAAATGGCCCTGAGATATCTCCTTCGGTGGTACGAATTTCGGTGTCTAACGACTTGAAGGGATTAGGGGACTTGAAACTGCCGGTCTTGGAATTTATAACGGTTTTGAGAAGATCGGCATTTTGAAGGTTCAGTTGAAAATCCAGCGTATTTGTGGAGATTGAGAGTTCTCTCAGTTTTTCTACTCTAAGGTAGAGCTTGGCCGAAACCTTTATCCTGGGAATTGTGCGCCAAAACCAAGACCGTTCAAGGCCCCTCTCGCACTATTAGTCAAGAGTCAGTATCTGCTCGAGGCAACTCTCATGCGACCAGATCCTCTAGCTCGTGCTAACTTACCTTCAAAGCAACTCCTGTCGGGAGGTTCTCAAGCTGTACAGAGCTGAATCCCTTTGTGTCCCATGTTAGAGGAAACACCTCCACCTCAAGCTTCGGTTCCTCGCTATCGCCAACTTCCAGTACTTCCAGACTCCCTTCCAATTTCCCATTCCCCTCTATCCAAAATCCGACTCTATGCGTGTATTCGAGCTGAGTAGCTAGTGTTTGCCCCTGCAGAATTTTCTGTTAGACCCACTTTTCGACGACCCATTTAACCATCGAGCTAACAAACCTTTGTTACATACGTCCCACCAAAAAACCAGACGGTGCATTGATGTGTCAAAAAAGACATCATCAAGAGGAAAGTAATAGCTGGCAGTAACCATAGACGGCTTCTACTCGGCCGTGGCCGCCGTGCAAGTCTGTATTCTTCATTTGGGAGTAGGGCTGCCGTCTCTCCAGCGGTTCCAGTTGAACTACTAGCCGCCGAATCTTCTGTCCTGCTCTTAAACCAACTCATAGATCCAAGTATGGGTCAAATAGACTGTGAAAAAATGCGATTTATGTTGAAAATAACGGTTGAATGCGCAACGGTAATACCTCACGCGAGTGGTTTCCGAAGTCGCTCTTTGGGTATGCCATGGTTAAATATGATGTCCCTGTGTTTGGCGATTCGCCGCCGAGACGATTCGGTCATCTGTCTTCATCGTGCGCTCTCGAAATGGGATTTCTGCAGTCTAGGAATAACTCCAGCTGACATGGTCCGCTGTGCGGGTTCCCCATACGGGTTCCCCGCAAAGTCCTACCGGCCAAAGACCGACGATGCGCATGATTGGAGTCTTACTCTGCTGCCAGCTGATTCTGGGGAAGTGGCGCTGGTTGGAAACCGCAGGTCAAACAGACTACCAGAGCTCTTCCCCTGTGTTGGTCCAGATGGTCGCTTCCATATTTGGAGTGATTAAGGGTCTCGTGACGTATTCGGGCATCACGAGAGCAGGGGTAATGTCGGATGGAAGCCCCAAAGGAGCTTCGGCTGCATCTGCCGGGTGAATCTCAGCCTCTGAAGTCTTTAGCAGAAGAGACTCTAGCCATCCTTTTGCACAGGTTATCGGTTTGCTTGAAACCTCAAGCTTGAGATCCAGTCCGGTCCAAGAATGAGTTGTCGCTAGCCCGATGTTGGATTTTGTCGCAACTCGAACCTCCTGACTAAGCAACACAAAGCTGTACTTGTTGCTCGTAGATGCCCGATGGCCAAACCCCACTTGGACGGCCGACGGACCAGGGCTTTGGAACCCGCTTAGAAGGATTCTTTTTCTGGTTTTGAACACCTTCCCGGGTCCGGGAACACAAATCAACTTTTCTGGACGGCTGCCTATCCTACGGATGACTAATACGAAGTATGAGAAGCTGCACAACGATTGATGTGAATGCTCTTTTGGCTGTCTTATTGCTCTTGTGGTTGTAACATTCTGTCGTGAGACTCTGCTTGTATAAAGAGGGGTATCGGGCTTCAAAGCAATTCCCAATTCATTGGCCAATTGAATATCCTGTTCGCGTAGCTTGGTTCACTGGGGAAAAAAAATTGTATATCCAGTAAAGACGACGCGTAACAACTCGAGGGCGAATTTTCGGCATGGCCTCAGGATCTGAAGAGCTTCGGCTTTTGGCCTTGCCAATCCGGTATTCCAGTAGGTTATCTAGTCCTTTCGAGCTTTGTAGCCATGGAGAAGTTACTAATAGTGCCCAGGCTGGACGGTTCGTCCAATTGCACTACTGGAATACTTTGATATACCCTATTCCGCGCAATGGTACCGCCTGGCAGACCCGGAATCTCTCGCACTGGTTAGTTCATGCTATACCCGGATCACCCGATGCTCATTCAAAACATAAAAGTGCTTCATGATGACAATTGTGCTATTGTACCTTTGTGTCCAGCTTCACGAAGAATCGCCCTCTGGCCTCGTGCCAGTCATTATTGCTCCAGAGCTCCCTCAGCCAATACACGATTCATTCGCAATCGGAGAATATCTCAATGAAAGATACCCAGAGAAAGGTTTGTGGCCCGAGAACATCGCATTGCGGACTTATGGACGGAGTATTGTCGCCGAGGTAAGATATAGCCCTATATTCCGATTAGCTCTGGAAGTTACGCGAACGCGACGTCAAGTCGAAGGTTTATTGATATTTTTATTAGCTTCACTCTGGGTTCGTTAATATCCGAACTGACCTCACTCACAACTTCCCCGTCAAATATAACCCACCACCAGAGTTGAGTGAGAAGGCAAAAAAGGAGGTTAAGCGTGTGCTCTCTATCTTTGAGACAGCTCGTAAGATGGCGGCAGAAACTCTGGGAACCGAGGACGAAGGCTTCCTCCTCGGGAAATTTAGCATTGCAGATGCTTTCTACTGGCCCATTCTCTCCGTAAGATTCGTTCCCACCTTGGCATGTGAAATTTAACGTCAGATCTAACCTACGTACCTCATTATAGAGGTTTTTCACTTATTCTGTCGATGTTTCTGCGGCAAGTCCGGAGGCTACAGCCTATATTTCAAAGATGTGGAAGGAGCCGAAACTTAAAAGGATCGGAGAGATGCAATTTAAAGAAGTTGCAGAGCACCCCGAGTACAATGTGCCACACTATGATAATTTTGTGCCAAATAGCAAGATGGAATTTTGGGATATCGAAAAAGTAATGGGATAAGGAATCTTTTCCTTCATTGGCTTGTTGTTTCTTTTTTTCCCCCAATCATTCTTTTGCTGAGTTGGAATTTTTGGCCAATTTGCTTCTTTGGGTTCCAGAGGGTGTTTTTTCCCCGGGAATTCTCAGTCGGGTTTCGATCAGGAGGTATTTCTGTCCCGTGCAGAGAAGGTATTTGTTATATCGCTATGAAGGTCGCAAATTTCCAGGATGGTTCCAACATGACACCCTTGTCTTATCAGGGAATAGTGAAATCGTGAATCGCGATC
The DNA here is from genome assembly GCA_031310005.1 of Dactylellina haptotyla. Lineage (NCBI taxonomy): Eukaryota > Fungi > Ascomycota > Orbiliomycetes > Orbiliales > Orbiliaceae > Dactylellina > Dactylellina haptotyla. The sequence continues at coordinate 60,363 of CM062380.1, read as the reverse complement.
TGATCAATCGATAATTGACCCTCTTGCCACGAGATTCAGCCCGGATCGTGAGCCTTAGCGTGGATTTGCCGTGTTTGTGGAGGGTGCTTGGACACTTGAGAGATATTTTTGTGTCATTCTCATGAAGAGCACGTTTACATTCAAAATCTGCATTTGGTCTAGCGGGGCACATTTTCTTTTTACCAGAATATTGGGAGACCAAAACTTAAATGGCTTCACGGCTGAAGATGATATATGTGCGTTGACAATCAGGGGTGTAGAGCATCACGTTCAGCATTTATCCAGCCCGTTCGGATGTTGTACACATACTTATGAAGGCCTCGTCTGGTCTTAGATGATCCAAAATTTCTTCATGTTGGCAAGTAGCAACAGTTAAAATGTCAGGTTTATTCCTATTTCCATCGAATGTACACCGAAAGCGCAGTGGTTCCTGCGTTGGTGCCCGGATGCGTATGAGCTGCACCTATGGAATGTGCCAGTAGCGTCAACACGGATACACGGCAGCTAAATATCTCTGCAAGATTTAGTTCCTGAATATATATGTTGGGGCCTTGCGTCTGAATCTTAGCTTCTTTGGAAAGTCTCGAATTTTTTTATCTACTGGTGATAGCGAACTTGGAGTCCGATATCACGTTGGGTGGGTTTGTAGGTAACACACAAACCGCTATATATACAATTTTCAATTCGAGAACCCAATACGTATTAACACTTCACTTGGCAGCTTAAATTCACGGGAAGATGACAACATCATTGACGGGAATCACTGGCTTGCCCACCGGATTTGTCCTTCCGCCATTACAAGGACTCGATCTCAACGATAAAAAAAATCTCACAACACAAATTTACGCCGTCAACATCTGCATGGTATCCTTGGTCACATTGGCACTTTTATTGAGGCTTTATGGGCGAATAGTGCTGGTTAAAAAGTTGCAGCTAGAAGATAGTACGTTTATGCTTACTCAAGTTTATTTGGATACGTTGTTAATAATGGCATTGCTTTAAAATAGCCTTAGTAATACTTGGGACGGTGGGTACTATATCTCTACAAGTCAGATTCTTGATAATTATATTGATGACACCACGGTTTTCAAGGTTACGGCTCTCGCTTTGTCAACGCTCTGTCTCTATGGTAAGCTATATGTTCGATTTCTATTATGCTTTTCAACCTGCAATATTTAAGGATCACTGACTGACTAGTATGATGACCCACAGCAACGGCTCATCTTGGCTTAGGTGTCCATGTTTGGCTGACCGATTTAACTACAGTAGTAGAAAGGTCTATATCTTTAATAAAGGTATTAATCATCGATCGAAATATGAATTTGGATCTAATTGTCATATACCTATTAGATGCTGTTCGCAATGGTTGTCTTGTATTCATTTTCGCTTACGATGGCAAAGTGCTCAGTTATCGCTCTATATCTCAGAATTTTCGCCGGTATAAGATGGTTCCAGAATGCCTTATATTCGATTCTGGCTTTAATTATACTTTTCTTCGTTTTGACATTTTTTATAACCATCTTTCAATGCCATCCCATCGAAGCCGCCTTCGACTTCCGAATTGCGTTAACGAAACCCACGAAGTGCATCGTTATCAAGGACTTTTTCTACGTTTCCGGTAGCGTAAATATGCTTACCGATTTGCTTCTAGTGCTCCTACCTATGCCACTGGCGTGGAAGCTTGAGCTTGATTTAAGAAAGCGAATTCTTATTATAGTTCTATTCGGACTTGGAATACTGGTATCGGTTGCTAGCATCGTACGAATTACTACTCTTGATTCTCTCGGGAGTATGGATATTACATGTAAGACGCAGTGTCGCGAGGTCATTTTGTTGTGAGGATTTAACCTAACTCGAAAATCTCTTTCTAGTCAGCATAACGGGGGGTCTACTGTGGTCTATCATCGAGGCTAACGTAGCATTGATATGCGCCTCCGGGCCAGCTATCAAGCCACTGTTCACGCGATTAATACCTCATTTGTCGAAGAGCGTGCCAACTCGAACAATCAACTCAAATCCGACAGTTAATGGGGAGTTGTACACACTAAGTTCCTCTGTTGGCTACACTGAGAGACTTCGACCATCGTCTGGTACAACATTCGTGGTTGAAATCGAGGCGCAGACTCAATCCCATACGATAGTCAAAGGTCGATCACACGAAATGAATGATTTATTGCCATACGTCTCTCACGTGATGGGAAGTGATCAAATAAGGTCCAGCAGTCATCGGAACGAAACCCCCCCACCTTCTCGGACGAGCTTTGAAACCGATTCATTTGTTGAAATAAATAATAATTTACACCCGGAGCCACTATCGCCACCGCCGGCGATCAGAAAAGGCAACCTATAACAGCCATAACGATGGCTTGAACCCATATTTCAAAAGAAAAGGCGTTGAATGTTTCATGTCATTAGCGTATTTCGTATATAGATAGTTTTTGCTTAAAATCGAAGCTCCTGCCAACGATTTTCCCGTATGCCTTTTTATAACCCTACACTCCCGCTTGCTCTACCACTATACTATTTTTCATCTTTTGGTTTCTTAGGCACTCCTGGGTGCTAATTGGGACAGAATTAGCCCGTAAGCGCAGCGATCTGCGCCTCCAACCGCTAGGCATTCCGGGTAGCTGGATGTTCGTCTGCAAAGAAAATAGTCTAAGATCGATCACTGTGTTATGGATACAAAATATCATACAGGATACAATTATGAACCTGTTCCATACCACCACCCCCAACAAACAAATGTTAAAAATTGATGAATTTTAATCGATTTGAGGTTCAAATTAACTCATACAAATTATCCATGAGCCTATGCTATCATTCTATTCCATTAGTAATTTTTTTTTTGAATGAACAGGGGTGAGCTCAAGATTTATTCGTGTTTATAAATTTAGTGCAAGCCATCTTTTCTAATGGCTTGAACCGTAGATGCAATTTTGTCATCCATGGTTCCAACCTTACTAGGTATTTCGGAATGGGGAACCTAGGCAGCTAGGCATCCTATCAAGGGTTTTGGACAGTCGACAGACTACAAGCTATCGCGATATGACGGATATCGTCGGCCGAGCTGGCAACCAAACTCCAAATTTTCCTGTTTCAAGATGATGATCCCTCCATATGGTAGATACTCAGTATAATTTGATTGCTTATATCACTAGACTATAAAGAATTTCCTAGCTGCAGTCTTACTGGGCGACTCGTGTCGCTGACTGGCGTCAATATTGAAAACGAGTACGACGTATATATTCAGACCCTGTGATCTACTGAAATCGAGGGTATAATCACGCATATATATGTCTGAGACTAACAAATTGGGAAGGTATTAGCTAAAATAATCTAGGTAGAAGGCTGATCAATCCATTGCTTCCCAAACTCATGGCCACGACATGGCCGCCATGCAAATACTGAGCGTGCCGATGCTCCTAGGCGTATCGATACCTTAAGAATATTATCTCTGATATCAAACCTGCATTGTTGGGATGTTTACAATGGCCACATATCTCATACGATAACATTAAGAGAAGCAAGCAATGATCATGTTTACTACAAGCTGAAACAAGTTCTGAAACTAAATTCTGGAAGGTGAATATGCTTGCTATAAGGGTGAGATTAGTTATTATATGAGCTCGTTTTGTTTGTTTTCATACTATAGCTGCTCTCTTGAAATCCTAAGCTGGATTGGTCCGGGACATCTACCAGGCGAGCTCGAGCTCGGGTTTGCTACCTACTGGCACATTAAAAACTAACCAGGTGGGGTTGCAGGTGACTACAAATTCGTGATCTAGGTGTTCGTATTATAAAGAGATAAAACGAAGGCTCGCTAGATCTAAATTCGCTATAAACAGGGCCAAAGTAAGGCTCGGTATTGGCGAGAACTGACTATTCTTCCCTTGGCGCGCAGCATTTTCATGTTGCGGTCCGACTTTGGTGATTATGCAGGAGATCGCGTGCCTTGAGCGCCTATTTTGCCAAGAATATCGAATCAGCAAGAACCATGGTTCTTTACGTCCAGAGGTGGCTTGCTATCCAAATTTAACCTTGTCGACATATGTAGCTTCCTAAATCTCATAAGCCTCTAGCTCGGGCTCCCCCTCAGTTACTAAATTCCACGGTGCTATGGGTATGAAAGGAAGTCAAGGTGTGGTATAAGCTTCGCGAGGATATAGGTCCTTCCTCTTTGAGGTGAAGTCGTCAACCTAGGCACCAAATATTGCCGCTCATCAGAATTGGGACTGATATTGTTTGACACAACACACGAAACAAAAAACTTACCCAGCAGCACGAGCGAATTTCTTACAGCAATTGTCAACTACACTTGGGCCCAAAATATTCACAAGCAATGGTAAAATTTTGTAAAAGTAGCAGTGGCGAAGTTTGAGATCATGCTCTAGATTTAGAAGGAGAAAAATGGACGGAAGCTTGAGATAGACGCCTGTTGACATGCTATTGGATTGAACATTCTCTCTCAGCAACCGATCGACAATGAGATTTTATTGTCCACGTCTGGATATTCTGATAATGACCTTACACCTACTCTCAGCTTGCCAACTGCGAACTGCGGGTTGCTCACGGCAGATCGCCTTGGCAGGCGCCCCCACGCCGTTATCAGCGCGCAGCAAGGCGAAAATGGGTTGGCACGTTGGTTAGATGTTAATATTTGCCCACCTGATTTATCATAAGATGCTGTAAAGCAATACGTAGATGTCCGGAGTATATTCGAGCAATTGACGGAATTTCGTGGTTGTGTGTATGAATCTAAAGAACCTACCTCATTTGGACGAAGGTCACCAGACATGGGGATTTCGTTTAGATCATACCTTGCACGACTTTCAACACAAGATACTTCAATCGATTAATAGCACTTTATATGGGCTCCGGATCCGCAGTTTAAGTGCACTGTTAAGTACTGCGCCAGTGGCTTGACAGTCTAGAAACTAGATTGATGAATAGGGCCCTATCTCAAAAAAATGTTAGTTGAAATTGACGTACAATTACTACAGCTTCAAATAATATTGGGGATTTATTTTATTCGATAATACTAGCGAGAAGCCAGTTCATATATGCGAATATCAGAGTTAAGTTTTGACGTCTTCGAATGCAACGAAATAGAAGTGCTGGTAGTTTGGATCTGCAATCCCATTTCATCTGAAGATGAAAGCGTCATTCTGTTGTTGTTTAGAGCCGGGGGAACTGGAAGGTTGCAAAGGTTGTCCTCGGCTGATATCCTCCGAGCGAGGCAGCCACAATGCAAGGGGCGGCACCTGGCGCTGCCGCGCGATTCGTGTCAAATAAATATTGTCAATGCAAGGAACAACATTCTGTGAACCCGAGCCATTAGATATCGCTGGACGGTTATATCTTACTCGGCCAATACTAGTTCGATAAAGCCCAGTTCAGCCCAACTATCATACTCGGGCTTGTGAGCTTTGTATCGGAAACAGGGGAACTTGATAAGACCCGCAACATGAGTCGGGGCTTGATTGACACTTGGCATATCAAAATAGGAAAGCGAACCTGAGATGCGTGTCCATGGTTGCTCGTAGTTCACAAAGATCAGCTATGGTTATCAATCTTCTGCAGTGACCCATGGTTGTTAACAGTAAGTTCCCAACGCGGCAGCTTCCTAAACGAGCAGAGTTCCTCGACCCCTCCAACCCTTCCACCGCGGACGTCCATGAATCTGTATCACGATATATCCAGAGAATATAGCTAAAAGAAGGCCCCCATTCGCCAAGAGTTCGATGATGAACCACGGGACGTGCTCTTCGCATTCGATGAGTATTGGCAGGCGTAGTTGGAATTTGGCTTCGAGTTGTTAATCGAATTGGAACTAAAAGGTCAACGGTGATGCTACGCTATGAGTTCTGAGCCTTGAGTTTCCTATAAATCGAGGAATTTTCCCTCTATTGATGTGAAAGTTTCTGTCAATCATCACCACCATCTTCATCACCAAGTTTTATTCATCTATAGTAACAAATTATCATTTGTATTCGTACTTTATCTGCTACCGGATCTATTCAAACCTCATTTCACAATGCTGAGCAAGAGTCTCGTTTCAATCTTTGCACTTGCTGGCCTTGCGCTAGCCGGCCCTATCCATAAAGTTACGAATGCTGGTGCCCCCGGGACTATCGCGGATAGATACATTGTCGTTCTCAAGAAGGAGCTCTCAGATGCAGCTGTAGATGCTCATACCTCTCGAATTGCTTCATTCCACTCCAACATTGTTCGGGATCTTACTGGCGCCAAGTCTCACGGAGTCCAAAACCAGTTCAAGTTCAAGTCGACTGGATTTAAGGGATATTCTGGAGGCTTCGATTCTGCCACTCTACAGCAGATTCTTCGCTCTCCAGAAGTTGACTTTGTAGAGCAAGATTCCATAATGAGGATCAATGTCGAACAGACGGATTCTACCTGGGGTCTCGATCGTATTTCTCACCAAGACTACTCTGCTCCATATACGTATGAATATGACGAAGCTGCTGCTGGTGCTGGTACCACGGTGTATGTTATCGATACAGGTATTCGCATCACTCACGACGTAAGTACCCGCCAAGTCTAAATAATCGACAATATTGATATTCTAACCATATGAACAGGAATTCAAAGGGTCCAACGGTACTGCGAGAGCTACCTGGGGATTTAACGCCGTTGACAAATCGAACTCTGACGGCAATGGCCATGGAACCCACTGCGCTGGCACCATTGCTGGCAAGACCTATGGTGTTTCCAAGAAAGCCAAGGTAGTTGCTGTCAAAGTTTTGAGTGCTGGAGGTTCCGGTTCTACTTCCGGTGTCGTTAATGGTATGAATTGGGTTGCTGAAAATGCTACTCCAAATTTCTCGGTTGCCAGTATGTCTCTAGGTGGTGGGAAATCCACGGCTATCAATGCTGCTGTCGATGCTATCTTCAATGCGGGCGTCACCATTGTTGTTGCGGCTGGTAACGAGTCTCAAGATGCAAAGAATGTATCTCCTGCCTCCGCTCCAAATGCAATTACTGTTGGTGCGATCGATAGCTCTAACAAAATTGCCTCATTCTCTAACTGGGGAACTCTCATTGATGTCTTTGCACCCGGTGTCGACGTAAAGAGCGCCTGGGGTACTGGTGATGACACCACTACAAAGACTATCTCCGGCACATCCATGGCATGCCCACACGTTGCCGGATTGGCTGCCTACTACATCAGTGCCGAAGGTGGCAGCGGTGCCGACCCAGCTGCCATTACTGATAAGATCACAGGAAACGCTGTTACCGGGCAAGTTACCGGCGCCATCAAGGGATCCCCTAATAAGATCGCCTACAACGGCGTTGCTTAAAGGCAAGCCAAGAGAATGGGTGCCATGTTACAAATTGGAGACAATTCCACGCTCAGTCTAGATAGCGCCAGTTATATCTCTTTTTTTGACACCTACAACCTGAAGGAGGACTTCTAACAACAAAAGAGTTATCCCCTCATCATTTCCTTTTTTCCTTCTTTTGCTCTTTGTTCATATTGATACCCATGACGCAAATTTTCTTCTGCTTCTTCCTCCTCCTCTTCTTCTTCTTCGTTTGTGCTCGGGTCGTTCACAAGTGGTTTTATGCACTGTTGTTACGATTGCGAGCCACATATCTGAATGTTAGTTTTAGGTTTTCCGAACTTCAAGATGTGCAAACCAGATGTTGTGTGTATACAACGAACCTTCCTTTTTCCCCGTTAAAAATTTTCACTTAAAGATACCCATTACCGCATGTTATTTAAACAGAAATTATAGCTCATTCTACCCTATGAGGGTCATTAAACCCGATTTATTGTGCACTCTCATGCATGTTTTCGCCGCGATTTTTCTGGACGAACGATTTCGGACTGAAGAAGAAATCAAGTGAAATCCAAAATGAGATAAAAAACAGATGAAAGCGTCTCACGTCTTAATTCGTTGCAAATACTCGGTGAAAATAACTGAAAGTCTAAAGGGAGGGTCAAACTGGAAATGCCAGTCATAACTATAAGTTTCTTGGAGATACTCAATTTTCGTCAAATGGAGTGGCAGTTGTAATCCACTATGACTGAAAAGCTTGACCACGATTGCGCTCGTGAGCCGACGTTGGTTTTGAAATTAACCGGTTTTAAAACTTGTTTTAAGCGGCCAGGGGGTGCCTTATTAAATCTCCGTGACCCGTTTGCGGGAATATGGTCAAGCAGAAGGGCATAGATTGTGAAAAAGGATTTGGTTGCATATACGTTGTTCGAGCATTTCATCTCGTATACATATAACACACGTGGAGTAGAGATCATGGGGTTAGTATGTTTACTTGAAATCTAGAAGGGTTGGACATCCAGATAATAAGAATGGGAGATGTAATATGCATGAGTTTTGACATCACGATTTTCGATCTCACGGTTCCGACGGAAGGCAGGGAGCTTGAAAACGCAAGTGATATCTCAGGAGGGTTATGGGTGGCCGGGAGCCTGAAGCGAAAGCTCAACTAATGCTTCAGAACTTCCAGGGTTTTCTTGAAGTCGAAAATCTTGGCGATGAGCAGTGATTGGGATAGGCGTGCCCTGTTCCTCGATTTGTGAGCAAAGATTGTGCCGTCCAGGGCTCCACCGGCTCTCTTCCCGAGAAACCAGGCCCCAAAAAGCAAAATGTGTGTAACAACGCTTGCCCGAAATCCCGAAAAGGCGAGGCAGCTGCTTGCCACCATTCCCGGCGTGCAGCAACACAACCACACTATAGCTCAAACGAAAGCAATGGTCTTTGAGTAAACCCGGGTGCTCCAATATAATTTGGTTATGAACAGTTATGATATCATGCAGTCTTATATTAAGAGGGAAGAGACAACGCCCCTTGGTGTGTATGGGATACCAAATTGGCCAAAGTATATAAAGACCTTTGATGTTTAGCTTAAACTCTGCGCTTTTGCAGAACCGTCCTCATCATCTTCTTTCCGACATCTCAGTACAGGTGGAAAGTAATCGCACCCAGTCTGGTAGTCTCTTTCAATTCACGAGCACTGGCTATTAGATGCAAGTGTTTGCTTACTTATTGTCAAAATGAAAACTACTCTCTCTACGTTCTTAACGGCATTTATTGTCGGTAAGGTAGCTTCACATGCTACCTTCCAACAGATGTGGGTCAACGGCGTGGACCAAGGATCTAGCTGTGCTAGACTGCCATTGAACAACAATCCAATTGGATCCGTGACTTCCACGGACATCCGTTGTAATGCTGGCCCCCCGTCACCAGTTGGAGGCAAATGCTCTGTTAATGCTGGCGGTACAGTTATTGTTGAAATGCATCAGGTAAGATACTTATATAAGTTATCGGGTCAAATCTTCTAGAGAGGCTGATGAATATCGAAACCAACGTAGCAAAATGGGGACCGTTCATGTAGTAACGAGGCTATTGGGGGGGCCCACTATGGCCCAGTTATTGTGTACATTTCCAAGGTATCAGATTCTTCGACTGCCTCGGGAGATGGAGATTGGTATAAGATATATGAGGATGGCTGGGCAGCTGCTCCGGGGTCTTCTAATGGCGACGGCGACTACTGGGGCACTAAAGATATGAACAAGTGCTGTGGTAAAGTTGGAGTCAAGATTCCATCTAGCATTCCATCCGGCGACTATCTTTTACGTGCTGAAGTCATTGCCCTGCATGCTGCTGGACCGAGCGGCGGAGCTCAACCGTATGTTACTTGCTGTAAGTTTGATGTATTAAGCCCGAGGTCTGAAAGTCTCTAACACGTGGCCTAGATCAACTTACCATAACCGGTGGATCGGGCTCCCTTCCATCCGGCGGCGTCAAGTTTCCAGGAGCATATAGTGCAAACGATCCCGGTATTGCCGTCAGTATTCACGGATCTATGAGCAGCTACAAAGTTCCTGGACCTGCTGTTATAAGTGGTGGAACAGTCGCAAATGCCGGATCCGTGACCTGCCCAGCAACTGGGGGAGGCGGCGGTGGCGGCACTACGCTCACAACCACGACTCGTACTACTACTCCAGCCGGCACAACGAGAACAACTACAACCACCACGACGAGAACAACTACAACTACCACTCGATCCACAACAACCCCCAGTTCAGGCGGCGGTGGAACGTGTTCACAGTGGGGACAGTGCGGTGGTTCCGGATGGACAGGATGTACAAGTTGCGGCGTAAGTTATTCTCTTGCTGCAGATAGATATCTTTGCTAACTAGCGATGCACATTTAGTCATTTAAATGCGTCGTCCTCAATCCCTATTACTCCCAATGTCAGTAAGATAAAAGCCGGCAACTTTGGCCGCCTGGACCGTTTCGCCCCTTCCAATAGCAAAGGGATTGCAAAATTTGTAAATAATGGTGCACATTTGTCGTCTCGCAAGCCAGATGTCGTCTGTGTACATGTCATTTTGTAGACTAGGAAAAACCTTTCATTGATTACGAGAGATATTCGGGTGCCTACGAGCTTTCGTATTAAATATAGAAAATAAGTAATCCCTTGCATATTATCCTTCCAAAATAGCTAGCTAGGTAGGATGATAATATACATTAACGTGGAAATCTCTCTACACGGTCGGAAGCTGAAATTTTGCGTTGTCTACGTCGTCAGCGCAGAGCAACTAACACCGCCGCTGAAACGTCAATACAAGACTAGAGTTGATCAGTTCTGAGCTACCCAAGACTCGTAGACAGTCAGGGCTAATCGGGTTCACGTTTGCGTTTAATATTCTCGCAGAGTTAAATTTCCTTCAACTTTCGAGATACCCCGTGTTTCAAATTTTGTTGTAAGGTCACACTCCAAGGCGTGGTTGAGCTATTAAAATGTGCGAGCGAGTGAGTTAATTGTATTTGTGATATAAAAGATAAATAAAGAAATCCCCCAAGAGTGGGTCACAGAGATTCCTTAGAGGTGGCGCTGTCGCAAGAAGGAGAAACTTATGCCTCTAACTATCTAAAATGAGGTTTAATCCAAAGGTTGTATCTTTTTACATTATTTTACTTAGTGCTCACCATGGGATCTACGGTCGCTTTCTTCGCGTTTCGCGAGGGTATCTTGAACAAGGGCACCACTGGGAGACTGGGGAAGATTGGAGGTATATTCTTGAAGGCGATCAGGAAGAGTTCGATGATACATCAGAGGCGTGGGTAACGAACGGATGCCAAGATCTCCTGACTAAAGACCCTAAGTCGCTGCTGGACGATATCGAGTATTATTCGGGGTATCCGGTCAACCGTAAGTTCAATTTTGGGTCGTCTGTGTATAGGCTGTTTAAGGTAAGCCGGGATCTGAATTTGGCCAGGCTAACAGACTTACTTATAACTAGCCGAGTTCCCATACTTTCTTAAAAAGGTGCTTATATACGAGAGCGCTGGATGTCCACACGGCAGAGCTGTTCATGAGATACACATTGAGGATGTAACTTTAACCCAAGACGAACAGCCGGGATGGCTAAGATTAGCGAAGCCAGAATATAGCAGGAGACTCAAACCGGGGAATGTGGCAATGGAAATACCTGATATTCTACCTAAATCGCGAGGAATGCCACCAGCCTTGGCGAGATGGCCCCAGTCCGAGGACTACAGAAATGAACGCGATTTTGATAGAGATTACAATCAGCATTTTGAGAAAGTCTCAGCATATAGAGGTATGCAGTATATTGACAAGCTCGCAATTGAATACGGCCTCAACTCTCCCGGAAACACCGAAGATCTTAGCTATGACGGAGAATATGATGCTGAGTGGAATCAATATGGAATATCGGAATGGATAGATATCTACGGTAACGCTAGCATTCGATTTGTATCTGATTTAGATCACTGGCACGTGAATAACCTTGGGCCCTCGTTCTAAGTTTTTTAACATTTCGAGGTATCACTCTAAAGCTTGATAGAAATTACTTAACGATAGCCACGACTAGGTATTTGGCTAGGAAGCGGAGTATAAGTTAAGCATAATGAGAATATTCTACAATAGCAGCCAATCATCTATTTCCGTCACATTTCGGAACTTTTCATGGTCTGTTGACATACATTAACTTTGCATCCTGACCGCCAGACCTATAGATTGCGCACGTTATCGCCTTAATAAGTGTACTAGAGCCAAATAAAAGGAACGAATAAGAAAAGAAACAAAAAGATCAAGGAAGGTGAAAAGGAAGAGATGATGTAGGCGAAAGTGAAAGGGCCCAATTAGTTGGGTGCATTGAGGAAGCATCTCAAATTCCTCGATTGACTAGGCCGACTCGTTCCGAGATCAACAGCACATGCTCTTGAAGACTCCACCACCGTGTTCGTCAATGAAAACAAAGCAAAGTGTAGACCTGCTAGCACCTGTAACTGGTCTACCACGGAACCCTGACTAGGAAACCCCAAAAAAATCCTGTGGTCCGTGTCGTCATCGTGCGTTGCAAGCAGGACAAATCCGTTAAAAATTCCTAAACTAGTTCTTCGGGACCCGACACCCGAGCCTTGTGACCATTCGGTTGTGAAATCAATTGGACCAAATTGAATGGGAAGCCCCGTCAGCCGGTATAGTCCTAGCGCGCAGAGCGCGCATGCGATGCAACAAAAGGTGGCACGAGTCCACTCTCAACCACTATTCTGCGAAGTTGAGATTCAAATCGGGCTATATAATCGAGACGGCTTGTCAGCTTTCCTGAATTTGGGGTTTTTCATACCCGTTCAGAAGGACCGAGTTTTGGGGTGAAGCTTAAAGTGGCGTTGCTAGCGAAATGGACGACAACACAACGAATGACAGCCAGGCAGGGGCGACACCAAACGTTGCAAACACGCGTCGACGACCACGCTGGAAACTTGGAATTCTGGACGACCCAGAGAGCGGAGACGCGGTGCCAGGTGAGCACTAACAGATGAACAGGGGCGACATCCTAGATACTGATGCTAGTAGGATCCGTGCTCTTCGTCGGCGGCGAGAACGAACCTCTCGGTTTGGCCCGCGAATCCCAGGACCCATACGATGAGCTGAAACGAGGCCCAAATGGAGTTATCCTTAATCCCCAACCAGGTACCTCAGACTTACCTCAACACCTGCACAAAGAACTGGCCCAATATTGATTTCCGTCTAGATGATCACGAAAGCGACCCGTGAGTTAGATATGCAGCAAGACTACTCGTTCAACGATACTGATATCGATAGACTAAATTGGCCGGTATGGCGCCGCGAATGTGCTCTCTGGACGATCGGGTTGTATAGTTTGATTGGAGGGGGCCAGACACCAATTTTGGCAGCCGGGTTCAATAATGTAGCGCAATCCTACGGTGTTACAATACCGCAAGTTGCGCTAACAACAGGGTATGGAGTCCTCTGATTTTCAGACGTGTCTCGCGAGTTGCGCTGACTTTGAAGTAGGGTTTACATGCTGGGTTTAGCCATCGGAGCTGTGGTAGTATCGCCTTTTGCGATATTATACGGCAAACGGCCGCTATATCTTGCAGGCGCCATCATCTTTTGTGCAGCGTCGATATGGGCAGCGGCCTCACCATCTTATGCCAGCCTTGTCGTAGCTAGAGTGGTCATGGGTATAGGTGTCAGCCCGTGCGAGTGTCTTCCAAGTGCCTACCTTTCAGAGATTTTTTACCTGCATGAGAGGGGCTTCAGACTCGGAATTTACACATTGCTTCTCTTAGGTGGCAAGAATCTAGTTCCGTAGGTTTTTCAATCACCATTTTTGGATCTGTCTAATAATTCCTCTTGTCTAGACTCGTTAGTGGTATCATTATCGAAAGTAAAGGTTGGAGATGGGTTTTTTGGATCGTCGCCATTATTGTGGGGACGTTGGTGTTTCTACTATTCTTATTTGTCCCGGAAACCTATTGGGTTCGCTATGCCCATCCACCTCATCGGCCAAGTCTCATCCATCGTATCAGTGGGATCACTAAGAGTAGTTTGAGCATTCTTTCACACAAACATGGAAAGAGCGATGCAAAATCGACGAAAGACGCTGAAGGAAGCAGCGAAGATCCGAAAAAGGTGCTTGAAGGCATTTCTCCAATTGGAAACGTACCACACGAAGAGGCAGGTTCTTCGAGTAAGGCGGAGGACGAGAAACTCGACAGAGGAACTATCAATGCTTCTCTGGAAGGTGTATCTAGCCCGCAGCGTGGTGGCCCTCATTTACAGATAACACTGCCATCTTCTCATAAGCGTGAAGACCCGCAAAAGAAAGGGATACCACCGCCGACACCTTTTCCACCAAAAGAGAAGCCTAGCGGGTCAACACTTGCTGATCTCCCTGGACATCAGCCACCGAATCTCAAATATACGCGACACGGCCCAAAAGTCTCTTTCCAGTCACAACTATCAGTTTGGAATGGTCGGCTCCGCCAGGATACCTTCTGGAAAGTTCTTCTTCGGCCACTAGTATTATTTGCGTATCCGGCAATCTTGTGGTCCACAGTTGTGTATTCCCTGAGTGTCGTTTGGCTTATAGTTTTATCCGAAACTGTAGCCCACATATATCAGGTAAGCCAAATATAAAAAGGATGGAGACTCGAGCTGACAAAACTTCAGGGCAATCCGTACGGTTTCAATCAACTGCAGACGGGGTTGGTGTATATCTCACCGTTTATCGGTGGAATTTTGGGTTCTGCTGTTGCGGGAAAGCTGTCGGATGTAATAGTGAAAGTTATGGCGAAGAAGAATAACGGATTATACGAGCCGTGAGCTACCCTAGCGCACTCTAGAACTTAAGTACATGGTCTTACTAGTAGTAGGGAATTTCGCCTTATAATGGCTATCGGAGTAGCCCTAGCAACCTCGATTGGTCTAATGGGGTAAGATACTTTTCACTTGATCCTTGTGATATAGATCTCAATTAATTTGAAAATGTAGGTTTGGGTGGTCCGCGTACGAGGGTGATAAATGGATAGTGCCGACAGTGTTTTTTGGGATAATAAGTTTTGGTTGTTCGCTTGGCAGCACGACGGCAATCACATTCGCGGTAGACTCTTATAGACAATACGCAGCCGAAGCGCTGGTTACCTTGAATTTCTCCAAGAGTAAGCCACCTAACATCAGATTACTTGAAGGCTCAATTCTAACATACTTCTAGATATCCTTGGGCTTGCATTTTCTTTGTTCTGGAATGATTGGCTGGATGCTTCAAATCCTCGTTCGTGCTTTCTAGCGTTAGGTGGCATTCAACTTTTCTGTTTATTATGGACAATCCCGATGTACATATATGGTAAGAGAGCGAGAGCGTGGACTGTTCGAAGAAATCTAATGGGCAGCTTAGGAGAATAAGAACGACATATTTGGAAACTAGTTCTGTACGTAAAAACTACTATTTTAAGTAGAAATGGCTTCATAGAGAGTTTTGCTTCTTGACACAAATCAGGGTATATGTATTTACGTTCTTTTAGACAACTGGATGTGGCTGAACTGGTGTCGCGCTGAGTTGTAAAACTCAATAAAAATGCCTTCAGGGATTTTAGAATAGCCTGAAATCAGATTTTAATTTAATTTCAGCCAATATTCTGGTTAGAACCAGGTCTGTCGGTACAAACCGCTAGATATATTGGAAATTAACTATGGTATTACTACAACGTAGTGACGTTTAGTAACTGCACTGCCACGAGAATTTCGGGGCCAAGTAACAACTGTTAGTGTTTCAAGCATAGTTCCATCCCCCCTCCATAAGTTCACCCGTCAAGTTGTAAACCAAATATAGGGATAATTTCGCAAATTTTGAGTTTCCATCCTTACTTCCCCACCAACGTTATGTTTGCAGACTATGCTTGTCAGGTCAGTATCCCAGAGTTTGATACCGAGGGGTAAGAAGGATTAGTCGATGCATTTAGTACCTCCAATTGGTTGTTATTTCGATTGAGGTTACACTGGATCAGCCTCACCTGAGATGTTCCTCCTGTTGTGCCAATCTCGTCATGCTGGAACTGTTTTCAATTTCAACCCCAACATATGTTACACTCCTTACTTGCAAGCACAATCGGATAACACCTTTCTGCCCCTCTTCTAATCATACTCTATCCACGGGAAGCAAAGGAGACATATTATTATAGATATTTGCGCAGGGATGCCAATATAGGTGGCTACGGACCGCTCTGTAACGTGTGCTAGGATCATCATTGACCGATCGGGATCTTTGTTCAGCTAATTAGCGAATGCCAACATGTGGCCGCATGTGTTGGATAGTCTAGACTCGATCTCAGACAGGCCTTGGCGATGCATTTCCTACGCGAGGCACATCTGACATGGTCTATTACGTTTTTGCAAACCAAACGCCACATGTTTGGGAAGAAATTTAGGCCAATTTCTGTGCACCAACAGGGTCTGCCCTTGCTCGGCTATCGCCATGGCCATGCATGGTGCACCGAGTTGAGCCCGAATGTCCGTGCATACATGTGCAGAACTCCTCGATCCCTATCACAATGGTGACGCCGCCAAAGTCAATACAATGATCTAAAGATATCCTCTTGTTGTAATATTTCTGAACCCCTTTCGCTCGAATCCGGGGTCGCCGGAACCAGGTGAGAAGCGTGTATGCTGACGTATAAATCCACAAGGGACCCTTCATATATTGGAAACCGTAGCTTCAAGCATTTCACTCTCTACATCGAAAAACTTGTCAATCGCTTATACCCGTGGTTTTCTTTCTACTCGTGCTTTTTTTTAATTCAAATTGATCTTAGTATAAGAAAGGGGTTCCTTTAGCCACTATGGCTCTATCGAATTGGTTTAAAGTAGCGGTTTCTGCGCTCTCATTCAGTGTAGCCATCGAATCAGTGTGCGCGGCACCGGCAGCAGATAGCCCCATTAATCAACATCTTTCCAAAAGAGGGACATTCTCGATTGTCGGTGCTACCAATGGTTGTGTCAACCGCCAGAGAATTGATATCATGCAATCGCAGCAACCAGACACCTTCAATTTATTTCTCCTCGCATTAGCTGAAGTCCAAAACTATAATGCTAGCAACCCCTGGAGTTATTATCAACTCTCAGGTCAGTGTTCATCACATGCACTTTCGCTCAAGAGATGTTAGTGCTGACTTAAGTCCGAGGGAACTAGGTATTCACGGTGCGCCGTAAGTATTTACCAATCCACGAACAATGTTCGTTTTTAACCTTTGGAGATAGCTTCATACCATGGCCGGACCCGAGCGCAACGGGGAATTTCGATAGGAGCACTGGTTATTGCCCACATAGCAGTGTCCTTGTAAGCCCAAGTCGTTTCTGTTACAAGACGAAAAAATATTACGATCAGCATGATAACCAAATGGCTTCTAGTTCGGTACTTGGCACCGGCCGTACATGCTAGCATTGGAGGTGAGGTCCCTTCTATACTGTGTTGTATTCAAGCTAATTGTGGGATAACTAGCAAATTGTTGTCCAAGTCGGCATCAACATCGCCAACACATTCACCGGGACTAATAAATCAAAATACGTAACTGCTGCAGCTCAGCTCCGATTCCCGTTAGTCAGCCCAGCATCATAATTGATGGTCATTATATTAATTTGGTCGCTATAGGTATTGGGATTGGGCATCTGCTGATGCGCAGAGCCACCTTCCGTCCATAATAAAACAATCTACAGTTAGTGTTTTTAGCCCAACAGGCCAAAAGACGATCAACAACCCACTATATTCCTATAACTTCAAGTCGACTGAAAATAAAGCAACCGGTTTTGGAAGTCCTGTAAGTATGGCCGAGTTTGAGAGTTGCACGGGAGCATTGCTAATTTGCCCTAGTATAACCAACTCAGTCGGACGGTGCGTGCAGCAAGCCGCAGTCTCACTGACAACGAAGCGGCAGCGGATTCGAACATGCAAAGTGGATTTCAAGGGTGAGTTGCGCTGTTGTAGCTCGAGTGGGCTATTCAACTAACCTTGCGGCGGTCAGGCGACGGACCCAGGTTTACAACACTTTGATGATGACGGGCAACTACAACGACTTTTCAAGCGCGGTTGAAGGTATTCATAATAATGTCCACGTTGCAGTTGGTGGAAACTACGGTCACATGTCGTACTTGACTTACAGCGCTTTCGACCCAATTTTCTGGTATTTAAAGCTTCAGGTGGAGTTTGAGATTGAAATATGCTAAAAATATTCTCAAGGCTCCATCACAACAATATCGACCGTCTCTTTGCCATTTGGCAAGCCGCTAACCCTGGGTTGGGCATCAGACCTGCCTCTGGTGTCGACACATTTGCGAGACCCAACCCACCAACAGATGACGTGAACACGCAGCTGTATCCCTTTACGAACGCCGCCGGAAACTGGTGGACCTCTGTGGATGTTTCTTCCGCGGCAAGTATTTGGAGGTACAATTATGGCTTCCCCGAGGTTCCTTGTAGCTATCAAACATCTTCAGCGTCCCAATTGGATAGCTTCGCTACTTCGCAAATTAACACCCTATACAAAGCGAAGGTTGCAAGTCGCAAGCATAAGCGTTACGAAGAGCAGACTGTGCTCGAGTGGGATATCAACGTTGTTGTTGATCAATCTGAACTTCAAGATACCTTTTCGATTTACTTCTTCCTAGGACCTATCCCACAGGACCCCGACCAATGGGTGGATCAGAAGATTGGACTCTTGACAGTTCTCAATGGCCAAGGCATGACCATGCCGTCCAAGCTAGTAACAGCTACAATTCCGCTTAACCCGGCGCTAGGGGACAGAATTAATGACTCGGAGGATGACATTGACAACTACCTAGAACAGAATTTAGTATGGGGTTGCTTGAATGTAAGCTTTCCCACCATCTTTGAATTCATAATCGATTTTAACGCATTACAGGGTGGAAATGTTGTCGATGTCACGAAGCTATCCACACTCAAAGTCGGAGTTACCAATAACCCGGTGACTTTCCCGGCTGACACAAAACAGAAAACAAAGTTTGGAAACCCAAGGTTTAGGTCGAAGGTAACACGGCGAAAGCGGGGTGGCGTTTCCAATGCTGAACAATTGAAGAAACCGAAGACACGTAATGGTCGTAACGGAGGCGTCCCAGGGAGATTTAGCAAGATCCAAAATGGCTCAAATTGAGTCGTTCATGCAGCAGCTTGTATTGGGGAGGAAAAGCTCTAGTTTTCAAAAGTTATAAGCATCTTTGGTGTTCTTGTATTAGTATGGTGTTTACGAGTAATGCATCTCACCCAAAAATTGTATGGGTTAAAAGTTAGGGAAGTGGCTGGTATAAGTATACCGCTCCAAAGTACCGAAAACCGAAGTGGTCCGAGCGGTTGATGTGTTCCTATGTGAGAATTTCTTTGTTTCGTGGACGATTCCGGAGCAATAGAGTTCTATTAATAGTATCTAAAATCTAGAGATAGGAAAGAAGGTCCACTATGATAAGTAGGAGTAGTAGATGGCTGTTTTCGAAGAGTCGGTAATCGAGAATTTATCAAAATGTCAAAGTTTTGTTAATAGAAAGTCCTACCAAACCGAAAATTTAAACTCTAAATGGCCAACCAGTTTATTAGGTATCGAAACTGGATCGGGGCCCGTTGAATGCAACTTTGGTGCTTTAAGCGGAAAACGTGACAGTTCCGACTGTTCTGGCGAGCCTGCCGGTGGATAAGATCTTGGAAGTTACGAAATGGGAGGCACTTTACCGCTGTGTCAACTGGTTCCGCTACCGAAAGGGTAGTAATCACTTCTAGGTGCTATAATCACCCCTTCTCGGATCCGACGTTGTGAGATGAATTTTTAGGGCTTTTGAATTACGGGTTGGGAATTTAAGTGTCATAGTCTAGGACTTAGATGTAACCTTGTAAGCTGGTCTTATCGATGCGCTTGGAAGTGAGGCAGGGTTATCCCGCGTAGATTTTGATAGAATCTAGGAGGAAAGTTCAGTCGATGAGGGCCTCGGGATGCCAAAGGATTCGTGCATGCACCCGAAATAGTGCTATTATCGCATGGGTGCTACGTTTGGGCGAAGGAGAGGTGGTGGGTAACTATATCATAAAAACAATGGGTTGCACCAATGGTAAGGATCACCATGAGGCCTTGAGGGCTAACCGGGTCCGCAACACAACCAGCCACGCAGGCATGAGGAGTTGTAACAGCTATCAAGAAGCTAAAGCGTGAACGAGGCCTAGTGTGAAGGACAAGTAGCCATGTAACCAACATACAGGAATGTTACGAATATTCGAACGCACGATCCACCCGGCAGGCCGAATGGAGCGGGCCAGTTAGTTAACAGCTGTTATCAGAACCCGGAACGCGAACCTTGATCAGGTCTAGCCCAAATCGTTATCCGAGATCGAAGGTTGAATACCTGGGCGAACAACGCACTAGTATCCGAATTGATAAACCAAATGCGAATACATGCAGACGCTGCCGCGACTGGCATACTTAAGCGATAGAACGAAAGAAACCATCAGTTTTGGTTCGTAGATCGGGGTTCTTTTTGGGTTTCCCGGAATAAACAAGCCATTCTTGGCGAGAGGAGGTATTGTAAACCAGGAACTCCAGTCCAACATTCGCTAACTACGCTTCGTTTTCGACGTTCGCTGACTATAGGACTGTCACCTATGAGGAATCTACAGATGGGGCTGTACCGCCTCTTTGGATATATAAAGGCGTGGATACACACCTGCTATTGTTTTTTTCTTCTCAGCATGCTCATCGCATCGACGATTGTCATTCATTCATTTTCTTAACGTCTCTCATTTCGCGGTGTCAAACTGCAGTCCATCACTCCTTTACCGTTTTCCATTCTGATCACTCATCGAGATTCTGCTTTGGGGTAGACTTCCGAATTAACGACATTCATTAGAGAATAAGATTCTTCATCATGCGTTTTACAAACTTGATTGCCTCCGCGGCAGTCCTTATGGCCGCTACGGTTTACGGCGCCCCAGCACCGGCTAAGACCACCTGCACAAGAACGACCGTCACGATCACCACCCCTGGCCCAACTGATGGATATTCCACCATTGTGGGTTCTAAGACCGTTACTGTTATCAAGACTTGCAGCAAACTTTTGCCCAAGACTACTGTGACCATCACCACCCCCGGTCCCACTGATGGCTACTCTACTATCGTTGGCCCCAAGACTGTTACCGTCATCAAGACTTGCAGCAAATTGTTGCCGAAGACGACCGTTACGGTTACTACCCCAGGCCCAGTTGACGGATACTCCACCATCCCAGGACCTCGTACTGTTACTGTTATTAAGACCTGCAGCAAACTGTTGCCAAAGGTCACCGTTACGGTCACCACTCCGGGTCCAGTTGACGGATACTCCACTATCCCTGGTCCAAGGACTGTCACTGTTATCAAGACTTGCAGCAAGCTCATGCCAAAGGTTAAGACTACCGTCACTATTACCACCCCAGGACCAACTGACGGTTACTCCACCATTGACGGCCCAACTACTGTCACCGTCATCAAGACCTGCAGCAAGCTCTTGCCCAAGACCCAGGCCGTGGTCACCACCACCACCCCTGGACCAAAGGCTGGTACGACCACTATCTACCCTACTGATGACCAGGGTGAAGATGTCACCAACAGTGGTACCGCCACCGTCGTGGTTACAACACCAAAGGAGACCGTTTTCACCACCACTGAGGGAATCGAACCAGGTACCACCACCATCACCACCAACCCAGGAACTGATGTCGTCGTGGTCACCACTCCGAAGATTACCGTCACCTCCACCACTGAGGGAACCGCTCCAGGAACCACTACCATCACCACGATGCCAGGAACTGATGTCGTTGTCGTCACCACCCCGAGAGTCACCGTCACCTCTACCACTGAGGGAACCGCTCCAGGAACTACTACTATCACCACCAACCCCGGAACTGACGTCGTCGTTGTCACCACGCCAAGAGTCACCGTCACTTCTACCGAAGAAGGAAAGGTTCCCGGAACTACTACTATCACCACCAACCCAGGAACTGATGTCGTCGTTGTCACCACGCCAAGAGTCACCATCACCTCCACCACCCAGGGAACCGCCCCAGGTACCGAGACTATCACCACGATGCCAGGAACTGACGTCGTTGTCGTTACTTTGGGTAAGGTAACCGTCACCACGACTACTCCGGGACCATCTCCAGGAACTGCCACCGTCACCGGCGAGGTCACTGATACTTTGGTCATTACCAAGACCAAGGATATCATCACTACCACTACTCCAGGGCCTGAGGCAGGTACCGCTACCGTTACTGGTGAATGGACTGACACAGTCGTCGTCACATCGCCAACCGCGGCACCAACCCCCGAGAGTGTGGATGATGGATACGGTGACGATGGATACGGTGACGACGGATATAAACGTGCTAGACGTTGGTAGATATAGAGGTGGTTTGAAAATAGAGGGCTTTATGGCGTAGGAGGTTTTTAATTCAGGCACTGAATTGTACCAAATTGCATATAAATTGTGTTATCTAGCGGAAATATAGAGGGGTACGGAATAGAATTTCTTTTATTAAAAGATATCTAGTACATGTAGTATGTGATAAAAGTTGCAACGTTAACCCCAAGGATAATTTAACAAGGGCCTATACATGTACCGCCTGTAAAAAGCCTGGACTCTCTGAGCCCTGTTTGACCTTTGCTATGGGGATTTGATTGGCGTGGCTTACACCTGGCAGCTGGCGAACGTAGGCTTGTGCGACTTTGAGCCAGGAAGCCCTTTCCGCTTGGCTCGCCCCCATACCTTCCCATACCCAAATCTCACGCCCGGCGTTGTCAAAGACGAAGACGTCGCTTCCGTCTAGGTCAGCGGTCGAGATATTGCCATCTTTGATAAGATCGAAGCGGAGCTGGCCAGACGCATCGCTGAGGCGCAAGAGGCGGCGAGGTTGCGCTGGACGAGATGAGCCTAACGGACGCACGTGGTGGAAAGACCGAGCATCGGATTCGTCCCCAAGCTCTTTGATGACACGGTAGGATCCAGAGTCTAGCTGTGACAGCACTTCCACCTCCACATGCTTTGCAAGCGTCATATCGTGCACAACCTGGGCGGCTTTCGCTTTCTCCATAGGCGAACAATTTTTACCCTGCCAGACGTAGATCTTGTCGCCACGATCGAGGATGAAAACATCACCCTCATCTAAACTGGCTGCAGAAGGTTCGACTTCATGAACAATAACAGAGCCACCATCGGGTTTGAACACGCGGAGGAGTGTCTTGACATCTGGCTTGACAGTTTCCTCGACATGGCGGAAGCCCGAGGCTACGCCGCCGCGTCGAATAGTCATGCGGGGGAACAGTGCCATGAAGGCATCGCTAGGCTCAGCTTGCGTCTCCCGATGCTGCGTCGCGGTTCCGTTGAGGAATTCATCCAACTCGACCGTCTTGTAGGCGGCCACGCCAGCCTCATCTTGTGACGTGTGAGCACCGAGCCAAAAGAAGATGTCATGGCCAAGCCTGGGGTTGCTCTGAGGGCCAACCTGGTAAGAGTGTAGAACGATATAGCTGTCACCATCAAAGAACGTTCCCATCTGGTTCATCGGCAGAGGAACGACTTCAAAATTCTCGACCTGCCAGACCCTCAAACCGGGGGTTACACCTACCCGCCCGTCATTCCATGCAGGTTCCGCTAACGCCGAGTTGTACTTGACCTTGTGGTCAATGTCGGTGCCAATCAACTCCACATTGCTATCTTCGATATCGTATTCTTTGAGGTGAACGAGGCCGTTATTTGGAGGCATCTTGATGGTAATATGGAATCTGACAATTACTTGATCAAATGATCGGAAAGTTAACTATTTAACTGCTAGTCGCAATATGGGCGTTCGAGTTCAATGGAATGGACACAAATTTCCGTGTTATCTCGCTCCCACAGCAATTGCAGCCACATGCGTTCAACACGAATGCACTCGTACCAGCAACACAATTATAAGCCTGGCAACACAGTGTATCAATCCAGTGCTGCATTGCAGCATATCATCGTATTCTATACTAACAGTCTGGGATATCCTCTACGTTCAAGAAGTTCTAGTCCTTGTTTTATATGCTCTAGGTTAGCGACCAGATATACACACTCGCTACGGCCTGCCCTATAGCATGTGAATCGGTAATAAATGCCATTTAAACATCCACTTAAATTAGACAATACTATTATTCTTCATTGCATAGTATATAATCACTAGCAAAATCTATAAGCCTAGGCTAGGCGAGAAACCCCAACCAGATGTTTTCGTTGCCGGGTTACGCATGATATTATACCAAGTGTTGTGAATATGAGTGCTGGGCGTTCAGGAGTTGTTGACCTTGATAGCGTTTGTCAAGGACAGCTGAGACGTAAACCGCACCGAATTAGTCTGACAACCAAATTACTCACCGTATTGATCCGTATTCGTTACCTCTTTACGCAAGATGGCCACAAACGAATCTGGTTCAAGGTCCAATAGCACGGCAACCCGCCGGTCTCATCGCAAATCCCGGAACGGATGCGTCCAATGTAAACAACGCCATACGAAATGTGATGAAATCCGTCCTGTCTGCGGCAACTGTTCCTCTACCGATCGCGGTTGTTCTTTCATCAACGGGGTTACGCCACGCCAGCCTAATACCTCCGGTATATCGTCTATAGCTCCGACTATATCATCCGGCTCAGCGGCGTCTTCGCCCGCTAGCCTAGGGACAATCGGACCGCTCAGTATAGATATTGGTTCTCAATCTCAAATAGAGGATTTGCCGGCGCGTGTCTACGACCTGTCCCATTTCGAGTTATTCCATCATCTCGAGACCCAGGTGCTAAAATTCGGCGCATCCGAATCATTACCAATTCAAGCAGATGCCTCGCGTTGGGCCGACATACTGATAAAATATGCCGTCTCCGAACCATATCTGATGGATGAACTGCTCGCCCTCTCCGCACTTCATTTGAGCACGGTCACATTAGACACAACCGAACGAAAGCGTTACGAGCATCAGGCGGCGCAGCTCCAGACTCGAGCCTTGATGGTCTTCAATACAACTCGCCCCACCGTTAGTGCGGAGAACTGTATGGCCATGTTTTTGTTTTCTGGTTTTCTCGGTCTTCACACTCTTTTCGACGCTGCATCTTTACACAAGGACTTCACCGACTTCCTTGACATGTTCATTCAGTTCATTACCCTGCATCGTGGTGTACGCGCTATCACCTCCCAAAGCTGGCACGTCATCAAGGAGACGGAGCTGCAGCATATTTTTAACCCGATTATAAATTTTGAAACCGGATCTTCGCATTCGGAGGCCTCTGTTAACGAGTGTAGTTCTCTAATGGCGCTTCTTGAGGCCTCTAGCGACGATCTCGGCGCTACAACATTAAACGCATGCCGCGATGCTGTGCAGCGAATTGAATGGACTATTAGGCAGCGGCGTAGCCTCCAAAAAGCGCTTCATCTGCACGTAGTGATGGCCTGGCCCGTTCTCATATCCTCTGATTTCCTACAGTTGTTAAAGAAAAGAAGGCCGGAGGCTCTAGTCATTCTCGCTCACTGGGCAGTCTTCTTGCACTATCATCGCGATTTTTGGGTTTTTGGTGATTCTGGTCGAATTCTGGTAGAGTCAATAAGCAGATATCTTGGTTCGTATTGGAGCGATTGGATGGTCTGGCCATGTGCGGTCTTGAATGGTGCGTAAGAACTCTGATGAGCCACTAAAACTCCAATATCCACCAAAATACCACCGCCACTTCAAATTTCGGAGACCGCTGTGGGGTAGATATCAATGCGTAAAGGTTGCCTTTAAATAATAAGATGAACACTCCTTTTCAAAACAACCCAGCTAGGCATGGGCAGCTTCGAGTACGATATACGCGATATGTGTCAAACTATGTGTTCTGAAACTAGGATTGGGCATCAATATTGGTAGCAACAGAGTAAATCGCTCTTTAATCCTGATGACGAATTAAATATTTTCTAGAGCAATTCCAATCCCAGGTGCGTACATATTATACCCGCCGGCCGAAAAGTGTTGAGCAGCTTGAGACTGTAAGTGGGTACAGCTTGCGACGTTTTCGTTCAGATATTTTTGGTTTCATAAAGGCCAAGCCCATTCTAATTGGGAGCTTACGTATAACCTTGGTAAGGGGGTGTTTTCAATAACGCTAACTCGTTTGTTGGAAATAGATATCACCGTATTTCCGTATTCGCGTATTGCCGTATTCGCGTACTACCGTATTCGCGTCCATATCGCGGCTCTCAGTGAACGATTTAGCCCCATATACGACATATGGCATATTTCTCTATACAGATCAAGCTATATAGGTGTTTCTATGCTAAACCGAGTAAGTTACCTCTTAATGGAATTCCTTTTTCATCGGTAAAGATGAATGTATAAAAGGTATGCCTCCTTCCACTTGTAAGCGTAAAACCAGGCCGACTTTTCCTGCAGCACCAAAACAAAACTCCGAAGTATCCTCCCCAATCGCAATTGCGCAAAATATGTCATCAATTCTATGCAATCCAAACTACAAGGATGCGAACTTTGCATTCTATCGATACCCACCCTCCGTCGTTGCTGCGGTAATTTTCTGCCTACTCTTCCTAGCATCGACGATTCTGCACGCTTATCAAATGTGGAGGACCAAAGTATGGTTTCTTACGGCACTAGTAGTTGGGTGTTTATGTACGTAGCCGCACCTACAAGAAATTGAGTACTCTTGCTAATAGTCCTAATAGTTGAATTTATCGGCTACGCAGCTCGAGCAGGTTCTGCAAGACAGGAACCGGGTTGCTGGAGAATGATGCCGTTCGTCATTCAAAGCATGTATATCTTGCTTGGTCCCGCCCTTTTCGCTGTGTCTATCTATATGATCCTCGGACGAATCATACTCTTAACAGATGGCGAGTCTCACTCAATTATTAAACAACGCTGGCTCACCAAGACATTTGTTATTGGCGACGTGGTCTGCTTTTGTCTTCAGTCTGGAGGTAAGCGCACCCTTCTAATCACGTTTCCGCCGATCTTTCCGGTCAAACGTTCGCAAGACACTTTCTAACTGATATCTCTTAGGCGGTGGATTAATAGCCGCCGGTCGTAACAACCAATCGCTTGGTAAGATCGGCAACGGCGTAATAATCGCTGGTTTAGTAATTCAGTTAATCTGGTTCGTCTTTTTCATGGTCGTAGCGATCACATTCCACAGGCGGATGGCTTTGATACCAACTGCAGCATCTCTACGGCCAGAAGTACGGTGGGAGAAGTATCTATACAATCTATATTTCGTGAGCATATTGATCATTATCCGATCTCTATTCCGAGTTATAGAATATATTGAAGGAAATAAAGGATACCTTATGCGGAATGAAGTATTTCTTTATGTTTTCGACTCTCTTCCTATGCTTATTGTCGTTGTTTATTTGCACTGGAAGCACCCCTCAGAGATTGTCTTGCTATTAAGAGGAGACCGTGGCGTTACTAATGGCTTCGCGCTCATCTCCAAGCCATCTAAATCATCCTCACTGTAGAATTTATAAGTAGAAGATTGTTTATAGACTATATACCTGATAGATACCCGTTTGTTTGTATTGTATTTCAATTCTGTCTTGGAGTTATCAAAAAATTAGATTGGTAATCGTAATTGATGTTTTTGCATTCAAGATCCATGCAGTGTTGTGGCGGCTGTTTGCTGCAGCGGTGGATGTATATATATGCCCGACTGAAAGAAAGAAAGGGATTAAAGAACAGCATAATCGTGTCTACGACCTCGATTTTAGAGTTACTAAGATCTCTACTATTATTGAGATTTATATGGGAGAGGGGTGGAAATTTCAAATTATCGTCACGTAATCCACATCTTTTGAATTTTATAAATTATCTTGGTCTTTGATAAACTATTTTGGTTGGCTGGCTGGCTGGCTGGCAAGCTCAGCTACAGTCGTCGTAGTGCCGGCGTTATCAGATTCATCTAATCTGACACACCGTGTACCACTTATGGCCGTACCGCTGACAGAGACAGCGCAGGCGCCTAGACTGGAGGCCGCGAGGGAAGAAATTCTGACCGAACGGCTTTCAATCGGGTGCATGCAGCTGCCTCCGGCAGCTATCTTGTATATACATGCCGCTATACTATTGATTATATCTAATTTTCGACTTCTTGAAGGTGCTAGTTTTCTTCTGGCAATCTTGCTTCAAGGGAGGATACAGAATGCAGCAGGTTAGCCAAGGTGCAAGCTAAACAAAGGTATAGGGCGCATAGAAAGAAGCTTTTTTATATTGCAATTTCCATCTGGCCCCGAGAGTTGAGATGGCTTAGATGCTGTTTCAAGCCTCCTGTATCCAAAAATGTTCTATGGTCTTATAAACGCGCTTTTAACAATATCGAAAAAATGATGAATATGTCAAGGCGTTATAGTCCCTGCGTTGCGTGTTGGCCAACCGACCAGTTGCACAACACATTGATGCCGAAGCTAGCTTCCTCCGGCGGGGTTGCGAGCATTGGTGTAGCGCAATACAAATAGACACCCATTGGCTGTGCAACATATTAGTCGTTGCTAGCTGCTGGTTGTGCGGATCCGATATTATTTCTATTATAGCCAGACTTGATCAATCAATTGATTGCTTTAGCCAAGGAAATCCCTGGCTCGTAGTTGGATTTCCCGTACGCGGGGAACTTCCTGGGATCCATGGGAGAGGACTAGTAAATCCTGGTAACTGCGGGATTTTTATAAGCTTGCAGTGCGCCGGACGTAGAACGGGAATATATCATCCGTCAGTAGTTGTTTCTGTAAATGATACACGAAAGATCTCATCCGATCGTGTTTACCGACTTCGAATTTCAAGGTGGTACCGCGTCGATCCATGGGTTGTGGGTGCAGCGACCCATGGATATAAATGGCTGGGTAAATAAAATCAGCCTATTTATTGTTATGCTTTCCGATGACCGAAAGCTTAGTTCTCAACAAGCGAACGGGAATTCCAGCCACTGAAGTAACCTTCCTAAATCAAGCAAGGCCATACTTTCCAGCAATACAAGTTACCGCGGGAATTAGTCAACTGGAAAAATATTACAGAGAGAAGGTTTTATCCTAGAGATACGTAATTTAGGTGTCGAAGCATGTTCAAATTCCTGACAATTGGCTTATAATATTATATATATTATATCGTTTAGCCGACGGCTAATCGCGGAGGAACGAGTGTGCGAACTTCGAATCTATTTCCCGGAAATATTTATTGAAGTTCCTTGATTATATAGGGTGTATAAGGTAGCGGTTCGAATGCGTCAATTCGCAGATAGGACTTGCTAAGTATATAAGAAGCGGCGACGCCAGTCTTTGAAGAAAGGGTCTCTTAGGAGTCACCTATTCACGTTTCAGATTTCACTCATCTTTTTAGGTTAGGTCTCGTAGACTATACCCTCGTTCTATTTACTTGCGAATCCACCAAGCTTGCTGTTTTATCAAAGCTGCCTAGTTGCTGAGAAAATGTTGTTTTCGCTCTGCCTTCTAGCGACTAGCTGTATCCTTGTCTCTGCACAGGACCCGTTCCAAAAACACACCATCAAAGCCAAGGGCATCGAAGTCTCTCTTATCGGCTACGGAGCGCGAATAACAAACCTCCTCGTCAAGGACAAGCATGGGGACGCGCAAGATGTCGTCCTTGGATATGATAATACTAAGGATTATCTTACTGATACCTCTTATTTCGGACCGGTTGTAGGGTACGCGATATTAAGTTTTCTTAAAAATATATTTGCAACTTAAAAGATAGAATGAAGTCTAGTTTAAGCTAAGGTTACTATAACAATCTAGACGTTATGCCAATCGCATCAAAAATGGCACCTTCACCATTGACGGTGAAACATCACATATTGTCAAGAACGAGCATGGTGGGTTGAATCCCCTCCATGGAGGTCTCGTTGGTTACGATAAAGTAAGATGCCAACATCGAGGGCTAAATCTAATTTGTAAGGTTGGAACGCTCTAGAGTTTGGGTGCTGATTATTGCTACTTTTAGCGCAATTGGACTATTACCGCCCAAAATAAAAGCTCGATAACATTTACATTTTTGGACCCGGGTTATGAGGGGTTCCCAGGAACAGTTGTAAGTAAACCTGAGACGAAGTGATCAGGGTTACTTGGTATCAAATCGAGTAAGGCTAATCCACGCTGGAACGATCTCAAGCTGAACCATGCAACTTATGCCGTTTCCGAAAATCGTCTGACAATCTCGCTGGTCTCACTCGCCCTGGACAAACCAACCCCGGTAATGCTCGCCTCACATGTCTACTGGAATCTAAACGCATTCACCCATGGCAGTGAGGGCTCAAAGATCACAAACCACGTTCTTCACATGCCATATTCCAAAAGAATGGAAGTTATCGATGGCATTCTAATCCCTACAGGGGAGCTGAAGGCGGTTGCTGGAACCCCGTTCGACTTTACAATGCCTAAGACTGTCGGTAAGGATCTACAGAGCGCCAAATCTTGTGGTTATAACTGTACTGGTTACGATAACGCGTTTATTATCGACCGTCCGAGGTCTGCCGCCAAGGAGGATTCAAATCTGGTTGTGCTTTCGCTGTCAAGCCCGATTACTGGTATAAAGCTGGATATTCGGACAAATCAACAGAGCCTGCAGTTCTATTCTTGCGTGGGACAGACTGGAGTCACACCTTTGAAGAAGAGCCAGCAACATGGGCACAAGACAGCATATATCGAGAAATACGGCTGCGTAAGTATAAGTATCTATTTTGTCAAAACTGTGTTTCTTAGAAGTGGACAACAAAAACTAATACGTTGATTATCGTGTTACTCGTAGGCTGTTATCGAGACACAACAATGGATCGATGGGATCAATCACCCTGAATGGGGTCAAGACAGTTTTCAGATTTACTCTCCAGAGACTGGCCCAGCCGTTAATTATGCAACCTTTGATTTTAGTGTTACCGAGTGATGAAAGGTTAAACTGCAATATAAGTTTCGTTATGCTGAGGTCCGATAGCTTCACCTGGTGATATGGTCAACACGAATACCATGTGAAGAAGAACGGAGGGAACAAGACCCAATTATGATCTGGTTTGGGTTCGGAATTGAATGAAACCACTAGCTGGTTGTATGTACTATTACCTTTCCTAATCTAAGAAATATAAGTCGCTGGATCCAGGATCCGAATCTAGCAAGGAGTGCGCATGCATTGTTGTGCCAATCAAACAGATTATCATTCAAGGTAGGCCTGGTGATTTCAAAGCGCCGTCATTCTTAAGTGCTCTCACGTGTGACTTAGGTTTTTTTTAAATCCATGGACGCACATTTAATCTTCTGGCATCAATTCCCCTTAATTGAAATTCATTTGCGACGTACCTTTATATATCGGACATTTATTGGAAAGCTTCTTAGAATAGGATGCACTAGAATATTGAAGTTTCGGCATGTGAATATGGTCATCGCCATGATCTTGATACACGAAGGTGCGCTGCTGCTGTGGCGAGTAATAATATCATACAATCTGCCCTCTTTAACAACTCAAATAAATCCGTTGTCCCGAAGATTATGACGGTCCGCGTAAATCCTGCTTCAGAGAATCTCCGCCATGTTCTAGATGAATAGATTGCCCAACAGTGCTTTCGGTAGGGTTCGGAACTGAGGTGAAATCTATAGATCACAATAGCAATGAGTACCAAACTAGCTGACCTCATTCATCTTCATCCTATAGTTCCATTCAAGTTCACTGCCACCCCACGGACGTCGACTAACGAAAGAGTTCGCTGGAATATTGATTGCCTCTAAAAGACTTGAAGGAGTTAGACGTGGTCCCAGATCTAAGTATATACTCTCGAAACGTACCACTTTCCATCTTTGTATTTAACCTCATAAGTTTTGAGATCAATTTCATCATGTTCTCTGTTACTGTTTCGAGATGAAACATCCCAGTCAACTAAAAAGTACGTCTTTTTCCTCTCTGTGCTATCATAATCTGTTGCATAATGAATATGATCATGTTCGTTACAGTACTCTCTCCCCAGCAAGGACGCGATATCAACAAGGATCTGATTTGGGCGGTGGCTAGGTTCTCCAGGGACTTCAGTTGTCCTAAATTTGATCAAAGACCGCGATTTTCTAGTTGATTGTTCCATTCCCGTAGGAGCATTCACAGGTTTATCAGCGTTGTGTCTAGTAAAAGCGATGGATAATACCGTTAGAGTAGTGAAGTCAAGATGAAAGGTCGATGCTTTAGCCCCTGAATCAACCACGCCAGGAGATTACAAAAAGACAATCCTGAGCAAGACCAGACAACGCAAACGATGGCAGGAGCAAAGGGGACTGGTTGGAGCAACTGTCAGACAAAATATACGTCGAAGTTCCTTTTTAATGTGCTTAAAAAGCCTTAGGGTACAGCTGTGGATAATATAACTTGAATATATTAAAAATTATGAATTGGCGTATATATACCTGCGCACAAAAATAGTAGAGTTATCTCAGAGTCTAATGAACCTTAGTAGTCCTCTTGGTTGGGAAATCAGTGTCGATTGAAATATTCGATATTCTCAGCTCTAGTTTGGGATAATGGTGGAATCTTCCAGAATAATTTAACTCGTTTGTTTTGGTTGAACATAAGGGAGATGAAAGCCTAGATGAGGTTCGGGACTTACTGGACTCAAACTTACTAAAGATTAAATATTGGGACGAAATTACGTATCTAATAGTCGATGCCACAAAAGAGTTTCGAAAAATGATTGAATTATGCTTCAATGGGCTGCTCGGAGAGAACCTGGCAAATGATGGCGCCAATTACACCCGGCAGTCCGGCCACTCAGAACCCTATCTTAATCAGACAAGGACGGCGTCTGGTTTCACCAGGCAAACAATGCATAACTTGGATAATGGGTCAAGAGGCTAGAGTCTACGGAGCTATCCAATCGAGACGAATAAAGGCGACGGGAGCGAAGACGACTGGAGCGAAGAGGGTGGACATGGTGGGATAGACTATGATCAAAGGTATGACGCGGGAATCCTGGTTGGCTAGACAGCCTCGGATTTTCTCTCATTTCCCTATACTCTATTGAATACAACGATGCCTATTAACAAGTTCATCTCAAAACTTGATAACCTTAGAGCAACAATTGATTACGGTATAAATCAAACAGACACTGCTCACAACACGGCACTACATCTTGCGATACGTCTACATACGGCCCCAATTCTGGAGGCTTTAAGAGAGAAGGAAAGGGAAGGGAATGAGAAAATGTTCTAGTAGAAACGGCCGCCAGCGTAGTTAGTACAAACTAGAAGAATAGGATATATTAAAAAAGCAATTGCAAGTCGGTAAAAATGTGTCAGTGAGAGGGATGAAACTACTATGTTCTATATAAACTACTATTACTATAAGATTTCAATTTTTTTAATATATTTGCGCAAAAAGTATCACTAAATATTTATCGAATGAATACAGGCCGGTAGCAAAGAATCAAGTTATACAATCCTCTCCTTTGCAGTAACTGTTAACATCCCCTTCGTAACTGGCACAAACATGCTAACCCATTCCATATGGGAGTCTGTAAAATTCTCAGAATATGTGATATCAAACCTTCTGATCAATCTCGCTAGGGTCAATAACAATTCTGCCTTTGCTAAGTTTAAACCGATGCAGATTCTTGCTCCACGGCTAAATGGCATAAAGTAGTTTTCCATCTCTTTAACTTTCTCGTCCGGCCCCAGCCATCGCTCTGGGTTCCATCTCAAAGGATCTGGAAAAATCGTGGGATTTGTGTGATATACATAATGGGAGTTCATTGTTATAGTACCAGGTGGAAGATTATATCCTAGGATATTAGCACCTGTTTGGGGCACATCACGGGCTAGTGGGTTGGAGACACCGTGACTAAAGCGAAGCGACTCTTTGAGGCAAGCTTGCTATGTTCCAAAACAAATATGAGTTAAAATTCCTTGCTTGACCCAAGTTGATCTCTTTTCCGCCACAAATAGACGAAAAGGGATGAAGATAGTGATAAAGATTTAGGAAATTATACTTACAAGGAAGGGCAAGCGATCTAGAACCTCTTCTTTAACCTCAGAGGTGGGGTGTGGCATCACTGTCATCAGCTCTTTCAAAAGCTCCTTTTGTATCTCAGGGTATTTGACCAAGTTGTAAGTTGCGACGGTTAGCGTATGCCCGGTAGTATCCATACCAGCAGCAACAGTGAGCAGAGCGTCACCAGCAAGCTCGTCTTTTGTTGCTGCCTTTCTTCCATTTTTTTCGTTGCTATCAAAGAGCTGCCTGAATATCGTCACCAAGTCCCGTTCACCTAGATTAGAGTGTCTTAGTCGCGCACCGTCATAGATACGGTAGTTGTCTGTGAGTTTGGTATACTGACCTGCATTCCACCGTTCCTGCTGTTTCAGCACCGCGGCACGGCAATGTTCTTCAAACTCCATCGCGTTTGCAACGTTTGGCGAAATTTTCTTTGCATTTTCTCGACTGATAAGGTTTTGAAATATCCATTGCATGGCTATGACCAAACCGGGAAGGGACACCGTTAACTGTGCAGTACTGATAAGATCTTCCAACGCGATCAACCAATCTGGTGAAAACGTCGGGTGACTTAATGCTTCGAAACACTTTTCATACGAATAGGTTGTAATCACATCGCAAGTAAGGCATCTAAATCCCCTACTCAGATTGACAACATTGCCCTCCGATAGACGAGCAAGGAATAGATTTATTTTGGTTTGAATCAACCCTTCTAGCTTTCGAACAGATTGCTTGGAGAAATAAGGTTGCAGCGCGCTTCGGCGAAGGTGGACCGCGTGGAAATCTCGAAGATCTAGAAGAGAATGCTTTGTCGAAGGAGAGCTATAATAAAATGCAGTTTTAGGGAATTTCGTCGCGACTTTGAAGATTCTAGTTCCAAAGAAACGTTAGCTCTCTTTCATATCTCTTAGCCATAAGCGTGAGGCCAGCTGGTGGCGAAGCTCGAGCATTGAGGTCTTACTGATTGTAGGTATCTATATCGTTGATATGAACTTCGTTGGAGCTGACTCTAATAATTGGTCCTATATGCCATCAATCAAATTTAATCAGCCATCACCTCTCACCTAAGAAAAGATTCTTCGCTACTTCTCTTCCATGAATCCATGGGTCTGGTCTATATTTACCATACTGATCATGCCACTCTCTCAGCCGAAATACGAGAATTCCAGATTTATTGGTCGCAAGATTGTATACCCGTGTCCAAAGGTCTGAAAACAGTCTCAACTTCGGCCCTGGAATACTTGAAAGGGCATCGAAATATAATCTGTAAATAAATCTAACGGGAAGATAAATGAAAAAATAAGAGGTAATAAAAAGGACGAAGTATTTGAATCCCTGTTGCGTAGATATCTCGGAGTAAAGAATAGACGCCATTTTACTCCTAATCCCAAGATTCTCCTTACCGTGTTGATGTTCATTGCTGTGAGCGTTACGGGGATTAAGTGTAAGTTATTGCGATTTTTTATAACGAAAGTTTGAAAGGGTCTGTCTGCTGGCCGCTGCTCAACAACGCCACATAATGCGGATCCAAAAGCGATGACAGGCATCTATCCCGAAAAACTGGAAGCCTTGGCAAAGCTTGAACACACAGCACGGCGGTTCCGTTCAGCCGCAGCACGTTGCCTAGCGGTTTTCTTGAGGTCCAGGGGACCACCGTACCAATTAGGTTCGGTCAGAAAAAGAAACTTGAAGCCCGCCCGATTGAGCCGTACTTGGTGAACCGAACCGGTATCTTTGTCCTCCACAAATCTTCAAGATCTTTAGCGGTGAATAAGCTTTTTTGTACATTAAAGGCAATTGTGCAAAGTTCCTCAGGAAATATTGTGAAGGACACACTAAAAGGACATATCTCTGAGTTGTTGAGCAGCTAGAACTTCTACATTATGGCTGGACTCGAGGTGTTTTACTGTTATAGTATTCGAAGGCGTTTAAAATCGAAAACCATAGCTATCGGAAAGGTATAGAAACTGATGATAGACCATGATGCTCCGTAAGTAAAGTCCCTTATAAATTTCAGTCGGCCAATTGAGTTTTGCGGGTATGATATTACGAAAGAGATTAAATGGGAAAAGAAGGCTGTAAGGAATTTCCAGGGCTGAAATATTCGTTGCGAGGCTGAAGTACATGATCTGTGTAAGAGATTAGTTTGACGGACCGAATGCAATAGAACGGCGAAAATAAGCAAGAAACAACGTGATTTTCGGATCTAGTGGAGTAAAACTCAATTACCAAAAACAATAAAGCTCAAGGCGAATCTAGTTCAAGACACGGCCAAAAAAACGAGTTTTTATTGTAGACCAAGCTAATTCTGGACTCTTTGCAGTCCTGTATACGGCAGGTTTGAGTTTTTCCTATATACAGCTAGAATTCCGATTGGCTCTCGAGAGTCGTCCTATCACTTTACCCTTCTCTAGATTCACTAGCGAAACGAAAAATTTATACCGTGAGAAAGCTAGATTATTAGATTAAAGTGATTTAATATATATTAAAAAATTTCTAGCTCAGTAATGATTTACGCCAGGGGAAGTAATAGTTAATATTATTTTTGTAACGCCCCATTACAAAATCTTGACTTCATTACATCTAGGTTCTACCAAGGCACTCACTCTAGTGAATCCTCGCCAGCATGGGTGAAACTCTACTACGATGAGGCCATGCTATATGTATTGTTTTGAACGCGGTAGCTAGGTGGTGTGAAAGATACTTTGTTATCGGCTCGAACCAAACCGAGCAATACAGCTTTGTTGATTCGTTGCAAGGCTGTTCGGAAACACTCGAAGCGCCGAGACTGGTACTTATGAGTCCGGTTCCATCATAGTGCTTTCCTAATAAATATCAGCAACGTACTTTCACTGATACCCTCTTTTAGGTCACTATATCGAAGACTACACACCAGGTTGTTTATAAAATATTCAAATATCAATTTCGACCCGTTTGGTCAAAAACCGGCTGTTCTTACAGGGGGTTTATTATTTCACCACACAATTTAAGCGTTCGTAATATATGGGGATAACTTCAATGTTGAATTAATCGATAAAATATTATTACATCCATTTATAAAGGTTATATCATTGGGTCTGCAGGAGCTTGTAAATTAAGATAGTATTTTTAAAAACGTTTTTAAAATAAAAATTGATGGTTTTTAACCATCGAAATTCTTGTTTTAGTGTGAGAAATGCTGGCTCGCAATCTGGAGTTGGCTCGCAACTAGGGTGGGGACGGTACAGTGTGTGCAAGCTAACTATTGCAAAAAGTGACCGGAGCGCCACTTTCGTTTTGGGTGGTGACCTAAAAAAGCCTATGGCGCTACAGTCACTTTTGGCAACGGGTTGGCAAATCGCGATTGCGCTCAGGCCCTTCAGAAAAAGGTGGCTTTTCAGCTATGCACCCCCTATGCGTCAGCTGGCCCCGCTGGTGTGGTCTCACTTTGTAAAAGAAACCCCTGATTGCTACAACTCAACTTCCATCAGGACCCCTTACGCAGTTCTGAAGATGATCAGGAATACCAATGCGAATGTAATACCACTACACTTAATAATCTGTCAGATTATGATTTACTGGTTGAGGTGACCGGGAATGCTTAGAAAACTTAACCGCTTATTACTCACCGTCTGGAAACGTTAATATGTTATTTGGAACCGGAAACCAATCGAGTATTATTCGTCGACTGCTACAAAGAGAAATGAAGTTACGATCGAGGTTACCATTTCATTATCTGCGTTCGGTATCTCAAGAGGCGTTGTGTTGGTCAACTTTCAGCATAACGAGCCAATACTTTAAATTTGTGTTGATTTCTGTAGCCTCTGCTGTTTATAAACAAAAAAATTTACTCATTCGGAATTTCCTCTATTCAGCTGTACTCCTGCTTCTAAGCGACGTCTCGGTTACAACAAGATGAGATCGGTGGTTGCCTTGATGCACAGGAAGCTAGACCTATATTTTTGGCAATATTGTCCAAGTACATAGACACGTGTAAACGTGCACAATGTACAAAACCAGAGCCATCAGGCTATAAAACTATCTTTTTCCGGCGACATCCCACCACAACTCGCTTAGAGCAGCGATCTTGCATATTGTTTTTTAGTGTGGGAATTTGTTGGCAACAGATTCAGCCTCACCGCAAACACTCTCCTTTTCAGGAAATATAGATCTCTTTTCCTCAGCAACCATGCTCCACTGTTCAAGCTTGGGCAACATATTTATACCTGAGTCATTTCTTAATATATAATATTTCCAGTCATCTTTCTTTACACAACCTGAAGCAAATACATATTGTAATATGTATACCCGGGACCTCTTGTTATACGCCGGCCTAGCTTCGAGTGCCTTTGCTGGTGTCCTACCTCGGGCCAGTGTTGTATCTTGCAAAACACCATGGGTTAGTGCCGCGGTCAAGATAATCAATTTCGTACCAGCTAGTGAAGGCATAAAATATTGCTCTTCTTTTGTTCACAAATACGCTACTATCACTGGTGAGCACTGTACTCAATTGAGCATTCATACGTCAATATTGTGCCTGTCAAGTAGCTAATCTGCCCATGTCGGCTCAAGTGACTACAACATCCACAACCAGCATTTCGACTTCTACGATCTACTCGAATGTGATTGCCATAGTATGTCTTATATTATAACGTGCCTAACCCTTTTGAGGCCAGGCTTGCTGACGTGTATTTTCTTTACAAGGCACCGACACCCACTGTCTCAACAGCCACCACCAGTATCACTTCAGTATTTACTACTGAGACCGATACTTCAACCGTTTATATCGATGTTGCAGCTACCGCAGAAACGCCGACGATTACAGCTGTTACCACGAAGACGAACGTCAAAACCTTACAAGTTACGGATACTCTTACGATATCAGTCACTACATTCATGTTAGCGCGTCCTTGGTTGACACAACCTAGTCTATCTATAATGCTAAAACGGGATATCACAGAACCACGTTCACAGTCACCACGGATGGAACGACTACTACAACTACTTCGGTTGTGAAGAATACTGCAAATCTGCAACCGTCGCCAAATCCTGCAAAGAGGGATATAGAGGAGCGTAGGGTAGACCTTCCAAGTAAGACAGCTGCTAAAACGTCGGTAAAAGGCTCTTGATGGGTGATCATGCTAACTTTATCTTCTTTGCAGAGCTGCTCGGGATCGCTTCGAGCTTATTGTCAGATGTTTGCATCTGCGTAGCTACAGGCACAACTTCAACTTCAACAGTCACGTTGATGACTAAAGTTGTAGGAACGACTAGCGTTTTAATGACTGTTACAACTGGGACCAGTACACCTAGTATGTTGTAACTATTTCAGCATGAGCCATCATCAATATGCGTGCTAACCTCTGTATAGATCCTGTATTCAAAACTCTAGTTATAACGGCGACTTTCTCTATAACAAATACTGAAGAGATTACATTGCCTATCACAACGACTACGGGCACGGTGACTCCTGGTAAGTTAACAGCCGCCTTGTATTTGATAGGAATTTAATAGTCCATGCTAAAGCTGAAATTAGACGCGGTAACAATAAACCAAACGGCTTCTACGGATGCAACAACAACCTCAATTACTTATACTACCGTATGACGACTATTTGGATTCTTTGTGATTTATCTGATCAAAAAAGGAATGATCTGAGTGCTAACGTAGATATCTTTAACTAGACCACTAATGTAGCATCGTCAACGATAGTCATTACAAACCACGTTACGGCTACCTCTGTTTGCAAGTATCCATAGTTTTCGATAACGGAGTCTCTATTAGCTAGAATATCGGTTTGCTAACAATCTGACCAAAACGAACAGCACGAATTACTATACCTAAAGTCTACACCTTCAACGTAGTCCGGCAAGGTCACAACTGTGTCTACGTTGGAAATGCTAGCCCTAACAATTTCTACTACGCCGCTTTCAACTCAGCCGATGTTGAAGACTGTGCCTTAAGATGTGTATCAAACCCAACGTGTGTGGAATTTGAATATGATCATCTTAATGGCTCACAACCGGGTCTTGGAATCTGTTATATGTAAGTTCAAAACTCCCAAATATATCAGCTATGGAAGTTTCTAGTAACCAATATTCATGAAACTCTAGTTTCAATACCCTTGGTAACGAGAAAGATATTTTCTGTGCTACTGGAACCACTAGTTTTGATTACTATGGGATGTATAAACTAGTTTCGGGTCGACCGTAAGATTTCACTATCGGGTAGATAAGAATTATCAAAGTTACCCCACGTAGATATCCCGCGATATTGCTTGCCGTGTGTGGCTCGGACCACGAACACATAGTGGTTAGGGGTTAAGAACATATAGGAGTAATATTTTATACCTCCTTTAATATTACTAAATTGCCAAGATCTTCTGAATGCTCAGAGAAATAACTGTTTTGAGCAGCTATCATGTCCAAATATGCACCCACTTTATAGAAGAGAGCCTTTTTTCTATCGTTCTGGCTTACTTGCTCCCAATTATTTCCTGCCTCTCTTGCTAGAGCCACCAGTTGCTGAGTAACCAAAGAAACTTGCCCATGTTGTGACCTAACCGGTAGTTTTATTGTCGATGACCCCCGGTGTCGATTTTGTAATTGGTCGGAACTGGGGTGACCCTTCCACTTTCGGAAATATATTGCAGTCAAACACCCCATTGAATCGAAAATTGATATTAGATCTTTACTAATTAGGGTCCCTTACTAAAAAATTAAATTAATAAATTAAATTAATAAATTAGGTTATTGCATTTGATTCTTAATCGAATAATTGACAACCAAAGTAATATATTAACCTAATAACTAGTTAGTTAATTAACCAACCGGGTTTGCTAGTAAC
This sequence comes from Dactylellina haptotyla, assembly GCA_031310005.1. NCBI lineage: Eukaryota > Fungi > Ascomycota > Orbiliomycetes > Orbiliales > Orbiliaceae > Dactylellina > Dactylellina haptotyla. Next base: position 19,678 of record CM062380.1, on the reverse strand, counting down.
CAGGACTAAACCGCAAGCCTAGTATAATTAACAACTAATAAGTCCATCAATATTAAAAATCCAGATTTAGCGATGCTTATCAATATTATTACCACTACCATCTATACTATCAACATCATTATCAACATCTAGCGCCAAGTAAACATAGTAAATACTATCAAACCTGGTAAATTTAACAAATAGCTAATCACATTACTAAACATGATATGGTATTAAATCAGTAAATACGTTTACCACCAATTAACTACCACATTTAACAATAATAAATATTTTAAAATTAATTCCCTTATATCTATTACTAATAATATATAAATAATTTTTTAATTATTTTTGCTAAACTATACTCTCTCTTTTTTATAATTTATACCTATTTATTTCCTAATTTTTCAATTATAATTCTATTATTATAATAGAATAATTAATAATTGTAACATTATTAAAACTTTATATATGTAAGAATAAATTATAACCCACATATAAGTATTAAAATTATAATTATAATATTAAAACTAATATTATTATGTTTATTTTTAGTTTTTTTAATTATTTTACTTATTTTATTTATTAATTTTACTAACTATATCTACTAAGTAATTTTTAACCAAATATTACAAGGTTATGTTTAATATTAAATATTAAATAGTTGTATTTAAGGCTACTACCACTTTAATTAAAAAAATTAAAATAATTATTATATTTATTATTTAATTCTATATTTAAATAATTAAAAAAATTTTAGTTAATAATTTCTACTAAAAGAATAAGGTGGAAATCTTCTTTTACCTAAATTTCAATATTATTAAGTTTAAATATTACCAATAAAATATATTTATTAAAAAAAATAAGTAATTTAGACTTTAAATAAATAATTAAAAATATATTCTAATTATAAATTACTATTTAATCATAATTTTAATTTAATTTAATATAAATATAATTTATTAATTTTAATATTTTCTTTTAATTATATAATTTAATTAGTTTAAACAACCAGGATTAGAATTTTTATTTTTTATATTGTTTATATTTTAAATAAAGATTTATTTAATTTATATAAAAATTTTTTTAAAAAAAGTAAAATTATCTATATTAATTATTTATATAATTATAAATAGTATTTGGGTGCTACTATGTACACCCTTACCTATTTTAAATTAAGTATTTTTTGTTTGGGTAATAAAATTAAATATGGTGTTTAAATAATGTTTAAGTTGAAGACTAAGGTTATAGTTATTATTATTGTTATTATCAAGCCTACTACCATTATTATTAATAGTAGTGGTAGTGATAATGATGATAATTTTAAATTTATTAAATTTAAGTCTACTACTACTATTACTATTAATAATAATAACAGTAATAGCAGCTCTAATAATAATTTTGAATCTAAGTCTAGATTTGAATCTGATTTGAAAATGTTACACTTCGTACGCTACCCAATGTAACAGTACAAATATGCAATACTAAGATATACAAAACTCTCTCTCTACCTAAGATACCTAGATCTCTTAATAAAAAATATATATAAAATTATAAAATATCAAAAATAGTTTATTTAAAATATATAACAATAATAGAGTAAAAATAATTAGATATATTAAATTATATTTAAATTAATTAATAAAAATAAGAACACTTTATTAATTTTAAAAATAATTTTATATATAAAAATAATTTAATATATTTATAATAGATTATAAATTATAATAAATTATAATTTACAATTTATAATCTATAGTAAATAGTAATTTATAAAATATATTATATTATAATTTAAAGTATTAAATAGGTAGGTGGGTTTTATAATTAAATATATTAAAAATAATATATATTTATAAATATAAAATATAGTAATAAAATTTAGAATAATATAGTATAAAATAAAATATAAATATTTATATTATTAAAATTTATAAATTATAATATTATCTTTTTTTTTTAAAATAAGCTTCTATATAGGTAATTTTTTTATAAAATTTAAAATTTTATATAAATAATAATAATTAGGTATAAAATAATAATATATTATTATTGTTTTTATATAGAAATTCGATTTTATTTATTATTAATTTTTATATTAAAATTAGATTTATATAGAATAATAGTTTATATTATAATATAAAATTTATTTTGGAGTAAATATTTATATAATTATATATATATAAAAATATAATAATTAAATTAAAATAGTGTCACAGACCACGAGTCTTGACAGTATAAATACCTGTACCTGGCTTTATACTACATTGTTTTGATTTCTATTGTTGTATTTTATATTTATAGATATATATTATTTTTAGTATGTTTAATTATAAAGTTTACTTATTTGTTTAGTATTTTGGATTATAATATAATATATTTTATAAATCATTGTTTATTATAGATTATAGGTTGTAAATTATAATCTATTGTAATTTATAATTTATTATAAATATATTAGATCATTCCTATATATAAGATTATTTTTAAAATTGATAAAATGTTCTTATTTTTATTAATTAATTTAATTATGATTTAGTATATCTAATTATTTTTATTTTATTATTATTATATATTTTAAATAAATTATTTTTAATATTTTATAATATTATATATATTTTTATTAAAAACCTAGATATTTTAAGTAAAAAAATTTTATATATTTTAATATTATATATTTATATTATTATATTAAATAATATACGAAATATAATATTTTAATTAATTATTTTTAATTAAAAAAGTATATATATAATGGTATTTTTAATTTAGAAAATTTTATTTCAAAAAATAAGACTATAAATAAAAAGATAATTATTTTTATTTATATAATATTTAAATAAATAAATTAAAAACTAAATTTTATAGAATTAATTAAATATTTTTATATTTATAAAAATAGAAAAAAATATTACTTTTACCCTTATTAATTTTTAAAATTAATCTATTTAAAAATAAAAATAAAATTTTAATTATTAATAATAAAATTTATTTTAACGCTATTATATAAATATAAAAAAAAATTATATATATTTAGTAAAACTACTAACAACCTAGTTAAAATTATTATCTTGGATAATAATAAATATTTATAAAATTTAAAAATAATTATAGAAATTTTAAAAATTTAAAAAATGGTTATTATAATTTAAGTAACTATTAAAATTTATAAGAATATATAAAATATACTTAAAATGATTAAAAAAAAAATAGTATTTATTGTTTTAGGATTTAATTAAAAATTAAATAAAATTTATTTTTATTTTATGTTAAATAAGAATAGATTTCATTATAAATTAATTTTTAATTTTAAAAATTTAAAAAATTTTAATAAGGATTTTAGTGATGATAATAAAAAATACCCTAATGATTTTAATAATTTTTTAGTAAATTTTATTAATTTACTTTAATTTTTTATTTAATATAAAAAAGTAAAAATATTAAACTTTGATAAATTTAATAATTTATTATATAAATTTGATTAATTTACTTAGTAAGCTGCCACTATTTTTTATTTTTGGTATCAATAGTTTAAAAACAATAAAAATAAAATCTATTTTTTTTTTATATTTCTTATTAAAATTATTTTCCATATTTATAATTTCTACCTTATGCAATACAAAGAAAATAAAAAAAATAAAAAATAGAAAGTTAATAATAATTATATTGTTTAGGGTTAGGTTAGATTCGCTATGTAGTCTTGCTTCCACTTAATTTCATACCCATATTCGGAACCATGGTATTCTTCATCTTGAACGGTAAGCTACTGATATACTCTAGTTTGTCGATACATATATTTGCTAATCTCAATATGATTCGAACCACAGCAAGGAACGTTGGACCGGCTCAACACGCCCGCTATTTCCAGTTGAAGGGATTCTCGGATACGGAGAGAACGGACTTTGTCAAGAAGAACCAAGGCGCATATGTTGGGTTAGTTAAACAATATGCATATCATGCATGCGATAGCAGGATCCATACTAACGACTCAACTCCAAATTGATAGATTCGGCTTGTCTTGTGTTCTCCTGAACCTAATTCCTCTGGCTAATATTGTCTTCGCCTTTACTCACACTGTCGGCGCTGCGCTCTGGGCGGCCAAAATGGAGAACATTGAGGTAAATCGCGGGAAAAAGGCTTCTTAAATGTCATCGGATTTGAACATTACGCAAAACAACCCCGCTGCTTGCTGTGGAGTCATAGACCCAGATTTTCTCTCCTACTTAATGGAACTGTAAGCTTGGTAAATTCTAGTCAGTATTATTCTATGCTTCTACTAGTTCGCATATTATTTCATTGGTCTTAGATGATATGGCCCGAAAGGACACTATTAAGATAAGATCCGTATTAAAATAAAATTATGATTATTTAGCTACCGATTTAACAATATATATTCGTGTACCGCGTTAATATTCGTATACATCAAAAACCACTAACACCATGTTTTACCCACCCATATTGAATCCAGACATCAATATTCATAATGCAAAAACTTAGGCATATTGCCAAACAGCATCCTTAACAGGGTTACCAGCGACATTGAATCCCAAGCAGTCCTTCTTGGACTTGGATGGAACATCCTTATCCTTGAGCTTTCCCTTGACATCGATAAAGACCTTCCATGGTCCAGTACCGCTCTTGTTGGGTGGGCAAGCCAGGAAGCCTCCCTCGCAGTGGCTCAAGTAGTACAAATCGTTGACCTCCTTTTTAACTTGGAACCCTTTGGTGATCGACCCGCTGGGGATGAAAGCAGAGTGGGCCTGGGTGTATGAAAGAGCACCAGTAGGATCAATGTATAATTGTTGACCTCCTGGAACAATAGCATTCATGCTGGCGGTCCAGTACTGGTTGTTGATCCAGAATGAAGTATCTTTGCCCTTCGGGCAAAGGTTCTTCGCGACAGGGCAGTAGGTCGAAGTTGGCTTTCCGAGCCAGATCTTACCGCCATTGGCGTTCAAACTGCTGAAATGAATTGGAGAAGCAGAGCGAAGTGCGAGGAAACCGAAGGCAGAGTTGGGAATTGTTCCACGCGCTTCGACTTCGGCCGCTGGAGCAGCAGAGACTGCAGTGAGGAATGAGAGGAGAGCTGCCGCTTTGATAAAGACCATTTTGAAATAGCGAGTGTATCTACTTGTGAGATATGTTTTATAGGGCGAAAAGCGAGTGAATGATTAATCGATTGAGAACGAGTGATGATTGTCAAGCGATAGTGGATGATGATGAGAAATAGCTATCCAACGAGGCCTCGCGGGGTCTTTAAATATTATTTCGCACCTCAGCTTGTGAGCTGAGGTGTTTTTAAAATAAAGCCATGTCATACCAGCTACTCATTTCCACAAAGTTGTGAAGCATGGATGTTTCCCTTCTGGCCTATCGTGGAGCAATGTGTTGAGCACAAGCCATGGCTGGCTGGAGCGGTCTAGTTCGCAGCCTAACGAAGGTTGGACAAGTCCTTCAATGCCATCATGCAACAATGTTGCATTCAGCACGAAAATGGCATTTCTGTTTGAAATCTCCGTTGTCCAGAGAAATCACCTGCCCATATAGCCCGGTCAACTGGCTTGTCTACTATGCCATTATTAAACCTCAGGGCTGGGAGAAACCAATCGGAGTGAAAGAAAATTGGCCGGGGTGCAATTTAGAGCGAGGAAACGGTTGCAATCCTCTGAACCAAAGCCCAGGGCTGAGCGACGAGTTGCGCTGGCCCCTAATTAGGCCATATTACCCGCGCCTTTCCAAGGAGAAGCCGAAATTTTGACTCTCTTTAGCCCAGTCTCTGCAAAGACAGCCAACGCTGCAGAGAAGCTTGTTTCCTTTCGGAAATGCTCCTATTTGTTGCAGCGGGGCTAAACAAAATCTAGATATATCTTAATCGCGCCGGCAACTGTGGCGGGCTGAATTAAGGTCGAGCTCACTCCAATACTCTAATTATAGGCTCTCAAAATATCAACAACAAATGATTTTGCGGAAGAAGTCTCTTCCTGTTTTAAATCTACAATATGATTTGAACGATTCTACACTAGCCGGTAAAAAAAGTGGCGTATTGAATTATATGCCTGAGGACAATTCTAGCTTAACAAAAACCAGAATGCTCTACATGAGAGAAACCAGGGCGATCGACCTAAGATCGTTGGTTCCATATCAATGATGTTTGGGAAACATGCTTAATTATTTTAGTTGGTTGGTTTGGTTCCTGTTGTCTATATCAATGCAATTATCGTACAATGATATCTCTTTCTAGATATTGCAAGGAAACAAGTGAGCTTCAGTTCATATACACAAACGTATTTCTAAATTTCTCGTTGGGAGCTGGCAATTAAATACTAGTGAAGTTACACTGGTACGGTACTACGATGGCTTGGTGGAGGTTTCCGATTCATATATATATAAGAAGGCTAGGCGGCAGAAAGTCACAATACTGGGTGAAGAGGTGAGGTCTGGGCTGTGAACTCATCCACCTTGAGGTTTTTCCAGCTATCGTAGAATGAAGTTTGAATTTCGAGTGACATATAAACGAATTGACGTGTATACGAAATTGCGACAGAGTATCAACCTACTATCTAAGTAGACATAAGAGGTGACAGGCGTGCAGTCTCGGGACCAAAGCTGTGGTATGTCGTTGCCTCGCAGGCAAGACAACGCAAATACAAATACGTCGCCCACTATAACTTGATGATTGGGTGGATACGCTAAGATTTCGGCGGCGCGCGTTGACAGTTGCGAAAATAGTGCTGGTCCCCTTTAGAAGTAAATTATATACACTTAGTAATCGTTATCGAACCCAGCTTGACTCGGTTCATAACATAGACGTGCAACCAGCCCCTTTGTAATCGTGTAGAGGGTAATGGGTTTGGATTACGAAAGGCACTGATCCGGGACTTGTTGGAGGCTGGGAACAAGAAAACAGGAACTGGTTTTGCAACTCAGACGAATATTCTTTGCACGTTTCCTCAGCTGGAAAGCGCAGCCCAGGATCCGGCATGCAGTATTAATACGCATCCATCCACATGTACTGTCAAAAATAAATTAAACAGCCTGCCAGTGATGATCCCTCAACCGTAGTATTGAACTTGATTATAATCTTCACACATCTGAAAGTAAATTCCTGGTTTTGGAAAAGACCACAGCTAGTTTTATAGTCAATTCGTTTGAGGAGACGTTTTGGGATCGATAATCGATTTTTGGTTCCTGAGATCACATAATTGAAGACGATTGCACAATTGTGATTAATCGTTCGTATACGAGACTTCTTAAGATATTGTGACGCGCGTCTCTCCCTAGATCTTTGAACGACTAGGTTAATACGTAAGGTAATAAAGTGGAAGATTACCCATGGGGCTCTTCCATGTCTGTACCACTAATAGGATGTGTGCATATGCAATCGCAATCGATTTGGACCGAGAATTCTCCGATCCTGAAGAGCTAATCTGTATAGCTACGAGGTTTGTCTTACAACAAATCTTCTATTAGCTGAAACGAGGCACAGCGGCGAGACCAGGCACAGCGGCTGATTTGTAAATAAAAGTGATACTCGTTTAGACGCTACGCTCGCCGTATATCATAACGTTCCACAACAGCCCCCAGTAAAGGGTATCAAGGTTCAAATGAAGCCTAGGAAGGGTATTGAGATTGATGATCTTGAGAATTGCTGCGAGGAACTTCAAAATTATGGCTCTATTTTATTAAAAAAATTAGTATGTGTGTCTTTTCTTCTCGGTCTGTAAGAAACTTCCAGCTCGGGATCTTGAGAATTTTGTGATGCGGCAATGTCAACAGAAGTTTATTCTACTATCATGCAATTTGAATGGGTTCCGCTAGTCAGGAAATGGACCGCGCGAGGGGTTTCGTGGAGACTGGACAGGAAGTTCACTATTGACCCCAGATTTCGGCCGAAGGAGTCGATTTTTCGGTTCAGGTATCCGAAGTCTCGTGCTAGCCATCCTTAGATATACTAGTACTAGAGGCTTGTATGGGTACGTCACGAATCTGGGGTAAATATTCGTCTACAGGTTCGAATTTCTCGGTTATTCTACGTCAATGTCCAGTGATCTATGGCCCAATTTGAATACATTCTTCCTTGGAACTTGTCACTTTGCTGATATCCGCGGCTTCATGGGCTCCATCGCTCCATCGGAAAGGTGTACGGGCTAAATAAGCTTCAAGATAATATTCTTGAAATATTTCGTTACGAGTCGAACGAGACGAGATATTTTAAAATCTAAAACATCGTTCCATTCCACTTATTAGGAAATAGACGACTAGGAAAGAACCCTCGTGACGATCATTAGCCGAACTGACGTTGTTTTCGACATCAGATGATTAAAAGGTTTGTGCTGAGAATACTAGTGGGATCTCCTGTTTCCAGTGTTTGGGCTCTAATCCGTGAGCTAAAATTGACTAGTCATTGGAAGTGTGTCGGGTCGCCGCCACTCGTCAATGAGTTGGGTTGACAAAGTGTTTCTTACGTCTATATATTTATGTTTGTTAAGTCTCCACTCTTGACTGTGTTTGGATACATTTGTCTGTGCATTGTCATTGCTATCAATCGCCCCACTGCAGCACTGAGGGTGGACCAGTCGCAATCGGCCAAGCCAAAACCCGTATTCCTTAAGTGTTTTCCTGAGTGTTTCTGGCAACGAGACTAAGTGGTTACCCAGTACGGTTCCATCTTCAATTTCATTTTCATAACATCCTTTGAAAGTCTTCGTTTGCTATCACGCGGATCCGTCCACATTGTCAAGCCACTATCCGTCGCAAGGTGTCAATTGATCCACTTGAGGTCAACATTCAGTTGATGCACTTACATCAACCAATCATGAACCGATTCCCACCCCTGGCCATGGATAATCCCCCGGATGTTCTGAACTCTAATTTAGTTCACAGCTGCGGGATAGATTCGCCAGGCTTGAACTTGTTTTCAGTGGGTTTCGATCGTGAACGAAACATTCGAACCAACGCGACGCTGCTGTCTCAACGCTCATGTAAGGATGAATTTGGAAATTCGATGCATTCTATAACTGGAAGCTGTATTAACCGTTCGCTACCGAATAATTGGTATCGGGTAGAATATTAATGCATTAACACGATTTAGAATATGAGTTTGTATGAGATCGAAATGACCAGCCATTTGCCTGATTTTAGCGTCTTTTCATAGTGGAGCAGCAAGCGTAGTGCAACAAGAGAACGCAAACAACACCCAGCGAGAAACCCCGAAAATATTGTCTTTCGTTGAAAGATCTTCGCAGCAGAGTCAGTTAGCCTGGTTGGATTGGTACGTCAAGCGTCATGGGAGAGGTAGCCAAGGACGCCCCCAGTGGCCCCATTCTGCGTGCGGGGCAAATATTAATGGCGGCGCTCCAGGCGGCTCCGCTCAGAGAGGGGTGTGCCGGCATTAGTCCTAAAGGATCGTAGTTACACATCTTGAGCGATTGAGATGAATGGTTTCTGCAGATCTATCTCCCGACAGTTTGACCGAACTAGTCAATGCGCCGTCTCGACAAGGAAGAAGTGCAGATAAATGCATGCGCATATGCATGTTCACGGCCATAACTAAGTGATTGCAAGCTCTGACTTCTTGAGTTTTGCGACGTTAGGTGCTGGAGGCCTAGCTCGTTCCATCCTAGGGTTTAGTGCTGGAATTGCAACCCTGGCTGAAGCTCTGCGCTGCATGGGCGTTATGATAACCTAGTTGTACATGTACTCTTTGGAGGAACGAATAAGTACAAACGGTACGCGTTTTTATTTTCTCTCCAAATAGCGAACGAATTATAAATGGTTAACATGAGCAAATGAGCGGACAACTGTAGACTAGCTTCTACCTATATTGGGGTATTTGATTGTCAATATGCGATAATAATCTTATAAAGCCGATTTCATGAGGTTCAGCAGTTGAGATGGTATCCACAAACCCTTCCGTGAAATTCTCGCATCAAACTCACATTCATTATTCCGAGGTGGGTTCTGCCTCAACTATAGATTTTCATGTATACAATGCGAATTACCTTCTGGTCTCTGCCGCTCCCATGGCGTTTGTGGCATCCTCCTATTTACTAATCGGGTTCTCGAGCTCCGTGATTCGTAGTGCATCTGATGTTACTTATGATAAGTACTTCTGAATCTCGGAGGAAGCTGGTGGTCCCTGCATTAAAATTGAAATATGAGGGAGCCGGAATTGTCTCTAGAAGCAAGAACAAAGCCGTTGGAGAGCCTCTGTGAACTAGTCGATCGATTAAAACTCCAACTTCGGCCATCTCGCGTAAGTAGCTCTATTTGGTTAATAGGAAATCGATTAAATTATGTAATTTAGAGACAAAATTTCATGGATCGTTGACCGAAACAATGGTTCAGTATTATTTACCCAATTTATCGCTTCGAGGCCTGATAAAGCCTTTCCGGATAGAGCTTAAGTTTCTCTCGTCGCTGGAGGATGCGAGCGCCACAAGATAAATTGGATGCATATAACTACAATACACCTAAGATCCAAACAACATTAAGTGTTCTGATTCTGAGGTCTCCACGTGTAGTTCTCGTGCCGTTCCCAACCTAGAGCGGCATAGTGCCGTGGGGCCGGGGGCAAAAACTGGGACCTACTTTTATTGATTCGAGAACGACTCTTAGAGATAGGCACAGGCCCATTAGAGTATCTGCTTGTTGACATCCATTGTCTTCTTTGTAGGGAAGGGAGAAGAGAACGAGGGAGCAATGGCCAGGTGAATCCGACTAAGCGGCTCCTAGCTCTGATGCTGATCTCTATATCAAGGGCAGGCTACCCTCGAAGGTCGTTATCGTTCTTCCTATCATCTCCATTAGTCCCTTGTGCTCCTCACACTCTTCCATCAATTGTTGTTATCCAACAGGGAGAGTTTTAGTCGTGTTTATTAACTTCACTGGTGGTATAGTTTTCAATACCTAGCCAAAGAGACCTTTTAAACCGCGTTTCAATACCGGAATTCGACAGAATGGCTTCGGTAGACGAGAAAAAATCCGCGAACGCGGAGAACCTTGAAGCTGGGGATGATCATACTTCGGATCACGTTGAGTTTACCGAAGCTGAGAAGAAGAGCATCATCCGTCGTATTGATCTTCGCATCATTATTATCATTGGTGCGGTATATTGCTTCTCGCTCATAGATAGAAACAATATGGGAACAGCTTCCGTCGCTGGGTAAGTACTTTTCGACATTGAATATTATTGATTAGCTCTTCTAATACAATATAATATCGTTAGTATGAATGTTGCACTTGGAATGAACGTCCAAAACAATGGATATGTATGTGTCTTTATTCATCTTCTTTTCGATGCTGCCGATGGGGCATGATTGGAAAAACATGGGTGCTTCTGTTGGTAATGCTAACCTGATTTTTCCACCAAGTCGATTTCCAATCTTGTCTTTTTCACCCTATATATTCTTGTTCAACCTTTCGCTACCATCTTAATTCGAAAGTTCGGTCCACGCAACTTTCTTACAACGATTGCTTTGCTATGGGGTTGTACCGTCATGTGTATGGGCTTTGTTAAACGCTGGCAGCAGCTTCTGGCTTTGAGGGTGGTCCTTGGCCTCTTCGAAGGTGGATTCTTCCCTGCCGTTGCTTATTTGTTGAGCACTTGGTACACTCGATGTGAGTTGAACATTTTCGGATACAGTCAAAGAAAGCGGGGACTAACTCCTAGGCCTAGATGAAATGGGACGGCGATTTTCTTATGTGTACATGCTTGCCGCAATTGCATCTGCATTTAGCGTTAGTACAGATATATCTACAATTGGAGTAGACAGTGTTCTAACAATTTGTGTGCGTCCAGGGCCTATTCGGATATGGGTTGATGCAAATGAATGGTGTTGGTGGGCTTGCTGGCTGGGTATGTCATAAACTCCCGCTGATATAAGTTTAATTCCTTGATTGGCAGCTTTATAGATGTGCGGTCTTTGCTAACATGGAATCCATCGAACTGTAGAGGTGGATCTTTATCATGGAAGGAATCATCACGGTTGTCCTCGCTTGTGGAGCCTTTATCTTCCTTGTCCCATTCCCTGATGCGGATGCGCACAAAGCATTCAAGTTCTTGAATAAAGCAGAAGTTAGCTATGTTATTCGAATGATAGAAGTGGACCGTGGAGATGTTCATCTTGAGGAGTTTACCGTACGGCGGTTCCTTAGTGGTGGCAAGGATATTAAAATATACTTCTTGGGTTCTATATATGGGCTCTCTGCTGTTGTGACATACGCCCTTGCATTTTTTCTTCCGATTATTCTGCGTACCGGTAAGTCAAGGGTTTATTTCTAGCTTCGCAACATAGCTAACCACTGGAATAGGTATGGGCTTCTCGATTTCTCAGTCTCTGCTTCTCACCATCCCACCCTACGCATTCACCTTTGTCTGGCTCTATATTACTGGCTGGGTTAGCGATACCTACAAGACTAGAGGTCCGGTCATCATTTTCAACTGCCTTCTTGAGATCATGGGAGTGGTTATGATCGGATGGTCTCCAACAAATGCATCGAAGTATACCGGCGTTTTCTTTTGCTGTGCTAGCGCCAGTGCGAATGTGCCTCTGGCTCTCGCGTACCAAGCGAACAATATTCGTGGTCAGTGGAAGAGAGCCTTGTCATCGGCTACTATTGTTATTTGGGGTGCTCTGGGCGGCATCGCAGGCAGTTTGGTATTCCGGTAAGATATTCTATTGTGTATTTGGAGAAGCTTTATCAAACGGTTGTCTAATGTGATTGTAGACCCCAGGACGCTCCTAAGTACCACCCAGGGCTGTATGCGGCTCTAACTGCCGCTTCCCTGACTATAATCAACACTACAGGCCTCATGATATACTTTAAGTGGGCGAATGCCAAAGCAGACAAGGGCGAGATGGTGCTGGAAGAATCAGAGGAGTTTAGATATACTATCTAGTATCTTATGTGGAACGCCTGGTAGCCCTGTTATTTTTTTGGAACGGTTGCGCGACGTTCGCAATTAATGAGTCTTTTATTGTAGTATTGAGTTAGAACCAAACATAATGATATAATTGGTGCGAGGTATCTCATCGCTAAGACAATATCGAGTATGTGATTATCTTTGTAGATAGATTCCAAAAAGTTTATTCGTGGATTTCCTTTGTTACTCCGTTGATAAGGGCTCAATTAAAACCAAATGACGGCCGAAAAGTTAAACTCGGAGAGGGGCCGGGTGATTCATATCTTAAGTTCAAGGGGTGGCCTCACCAGGCTTTTAGTTATCAACCAATAAATACTTACGTATCCGATTTAAATCATCAGCGTTGACACCGACGCTGGCCAGATATTTCTCGATACCGCCTCTTTCTTCGATAAATCCAACGACAACTTCAACCCATCCTTCTTGTGCCTCCAGAAACTCATCAGTATATCCAAATGGCCTCATCTCTTTAATCATTTCCTCTCTTAAGCCCTTGAGGCCATCATTAGAGAGCATGTAGTCATAATCGATAGCCTTGACGCCTGCGTCGTTCTCCCCTAAGAGAACAAGCAAAACCAATAGTATAGCTAGTCCTGTTCGGTCTTTCCCTTGGGTACAATGGATGAGCGTAGGATATCTGCTCTCATCGGAGAATATGGAGAAAGTCTGTTGAATTTCTGGTCCCAGCCACTTTACACATTCGTATGCGATCCCTCGTAGACCCATGGGGACGATTACCAGCCTGGACACGATTTTGGCAACGGCAGTTCTGAAACCTAGGATATGGTACACGATGACTTGGATGAACCGATGCCAGGGGAGTTTGCTCAACAATGCTTTCCTGATATACGCGTCGTTGATATAAGGGATATTGTAAACCGTAGCGCCGGACACGACTGCGACGGGGTTCCCGTCTGCCCTTTTCGTAGGGACGCGTTCGAGTTCGGTTTTGGTGCGTAGGTCGATGATGGTGTTCAGATGTGTTGACTCGGTGAGCAGCTCCATGTCTGCCGGCGTCGCGGAGTCTGTCGGGTTGGGTTTCCCTTTTGTTCAGCAAGCGCGCCGACAAGTTTGAAAGCTCTGCGGATGGGCTTTACCAAGGCGACCAGACCGAAAGAGGCGGCCTTCCTTCATCACCCTATTATGGCATTCGAACCTCGTTAATCACCAGGCACCGAATGCGGATAGGATGTGAACCTAACGCTTACGGCTTTCCGAAAAATCTGTTGATTGTGGCCCCAACATCACGGCAATTGTGAACCGCAGCCAACCCGGCGAGGCTTACGGATCCGACGGATATCTTGACGTCGTTTATATCGTTCTTACTAGTCATGGCCGGCGAGAGTTGAATATAATCCAGACAGTTTACCGATAGAATGCATCCGAGTGTGAATCAGGGAAGCTGGCGAGGTTATTTAACTAGTTGCGAGCCACGAAACCGCAGAATTGGAGTGGATACATTAGTCACGCAAACGTCGTGGCCAACTCACGTTGCTATGAAGATGGTGTCTGCATCCCTGAAACCCATTATATTGTCAATGCAATATACGGGTTAAATACGATTGTTTTCTTACGGATAAATGGATGAGAAATGGATCCACTTAATACCAGGATAAAGCTGGAACACCATAAAGAGAGCTTAGAAAGCTATACTATACTATAAAGACATGATGTATTTTCGATTCTTGCCTTCATGTGGATGTCCACTAGAATCACGTATGGCAGCGGTGTTAGCGACGCGCGCGACGTAGAACCAATCCATCATATAACATTAAATTGAAGTTAATAGACATTAATTATCATCTCTAATCGTCTCATCTCATGCATCTGAACATCTAACATGGCATAATATATTATTGGGTAGAAAATGAAAACATAAAAGCAACTCCTGTTTATCCAAAGCCTCTTAGCCAGAATTCAAAAAACAAATCAAAAAAGTTCAAAGATACTTTTTTTATAGGAATAGAAGGGCACCAATAGTTAGGAGGCCCGAAATAAGCTCAAATATCGGAATACGTTTATTCTGCGAAGCTGCTTGTGAAGGTGACCCAGTGGATGTTGACGACTCAGTCGGCCCAGGTTCGTTTAAGTTTGTTGGCGCGCCGGTTTCCTCGCTCGTAAGAGAAGCCGTTCCCGTCTCGTCAGCGATAATACTAGTTATAGTTTCAACGGTGAAACCTGTTCCTTGTCGGGTTGTCACTGTCAATATAGTAGTTCGAGAGGAGTCCTCCGCAGAGCCCGCTGGATTTGTAAAGGTAACTCTAGTAGTGATGGAGTTTCCCTCGCTATCTGTCGTGATGATATTGACTGCCGTCCCCACTGGCACCGTGGTGAACGTAGATATTACCGTTTGACTACCAGCTGCATCTGTGGTTGTAATTTCGATCGGAGAGGTGCCAAATATGGTGGACAACGATGGTTGTGGAGCAAGTGTTCCTGGGATCACGAGGTTCGTCGAAACCCCAGGCGCCCCACCGTTCTGAGTATTCCCAGGTGTATTGACAGGAAGTGCGGTGTTTACGGGGTTATTGTTCGGGTTTGTAGCCGGTGGGTTCACGGGATTGTTGGGATTTGACGACTGATTGGGTGGTGAGATGGGTGGCTGTGGACGCGAGCTCTGTCCTAGGGAAGGGCTCTGTTGCTGTTGGCGCGATGTAGTCCGTGGCCGATTTGTCGTTGGCCTTGGCGTGGTCGTGGAATGGATCACTTCGGTATCTTTTGTGATAATTGAAGTCGTGGTTGAGGTTGGGATTGTATCTGGCTCTTTTGTGGCTGGTGGGGTCGTTGTAGTCGTGCCACCATCAACATCGGCCGTGAGTTTGGCAACATAGACAGCGGTTTTAGTGCTTGCTATTCCTCCCCCGATATTGATGTTGCAATGGGCTAGATCCCCATCTATAAAGCTATATGCGATGTCTTGCGGCAGAATCGTACTGTAGCCTGTTAATACCGTAGTTGGGCAATATCCGTCATAGTCGATAATTAAATCATCGTCGAGATAGATAGAGGTGGCGCAGCACGGTGCAGTGGCCCCTAAACTACCATCCCAACCGCTGGTCGCGTTTACCCAGTCTTCGGTATCTCTGACGGATGTTGAGAGCTCAGCCTCTTGAGACGCGAGCTCGCTAGCATTTCCGCTAATCGTTATCGTTGTTGCTTCCCAGACTAAATTCATGGTTCCCACGCTCCACTGACAATTGCCGCCAACAGAGCATGAAGATATTGTGAATTCTATTGGACGGCTAGTGTTAGAATATCATCGAAAACAGGCTGAGAGCATGACACCTACGAGTCGGAGTTGGGGATACGAGTATTGTAATTGTGTCGGAATCATCCCACCACGTTTTCTGACCGTCGGCCGTCCCCGTCGGAGGATTTGGAGTGGCTGCTGAGATGGTAACTTGTGTCAAGACGGTTTTGATAACTGTTGTCGAAACGCTGCAATCGTGCTGAAGAAATGCAAGGCTTGCTGGGGCGGAGGGCTGCACTGTGCCGACGGGCTGCCCGGTGAATATGATCTCTGTTGGCGTACAGATTTCCGGGTCTCCAGTTGTGGTTGAGAATTGGGCGGTGACTCCAGAAGCAATGTAGTAGGCAGTATCACAGCAGGTTGCAGTGAAATACGGCGACCGCCAGTCCGTCGCAACAGATCCTAGGACCGATTCCGGGGAGAATTGCGCCCAGTATTGGGAATATATAGAGCTCGAGCTGGCAACATCGCTCGGTCCGCCGTATGCAGTGAGCGTCGCTACCGTAGGTGCCCACGAAACCTCAACGACCGTATATGCTACTGCGCAATCTGGGCCACAGTGCGAGAGGGTAGAATGGGCTAATCCAAGCAATTGTCACGTTAGCTTTGTATGCAAGGTGAGATTGTTGGAATTGAGAAAGGTTGCTCCTTACTGGCATTTGGTTGAACACTGATTGTCTCGGCAAGCAAAGGTTGCAAGATATTTAAAAGAGATAACAGGAGGATAGTCGTGCGGCCGCCCAGGGAAGTCATTCTGAGTATCCAAACCTAAACCTGAATTCCACCAGTTTTCTCTATTGAAACCTCAATTGACAGAAGCTCAGAAGAGATCGCGACATTTTCATCCGGAAAGGATGGTCCTTTTAAGGGACCATCCGCTGTACAGAGGGCGGCTGCCAGCGGGCAGGCCGGTTGGCTGGAAACCAACCTTCACATAAAAAAAAAAAAAAAAAAAGCCATAAAGAAAACCGCCTCATGGGAGCACGAGTCGCGATCGGGGCTCCCACTGCACACTCAGCCCTCAGCTCTATGCAGGCTTTGGTTTTTGTTGTTTTCGGCCGGTGCTACAACCGTTCTGACGGTGCTGATTGGGCGCCACCTGAGCGAGTTAGCCTGATAAGGAACAAGGTGGGTCGCACAATTGTTGTTCGGCCGGCCCTGCAGGGTCACGCTTAGGAATTTTCAGCCCTTCGGACGTGGGTCTTATCGACAGGTTTAATTGCCCAAGCACGAGAAGCGAGGAGAATATAAGATAGGAGTAATAACGGCACGCACCCTAAATTATAAAACGCGTCGAACTGCAAATTTTATATGCAATCTTTTACCTCTCCGAACCTAACTTCGTTGAACGATTTTCCATAGCATTGACAACACGACGTGGCACGCCATCAAACTTTTGCTTTAGAGAATTTATCCATCCCAGGTACTTCGTCTCCATCTTCGATCCAGGTTTTAGTAGGGTTCGCTCTCTTCCAATGTCGCAACGCGCGCCGCCATCGTATTTGTCTATCCTGTTGGAACTAAACCCGGTGGTATGTATACGTGTATATAGGTAACACTACAGAGTTGACTAGTAGATTACATTGAGACTAGGATGGAGGATACCATTCGACCTAAGCTAGTCTGAAGCTTTTTTACTGTACAAATTTTTGTATTTCCAACTTCCTAGTTGAAGCCGTCAACTCCGTTCTCAAATTTGTCAAACAAGTCCAATGGGAACTTGTCAGCAATATATTGATAACCTTGCAGACTTGGATGTAGCTGGTCCCCGCTATCATATATAGGGTTCAATTGAGTTGCATTCTTTGGATCCCGTAGTAGAGCATCAAAATCTATGACGGCATCGAATACTGTTCCCTTCGATTTTCTTATCCAATCGTTGATACGTAGCCTGGTAACCTCCCTCGCGGGTGCGGAGTATGGTTGTAATACCGAATTCGGCGAGCCAAATGGCGTAATCGTAGCAACGAAGAGCGGGATCTTAAAAGTGTGCACTCGAGTCGCGATCTGTTTGAAAGCGAGAACGAGTCTTTGGTACACAACTTCCTGCACCTCCGCCGTTGCCGCTGCCGTGCCTATGTCATTAACGCCTTCGAAAATCATAGCGAACTTCACGCCTGGCTGAGCAAGCACATCGCGTTCGATTCTTCCTTGCGCGTTTGGTCCTAGCCCGTCATTCAATATACAGTTTCCCCCAGCGGCTTGATTGTTAACCGATATTTGTCTTGTGAAATGTTGTTTCTGCATGTTTCGAAGTAGGAGATCGGGCCATCTAAACAAGAATGGTTAGCATATCTGAAAGTTGGATATACCCAAAGTTCCTCGGATAGTTGAAATTTATATTTTGGTTTGAGTTTATTTGCTAACCTGTTGTTTCCGTTGGTAGTGCTTCCTCGGCCGTCGGTGATACTGTCTCCGACGATAACAAAAGAGCTCACTCCTCCGTTAACCCATGCTTCAACCGCACTGAGAAAATACCAGTGTGCAACATTTGCGGTATCAGGAGAAGTGAAGTCAGCGGCATTGATTTGGTTCCCGAACGTCATCCAAGAGGTTGTTCTGGATCCTGGATGGGACGTAACCGAAAATCCTTGTTGGCCCGATGCGAGGTACATGCTAACCGCGATGTTTTGGAGAGGGGCGATTTTAAAGTCAATCGGGTCAGAAACGACAAGGCCGCCATTAGGCACGATAATCGAAGAACTGCCGCTAAATGTCACTTGTTTCAAGGTACTAGTCTGAATTCCAGATACACCGGCAGCTCCATCAACAGGAAGAGCAACCGAGACAGCAGATATCGGCAAATCATTGACGCCAAAAGCGTTTGAGATTCGGATACGAATCTGGTCGGCCCCGATGGTCATGAATAATGTTTGTCGGATTGTCGCGTTTACGAACACCCCGCTCGTACCATTCTAAAACGGAAACGTTATCAAGTTAGCCGAGATTGCATTTTCAGAAGGAGGACCGGGTACTCTCAAGTGGGTCTGGATACTATCGAACATACAAATGGTGCTGGAGGTAGATTCGAAGTTTCTGTTAACTGAGGCATGGTGGCCCAAGCGTTAATCCAATGGCCATTGTGAACCCGCTTTGATAGAGTGGCAGCGCTAGCACACGAAACTGTAGCTACAAGAGCTACCAACGAGTTAATGAACAACATAGCGGTTGTTTCGTTCGAGAAGGGGCTTCGGGTGGTCCAGAACTGGCAGACTGGTTCTATCGAAGCAATGACACAGGTTTGCACGGTCCACCTATATATAATGTAGGCGTCGAAGTCTTCTTATTTATACTCGGGGACATGATCCATGATCTCATACGCAATTATCATCGCCATCGGAGCCATGTTCAGCAGAAGAGCTATTGATTGCATCAATTGTGCCATTATTGTCTTTTGCCGTGACGTGGTTTTAGCCTACAATGTGGATACCCGTCTTCCTTCTCGCCGAGTTTAATAATAACCAAGCTGTCAGTGGATTTTGCCTTGAATTTTATACCTGGCTAGGTCAACGGAATCGAAGCGA